>JAZHRO010000046.1:12622500-15075741 GCA_037157565.1 Thalassia testudinum | reverse complement strand
TTGTTTTTTTAATGAGACTCTAATGCAATTCTAACCTAGGATTCAAGAATGTCCTTAAACTAAGATGCAAGAACTACCTTGATCTCTACCCACACTTTGCTCCATTTCTACTACTTGTCCATGAGATATCGTGTCACCACGAAATCCTGCACACAATCATAGAAATAGAGAAAAATGATTTAGAGACACGAATGCAAAGAACAGAATAAAATATGCAAGAAAAATCTGCTGCCTCCTTAGTAATGGTACCAAAAACTGACGGTGAATCTAGGCGATAAGTAAATAGTGTTTTTTGTAGTGCGCAGAATCGCTATTAATTTTAATAAAAGTAATTGGATTAGGAGTGCAGCTTGAACACAGGGAGGCAATAATAGGAATTCACGTATGTAAACAAAAGCACATATGAACTAATGCTAACTAAGATAATAGAGAGAAAGAGAGAGTAAGGGATAGAGATAAAAGGACTTTTATTTATACTAGAAAAATGATTATAGATAGAGTTTTGAGAAATAAACTATATGCTATTCTACTAGAACAACTAGAATAGAGAGAGAATGAGAGAAGATTCAGAGTGCAGTCACGATGGTGGAGAGATTTGTCCATAGAGCCAAAGAGGATGCAGAGGAAGGTGTGAAGTAGAGGAATGCTTGGTGGAAGAGGGTGGAAATAAGCGGTAGGGACAACCATGGTGAAAATTATAGGTGTTCTACTTATGAGGTGGTGGAAGAAGGTGGAGGATATTTTTTGGAGGTAGAGATCCTAAGGGTGTTGATTATAGGTGTATTTATAGGAATGTAGGAGGCTTCCTATTGGTTGGTTTAGGTTGCCTAGGATCAAGGATGTGGATGGCCTAGATTTAATTAGGTTAGGATTAAAGGCTAGGGTCAAGTCTAGGTAGATAGGATAGGTTGTTTTAGTTGGAATTGGATGGAGGTTTTTGCAATAGCCTTATAGGATTTCCCTCACCTGTCTCAAATTTTCAACCTTGTTCTATTCTTAATTTCAAATTGCATATGAACAAATTGTTGTATCCCTCACAATCAGCTTTCAAGTGCAATTTGAATCACTCCATTTGGAATTAAAATGCAAAAGTTATGGTTAAAATACTAGACATGTGTCAGGCTATTACAAATTTTGAGATTGATTTGGTTTAGGTTTTGTTTTTCTATGGGATATGAACTACTTTTGCCTGGCCATATAGGTATAAAATTAAGGCTCATGGTTGGCCTCTAGGCTAGTTAATTTGGTTAGGTAATTAGGCTTTAGGCTAATGTTAATTAGGTTCCTAAATTGGGTTAGACCTAGGGTTAATTAGATTCGGGTCCAATTGCAGAAACTGACTCTTCCAAGTGAGCTCAATCTTGAATCTCTTATTTATAGGGCTCTAAATTACTCTAAACCTAATACTTGCACATATTACACAAAAGACATAAAGGTACCAGATATAAGTTTGGGAAAAATTGTAGAGAAATCCAAACTTATGCATTATTTATAAAATGCACCTATATGACTAAACAAACCTAACTAAATGCATTCTACCCTATTCAACCCTTAGATTAGCATTAGTTAGGCATAATTAATATAAATATATATAGTAATATAAGGTTTGGGTATCACTGTCCTTGATAATGCAAGTATTAGAATGTAATTCAACAAAATAATTATTTCCTCTTGTAGATTTTTGAATGGATAGCAAATTCTTCTTAACGTTTGGAACGCGAAGAATTTGATTGAATAAAGTTGGCAATTATTAATAGAAAAAAAAGTCTTACCAATATGAGTGATTGCCTCACCTTCACCATTGCCAAACTTGACCTCGTCAAGATTGGAGTAATCAATAGCAAGATTGAGAGTAATTAGTGAGTTTGTCCAATGGTGGGTTGCCCCAAAATTAGGATACCACAGTTGAAGAGTGGGAGTGGAAGTTTCAAAATATTGAATTTGTAGTGTGGCATGATTGTAACATTTATAATAAGTAGCAGCAGAGTGGTTGAATCTACCAAAAATTTGGCATTGGATCCCAACTACAGAATTAAAACAACCACTAGAAGCATTTCCACATCCAAAAAATGGACTAAAGGAACCACCACAAGCCTGACCTCCATGTCCAAAATTTATATACCCATGACCAGTGTTCTGCAGATAACCACCATGGTGACCACTCCCACGACCAGTGTTCTGATGAGGTGTAACAGAAGTTTGATTAATAACGGGTTCAAGCTTGGGTTGGTGACACAAAAGATGTTGTCCATGTGATAGTAGCAGTCCAACAACCTCATATGGAATAGTACTAGCATGACTAATGAGAGTGGATACTATATAACCATAGTCTGGACTGAGATCATTAAGAATGGCCAAAAGGAGATCATTCATGTCTAGAATCTTACTTTTCCCTTGTTAACAAATTCTGAAATAGATATGTCACCCTTTTCTAAAAATGAGAGCTTAGACTTATATTGAAAAATCCACACCTTTGTTTGTATGGCAAATAAAGCCTCAAAAAATGCCTAGACTAAGCGAGCTGAGGTTAAATCCAATAGTTGTGAACAAATTTCCTCGGAGATAGAGTAAATCGACCAACTAAGTACTAATTTGTCTTTACAATTCCAATTAGTGCATTCAACATTAAGGATAGATTTACCAGAGGAATCCATTGTAAATTTGGGTGGAGAAGATAAAGACCCATCAACGTAACCCATTAAATCTTAGGCATGTAAAATGGGGATGAAATGAGCTATCCATAGTATGAAGTTTGTAGAATTAAGCTTATATCGCATGCTATGTTGCACAATGGCTGGTGGAAAATCAATAGATACTTTAACCATCAAACCCGATGGCATAGCAGCAAAACCAAAAGATTCATTGAGCATAGAATAGCAAATCAACAAATTTTTGATTATCAGCCAACAAAGAAAAACAAGCAACAAAAACCAAAGGCAGATTGCACAACCAGCAAAAATAGAGCAATAATGAAGAACCAAATAGAGGTAAGTGTAAAAACACAAGGCAAATCGTGCAAGAGAAGGTAGCAATCATGCGGAGCATGCTACTGCCCAAATGAGTAGATTGTTGGAAAGAGGAGGATCGTAAACACCTCTGATATGATGTCATGAAAAGCTTGGGGGTGCAACAACAACATCTCCCAAAACCTCGTGTATTTATAGAGGATGACAGATACATTTGTACACATACCCTTATACAAATAGTAAACACATGATGTATCCTCAACAACGTGGACCTAAGGAATCAAGATGGCCTATATCTAGGGTTTGGGACAAACTTCATGGTAGGTACATCAATCTAGGGTGGGGTTGGGATATATTGAGCTTGGATCTAACTCTAGCTCCGTGGGGGAGGCTGGGTGAGGGGTTGGGATTATGGGGGAGGCGAGGATTGGGTATCCTCCCTCACCTCAGAGGTAGTAACCTCACGAGGCTCCTTAATAGGCTTCTTCTTGAAATTCATCTATGCATAAAAGAATAATTAGTTAGTTACAAAGGAATGAAAATTTTGGTGAAAGCATTTTACAAAATGTAAGAAACTTTGATAGAGTTTCCCCTATATTATGGAAAATTTCCCAAATTCTATATAAAAAAATAACAGATAATAACAAATTATAAACACAAAATACGAAAAAAGTTCGGGGGCCACATCTCACATTCATTCACACATTCACACATAGTTCATTGGTTTAGGGGGTGGGATCGAGATTTTTGTTAAGGTGCGATAGGGTTTTACAAGTGTAGGTAAGAATGTGGTTTTGCGGGTGGAGGTGAGGATTATGATTTTGGTTAGGGATGGGCTTTTAGGTGTGGGGATTGTGGTTTGGTTGGGATGAGCTTTTAGGAGTAGGGATTGAGGTTTGGTTGGGATGTGGTTTTGGTTTGGGATTGGGATTTTGGTTCGGTTGGGCTTTGTGGAGTGGGGATTGTGGTTTGGTTGGGGGTTGCGATTTTAGTTGGGGATGTGGTTTTGGGTAGGGATTGGGATTTTGGTTGGGATGGGGTGAGGTTGTGTTTCGGGATTTTTGTTGGAGTGAGATAGGGATTTGGAGATGGAAGTGGGGATGGGGTTTGGTTGGGGATTGAGGATGTGGTTTTTAGTTTTTGAGTTTCTCAAATCATGCATATAAAAAATGACACATATAAGCAATTAAAATAGTGGGCACACCCTAAACATTTACAAAAATTACTTAAGCATTATCTTGAAATAGCATGGCTACACACAAAAAGAACTTGAAACGAACGACGCAAGCAACCTAACATAAAAGAGAATAAAGGAAAAGTTTAGAACAAATATACACAACACTATGTAAGCATTGAAAAATAAGTGTATTCATTTTTTTTAAAGAAACATTGGATACACATATGCGTTCTTGCCTATGAAAGCACTAGATGTAAGGGTCTGGGTTTTTAATGTACTTAATAGGTTAATTGAAAACTTAATTACTTGCTTAATGATGGATTAAGGGCTTGAGAACATTAATTTGGCAATGGTAACTTTGGGAATGAATAATCCCTTGAAATAACTAATTAAGTGTTCAAGTAGATAAAAGATGAGGGGCAATTGGTAACGCAACTTGAGTTTATAGACTCCTTGAAAATGTGTGTGTTAGGAAGGAGGGTGTTTTCCTAAATTGTCTAACCCTTATATAAGTGGAAGAAATTTAAAATAAAAAGAGGAAAACCTTGTTTCTTCCTCCCTAAGTCATTTCCTCTTCTTCATCGATGAAGAGCACCTCCTTTTCCCCACCCCCTCCTCCTCCATTCCATTCTCTACTACTGGACCTCTTCTTTGTCGACCATCGCTCACCACCACCATCATTGGCATCGCCGGAGAGGCCAAAGGAGCTATAGCAACTACTGTGGCTGCTGTTGACGCTACTGCTGCCGTTGTAGCTACTATTGACGCTATGGCTGCTGTTATTGATGTTGCTGCTATTGCTGCAGCAGCTGCTACTTCATTTCGTAGTTGCTGTTGTGTTATAGTTGCTGCTATTGCGTCGCTACTATTGTTGTTGCTGTTGCGATTATTGGTGCTACAGTTGTTGTTGGGCTATTACTGCTGTTGTACTTGGTCTTTCCACTGCTCTTGCATCTACTGCTACTGTAGCTACCATTTCTAATTTTGCTGATGTTGCTGCTGGTAGCAGGAGGAAGAAAGGGAGAAGAGGGTAAAGAAAAGGCTATTTTGCTACTTCAAAAATAGGTAGGGATCTTCCTTTTTTGCTTATCCCTCTTCTTTTCTCCCTGCATCCAGAGTGCTCCAACCTTGCATCTGCTTTCTTCCAAGGTTTAGCTTTCATGAGTAGAGCTGATACACTGTCTAGATTATGGCTTTCCATTTTGTTTGGTTATGTGCTAATGGGCTAAAATGGGGTTTTAAAATTGCTTCATTGTAATATAATCGAAGTAGCTCAAAAACAGATACAATTTATATCTTGAAGAATCGTTAGAAAATCCAAGGTCAAACACAGGGAGCAAGTATTGCAATGATCACAATTCTAGCACATATTTAAACAATAATTCCATTAAAGAATAATGTATATATGAGAATCAATATCAAAATGCAAAAAAGAATGGGGTAAAATGGTGATTTAAATCACCAATTACCCCTCACAATAATCCCAAATAAGTGAACAGTAAGACTCAATCAAATAACCCATGTAGATAAGTAACCAAAGAGCCACAGGAACACAAATTAGCAGGATCAGATGTCAGGCAAGGTGCTCAGATGCCTTAATAGAGGCTCCACTATAGTGCCTTTCCTCTTTTATCCTTCAGTTCTTCCTCTTCTTCTTTCACGCACAAGGGTCCCTCAACCTCTTTAGTGACTAAGTGTTGGGGCCTTCTCAAAGAGAGCAAAACCCCCTCCCTCTTCTTCTCTTTCTCTTTAACCCGCTTAAATGGGTCGCTATGCGGGTATTCAAGGATCCGATTGACCAAGGCTATTGGGCATGGTGGTAGCCGAGGAGTGAATGCGTGCATTGAGGGACCCGACCCCTCGTGTATTGGGTGAGGGGTCATGGGCACAAAAGCAATTTATGCGGCGCTATCAGCTCCTAATCCCAGGATGTGGGATTATCTAGTCTCATGTACTTTGTGCGCGAGCAGCAACTGAAGTATCTTCCAATTGCAGTCAAAGGGGACTCATTCTCTACCAATTGTGAGCCTGGAAGGATGCTTAGAGGGAATCCGCGTAGCATGGAGGTGAGACCTAGAGTTGCTATGGCAAGGACATAGCTTTAAGGTTGCTTGGAGGAGCTCTATCAATGGCGGCTGAGTGTGATGACCTGAAACACGAAACACGACCTTGCAGCCATGTCAGAGAAGCTCAGAAGCTTTGCGTGAGTGCGGTAAGGGCGGTGGTAGTGATGGCGTGCTGTGAAGGTCGTCGTAAGTGGCTGGTAGAGGTAAAATATAAAGGAGAATGGGGTGGTGTTAGGTGGAGAAATTGGCACAGCAATCCCCTCAATTTCTTGAGGGTTTTGCTCGCATGGACACGGTGATGGTGTGGAGGTCGATAGCGAGTAGATTGGTGGAGTAGAGCGGGTGCAAAAGCTCACCGGAGGTATGTCGGCGAGGTGGAAGATGGAGTCGAAGCGGGCGCTGTGGTGGTTGAAGCGAAGTTTGGAGGTGCGGTGATGATGAGCAGATAATGAGGAGTCAAGGGGACTAGCTATCGAATGAAGGAGGATGGAGTTGGCACCGGTTGTGATATGGCCGGTGCCGGAGAAGGTGAAGGATCCGGTGATAGAGACGGCGACAACGAAGGGGTTAGGAAGTGCCTCGCATGTATGGCAAGGTGGGGAATGAAGAGGGAAGTCAGATTTGACTGCCTATTGTACGTGGCGGCCAACGAAGAGGTTGGAGGTAGGGAAAGAAGAGGAATTATGGCTCAAAAACTCGGTAAGGAGGTAAGGTAGGTGAGGAGGGTCTTATATTGGCCATTGGATGAGCTTTCAATCTTGGAAACCAAGCTTGAAAGCCTGAAATTAGGGATTAGGATTTGGTGATTTCAAGGAGTTTGCACGAGCTCTATGAGGAGATTTGGAGTCCAAATTGAGGCCTAGATCATTAAGGATTCTCTTAAGACCATCCCTTCCAAATTTGGAAGGGATTGGTCAATCAATCAAGGCAAAATCAGAGATTGAAGCTGAAATCTAATGGGTTCACACCTACCATGGCTGTAGGGACCTAAATGTGAAGAAGACAATGAAGTTAGGGGGTCTTTGTAAGGATTATCGAAAGTTAGGGGTGTATGTGAGAAAGAAAGAGTTTGAATGGACCAAAATGCAAAATAGGTTGACATGATCTCTGATTGAGCCTAAATTTTGGTACAAACCTAATTTGGATCCAAGCAATCTGATGGTGAAGTTAGATTTTGGTTTTGACTAATTTTGATGGGGTAATTTATGTAGAAATCCAAATTAGGGCAACTTTCTATCTAAGACTCCGTTTTAGGTCAAAATGGGTTCATATGGTCAAATAAAGGATACCAAACCTTATAGAATATTTTTATATGATTTTTTTAAGGTTTAGGTGAATTTTATTCTAACCAGAACCTCAGTTAATTAAGCGGGTCTGAAATTAGGATTTCAGATGTCCATTAATTCTTGAAATACGTGAAAACCCATTTCTCTCTGTGCGGATCCTCTTATTAGTCATTAATGACCATTTGACCTTTAATTAACCCCTAGAATTCCCTATGGTTATTTAGTATTTATGAAATGCAGTTAGAATTACAGAAATAACCCATTGTTCTTCTCTTTTTATTAAAACAGAATAGAATTCACATAGGACCCTCTAATGGTTATGTAGGAGCTTTTATCAACTTTATCAAACAAAATTTGGCTAGTTAGGGCTCATATGGGCTCCCATCATACCCCCATTCCTAGATTTTGCTAGTCCCTTAACAAAACCTTATGAAAAGAACCAGAGTTCTAGACCATGTTCTGAAGTTCAGAGTCCTGATTTTGTTTTACTCTTTTAGAAATTACATCAGAATGCTAATAGTAGGCCTAGAGGTACTCAAGTATCAATCAAGATCTAGACCTGACTAGTTTCATCTCAGTTTGCCACGAAACTTTCTAAGGCCCACAAAAACTACCCAAAGGTTCGTTGAACCCAACAGTTAAAGCACTTATGCATAAACATAACAGGTCCAGGTTCAGTTTGCTAGTGTAATTTTTTGGAAGAGAGAGGGATAGAAGTAGATTTTCTTTATTTGGAGAGTTTTCACTCTATTTTCTTTTTAGGTTTCCCTAGATCCAGCCTCGAATTAGCCCTAAACACGGTCTATATTGGATTCCTTATCCCCACCATCAATCCTCGAAGGGTCCCTAGCAATCGATGCTTCGGGATAGAACTGCCTATGGCAACCCCCAGAACCCTAGCTTTCGACACTTCCAGATAGTGCCGCTTATGGCATTCTGTAGCTAAATTCAGGCCCTAGCAATCGATATTTCAGGATAATCCCACCCATGGCATCTGAACTAGTATAAGGTGCTTACATGCCCCTGGTAGGATATTTAGATATCCTAGGAGACAAGTACCGAGGAGAGGATATGTTATTACACATCTTTGAGGGGAATTTCCCACCTTTTCGTGTCAGGAACTCATCCAATCAATTTGTGTTATCGAGATGCTCCTAAGCTAGATCTTTGAGATGATTTTTCAGAACAAAACACTTTTGGTAGATTTTTCTTTATTAAGAGCACTGAACCAGACTAAGTGTGTGATTTTTGGATGCTTAGGTTACCAAGCCCTGCAAACCAAAGGGAAAGCAATAAGGTTGAATAATCCCTAAGCCTTAGACCTAATACATTAGCTTCACCCTTTCCTCAACCTCTTGAAGATTAATCTGGATCTTAACAAATACTTGAATGTTTAAGCCTTAAAATAAGCTCAAGAGGCCTAAGATCAACACTCATACTAATCTCCTTATCTCTCTGTCATTTTAGGACTTAATTATTTTTCTTTTGGTTGGTCTGGAACTTAAGTAATTTTCATGATCAAGTGCTAATGACTATCATTTTTGTTCTTGAATGTACTCCTTTTTTGACATTTTGAATTACTTCCTCATTTCCTCCTCAAGAATGATATGTAGTTAATTTTCAAAATTTTCCTCCCCTTTCCATTTTTTTGTTCTTTTTCAAAATTTTTTTTTTGGTTTTTTGAATATGTATTTTTTGTGAGAGCCCCTCAAAGAATTTGAGTTTCCATATGTTTGCACTCTAACACCCCCCCATGCCTAAGTTTTGCAATGTCCTCATTGTAAATCAGAGGGTATGAAATCGGTTTGGTTCATGGGTTAGAACAGGTTCAAAGGGTGGGTGAACGGGTCGAGATGACTGTTGTGGACAATTTCAAGCTTTGATACGAATACCAAAGGTGGAGTCAACTGTTCTAAATCTAAACTCTAAGTGCAGTAGGAGTGTAGCTCAAAAGATGATTAGAAGGGTCTAGAGTTTTTTCAAAAGATGATGTGTTGCCTCTCGTTAAGTGCTCAGTTTAACACCATCAACTGAGTGCAATGAACTCAAAAGGTTATGTCAACTGTGATGAGTGATAGGGGAAAATATGTGATCGTGATGAATGAGAATCACATGTTCACAGATGAGTATCAAATTATGATGAAGAGTCATTCCAGAAGATCTATTATATGGATTAGGTTGATTCGTTTGTGGATGGCTCATGGAGTTTCTGCGGAGGAATCACTCGGAAGATGTATTGATTATGGAGTTCTAAACTAAGATCATCGTGGATCTAGAATCCAATAGAGTTGAATTTAATCAACATATCCCAGATGTGTGGTTCTTCTCGTGCTATGTGGCCTAATGGATCGATATCCAATGAGTCATCTTGATTCTTTTCTTCTGAATGTAAGATCATCTCCTCATGAAATGACTCAAAGGTTGGGTTTTTAATGAATCTTTACTATGATTTTCATCCTAATCAAAAGTGAATGTTTGGAGAGTGCCTTTTGGATTATCTATCTCAAATTCTATAAAGGAATCATACTCTGGGTACAGGTCACTCTCAATATCTACCAAGCCTGATTCCTGGAGATCCTCAAAATAACAAAATGTCTCCAAATCCATAGGAAAAAAATCTGAATATGATGTGTCATTATTTTCCCCAAAATCCTTTGTTAAGACCTTAAGATCAAAGGTGAAGGCCTCAACTGCTCTCATGTCATTTGAATTATTCTCGGTTAAATCAGGATCATCCATTATGTGAAAACTTTCCAGTTCTAGTTCTAGGTTCTCTACTAATGATACAGTCATGAGGTCTTAAATAAAAACCTAGTTATTCTATCGAGCTTTTTTCTTTTCCTTTAGTTGCCTCAAAAATATTAATCTCAGTTCGTTCATCTCTAGAGGCAATTATCATGTGCCTTGATTCACAGTTGATTATGGCTCCTGCAGTAGCCAAAAATGGTCTCCCCAAAATCAAAGGCATATCTTGTATTTGCTATGGCATCTCCATGTCAAGAACTAGGAAATCGGCTAGGTAGCTGAAGTCCTTGACTCTCACTACCACATCCTCTACAACCCAATCGGGGTGATTATGGTTTAGTCAGCTAGTTGTAGAGTAACATTAGTGGGTTTTAGCTGTCCAATCCGTAGTTTCTCAAATAGGGTGGTTGGGATTAGGTTGACTGAAGCACCAAGATCAAGCACAACCCACTTAAAATTTGTACCACCAATCTTGCAGGGGACCAGCAGGGTGCGTGGATCAGATTTCTTAGGAGGTAGACTGTTTTAGATTATAGCACTCACACTTTTAGACAGTACTACCTTCCCTTGTGATGGTTCTTCCACCTCTTGTTTGGATAAGTCAGGTAAGGTAGGATTGAGAGTGAGGATATCAAGTAACAGAATTGTGACTTGTGTGTTACTCAAAGGTCCCGTTACCTCAGATTCCGACAGTCCTCTAGTGTGGAGGTGGGATAAGATCTGGGATAGGGGATAAGATATGGATTGGCTATCTTTGGGGAAGGGTTTCTGTTCTTTTCTCATACCCACAACATTGATCATAGCACAATCATGATGCAGAGGTGGAGGAGAGTGAATTGGATTTTGTTATTGAACAGTAGGATAGTTCGTGGTGTTATTCAGATCAGTTGAGGTGGGTGAGGTAAACACGCAGGTATGAGTGGATGGTCCTAGCTAAGTGTAGCTTGTTTGGCCTTGGATTTGATTCACTATGTGTTTTTGAGTCGACATGTTGTTTGGATTTGGTAGAGGTTGGGAGGGAGGTGTGCCAGGCTGGCGAGCATTTGCCAGTTGGGCCAGTTGATTGTGAACCTCTGTGATTTCTTCCTTGTGTTCTTTTTAAATGTCAACCAGTGTTTGGAGAATCAGAGACATTTGATCCTCCTTAGGTGAAAGCGTGGGTTTGACCGGTTTCGGTGTTATATCGTTGTAGTGAAGCCGGTTGTTACCAACGTTTCATATAAAATTTTTTTACTCGGAAAAATAAAAGAGTTCCCGAGGTCGAACTCAGGGAGCAAGTTGTATTCTAGAGATATACAAGTTCTATTACAAAAATAAAGAGAGAGAGAGAGATGAGAATTTGGCTTCTTCTTCTTTTCTTCTTTCTTCCTCTTTGTCTTTGGTTCTTCCTGTTCTTTGTTCTTCTTCTTCTTCTTCTTCTGCTTTCTTCAGATCTTCCCCTCGTGCTCTTCTTCTTCTGTTCTTCCTTGTTTCCTTTCTTTCTTTTTCGTCAGATCGTCTTCTTCTTTTCTTGCTTCTTGCTTCTCTTCATTCCTTCTTCTTCTTTGTCTTCACCTTCCTTGACCTCTCTTTTTCTTCTTTCGCGATGGCCGCTGCTCTTCCTTCTTCTTCAGCGGGTCTTCTTCTTCTTTGGCTGCTGACCTTCCGTCGTCTGCCCCGATGCTGAGACGACTTAACAATGCCTTCGCTACAGTGCAGCAGCTCCTTCTTCTTTGGCGGGTCTGCTTCTTCTTCTTTGGCCTGCACACTTCAGAGTTTATTCGTCAAGGCAAAAACCTACTCTACCCCCCTCCCCCGCGTATCTCTCTCTCTGAAATCACTCTTCGGAAGCTCTCCCAGAGCGCTACCGGGTAATCGGGTTCGGGTCAGGCCCGGGTCCAGGCCCACCGGCGTGCGTGGTGGGCGAGGAGTGCAGGTCAGTCTAATCGGGTCGGGCCAGGTCCGCGGAGCGTGGTCACGGACGAGGCCGAGTCGGGTCGGGTCGGGTGAGAGGGACCTCACCCCGTGGTAACTGAGGCAAACAGCATAAGGCAGTTTTTGCCTTTATGCGTCCGCGCGCCTTCGAGAGGTTCCGAGGTGGGACTAAATGTCCCACCCCAATTCTCTCACGCCTGCAGCAGGGATGAAGCTTCCAATTGCAACAGCTGTTGAGGCGCGCAACTCCAATTGAGGGCCGGGGTGTATGCACAAGACTCTTCCGCGCTGGCCGTGGCTCTTCAACCTGGGATATCTCGGCTTGGAGCAACCTCGAGCAGGCTTCGAGCTACCTCGCCAATGGCGGTCAAGGCCTGGAACCTGAAACCAATAGCACGGCCTCTCGGCCAAATCAGACAGGCGGGGGACCTTCGCCGTGGCACGGCGAAGGTGGTCAGGGGGTCTGCAGGGGGCGAGATGGAGCTGTTAGGTCGTCCTAGGTCAAACTGTGAGTGAGGGAGTGGGTGTGTTCGGTGGGTCTGCAGAGGGTGTTTGGTGGGAAGTGGAGGGGCGGAAGAGGATCAGGGTGAGGAGGCGGAGGTTCTGCGGTGGTCGGCGAGCCGTGTGGGTCGCTGAGGTGATGGGAGCGGCTCGCCGGAGGGTGGTCGGAGGCGGAGAGGATGAGGGTGAACAGGGTCGGTAGAGGGCTTAATTGACTAAATCGAAAGCGGGGAAAGAAAGAGGAGGAGAAGGGGAGTAAGTCTAACTTAACTGCAGGGACGAAGGGGGAGGAACAGGGCGACAGTCGTATCGACTGTCGCCGGAGAAGACGGTGCCCAGTGGGGGAAGGACGGCGGTGACGACGGGGCAGAGGCAGCGTGCGCCGGTATTGCGCGACGCGGAAAGAGCAGGGGAAGAAATCTCTGCTGCTGGTATTGCGGCAGAGCGAAGAGGAGGAGGAGGAAGAACCGCCGGAGCTGGTGGGCGTCTGCCGGAGTGAGAAGAGAGGAAAATTGGGGGTTTTCTCCGTCAGATCCAGGCTGCCTTCGTCGGTGGAGCGGCGGGGGGTATTTATAGGGTTGAAGCAGGGAGGAAGGCGGAGGGAGACGACGTGTCTCCCTCGCCGGAGAATGGTCGGAATACGAACCCATACCGTCCGTGCGTTCGCACGGCCGGTATGGGGGGCTACAATGACCATGGGGGTGCTCCTGCGACGGCTGACGACGCAGGGCACCCCCGGTACACTTGCCAGGTCCTCCACCTCACCCTGCGCGGCGCCATGCTCCGCGCAAGGTCGCCGGAGCATGGTGCTGGCAGGGTTTTGCAGGAGGGACCTGTTTGCAAAGAACGAAGGAGAGTTAGGGGCCAAAATGCGAGGGTTCAAAAGTTGAGGGCCAAAGAGTAAATATATGAGGACCAAAGTGTGAAGTCGGTCAAGGAGGTTTCTTCTTAGGCTCAAGTTTTTATACATGACTAATTAGGACCTAAGGAATCTGATGGTGAATTTTATTTTCATATTAAACCTTGTTTGACCGGTCAATTTGCGCAAAAACCCAAATTAAGTTATTAATTGGGCATGGTTCTCAATGTAGGTCAAAATGGGTTCTAAAGGCCAAATTGAAGGTTCTAAACCCTAGAGATTATTTTTCTATGAATTTTAGAGGGTTTATTCTATTTTTACTTTGCCTCGAACCTTGTGAATTGAAGTGGGTTGTTTTAGGGTTACAGATTATCATTTGGTTCCTTGGAAGTGCTGTAGCCCTTGCTAGATCATCTCATCCCACTTTTATTCTTATTAAGCTGTTTTGACCTATGTTTGGGCCCTGAATTACCCTGTATGCAGATTATACTGGTAAAATTGCACTTTTACCCCTTATGACTGGTTTTCTTCTCAAACTCAGAATTCTCTGAGTTAAGCCTTTCCTTGAGATATGTAGGAGCTTTTATCCTTTGTATTGGGTCAAAATGAGCTAGTTATGGCTCATGATGAGGTTCTCATCATACCCCCATGCCTAGCTTTTGCTAGTCCCTTAGCAAAAAGAATTAAGGTTTCAACCCTTGTTCTAGACCATGAAGTTTTCAATGGTTTTAGATAAGTGCCTTTTTATTTGAGCATAGATTAGGTTAGAATGCTGACCATAGGCCTAAAAGATACTCTAGTACCAATCAAGATCCAAATCTGTCTAGCCTTAGCCTCAGTCTTTTAGCAAAGGTTTTTAAGGCCCACAAAAACTAACCTAAGGTTTATTGGACTTCGTGGTTAAAGCACCCGTGCTTGAAATGATTTTAGCCCTGGCTCAGTTTGCAGTGCGTTTTGTAATAGAAAGTTTTTTCTGTTTGGAGAGTTTTCTCTCTCTTTTTCTTTTTAGTTCTAGCCTAGGATTGGCTTTTCAACACGGTCTGTATCAGATTCCTTGCTCCCATCATCAATCCTCAAGGGTTCCTGGCGATCGATGCTTCGAGATAGCACCGCCCATGGCAACCCCCGGAACCCTGGCTATTGAGATTTCGAGATAATCCCATCCATGGTATTCCGTGGCCGAATCCAGACCCTGGCAATTGACACTTCGAGATAATGCCATCCATGGAATCTGAACCAGCAGAGTGCTTACATGCCCCCCGTAGGATATGTAAATATCCTAAGAGACAAGCACCGAGGAGATGATATTTTGTTACGCATCTTCGAGGGGATTTCCCGCCTCTCCGCGCTGGGAACTCGTCCAAATCAACTTGTGTTGATCGGCCGCTCCTATTCTAGGTGTTCTTTTCAGATTTTTGTGACGCTTCTGCGTGATTCTGATTTTTACGCTTACTGAACCAGGCTGTGTGTGAGATTAGGGTGCTTAGGTTACTGAGTCCCGTAAACCAAAAATTAGTTAACGAGGCCGAATACTCCCTAAGCCTTAGACCTAATACTTCAGCTTTTCATTTTCCTCAACCTCTTGAGGAGTGTCCAGATCTTAATGGGTACTAAGAGTCTATTCAAGAATGCCTAAGGTTTGCATTCTTACTAATCTCATTGTGCACTTTTCAGTTATTTTCTCGAATGAGGTCTAGAACTTAGGTTAATTCCTTAGTTCCTTACTAATGACTATCAACTTTTCTTATAATTTTGTGCTCCTTTTTCATTTTGTTTCTTCTCTCCTTCACAAAATTCTCCTCTTTTCCTCTTATTCTTTTTCGAAATTTTTTTTTTTTTTTTTTTTTTTTTTTTTAATTTTTATGGTATTTTTGGCATATGTGAATTTTTTGTTTGAAACCTTTTCTTACGAGTTTTTGCACTTTCATACCCCCCCATGCCTAAGATTTGCAATGTCCTCATTGTAACCTAGGGGTTTTTATTCAACTAAGTTCATACATTAGGATAGCTGTTTTGATGAGTGAATGGGTCGGGGTGACTGTTGCGGACGATTTCTAATCTCAGATGCAAGCACCTGAGGTGGAGTCGGCTGTCCTAAAGTGTGAACTTCAAGTGCAAAAAGCTGTCAGAACAAGTTTCAGGTTTTCAAAGAGAATGACGGGCTGCCTCCCGTTGAGCGCTAAATTTGATGCCTTCAGCCAAGCGGGAAATGCGATGGAGAGGGGATGGTCAACTCAGCAGAGTTTTGTAAGACAAGCACCTTGATTAAGAGCCTGGTTGGTCCAACCAGGTGCTTGTTCAGATCAACAGGCTGATGATGCAGCCCAAACCCAATCAATCTGGTGGGTTGATAGATGTGGATAAAAAGGTGTGGAGCCCACCAGAAATTATGAAGCTCAGATGGATGTGGAAGTGTAAACGCAGGGTTTGGCTGTGCCGAATCAGCCTGGTCAGAGTAGGGACCCGTAGGATAATCAGTGGTTGATGCAGGAACCCTACAGGGGTGATCAGAGAATGATAGAGCATGGTATGTAGTCTGATCAATGTTCGAAACCCGATGTGGAAATGCAATCGGCTCGGTGAGAGGTGAATCAGCATAGAAATTGAGTCCGGTTGCGGGTCGGGGTTTGGGAGAGGTTTTGATCCGTTCTGTGTGTGTGGATGAGGTGGCCATTGTGTATGAGGGCTCTTCTAGAAACAGATGATAGGTGATTTTCTGTAGAGAGTCCTCTGGGTAACTATCAAATGCCGGAAGAGTGTTTGTAGGATGAAAGAAATCGGATTCGAGAAAAAATTTGGATTCTGGGTTGCAATCACTCTTGGCATTTTCTGTTTTTGGTTCCTGAGGATCGAAAAGGAATGATTCTGTGTTATCGGTGATCTCGGGAATCAGGACCTCAGAGTCGGAGTCAGAGTCAGAATCATGTGAACTGAGGTCGTAGATAGGCCTGGCGTGTTCAGGAAGGGGAATCTCTCCGCAATTATAGTCAGATCTGAAATTGTCGGAGAGTTGGCGAAAATGAGATTCATGAATTCCACCACAGCAGAAATCATCAGATGTGGAATCAGCAGCCTGACTGGGTTCTAGCCTATATGTCAATTCTGGGCTCAAAAAGATGTTCTGTTCAAGCTCTAAGCTGGTAGGATAGACCCTATTAAAACCTTGCTCATCCAACTCCTCAGTTTCTGTATCATAAATTGGCATGTTTTCTGAAAAATCAATCAGATTTCCTGAGGATGTTGGAAAAGGACATTCATCAAATAAAGGCCCGGAATCATATTCTGTAAAAATTTGATCTTTCTCATAAGGGGCCTCATAATCTTCCCAATAAGTTTCAGATCTAGGTTCTAGGCTTAGGATGTGGGTAGAATTATTAGAACCTAAGTCCGAATAACCTTCGAGGGTTACCTTATCAAAACAAGGGGCAGAATTTATACCCTCCAGAGGTTCAATTCTAATCTTGTCATTGCAGGAGTCTTGGAGTTCTAAGCTTGGTGATTCATGGCCTAGGGTTGGCTCAGCATTGTGTTCTCCTGCAATATCCCAACCTAATTCAACATTGTCTTCTATCTGGGTTGGGATTTTACAACCACTTTGTGCCTCAATCCCGGGATCTGGGAAACTGGATTGATTCTTAGTACTGTTCCAAGATGACTCATCCTTTGTTTCTGGTATATACGGGTATTTCTGGTTGATAATTTGTTCTACTGATTTCATCATTTCTACCCGTTTTATAAGGGCATCTTGGTGTTGTTCCCAAAGTACAGGATTTGTCAAGCATTGAAGGTATTCAGATTGGTGTAATTTTTCCATCTCAATGTATCCTGTCATGAGCATATCTCGGGTTGATCCTTTTGAAATTCCAGTTAATAGAATTTGGGCACAGTTTATGATGAAGGATGTGGTTGTTGGGACATCAACCTGAATATCTCCTATTGGTGTTGAGGTTTTTTCTTCTTTTTCATAGAATCTTATGGCATCCTCGATCATTTTATCTTTCATAGATCTCCGATATTCAGGTTTCTTGAATGGTAGTCTTGCTAGGTAATTAGGCTGCATAATTGGATCTGGTGGTGGAATAGAATCAAAGTTTGAATCAAGATGGAAGAAGGGGATTTTGTTCAGAATCAGAGGAAAGAGGGGCTATGTGAATGATTTCTACAAAAACAAAGGAGCCGAGGCTTAGCCTCGGGGAGAGTGAATTTCTATAGGAGGTTTCAAGGACCTCCTGAAAAATACTGAAGGGCTGGATGAGATAAGCAGGTGCTGGACCCAATCAAGACACCCAAAAATTGTTGGGTGACTATAGAGGTTCGGGGCAGATGGACCCCTTGATCAGAAAGATCGTCCACCTGAGAATTACCTGGGCAGCCAGAGAGGGAGAGTCCCGCGAAGACCCCTACACGGTAGAGCGTCCCCACGGGTTACAGGGTTTCCCCCACCCGACCTCTCTTGTCACTGCGGTTCCAGGTAGACCAGAATGGGGATCTTGACCTCTTAAGTCTACCAATTTTAAGATCAGGGTGCTTAAGGTTTTCACTTGAACTTTAGTCTTTTAAGTGCAAAGAGTGACCTAATTTAAGGTTGGTTGACCCAAGGGGTCAACTTTACCTCTTGTTTTCTTTGAGAGCTTTTAGGTCCTGTCTTTTAGGGTTCAAGTGTTTAGAGAGCCAATTGTTTTAGATTTTCTTTGAATAGGTATTTTCAGACAAGGGCTTGGGCACACTTCATTTGGTTTTCTCAATTCTTGCTTAAGGAGTGTGTCTCTAAATCCCTAGTGTTGGATCCTAGGTTGGCTCTACTTGGTCCAGTTAATTCTTTGTTGGGTAATTAGGGCTCAAGCAAGAATGTGTTAGCCCTTAAATACCCTTAATAGTGTGCAGAAATAATGAGTTGAAAACATGCAACTTTTATGGTTACTGAATATGGAAGACAGGTTAGCCCTATATTGCTTGTTCTTTTCTTTTCTTCCTCTTTAGAGCTTAGGGGTTAATAGTGAGAGGAAAAATTTACCTGTCTTTGGTGTGGTTGCTTGTCTTCTTGAGTTCCTGTAGCTGCACAAAAGAGAGGAGATTATCAGAAATAAAAAAAAGTACAGGAATGTTTACCTCTAGAATAGCCGTTGCTCCCCGGCAACGGCGCCAAAATGAAAGCGTGGGTTTGACCGATTTCGGTGTTATATCGTTGTAGTGAAGCCGGTTGTTACCAACGTTTCATATAAAATTTTTTTACTCGGAAAAATAAAAGAGTTCCCGAGGTCGAACTCAGGGAGCAAGTTGTATTCTAGAGATATACAAGTTCTATTACAAAAATAAAGAGAGAGAGAGAGATGAGAATTTGGCTTCTTCTTCTTTTCTTCTTTCTTCCTCTTTGTCTTTGGTTCTTCCTGTTCTTTGTTCTTCTTCTTCTTCTTCTTCTGCTTTCTTCAGATCTTCCCCTCGTGCTCTTCTTCTTCTGTTCTTCCTTGTTTCCTTTCTTTCTTTTTCGTCAGATCGTCTTCTTCTTTTCTTGCTTCTTGCTTCTCTTCATTCCTTCTTCTTCTTTGTCTTCACCTTCCTTGACCTCTCTTTTTCTTCTTTCGCGATGGCCGCTGCTCTTCCTTCTTCTTCAGCGGGTCTTCTTCTTCTTTGGCTGCTGACCTTCCGTCGTCTGCCCCGGTGCTGAGACGACTTAACAATGCCTTCGCTACAGTGCAGCAGCTCCTTCTTCTTTGGCGGGTCTGCTTCTTCTTCTTTGGCCTGCACACTTCAGAGTTTATTCGTCAAGGCAAAAACCTACTCTACCCCCCTCCCCCGCGTATCTCTCTCTCTGAAATCACTCTTCGGAAGCTCTCCCAGAGCGCTACCGGGTAATCGGGTTCGGGTCAGGCCCGGGTCCAGGCCCACCGGCGTGCGTGGTGGGCGAGGAGTGCAAGTCAGTCTAATCGGGTCGGGCCAGGTCCGCGGAGCGTGGTCACGGACGAGGCCGAGTCGGGTCGGGTCGGGTGAGAGGGACCTCACCCCGTGGTAACTGAGGCAAACAGCATAAGGCAGTTTTTGCCTTTATGCGTCCGCGCGCCTTCGAGAGGTTCCGAGGTGGGACTAAATGTCCCACCCCAATTCTCTCACGCCTGCAGCAGGGATGAAGCTTCCAATTGCAACAGCTGTTGAGGCGCGCAACTCCAATTGAGGGCCGGGGTGTATGCACAAGACTCTTCCGCGCTGGCCGTGGCTCTTCAACCTGGGATATCTCGGCTTGGAGCAACCTCGAGCAGGCTTCGAGCTACCTCGCCAATGGCGGTCAAGGCCTGGAACCTGAAACCAATAGCACGGCCTCTCGGCCAAATCAGACAGGCGGGGGACCTTCGCCGTGGCACGGCGAAGGTGGTCAGGGGGTCTGCAGGGGGCGAGATGGAGCTGTTAGGTCGTCCTAGGTCAAACTGTGAGCAAGGGAGTGGGTGTGTTCGGTGGGTCTGCAGAGGGTGTTTGGTGGGAAGTGGAGGGGCGGAAGAGGATCAGGGTGAGGAGGCGGAGGTTCTGCGGTGGTCGGCGAGCCGTGTGGGTCGCTGAGGTGATGGGAGCGGCTCGCCGGAGGGTGGTCGGAGGCGGAGAGGATGAGGGTGAACAGGGTCGGTAGAGGGCTTAATTGACTAAATCGAAAGCGGGGAAAGAAAGAGGAGGAGAAGGGGAGTAAGTCTAACTTAACTGCAGGGACGAAGGGGGAGGAACAGGGCGACAGTCGTATCGACTGTCGCCGGAGAAGACGGTGCCCAGTGGGGGAAGGACGGCGGTGACGACGGGGCAGAGGCAGCGTGCGCCGGTATTGCGCGACGCGGAAAGAGCAGGGGAAGAAATCTCTGCTGCTGGTATTGCGGCAGAGCAAAGAGGAGGAGGAGGAAGAACCGCCGGAGCTGGTGGGCGTCTGCCGGAGTGAGAAGAGAGGAAAATTGGGGGTTTTCTCCGTCAGATCCAGGCTGCCTTCGTCGGTGGAGCGGCGGGGGGTATTTATAGGGTTGAAGCAGGGAGGAAGGCGGAGGGAGACGACGTGTCTCCCTCGCCGGAGAATGGTCGGAATACGAACCCATACCGTCCGTGCGTTCGCACGGCCGGTATGGGGGGCTACAATGACCATGGGGGTGCTCCTGCGACGGCTGACGACGCAGGGCACCCCCGGTACACTTGCCAGGTCCTCCACCTCACCCTGCGCGGCGCCATGCTCCGCGCAAGGTCGCCGGAGCATGGTGCTGGCAGGGTTTTGCAGGAGGGACCTGTTTGCAAAGAACGAAGGAGAGTTAGGGGCCAAAATGCGAGGGTTCAAAAGTTGAGGGCCAAAGAGTAAATATATGAGGACCAAAGTGTGAAGTCGGTCAAGGAGGTTTCTTCTTAGGCTCAAGTTTTTATACATGACTAATTAGGACCTAAGGAATCTGATGGTGAATTTTATTTTCATATTAAACCTTGTTTGACCGGTCAATTTGCGCAAAAACCCAAATTAAGTTATTAATTGGGCATGGTTCTCAATGTAGGTCAAAATGGGTTCTAAAGGCCAAATTGAAGGTTCTAAACCCTAGAGATTATTTTTCTATGAATTTTAGAGGGTTTATTCTATTTTTACTTTGCCTCGAACCTTGTGAATTGAAGTGGGTTGTTTTAGGGTTACAGATTATCATTTGGTTCCTTGGAAGTGCTGTAGCCCTTGCTAGATCATCTCATCCCACTTTTATTCTTATTAAGCTGTTTTGACCTATGTTTGGGCCCTGAATTACCCTGTATGCAGATTATACTGGTAAAATTGCACTTTTACCCCTTATGACTGGTTTTCTTCTCAAACTCAGAATTCTCTGAGTTAAGCCTTTCCTTGAGATATGTAGGAGCTTTTATCCTTTGTATTGGGTCAAAATGAGCTAGTTATGGCTCATGATGAGGTTCTCATCATTAGGTTTCCTGGATTGGAAATTTTGAATGTTGCCTTGGTTGAGTAGGTTGATAAGGTTGTGGGTTTTGTGGTCGGGGTTGGAATTGAGGTTTTAGGTTTGGGTTATTTCTCTACCATGCAAAGTTGGGGTGATTGTGCCATCCAGGGTTATAAGTGTTTGAGAATGGATTATTTTGGATGGCATGGAGATTCTTGCAGGTCTGAGGAAGTCCAGAAAAAATCAGAGTAAGAGGATTCAGAGTTCCCCCAACTAGAGTAGGTTGGTCCTGAGTTTCCTCCAAGACCATAATCAGATGGGGGTGGATAGACATCCGTCCTCTGAGAAGAGTAGATGTTCTATACACCCTCCCTTCTTGAGGGCGGGTGCACGTATGGGCTTTGTGGTGCAGCGGTGGGTCGGTGCAGATGTCGAGTTATGTCATCCACCTTCTCAATGTTGAGACCTTATCCAATTGACTAGCTACCAACCCTAGATCAATGGATGTGGACAGGCCTCGGGTCTCGTGTACCCCTCGATTATCTATTAATGCATGGGTGGTCGTCCGGTCGTACACACCCAATGACTCATTGTTCAGGGAGTTCTCGCACATCTTATTGAGAATTCCTTAAATCATGTCTTCATGCTGACCCATGATGCTACCACCACAGGTTGCACTGACAAAGAGTTATCGTCACGGAGCCCATGGTAAAAAGATTGGACTTGTTCCTATTTTGGAACTTCGTGGTGGGGGCACTTGCACATGAGATCCAGAAAACAATCCCATGCCTCATGTAGAAGTTTTTCCGCTCCTTGCGAGAAGTGCATGATCTATTGCCACAAAGCATTCGTCCGACCAATGGGAAAGAATTTTTGTAGGAAAGCAGTCTAAAGTTCTTCCCAAGTGGTGATCGGATAAGTGAGAGTCTTAAACCAATGAGTGACTTTATCCAAAAGAGAGAAGGAGAACATTCTCATGAGTAAGCTATCTCGATTTTGCATATTTGGCTCAAAGGTCTAGGCCAAAAGCTTTAGATGCTTAATGTGTTGGAAGGGATCCTTGGAGTTCAAGCCATGGAATTTCGGGATTGTATGAAGCATACTTGGCTTGAGCTCTACCTTAGGTCCTCTCGTAGGGATTTGCACTTGAGGCTCGATTTCTACTCTAGCGGGATTGTAGTGATCTCACATTTGAGGACGCTATGGTGGGTTGATGTGGGCATTGAATTGATCTCTGAGGTCATGGAATTGATGTTGAAGGTCAGGTTCTTCTTCGTGGGGTTCCATGGCTTTGGCTGGAGATACGGGCTTAGAAATGGAAGAGTCGGAGGAGATGTCAATTTGATTGTGAAGTTGAACACGCAAGGGGGTTGAGGCTTGGCCTCAATGGGAGTGAAAAGCTAATGGAGGCCTCAAGGGTGGTCTCAAGGACCTCCTCCCGAACATACACTAGACAATGAGATAAGGGACAGAAAATGTGATGGACTCAATCGAGACACCCAAATATTTTTGGATGACTATGGAGGTTCGAGGTGGATGATACCTCTTGATCAAAGAATCGCTTACTTGAGAAGTAATTGGGCAGCCAGGAAGGGAGAGACCTGCAAAGACCCCTACACAGTAGAGCATCCCCATGGGTTACAGGGTTTCCCCCACCCGACCTTCCTTGTCACTGCATTCAAATAGACCAGAATGAGTGACTTGACCTCTTAAGTCTACCAAATTTTAAAATTGAATTGAGATGCTTAGAATTCCACTTGAACATTAGAGTTGATTTGTGCTTGGTGACCTAATTTGAAGATTGGTTAACCCCGCAAGGTGGATCAACTTCAGATGATTTGTTCTAAGATTATTAGGTCCCAATTTTAGGATTCAAGTGGATAATAAGAGCTTGATTTTAGGGTTTGCTTGATTATGTAAATTCAATCAAGGGTTTAGGCAACACACAATGCAGGGAGGTAGATTCTTTTTATTTCAGGCAAGTGTGTTTTCTCAACCCTAAGATGGAAACCCTAATGTGGCTCTTATTTGGTCCAATCAGTTTCTTCCAAATTTGGCACCCAGGGCTCAATCAAGAAGGTGAGTAGCCCTAAGTACCTTAAATGCCTAGTAGGTGTAGGAATCTTGGAGAGAGGTTTCTACATAGATCAAATTAGGCAACTCAGAAGTGATTAATTCTAAATAAGGAATGCAAGTTGGCCCAATTGATTTCCTTCCTTTTAAATCTTTTTCCAGAAATAGGGGCTTATGTGATTACTTGCCCCTGGAGTGGTTGTCGTGAAGCTGGTCTTCTCCTGTGTACCTTGCATAAACCACAACAAAAGAGATAAGTCAAGTTAGACCAAGATCAGAAATTCTAACCAATGAAATCAAATTACACGTTGCTCCCTAGGAATGGCAGCACAATGCTAATGGGCTAAAACGAGGTTTTAAAATTGCTTCATTTTAATATAGCCAAAATAGTTAGAAAACAAATACAATTTATATCTCAAAGAATCGTTAGAAAATCCGAGGTCGAACATAGGGAGAAAGTATTGCAATTTAATCTCAAAGATTACAATTCTAGCACATATTTGAAATAATTCCATTCAAGAATAATGTATATATGAGAATCAGTATCAAATGCAAAAAGAATGGGGTAAAATGATGATTTAAATCACCAATTACCCCTCACAATAATCCCAAATAAGTGAACAGTAAGACTCAATCAAATAATCCACATAGATAAATAACCAAAGAGCCACAGGAACATAAATCAGCAGGATCAGACGTCTGCCAAGGTGCTTAGATGCTTTAACAGAGGCTCTGCTACAGTGCCTTTCCTCTTTTCTCCTTCAGTTCTTCCTCTTCTTCTTTCACACACAAGGGTCCCTCAACCTTTTCAGTGACTAAGTGTTGGGGCCTTCTCACAGAGAGCAAAACCCCCTCCCTCCTCTTCTCTTTCTCCTTAACCCGCTTAAACGGGTAGCTATCCGGGTATTTAGGAATTCGATTGACCAGGGCTATCGGGCGTGATGGTAGCCGAAGAGTGAATGCGTGCGTTGAGGGCAACCCCTCGTGTATTGGGTGAGGGGTTGTAGGCACAAAAGAAATTTATGCGGCGCTATCAACTCCAAATCCTAGGATGTGGGACTATCTAGACTCATGTTCTTTGTGTGGAAGCAGCAGTTGAAGCATCTTCCAATTATGGTCAAAGGGGGCTTGTTCTCTGCCAATTGTGAGCCTGGAAGAATGCCTGGAGGGAATCCGCGTTGCCTGGAGGTGAGACTTGGAGTTATTGTGGCAAGAACACAACTCCAAGGTTATTTAGAGGAGCTCCGTCAATGGCAACTGAGCGTGATGACCTGAAACATGAAACACGGCCTTGCAACCAGATTAGAGAAGCTCAAAAGTTTTGCATGAGTGCGGCAAGGGTGGTGGTGGCGGTAGCGTGCCGTGAAGGTCGTTGTAATTGGTTGTCGAGGTGAAATATGAAGGCGAAGGGGGCAGTGTTTGGTGGAGTAATTGGCATGGCAATCCCCTCAATTTCTTGAGGGGTTTTGCTCATGTGGACATGACGATGGTGTGGAGGTCGATAGCAAGTGGATTGGTGGAGTAGAGTTGGCGCAAAAGCTTGCCGGAGGTATATCGATGAGTTGGAAGATGGAGTCGAAGCAGGCGCTACGGCGGTTGAAGCGAAGTTTGGAGGTACGGTGATGATGAGCAAATAATGAGGAGGCAAGGGGACTAAATTTTGGTACAAACCTAATTTGGACCGAAGCAATCTGATGGTGAAGTCAGATTTTGGTTTTGACTAAGTTTGACAGGGTAATTTATGGAGAAATCCAAATTAGGGCAACTTTTTGTTTGAGACTCTATTTTAGGTCAAAATGGGTTCAGATGGTCAAATCAAGGGTACCAAACCTTATAGAATATTTTTATATGATTTTTAGAAGGTTTATGTGAATTTTATCCTGACTAGAACCTTAGTTAATTAGCAGGTCTGAAATTAGGGTTTCAGATTCCATTAATTCTTGAAATACGTGAAAACCCGTTTCTATTTGCACGGACCCACTTATTAGTCATTAATGACCATTTGACCTTTAATTAACCCTTGAAATTCCCCGTGGTTATTCTGTATTTATAAATGCAGTTAAAATTACAGAAATAACCCTGTGTTCTTCTCTTTTTCTTAAAATAAAATAGAATGCACATAGGACCCTTTAATGGTTATGTAGGAGCTTTTATGAACTTTATCAAATCAAATTTGGCTAGTTAGGGCTCATAATGGTGCTCCCATCATTATGTAATTTACAACAATTGGTAGATTAAACCGAGAACTCAATGTTGTGGTGGCATGGTTATTTATAAAATGTTGCACCTGTCCTTCATGTTTAAGAATACAAATAGGATATTACTGTAAATCCTTATGATAGGGGGTGAGATATGCGTGATGTAATGTAAAATGCAGAATTATGTAAACAATCTCACAAATAGCATAATCATACAATAGGCACAATAATTTTAGGTGGAAACCCAAACCAAGGTGAAAACCATCACCTAACCCTCTCGAGTTAGGATTTTCCGATCGACCTAGCCGATCAAATCCACTAACGTACTACTTTAACGAGGGTAGTACAACCTCAATTAAAACCACGCTATGAGTACGAGGGTAGCGTTCCTCAACCGCTCCTTTTCACAAGGAGGATTTTGTCTCACGAAGGAGACGGGAATTCGCAATGCGAATACCCAACACAATTACAAAGATAAATTACAACACAACTTATAGAGCCACAAAGTGAATGATTAAATCTAGCTACTATAGGTAAGGGAACTTCCCTTTGGTGGGAGTGCATCAGTGTGAGGACGTGAGTGTGTGAACCATGCGGCGACGCTTCATTGCTCTTGTAATCTCAGAGGGAGAGCAGGTGCGCAACTAGAAGATGGCTCTCAAGATGTGGAATGGAGAAATGGAGAGCAAGATCTTCTCATGATCAATTTGACACAAATGATGTGGAAATGCTAATGCTTGGTGTGTCTTGGTGTGTCTTTGCAAGGCAAGGGTCCTCCTCTATTTATAGAGGGCCTAGGAAGGCTTTAAAAAACCTTAGAAGGCTTCCATAGCCATAATCAGAATCAATTATGATTCTGACAGGGTCATCAAATGTCTGTTCTAGGAATCAGATGTCTGGAAAACTAGTTTAAGATATCTGGGAACTAAGTAAGACTTCTGATTCTAGGTAGGTTTCCTTCCTGACTTGCTTCAGACCTAAACAGGGTTCTAGTGTAAGGCCATCAAACGACGTACAGGACGTCTAGTACTATGTATGGACATCTAGAAACCTATTGTACTACAGGAATGAATTTCCCAAGGTAGGTTAACGGCTAGAATATTTTACAAAGTGATTTTGGGTCAGTTAAGGCTCAACAGTCACATATCAAACGTCTGGGGTCATCTATGGATGTCTAATATAAGCCTAACGGTTATATTCCTCAACATTTAGTTTGTTAGCTAATGCTCTACTAATTGGACGTCTATCATAACCATTAGATTCTTCTAAGACATCTGGACTGAGGTCTGGTCGTCAGATTTCATCAGACAGAAACTTCTAAGTCCAGCCTAAGTTATTGGACATCTGAGTCAACGGTCACTATTAGACGTCTGATTTCCATATTAGACGTCTGATTAGGTTGTCAGAACCCTATTTTGATTTTCTAAGTTCTTACAGAAAACTTAAGTGTCCTAGGGTTGTGCAGGTGTTCCTAGGACTACTATAAGGGTTCTTTGAGGCTCTTTAAGAAGTAATCTAAGAAAGATAAAAAGCAAAAAATAAAGTACAAAATACAATGAAGGAAATCTATCCTATTCTTCATCTCCTTCCTTCTTCAAGCTTTCGCTCCTTGCGAAGCTCCTTCTCCTCTATCAAGCTCTTCCAATCTACCATGGATGCGAGCTCAAACTCCATCTAAACACGTCTCCATTTGCAATTAACCTAAAATCTAAGAATTCAAATGCAAATGTTAAATAACACGTGCTTTGTTATCATCAAAATAAACGATCATGGTGCTCTAGCACCAATAATTACACTCAACTTAATGTAGGTTCCTGAGGGTGTTAGCCTATAAATAAAGAAGAGATTCATATTCATATATGTTCATACATAGTATGTGATAGAAAAGCTTTAACTTCACTTTCATGACCAATCGATGTTGGTATGGGTGGAGGTCACATTTTTAAGTATAGTATTGTCATGGACCATTTTGTGATAAGGAAGGGATCATCCTCCCTTCTCAAGGTGGAGGTTGTGAAGGATGTGGGGTGATCATGTTGTTTTATAGTAGCTACTAACGTGCATCGCCTGTAATAAAGTTGGTGCCCGAAAATCTCATGTAGTAACTTGAGGAAGCTCAAGTATTAGGAGACTTGGAAATAGGCTAAAGGGCTATTCCACACCTTTCGAGCGTGAATGTGGCAAATGGGGTGAGTATATTTTTAAGAATTTAATGCAACACATTAAACAGAGCAAGATTCAAGGAGGATTCGAAGGGATTGTTTAAGCAACCCCCGTAAGGATAGTTGGCTATAGCTCTATGCCTTTCTTAATGGGTGGACTTTTGGATCTTTTTAGATTCGATTGCTAGGTGGATGAGGCTTCCTGGAACTAGAACTAATCCTAATTATTTTTGGGACCTTTCTGGAACAACTTGATAGATGGAAGGTGCGCCATCTTCCATCTACCTGCCTGTGGCCAAATGTGTTGTCTTTTGTTCTTTAACCTATTTAGGCATTTAGTGGGTGCTTATCTTAGGGGCTTCATCGAGGGATTTGTATCAGGGAGTCCAGTTCTTGATATCAATGTTAAATACTTGTCTAGTGCCCAACTAGTTTGTTTCACCCGAAAATTGAACCATCCTTTGAAGTAGGTAATGAACCAGAATTGTGGAAAGAGGTTGGACTGTTGAAGCGACTCTGTCTAACTGGAAGCTGTGGTTTTTAGTTTGTTAGAGATGTAATGCAGTTGGCCAAGATATTGTAGCTTCTGATCTTATAATGTGGTGGATGCTCTTTCATTCTTTGGACTGGTGGGGCACTTATTTTGCGAAAATGTGATTGGTCCACTTGGTCTAATTGGTTTATACGGATGAATACAAGGAGAGGTACATGTATATGCACAAATGTCTCTGTGTATGTTTCTGCGTGGGTATGTGTGCATTTGGATGCATCAGCTTGATGCCTTAGGCTCCCACCTATCTAATCAAATGAAGTTGATTGTCTACTCTATTAGGAAAAGGCCATCCTTAAGTAGGAATCTCCCTTTATGATTTAGGTATAAGTTTTTTTGGTATAAAATTTTGCCCCTAGGGTTCTTAATGATGATAATCTACATTGGTTTTCCTAGATTTTGTAGGGCTTTTATTAGTTTCTTGAAACAATTCATCTTAAGTTTGATCCTATATATTTATAAAAAGTACATGATGGTTCCAGGGTTGGGTTACTTGCTTGAAATTCAAATGCTTGTCACTAGACTTCATTTCCAATATAAGTTGGTCTAGGGGTATAAATAAATATGGGAATTGTGTAACTCATTTGTAACTATATTTCACTAAAGGTATATAGACATAAAACTAAATTGAAATGATTGTATGAAAAGCATACATGAATGTTCGATATTACACGTTAGGCAGTCTATTGGAGTTACTAATTGACCTGAAATTTGGCTTTCTGATACTGGAAATCCGAAGGGATGATTGAGCCTAATCTAGACACTAATTGGGGGGTCTGGTGGATGCCCTAATAGGCAGGAAAAGGGTGAAATTGTAGTTAAACCCTAGATTGGGAATGTGTATGTGTGTCTTTAATTTGAGCTTGAAGCTCAAATAAATAGATTAAAAACAATTTGAATTGGCTAAGTAATGACTTAAACCTTACATGATGATATTTGTGATTTAGCCAGAGTCTAATAAATGGAATGCTTAGATCCTAAAAGTCTTTAGTAAGATCTCAAGTGATCCACTAGGTGTCTAGGGTTTCATTCTAGCCACGGAACCTAATGAAATGAATTGATAGTAAGTCAACTAGGTGAGCTCGTAAGGCTGCATCCTTGGACTTGGTGAACCATGGGTTCATTGCTTGGGTAAAGGATCTGAGTTGTTACGGTAGCTAAAGGCTACTAAAGAATTTTACCTCGAAACTTGAATGGTTCTCGGATATGGTGACAGCCTTAGGTTGCCATTGTTATCTGGTACTTGGATGTACCTGAATCCGATTCAATGAGGAGGTACTCATGGCTCTATGCTATGTCAACAGTCGCATACGTAGTGGGAGACATTGGGGTCGTTCATACTCATAGCTACAGGCTCACTAGGGGACTGTATGTATGGAATTCGTTGGGGTGCCGTGATGGATTGGTTGAGATCTCGTCCGACGGCAGATTAAGAGGGCACACTCGGAGACTATGCTCCTTCACGGAGCTCCAACTGGTGGGAACATTGGTGTGGCTCGACAATTTAGACAATCCTATGATGATATTCTGGTTTTATCTGTAACTGGTCCTTGCTGGACATGAACCAAGCTTGCTCTTCATGGTCGCAAGTTTTTGGCTTGGTGGCTCACAATAAGTCCGATTCTTCTAATGGAGGTCAGCAACGTTCTCGATACATTGAGAACGAGCACGGCTTTTTAAGGAACAACAGACTTGCTAGCCTCTTCTCTACCCAGGGTGAGACTATCAGGCTGGAAATCCAAGGAAAGGCTATCTGAATCTCCTCTAGTAGAGAGAGATGATTCCTAGAATATGATCACCGAGGTGAGTGGGAGAATAAATTTCATATTACTAAATAACAGGAAAAAGGGGAAACATGGTTCATGTGTTTAGACCACGGTGGTTGGTAAGCTTTGACTGAGTTTGGGAGTCGAAACCTGGACTGTTGAGTTAGGCTAAGAATCTAGCTGGTTAGTGAAACTATTCACTACCCTGTGTTTTTTATTGTGATATAGTAGATGTTTGTTCCCTACTGAGCCAATTGGCTCATCCCTACTTTGTGACCTAATTTCAGGTTGTTCTTGTCATATGACATCGACGCACAAGATTTGTCGCTACACGGGTTTTTCTTGGGATTTTTCGCAGGTAACTTTTATGCTTTGTTTTTATGTCGGATTTCTATTTTAATATGCTAGCTTAGTACATGTTTACTTTGTACTGTACCTTTTCATTTATGTGTCACTCTCCTGATATTTTCTTCCATTTCTTATTAAATGAAACTCTTTGATAGCTCGAGTTAGTTTGGTACAACTTGAATTAAATAAACCAGCACCTCTTCTATTGTCATTCCTCGGAACTTAAACCCTCATTTAGGAGTCCAGGCTTTTGGGGAGTGACAGCCTTTGGTGGTATCAGAGCATGCACCTGATTGGAAGTGTGTACGCTATGGTTGGTATAAGGTTGCGACCAAATCTTGATTGTGGTCAAGCTATGATGGAACAAGTTTGGTTTCATTGATGTGTTAAGAATGCCTCTGAGAAGGAAGCATACTAAAGGTGGTAATAGGACCCCCATGAATCTTGCTGCAGCTATAGGCCAGCTACAGGACATGATGAAGTGGATGTAGGGGACAATGCAGAACCTGCTAGAGGCAGTAAACATAGTCGGAATGCAATTGGTCGGGATGTCAATGACTAGTCAAATTAAAGTAGCTGAGAGAGCCATGATAGTGAAGAGGACGACGGCGGTCATTCAGCCACAAGGACAGACCCAGCAATCACACCGTAGTATGGGAGGGCCCACTTGTAGGAGTAATCATCAGTCCCAATGATACGACCTAATGACGATGAACTCCCGGATAGGAGAAAGGAGTTTTTGCATGGATTGCACTTCAGGTAGTACAAGTCGGCCTTTTAAGAGAAAGTGTTGTGCCAACTATGGAAGGATTCATGCAGGATCGTGTAGGACTCCAAAGTTGTGTTTTAGGTGCAAACTACCTAGACATTTGAAGTGAGGCCATCCCATGGGGGAATAAATGGTAGCCTTGACTAGAGGATGCCAAGGTAGGGGCAACGGCAGGCTGAGAGTTGATATGCTAAATGCACGACGAATTCTCGTGACTCCTTTCGTGAACTAGGACAAGGGATCTGCCGCAACCAATGTTAAGGAATTTGTAGGTGCTCTTGTGGAGGACAACGACCTTGATGCTTTAGGTGGTTGGTAGGCTCAGGATATCTTTGATCATTTGATGCACGAATTTTGAAGTGAACTCCCTCTTTGTGTTCTTTTGTGACCTGAGGGAGGGTCTCTAAGATGTTGTAATAGTATGGTTGTATGTAAGGAATGCTATATTCCTTCGATACTAGTGCTTTATTTTCTTGTGTTGTGATGGCCTTCTAGCAGACTTGGTTTGCCGCTTTGGAATTTCTTGTGACCATTTATGCTTACACCCAATTTCCTTAAGTCGATTTTGAGGACAAAATCCTTTCCAAGGAGGGTAGGGTGTAAGGGTATGGATTTTTAATGTACTTAATTGGTTAATTAAAAACTTAATTGCTTGCTTAATGATGGATTAAGGGCTTGAGAACCTTATTTTGGCAATGGTAACTTTGGGAATGAATAATCCCTTGAAATAACTAGTTAAGTGTTCAAGTAGATAAAAGATGCAGGGCAATTGGTAACACAACTTGAGTTTATAGACTCCTTGAAAATGTGTGTGTTAGGAGGGAGGGATTTTTCCTAAATTGTCTAACCCTTATATAAGTGAAAGAAACTTGAAATAGAAAGAGGAAAACATTGCTTCTTCCTCCCTAAGTCTTTTCCTCTTCTTCTCCGATGAAGAGCACCTCCTTTCCCCCAGCCCCACCTCCTCCATTCCATTCTCTACTACTAGACCTCCTCTTTATTGGTTGTCGCCTGCTGTCGCCACCATTGTTATTGCTAGAGAGTCTAAAGGAGCTGCAGCAACTACTGTGGCCATTGTCGACGCTGCAGTTGCTGTTGCTACTACTATAGCTGTTGTCAACACTGTTGTTGATGCTATTGTGGCCACTACTGTTGATTCTACTACTACTAAAGGTGTGTAAATATGCTATTATTGCTGTAGTAGCTATTGCTATGTTTTCTCGCTGCTGCTGCTATTGCGTCTCTATTGCTACTACTATTGTGATTGCTACTGCAGTTGTCATTGGGTTGCGGCTACTGTTGTGCTTGATGTTGCCACTGCTATTGCATCCACTACTACTGCAGTAGTCATTGTTGATTTTGCTATTGATGCCATTGGTAGCAAGAGGAAGAGAAGGAGAAGAGGCTATTTTGCTGCTAATAAACGCCAGTTTATCATCATTCCTATACACTAAAATAGGTTTAGTTCTTAGGATTTTAACTCTGCAAATGGGTTTCTATGCTGCATTTAGGCATCAATTAGGTTAGGCATGCATTGCATGATTTTTTATATTTTTGACATGTTTATTTGAGTGTTAGGGATGAACAGATAGTCAGATCCCTAAAACCCTAACATTCAAGAAGGTAATAGGTGAAGAGGAAGCTCAATTCAGCTGGGACTCACTTAGATCCAGCTCATCATAGTTGGATACCAGCTCACTTGGGTTAGGTTTTGCTCTCTCAAGCTCCATTTAGCTCATCTTAGCTAGATGGTAGCTCAGAGTAGATCAACTTAGCTCAAGTCAACTTAGATCTAGCTCAAGTTAGTTGAGTCTAGCTCATCTTAGCTCCAATCAGTTCACTAGGAGCTCTAGCTAGCTCAACTAAGTTGACAGGAGTCCACCTTAGCTCAGGTCTAGTTCTTTCCAGCTCCACTAAACTCTAGTCAGTTGAAGATGACCTCAACCAGCTTAGGCCAGCTCAAGTCCAGCTCTTGGAGACTCAACTCAGCTCAACTTAGTTGAGTTGAGCCACTTAACCTTAGCTAGCTACTCCAGTTAGCTAGGTAACCTCTGGGAAGACTAGACCCAGCTCACCTCAACTCAATTCAGCAGAAGCTAGCTCACTTTAGCTTGGCCTAGCAGCTAGCAAAGAACTAGCAAGATAAGCTAGCTATGGTAGCTCCTTGCTGTTCTCTTCAGCAGCCACCAACCCTAGTGCAGCTCCAGACAATTGATTCCAATTCCTCATATCCAAAACCCTAAATTCCTCCTACCTCCTCCTCTACTAACCTACTAGCTAAGCTTGCTTAGTTAGCTCAGCTAAAATATCCAACCCATGGCCATCTACTACCAACCTAAACCCTAACCTAACTCCACCTTAACTCTACTCCAACTACACTACCTAAGGTAGCTACCTACCTCCACCTATAGTTGGTGCCACCTTCCATGCATCCCTTCACACCACCACCTCCAAGTGCCACCAAAAATTTGGCCCAAACTTTCCCTCCAAAACCCCTTCACATCACCACCATCCATCTCCTTTTTAACCTATCTCCACCATCTACCTAACCCTATTCTAGAAACCCCCCTTGGAGCCAACTTTAACCCACCCTTTCACCACCTTAACCACCCTATAACCACCACCTAAGGTGGTGCCAAAAATTCCCATACACTTCTTCACCTTTGGTGCCAACCTATAACCCCATCTCCACCTTACACCTATCCATTAAACCCATCTCTAACCTTCATCAATTGGTGCCAACAAGCCTACCTCTTAACTCCACCACAAACCCATGCCAACCCTCCTTAACTAAGCCTCTCCACACCCCTTCAATTGGTGCCAAATCTCCTTTAATCCCAACCCTCCATGCCACCACTAATCCCATCTAAACCCTCCACATTTAACCCCTTCTAGAAGCACCAAAGTTGGTGCCAACATGGTGATCTCCAACCACCATGGATGGTCACCAAAAGGGTGCTTCCAACCCTTAACTACCCCCCTTCATACCCCTTGAGTTGGCACCAATTCACCTCAACTCTAGGATCATCTAACCACCCCCACAACAACATCCTAACCATCCACCTATGCATGCCTACCTACCCCTCCTACCCACTCTATAAAAGGCCATTAACTACCACCATTAAGGACACCTTTGGCTTCATTATTCACTCATCTTTCCATCCATAGTACACCATACCCCACATCCAAGAGAAGAAGAAGAAGATTAAGGGGACACTGTGTCCCTTTAGTGAGTTCCCCTCTTCCCTTCTCTCTTGTGCCTACACTAGCCAGAGGTCTAGTCAGGCAAGGAGGACATCTACAGAAGTTCTTTAGGGTGGTTAACATCCACCCTTGGATGAGCTAAGGCACTCCCACCAAGGGCTTGCTAAGGTAGAAAGCAACATCTTTGGAGGATCATATCACAAAGGGATTAGGCATAGTCTTTCTTTGCATATTATTTCATTATTGTTGTTTATTTCAAAACTCAAAAAAGAAAATCTTATATTCAAAAAATCACAAAAAGAAAGCTGATTTCCCATTTTTAAGAAAGTGTGTTTAAAAGTGCAAACTTGCCTCCTTTGATGACCCTAGATACTCCACTATCTAGGTTTTATAAATTTAAAAGCAATTGCAAACTTGCATGTTACAACGATAAAAACCCTAATTTCAAATCGCTCATTTTTCACATCACTTTTTGACGTCGTTGCCAGGGAGGCACAGCTTTGCATTTATTTAACTTTCTTGCTTGATATGTGGATCTCATCCTCTTCTCTTTATTCCTTATCGTGTGTGCAAGCAATACAGGAAGAAAGCAGGATTTTTGGAAGTGAAAGCTTAAAGTTCCTTTTCTTCCCGCGAAGTCAAGGTTAGTGCCATCTTCTTGTCACATAATTTCTTTTAAAAACTATCAAAAAAAAAATATTAAATGAGGCTTTCAGGATCAAGAACATTAAAATTAGGTAGAGTGGTGACCTTTAAAAGTAATTGTTTGCATGTTTGATTAATTAACACCACTCTACCTCAAGCATTGGTGTTATAATTTTCGGGTCTAGACTTCTATCCAGATTTCAAAAATCAATTCTTGACACCACAAGGCTTCTAAAATCTTGAAATTTTACCCAAAGATTTCAAATTAAGTAAGGAACATTTGTCCCAAATTTTAGAGAATTTGGAGTTGCATAGAATTTGAAAAATTAATGGACCACAGGGGTGTCATCTCCTCTGATTTCATTATTTTGTTACTATTTGCAAATTTCAGGAATTTTTATACTTATCCAATTTCATGAAATTTAGCTTTCTGGAATCCTTGTGAAATTCTATACAACATATAAAATCACAACAAATTTTTTTGTCCGGTGGTGTTATGGAAAAGTCCAAAATACCCATGGGTATCATTTTTGGACTTTAACACCAGTATAAAGAAAAATCTTAAAAAAATATTAAACGAATTCTTAAAATCATAAAAAATATTTTTTGGAATCCTTGTTTGATTTTCCTTCCAGTAGTAGTTTGTTTTCTTTGTTTGGACCACTACCTAACAAGAAAAGCCTAAAATGTTTCATTTATAGTAACATTTCTGCTTAAGGAATCAAATTAATTAGGATTTCTCTTCATTTTTTCTAGTCCTACATTCTAAGGGAATCTACATTCACCAATACAACTTGATTTCTCTTTGATTGTGGATCTTAAACTTGTTTGAAAGCATAAAAAGAAAACCTTAAAAGACATTAAAATAAATCAAATCCTAAAAGCAGAAAAACAACAAAAGTTATGTGACAATTTGATTTGGCATTGGACTCTCTTTATCCTATTTTCACACACCAAAAAATTGAAATAACAGGGTATTATCCCAATTAACGGTCTCCACATTTCTGTGCACATTAGATACCTAAGCCTAATTTAAAATAAGTAGTCGTTTGACCACTTAAGGACTTCATCAAAACTAGGCTTGACATCCGATATCTAAGAATCATTAAGCGCTCCCAATTCCTTTTGAAAATGTAGCGATAGACTTAGAGGGAAGTCAAATGATGGGTGAGGGTTTACATAAGCCCTTGGTAATTTTCCTAGGATATGCTTGTTCCCAATCTACCACTTTAGTCTAGCCAGGTGATCTTAAGGGAGTAGGTTCACTTGTTGATTTCTTATTTATCGAATTTCCAGGTCTTAGGTTTCCCTAAGGAGTCAATCTTAAGACAGATTGATGAGTGGCTACTCATCATGGCTAAAAAGTCGAAGTTAAGCTAGACACTAAGTAAAACAACATCAGATTAACAGATAAAAAGGGTTAAGTGTGAGAATTAAAGAAAAAGACCTAAAACCTTTACTCTATGTTAACACTTCATAATTAGGTCAGAAAATGAGATATTCTGAAAGCAAAGTACAAATGATGATCCATGCATAAATTGAACACATAAATAAGCTTGAAAGGCCAAATCAGAAGTATAATCAATGTCTTAAACGTTCAATTGAGCACATATAAAAATTTGAAGGCAATTGGACATCATTTAGGTTATGAAATAGGTAGTTTACACTTAGGTCCTTCATGCATTACACTCTTGCCCTTAAAAAATCCCCTTTGGACCTACTTGTAAGCCGCAAGGACCCTTTTGAAAGGCTACAGGGCCCTTCCGGTTGTAGTTCTTTTCACTTATGGGCCTGCACGCAATTCTTCTACCCCTTCATTCAAGGGTCTGTCTGCAATTTTCCTTTATTTCAGAGAGAGGCCTGCTGCTCTTCGCACGCACTGTAGCGTGCGAAGAACACAGCCAATCTCAGCCGTCCATCGCTCTTCATGATCCTGATCTGTGGTTAGATTTGAATGGAAGCTTCACGCGATTCGGTGCGTGCGATCACCCCTCTCCCCAGATCTCATCTGCTGGTCAGATTTTGAGTATAACTCGCCGCGCGCTCCGCTCCTCTCATCCTCACCGTCGGTTGCATCTTGATTATCCTCACCTACGCGGTGATCTCAGCCACTGAGTGTGCTACTTAAGCACCTCAGTGGTGTCACGCGTAAGGGATTGCTCCCTCCTACACCTCTTAGCGATCATTCGTCCACTCCAGTTCCTCCTCCCCATCCAGTCTCTGATTTCACAGCCACCGGCTGTGAAATCATCACCTTCTCCCGACCTCCTTGTCGCTAAGGACTTCGTAGCACCTGAGGACGACCCTGGAGCCTCACTAGCAGACTCTTCCCTCTGCTGGAGTCATCTTCCTCCTTTCTTCCTCCTTAGCAACCGGCTAAGGAGCCATAGGTCCCATTCTTCCTGTTAGATTAGGTTTATAATTTTGCATATTAATTTTAGCTGTAGTTAAGTAGTTTAGAGTAGAATTGATGTGATTGTTAATGTTCAATTTCGCTGTAGGATAAAGTAGCTGTAGTAGTAGAATTAGGCTTAATTCCCCCCCCTCACCTCCTCTGATCATTCCAGATCAGAGGGGAAGATTTCATATAACCATGTTTTCAAATTCTCTCCCTCTCCATACTTTCATATCCAGTTCTGATTTTCCACGACTTGTTTCTCGCTTTCCACCCATACACTCTGACCCAATTTCAGATCTGATTGGTTTTTAACCACAGATCTGAAATTAGCATAAAAAAGCACTTAAGGGGCTTCCCATTCACCTCACTCTTGGTCACAAAAGCCCTTGGATTAAATTGAATTTTCAGTTTATCAGATTTTTCCTCAATTTGGATTTCAAAGATTTTTCCTTCAATTTGGTTTTAACTGCTTGATCTGACAAATTGAATGAAGTTTATTTGAATTCCTTGTTGGCAAGGAATCTGAGAGGTTTTCTGGTGACAGAAATCATCTCAGAAGAGCCATACATAGATATGATTTGATAATTTCTTAAATGCATTGAATGCAAGTCAGATCTAAGGATAATTACTGTAGTAATTTGAAGTTTGATCTCTCATTCATAAGTTTTTTTTGAATGGCTATTTGGTGATTTCTTAACCTAAGGAGTTCTCAATACTCCTTAAGGTTTTAGAAACCGAGATTTGACTTAAGGACTTTAATTGACTGAATTAATTCTTCCTTCATGCTGTCTATAGCATTAGGAAGAGTTAAATCAGTGATATTTGTGGATTTAATCTGAAATGAAGTTTTTTGATAAGGGTTTTTGGCATTTGAATTGGGGTACTTAGTGATTTTAGAGAGAAATTAAACCCTTGTCAGATTGGGGATTGAGAGAGATTTTCTTTTTCAGTGTGGATTTTTTTTTTTTGATTCTAATCCCAGTAGACAAAGCAAAGTGCTGCATCTTGCAGCTACATGTTTTTCTCTTCCAACTCACATTTCATCTCAAATGGACTAACTGTAGCATGTAGTTAGACCATTTGGACAGTGACTTGAGCTGCTGCAGAGTCTGGAAGGTCTTGTTGCTGCTACTGTCTAGTTATTATAAGTTGTAACAGATGGTTCTAGTGTTAAACCCTGCAGACTCTAATTTGATCATAGCTGACAGTAGATTGTGTTTCATTTCTTATGTAAACAAACTTTCTTGTTTCAATACTTGAACTCTAATTTCTGTGCATGCTTGTGTTATATTTCTCAATTGTGTCAGCTAGTTTAGTCAAAAATCACCACCCAAACATGTTTTAAAATTGGAAACCTGAGGACAGGATTAAGATAGGTAAATAGTTCCTAAATTTCGTGCTATATAGAAAGAAGGCAATCAAAAACAGGATAAAAAGGGCTAAAAACTAAAAAAAAAAAATAGTAAAATAAGATTTTTTCTCTCCTCAGTCAACTCTTCCCTTCTCTCCTAACTCTTTCAGATCTGCAACAACAGCAAACAAATTGAAATGAAACACCCAAAAGAATCGAAAATAAATAATTATAAATATATATATGTATATATTCACATATATATTACTTTGTATATTAAGTATACTTATATAGACATAAGCTATATATTAGGCTACATATGTAAATAGGTAGTGTATATGTATATACTGTATGCTTAACTATGTAAATATAATGAGTACTGTAATTTAGATTTTAGATCTAGTTTAGACAGTAAATATAATAATTATATAACTATCTATAAATTAAACTAATTTATTTGTATTATTAAACTAACTAGATCAGTAAATAGTATAACTAAGAAAGTTAAACTATAAAACTGTATATATATCTATGTATTTGTAGATTATAAGTAAATAAAATCTTTTATCTTAATCTAATCCTTTATAAATAATAAATAATGAATTTATTAAGTTTATAGCTAAGTTGTTAAATTAAATTAGTTAAATTAGTAATTTAGAATTACAATTAAGTTAAATTGAATCTGTATACTAAGACTAATATACTTTAAGTAATTTAGGCTAATTTTAGTATATTTAGACCTGATTATATTAAGTTTAACTTAATTTATAAGCAGAACAATTAAAACTGCTATTTAAATGTAAATAACACATACATTAATTTAGAAAAATATAATAAAATTGTGTATAAAATACTTATGTATGTATTCTAACTCTGTATGAGGTCAATTAGACCATTCACTAACTAATTTATAAGCAATTAATCAAGAAAACACCAACATCAGTGTGTAAAAATAGTTTACTTTAGTGAATTTATTTATATAGTAAATCTAATTAAAATTTCAAATTAATTGAACAATTATATAGTATTATGTAAATACTTTATTTTCCATAATTTATTTTTATTTTTTAAATAGATTATGGCCCTCGAATTAAGGGCCAAAATCTCTTCCAGCCCACAGTTGCATGCGATTTTCAATGCAGATGTCGCGCTCGAATAGCGCCACATCATGTGCTGCAAACCGCGTGCAGCGATTTATATGGAATTTGTGTTTAGACAGTGCAGTCGTCACATGCGTCGGGAGCCTGTGACAACCACACTATCATATATACATTGAGCATATACTGAGCATTCTGAGCTTGATCTGTGGGGCCGGGGGCCCGGAGAGAGGCATGTGTGCGTGGGGCTAAGAAGGCCCTGTGCTGAGTTATGAAAGACATAATTAAGCGGCCTAATGAGAATTATGATGCACTTAGTAGAGGTTTGGTCCCACCCTCTGGGTGCTGTGTATCCCTCGAAAAGCGCACCCGTAAATTAAACACTTTTTTAATTAATTAAAGAGAGTTAATGACGATTGTTAAATGCCTCTTAGCCACAGCGTGTTAAAGTCACTAAGGCAAAATGGAAACACAGAAGAAGAAGAACATCTGATGAAGATTGGTGTGAAGGAGAGAGAGAAGTTGTACTTACGTAAGTAAAAACAAATACAAGAGAAATATAAATATATATGTATACGTAGTATAGCCAATTATTTTTATAAATAAACCCATATATTTACTAACAGAATAAAATGTCACCATAAGCGTCGCTACAGACCCCAGTTTCCCTCCTTAGGTTTGTATATAGTGTTTTCTGGGATCTAGCAACGCTTACGTTTGTCACTATAACTGTTGTATGTGTTACTATAGATATCAAACTAGTAAGTTAAGTTAATATACTATGTAATCTTAGTCTATTGTGTACTTTCATGTAAGTATTAATACTATAACTTGTAAAGACATAGTTTAAAGTATAGTGATAAATTGTTTGGTGCTTGTTTATAGTTAGTTTTTGCAAGCATTACAATTAATTCTTAGTAAGTAGGCAAACCATGTCCATATTCATTCATTCATTAATAAGATGTAAAGCTTCTTTTTGGGATTAGAGGATAATTTTGAGATCAAAGAGTGATGTAATTCAATAATTGCCTCCCAGTGAATGACTTGGAATAAAACCATTAAAAATTATATAAGTAAATAATAATGGTTGTAATGACTGGTATTCCATACAACTCACCACAATGACACTCATGGTGTTTCAAATCACAACATACTACAACACATCATTATCTCAACAACCAACACCATTACACATTGTCCACATTACACATCAATCAGCCATTGCAAACCATTGCATTATTTTTTGGCACCGTTGCCGGGGAGCCAATGCTCTTTACGCCAAAAGTACCCTTTAATTCTTTTGTATATAGAAATTCTTCATTTCATTTAAATTCATTGCTTTTAATTGCTTTCTTCCATTGATTTATTTGTTATTGTGTATACATTCTTTTATTCTTTTACTAATCATTTGTTATTTTTCCATAGCACTTGAGGAGGAGAAGCAGTATCATCATCCAGGTAGAGGCCGTCTTCCTGGTGGAGTCGCTGCGCTCCTGACCCGACATCCAGGCGGAGTTTGCCCTCGGAGTAGCTATAGGATTAGTAATTATAGTTTGCCCTCGGAGGAGCTGAAGAATCTTGCCCAAACTTTGGGTCCGCAAGGACATGATCAGCACATGCTTTTAGTGTTCTCCTTTTCATTGAAAGATAAGGCAGCCTTTTTGTTTCGAACACTTGCACGGACTACACCTATAGATTCCTGGGCTTCTTTAGAACACGAGTTCTTTAAGAAGTACTTTCCTGTAGGCCGCACTAACGCCTTAAGGAGTGCCATCACTACATTCACTCAGAATTCAGGAGAACCAATGCACGACGCTTGGGAGAGATTCCACGAGCTTTTGAGAAAATGTCCCCACCATGGTGTCCCACGCTGGCAACAGGTCCAGATCTTCTACCATGGGCTCCATGATGACACACGGAATTTTGTAGATGCCGCTTGTGGAGGCAATTTCCTGTGTCGGGACAAGGACTCATCCTTTGAGCTCTTTGAAGGCATGGCCGAAAACTCTATTAATAATGCTTCAATGAGCGTGTTTAATAGAAAGTCCTCACATTCCCACTCACATACTGGGGTACACGAAGCCCAATCCAGTAGCAAAGACTTAGAGATAGTGGCTAGTCAACTGGATAAAGTGGGCTTAATCGAGAAGAAAGTAGATGAAGTATGGAAATTTCTCTCAAAACCCTCATTTTCTTCTCAGTCACTAGCACAAAACAATTTTTCTCAGTTTCCCACAGGGAGGGAAACTGTGAATAACCTTTCTGTGACACAAACTACATTACCGGATTTTCCATTTCCATATCCTTCACCGGTTGGAGGAACCTTTGTTCCTCCCTACACTGACTTACCTGCACCTTCTTGAGTTTCGGAGGAGCTCCATGCCATTCATAATGACCCTTTCGCACAAACCTACAACCCTGGATGGTGCAATCATCCAAATTTCTCGTGGTTGGGAAATTCACAGAGACCTCCTTTTCAACAACCTTCTGCACCACCACTGCACAACCTGATCCGAGCACCACCTCCACAATCACACGGATATCCACCGCATGCCTACCAGCAACCCCAACCCAGGCCCACCCAATACTCTCAATCTGGGCCTACATGAGATGACCAGTTGGGGTCTATCATGAAAGCTCTTGCTGATATGCAACAACAGAATATTACTATGCAGCAGAGACAGGACGCAACCTTAGCTGAGATGAGAGCCCAGCTATCACACTTGACGGAGTCTCGTCAACCACATTCACTCCCATCTCAAGCACAACCCAACCCTAGGAACATACCTGCTTAGAGGTATGTCCAACCTAGACCAGCAATGCAAGACCAAGCACATGTCATTTCACAACCAATGCACAACATTGAATTCTTCCCTGACTTAAGTTCTTCTCTTGCACAAACACAACCACCTCTGCTACCTAACACTGACTTACCATCTACCTCTAGGGCTGAACTAAATGCCATAGTCACTAGGAGTGGTAAAAGCACACTAGATCCATCTCTTCCAACATCTACCACTTCTAGTTCTGCTCCTCCACTTCCTACTTCTCCTCTACCTAGGACTGAACCTCTTTTCACCAATCCTGTACCTTTTCCTGAAGCTTTAAAGAAGAAGGAGAAAGGAAAGAAAAAGACCTATGTGGCACCTGAGGAGGATTTGCTTAAGCTCTTTGAGCAAGTCCACATAAACATCCCCTTGTTGGATGCAATCCACCACATTCCTCTTTACGCTAAGTTTTTAAAAGACCTATGCACACCTAAGCGTAAAGCAAGAATTCAAAAAGGGAGTAGTCCAATCATCCTCTCGAAACAAGCTAGTTCCATCATCTCTAGTACCCTCCCAACTAAGATGAAAGACCCAGGCACCCCTCTCTTATCGTGCATGATAGGTAACACCACATTTAATAGAGCACTACTTGACCTAGGTGCTTCCATCAATCTTATCCCAACCTCTCTGTTGACACATTTTGAGGTTGGCAATCTGAAGCCAACCGAGGTGTCCCTGCAATTAGCTGACAGATCAGTTAAGACACCTCAGGGAATGTTGGAAGATGTCATAGTGCGGGTCAAGGATTTTTACTTTCCTGTAGACTTTATAGTCCTTGACATGGAAGTACCTGAAGATATCCAGAACACACCTATCATTTTAGGAAGACCTTTCTTGGCTACGGCCAAGGCAAACATCAATTGTGAGGAGAGCCTTATAGAATTGAAGTTTGGAGATCAGAAAATAAAAATTGATATTTTTCAGGCCCAAAGAGGACCGACCTGTAGTTTAATTGAAGAAATCTTTTCTCTGGATTCTTTGGACCGGTTGGTTGAGATACCTTAATCAATTCATTAAATTTAGAACCTCAACACTCTTTGGACTCTGACTCGACTTCCACTGAGATACCAAATTTAGAGACTGAGGACCTACCTCCTATTCCTTTAGTATCTCTAGGATCTCTTGACACTTTCACACCTGCTCCTTCTGATCCTGTACCTGTTGAACTCAAACCTCTTCCTGACTCTCTCAAATATGTTTTCTTAGGACCTGATCAGACCTATTCGGTGATTGTTAACTCTTCCTTATCATCTGATCAAGAATCACGACTCTTATCTGTCCTAAGAGCACATAGACAGGCTATAGGATGGAACCTTTCTGACCTAACTGGCATCAGTCCTTCTTATTGCACACATAGGATTTTTACTGAAGAAGGATCTAGACCTACTAGATAGCCCCAGCGTAGATTGAACCCTACATTACAAGAGGTGGTAAAAAGTGAAATGATTAAGTGGTTGGACAATGGAATTATCTTCCCAATTTCTGACAGTAGATGGGTAAGTCCTGTTCAGGTTGTGCCAAAGAAGGCTGGACTTACCATCATCACCACTAATTCTGGAGAAGTCATCCCTACACGCATTGCTAGTTCGTGGCGAGTATGTATAGATTACAGAAAACTCAACCAAGCCATGAAGAAATATCATTTCCCTTTGCCCTTCATTGATCAGATACTGGAAAGACTGGCGGGGAATAGATTTTTCTGCTTTTTGGATGGCTATTCAGGATATAATCAAGTGGCAATTCACCCCGATGATCAGGAAAAAATGACATTCACCTGCCCCTACGGAACCTTTGCATTCCGTAGGATGCCTTTTGGATTGTGCAACGCACCTGCTACATTTCAGCGGTGTATGTTTGCAATCTTTTCCGACTTAGTAGGTGATTACTTAGAAGTCTTCATGGATGACTTCTCGGTCTTCGGGAGCACATTTGATGCATGCTTAGACCACTTGACTAAGGTCCTGCAAAGATGCATAAATGTGAATCTGGTACTTTCCTGGGAGAAATCTCATTTCATGGTAACAGAAGGACTAGTATTAGGTCACCTTATCTCTGAGAGAGGAATTGAGGTTGACCGCGTGAAGGTAAAGTTGATTTTTGATTTACCACTACCTTCGTTGGTTAAACAGATTCGATCTTTTCTCGGGCATGTTGGTTTTTATCGCCGCTTTATAGTGGATTTCTCGAAAATAGCCTGACCTCTCACTACTCTCCTCTCTAAAGATGTAGACTTCCAGATCTCTGACGATTGTGTTCGTGCCTATACGACACTTCATGATCTGGTTACCAAGGCACCCATACTGCAACCCCCGAATTGGTCTCACCCTTTTGAGATCATGTGTGATGCCTCTAATTATGCAGTAGGAGCTATCCTTGGTCAAAAATTGAATGGGAAACCCATAGTCATCTATTACGCTAGCAAGACCTTAGATGAAGCCCAGAGGAATTACACCATCATGGAAAAGGAATTGCTAGCTGTAGTATTTGCACTGGAGAAATTCAGACCTTATCTTTTAGGTTCCCACATTATAGTCTACACTGACCACATGGCAGTTCGACATCTTCTCGCCAAGAAGGACGCGAAATCTCGTCTGATTAGATGGATCTTGCTTTTACAGGAATTTGATTTAGAGATTCGTGATAAGGTTGGAAAGCAAAATGTGGTAGCTGACCACTTATCCCGCCTTCCTTCTGAAGCGATTTCTCCTTCTTCACCCATTTCTGACCACTTCCCTGACGAGGAATTGCTGGCATTCATTCTGATCTTCCCTGGTATGCTGACATTGTCAACTACCTGGCTTCTGGATCCTCCCCACTGATTGGGTTCAACATCAAAAAGACAGACTTAGATCCGAGGCCAAGCACTATTACTGGGAAGAACCCTGGCTTTTCAAGCACTGCAAAGATCAGATCTTTAGGAAGTGTGTTCCAGATAAGGAGATTAGAAGCATCTTATCGTTCTGCCATGACCAGGCGTGCGGCGGTCACTTCTTTGGCAAAAAGACTGCTGCAAAGATTTTGCAGAGCAATTTTTATTGGCCCACAATCTTTAAAGATGCACACGAATATAGCAGGGCACGTTCACGCTGTCAGTCTCTCGGCAGTATTGGCCGCCGAGACATGACGCCCTTGAATCCGATCATGGTGTGAGAAATCTTTGACATTTGGGACATTGTCTTCATGGGACCTTTTCCTAAATCTTATGGCTTCGAGTACATATTGTTGGCAGTTGAGTATGTTTCAAAATGGATTGAAGCCATCCCCTCGAGGACTAATGATCATAGAGTTGTGATACAATTCGTTCAAGATTTCATCTTCTCTAGATTTGGGGTACCAAAAGCCATCATTAGTGATGGAGGGTCTCATTTTAGAAACACACATTTTCAGTCCCTACTTCAAAAGTATGGGGTGTCACATAGGATAGCTACACCATATCACCCTCAAACCAATGGACTTGCTGAATTGTCCAATCGGGAGATCAAGAAGATTTTACAGACTACCATCCGACCAGATAGAAAGGATTGGTCTTCCCGCCTTTCTGATGCATTGTGGGCATATAGGACAGCCCACAAAGCCCCTTTAGGCTTGTCTCCTTTTAGACTTGTGTACGAGAAACACTGTCATCTTCCCGTAGAACTAGAGCACAAAGCCTATTGGGCCATCAGAAAGTGTAACTTGGACCTAGAGAAGGCCGGTGATTTTAGGAAATTGCAAATTTCCGAGCTCAATGAATTAAGGAATGAATCTTATGAAAGCTCAAGGATTTATAAGGATAAACTTAAGGCCTTCCATGACCGTCACATTCTTAGGAAATCTTTTCACCCTTGTCAAAAAGTCCTCTTTGACTCTAGACTAAAACTCTTTCCTGGGAAACTAAGATCAAAATGGACTGGACCTTTCAAAATCTTAAGAATATTTGACAATGGAGCCGTTGAGATCACTGAAATTGACAAATCTGAACCTTTTACTGTAAATGGTCAAAGACTGAAACCTTTCATTGAGCCGCATGATCTCAGACTTGTCAATTCCACCATTTCTCTCCTACATTTTGAATTACCATACAAGTTTTCACCTAGCTGAAGGCGTTAAACTTAGCAAAAACCTATCCTTGTATATAGCTGTTTTTCACCTTTCTTACTTTAGCTTTCATTTGCATTAGGTGCCTACCCTTGCATTTTGAGCATACTTTCATCTGACACACATGTCATGCATTTCATTCCTAACCCGACTATTCACTCTAATCCTAGATCAGACTTAAACTCGTCCGCACAGAGATTTTATCTCCTCATTCCGACTTCCTTCCATCACCCAGTCTAGGATAGTGAAAAGCAGAGCATGCATTTGCATCCACCCTATTCATTCAATGAGGACATTGCAACATTTAAGCATGGGGGGGTGTAAATGATGAACCATTTAAACTGAAATGCAATTGTAGACACACCTATAGTACCTATAGTATTATCAAAAAATATATATACTTAAAAAAAAATTGAAAAATTTTGAAAAAAATTTTGAAAAAAATTACAAAGCTAAAAATACAAAAAAAAATCCAAAAATACAATAAGGGACATACACCCTATTGTCAAGGGAGGACAATAATTTTAAGGAGAAAGGGAGAAAAAGATAAAAGATAAGTGTTTAACTATGATCTTCTAGCTGAAAACAAAAATTAGAATAAGTGTCTATGGACATTCAACCGTTACTGGTTTGACCTGCCAGGCCATAATAGCTTGATGCAAGCTTGGGCTTAATACACTTTGAGCCTTGACAAGATAGACCACAGTCTCTCCTAACTTTAGGACATATTCTTATACCTGAGTCACCAGTACAGGATTCGTTGGTTTGCTTTAACTTAGGAGTCTAAGTAACCTTGGCTTACACTACACAATGTCAGGAAAGACCACTTGAACCTAAACTTCAACCCTTGTGTTCATTAGGGAAGGTGGAGTCGTTACCTGTGCGTGCAGGTAGACTCTTTGTCCTAATCTTTAGTCTTGTGTCTAGGAGAAACTCTTTCCACAAAAAAAATTCACCCACCAAATACAGAGCGCTCTACCAAATAAGTTCCGGAGACATACTAATCAAAAAAAAAAAAAAAGAGAAGTCAAGTATGTTCTCCAAAAATCTGGAAATACTCTTGTTTCACCAAAATTGTTTTCAGGGTTCAAAACAAATACCCTGTTTGTCCACCAAAAAGTTCTCTGAGCCACAAACACAATAAGGGTTGGGTTTGAATATCCATCAATTCTTGAGAGTCATCTGAAAACATGAGCTGAAGTTAGGACAAACCTGGACTTAAAAAGAAGTGAAACCCTGGGAGTGAACTTTAGAATTCACTTGGTTAGTCCTGACTTATCACAAAGCACAGCCATAACCTCATAGCATTCTGAGTCTCTGTAAAACCCCCTGAGTCTTGGAATTCGACTTAAGGTTTAACTATAAAGAGTCCTTGTTGGTTGAGAGATGGTCTATGTCATTTAAGCCTCGAGTTCTGGTAGGTTATCCTCAGTAATAAGGTTCTCACAATGTCCAAAACATAGTTGGTTTATTGAAAAAAATCTTTCAGCCTAAAGATCATCATCAAACACTTAAAACTTTTTGAAAGAAGAAAAGGATATCTCTTCACACTTACCATGCTGATACTCAAATCTCCTTACACTTCAACAGATTATTTGCTAAGGGACTAGTAAAACGTAAGCATGGGGGTATGATGAGTGGCTACTCATCATGGCTAAAAAGCCGAAGTTAAGCTAGACACTAAGTAAAACAACATCAGATTAACAGATAAAACCTTTAAGGGTGGGAATTAAAGAAAAAGACCTAAAACCTTTACTCTATGTTAACACTTCATAATTAGGTCACAAAATGAGATATTCTGAAAGCAAAGTACAGATGATGATCCATGCATAAATTGAACACATAAATAAGTTTGAAAGGTCAAATCAGAAGTATAATCAACGTCTTAAACGTTCAATTGAGCACATATAAAAATTTGAAGGCAATTGGACATCATTTAGGTTATGAAATAGGTAGTTTACACTTAGGTCCTTCATGCATTACACTCTTGCCCTTAAAAAATCCCCTTTGGACCTACTTGTAAGCCGCAAGGACCCTTTTGAAAGGCTGCAGGGCCCTTCCGGTTGTAGTTCTTTTCACTTATGGGCCTGCACACAATTCTTCTACCCCTTCGTTCAAGGGTCTGTCAGCAATTTTCCTTTATTTCAGAGAGAGGCCTGCTGCTCTTTGCACGCATTGTAGCGCACGAAGAACACGACCAATCTCAACCGTCCATCGCTCTTCATGATCCTAATCTGTGGTTAGATTTGAATGGAAGCTTCGCGCGATTCGGCCCGTGCGATCACCCCTCTCCGCAGATCTCATCTGATGGTCAGATTTTGAGTATAACTCGCCGCGCGCTCCGCTCCTCTCATCCTCGCCACCGGTTGCATCATGATAATCCTCACCTACGCGGTGATCTCAGCCACTGAGTGTGCTACATAAGCACCTCAGTGATGTCGCACGCAAGGGATCTCTCCCTCCTACACCTCTTAGCGATCATTCGTCCACTCCAGTTCCTCCTCCCCATCCAGTCTCTGATTTCACAGCCACCGGCTATGAAATCATCGCCTTCTCTTGACCTCCTCGTCGCTAAGGACTTCGTAGCACCTGAGGATGACCCTGGAGCCTCACTAGCAGACTCTTCCCTCTGCTGTAGTCATCTTCCTCCTTTCTTCCTCCTTAGCAACCGGCTAAGGAGCCATTGGTCCCATTCTTCCTGTTAGATTAGGCTTATAATTCTGCATATTAGTTTTAGCTGTAGTTAAGTAGTTCAGAGTAGAATTGATGTAATTGTTAATGTTCGATTTCGCTGTAGGATAAAGTAGCTGTAGTAGTAGAATTAGGCTTAAATTCCCCCCTCACCTCCTCTGATCATTCCAGATCAGAGGGGAAGATTTCATATAACCATGTTTTCAAATTCTCTCCCTCTCCATACTTTCATATCCAGTTCTAATTTTCCACGACTTGTTTCTCGCTTTCCACCCATACACTCTGACCCAATTTCAGATCTGATTGGTTTTTAACCTCAGATCTGAAATTGGCATCGAAAAGCACCTAAGGGGCTTCCCATTCACCTCACTCTTGGTCACAAAAGCCCCTGGATTAAATTGAATTTTCAGTTTGTCAGATTTTTCCTCAATTTGGATTTCAAAGATTTTTCCTTCAATTTGGTTTTAACTGCTTGATCTGACAAATTGAATGAAGTTGATTTGAATTCCTTGTTGATAAGGAATCTGAGAGGTTTTCTGGTGATAGAAATCATCTCAGAAGAGCCATACATAGATATGATTTCATAATTTCTTGAATGCATTGAATGCAAGTCAGATCTAAGGATAATTACTGTAGTAATTTGAAGTCTGATCTCACATTCATAAGTTTTTTTTGAATGGCTATTTGGTGATTTCCTAACCTAAGGAGTTCTCAATACTCAAGGTTTTAGAAATTGGGATTTGACTTAAGGACTTTAATTGATTGAATTAATTCTTCCTTCATGCTATCTATAGCATTAGGAAGAGTTAAATCAATGATATTTGTGGATTTAATCTGAAATGAAGTTTTTTGATAAGGGTTTTTGGCATTTGAATTGGGGTACTTAGTGATTTTAGTGAGAAATTAAACCCTTGTCGGATTGGGGATTGAGAGAGATTTTCTTTTTCAATGTGGATTTTTTTTTTTATTCTAATCCCAGTAGACAAGGCAAAGTGCTGCATCTTGCAGCTACATGTTTTTCTATTCCAACTCACATTTCATCTCAAATGGACTAACTGTAGCATGCAGTTAGACCATTTGGACAGGGACTTGAGCTGCTACAGAGTCTGGAAGGTCTTGTTGCTGCTACTGTCTACTTTTTATAAGTTGTAACAGATAGGTTCTAGTGTTAAACCCTGTAGACTCTAATTTGATCATAGCTGACAGTAGATTGTGTTTCATTTCTTATGTAAACAAACTTTCTTGTTTCAATACTTGAACTCTAATTTCTGTGCATGCTTGTGTTATATTTCTCAATTGTGTCAGCTAGTTTAGTCAAAAATCACCACCCAAACATGTTTTAAAATTGGAAACCTAACTGAGGACAAGATTAAGATAGGTAAATACTTCCTTAATTTCGTGCTATATAGAAAGAAGGCAATCATAAACAGGATAAAAAGGGCTAAAAACTTAAAAAAAAAAAAAGTAAAACAAGCTTTTTTCTCTCCTCAGTCAACTCTTCCCTTCTCTCCTAACTCTTTGAGATCTTCAACAACAGTAAACAAATTAAAATGAAACACCCAAAAGAACCAAAAATAAATAAATATATATATTCACAAATATATTACTTTGTATATTAAGTATACTTATATAGACATAAACTATATATTATGCTACATATGTAAATAGGTCGTGTATATATATATATATACTGTATACTTAACTATGTAAATATAGTGAGTACTGTAATTTAGATTTTAGATCTAGTTTAGAGAGTAAATACAATAATTATATAACTATTTATAAATTAAACTAATTTATTCCTATTATTAAACTAACTGGATCAGTAAATAGTATAATTAAGAAAGTTAAACTATAAAAATGTATATATATTTATGTATATGTAGATTATAAGTAAATAAAATCTTTTATCTTAATCTAATCCTTTATAAATAATAAATAATGAATTTATTAAGTTTATAGCTAAGTTGTTAAATTAAATTAGTTAAATTAGTAATTTAGAATTATAATTAAGTTAAATTGAATCTGTATACTAAGAATAATATGCTTTAAGTAATTTAGGCTAATTTAAGTATATTTAGACCTGATTATATTACGTTTAACTTAATTTATAAGCAGAACAATTAAAACTGTTATTTAATTGTAAATAACACATACATTAATTCAGAAAAATATAATACAAATGTGTATAAAATACTTATGTATGTATTCTAACTCTGTATGAGGTCAATTAGACCATTCACTAACTAATTTATAAGCAATTAACCAAGAAAACACCAAAATCAGTGTAAAAATAGTATACTTTAGTGAATTTATTTATATAGTAAATCTAATTAAAATTTCAAATTAATTGAACAATTATATAGTATTATGTAAATACTTTATTTTCCATAGTTTATTTTTATTTTTTAAATAAATTATGGCCCTCGAATTAAGGGCCAAAATCTCTTCCAGTGCACAGCTGCACGCGGTTTTCAGTGCAGATGTGGCGCTCAAATAGCACCACATCGTGTGCTGCAAACCACGCGCAGCGATTTATATGGAATTTGTGTTTAGACAGTGCAGTCGTCACGGGTGCCGGGCGCTCGAAACAACCACACTATCATATATACATTGAGCATATACTGAGCATTCTGAGCTTGATCTGTGGGGTTGGGGGCCCAGAGAGAGGCGTGTGTGCGTGGGGCTGAGAAGGCCCTGTGCTGAGTTATGAAAGACATAAGCAGCCTAATGAGAATTAGGGCGTGCTTAGTAGAGGTTTGGTCCCACCCTCTAGGTGCTGTGTATCCCTCGAAAAGCTTGCCCGTATATTAAACATATTTTTAATTAATTAAAGAGAGTTAATGACGATTGTTAAATGCCTCTTTGCCACAGCGTGTTAAAGTCACTAAGGCAAAATGAAAACACAGAAGAAGAACATCTGATGAAGATTGGTGTGAAGGAGAGAGAGAAGTTGTACTTACGTAAGTAAAAACAAATACAAGAGAAATATAAATATATATGTATACGTAGTATAGCCAATTATTTTTATAAATAAACCCATATATTTACTAACAGAATAAAATGTCACCATAAGCATCGCTACAGACCCCAGTTTCCCTCCTTAGGTTTGTATATAGTGTTTGCTGGGATCTAGTGACGCTTACATCTGTCACTATAACTGTTGTATGTGTTACTATAGATATCAGACTAGTAAGTTAAGTTAATATACTATGTAATCTTAGTCTATTGTGTACTTTCATGTAAGTATTAATACTATAACTTGTAAAGACAGTTTAAAGTATAGTGATAAATTGTTTGGTGCTTATTTATAGTTAGTTTTTGCAAGCATTACAATTAATTCTTAGTAAGTAGGCAAACCATGTCCACATTCATTCATTCTTTAATAAGATGTAAAGCTTCTTTTTGGAATTAGAGGATAATTTTGAGATCAAAGAGCGATGTAATTCAATAATTGCCTCCCAGTGAACGACCTGGAATAAAACCATTAAAAATTATATAAGTAAATAATAATGGTTGTAATGACTGGTATTTCATACAACTCACCACAATGACACTCATGGTGTTTCAAATCACAACATACTACAACACATCATTATCTCAACAACCAACACCATTACACATTATCGACATTACACATCAATCAGCCATTGCAAACCATTGCATTACAGATTAGTCTTGGTTGTTTGATTTGCACACTTTCTCTCTTCTATCTCTTCTCCTCCTCTCCCTATCTTCCAAGTGCATGCATGGGTGAAGGTCCTAGAACCCACATCTCAAGGGACCATTTGATTTTGCCCCATGCATAAAAAAATCCTTATTTTCTTCTTCTCCATCTCATCATTCCTCTTATTCAAACATGGAAAATAGGTCCAAAAATTCTGCTTCCCCATCCCAACCCAAACCTAACCCATCAATTGACCCACAAGTTGTCTTTCCTATCCCTAATTTCCCACATTTGGAGCTACCACAAAACCCAAACTGGCCAGGTGGCCCTCAAAATCAAAATACAAACCCCTTTTCTCTTATGGTCAACCAATTGGTTCGACTTCAACAAAACTAGTAGTAGTTGGCTGGGACAGTCATGAACCTAGCCAACCAAAGACCGGGTCAGCCGCTTAGGGAACCTCTCATACCTCTTAAGGATTTCTATGATCCTTCCAATTATGAAGAGAGACCCGAAGTGGTTATACCCCAAAGGGATTTTGAATTAAGCCTACCATTCTGAACCTAATCAAACATTTTCATGGTCTTCCGAGAGAGGACCCCTTTGCCACCTCGAGGAGCTAACTGTCCTCGCTCAAACCACCTATTCCCATAATGTGCAGGAAGAGGTGTGGCGCATGAGACTTTTCCCTTTCTCACTAAAAGATAAAAATCTCACTGGTTTAGAATGGTTAGGCATCCTATCACCACCTAGCCCCAACTGAAAAGCACTTTTCTTAAAAAAAAAAAATTGATAGGTAGTATGAATGCTTTAAGACGATCAATCACAACCTTTAAACAAAAATCTGGTGAACCTCTCCATGAGTTTTGGGAGAGATTTCAAGAATTACCAAGGAGTTGCCCCCACCATGAAATTCCATGATGGCAGCTAGTGCAGATCTTCTATCATGGATTAGAAGATCAATTGAAACGATTCATGGATGCTTCAAGCGTGGATAATTTCCTTAATAATGATAACGAAAATGCCTACCTCTTTTTTGAAGAAATGAGTGAAAACTCATTTAATATGGACTCAATGGATACTTTTGGTAGGACTAACTGTAGGTTCCATACGGGAGGGGGTGAGATTTATAGGATAAAACAGAATGCGGAAATAATGTAAACAATCTCACACAAAAGCATAGTCACACAATGGCACAAGGATTTTTAGGTGAAAACCCAAACTGGGTAAAAATCACCACCTAAGCCTCTCGACTTAGGATTTCCCGATCGACCAAGTCGATTAAATCTATTAACCCAGTCACTTAAACAAGGGTGACTAAACCTCAATACAACAACACTACTTTGAACGAGGATAGTATGCCTCAAACCCCTCCTCTTCACGAGAAGTATTTAGTCTCTCGAAAGAGATGAGAATTTGCAAAGCGAATAGCCAACTAAAGATTGTAAACTACAAAAATCCTATAGAACCACAAAGTAAACAATTGAAACTTGCTACTATAGTTAAAGGATCTTCCCTTTGGTGGAAGTGCGTCTGTGTGACGATACAAGTGCATGAACCATGCAATGCACGACGGCGCTCTCGAAATCGACAGCGGGAGAGCGAGTGTGCTGTAAAAAGAAAGCTCTCAAGATGTGGAATGATGAAATGGAGAGCAAGATCTTTTTCTAAAGTGTTTTGGACACAAATAGATGTCGAAATGTGTTGCTTGGTGTGTCTAAGCAAGGGAGGGCTACACCTCTATTTATAGGTGGCCTAAGAAGGCTTTGGAAAGCCTTAGAAGCCTTAGGTAGTTGTTGGGGTTCATTCCAAGGTAAGGCAAGCCGCAATCAGAATCATTAATGATTCTGATCGAGTCATCAGATGTTTGGGAAAAGGATCAGACATCTGGAAGTGACTCTTAAGACGTCTGAGAACTAAGTCAGACGTCTAATTCCAGGCGGGCTTCGTTCCTGACTTGGTTCAGACCTAAACAGGGTTTTATTGTAAAACCATCAGATGACATACAGGATGTTTGGCACTAGGTCTGGACATCTGGAAACCTAATTAAGTATAGGAATGGATTTCCAAGAGCCTAAACGGCTATATCTTTTAGACAAGTGATTTCGGCCCAATCGAGGCTCAATGGTCACATATTAGAGGTCTGGTGTCCTCTACGGCATCTGATAGAAGCCTAAACGTCATATTCCACTAACCTACAGACTCCTGGTCTTTTAACAATGTTTACTTTGTTAGCCAACGTTCCACTAATTGAACATTTGGCACAACCATCAGACATCCTCTAAGATGTCTAGACTAAGGTCTAGACGTCTGATTTCAATAGACATAACCTACTAAGTCCAGCCTAAGTTATTGGACGTCTGAGTCAACAGTCAGACTTCTTAAAAGTCAAGATTAGATGTCTGATTTCTAGATTGGATGTCTGATCAGGCTGCTTGTTGCCTATCTTAGATTTCTAAGTTCTTTATGAAAAACCTAAGTATCTTAGGGTTGTGCAAGTTCACCTAGGACTACTATATTGTTACTTTGGGCTCTTTAACAAGTAATCTAAGAAATAAAAGAGCAAATAACGAAGAGATACAAAGTACAAGATAGAAAAGACACCTATCCTATTCTTCTGACTTTACTCTTTCGCTCCTTGTGAAGCTCCTTCTTCTCTGTCAAGCTCCTCCAATCCGCCATGGATGTGAGCTCGAACTCCATCTCTACACTTGTCTCCATTCGCAATTTGACCTGAAAACTAGGACTCAAAAGCAAATGTTAAATAACAAGTGTTTTGTTAACATCAAAATAATCGATCATGGTGCTCTGCACCAACAATCTCCCCCTTTTTGATGATGACAAAATCATAAATAATAATACATAAAATTCTCCCCCTTTTTGACATTATCAAAAAGTTTTTTTATCAATTTTAGTTCTCCTAAACTCCCTCATAAAACATGCTCTTCTAGTTTTGGGTTAAATTTTTTTTAAAACAAGAATAATGTTCTCCCCCTTTATGATTGACAAAAAAGCTCATTAATTTTAATAATCTCTGACTATCTACATGCTATAGATAAACGAAAGGGTTAAGAGGTTTTATCTCATCTACCATAGCCAATAGAATGGCTTAAATGGCGGTGGATGCCAAATTGGATGAGGTTCCCATCTGTAGCTTGGAAGTCTAGGCATTAGCACTGGTTTCCAATTGGGCAGTCAACGTGCGGCGGTTCGATCATTTGTTTGCCGTCTCGTTGGTCTCCTCTTCTCCTTCCTCAGTCTACTCCTTGGTCCTCCCAATTTGAGTTGATCATTCTCGAACTTGTAGGTCCAATCTTTTTATGTTGAAATCTTTGCAACCTGTAAAACAAGACTCCAAATCTTTCCTTAGTATCCAAGTCAGTGTTAGTCGCTCTGAATCGGGTTTTAAAATCGTCACGTTGTAGTATAGGTCAAATCAGTGCGAAAAACATATAAAATTTATACTCGAATATCAGAAATGAAGTTCGAGGTCAAACACAAGGAGCAAGTAGGAATTCAAGTGCTAATCTCAATTAACAAGTAAATGAGCACAAGAAAATGAGCCAAATAATGCTAAGCAATGAATACTAATTACTCAAAATTGATCATCAATGTAGAATATAAGTCTAACAAGAGTTTGGCATATCAAAAAGAAATCTAGAATAAAAATAGTGGTGATTTAGATCACCAATTATTTAATCAAGATAAACATATAATAGTTAAGCAAGAATGCCAAATAAACCCACAATATCCAGGTCTACTTAAGCAATTAAATAAATGAACAGTGCCTCGGATGTTTGATTTGATAATCAGATGGCTTAAGTGCTTCCTCCTCTTCTTCAATGTATGCCGTAGCTTCTCTTCTTCTTAGCCCTTGTTCTTCTTCTCTTCAGTTCTTTCCTCTTCTTCAGAACTTCTTCTCTTCTAAAGCCTTTTCTATTTCTTCTTCAGCTGCTCTCCTCCTCTTCTCGCGAGTAAGTGTTGCATAGGGAAAAACTCCCTTCCCCACACTCTCTTTCTTTCTCTCTCTAGGATTAGCCCTCCCAGGGCCACAGTTCGGGTAATCGGGTTAATGGGTACACGTGCACCCGGGACTAGGCTTACCGACAGTGGGTGGTGAGCGAGGTGTGAACAGGGCTTAGGAGGGTAATTAGGTGCGCCAGACCTGCGAGTTAGGTGTCATAGGTGAGGCAGGTGAAGGGGTGCTGGGGACCTCACCCCCTGTGTGCTAGTTGAGGCGATAAGCCCTTAGCATAAAATCAATATATGTGCTGTGGCGCGGCTGTCAGCACCCGATGTGGGATTATCTCACCGGGCTTCTTTTGCATGTAGCTGCAGTGGATGGCGCCTTCAATATAGGTAGCTATAGATGGTGTGGCTTCCGTTTGACCAATTGGAAGTGGTCACAGGTTGGTTCCGTGAGTCCTAGAGGGTGTGCCTGGAACTGTCGTGGCCTTAAACATGCTTTTGGAGCTCATGGAGAATCTTAGCAATGGCAGTGAAGGGATGAGCACCTGAAATCATAAGAACGACCTTTCAACCACATTAAATGTGTTCATGATGGTGCCGAACCATGGCAAATGCAATGGCAGTCATAGCGTGGAGGATGGCGGTATGTAGTGGCCAGACGGTGGTAGAGATAGAGGCTGGTGATGGGTGTGTTCGGGGGTGTGATTGGGTGGAAGATGGAGTGCGATAGGTTAGGGATTTTGTGCGAGAGGATGAGGCGGAGGTCAGGGACTTGTCGGTGAGGAGGATGAAGTTGTGTAGCCAGCGGAAGTCCTCACCGGAGTGTTCGCTGGAGATGGAAGAGATGAGGGTGATTCACAACGTTGGTGGTCGAATTGGGGAATAAGAAGAATAGAAGAACATAGGGAAGGAGAGGAAGCTAGAGAACCTAATCTAATGGTTAAGGAGGTAGAAAACCCACGCCGGTGTGATGACCGGACGCAGGGAAGATGAATCCTCCGAGAGGGGGCCGACGACGAAGAAAGGGATCTGGATGCCCTGGCTTTGGCCCACCAGGCGCCGACGAAGATGAGGAAGAAGGAGGATAGGACAATATGGCTGTTGGCCATTCATAGGAGGATGGGGGAGGAGCTCGCCGGAGCTAAGTCAGAGGCGGGCCGAAGGGGGAGTTTCGATGTGGTTTTTGGCCTTAAAACTAGCTGAAGAGCACAACCATGCATTTGGGCGTGCTTAAATAGGGCTTAGGAGGGGGTTCCAAGCTTGGAAACAACCTTGGGAACTTTGGAGCTTATGAAAAAATAGGATACCCATTCCTTCAAAGCGTTCGCATGAGCTTTTGGGAAGGAGTTGGGATCCAAAGTTGGTTCCATTGGAAAGAGGATTTCCTAAAGAGTCTCCGATTTGATTTTGGGAAGGTTTCATCAATCAATCAAGGAGAACTCTCCAAATGAAGCTCGTCGAAGTAGGATTCTTTAGCGATAATGGTAGAGGGACCTTTTTTTGAGGAAGATAACAAAGTTGGGGGGCCATTTGCAGGGAATTTAAAAAGCTAAGGGTCTGAATGAGATAGAAAGAGTCTGATTGTACCGAAATGCAAACTTGATCAAGATGATCTTAGATTTGACCCAAATTTTCGTATAAACATAATTTGGACACAACGAATCCAATGGTGAAGTTAAATTTTGGTTTTGACCTAGTTTGACTAGTAATTTATGGAAAAACCTAAATAGGGCAAATGTTTATCTAGTACTCTATTTTGGGTCATGATGGGTTTTGATGGTCAAATTGAAGGTACCAAACTCTAGAGAATATTTTTCTATGATTTTTAGAGGTTTAGGTGAATTTTATTCTGTCCACAACCTCACTTAATTAAGTGAGTCTATTTTTAGGGTTTCAGATGTCATTTAATTCTCAAAACACGTGAAAATCCTTTTCTGTCTGTTCTAACCCACTTATTAGACTCTTAAGGCCATTTAACCTTTGTTCAACCCTTGAGAAAACCTGTGATTGTACTGCAATAGAGATATACTATTAAAATTACAGTTTTACCCTTGTTTTACTATATTTCCCTCAAAATCTATTTGCAGTGAATTATGTCTCTTGGTTATGTAGGAGAATTTAATGACTTAATCAGATCAAATTGAGCTAGTTATGGCTCATGATGGTGTTCCCATCGTACCCCCATGCCTAGCTTTTGCTAGTCCCTTAGCAAAATCTCATGAAATTAACTCAAATTCTAGACCATGCCTTTTTATACTTAGAACTCTATTGTGTGCATTCTTTTGTAGATTACGTTAGAATGCCAATACTAAGCCTAGAGGTACTCAAGTACCAACCAAGATCTGGACCTGACTAGGTCTAGCCTCAGTCTGCCACGAAGGTTTCTAAGGCCCATAGGAACTAACCTAAGGTTCGTTGAACTCCGTGGTTAAAGTACCCATGCTAAAAGCATGTTTAGTCCCGGTTCAGTTTGCAATGCATTTTTGTAAGAGAGAGACAAAAGATTTTTTTATTTTTGGAGAGTTTTCACTCTCTTTTCTTTCTTTATTTCTAGCTTCGGATTGGCTTTACAACACGGTCTGTATCGGATTCCTAGCTCCCACCATCATTCCACATAGGGTCCCTGGTAATCGATGCTTCGAGATAGCACCGCCCATGTCAACCCCCAGAACCCTAGCTTTCGAGATTTCAGGATAATCCCATCCATGGCACCTGAACCAGCACAAGGTGCTTACATGCCATCGGTAGGATATTTAGATATCCTAGGAGACAAGCACCGAGGAGAAGGTATGTTATTACACATCTTCGAGGGGAATTTCCTGCCTCTCTGTGTTGGGAACTCTTCCAAATCAACTTGTGTTGATCAGCCGCTCCTAATCAGGGTAGCCTTTTAGAATAGAATTAATGCATTTACATGATTTTGATAATTAAGCACACTGAACCAGACTATTTGTGGATTAGGGTGCTTAGGTTACCGAGTTCCACAAACTAGAGGTCAGTTAACGAGGCCAAATAATCCCTAAGCCTTAGACCTAATACTTAAGCTTCGCATTTTCCCCAACCTCTTGAGGACTATCCAGATCTTAACGAATACTTGAATTTTTAAGCCTAAGCACAAGCCCAAGAGGCCTAAGATTAGTGTTCATACTAATCTCTTTTGTCTCTTAGCACTTTTATTTTTTTTATTTCTTTCTTTTGACTTGGTCTAGAACTACATAGATTCCTTAATCTTTTACTAATGACTATATCTTTTTATTTCAAATTGTTGCTCCTTTTTGATATTTATATCACCTCTTTTCCTCCTCAAGAATGATATGCCATTTAATTCATTCAAAATTTCCTCCCTTCTCCATTTTTTTGTTCTTTTTCAAATTTTTTATTTTTTTGGTTTTTTGGGCCATGTATTTTTTTGTGAGAAGCCTTCAGAACTTTGAATTTTTGTATGTTTGCACTTTAACAACCCCTATGCCTAAGTTTTGCAATGTCCTCACTGTAAACGGAGGGTATGAAATAGTTTTGCATTTAGGAATTAGAACAAGATTATAGGGTGGGCGAATGGGTCAGGATGACTGTTGCAGATGATTTCAAGACCTGGTACGAGTACCAGAGGTGGGATCAACTATTCTAAAACTAAACTCAGAGTGCAATAGATGTGAAGTACAAAAGGATAATCAGAAGGATCTTGGGTTTTTGGATTGACAGGTTGCCTCCCGTTAAGAGCTAAATTTAATGCCCTCAACCGAGTAAAAAATGGTATGGAGAAGGAGTGGTTAAATCAGATGAGTTTTGTAGAACAAGCACCTTGATCAAAAGATTGGTTGGTCCAACCAGGTTCTTGTTCAGAGCTATAGGCTGATGATGCAACCTAAACCCAATCAATCTAGTGGGTTGATAGATGTGAATTAGTAGATGTGGAACCCACCATATGCTCTAAAGCTCGAAATGATGTGGAAGTGAAAAATTAGGGTTTGGCTGAATCGGATCAGCCTGGTAAGAGTAGGGATCCTCAAACGAAAAAGGGTCGGTGGAGGATGTAGGAACTCTATGGGAGTGATCAGAGAAGAATGGGGCGTGATGTGTAGTCTGATCGATGTCCGAAACTTGTTTAAGATGTGGAGGAGAATCATGTGCAACTCGCCCATCGAGACGAGAATCAAAGTAGAAATTGAGTCTGGTTGCGGGTCGGGGTTGAAAATGGGTCTGGGAAGGTTCTGCATGTGTAGAAGAGGTGGCTTCAAAAATAATTGTATGTGTGGGCTCTTTTAGGTAGGATTCTATGGTAGGTTTATCTAGAGAGTCCTCATAGAGGCCACCAACATCAAATGTAGATGCCTGAAGAGTGTTTAGAGGGTTATGGAAATCAGAGTTAAGGAAAGATTCAAACTCTGGATTATAGATACTCTTAGCAATTATTGTTTTTGATTCCTGAGGATTGAAAAAGAATGATTCCATCTCAGTGGAACCTGATTTTGAATCGATGATCTCGGGATCAGGGACCTCAGAGTCGAGTAGAAGAGTGTGTCGTGTATGCTGAGGTCATAGATTGGTTCATAGTCATCAGGAAACAAAGGTTCTCTAAAATCAAAGTAAGATTCGAAATCGTTGGAGAACTTGTGAGAATCATATTCTGAATTTGATTCAGGATTAGAGTTTCCACCATAGAATAAATTAGTAACCTGACTTAGGTCTAACCTAGTTTTAGATTCTGAGCTCACAAAGGTGTCCCTATTAGGTTTAGGCTCAGGTTCTTGGCTTGTAGGGAAGACCCAATCAAAACCCAACTCTTCCACCTCCTCGGTTTCTTTATCATAAATAGGAATGACTTCTGAAAAATCAATATGTATTTCTGAGGAGGTTGGAGAGGTGAATTCATCAAATAAAGGTGCAGAATCATAATCTAGATTCAAAAACTGATTTCCATCACACGGGGCCTTGTAATCCTCCAAATAAGGCTTAGATCCAGATTCTAGGTTAAGAGTGTGGGTTGGATCACTACAATCTAGATTGGGCTCTACAAGGATGTTAGAATTTCTCTCGAGAGTCACCTTATCAGAATAAGGGATAGAATTTACACTCTCGAGAGGTTCTGAGTTAATCTTGGTATCACAGGTGTCTGGAACATTAGGGCATGGTAGGGTTGGCTCATAATCGTGATCACCTGTAATTGGATCCTCCCAACCCATTTCAAGATTAGGCATGTCAGTCTGTACATAAGTTGGATCATATTCCATTTGGGTTGGGGGTCCACAACAACCTTGATTCTCGAACCTGGGATTTGGGAAATCAGATTTATCCTCAGTATTGTTCCAAGATGTTTCGCTAAATGCTTAGGGAATGCACGGGAATTTTTGATCAATAATCTATTTTAACAATTTTATCTTTTCTTCCCATTTTTCAAGATCACCTTGGTGTCTTTCCCAAAGTACAGGAATTATCATGCATTGGAGATATTCAAAGTTATGTAATTTTTCTAACTCAATGTATCCCAGGTTGATCCATTTGTTACTTGTGTCATTATTAATTGGGCACAGTTTATGATGAAGGTTGTTGGTACTGGCACATTAACCTGAATGTCATCAATTGGTTTTGAGGTTTTGTGATCAATCTTATAAAATCTAAGGGCATCCTCAATCATTCTATCTTTCATGGACATTCGAGTTCAGGTTTCTTAAATGGTTTTCCTAAATTGCCAGGCTGCATTTTCAAATCAGGTGGTGAAATCAGGATTTAGAATCAATATTGATGTGCATACATCTAATTAACCTAAAATGTCTATTAATGCATGTTCTTAGTGTCACATTAGTATTATACATTGTAAATATTGTATAACATGCATAATCATGCATTTAGGTCAAGTTATATAAATTGTATAGTAATTATCTCCTTTTATGGTCAGAGATAGGGTGACATTTTATTAGGGCCTCGGATCAAAGATCCAACCATACGGATCTTATCAGGGCGATGATTGGAGTTTAACAACTCTAAGATCACCCTGATCGAACATCCATAGCACCAGATAGAGACCGAGGAACCCTAAAGATCAAGGGCCAAGATGGTGTTAATCCGCACCTTAGACGACAAATCTGACTATACAGATGGGTTTGAATCAACGATTGTAGCCTAACGGCATGAAAATCTGTCCAATCCGACATCCGTAGCACCATCTGCAACACTTAGAAGATGGACAGCCAAGATGGCGCCATGTGGTGCCATCTCAACTGACCGGCTGCATCTCTTCTCTTCAACCGGTTGATGCATCTACATCGTTGGATGCTCATCCAACGATCGCACACACCCACTCATAAATTCGTCCACATGCCTCAACCGCACGTGTTGCGCAACGGTTAAGGCATTGCGTAGGTTCGAGTCGCAAGCACAGCGTCCCTCCTCGCATGTGGGCATGCTATCACAGCTGTGCGATGAGCAACCAGTGGCGCGGATCAGCCAATAGCACCCACATGTGATCAGACGCGCAGCGCAAATGCGTGATCGTACGTAGGTGCGCGATGCTGGCAAGGGCGGTTTAAGCCATTCGATCTCTTGATCAGACGGCTGAGTGCGCGTGGTCATGCGTAAGCGTTGAGGCAGCAAAGGCGAGGGGGCACACGCTCAGCGCGTGCATGTTGGCCACGTTCAGGCCTTTAGTGACGATTTATTCATCACTAAAGGTCCTGAATTAATGTTTTTAATGTTGTAATGACCAAAATGCCCCCACTCATTGCAACTATAGGAGACCCCTACCATACGAATTTCTCATCCCTTCCTTCTCCTTTCTCCCTCTCTGAAGCTTAAGAGAAGTTTGTCCCACACCCGGGATGCTCCTCAAGAGCTAAAATCAAGTTTTTGCCCCCGTTCCGGAAGTGGATCCCGTGACGGCGATGATGTGGTGCTTTGTTCCTGTTCCTCCTACTTCATCCTCCTTCCCGCTCCATTCCTCGTCTTCCAGGCATTGTCCCATCTGGCTTGTCCTCCAAGTGATTGTTGAGGAGGATAATTTCTCTCTCCCATTCTTTTTACTGCTTTCTAGAGTAGAATTTTCCTGCTTTCTAGTTGTAATAATTTCCCGCTTTCCAGTGTAAACATTTCTCGCTTTCTTAGTTGTAAAAATATTATTCAATATCAAGTGATTGTTCTTTCTCTCTCTCTCTCTCTTATTTTCTATATTGCTTCCATTGTGATTATTTCACCCTTTATACAAAAATCAAAAAAAAGTTATAATTGCGAATTTTGATCGACGTAAACCTCCCTGTGTTCAACCCAGAATTTCTTTACAGATTTTTTGGTATAAATTTTATTTGTTGAATGGATTTCTTCGAGACTCAAACTACAATGACAGGTTTTCAAATCCAATTTCGATAGCGTAGTCATCTGACATTCAACATTTTGGCGCCGTTGCCGAGGAGGCAATGATTTTTCGATCTTCTTTTCGCATTTCGTGCACTTCACTATTTTCTAACTTTCTTTATCTCATGTCTATTGTTTTTGCAAGTACCTCTATCAAGGAATCGTTAAGCGGTAGATCGGAGTAAAGTGCAGTTGAAGACGACTGTAAGTGCTCCCCATTCTTCCCCCTCCATAGATTTCATTTCATCACATTAATTCAAACTCCAATTAACTTAGGCGTTTGCATAAATCCTAGGATTAGTTTATTTGCTTGGATTTCGACCCACATTCATTTCACCCTCGCATATTAAAAAATCGAAAAGATATTTTTGTGGGGTAATTCAACCTACGCACAACATACACCCACATTCAAGGCACTTAACCTAATTGATTTTCTTCTACTATACCGGATTCTGATCTGTGGAACTGGTACGCATAAATCAACACATAAAAGAGTAGAAATCATTCTAGGTTAGTCATTTTGTGTGCCTAACTCAGTGGTGCAATTGTGGCCAATTGTTTGAGTTGTTTGGGCCGCACCACTCAACCTAAACTCAACTCACCAAATAGCTTCCTTTTAGGGTTTTCAATCTAGGTTCATATCAGGCACTCCACTTTATTTTTGATTTCAAAAGGAAAGCGATTTTCACCCGTGCTTGAAAACCTAGTTTGCCTCAAGCTTGATTGAATTAAACCTAATTCTATACCCTAAAAGCTACTTAAGCAATATTTGAACTCAAAAATCTACTCATCACAAATAATCTTACTTGAAAACCCTGGTTGTGCATGCACTTACATATACTCAATTGATCATTAAGGGCACAACTCATTTTAAGGGCCCACCACATTCCATAAGCACTACAATCCCAGGCCTAAATAAAATCAAGTAGACGTTGGCCTTAAGGACTGATTCGCTCTTTGGGGCCTAGTATGAGATTGTCTACGATTAATCTGCTTATACTGATCAATCTGATGTCTAGCTAGGGGAGTAGCGTCAAATGACCGCGGCTGGGGGTTACACAAGGAACCGAAGGTGCAAGCCGAAGGAAGAACCTTCTCCCCAGTCCCTCCTTTTAACTGGTTGGATTGAGCAGACACTAGTAGAGTAAATTGTTTATAATCTTAAGGCGGGTTCTAAGATTCTGTAGATCCATAGGCTACCCCACTTAAGGACATGCTTGTTTTATTGTGCTGCAAGTTTCTTATCCCCAGTCCTTCCGACCTTTTCCTAGTTTATGCTGGGAGGAAGGTCATTGAATCTCTGATTGGAAGGACCACTAGAGTATTCTAGGAGGCAAAGATTGGATTTTGGCCAAACTGATCCCATGGCCGATCAATAGCCTCCTCTACCTCAGGATCCACAGGAGGTATTTCAAAGGCAGCTGGAGCAAATGCAGAGAATGCAAGAATGGTTCCAGAGAATGCAGGGTGCTCAGCCCTTGAAGGATTTTTATGATCCTTCAAATTACGGGGAATGTCCTAGCATCCAAATTCCTGCCGGAGATGCAGAAATCAAGCCCTCGGTGTTAAGCCTGATCAAACATTTCCATGGGCTTGGCTCTAAAGACCCGTTTCAACACTTGGAGAACTTGACCACTTTGGTCCAGATCACCAAGGCACGAAACGTGAATGAGGAGCAAATGATCATGAGGCTCTTCCCCCATTCTCTTAGGGATAAAGCTGCTCATTGGTACAGGACTACAGGAAGACCAATTGCAACTTGGAATGAGTTGAAATCGAACTTCCTGAAGAAATTCTTCCCTGTCTAACGTACCAATGCGGTGAGATGGGTAATTACTACATTCACCCAGTGGCTGGGGGAGCAATTTCATGTTGCCTGGGAGCGATTCTAGAACCTATTGCAGAGGTGTCCACACCATGAGGTGCCAAAATGGCAACTCGTGTAGATCTTCTATCACGGGTTGACTGAGAAACTCAGAAATCACATGGACGCTTCTTGCGGAGGCAATTTCCTCAAGAAAGATGCAGATAGCGTGAATGATTTGTTTGAGATGAGCGAGACTTCAATCAATCATGCCTCCATGGATACTTTTAACCGATCCTAGCAGCCCAGATCGAATGTTAATGAAGTCCACGACTCTCATTAGTTTGATATGGAATTGATCTGTAATAAACTTGTGATGTGAAATAAGTGTGATTGTAATTAGGGTTTTTAAAGTCGCTGTAACACTCGAATTCGCATATGCTTTTAAATTTATATTCCTAGATAGGGGAGTATCTAGGGTCGTCTAAGGAGGCAAATTTGCAATTCAAATCTCTTGCTTTAAAGGGAAACTCAATATTTCTTTTTGGTATTTTAAATATATAATTTTTATGCTTTGAAATAATAAGGGCAAAAAATGTGAATTGTTGACGAAAAAGCAACTAACACCTATAATCACTAAGCTAAAACCTAAGAGACAAAAATGACCCCTCCCTAAGCTCACTGTAGGCAAGTGGAGGCCTAGAGTAATTAGGAAGTGGAGGTGAAAAAAGTGCTAGAACAAAGACAAGAAATTTCAATAGAAATTAAAAAGAAGGCAAATTGATTTAGTAGAATTTGTGTTCTTTTACAAAGACAAGTAGAGGAATGCTTCTACTAGAAATGGAAAATATAAAAGCAATAAAAGAAACACAAATCCTCTTGCATAATCCGGTGAACAAGGGAGTCTTCTTGCTCCAAGCCTAGCTACTCCTTGGCTTGAAAAGGTCTCCTTCTTCTCCTTCCTTGAATGCTCCTCCAAGGTGGATGCTCTCCACCTCAATTCTTTCCTCCAAGGGTGGGCGTGCACCACCCTCAAGCTCTCCTCCAAGGTGGTGTGGACCACCTCCAAGACCTCCTCCAAAGGTCTTTCTTGCTTGGCTTCTCCTTTGGCTGGCGTGGGCACAAGAGAGAAGGGAAGAGGGGAAGGCACCAAGAGGACAGAATATCCCCTTAATCTTCTTCTTCTTCACTCTTAGGTGTGAGCTTTAGGTAGAGCATGAGAGGTATTTTGCTAGCCAAGGATGGGTTGTAAGGTGGTGGGTGTTGGTCTTTTTATAGGGTAGGATGAGGGGGTTAAGGTGGCTCTTGAGATGGATGGCTAAGATGGGAGAATGGAGGTGGTTAGGTGATCCTAGGGCTAAGGAGAGTTGGTGCCAAGTAGGGGGGTGTGAAGGTGGTGGTTATGGTGGTGAAGGGCCTCCTAAAGGTGGCTCCAACCATGGAGAGATGCCTTGGTTTTGGCGCCACCATGAAGGCTTCTAGAAGGGGGATTAGGTGGATGGCTAGGATGGGTTGTAGGGTATGTGTAGGGCCATGATATGGGAGTGTTTTGGTGCCAAAAGGGAGGGCTTCTAGAAGGTTATTTTGGTGCCAAAACAAGGTGTCTTTTGGGTGTAATTGAGGGGCTAGGAGGTGCCCATCTTGTTGCCAAAATAGAGTAGGGGTTAAGTAGCTTAAGTAGACTAGGTAAGCTTAGTTGGTGGAGCTAGCAAGGGTTAAGTTGAAGGTGGAGGATGGCTAAGGAGTTGGATGTTAGATAAGCTAAGCTAAGCTAAGCTGAGCTAGCTTAGCTAGCTATGGAGTAGAGGAGTATGCATGTGGAGCTTAGGGTTTGAGGAGAGGAGCTGGATATGCAGAATCTAGAGCTAAATTGGAGCTAGCAGCTACTGAAGAGGTCAACATGGGGCTACTCTAGCTGGCTTAGCCTGCTAGTTCTTTGCTAGCTGCTAAGCCAGGCGAAAGTGAGCTGGCTTCTGGAGCTAATGTGAGCTGGGTCTGGTGCTCTTTGGGAGGATTGAGCTGGTTGAGACAGCTAAGGTAGCTTAGCTCAACTAAGTTGAGCTAAGCTGAGTTCCCAGGAGCTGGACTTGAGCTTCCTGAGCTAGGATGAATTCATCTTCAGCTGGCTGGAGTTGAGTGGAGCTAGATGTAGCTGGACCTGAGCTGGGGTGAACCCCAGTCAACTCAGCTGTGCTAGCTAGAGCTCCCTGTGGACTAGTGGGAGCTGAGATGAGCTAGACTCAGATAAGTTGAGCTGGATCTGAGCTGACCTGAGCTAGGGTGAGCTAAGATGAGCTCTCTTGAGCTACCATTCAGCTGAGGTGAGCTGAATGGAGATAAGATGAGCTAACCCTAGTCCAAGTGAGCTAGATTCCAGCTGTGGTGAGCTGGATCAAGCTGAGTTCCAGCTAGTCTGAGCTTCTTCTTCACCAGCTGCCTTCTTGAGTGCTAGGGTTTTAGGGATCTGTATATCTGTTCATCCCTAACACTCACAAAAATACATTAAAATGATAAGAAAAAATGTAGTGCTTGCCAAACCTGGTTAATGCCTAAATGCAACCAAAAAACTCTTTGACGGAGCAAAATCCTAAGAGCTAGGTTTGTTTAAATGCATAAGAATGATGATAAGCTGGAATTTATCACACCCCCATGCTTATCTTTTGCTAGTCTCTTAGAAAAACTTTAATTTTTTGGAAAACAGAATTTTTGGGAAATCTAATTTTTTCAACTTTTGAGGAGAAAAAGATTAAGCGGCCTTGGTTGATCTAAACACAGGTGGCATAGGATTTGTTAAGGATAAACATCGGGATTTGTTTTTGGATCAAAAAATTAGACAAAACGGGATCAATATATCATCCAGAAAATTCGCAAATTAACCCCTTATTAATTCAGATGACTTGAAATTTTTGTTTCTAGGATTTTTCTGGCTCTCGAATTTGATTCGCAACTTGTAATATCCTTTAAAACCTTGTGTCCGTACTTGTGAAAAGCCAACATTTATAGGGTGTGTTTTTGGTTTAAAACTTTTTTTTTCTCTCCCCCTTGCTTATTTTTAGCTTAGGCTTACAACAAATGTGTCAGGATATCATTCTCATTACCAATCCTCGAGGGGGCTTTGGCACCAGTACTTCAGGATAGCACTGTCCATGACACCACCTAGGAGCGCACAACCCTAAAACACAATGCAGTGTAAAAGGGCGCTCCATGCAAACTCACTCTCTTGCTCTGACACTATAGGTAGAGCACCGTCCAAGACACATCAACAACAACAACAACAACCAAGCCTTTTCCCACACTAAGTGGGGTCGGCTATATGGATTCTTTGCCTCCACACATCGTCCAAGACACATGAGCTGCTAAAATGCACTTTAATGCTTTGTCTAAAGATATGAAATATAGATATGGAGTAGCGCTGAGGCGGTAACATGTTGACGCCGCGTCCTCAAAGGAGGCATTTTCCTCCTTCTCGGTGGTGGGAACTCAAACCAATGATCTGCTTCAGACTTTTACTAAGTCCAAAAAAGGGAGTTTTTCTAATTTTTAGTTATTTTTAAGTGTTGGCTTGTGTGTGAAAATTGACACAAGAAGTTCCTCAAGAAATGCAAGCTTTTGAATCAGAAACTAAGTCAAATACTTTCCAAATTACAAAAGAGGATCAAGTCACCTGAACTATCATGAGTTCAGGTGGAATTTAAGAGAAGGATATCTGATCTAGTCTAAAAATAGACCGTGAAATTCTAATGATCAGATTCACATCCTCATCCCTAGTTTGTTTAAGATTAAATCCCATTGTACCAAAAGTGAGTTTTTCGACCTTAGTCCCAATTTCAAAATTTTTCCTCGAAAAGTTTTCAACATTTTTATATTTTTAGGTATGCAAGCAGGAAAGTAAAGAAAAATGCATGTTTTTTTTTTTTTTAGGTTTTGAAAATCCTAAATCGATCGTCAAATTTTAAAAACAACCCCCCATGCTTAAGATATGCAATGTCCTCATGCATTAGGTGGAAAAAGGGATCACCTTAATGAAGAACGGTCGGGTTTAGGATGGTCAAAACTTGGAAAAAGAAGGAAAAAGGAAAGCAGGAAAAATGATGGGTTACTGACGTGGTCTCGTGAGTGTGTGTTAAGAGGTGTCGTTATAGTTGCACTTGATACGTCGGTTTTAAAAGAAGTTAACGGAGGTGAGTCCGAGTGTCGGTCTCAGGGAGGCGTGGAAATCGGATTTTGTTTACCACTTGTTGTCACGAAAAAGGCGGACTTTTGCTTGCGAAAGAGACGGTTTTGAAAAGCGAGAGATAGAGAGTTTACGGTTAGAAAGCTCTTGGTTTTGATCAAGCACTTTAAATAGAAATTAAAATGGCGACTAAACGAAAAATAATTTCATTAAACATGCATTCATAGTTCATGGTTTACAACATTAAATACATGCTTCAACAAAAGTAAATGAAAGCTTAAAAGAGAGAGAGAGAGAGGTAGAGAGAGAGTGGAGAGCGACGAGGCAGCCACGGCGGTGGAGGAGGCTCCATCGGCGGCTCATCGTCTCCAGCGATTACAAGAGTGCCTAAAACTAGCTAGGAGAGGAGTGGAGTAGTTGCAAGTGGGAGAGTATGCCTTGAATGGTGGTAGAAGGGGGTTTAAATAGAGTTAAGGGCTTCCCAAAAGAAGAATGTGCTTTAGCGACATCCAGAACGTCGCTAAAACCGCTTCCAGATATGTCGGTGAAGCCCTCTTGCCGCCGGTCAGCTGCCCACCCCGCTCTCTCTCCATGCGCGATCCGTGGACGTTGAACGAGAGCCGTCCGATCGAAGATCGGACGGCTGAGATCCTCCTGCGCCCGCGCTGAGATCGCGCCTCGGGCGCACATGCGCGCGCGCGTTTCCGCCCGATGTGGGTGCACGCGTGGGCGCTCAGGAGCTGTCATCGCGCCCCGTGGCGCGATCCTGGCCGCCCACGGCTGATCGGGTGACCCAATTTTGCCGTGCCCTTCGCTCGCACTTGATTTCTGCTCCGCACGATTCGAACGCGCATCGCTGTGATGCGGGCGTGTGCGATAGCCGTTGCTCCACGCTCGTGCTTTGTCGCGGCGACCGCGGGCGAGCGCGCGGATCTTGGCCATTCGATTGAAGATCAACAGCCGAGATTCTTCCTTGGCTAGCTTGAGGGCGTGCGAGCGGTGGGGGCGAGGTGACGTGGTGCTTTCTGGGCTGTTGATCTCCGGATCAACGGTCAGAATTTCTTGGGCCCATTGTGGGAGCTCCGGATGTCAGATTTGGCCGATCTTGAGTCCGTTGGACTCCGTTCATCGTTCTGAATCCATCCGTGCAGTCCGATTGCTCATCTAGGGCCTGCTTTGACAAATGCTTTACACAAATGGCCATTAATACAGTTTATAAGCAATCTTGGTACTTGATGCATGCAATGCTCCTATTCTACTTTATGTTGTGCCTTTTATCCTAAAGATGGGCCATATTCAACCTAATTACTACCCCCTTGCATGGTGTTATCAGTTACCTATCATCCAATGCTATCATTTACGCCATTCAGCCATGCGTAGCTTGCATTGGTGATCAAAGGTGGTTGGCTCAGTGAAATCGAAAGATTCAGACGGAAGATTCGACATATGATAAAAATAGGGCTTTAAACGTTGGCCGTTGACTTGAAATGTCATATTAGTTTTAGGATCAAAAAGATCAACAATGCCTTATGGATAAGTTTTATGGACAAAAAAGGGGCCGGTCCATTTGGATTTTAATTTGTCAGGAAAAAGACGTAATCTAGCATCAAAAAGCCAAACACGTTGATTAATGCAAAGTGTTTCCGAACAATGTATTTATCCTGAAATTTCTTTGTTCGGTCTTTATAGATCCTCACGTTTTCATAGGAAAAATTATGTAATTCTTCCAATTCAGTTACTTGTAGTTTTCTATGGATACCAGCATCAGATAAATCCATCTTTAGTTGTTTTATTGCCCAAAAAGCCCTATATTCTAGTTTTACCAGGAGATGGCATGCCTTCCTAAAAATCAAACGGAAGGGAGACATGTCGAGCGGAGTTTTAAAAGCGGTACGGTAGGCCCATAAAGCGTCGTCCAATTTGGTGGGCCAATCTTTACGGTTGGGCCTAACCGTCTTTTGTAAAACATTTTTAATTTCTCGGTTAGAAACTTCTGCATGGCCATTTGTTTGGGGGTGAAAAGGTGTGAAAATTTTATGATTAACCCCATATTTAGAAAGAAGGTGATGGAATTGTGAATGAGTGAAATGTGAGCCTTCGTCACTAATAATGGCTTTTGGAATGCCAAATCTTGAGGAAATATTTTTCTTAAGAAATTTGACAACCACACGATGATCACTAGTGCGGGTGGGTATTGCTTCTATCGACTTTGAAACATAGTCGACTGTGACTAGTATATATAAATACCCACTAGAGTTGATGAACGGTCCCATGAAGTCGATGCCCCAACCATCAAAATTTTCAACCTCTAAAGTAGGATTAAGGGGTATCATATCCTTTCGAGTCATGTTGCCGATGCTCTGGCAATGCACATAGGACCGAACAAAATCATGAGCATCTTTGTACAAGCTGGGCCAAAAGAATCTCGGATTAAGGATTTTAGCTGTAGTTTTCTTGCCCAAAAAATGTCCGCCACAGGCCATTGAGTGACAATGTGTCAAAATATCATGGATTTCATAATGAGGTACACATCGTCGAATGACTTGATTGACATAAATGCGGAAAAGGTCAGGCTCCTCCCAAAAATAGTATTTAATATCAACAAAGAACTTATCCCATTTTATTTTTGGCCAATCAGCGGGGATTCATTCAGTTGCTAAATAGTTTGCGATGGACACAAACCAAGGGAGGGTAGTAGAAGCTAAAATGCTTTCATCGAGGAAATGATCAGGTAGGGTCATTATGTCATTCATCATACGATGAGAGAGATGGTCGGCCACTACATTATGCGATCCCACCTTATCCGTGATTTCCAGGTCAAATTCCTAGAGCAGCAGGATCCAACGGATAAGGCGGGGTTTCGCATCTTTTTTTGTCAGCAAATATTTAACTGCTGAGTGGTCGGTATATACAGTGACATGTGACCCCAAAAGATAAAATCTAAATTTTTCTAAGGCAAATACAATGGCAAGAAGTTCCTTTTTAGTAACCGTGTAATTCCATTGTGCATCGTCAAGAGTTTTGCTATCATAATAGATCACAACGGGCTTCTTGCCAATTCTTTGCCCTAGAATGGCCCCCACAGCAAAATCTGAGGCATCTATCATTAATTCAAAGGGACTATTCCAATCAGGTCCCTGCAAAATTGGTGCCTTAGTAACCTCTTTCTTCAACCTCAAAAAACTCTCCAGGCATTTATCATTAAAATCAAATGGTTGGTCTTTAGTAAGCAGTTGACTTAAGGGCTTGGAGATTTGGGAAAAATTTTGTATGAATCTACTGTAGAACCCACATGACCCAAAAAGAATCTGACCTGTTTGACAGTAGTGGGCGGTGGGAGCTTAGATATAGCATCTATTTTTGCTTTATCTACTGTGATTCCTTGTTTTGAAATAACATGGCCCAAGACAATACCTTCTTGGACCACGAAATGACTTTTTTCCCAACTGAGGACTAGATTGACTTCTATGCATTTTTGGAGAGTTATTTCAAGGTTCTTGAGACAATGGTCAAAAGAATCTCCAAAAATAGAGAACTCATCCATAAAGACTTCTAAGCATTCACCTACTAGGTCTAAAAATATTGCAAGCATACACCTTTGAAAAGTCCCAGGTGCATTGCAAAGATCGAAGGGCATCCTTCAAAAAGCAGAGGTTCCGAAGGGGCAGGTGAAAGTTGTTTTGTCTTGGTCCTTAGAATGAACCGCTACCTAATTATAGTTGGAATAACCATCCAGAAAATAGTAAAAATCCCATCTGGCTAAATGCTCCAAGATTTGATCAATAAAGGGGAGCGAAAAATGGTCCTTCTTGGTGGCGGTGTTTAATTTTCTGTAATCAATACACACACGGCAAGAAGAGGCGATTCGAGTGGCTATATTCTCCCCATTGTCATTGGTGACAACTGTTAGTCCAGCCTTTTTGGGCACAACTTGTGTTGGACTAACCCAGGAGCGGTCAGAAATGGGGTAGATGATATTAGCATCAAGCCACTTAATAATCTCCTTTTTTACCACCTCCTACATAATAGGGTTCAAGCGCCTTTGCGGTTGGCGGGAGGGGCAAGAATTGTCCTCTAAATATATACGATGTGTACAATAGGACGGATGAATACCCTTAAGATCAAAAAGGGTCCAGCTAATAGCTTTTCTATATTTACTCAAAACCTGGAGAAGTTTGTGCTCTTATGCCCCAGTAAGTTGAGAATTTATAATCAGGGGCAGGGTCTGATTTGGACCCAGGAAGACATATTTAAGGGAGTTAGGCAAAGGTTTTAATTCCAATTGTGGTCCCGGCTCTGAAAGAATTTCTTCTTTGTGGGTTAGTGGTGAGGTGAGAGTGAAAGGGTCAACTGGAGGGTTAGCTAAATGTGTGGTTAGGGTGGAAGGGTGAGAAGAAGTGGATTGTTCAGGAACCGTGTTGATGGCAAAACAAGAACCTAAATGGGAAATCTACAAAGTTTCCCCCACAATATTTTCTATTTCTGAATCTGAATAATCAAAGAAATCAGGTTCTTGGAACCTCCTAAAAGCTTGGAAAATGTCTAGGGTTACAGATTCATCACCACACATGATCTTCATTTTTCCATAATCACAATCAATATTTGCGCGGGTGGTGGCTAGGAATGGGCTTCCAAGAATTATGGGGGCAAACTTTAGTGCTTCCGGTACCTCTATGTCCAGGACTAAAAAGTCTATTGCAAATAGACAATTTTTGACCTGGACAAGGATATCCTCAACAATTCCCCTTGGTTTAATTGTAGATTGGTCGACTAATTGAAGAGTAACCTCAACAAGCTTTAATTCACCAATCTTAAATTCCTCAAAAACAATTGTGAGGATAAGATTAATTGAGGCACTGAGATTCAACAAAGAGCGATCAAAAGAAGTATCATTAATGATAACTTGAATCAGGGGGGCACCGAGATCTTTTCTCTTAAGAGGCAGTCGACTCTGCACAACTGAGCTGACTGTCTCAAGAAGGATCACCTTTCTGAAATTTCGGGGTTGCCTTTTCGGGGTACACAAATCTTTTAAGAATTTTGCATAGGCAGGGATGTATTTTATGGCATCTAGGAGAGGGATATTAATTTCAACTTGCCCAAATAAATCCATTAATTCCTTTTCAGTGGGCTCGGATTTCTTCTTTTTCTTATTTGTTGAAGAATGGAGGGCATGTGGAAATGGTGTAGGGTTTCCCTATTTTGCATTAATAGGTTCCTGAACAATGTGAGAGGAAGATGGGGAAGAGTTGATCTGTGTTTCATTAAAATAGGTTTCTTTAATAGGCAGGGGATTGAGTGGTTTTCCCATTCCTCAAAGTAACTGCATTTGCAGTCTGATTGTTTCTAGGATGAGGACGGGAAGCCTGACTGTTAGTGAAACCCGATGGATGCTGATGTGCTGGTTGAATGGGTTGACTGGGATATCCACCTTGGAACTAATTCCTTTGATTATTTGGGTTGGGCATGGGTTGGGAAGGTAACCTTAACTTGGTGTTCCAAGTTGGTAATCATGCGGGTTACTTCTGTCATTTGATTCCGCATTCCTTGCAGAGTTTCCATGACCTGATTGTTAATATCTTCATTGGATGGTCCAAGTTGATACACAGGTTGCCCATAATTCCCAAAATAGTTTTGTTTAGGAAAAGGAATCGGGTTCGGGTTTTTTCAGGAGTGATTCGGGTTAGTCCTCCAGTTTTGATTGAAAGTGTTGGAGGGGTTTCTAAATTGCTCCTGGAGAGCATAAATATTTTCCGTGGTGGGATCAAAAATATTTTGATCAAAATTCCTAGTCAAATCTTGCGAGAAATCAGTTGGAAACTGCTGCCCAGCAGATGTGGCATCAATGTTGTGCAGATTTTCTCTTCGGAGAAGTTGTGGAGTCTTAGTGTGTGGAGAGTTAACATGTGGAGCTTGTTTATTTGTGAGCTTTTCTTCCATTTTCTTTTGGTGAATTTGCATCTGGTCCAGTCGTTGAGCTAACATATATAGATCATCTTGAGTGACTGAAATAGAGGTGGATTTGGAGTAATTTCGTGGGCTTCGTGTCTGGGGTTTTGTGTTCTACTAAAAGTATCCATTGAAGTCATATTAAATGAGTTTTCACTCATTTCTTCAAAGATGAGATAGGCACTTTCAGCATCTTTGTTAAGGAAATTGTCCCCACATGAGGCATCCACAAATCGCTTCAATTGATCTTCTAATCCATGATAGAAGATCTGCGCTAACTGCCATTGTGGAATTTCATGGGAGGGACAACTTCTTAGAAGTTCTTGAAATCTTTCCCAGGCTTCGTGGAGGGGTTCACCAATTTTTTGTTGAAAGGTCGTTATGGATCTTCTTAAAGCATTAGTTCGACCTATTAGAAATTTTTTTTTAAGAAAAGTGCTCTTTAATTGGGGCCAGGTGGTAATCGAGAGCCCAACCGTTCTAAGCCAATGGGAAACTTTGTCTTTAAGAGAGAGAGGAAAAAGTCTCATTAACCACATGTCTTCCTGCACATTGTGGGAATGAGTGGTTTGAGCGAGAACAGTTAATTCCTTGAGATGACAGGAAAGGTCCTCTCTTGGAAGACCATGAAAATGCTTGATAAGATTTAGAATGGCTGGTTTGATCTAGAAATCTCCTTGTGGTATGAACACCCTGGGTCTTTCCTAGTAATTAGAAGGATCATAGAAATCCTTATGAGGAACGACAGGCTGTTGGCGGGGTGGTGGATTTTGCCCTTGGTTAGCTAGGTTAGTGACAGTCCTAGCCAAATCTTCTTGATTTTGTTGCAGCCGAACCAAATGGTCGACCATCAAGGCAAAGGGGTTTGGATTTTGAGTTAGAATTGGAGGGCCACCTGGCCCTGCAGGAATTTTTGGTTACTCCAGATGAGGGAGGTGAGGGAAGGGGAAGTCAGCTTGTGGGTCGGTTGACGGGTTAGAAGTGGAAGCAAAATTTTTTTTGTTGACTTCCTGGGTTTTCCATTTTCTTAGAAGAGGAGGGAGAAGAAAACAACGATTTTCTACTACGGGGGGCGAAATCAGATGATCCCTTAAGATGTGGTTTTTGGGACCTTTGCCCATGCATGCACTGTTTTGGAAGAATTGGAGGGGAGAAGAGAAAGAGATGAGTGAAAGTGTGCAATTCAAACAGAAAAAGTAAGACCTAACTTAAGTGTGACTCCCTAAAAATAAACCTAAGACTTGGTCTATGTAGGAAATAAGTAAACAATAGTGAATACCCATTCTGTCAACAAATCTAGCCAAGTTGCTTAAGGGGAGGTTTGGGCCCAAACGTTTCCCAGGGAAAACCCTAGGAGCTTGTAGAAACCCGTGCTTGGTCATTTGACACGACCCCTCAGCCTGAACACCAGATATAGATGACAGAATTGGTATTAACTAGAGAAAACTTAAGACCTATATAGCAAGCCTAAGTTGACGAAGCCTTAGGGGTCGAGTTGCTACGGATTTTAGTTAGGTCTAGGATACTATAGTGCACACGGAATGTGGAGGGCATTAATTTGGGTTATTGCCTTGTTATTTCAATTTTTTTGTGTGTGTGCAGGAATCAGAAAGAGGTTCCAATGCAAATCAAGTTGTCACACAATTGATGTATTCTTGTCTTTTAGGATTTGATTTAAATTAATGCATTTTAGGGTTTCCTTTCTTAAAACTTCATACAAGTTTTGATGTTCCACAAATAAAAGGAAATCAAGTTGTATGAGTTGAGATTAATTTCCTTTTAGTGGTTTGTCTAAAAATGAAAAAGAAACCCTAATCTAATTGATCCTAAGACAGAAATTTAACTACCAATGGATCGTTTTTAGGCTTTCTGTATTAAGTAATGGTCCAAACAGATCAAACAACACCACTACTTTATGGGAAATCAAGCAAGGATTCCATAAATTTTTTTTTAAAATTTTAGGAATTTGTTTGATATTTGTTTTGAATTTTTATTTGTGCTGGTATCAAAGTCCAGAAATGATACCTGTGATTATTCTGGACTTTTTGTACCACCACTACATAAAATTTTGATGATTTTATGTGAGATGTAGAATTTTACAAGGATTCCAGAAAGCTAAATTTCACAAAAATTGGATGAGTATAGAAATTCTAAAAATTCATGGACAGTGGCAAAATACGAATCTCAGAGGGTGTGACCCCTCAACAGTCCACGAATTTTTAAAAATTAAAGACAGCCAACTAATCTGAAATTTGGAACAGACGTTCGTAACTTGATTTGGAATCACTATGTGAAATTTTAGAATTTTAGGAGGCCTGTGGTGTTGGGAATTGATTTTTGAAATTCGGACAGAAATCTAGACCCGAAAATTAGAACACCAACACTTGGATTGGCGTGGTGTTTAATGAATCATACAAGCAAACAATGAATTTTAATGGGAACCACTCCACTTAATTAAGATGTTTGGGAACCTGAAAGCCAAGTTTAATATTTATTTGGTAGTTTTAATTGACTATGTGACCAGAAAAGAGAACCAACCAGAATTTCGCGGGAAGAAAAGGAACTTTGAGGTCTCGCTTCCAAATTCCCGCTTTCTTCCTGCAATACCTACACACACAAGAGAAAAGAAAGAGAAGGGGATGAGATCCACTTCAAGCAAGGGAAAAATGATTAATGCAAAGACGTGCCCCCCTGGCAGCGGCATAAAAAAGTGATGCGAAAATAAGCGTGATTGTATTTAGGGTTTTTAAAGTGGCTGTAACATGCAAATTCGCATATGTTTTTAAATTTATATTCCTAGATAGGGGGGTATCTATGGTAGTCCAAGGATGCAAATTTGCAATTCAAATCTCTTTCTTTAAAGGGAAACTCAATATTTCTTTTTGGTATTTTAAATATATAATTTTTATGTTTTAAAATAATAAGGGCAAAAAAGGCGAATTGTTGATGAAAAAGCAACTAACACCTATAATCACTAAGCTAAAACCTAAGAGACAAAAATGACCCCTTCCTAATCTCATTCTAGGAAAGTGGAGGCCTATAGTAATTAGGAAGTGGAAGTGAAAAGTGCTAGAACAAAAACAAGTAATTGCAATAAAAATTAAAAAGAAGGCAAATTGATTTATTAGAATTTGTGTTCTTTTACAAAGACAAGTAGAGGAATGCTTCTACTAGAAATAGAAAATATAAAAGCAATAAAAGAAACACAAATTCTCTTGCAGAATCTGGTGAAGAAGGGAGTCTTCTTGCTCCAAGCCTAGCTGCTCCTTGGCTTGAAAAGAGGTCTCCTTCTTCTCCTTCCTTGAATGCTCCTCCAAGGTGGATGCTCTCCACCTCAATTCTTTCCTCCAAGGGTGGGCGTGCACCACCATCAAGCTCTCCTCCAAGGTGGCATGGACCACCTTCAAGACCTCCTCCAAAGGTCTTCCTTGCCTAGCTTCTCCTCTGGCTGGCATGGGCACAAGAGAGAAGGGAAGAGGGGAAGGCACCAAGAGGATAGAATATCCCCTTAATCTTCTTCTTCTTCTTCTCTCTTGGGCGTGAGCATTAGGTAGAGTATGAGTGGAATTTTGCTAGCCAAGGATGGGTTGTAAGGTGGTGGGTGTTGGTCTTTTTATAGGGTAGGATGAGGGGGTTAAGGTGGCTCTTGAGATGGATGGCTAAGATGGGAGAATGGAGGTGGTTAGGTGATACTAGGGCTAAGGTGAGTTGGCGCCAAGTAGGGGGGTGTGAAGGTGGTGGTTATGGTGGTGAAGGACCACCTAAAGGTGGCGCCAACCATGGAGAGATGCCTTGGTTTTGGCACCACCAAGAAGGCTTCTAGAAGGGGGATTAGGTGGATGGCTAGGATGGGTTGTAGGGTAAGTGTAGGGCCATGATATGGGAGTGTTTTGGTGCCAAAAGGGAGGGATTCTAGAAGGGTATTTTGGCACCAAAACAAGGTGTCTTTTGGGTGTAGTTGAGGGGCTAGGAGGTGCCCATCTTGGCACCAAAATAGAGTAGGGGTTAGGTAGCTTAGGTGGACTAGGTAAGCTTAGTTGGTGGAGCTAGCTAGGGTTAAATTAAAGGTGGAGGATGGCGAAGGAGCTGGTTGTTAGCTAATCTAAGCTAGCTTAGCTAGCTATGGAGTAGAGGAGTATGCATGTGGAGCTTAGGGTTTGAGGAGAGGAGCTGGATATGCAGAATCTGGAGCTGAATTGGAGCGGGCAGCTACTGAAGAGGTCAATGATAGCGAAAATACGCGGTTTGTTAAAATACGTCGTTGTAACGCGTAAATCCGCTTTCGCTTTTAAAATTTATATCCTAGATAGGGGAGTATCTAGGGTCGTCCAAGGAGGCAATATGGTTGCAAAATTGATTCTCTTGCTTGGAATATATCTCAACTTTCTTTTTGGTAATTTTTAATATACCATTTTTCTTTATTTTTGAACTAAGGCAACATGCGAAATTATGGCGGGAAAAGTGTTTACACTTCCAATTAAGTAAACTACTCTAAAGTGGCAAGTAGAGCCTCTCCCTAAGCTCACTCTAAGCAAGTGAAGGCCTAGAATAATTAGGGAGAGGAAGTGAAGAATGCTGAAAATAAGCAAATAGAAATGCAAACAAAAAAATTGCAAAGAAGGCAACTAGATAATTGATAAAGTGTTTTACAAAAGGCCTAGTAGAGGAAAGCTTGTACTACTAGAAAATTGCAAATAAGAAAATAAAACACAAATCCTCTAGATAGATGGTGAAGAAGAGGGCTTCTTGCTCCAAGGTTGGTGGCTCCCAAGCTTGAAAAGAATCCGTCAACTCCTTCCTTGCAGTACTCCGCCAAAGTGATGACCTCCAAGGCAAGCCCTAAGGGGGCGTGCCCTAAGTTTCTCTCCAAGGGTGGACGTCCACCCTAAGCTTTTCTCCTTTGCCTGGCCGTCCTCCTTGAAGTGGGAGAGTCCTCCTCCTTGGCGTGGCTCAAGTTGAAGAGAGTGGGGAGAAGAAGGCACCAAAAGGGCTGGTGATGTGCCCCTTTAATCTCCTTCTCTACTCCTTCTTCTTGGCCGTAGGTATAGGTGGTTTAGGTAGGAAATATACTAAGGGAGGATGCCTCAAAATGGTGGTAGGTGGTGGCCTTTTATAGAATAGGAGGGGGGCTATGGTGACCTTTGAAATGGATGGCTAAGATGGAAGGAGGGAGGTGGTTAAGGATCCAATGGCCAAGGGTGTTTGGCGCCACCTTAAGGGACACCTAAGGGGTGGTTATGTGTGTTGACACCCCTTGATATTGGCGCCAAAAGGGCTTCTAGAAGAAGGTCTAAGTTGGCGCCAAGAAGGATTCTAGAAGGGGGGTTAGGTGGATGGCTAGGATGGCTTATGTGGGTAGGTGTAGGGTGGATTAAGGGGCTGAAAATGGCGCCAATATAGAGGTGGTTAGGGGTGGTTTTTGGCGCCAACTTGAAGTGTCTTTTGGTGGAGATAATGGGGTGAAGGGATGGCTAGGAGGTGGTGCCAACTTGAGTAGGGTAGCTAGCTTAGGTAGGCTTGAGTTGGTGGAGCTAGCTAGGGTTGATTTTGGAGGTAATGAATGGCCAAGGAGCTGGTTGTTAGCTAAGCTAAGCTAAGCTAAGATAAGCTAAGCTAGCTTAGCTAAAGGTGGAGTAGAGGAGAAGGTGTTGGAGCTAGGGTTTGGAGCAAGGAGCTGAGGAGAAGAAGTCTGGAGCTGGAGCTGGAGCTGGCCGCTGCTGAAGAGGCTGGCATGGGGCTACTCTAGCTGGCTTAGCTTGCTAGTTCTTTGCTAGCTACTAAGCCAAGCTAAAGTGAGCTAGCTTCTACCAAAATGAGCTGAGGTGAGCTAGGTCTGGTGCTTCCGGGGAGAATCAAGCTGGTTGAGGCAGCTAAGGTAGCTTAGCTCAACTGAGTTGAGCTAAGCTGAGTCCCCGGGAGCTGGACTTGAGCTTCCTGAGCTGAGATGAATTCTTCTTCAGCTGGCTGGAGTTGAGTGGAGCTGGATGTAGCTGGATCTGAGCTGGGGTGAACTCCTGTCAACTCAGCTGAGCTAGCTAGAGCTCCCTGTGAACTAGTGGGAGCTGAGGTGAGCTAGACTCAGCTAAGTTGAGCTGGATCTGAGCTGACTTGAGCTAGGGTGAGCTAAGGTGAACTCTCTTGAGCTGCCATCCAGCTGTGATTAGCTGAATGGAGCTGGGATGAGCTAACCCTAGTTCAAGTAAGCTAGGTTCCAGCTGCGGTGAGCTAGATCAAGCTGAGGTGAGCTGGATCAAGCTGAGGTGAGCTGGATTAGGCTGAGTTCCAGCTAGTCTAGGCTTCTCCTTCACCAATTGCCTTCTTGAGTGCTAGGGTTTTAGGGATCTGTGCATCTGTACATCCCTAACACTCACAAAAACTTATTAAAATGACAATAAAAAATGCAATGCATGCCTATCCTAATTTATGCCTAAATGCAGCCCAAAAACCCGTTTGCGGAGTAAAATCCTAAGAGCTAGGTTAGTTTTAAAGCATAAAAATGATGATAAACTGGCGTTTATCACACCCCCATGCTTATCTTTTGCTAGTCTCTTAGCAAAACATTAATTTTTTTGGAAAACGGAATTTTTGGGAAATCTAATTTTTTTTTGATTTTTGAGGAGAAAAAGAGATTAAGGGACCTTGGTAGATTAAAACACAGGAGATACGGGATTTGTTGAAGATAAACATCAGGATTTGTTTTTGGATCCAACCATTAGATAGAACGGGATCAATATATCCTCAGAAAATTCGCAAATTAACCCCTTGTTAATTCAGATGACTTGAAATGTTTGTTTTTAGGATTTTTCTGGCTCGTGAATCTGATTCGCAACTTGCAAATTCCTTTAAAACCTTGTGTCTGTGCTTGTGAAAAGCCAACTTTTATAAGGACGTGTTATTATTATTATTATATATATATATATATATATTTTTTTTTTTTTTTTTCTCCCCCATGCTTATTTTTAGCTTAGTCTTACAACAGATGTGTCGGTATCATCATTCCCGTTACCATTCCTCGAGGGGGCTCTGGCGCCAGTACTTCGGGATAGCACTGTCCATGACACCACCCAGGAGCTCACAACCCCAAAACACGATGCGGTGAAAAGGGGCGCTCCAAGCAAACTCAAGCTCTTGCTCCGACGCTATAGGTAGAGCACCGTCCAAGACACTTGAGCTGCTGAAATGCGCTTTAATGCTCCGTCTAAAGATATGAAATATAGATATAGAGCAGCGCCGAGGCGGTAACATGTTGACATCGCGTCCTCAAAGAAGGTTTTTTCCTTCTTCTCGACGGTGGGAACTCAAACCAATGATCTGCTTCAGACTTTTACTAAATCCAAACAAGGGAGTTTTTTCAAATTTTTAGTTGTTGGCTTGTGTGTAAAAATTGACACAAGAAGTTTCTCAAGAATCGCAGGTTTTTGAATCAAAAACTAAGTCAAATACTTTCCATATTACAAAATAGGATCAAGTCACCTGAACTATCATGAGTTCAGGTGGAATTTTAGAGAAGGATATCTGATCTAGTCTAAAATAGACCCTGGAATTCTAATGATCAGATCCATATCCTTATCCTTAGTTTGTTAAGGATTAAATCCCATTGTACCAGAAGTGAATTTTTCGACCTTAGTCCTCATTTCAAAATTTTTCCTCAAAAAGTTTTCAACAATTTTTTTTTTTTTTTTTTTTTTTTTGGTATGCAAGCAGGAAATAAATTAAAGAAAATTGCATGTTTTTAGGTTTTAAACATCCTAAATCGATCGTAAAAATTTAAAAACACCCCCCCATGCTCAAGATATGCCATGTCCTCATGCATTAGGAGGGAAAAGGAATCACCTTAGTGAAGAACGGTCAGGTTTAGGATGAATAAAACCTGGAAAAAGAAGAAAAAAAAGGAAAGCAAGAAAATGATGGGTTACCTCCCATCCAGTGCTATCTTTTACGCCATTCAGCCGGGCGTGAAGGTATGCACAGAAGACGGAAAATCATGTAAATAATTGGACACTTGAATGCCCGCAAAAAAGGTGTCTTCGTCTAGATCCCTAGAAAATTGATTAGAAATAATATTGGGATCAAAGTGAGATGGAAATTGATAAGTGTGGCCCGAGTCTGGCCATGGTTTTAATTCAGGTTGTGTGCCAAACTCGGGCGGGGTTGGTGGCAGGTCCGTAAGAAAGGGGTCGGGGAAGGAATGGTGAGTTAGTGTGGAAAAATTAGGTGCGTTAATAGTGGGTGGGTCAGGGGGGGTATCAGGAACAAATTTGGAGTCAAGACAAGTTTCCGGATCACAGATCTCGCCGACCGCTGAGTTTGAATCAGAGTCCTCAAAAAAACTGTGGTCGGTAAGGGTATCTATTAACATTGTCTCCTCCACCATATTAGAAATTTCAGTATCTGAGTCCTCAAAGAAGTTATCATCATGGAATCTCCTGGAGGATTTAAAAATATCTAAGGTGATAGTTTGGCCTGCACAGTTGATATCCATTTTGCCTGTGTGGCAATTGATATTTGCCTTTGCAGTAGCCAAAAAGGGGCGTCCAAGGATTATCGGGGAGTCCAGTAATGATTCGGGTGCCTCAATGTCAAGAACCAGAAAGTCTGCAGGGAAGACACAATTCTGGACCTTGACTAATACATCCTCAACAATCCCACAAGGTTTGATTGTAGATCGGTCGGCTAATTGCAGGGTAACCTCGACGGGTTTTAATTCACCGATCTGAAATTCTTCGAATAAACTTGTGGGAATAATATTTACAGAGGCACCAAGATCAAGGAGGGCGCGATTAAATGTAGTGTCATCAATAATTACAGAAATTAAAGGCGCCCCCGGATCTTTCATCTTAGGAGGCAGCTTACTCTGTATGACAGAGCTTACTGTCTCTGAAAGATGCACCTGTCCTAGATTTTTAGCCTGCCTTTTAGGAGTACAAATATCCTTCAAAAATTTAGCATAGGCAGGTATATATTTGATGGCATCTAGGAGAGGAATATTGATATGAACTTGCCCAAATAGCTCCATGAGTTCTTCTGTAGTGGGCTCAGATTTCTTTTTTTTGTTGGTGGTGGGGTAGAGGGCTTGTGGGAAAGGGACAGGAATCTTGTCTTGAGATTTTTGTTTTTCTTTTTCTTCCTGATGGGGAGGTGGGGAGTCAATTTGCACAGGTATCTTACCAGGTTCGTGTGAAGGCTCGGGGTCAGTGGTGGTTTTCCCACTCCTCAAAGTAACTGCATGTGCAGTCGGATTATTATTTAGAGGAGGTGGGGGGGCCTGTGATTGCAGAAACCTGGGCGGCTGCTGAGGTGGTGGATTGAGAGGAGGCTGATGTGGATAATGTGGATTTCTGCCCATATAATGGTTTCCTTGGTGATTAGGGTTGGGTATGGGTTGGGACGGAAGATGTCCTACAGGTCTTTGCGTGGGAGTAACCCCAATCTGATTGTTCAGATTTGTGATGTTGCGGGTTACTTCCGTCATTTTTGTTTGCATATCCTGCAGGGTTCGCAACATCTGGGCATTGATATCTTGTTGGGATGGCCCAGGATGGAAATTTGGATTCGACCCATACCCATTAAAATGATATGGTTGGGAGGAAACTTGATTATTCCAGGAGTAGTTCGGGTAATTTTTCCAATTGGAAGAATTTTTAAAGGGCTCCTGGATGGCAGAAATATTTTGAGTGGGGTTAAGATCTGGATAGTTGTAGTTCCCCAGTGAATCATGGGCAACCTCAGAATAATCAGCAGGGGTAGTGTTGAGATTGTGCAAATTTTCTCTTTGTGGAAAGTTAGGTTGGGTTAGATGTGGGTGTGGAGCTTGAGTTGAAGTGGCTAGTCTTTCCTCAATTTTCTTTTGATTAATATGCATCTGGTCGAGTTTTTGAGCAATCAATTGAAGATCATCTTGGGTGACAGGGATAGATTGAGTGCCTATTTCATGAACACCAAACTGCGGGTTTTGGGTTCTGCAAAATGTGTTCATGGAAGCTTGATTAAATGAGTTTTCACTCATTTCTTCGAACAGGTCATAGGCACTTTCTGCATCTTTATTTAAAAAGTTGCCGCCACACGAGGCGTCGACAAACTGTCGGATTTGATCTTCTAATCCATGATAGAAGATTTGCACGAGCTGCCATAAAGGAATCTCGTGGTGCGGGCAACTTCTTAAAAGGTCTTGAAATCTTTCCCAAGAATCATGGAAAGTTTCACCAGATTTTTGGTGAAAGGTCGTAATAGATCTTCGTAAGGAATTGGTACGACCTATGGGAAAGAATTTCTTGAGGAAGGCACTCTTGAGTTGAGGCCATGTTGTAATGGGTCGGCCAATGGTCCTGAACCAATAAGCGGCCTTATCTTTGAGAGATAATGGAAAAAGCCGCATCAGCCATATGTCTTCTTGCACATTTCGGGAACGGGTTGTCTGTGCAAGAAGAATTAGTTCTTCAAGGTGGCTGAAAGGGTCTTCCCTAGGAAGGCCATGAAAGTGTTTAATCAGGTTCAGGACGGCTGGCTTGATCTCAAAGTCCCCCTCAGGTATGACCACCCCTGGTCGTTCCTCATAATAAGACGGATCATAGAAATCTTTTAGAGGAACAACAGGCTGCTGACGGGGTGGTGGGTTTGGCCTTGGATTGGCTAGGTTTTGGATGTTCCTAGTCAATGTTTGTTGATTGGAATTTAATTTATTAATTTGATCGGCCATCAATTTTAAAAGATCAGGTAGGGGGTCTTGATGTTGTGTGTGGGGCAACTCAAGATTGGGGAGCTCCAAGTGTGGAAAGTTACTGGTGGTTGGGTTTTGGGTGGAAGGGTTAGAATTAGGGTTAGAGGTGGGGTTAGAGGTAGACGTGGAAGGGTCAGTGGACCTATTTTGTTGTGTTTCCATTTTTTCAGGAGAAGACAGAAAAAGTGGTCTTTTTACGTGGGGGGCGAAATCAAATGGTCCTTCCAAGTGCGGATTTTGAGACCGTCGCCCGTGCATAAAATGGAAGAACGGGGAGGGGAGGAGAAGAGAAAGAGATGAGAGAAAGTGTGCAATTCAAACAAACAAAAACTAGACCTAACTTGATTGTGACTCCCTAATAATAACCTAAGACTTGGTCTATATAGGAAATAAGTAGTCAATAGTGAATACCCGTTCTATCAACACATCTAGCCAGGTTGCTTAAGGGGAGGTTTGGGCCCAAACGTTTCCCAGGGAAAACCCCAGGTGCTTGTACAAACCCGCGCCTGGTCGTTTGACACGGCCCCTCAGCCTGAACACCAGATACAGATGACAGAATTGGTACTAACTAAAGAAAACTTAAAACCTAAATAGCAAGCCTAAGTTGATAAAGCCTTAGGGGTCAAGTTGCTACAAATTTTAATTAGGTCTAGGATTCTACAGTGCACACGGAATGTGGAGGGCGTTTATTGGGTTGTTGCCCTGTTATTTGATTTTTTTGTGTGTGTGCAGGGATTGGAGAGTGGCTCCAATGAAAATCAAGTTGTCACACAATTTTTTTTTTTTTTTTTTGTATTTTTGTCTTTTAGGATTTGATTTAATTGAATGTATTTTAGGGTTTCTTTAGTTAAGTTTTCAAACAAGTTTGAAAGTTCACAATCAAAGGAAAGACCAGTTGTATGTGTGATTGTATATTTCCTTTTAATTGAGTCTCTAAAGAGAAAGAAGAAACCCTAAGCCAATTATCCCTAAGACAGAAATTTAACTACCAATGAATTATTTTTAGCTTTCAGAATTAAGTAGTGGTCCAAACAAGTCAAACAACACCACTACTTTGAAGAAAATCAAACAAGGATTCCAGAAAAAATTTTTGTAAGATTTTAGGAATTTGTTTGATAATAGTTTTGAATTTTTAATTGTACTGGTGTCAAAGTCCAGAAATAATACCCGTGGGTATTATAGATTTTTCAGTATTACCACCGACCTCAGAAAATTTTTATTATTTTATATGATATGTAAAATTTCACAGGGATTCCAACAAGATAAATTTCACAAAAATTGGATGAGTATAAAAATTCTGAAAATTCACGGACAGAAGCAAAACAGGAAGATTAGAGGGTGTGACCCCTCTGTAATCCACGAATTTTTAAAAATTAAATACAAATCCAATTGATCTGAAATTTGGAACAGATGTTCCAAACTTAATTGGGAATCACTCTATGAAAGTTTATGATTTTAGGAGGCCTGTGGTGTTAGGAATCAATTTTTCAAGTCTGGACAGAAATCTAGACCCGAAAAACAGAACACCAATACTTGCAATGGAATGGTGCTAAAGAAGCATACAAGCAAACAATGGATTTTAAAATGCACCACTTCACTTAATTTAAGTGTTTATGGTCCTGAAAGCCAAGTTTAATATATTTTTGGTAGTTTTAATTATTTATGTGACCAGAAAGAGGAACCAACCTGAATTTTCGCGGGAAGAAAAGGATCTTTAAGCTCTCGCTTCCAGATTCCCGCTTTCCCGCTGTAGTTCCTGCACACACAAAAGAAAGAAAGAGAAGGGGATGAGATCCACTTCAAGCAAGAGAAAATGAGTTAATGCAAAGCCGTGCCTCCCCGGCAGCGGTGCCAAAAAGTGATAGGCAGGAATACTCCCCGGCAGCGGCGCCAAAAAGTGATAGCGAAAATACGCGGTTTGTTAAAATACGTCGTTGTAACGCGTAAATCCGCTTTCGCTTTTAAAATTTATATCCTAGATAGGGGAGTATCTAGGGTCGTCCAAGGAGGCAATATGGTTGCAAAATTGATTCTCTTGCTTGGAATATATCTCAACTTTCTTTTTGGTAATTTTTAATATACCATTTTTCTTTATTTTTGAACTAAGGCAACATGCGAAATTATGGCGGGAAAAGTGTTTACACTTCCAATTAAGTAAACTACTCTAAAGTGGCAAGTAGAGCCTCTCCCTAAGCTCACTCTAAGCAAGTGAAGGCCTAGAATAATTAGGGAGAGGAAGTGAAGAATGCTGAAAATAAGCAAATAGAAATGCAAACAAAAAAATTGCAAAGAAGGCAACTAGATAATTGATAAAGTGTTTTACAAAAGGCCTAGTAGAGGAAAGCTTGTACTACTAGAAAATTGCAAATAAGAAAATAAAACACAAATCCTCTAGATAGATGGTGAAGAAGAGGGCTTCTTGCTCCAAGGTTGGTGGCTCCCAAGCTTGAAAAGAATCCGTCAACTCCTTCCTTGCAGTACTCCGCCAAAGTGATGACCTCCAAGGCAAGCCCTAAGGGGGCGTGCCCTAAGTTTCTCTCCAAGGGTGGACGTCCACCCTAAGCTTTTCTCCTTTGCCTGGCCGTCCTCCTTGAAGTGGGAGAGTCCTCCTCCTTGGCGTGGCTCAAGTTGAAGAGAGTGGGGAGAAGAAGGCACCAAAAGGGCTGGTGATGTGCCCCTTTAATCTCCTTCTCTACTCCTTCTTCTTGGCCGTAGGTATAGGTGGTTTAGGTAGGAAATATACTAAGGGAGGATGCCTCAAAATGGTGGTAGGTGGTGGCCTTTTATAGAATAGGAGGGGGGCTATGGTGACCTTTGAAATGGATGGCTAAGATGGAAGGAGGGAGGTGGTTAAGGATCCAATGGCCAAGGGTGTTTGGCGCCACCTTAAGGGACACCTAAGGGGTGGTTATGTGTGTTGACACCCCTTGATATTGGCGCCAAAAGGGCTTCTAGAAGAAGGTCTAAGTTGGCGCCAAGAAGGATTCTAGAAGGGGGGTTAGGTGGATGGCTAGGATGGCTTATGTGGGTAGGTGTAGGGTGGATTAAGGGGCTGAAAATGGCGCCAATATAGAGGTGGTTAGGGGTGGTTTTTGGCGCCAACTTGAAGTGTCTTTTGGTGGAGATAATGGGGTGAAGGGATGGCTAGGAGGTGGTGCCAACTTGAGTAGGGTAGCTAGCTTAGGTAGGCTTGAGTTGGTGGAGCTAGCTAGGGTTGATTTTGGAGGTAATGAATGGCCAAGGAGCTGGTTGTTAGCTAAGCTAAGCTAAGCTAAGATAAGCTAAGCTAGCTTAGCTAAAGGTGGAGTAGAGGAGAAGGTGTTGGAGCTAGGGTTTGGAGCAAGGAGCTGAGGAGAAGAAGTCTGGAGCTGGAGCTGGAGCTGGCCGCTGCTGAAGAGGCTGGCATGGGGCTACTCTAGCTGGCTTAGCTTGCTAGTTCTTTGCTAGCTACTAAGCCAAGCTAAAGTGAGCTAGCTTCTACCAAAATGAGCTGAGGTGAGCTAGGTCTGGTGCTTCCGGGGAGAATCAAGCTGGTTGAGGCAGCTAAGGTAGCTTAGCTCAACTGAGTTGAGCTAAGCTGAGTCCCCGGGAGCTGGACTTGAGCTTCCTGAGCTGAGATGAATTCTTCTTCAGCTGGCTGGAGTTGAGTGGAGCTGGATGTAGCTGGATCTGAGCTGGGGTGAACTCCTGTCAACTCAGCTGAGCTAGCTAGAGCTCCCTGTGAACTAGTGGGAGCTGAGGTGAGCTAGACTCAGCTAAGTTGAGCTGGATCTGAGCTGACTTGAGCTAGGGTGAGCTAAGGTGAACTCTCTTGAGCTGCCATCCAGCTGTGATTAGCTGAATGGAGCTGGGATGAGCTAACCCTAGTTCAAGTAAGCTAGGTTCCAGCTGCGGTGAGCTAGATCAAGCTGAGGTGAGCTGGATCAAGCTGAGGTGAGCTGGATTAGGCTGAGTTCCAGCTAGTCTAGGCTTCTCCTTCACCAATTGCCTTCTTGAGTGCTAGGGTTTTAGGGATCTGTGCATCTGTACATCCCTAACACTCACAAAAACTTATTAAAATGACAATAAAAAATGCAATGCATGCCTATCCTAATTTATGCCTAAATGCAGCCCAAAAACCCGTTTGCGGAGTAAAATCCTAAGAGCTAGGTTAGTTTTAAAGCATAAAAATGATGATAAACTGGCGTTTATCAGTCAACATGGGGCTACTCTAGCTAGCTTAGCTTGCTAGTTCTTTGCTAGTTGCTAAGCCAGGCTGAAGTGAGCTGGCTTTTGGAGCTGCGGTGAGCTGGGTCTGGTGCTCCCGGGGAGGATTGAGCTGGTTGAGACAGCTAAGGTAGCTTAGCTCAACTATTTTAGGCTAAGCTGAGTTCTCGGGAGCTAGACTTGAGATTCCTAAGCTGGGATGAATTCATCTTCAGCTGGCTAGAGTTGAGTGGAGTTAGATGTAGCTGGACCTGAGATGGGGTGAACTCCAGTCAACTCAGTTGAGCTAGCTAGAGCTCCCTGTGGACTAGTAGGAGCTGAGATGAGCTAGACTCAGCTAAGTTGAGCTGAATCTGAGCTGACCTGAGCTAGGGTGAGCTAAGATGAGCTCTCTTGAGCTGCCATTCAGCTGAGGTGAGCTGAATGGAGTTAGGATGAGCTAACCCTTGTCTAAGTGAGCTAGATTCCAGCTGTGGTGAGCTGGATCAAGCTGAGTTCCAGCTACTCTGAGCTTCTTCTTCACCAGTTGCCTTCCTGAGTGCTGGGGTTTTAGGCATCTGTATATCTATTCATCCTTAACACTTACAATAATACATTAAAATGACAAGAAAAAATGAATGCATGCCTAACCTAATTAATGCCTAAATGCAGCCCAAAAACCCGTTTATGGAGCAAAATCCTAAGAGCTAGGTTTGTTTAAATGCATAGGAATGATGATAAACTGGCATTTATCAACTTGATAAGGTGGACTTGGTTGCTAAGAGAATGGAGGAGTGGATGGTTGGAAACTCAACGAACAACTCTCGATTCACTCAGTCCCAGAATTCGAGATTCCATTCATCGCAAGCTCTTTCTGGATGGGAGTTCATGAATCAACTTGATGCGGCTCAACCTGTAAGCCAACATTATTCGGAACACCACGGGTTCCAAACTGGGGCCTTTGATCAATGTTTCTCTGATCCTTCCCTTTCTTTCTCTCCATTCTTCCCCTATGAGGATGTTTGTGCTATACAGGAGAATGTTAGATCCAACCCTTACTCCAATGCTTATAATCCGTGTTGGAGAAACCACCCTAACTTCTAGAAAAACCTGGGACAGCAAACCCAATTCCAACCCAGCAACTATGCTCTACAATTACCAATGGGTCAGGGTCATGTTTATATTCATTGCCCCCGAATCAGGTCAATCAGCCAGCTTGGAATGCCCGTCAACCCGTAGGGTAGGTTGATTTGAACCAACAAATGGTAGAGATGCAAGGATCTATGCCCTAGCTCATGCAACAAATGAAAACCTCGTTAGACAACTTACAAACCAGGCTCATAGCTAATTCTCATCAACCTGGATCTCTACCATCTCAACTCGTACCCAACTCGCGTAATATCCAAATCCGAGCAATCAAGCCCATGGGTACAGGAATCAGAGGGACACACACACACATGCTCAAGTGGTTGATCAGGGTCCTTCCTCTTCTTCTTCTTCCGTAAATCAACGGTTCTTGGCTAATGAAGCCCCTCCAATCTTTCCTAATAGTCCCCAAGACCCAAACCCATATGCATCTGCTAATTCTGTTACTTTGAGGAGTGGTAAACAAACTCAAGATCCACAACCACATTATTCTGATCCTGAAGAGCCTGAAGAGAGAAGGGAGAACTCTGGAGAAGAAATCAAGGCTCAGGAACCTGATTCCAAAGATCCGACTCATGTTCCTTCTCCTGAGGCCTCGATTAGATCAAGGAAGAAGTCTATTGATAGTAATGAGGAGCTTCTGAATATTTTCAAGAATGTCGAGATCAATATCCCGCTCCTCGACGCTATCAAGCATATACCGGCTTACGTGAAATTTTTAGAGGACTTATGTACACAGAAGCATAAGTTAAGAGAATCTATTCTAAGGAAGGTGGTACTCTCCGAGCAGGCTAGTTCTATTATCCTACACCACCTCCCTCAGAAAAAGAGAGATCCAGGTGCTCCTTTGATTTCTTGTGTCATTGCAGATTATACCTTTGATAGAGCACTACTGGATATGGGTGCATCCATCAACCTAATTCTGACTTCTCTTTACGAGAAGTTCGAATTAGGTGAACTTCGACCGACTTCAGTAACGCTGTAGTTAGCAGACCGTTTGGTCACAAATCTGCGAGGCGTTATTGAAGATATTATTGTTAAGGTTAAGGATTTCTATTTTCCTGTAGATTTCTTTGTCCTTGACATGGATGTACCTGAAAATCTGAGGAACACGCCCATCATTCTAGGGCGTCTGTTCCTGGCTACCACCAAGGCCAACATTAATTGTGAAAGCGGTAGCATGAAAATTGCCTTTGGGGATCAAAGAATGAAATTGGATATTTTTAAGGTGATCAATAAATTCCAGGATTGTTGATTTATTGAGGAACTTAAGGATGATAATGTGAATATTGAAACTTGTATGGTGGTTTCTACATTTGAAAGTTCCTCCTCTGATGATGATTTGGACCCGCAACCCTCTATGGCAAACCCACCATCTTCTGAAGAGGTTATTGATTTTGTTCACTCTCAATCTCTTCCTCTTGATGAGTCTTCATCAGCATCTTCCTTACCTTCAATCATCAACCCGCCTCAGCTTGAACAGAAACCATTGCCTAAGAATCTGAAATATCATTTTTAGGACCACATAACATGCTCCCTGTGATTATAGTGCTAAATTAACAAAGGAGTAGGAAATTAAACTGATTAAGGTCTTAAAGGAACACAAGGAGGCAATTGGTTGGACCATTCATGACCTTAGGGGGATCGAGCCATCTTATTGCAATCACAAATATTTTTGGAAGATGGATCCCGTCCTTCTCACTAGATGCAGAGGAGATTAATCCAAATATGTGAGAAGTGGTCAAGAAGGTGATTATCGAGTGGCTCGATGTAGGAATCATTTATCTAATCTCTGATAGTCCCCGGGTAAGTCCCATGCAGATTGTTCCCAAGAAAGCCGAGATTACCGTTGTGACTAATGAGAAAGGAGAATCTGTCACAACTCGTTCAGCTTCCTCTTGGAGAGTTTGTATTGATTAGAAGAAGCTAAACACGGCCACGAAAAAGGATCATTTCCCTTTGCCTTTTATTGATCAAATCCTTGAAAGACTAGTTGGGCAAAAGTACTTCTATTTCCTTGATGGCTACTCGGGATACAACCAAGTCCCTATCCATCCCGGGGATCAAGAGAAAATGACTTTCACCTGTCCCTACGAAACCTTTGCTTTCCGTAGGATGCCATTTGTCTTATGCAATGCACCTGCAACTTTTAAAAGGTGTATGCTAGCCATATTCTCTGACATGGTGGGAGAGTTTATGGAAGTCTTCGTGGATGATTTCTCTATTTTTAGAGAATCGTTTGACTCTTGTCTAGCTAATCTTGAAATGATTCTTAAACGATGCATCAAAATAAAACTAGTCCTTAGCTAGGAAAAGAGTCATTTCATGACATAAGAAGGCATCGTCTTGGGTCATGTAATCTCTGAACGGGGAATCAAAGTGGACAAAGCTAAGGTTGATGCTATCGCTAAACTTCTTCCTCCCACATTTGTCAAACAAATTTGATCATTTCTTGGTCATGTGGGATTCTACAAGAGATTCATCAAGGACTTTTCGAAGGTTGCTCATCCTTTGAGCAATCTTCTCACCAAAGAAACACCGTTTGATTTCGACGAATCATGTCGTAAGGCATTTGATTTTCTTAAAATGGCAGTCACTTGTGCTCTGGTGTTGCAACCACCGATTTGGACAGCCCCTTTTAAGATCATGACTGATGCTTCTGATTATGTGGTCGGGGCTATTTTGGGTCAGAAAGTTGATAGGAAGTCCTTTGTCATCTACTACGCTAGTAAAGCTCTGGACGAGGCCCAGAGGAATTACACTATTACTGAGAAGGAATTACTAGCTATAGTATTTGCTTTGGAGAAATTCAGGGCTTATCTCTTAGGGTCTCACATCATCATATATACCGACCAGTCGACCTTGAGACATCTCTTGGCCAAAAGGGATGCCAAACCCCGGCTTATTCGTTGGATTCTTCTGCTTCAAGAATTTGATCTTGAAATCAAGGACAAATCTGGGGTACAAAATGTGGTGGCGGATCATCTATCGAGACTTCTGAGTGATTCTTCTCATTCGAATATTCCAATTGCTGATACTTTTCCTGACGAAACCATCCTTACAGTTTTAGGTGTCCAAACCCCATGGTTTGTTGACATCATTAATTATTTGGCTGTTGGTCAAATCCCCCAGGACTGGACTAAGCAACAACGGGATAGACTCAAATATGAGGCCAAATACTATTTCTGGGAGGACCCTAAACTATACCGCATCGACTCTGATCAGATTATTCGCCGATGTGTTCCCGAGAACGAATTCAAGAGTATACTCAAGTTCTGCCATGCATCTGCGTGTGGTGGACACTTCTCTGGGAAAAAGACAGCTGCAAAAATTCTGCAATCTAGATTCTATTGGCCGTCTTTATTCAAGGATGCCCAAGAATTCTCAAGGTCGTGTTCTCGATGCCATGCACTTGGGAGAATAACCAAGAGAGATATGATGCCCCTAAATTTTTGATTACATGTCCAAGTGGATCGAGGCTATTCCCACTTGAACCAATGACCACAAGGTGGTCATTGATTTTGTCAAGAACATTTTCAGTCGGTTTGGGATTCCGAGGGCCATCATCAGCGATGGTGGCACTCATTTCACTAATGCCCAGTTTCGTAATTTGCTAATAAAATACGAGGTAATCACCGAATCTCCACACCTTACCATCCCCAGACAAATGAACAGGTTGAGATCTCCAATTGGGAGATCAAGAATATTCTGTAGAAAATGGTTAGGCCTGATCACAAAGACTGGACTTAAAAGCTTGAGGATGCTCTTTGGGCCTACCGTACGGCGTATAAAATGCCCATCGTCATGTCTCTGTTTCGTTTGGTATATGGAAAGGCATGCCATTTACCCATAAAAATTGAACATAAGGCATTTTGGGCAATCAAGCAGAGCAATCTAGATCTGAGTTTAGTTGGGAAGACCAGGAAACTCCAACTATCTGAGTTGGAGTAGCTTAGAAATGATGCGTATGAGAATGCCAAGATCTACAAGGCTCAGACCAAAGCTCTTCATGACCAATTGATTTTCCACAAGAGCTTTGAGCCAAACCAGAAGGTCTGGCTATTTGATTCTCGACTTAAGCTCTTTCCTGGCAAACTTAGGTCGAAATGGAACGTCCCATTCATTATCGATCAGATATTTCCAAACGGAGCTGTTCAGATCTCTGACCCGAAGATAGGTAATTCATTCAAAGTCAACGATTAACGTCTAAAGCCTATTATTGACCGTACTATTTCAGAACCCGTCTCAGACACGGTTGCTCTAGCCATGTTGTGACTTCTTTGGGTGGACTTCACCTAGCTGATGGCATTAAACTCAGTAGTTGTACAGTCTGACTCAGAGCTGACCCGAGCTTCATATTCAGGCAATATCTTCTACACTCTACCCTTCCTTTCATGTCTTTTATTCTCAATGCGGACATTGCACCGGCTAGGCATGGGGGGGTGGATTCATTTCTGAATCATTTTGTCAGCTTTGTGGAATTCTTGTAAATTCTATTTGTCTGCTTATATATACATAAAAAAAAATTGAATTAGGAAGGAATACTTGGACATTAGGACCTTTCAATCTTAGGAAATATTACAGTAGGATCTGAACACTAAGACCCTTCAGGTCTTTGGGCTTAATCAGCTCGAGTATCCACTAAAATGTGGATTTGTTTCTCAAGTCATTGCCATCCTGAATTCTATCTTAATTTGATTAAATAAGTTTGGGTGATAAATACACGACTTATCAACCCGCCCTCTGATTTGAGGGAACTTTAAGTCTAAGTATCTACACACTATTCATCACTGACTCGTTGTTCGACGATTTTAACGGAAATTGGGTAGCTAATGAACCTTCTAGGGTGATATGGCTGGCAAGTTATCGAGGGTAACAACCCATAGGTAGGTTGTCCAGAGCCTAGTCACTGGACCACTCTCTTCTTGCTGCCTTTAGGTAAATCTTAGACCATGGAAGCCACCTACTTAAAAAGAAAAAGAAAGTCAAAAAAGAAAAGAAAAAGAAAAAGAAAAAGGAGAAGAAAAAGAAAAAGAAACAAAAAGAAATAAGCCACACTTCGCTGCACGGGTATGGCTGGGAAGTTGTCAGTGGTAACAGCTCATCGACCGGTTGTCTAGAACCCAGCTAAAGAAATGCACTAAAAATTCCCAAAACACTTAGGAAGAAGTGGAGAAGTAGAATAAGCCGGGGAGATATACACTGGACTCACCCTTGTGTTGACCCCATTAAAAAAATAAATGTAGGGAGAAAGATACTTGTCGTAATGAAACACCTTTAGGTAGAACTCTCTTTTTAAGATCACCTAGGGATGTAGAAATCCGAAGTCCATTTTGATTGCCGATCAACGAGTCTCACATTCACAAAAAGATGCTTAGAACTTAGGGTTCTCATCAAATCTTGGGTGGGTTGAGTGGCCATAGAAAGCCACTCTGTAACCCTAAGCTCAAAAATCCAAAAAAATTAGAAAAGAAGAAAAAGAGATCTTTCTTTGAATAAGGTGAGGAGTTGAGGCGGTCTGCATTTTGGCAGATACCCGGGCATTGTTGTGTCTTTGAAAGTTCAGGTCCTAAGTAAAAATTTCTTAATGTTGAAAATGATTTGTGCCCGAGTAATCCAACCTAATTCTTTTATAAATAGCATGTAGTTTATGCTAGGGACTAACAAAAGATAGACATGAGGGCGTGATGTGCATACATCTGATTAACCTAAAATGTCTATTAATGCATGTTCTTACTGTCACATTAGCATTATACAATGCAAATATTGCATAACATGCATAATCATGCATTTAGGTCAAGTTGTATAAATTGTATAGTAATTGTCTCCTTTTATGGTCAGGGACAGGGTGACTTTTTATCGAGGCCTCGGATCGAAGATCCAACCGTACGGATCTGATCAGGGCGATGATTAGAGTTCAACGACTCCAAGATCGCCATGATCGAACTTCCGTAGCACCAGATAGAGATCGAGGAACCCTAAAGATCAAGGGCCAAGATGATGTTAATCTGCACCTCAGATGACAAATCCGACCACACGGATGGGTTCGGATCGAAGATCGCAGCCTAACGGCAGAAAAAATCAATCCAATCCGACATCCGTAGCACCATCTCCAACACTCAGAAGATGGACGGCCAAGATGGCGCCACGTGGCACCATCTCCCACCCAATCGACTGCAGCTCTTCTCTTCTTCAACCGCTTGATTCATCTACACCATTGGATGCTCATCCAACAGTCGCATGCACCTACGCACAAATTCATCCACGCACCTCAACCGCACGCGTAGCGCAACAGTTAAGGCGCTGCATAGGCAAGAGGCACGAGTTCGAGTCACAAGCGCAGTGCCCCTCCTCGCGTGCGGGTGCGCTATCACAGCTGTGTGATGGGCATCCAGTGGCGCGGATCAACTAATAGCACCCACGCGCGATCAGACGTGCAGCGCAAACGCGAGATCGCAAGCGGGCGCGCGGTGCTGGCAAGGGCAGTTTAAGCCGTCCGATCTCTTGATCGGACGGCTGAGCACGTGTGGTCGTGCGTAAGCATTGAGGCAGTGAGGTGAGGGGGCACGCATGTGGCGCGCTCATGTCGGCCATGTTCAGGCCTTTAGTGACGGATTTATCCGTCACTAAAGGTCCTAAATTAATGTTTTTAATGTTGTAATGACCAAAATGCCCCCACTCCTTGCAACTATGAAAGGAGACCCCTACCATGCGAATTCCTCATCCCTTCCTTCTCTCTCCCTCTCCAAAGCTTAAGAGAAGCTTGTCCCACACCCAGGATGCTTCTCAAGATCTAAAATCAAGCTTTCACCCCCGTTCCAAAAGTGGATCCCGCGACGGCGACGACGTGCTGCTTCATTCCCGTTCCTCCTGCTTCGTCCTCCTTCTCGCTTCATTCCTCATCTTCTAGGCATTGTCCCGTTTGGCTCATCCTCCAAGCGATCGTCGAGGAGGATAACTTCTCTCTCCCATTCCTTTTACTACTTTCTAGAGTAGAATTTTCCTGCTTTCTAGTTGTAATAATTTCCCGCTTTCTAGTGTAATCATTTCTCTCTTTCTTAGTTGTAAAAAATTATTCAATATCAAGTGATTGTTCTTTCTCTCTCTCTCTCTTATTGTCTATATTTCTTCCATTGTGATTATTTCACCCTTTAAACAAAAATACAAAAAAAATATAATTGCGAATTTTGATCGACGTAAGCCTCCCTGTGTTTGACCCGAAATTTCTTTATAGATTTTTCAGTATAAATTTTATTTGTTGAATGGATTTCTTTGCAACTTGAACTACAACGACCGATTTTCAAATCCAATTTCGATAGTGTAGTCATCCATCATTCAAAAAATATTCAGGTTAGATTGAAATTAATTAGATCTGAAAGAGATTCCCAATAAGATCTAGTGAGGCTTCTTAGGTTAAAAACCTAATAGCCTTCCTGTGTATGTGCTCTAATTGAAGGGATGAGGATCTGGATATGAGATTTGACCCAATCAAGGCGCTCAAAGATTTTTTTGGATGACTAAGGTAGCTTTGAGGTAGATGATGTCTCTGAATCAAAAATTCGCACACCTGAGAATACTTGGGCTGCCAGGAAGGGAGAGACCCGCAAAGACCCCTACACGGTAGAGTGCCCCCACGGGTTACAGGGTGTCCCCCACCCCACCTTCCTTGTCACTGAGGGTCCAGGTAGACCGGAATGTATGAACTTAAGACCTTAAGTCTACCAATTTTATGTCCTAATTTGTGTCATGAGTTTCACTTGATTAGAAGTTAATTCAAATTGTGACCTAATTTGGAGGTTGCTTGGCCTACATGTAGACCAACTTCACCTGACCTGCCCTAAAGATGGCAGAATGAGATCTAGGTCAAGACTTAGAAAATCACCCTGATTGACTCTTAGGTTATTAGGTCCAAGGATTTTAGGGTTCAAATAAATTTAGAGCCTGATTTTTGGGGTTTTTGTTGATTAGATCTTTTCAACTAAGGGCTTGGGTAGCACACAAATGCGGGTGGATTTGTTTTCTTTTATGCAAGCAAGTGTGAACTAGCACTCCAAAACCTTAAAATTGAAACCCTAATTGGATTTATTCTTCATCCAATTTGATCTTAACTTGTTCTCCTTGGATTTTAAACATGAAGTGCGTAGTCCAAGAAGATTTAGAAATTAAGTGTAGTCCTTAATAGGCACAGGAAAATTGGGGTAGGGAATTCTAAACAGAATCGCTTCAAACTTCACTTAGATTTGAAAAAAAAATTTCGCAAATCAAGACACTTGTCTTTTAAATGATGATTACTATGCAAAATAAGATAGGTGATTCCTAATTGATTGTATCCTTTTTGTCTTCCCAAGATTAGGAGGTTGATTTGAGAAGAATAGAGAAGTTACCTACCTTGGAGTGGTTGATTTGCGCAAAAGATCTACTCACGTAGTACCTTGCAAAATCACAATGAAGCAAACAGGAAAAGTTAGTGCTCAAATATAAAATAAAGCAAGAGAATAGCGATGAATTGCATGTTGCTCCCCGGCAACAGTGCCAAAATGTTAGTCACTCTGAATCAGGTTTTAAAATTGTTGCATTGTAGTATAGGTCAAATCAGTGCAAAAAATAGATAAAATTTATACTTGAATATCAGAAATGAAGTCCAAGGTCGAACACAGGGAGCAAGTAGGAATTCAAGTGCTAATCTCAATTAACAAGTAAATAAGCACAAGAAAATGAGCCAAATAATGCTAAGCAACGAATACTAATTTCTCAAAATTAATCATCAATGTAGAATATAAGTCTAACAAGAGTTTGGAATATCAAAAAGAAATCTAGAATAAAAATAGTGGTGATTTAGATCACCAATTATTTAATCTAGATAAACATATAGTAGTTAAGTAAGAATGCCAAATAAACCCACAATATCCAGGTCCACTTAAGCAATTAAATAAATGAACAGTGCCTCGGATGTCTGATTTGATAATCAGACGGCTTAAGTGCTTCCTTCTCTTCTTCTTCAATGTATGTCGTAGATTCTCTTCTTCTCAGCCCTTGTCCTTGTTATCTTCAGTTCTTTCCTCTTCTTCAGAAGTTCTCTTCTCAAGCCTTCTCTATTTCTTCTTCAGCTGCTCTCCTCCTCTTCTCATGACTAAGTGTTGCACAGGGCAAAACCCCCTTCCCTACGCTCTCTTTCTTTCTCTCTCTAGGATCCACCCTCCCAAGGCCACAGTCTGGGTAATCGGGTTAACAGGTACACGTGCACCTAAGACCAGGCTCACCGGTAGTGGATGGTGAGAGAGGTGTGAACAGGGCTTAGGTGGGTAATCGGGTGCACTAGACCCATGGGTTAAGTGTCGCGGGGGACCTCACCTCCTGTGTGCTTGTTGAGGCGATAAGCCCTTAGCATAAAATTAATATATGCGTTGTGGCGTGGCTGTCAGTGCCCGATGTGGGACTATCCCACCAAGCTTCTTCTGCGTGCAGCTGCAGTGGATGGTGCCTTCAATTGAGGCAGCCATAGATGGTGTGGCTTCCGTTTGACCAATTGGAAGTGGTCAAGGGTTGGTTTCGTGCATCCTGGAGGGTTTTCCTGGAACTGCTGTGGCCTTGAACATGCTTTTGGAGCTTGTGGAGAAGCTTAGCAATGGCGATGAAGGGATGAGCACCTGAAATCATAAGAGAGACCTTTCAGCCACATTAAATGCGTTCAAGACGGTCGCTGGACCATGGCGAATGCAGTGGCGGTCATAGCTTGGAGGATGGAGGTACGCAGTTGCCGGACGGTGGCAAAGATAGAGGCTGGTGATGGGTGTGTTCGGGGGTGTGATTGGGTGGAAGATGGAGTGCGATTGGTTAGGGATTTTGTGCAGGAGGATGAGGCAGAGGTTAGGGACTTGTCGGCGAGGAGGATGAAGTTGTGTAGCGAGCCGAAGTCCTCACCGGAGTGTTTGCTGGAGATGGAAGAGATGAGGGTGATTCACGATGTCGGTGGTCGAATTGGGGAATAAGAAGAATAGAAGAACGTAGGGAAGGAGAGGAAGCTAGAGAACCTAATCTAACAATCGAAGGGGGTAGAAAACCCACACCGGTGTGATGGCTGGATGTGGGGAAGATGAATCCTCCAAGAGGGGGACGGCGGCAAAGAAAGGGATCTAGATGCCTTGGCTTTGGCCCACCAGGTGCAGACGAAGATTGGGAAGAAGGAAGACAAGCCAATTTGGCCATTGGCCATCCGTAGGAGGACGGGGGAGGAGCTCACTAGAACTAAGTCGGAGGAGGGCTGGTGGGGGAGTTTCGAAGAGGTTTTTGGCCCTAAAACTAGTTGAAGAGCACGACCATGCATTGGGTGTGCTTAAATAGGGCTTAAGAGGGTGGAGCTTATGCAAACATAGGATACCCATTCCTTCAAAGCGTTCGCACGAGCTTTTGGGAAGGAGTTGGGATCCAAGGTTGGTCCCATTGGAAAGAGGATTTCCTAAAGAAGTCTCCGATTTGATTTTAGGAAGGTTTCATCAATCAATTAAGGAGAACTCTCCAAATGAAGCTTGCCGAAGTAGGATTCTTGAGCGATAATGGCTGAGGGACCTTTTTGTGAAGAAGTCAACAAAGATGGGGGGACATTTGCAAGGAATTCAAAAAGCTAAGGGTCTGAATGAGATAAAAAGAGTCTGACTAGACCAAATTGCAAACTTGGTCAAGATGATCTTAGATTTGGCCCAAATTTTTGTATAAACCTAATTTGGACCCAAGGAATCTAATGGTGAAGTTAGATTTTGGTTTTGACCTAGTTTGACTGGGTAATTTATGCAAAAACTCAAATTATGGTAAATGTCTGTCTAGGACTCTATTTTGGGTGAAGATGGGTTCTGATGGTCAAATTGAAGGTACCAAACCCTAGAGAATATTTTTCTATAATTTTTAGAGGATTTAGGTGAATTTTATCCCAACTAGAATCTCAGTTAATTAAGCAAGTCTATTTTTAGGGTTTCAGATGTCATTTAATTATCAAAAATGCGAAAATCCTTTTCTGTCTGTTCTAACCTAGTTGTTAGACTCTTAAGGCCATTTGAACTTTGTTTAACCCTTGAGAAAACCCATGATTATATTGCAATTGAGATATACTATTAAAACTGCAGTTTTACCCTTATTTTACTGTATTTCCCTCAAAATGAATTTGTAGTGAATTACGTCTCTCTGGCAGTTATGTAGGAGCATTTAATGACTTAATCAGATTAAATTGAGCTAGTTATTGCTCATGATGGTGTTCCCATCAGTCAGCTTGGATCTGATTTTGTTAGTTGGTCTCCTTGAAAGAGATCCTTTCTCGGCCTTAGGGCTAGACAAATTTTCTTCCTTATTGATCAATTTGTTAGATTTTTCACTAAGACATGCAAGTTGATCTTCTATAACATGCATTTTTGTTTTTAAACTAGAAATTTCAATTTTTAAGTTAGTATTTTCCTCAATCAACTTATTATTTTCATTGATTAGGTCTCTATTTTCTAACAATAAGTTATTATCCTTAGGGCTAGAACTAGTTTCTAGATCCTTAAGTTTAATTTCTAACTTATCATTTTCAGATTTTAGAAAGCCAAGTTTCTTTCTAATGTTTTTATTTTTTATCTTTAATGACTTACTAATTTCAAAAAGCTCATCAAAGGCATCTTGTAAATCTGAGTTACCTCATTGTCGAAGTTGCTATCGCTTGCGATGGCCATGAAACATATGCAAGCAGTTTCATTCTTCTTCTCGGGATCTTCCTCTTCTTCCTTCAAGCTCGAGTCATCCCAAGTGGCTTGGAACGCCTTCTTCTTGTATTTCTTCTCCTTCAGAAGAGGGCAGTTGGGTCTAATGTGTCCCTTCTTGTTGCAATGATAGCAACGATTTGGGCTTTCATTTTCCTTCTTTTCTTTCTTCGAGTCCCTACAAAACTTCGAAAATTTTTTAAGTAAAAATTTAAAGTCTTCCTTGTTGGAACTTACCTCGGTGTTCGAAGCAGCTCTAAATGCGAGAGACTTCCTTGGTCTTGGTTCTAGTGCATCTTTCTTCTTTTGCTTCAACTTCATCTCGTAGGCCATTAGATTGCCTAGGAGATCCTCCATGTTGAGCTCCTCCACTTCGTTCACCTCCTCAATGGTAGTGACCTTCTGTTCCCACTTCGATCCAAGGGAACGAAGAAGCTTCCCTTGAAGCTCACCCTTGATGAATGTCTTTCCTAATGCCTCAAGATTGTTCACTATAAGAGTGAACCTAGTATACATCTCACTTAAAGATTCATTAGTCTTCATAATAAAAGATTCAAATTCTTGAGAAAGATTGTTGATTTTAGAAGACTTTACCTTGGAGGTACCCTCGCGAGTTACCTCTAGTGTATGCCAAATTTTATATGCGATGGTGCATTATGAGATTCAGTTGAACTCCTCTGGGCTAAGCACATAATACAACACGTTCATCATCTTCGCATTGAGCGAGAGTTCCCGGATCTACTGTTGCGAGTACCCCCCACGGGTCTCTCTGGGATGTCGAACGGGGTCCCGCATCTTGCTCAAATGGTGAAGTCATTGGCGTGAAGCCATACCCTCATCCTCAGCTTCCAATAGGGGTAGTTGCTCCCATCGAAGAAAGGTGGATGGGTTGTAGACTACCCCACGAAAATCCTTGTTGTGAAGTTGCTTCCCTTCATGATCTCTTGGATCCTCACTGGGTTGTTAAGCCGAAAATGCGAGACATGCTCTGATACCAACTGAAGGTTCCCTACGGGAGGGGGTGAGATTTGCAGGATAAGATATAATGTGAAAATAATGTAAACAATCTCACACAAAAGCACAGTCACACAATGGCACAAGGATTTTTAGGTGGAAACCCAAATCGGGTAAAAACCACCACCTAAGCCTCTCGACTTAGAATTTTCCAATTGACCAAGTTAATCAAATCTACTAACCCAATCACTTAAACGAGGGTGACTGACCCTCAATACAATAACACTACTTTGAACGAGGGTAATGTGCCTCAAACCCCTCCTTTATAGGAGGAGTATTTAGTCTCTCAAAGGAGATGGGAATTTGCAAAGTGAATACCCAACCAAAGATTGTAAACTACAAAAATCCTATAGAGCCACAAAGTAAACAATTGAAACTAGCTACTATAGGTAAAGGATCTTCCCTTTGGTGGACATGTGTCGGTGTGATGACACGGATGCGTGAACCACGCAATGCATGATGGCACCCTCGAAATCGACAGCGGGAGAGTGGGTGTACTGCAAGAAGAAAGCTCTCAAGATGTGGAACAATGAAATGGAGAGGAAGATCTTCTTCTAAAGTGTTTTGGACACAAATAGATGTGGAAATGTGTTGCTTGGTGTGTCTAAACAAGGGAGGGCTACTCCTCTATTTATAGGTGGCCTAAGAAGGCCTTGGAAGGCCTTAGAAGCCTTAGATAGCCATTGGGGTTCATCGCAAGGCAAGACAAGCCGCAATCAGAATCATTAATGATTCTGACAAGGTCATCAAGCGTTTAGGAAAAAGATCAGATGTCTGGGAACTAAGTCAGATGTCTAATTCCAGGCGGGTTTCCTTCTTGACTTGGTTCAGACCTAAATAGGGTTCTAGTGTAAAACCATCAGATGACATACAGGATGTCCAGCACTAGATTTGGATGTCTGGAAACCTAATTAAGTGTAGGAATGGATTCCCAAGAGCCTAAACGGCTATAATTTTCAAGACAAGTGATTTTGGCTCAATCGAGGCTGAACGGTCACATATAAGATGTCTGGTGTCCTCAAGGACATCTGATAGAAGCCTAAAGATCATATTCCTCAACGTTTACTTTGTTAGCCAACGTTCCACTAATTGAACGTTTGGCAGAACCATTAGACGTCTTCTAAGATGTCTGGACTAAGGTCTAGAAGTCTGATTTCGACAGACACAACCTACTAAGTCTAGCATAAGTTATTGGATGTTTGAGTCAACAGTCAGACGTCTTAAAAGTCAAGATCAGACGTCTGATTTCCAAATTGGATGTCTGATCAGGCTATCTGATGCCTATTTTGGATTTCTAAGTTCTCTATGAAAAGCCTAAGTATCCTAAGGTTGTGTAAGTGTACCTAGGACCATTGTATTGTTACTTTGGGCCATTTAACAAGTAATCTAAGAAATAAAAGAGCAAATAACAAAGAGATACAAAGTACAAGATAGAAAAGACATCTATCCTATTCTTCTAACTTCACACTTTCACTCCTCGTGAATCTCCTTCTTCTCTGTCCTCGAACTCTGTCTCTACAATTGTCTCCATTTGCAATTTAACTTGAAAACTAGGACTCAAAAGCAAATATTAAATAACAAGTGTTTTGTTATCATGAAAATAAATGATCGTGGTACTCTAGCACCAACATTAACAACCTAAGGCATGGAGTTAATGAAATTGACTCCAAATCCACATCTGTTCCAGTTACACAAGATGTTCTACACATGATAGCTCAATGACTGGATCAGATGCCAATCAACCAGAAGAAAATGGAAGAAAAGCTCACCCAAAAATAAGCTACTTACCCTAACTCCCCTCACCTTCTCAGGAGAGAAAATCTGCACAAAATCAATGCTACTCTTGCTGGGAAGTAATATTCTTCTGAACTTTCACAAGAGTTGATTGGGTCTTTTGATTTCATGAATCAAAATATTTTTGACCCCTCCATTGAAAATATTTCAGCTCTCCAGGAGAAATTTAGAAATTCCTCCAATCCTTATAGAAAAAATTTGGAGGAACAACTTGAATCCCTCCTAGAAAACCTTAAATCAGGTTCCATTTCCTAAGAAAAATCATTTTGGGACTTATGGGCAAAACATATATCAACCTAGGCCTTCTCAGGAAGATATTAACACCCAAGTCATGAAGACTCTGTAGGGAATGCAAACTCAAATGACTGAAGTAATCCGCATGATAACCAATTTACAACATCAAGTAAAGATTACTCCGGATCAAAGACCTGCTAGCAACCTGCCTTCCCAACCCATGCCTATCCCAAATAATCAATGGAACCAATATCAAGGTGGATATCCCAATCAACCTATTTACCCAGTACCCTACTGGTTTTAATCAAAACTAGGCTTCCCATTCTCCTCCTAGAACTAACCATACTGGAAATACAGTTACTTTGAGGAACGGGAAAACTACTCATGATCCCTTTCCTGCTCAAGAAACCCACTACAAAGAAAAGCAAATCAACTCTTCTCCCTCTTCCTTTAACCCCGTTCAGGAACCCACAATTGCAAAATAAGAAAATCCCATACCTTTTCCATGAGCCCTTCACTCTTTTTTTGAAACTGAAAGGAAAGCTATCGTATTACGATAGAAATCTGGGAGAGCTTTTATTTATCATATTTAAAAAAAAAAGGATCATTACAATACAGATCCCCACATATGTATGAGGGACTAGCACTCATTTACAATTTGCTCAACATACATTGGTCTCTCCTGAAACAAATGCTCATTCCTTGCCCTCCACACACACCATAAAATTGTTGCCATGTGCATGTGTGGCTTATCTCACAGTAAGAAATTTTGCCACAAAGAATCCCACATAGGAGGTGGTTCTTGACATATTCTTCTTCAAACTGCATCTGTTATCAAACATGATGAAAATATGTGACCCAGGTTGTCGGTGTGTAACCCACATAGGGAACAAACTTGTAGAGAACTGCCCATCCTCCTGATAAATGCCAGTTTATCATCATTCATTTGCATTAAAACAATCCTAGCTCTTAGGGTTTTGCTTCGCAAATGGGTTTTTGGGGTTGCATTTAGTTATAAATTAGGATAGGCATGCATTGCATTTTTCTTGTCTTTTTAATGTGTTTTTGTGAGTGTTAAGGATGAATATATATACAGATCCCTAAAACCCTAGCACTCAGGAAGGCAACTGGTGAAGAAGAAGCTCAGACTAGTTGGAACTCAGCTTGATCCAGCTCACCACAACTAGAATCCAGCTCACTTGGACTAGGGTTAGCTCATCTTAACTTCATTCAACTCATCTCAGCTGAATGGTAGCTCAAGAGAGCTCATCCTAGCTCACCCTAGCTCAGGTCAGCTCAGATCCAGCTCAACTTAGCTGAGTTTAGCTCATCTCAGCTCCCACTAGTCCACAGGGAGCTCTAGCTATCTCAGCTGAGTTGACTAGAGTTCACCCCAGCTTAGGTCCAACTACATCCAGCTCCACTCAACTCCAGCCAGCTGAAGATGAATTCATCCCAGCTCAGGAAGCTCAAGTCCAGCTCCTGGGGACTCAGCTTATTAGTTGCCTCAACTAGCTTGATCCTCCTTGGGAGCACTAGACCCAGCTCACCTCAGCTCATTATGGTAGAAGCCAGTTTACTTTAGCGTGGCTTAGTAGCTAGCAAAGAACTATAAAGCTAAGCTAGCTAGAACAGCTCCATGCCACCCCCTTCAGCAGCTGCCAGCTCCATTTTAGCTCCAGACTTTTTCTGTCCAGCTCCTCTCTTCAAACCCTTGCTCCCATTGCCTCCTCCTCTACTCCATTACTTGCTAAGCTAGCTTAGCTTAGCTAGCATCCAGCTCCTTGGCCATCCTCCACCTTCAACTTAACCCTAGTTAACTCCACCAACTAAGCTTACCAAGTCCACCTAAGCTACCTAAGCCTCTACTCTATTTTGGCGCCAAGATGGACACCTATTAGCCCCTCAACTACACCCAAAAGACACCTTGTTTTGGCACCAAAATAACCTTCTAGAAGCCCTCCCTTTTGGCGCCAAAACACCCCTACATCATGGCCCTACACATAACCCTACAACCTATCCTAGCCATCCACCTAACCCCCCTTCTAGAAGCCTTCATGGTGGTGCCAAAACCATGGCACCTCTCCATGGTTGGCACCACCTTTAGGTGGCTCTTCACCACCATAACCACCCCTTCACACCCCCCTACTTGGCGCCAACTCTCCTTAGCCCTAGGATCACCTAACCACCCCCATCTTCCCATCTTGGCCATCCATCTCAGGAGTCACCTTAACCTTCTCATCCTACCCTATAAAAAGACCAACACCCACCACCTTACAACCCATCCTTGGCTAGCAAAATACCTCTCATATTCTACTTATAGCTCACACCCAAGAGAGAAGAAGAAGAAGATTAAGGGGACACTCTGCCCCCTTGGTGCCTTTCCCTCTTCCCTTCTCTCTTGTGCCCATGCCAACCAAAGGAGAAGCCAGGCAAGGAAGACCTTTGGACAAGGTCTTGAAGGGATATTTTTTTGGGGAGGCAAAATCAAGTGGTCCCTCCAAGTGTGGAGTTTTGGACTGCCGCCCGTGCAAAATGGAAAAAATGGTAGGGGAGGAGAAGAGATGGAGATGAGAGAAGTGTGCACACAAGCAATCAAATTCTAGACCTAACTTAATTGTGACTCCCTAGAATTGAAGCTAATATTTGGTCTACCTAGGAAATAAGTAATCAACAGTGAATACCCATTCTGTCAACAAATCTAGCGATGTTGCTTAATGGGAGGTTTAGGCCCAAGCATTTCCTAGGAAAATCCCCAGGTGCTTATACAAACCCACGCATGGTCGTTTGACACAGCCCCTCAGCCTGAACACTAAATATAGATGACAGAATTGGTATTAACTAGAGAAAATTTAAGTCCTATATAGCAAGCCTAAATTGATGAAACCTTAGGGGTCAAATTGCTACAAATTTTAGTTAGGGCTAGGATACTAGTGTGCACACCGAATGTGGAGGGTGTTGTTTGGGTTGTTGCCCTGTTATTTCAATTTTTTTTTGCCTGTGCGTAAGAATTGGAAAGTGGTTCCAATTTCAAACAAGTTGTTACACAATTTTTGTAGTTTTGTCTTTTATGATTCAATTTAATCTAATGTATTTTAGGGTTTCTTTCTTAAATGTTCAAACAAGTTTGAAACTTCCACAATCAAAGAAAAATAAGTTGTATTGGTGAGGATATGTTTCTTTTATGTTGTGGGACTAAAAAGCAAGAAAGAAACACTAATTGGATTTGAACCCTAATACAGAAACTTACTACCAATGAATTATTTTTAGGCTTTCTGAATAAGTAGTGGTCCAAACAATGCAACCAACACCACTACCTTATGAAAAATCAAACAAGGATTCCAGAAAAGATTTTTTTAAGATTTTAGGAATTTGTTTGATATTTGTTTTGAATTTTTATCTGTGATGGTGTCAAAGTCCAGAAATGGTACCCATGGGTATTTTGGACAATCTGTACCACCACTGGTGTCAGAAAATTTTGATGATTTTATGTGAGATGTAGAATTTCACAAGGATTCCAGAAAGCTAAATTTCACAAAAATTAGATGAGTATAAAAATTCTAAAAATTCATGGATTGTAGCAAAATAGGAAGATAAGAAGGTGTGATCCCTCGGTAGTCCATGAATTTTTAAAAATTAAATACAAAGCCAATTGATCTTAAATTTGGAACAAACGTTTCTACTTGATTTGGAATCACTATGTTAAATTTCATGATTTTAGGAGACCTGTGGTGTTGGAAATTGATTTTTGAAGTCCAGACAGAAATCTAGACCTGAAAAATAGAACACCAACACTAGGATTGGAGTGGTGTTTAATGAAGTATACAAGCAAACAATGGATTTTTATGGGCACCACTCCACTTAATTAAAGTGTTTAGGATCTTGAAAGCCAAGCTTAATTTTTTTTGGTAGTCTTTTAGCCTAAATGTGACAAGAAATGGGGGACCAACTTGAAATCGTGGGAAGAAAAGGAACTTTGAGCTCTCGCTTCCAAATTCCCGCTTTCTTCCTGTAGTTCCTACACACACGAGAGAAAAGAGAGACAAGGGGATGAGATCTACTTCAAGCAAGAGAATCAATAAAAATGCAAAGCCGTGCCTCCCCAGCAACGGTGCCAAAAAGTGATGCGAAAAATCACGTGATTTGTAATTAGGGTTTTTAAAGTTGTAACACGTGAAATCGCATATGCTTTTAAATTTCTAATCCTAGATAGTGGGGTATCTAGGGTCATCTAAGGAGGCAATATGCTTGCAAATCAACTCTCTTGCTTCGAAAATAAATCTCAACTTTCTTTTTAGTTTTTTCAATATATCATTTTTTTTTTGTTTTGTAAATGAAATAATAAGGATTTTGAATTAATGCAAACTATATCTAATAGTAACCCTAGGTGACAAGAACTACCTTCCTTCTAAGCTCACCCTAGGCACGTGAAGGTCTAGGGTAATTAGAGAGGAAGGGAAGTGAGTGCACAAAAGGGAAAATTAAATTGCAATAAAGATGAAAATAATCTAATGAAGGCAACTTGTATAAAATTGAGGAGTTGTTTTACAAAAAAAATCTAGTAGAAGAATGCTTAAACTACTAGAATTAAAAATGCATGTAATGAAAACACAAAAATCCTCTGAAATGATGGTGAAGATGGTGAGGCTCTTGCTCCAATTGTGGTTGCTCCCGCAATCAAAAAGTGCTCCTCCTTCTCCTTGCAAAATTCTTCAAGGTGTAACTTCCTTGGCAAACCTTGAAGTAGGGGGCGTGCCAAGGCTTTCCTCCAAGGTGGCGTGGACCACCTCTAAGCTCTCCTCCAAGGTGCTGTGGACCACCTTCAAGACCTCCTCGCTTTGTTGGATCTCAGTGCCTCAATTAATCTTATCCCCACAATTGTTCTTGAGGAATTTAAGATCACTGAATTAAAGCCTGTCGAGGTTACTCTTCAATTAGCTGACCGATCTATAATTAAACAAAGGGGAATTGCTGAGGATGTCCTTGTCCAGGTCAAAAATTATCTATTTGCAGTAGACTTTTTAGTCCTAGACATAGAGGTACTGGAAGCATTAAAGTTTACCCCTATAATTCTTGGAAGACCATTCTTAGCCACCGCCCACGTAAATATTGATTGTGATTTTGGAAAAATGAAGATCATGTGTGGTGGTGAATCTGTAACCATAGATATTTTCCAAGCTTCTAGGAGGTTCCAAGAACGTAATTTCTTTGATGATTCGGATTCAGAAATAGAAAATATTGTGGAGGAAACTTTGTAGATTTCCCATTTAGGTTCCTATTTTTCCATTAACATGGTTCTTGAACAATTCACTTCTCACCCTTCCACCCTAACCACACATTCAGCTAACCCTCCAGCTGACCCTTTCACTCTCACCTCACCACTAACCCAAAAAGCAGAAATTCTTTTGGAGCCAGGCCCACAATTGGAATTAAAACCTTTGCCCGACTCCCTTAAATATGTCTTCCTGGGTCCAAATCAAACCCTCCCCCTGATTATAAATTCTGGACTTACTGGGGCACATGAACACAAACTTCTCTAGGTTTTAAGTAAATACAGAAAAGCTATTGGCTGGACCCTTTCTAATCTTAAGGGTATTCATCCATCCTATTGTACACATCGTATATATTTAGAGGATGATTCTCGCCTCTCCCACCAACCACAAAGGCACTTGAACCTTTTTATGCAGGAGGTGGTAAGAAAGGAGATTGTTAAGTGGCTTGATGCTAATATCATCTACCCCATTTCTGATAGCTCCTGGGTTAGTCCAACACAAGTTGTGCCCGAAAAGACTGGACTAACAGTCATCACCAATGACAATGGGGAGAATATAGCCACTCGAACCGTCTCTTCTTGGCGCGTGCGTATTGATTACAGAAAATTAAACACCACCACCAAGAAGGACCATTGTCCAATCCCGTTTATTGATCAAATCTTGGAGCAATTAGCCGAATGGGATTTTCACTATTTTCTGGATGGTTATTTTGGCTATAATCAGGTAGCGGTTCATCTTGAGGACTAGGACAAAGCAACTTTCACCTGCCCCTTCGAAACCTTTGCTTTCTGAAGGATGCCTTTTGGTCTTTGCAACGCACCTGCAACTTTTCAAAGGTGTATGCTTGCAATATTTTTGGACCTGGTAGGTGAATGCTTAGAAGTTTTTATGGATGACTTCTCTATTTTTGGAGATTCTTTTGACCATTATCTCAAGAACTTTGAAAGAACTCTCCAAAAATGCATAGAAGTCAATCTGGTCCTCAGTTGGGAAAAAAGTCATTTCATGGTCCAGGAAGGTATTGTCTTGGGTCATGTTATTTCAAAACAAGGAATCGCGGTAGATAAAGCAAAAATAGATGCTATATCAAAGCTCCCACCACCCACTACTGTCAAACATATCAGATCCTTTTTGGGTCATGTGGGTTTCTATCGTAGATTCATACAAAATTTTTCCCAAATCTCCAAACCCTTAAGTCAGCTGCTTACTAAAGACCAGCCATTCAATTTTAATGATAAATGCTTGGAGAGTTTTTTGAGGTTGAAGAAGGAGATTACTGAGGCACCAATTTTGCAAGGACCTGATTGGAATAGTCCCTTTGAATTAATGACAGATGCCTCAAATTTTGCTGTGGGGGCCGTTCTAGGGCAAAGAATTGGCAAGAAGCCCGTTATGATATATTATGATAGCAAAACTCTTGATGATGCACAACGGAATTACACGGTTACTGAAAAGGAACTTCTTGCCATTGTATTTGCCTTAGAAAAATTAGATCTTATCTTTTGGGGTCACATGTCACTCTATATACTGACCACTCGCCAGTTAAATATTTGCTGACAAAATATGATGCGAAACCCTACCTTATCCGTTGGATCTTGCTGCTCTAGGAATTTGACCTGGAAATCAAGGATAAGGCGGGATTGCATAATGTAGTGGCCGACCATCTCTCTTGTCTTATGACAAATGACATAATGACCCCACCTGATCAATTCCCCGATGAAAGCATTTTAGCTGCTACTACCCTCCCTTGGTTTGCACCCATCACAAATTATTTAGCAATAGAATGAATCCTTGCTGATTGGCCAAAAACAAAATGGGATAAGTTCTTTGCTGATATTAAATACTATTTTTGGGAGGAGCCCGACCTTTTCCTCATTTGTGCTGATCAGGTCATTCGACAATGTGTCCCTGATTCTGAAATCCATGATATTCTGACACATTGTCATTCAATGGAATGTGGCAGACATTTTTTGGGCAAGAAAACTGCAACTAAAATCCTTAATGCAGGATTCTTTTGGCCCAGCTTGCACAAAGATGCTCATAATTTTGTTCAGTCCTATGTGCGTTGCCAGAGCATCGGCAACATGACTCGGAAGGATATGATGCCCCTTAATCCTATTTTAGAGGTTGAAATTTTTGATGTTTGGGGCATCGACTTCATGGGACCGTTCATCAACTCTGGTGGGTATTTATATATACTAGTCGTAGTCGGCTATGTTTCAAAGTGGATAGAAGCAATACCCACCTGCACTAGTGATCATTGTGTGGTTGTCGGATTTCTTAAGAAAAATATTTTCTCAAGATTCAGCATTCCAAAAGCCATTATCAGTGACAAAGGCTCACATTTCACTCATTCACAATTTCGTCACCTTCTTTCTAAATATGGGGTTAATCACAAAATTTCCACACCTTATCACCCCCAAACAAATGGCCAGGCAGAAGTTTCTAACCAGGAAATTAAAAATATTTTACAAAAAATGGTTAGGCCCGATTGTAAAGATTGGTCCACCAAATTGGACGATGCTTTATGGGCTTACCGCTCGACATGTCTCCTTTCCATCTAATTTTTGGGAAGGCATGCCATCTCCCGGTAGAACTAGAACATAGGGCTTGTTAGGCAATAAAATAATTAAACATGGATTTATCTGACGCCGGTATCCATAGAAAACTACAATTCACTGAATTGGAAGAATTACATAATTTTTTCTATGAAAATGTAAGGATTTATAAAGATCGAACAAAGAAATTTCATGATAAATACATTGTTCGGAAACACTTTGACGTTAATCACCGTGTTTGGCTTTTTGATGCTAGATTACGTCTTTTTCCTGGTAAATTAAAATCCAAATGGACCGGCCACTTTATTGGCCATAAAACTTATCCATACGGCGTTGTTGATCTTTTTGATCCTAAACTAATACAACATTTCAAGTCAACGGCTAATGTTTAAATCCCTTTCTTGATCATACCCCGAATCTTCTGTCGGAATCGTTCAATTTCACTGAGCCAACCATCTTTGATCACTAATGCAAACTACGCCGACTGAATGGCGTAAAAGATAGCATTGGATGGGAGGTAACCCATCATTTTTCCTGCTTTCCTTTTTTCCTTCTTTTTCTTGGTTTTGACCATCCTAAACCCGACCACTCTTCATTAAGGTAATCCCTTTTCCCTCCTAATGCATGAGGACATTGCATATCTTAAGCATGGGGGGTGTTTTTAAAATTTGATGATCGAATTCGGATTTTCAAAACCTAAAAACATGCTTTTTTCTTTAGTTATTTTATTTTCTTGCCTGCATACCCAAAAAAATAAAAATGTTGAAAACTTTTTGAGGAAAAATTTTGAAATCGGGACTAAGGTTGAAAAAACTCACTTTTGGTACAATGGGATTTAATCTTTAATAAATTAGGGATAAGGATGCGGATCTAATCATTAGAATTTCAGGGTCTATTTTTAGACTAAATCAGATATCCTTCTCTAAAATTCCACCTGAACTCAGGATAGTTCAGGTGACTTGATCCTCTTTTGTAATATGGAAAGTATTTGGCTTAGTTTCTGATTCAAAAACTTGCATTTCTCGTGAAACTTCGTGTGTCAAATTTCACACACAAACCAACACTTAAAAACAACTAAAAATTAGAAAAACTCCCTTGTTTGGACTTAGTAAAAGTCTGAAGTAGATCATTGGTTTGAGTTCCCACCACCGAGAAGGAGGAAAATGCCTCCTTTAAGGATGCGATGTCAACATGTTACTGCCTCGGCGCTGCTCCATATCTATATTTCATATCTTTAGATGGAGCATTAAAGCGCATTTTAGTAGCTCAAGTGTCTTAGACATTGCTCTACCTATAGTGTCGGAGCAAGAGCTTGAGTTTGCTTGGAGTGCCCTTTTACACCACATTGTGTTTTAAGGTTGTGAGCTCCTAGGTGGTGTCATGGACAGCGATATCCTAAAGTACTAGCACTAGAGGCCCCTCAAGAATTGGTAACGGGAATAATGATCTCGACACATCTATTGTAAGGCTAAGCTAAAAATAAGCATAGGGGAGAGAAAAAAAAGTTTTAAACCAAAAACATGCCCCTATAAATGTTAGCTTTTCACAAGCATGGACACAAGGTTTTAAAGGATATTGCAAGTTGCGAATCAGATTCATGAGCCAGAAAAATCCTAAAAATAGAAATTTCAAGTCGTCTGAATTAACAAGGGGTTAATTTGTGAATTTTTTGGAGGATATATTGATCCTGCTTTATCTAATTTTTGGATCTAAAAATAAGTCCTGATATTTATCCTTAACAAATCCCGTGCCTCCTGTGTTTAGATCAACCAAGGTCCCTTAATCTTTTTCTCCTCAAAAGACGAAAAAAATTAGATTTCCCAAAAATTCTATTTTATAAATTAAAGTTTTGCTAAGAGACTAGCAAAAGATAAGCATGGGGGTGTGATAAACGTCAGTTTATCATCATTCTTTTACATTAAAACAATCCTAGCTCTTAGGGTTTTGCTTCGTAAACAGGTTTCTGTGGTTGCATTTAGTTATAAATTAGGATAGGCATGCATTGCATTTTTCTTGTCTTTTTAATGTGTTTTTGTGAGTGTTAGGGATGAACAGATATATAGATCCCTAAAACCCTTGCACTCAGAAAGGCAACTGGTGAAGAAGAAGCTCAGACTAGCTGGAACTCAGCTTGATCCAGCTTACCACAGCTGGAATCCAGCTAACTTGGACTAGGGTTAGCTCATTCTAACTCCATTTAGCTCATCTCAGCTAAATGGTAGCTCAAGAGAGCTCATCTTAGCTTACCCTAGCTCAGGTCAGCTCAAATCAAGCTCAAAACATCACCAATCCCTAATAGTGCCTCTTGAATAAAATTTAAGTGTGTTATGTTGTATTGTGTTGTGTTCATAGATATGCATAAAAAGAAAAGAAGAAGAAGAAGAAAAAGAATATATATATATGAAAAAGAAAAAAGAAAAAAAAGAGAAAAAGTCTGAAAAAATGTTGAGTTCATAATTGTGTTTATTTTTTTATTTCATTTTTGAGTCACTTACATTGAGTCAACAAAACCTACTACCACTGCGATCCACCAAATATGGCCCTTATCTACCTTTCTGTATTTCTGACCGCCTGAATACGGGCTAAGGAATTCTGACTTAGTTACAGGGGTATCAGGGTTTTAATCAAAGTGTTAATGCTATGAGATGCCACCAAATATTAAGCACATTGACAAAATATGGTGAGATTGTGAGCTTGAAAAGAAAAAGAACAGAGAGAAGAAAAAGAGAGAGAGAGTTTGAAGGAACTAAAGAGAGCACAGTTTTTAATTTCTCTCTAGGTTGATTTGTTTGATAGTCTGGAAACTAGAATCTGTAGTACTAGATTATATGTAGCACCAGATAAGTGTGAACCACCAAATATAAAACCATTTGACTCAGACATCTTCTACCTAAGCCAAAAAGCCAGGGTAAAATTACGGATTATATCTTACGTATCCCCGAGGGAAGAGTTTGCCTATCTTGATAGAACTTTTACTAAGGGTCAAGTATGAACTTTAAGTGTGAATTGGCTTTTCACTTGGGTCCATTGCTTAAGCTACCATCACTACACTCTCACGATTGTCTGGATTTCTAGATTTCTGGATTAACAAAAGGAGAAAAATCTTTAGTCAAAATCTTTGATAAAAAGAATAGGCAGTCCTTGAAGGACCGAACTTGTAAATAACTTTGTTATGCATTTGCTAGGGACTAGCAAACTTTAGGCATTTAGGTATGATTGCACAGTAATCATAAATCTTAAGATAATGTTAGAACCTAGCTTAATTTGCAAATATTGTATTCATATCATGGATATCATGCATTGCATCATTTTATATAGAATAAGATGAGATATCTTGCTATTTAATGTTTTGTTGTCATTTACAGGTAATAAAGTGATTCAGTATGCGAGATAGAGTGGAATAAGGCAATAAAGAGAGAAGAAGACTAATCCAGACAAGAGGAATGAGGAGGATAGACTTATCCCTACCCTTAGAAACCCTCGAACAACCTTCCTAAACCTAAAACCACTTCCATTAGGACATCTTAGCCTTAGAACCAAAAACATGGATAGCACTATCCATGTTCTTATCCATCTTATCCCTCTCCCAAACACCTTAGGAAACTTAATTAGAGACCTCCTAAGCCTATCCAACTATCCATACCCTCACTTATCCTATCCCTAACCCAATTAAGTGAGGCCATACCTAATTCGATGCATCTATAGTTGATTGGGTGCACTTGAACCCAATTAGATCCATCTAGGATCTAATTGACTCCTACCTACCCATACAAGTTTAATTAGGCTCAATAGAACCTAATTAGACTTGACCTAGACCCAAGTAGGTTCACTCTCCAATTAGACTTTCCAAAGCCTAATTCGGTCACCTAATCTAGATTGACCCAACCTATTTAGCACCTAATTCTACCGAAACCCACAACCTAGCTCTACGAAATTCAAACCACACACACACACACTTCTTCTTAGTCCAGAAAATGCCTAAATATAGCCTTTTCTAGAAACACCTATTCTTAGCCATCCTAATCTTAGTAAACCAAACCTAAGCACCTACTACTAAGACCCCTTGGACGGCCACTTGAGATTCATTCATTCTCCTCCACTCCACTCTTGCGACCACCAACACCTTGATAAACGTCAGTTTATCATCATTCCTATGCTTTAAAACAAACCTAGCTCTTAGGATTTTGCTTTGCAAATGGGTTTTTGGGTTGCATTTAGTCATAAATTAGGTTAAGCATGCATTGCATTTGTTATTGTATTTTTAATGTGTTTCTTGGAGTGTTAGGGATAGGCAGATTGACAGATCCCTAAAATCCTAGCACTCTTCAAGGCAATTGATGAAGAGGAAGCCCAATTAGGCAAGGACTCAGCTAAATCCAACTCATCATGGCTGGATACCAGCTCCCTTAGACTAGGGTTAGCTCCATTCAGCTCCATTCAGCTTACCTTAGCTAAATGGTAGCTCAAGACAACTCATCTCAGCTCAACCCAGCTCAAGTTAGCTCAGATCCAGCTCAACTTAGTTGAGTCTAGCTCATCTCAGCTCCCACTAGTTCATTGGGAGCTCTAGCTAGCTCAACTAAGTTGACAGGAGTCCATCTCAGCTCAGCTCCACCCAGCTCATGCCAGCTGGACTCCATGCTAGCTGAGCTACTACTTGTTAACTAGTAGCTTAGCTAGCTCTGGAGTTCTCATCAGAGGTAGATCCAGCTCAACCTAGCTCCAGCTAGGTTGAGACCAGCTCAACTAAGCTCAACTACCCAAGCATGGCTACTTGCATAAGAACTAAGCAGCTGAGCTCAGTAGTTGAGATCCCCTTGAAGCTGCCTCAGCAGACCCAGATCCAGCATAGCTTCCACCAGCTCCAGAGTTTTCACTCCCAACTCCTTCATGAAGCCCTAGCTCCTCCACCTCTACTTTACTAGCTAAGCTAGCTTAGCTAAGCTCCAGCTCCACTTAAAAATCCATGGCTGTCCACTCCTTCACCTTAACCCTAACTAACCCTAACCTAACCCAATTCTTTTTGGCACCAACCCACCATAACCACCACCCTAAACACCCCTTCATGTTGGCACCAAAAAGACCTAGGCATCCCTTCATTTTGGCACCATCATAAGCCTCCATTCTAGCCCTACACCTCACCCTATATGCCCATCTAAACCCTACACATAACCCCCCCAAGTGGTGCTACCTAACCCCCCTTTTTAACCCACCAAAAATGGCGCCAACTGATGAGTCCATTTTAATGGACTATTATTACGCCTAAGTTAACTCTATTCTTACATTTTATGTTTGTTAATAACTACATTAGGTTATAGAATGATTGCATGCATCATTATTTAAGCTTACATCTATTCTATCGCATTCTATAACTTAGTATGTAATTATTTTATGTTTTATTATTGTAGGAATAATGTTGCAAAGAAGAGGGTGGTAAAAGCAATTTCTCCTCCCCCAACAGCCGGTCGGCCTCAACAACACCTCCCCCAATAGCCATCGGCTAAGTTTAGTAAGGGATTTGAAAATCCCTTAACTTGCGGATGGGAGGGGGAGGAGATAAAAAAGGCTCTTGGCGAGAGGAGAAGGTTTCTTCTTCCTTTTCCCCTTGGCGGGAACATCTCCACCTTCACCACCATGGAGAGGGAGTGCACTGTGGAAAAGGCGTGCACGGTGCCTCCAGCCTGCCTACAAGCTCTCCAACACCACAACCACGCACCATGCAAGTAGCGCAGCATCCTCCCACCGCGCACCCTACAGGCGCACCACCACCCACTGCCAACAGCTTCCACCGCCTGCTCGCACTCACGCCCTCGCTAGCTCTGTAGGCGCTGCACCATCCTCCCACCGCATGCCCTGCAGGCGCACCCTCGCAAGCCACACCACACCCATCCTTACCGCAGGCCACGCACCAACAAGCAGACCACAGTAGTAGCATCCCCTCGCCGCACGTGCACAGCCACACTCCACCGTTAACCACTCACTGCGCGCAGCGTCGCCCGCCAGCCGCTGCCTTCACCAAGCGCGCCCTCTCCCTACGCGTAGCACAGCAGCGCCCTCACAGCTCACAATGACGCGCACTGCAGATTGTGTTTCTCCTCGACTTCGTCTTCTTCATCTCCTTCATTCTTCCACTATTGTAATGAAGAAAGGAACCCAAAGCATGTAGCACCCTTCCCCCTACCTTGCAGCACACCTCGCACCTTACAGCACGCCCTCACCGTGCATCACTCTCAATGCACCCGCATGCAAGTGTGCAACCGTAGGCCACGCCACAGGTCGCCACAACTGTGCGCACAACACTAGTCTCCGGCGTTCTTCACCTTCACCGTCTAGCCACTACCGTTCACCTCTGGCCGCTGTGCCACCTCCGTTACGATGCCCGGCCTCTGATGCACCTCCACCGAACTCCAGCCAGCCGATGATCGCCTCTTCACGCGCATGCACAAGAGAGAAGGAGAATACCCTGTTTTCTCTCTTATTAAAATTTACGGGGTATGCCATTGTCAAATACACTATTCACTTATTTATCTTATTATTATATTACGGTAGAATTGCATGAATGTCCCTCAATTCTAATGAAATTGCTTGCAGTCACATTACATTCATCTCATGACTAAGCAAACATGTATCTTTGTTATGGGGAACAAATTCTGATTTAGTTAAAATTGATGATGCTTGTCAGTATTAAGATAACAATTCTGGTATTTCCATGGTGGTGGTTTTTCTTGTGCACCCTCAGATTCTTGATTAATTATCTAAATTGAGAATTTATGCTGGAAATGAGAATAGTAGTTAGCATGCACATCAGTTGATATTCCCGATTACTTGATGCATCATTGCTCATTTTTGATAGGCTAATTCCTCCCTGTGGAGACAACCTAACTATTCGTGGTTAGATTCTGAAAATTAAAGTGTTTTGAAAAGCGATTTTCTACCACATGATTAAATACAATGACATATCATTTTATGTTAAAGTTTTCAACGAAAACGAAGATCACTCTTTCAAATAGCACTGTTGCTAGGGAGGAAACACGCCTATTAATTTTTTTTGGGAATTTTATATTATTTTTATGCTATTTTAGAAGCTTTTCTGAATTATTGACATTGGTTCTCTTTATGTGCACGAATCGAATGACGAACGCAATGGGGCGCGCACGGCGGAGGTGATCCTTTTAGTGGACCTTGATGCCACCTGGAGGCCAGCAACAGGAGCACATGGGCCTTGATCCCATGTACGTAGGCTTACGGAGGAGCCTGTTTCTGATTTAGTCATTAGATCTTAGTTTAGATAGACATTAGAACTTAATTTTTTTCTTTTGGACCCTTGTCGGGTATTTTTGGGAACTCTTTTCCAGGGTTTCTTTATTTCTTATCGCTCTAGTATGCAGGAGCGTATTTTCGGGAGCGTGTTCCCATTTATTTAGATTATAGGATTATTTGAATTGTTTGAGCTACATGTTGGTTAGTTAGTTAGATTAGGTTTGTTTGCTTATTATTATTAAATATATATATTCTAACTACCTGCTAGAAGCTGCATATCTATAGGACGACCATCTACAATTGAATGAGCAGCATCTAGCTTTTCATACTGCATTACATACATTCTTACACGAAGAAAGCTGGAGTAAGGTATGTCTTCTCTTGAGCATCAATTACCTGTCATGCATCTGCATTGAACCTAAATCTAAGACCACTAAAGTGCTTGAATCGAATTAATTCAGCAGTTACTTTAAAAATTGGGGCTATTAAGAGGTTGGACCTTAAAATCTGTGACTTAAAATTATGTGCAAAAGGATCTTGTTTGAGAGATTTCAAAACTCAAAACATGAACGTGTGTTGCACACATGAGACACTGTGCACATCACACATAAGGTCACTAGATAAATTTCTACCTCTCCTCTTTTGCACCACAAGGGAAGTTAGTCGGAAATCAACAAGCCTATCCACCAAGTACTTCGGTTCCTCGTGTGTGGGCTCGATTCGAGACTTCCATCCTTTGCGAGTAGGTTATAAGCACCAACGAAGGTTGGCCTAGGAAGCGTAATTCTTGCAAAACTTGTTTGGCCACTAACTGAACATTTAATTCTAAGACCTAAAATCTATTAAAAATAGATTCCACTGGATTTGCATTTGTTTTGACAGTGATAGAACTCTCTAGGAAGTTTCTGCTTGTGTTCTGAATTCTTTTAAATCCTAAGAGAGTTAAAACTATTTGGCTTAAAGAAATGGATCACCCTTACTCCTATCATTTAGATTATTAGAGTCAATACTTCCCATCTTTTAACCAGAATCCCATGCCCCAAGCATATTCATCCTTTGATGGGTACATTGACAATTCATGGGATCATTCTCATTTTTATCCTGGGAGTACTAGCCCGATAACTCCCACTTTTGAGCAGAGCCTAGTTGCGGGATTTTGCAACCCTGGAATCCCTACTATGCAAACACCCAACCCTCCCACCCTTCATGATTCTTCGTATCGAGGTTGGACCGATACCCCTAGGCAACCAGAGCTTGAAATTGACTATCCTCTCCAACCTGATAGTAGTAGCCTCTCCTCTTTTATGATAGAAATGCAAAAAAAACAAAAGGAAATGATGGAATCCATGGGAGAGATGTTGAGGAATAGTCAACAATTAAACAAAGAAATAAGATAGCTTAGCAACGCTCTTCCCAGTGTTTCTGATCCCTACCCATATGACCATGATCATGAAAATAATTATGAGGAAACCAATGACAATAGGGATCAAGTTTTACATAGCTATCACTTAGACTCTCCCAATGAGACACGGCCACTAGAGGAGAACGATCCTAGTGATTCTCCACCCGAGCTATATTGGAGTCAAAAGTAAGGGAAGATGGTACCTCTTGAGGACCTTGACCCTAATGACAGTATTCTCCTTACCCCTACTAACCTAGGTCAAGGTTGTATTGTTCCTATCACTTCTCCTATTGATTATTTGATGGAATCCCATTCTACCCTTAGTGAGCCTACTCCTGACCCTCCACTTAGGGAATCAACACCTACCATTCAGCATCCTGAGGATTTAAATGCACCCAATGAAGGTGACCCTAAGGGAATGGAGGATGAATTAGATCAATTTTAGTCTCAGGGATATAAAGAGTCTATTTCAGAGGACGAGGATGCCCCAATGGAGGAACCTAGATTGAAAATCTGGAGTGAATCACAAGAAAAATATTTATTATTTGAGGATTTACCTCCAGAGGATATAAATAATATGGTGAAATCTAGACTCCTCCCTTCTTTTGAGAGTCATCCTCCATCAAACCAGGAGTGGATATTAGAGGAGGGCAAACAAAATAGTGAGAAGCCTAGGGGAAACTCTCAAGGACAAAACACGTCAATTGAGGATTTATACCTCAAGAAGAATAACGAATTCAGTGATATAGGCTTGCTCCAAACCATTAAGACTGATCCTTCTTTAGGAATAATTGAGGATACTAATCCAACTCCTTTCTTCACTAATGAATCACATATACACCCTGACAAAAATTTGAGTGAACTAAAAGAATTCGAGGATGAGCTTAATGATAATGATTCCATTCTTTTGACCCTTCCATCAAAGGAATATAATTTCGAGTCCACCATTGATTCACATAAACTAGAAGGTGAAAATATGACTTTGATCATTAATGATAGGCAGGGTAACGTGAAGTTGTCTACAATTGTTAGGGAGAATACACAATCTAAATCGTTGTTGGAATTGGACCTAACACTGACTAAGCCCTCATTGTACTTAATCATTACCTTCCAACATTACAAACAACCCTTACACTCCCTAACCAATCCTTAGCTCAGATCTCTGCTCATGTACATTCTTTTTGGAGAACATATCAGGCCAGTACATCCTTGGGTAGAATGCCGAGTGTGGATTGATGCTTGTACTTTTACTCTTGCCATTCAAGGGTTTGAAATATTAATGTTTATATCTTTTAAAACCCATCCTGCTTTGGAGGATCCTTGTTATCCTCCACTTATTTCGTTTCGAGAGGCCTCTTTTCATATTCCTTTTGTTATTCCTAGACCTCCCCAGGTAGCCAACGAGGTTTTCTGCTTTCATATCTTCTGGCGAGATTTTGGGATTACATTGCATCATCAGCTCGCCAACATCCATGGCTACCTATCTTCTAGGCCCGCATTGTTACGCATATTTTTAGGGCCTAACTTTTTCTGTCTAGAACCAGACTTACAGGTTCCTTATAAGTCTGGCTGCTGACAGAAAATACAACGCTTGTTGAGTGACAACCCATCATTCTGAATAACAGGTGATTTCTTTCCTTTCTCCCCTTGTTTTAATTTTACAATGAGGACATTGTAGGATTTAGGCATGGGGGGGTGCATTTTGCATTTTAGGAAGTATTCATGCATTTAGGTTAGCACTAAAAAGAAAAAAAGAAAATATCTTTTCTTGAGTTGAATGGGTTAGTCCCTAGCTATCTTTGTCATTGGAGGTTTTTCTTCTTGAATTATTACTTAAGTTTAGAATCCAGTACATTTACTTCATGTGCACGTAGACTTGGCTATGGATCTTTGAAGAAAACCAATAAGCATTTTTAGTCTACTAAACCCTTGGACAGTTCATAGAGAGTCAGGCATACTATCTTCTAGTAGATCCACCTCATATTTGTGAGAAGAAAGTAGAGAGATTATTGGTGTACTAAGTCTAGATGATGATATGTCAGAGTTAGGCATAGTTTTCACTCTCTGTTCCTGTGTGCATACTTTGTGTAAATTCTTGAGAGTTACCAAATAAGGCAGATACACACAGATTGAGTCTTAATAAAGCTATGACTATGGTGGATGGTTATGACTATCTTTCATAGAGTCCTCGGCTGAAGGAGGGTAATAGTGTTAAAGGTCAGAAATATGCCTGTCCTATCCATTCTTTGCCGGTGCAAGAATAGGCACTTCCACTAAATAAGCCACACAATATCCTCTTGACCATCATTATCCCTAATAATGCCTCATAAATAAAAGTCTGTATCGTGTTATGTTGATTGATAAAGAAAGAAAAAGGAAAAAAGAGAAGAAGAAATAATAAAAAAAAATGAAGAAAAGAGAGAGAGAAAAGAAAAAGAAAAGAGTCCAAGGTTAAAATTTTATCATTGTAACATTGTTTCTGAGGCAATAAAAACACTTATCGCGATCCACCAACTATGGCCCATACCTACCTTTCAGTATTTCTGATCGCCCGAATACTGGTTGAGGACTCTAACTTAGTTATAGAGTTATTAGGACTTTAATTAAGGTGTGAATGCCATGTGAGGCTGCCAAACAGTGAGTACAATTACTAAATCTGGTGAGATTTGTGATTTCAGAAAGAAAAGAAAGAAAAGAAAGAAAAGAGTGAGCGCCAAGGAACATCAAGAGAGCACAGTTGTTTAGCCTCTCTCCGAGTTGACTTGTCTAATAGTCTAGAGATCTAGAGTCTGTAGTATTAGATTACATGTAGCACCAAATGAGTGTGTGCCACCAAATACAAATCCATTCAACTCGGTATCTCCTACCTAAGTCTAAAGCTGGGATCAATTTACAGATTATTTTCTGCTTTATACCCGAGGGAAGTAGTTTCCTATCCTGATAGAAATATTTACCAAGGGTGACATACGAACTCCCAATGTGAATTGGCTTTTCACTTGGATCTGTTATCTAGGCTATCATCACTTCACAGTTGTCTAGATCTCTAAAGTTTTAAAATAAGAAAAGAAGAAATCTTCTTATTACTTCTATTATTTTTCATTTTTGCTAGGGACTAGCAAATCTTAGGCATGGGGGTATTTGATGAATCCATTTTAATGGATTATTGTTACGCCTAAGTTAACTCTATTCTTACATTTTATGTTTGTTAATAACTACATTAGGTTATAGAATGATTGCATGCATCATTATTTAAGCTTACATCTATTCTATCACATTCTATAACTTAGTATGTAATTATTTTATGTTTTATTATTGTAGGAATAATGTTGCAAAGAAGAGGGTGGTAAAAGCAATTTCTCCACCCCCAATAGCCAGCCAGCCTCAACAACACCTCCCCCAACAGCCGTCGGCTAAGTTTAGTAAGGGATTTGAAAATCCCTTAACTTGCAGATGGGAGGGGGTGATAAAAAAGGCTCTTAACGAGAGGAGGAGGTTTCTTCTTCCTTTTCCCCCCAGCGGGATCATCTCCACCTTCACCACCGTGGAGAGGGACTGCACTGTGGAGAAGGCGTGCACGGTGCTTCCAGCTTGCCTGTAAGCTCTCCAACACCACAGCCACGCACCCTGCAAGCAACGCAGCATCCTCCCACAGTGCACCCTGCCTACGCGCCACCACCCACTGCCAACAGCTTCCACCGCCTGCCCGCACCCATGCCCTCACCAGCCCTATAGGCGCTGCACCATCCTCCCATCGTGCGCCCTCGCAAGCCACACCACACCCGGCCTTACCGCAAGCCACGCACCCGCAGGCAGACCACAATAGTAGTGTCCCCTCACCGCACACGCACAGCCACACTCCACCGCAAACCACTTCATTGCGCACAGCGCTGCCCGCTAGCTGCTACCTTCACCAAGCGTGCCCTTTCCCCGTGCGCAGCAAAGCAGCGCCCTCAAAGCGCACAAAGACACGCACTACTGACCGCGCTTCTCCTCCACTTCATCTTCTTCATCTCCTTCCTTCTTCCACTGTTGCAATGAAGAGAGGAACCCAAAGCATGCAGCGCCCTTCCCCCTGCCGCGCAGCACACCTTGCACCTCACAGTGTGCCCTCACCACGCAGCGCTCTCAACGCACCTGCATGCGAGCGCGTGGCCTGCATAGGTCGCCACAATCGTGCACACAACACTCGTCACCGGCATTCTTCACCTTCACTGTCCGGTAGCCGCCGTCCACCTCTGGTCGCCGCGCCGCCTCTGTTACAACGCCCGGCCTTCGACGCACCTCCACCGAACTCCAGCCAGCCAAGGATCGCCTCTCCACGTGCATGCGCAAGAGAGAAGGAGAATCCCCTATTTTCTCTCCTATTAAAATTTACGGGATATGCCATTGTCAAATACACTATTCACTTATTTATCTTATTATTATATTGTAGTAGAATTGCATGAATGTCCCGTAATTCTAATTAAATTGCATGTAGTCACATTACATTTATCTCATGACTAGGCAAACATGTATCTTTGTTATGGGGAAAAAATTTTGATTTAGTTAAATTTGATGATGCTTGTCTGTACTAAGATAGCAAATTTGGTATTTCCATGGTGGTGATTTTGCATGTGCACCCTCAGATTCTTGATTAATTATCTAAATTGAGAATTTATGCTAGAAATGAGAACACTAGTTAGCATGCACATCAATTGATATCCCGATTACTTGATGCATCATTACTCATTTTTTATAGGCTAATTCCTCCCTGTGGAGACGGCCTAACTATTCATGGTTAGATTCTGAAAATTAAAGTGCTTTGAAAAGCAATTTTCTACCACACGATTAAATATAACGACACATCATTTTATGTTAAAGTTTTCAATGAAAATGAAGATCGCTCTTTCACCAACTCTACCTAAACCCAACCTCCATGCAACCCTTCATGTGATGCCAAACATCCTACACCCTCCACCATATAACTACCACCTAGAAACACATCCTATCTCTCCATTTCTCCTCCATGCCACCTAACACCACCATAACTGGCACCAACCACCCACCTAACCTAACCCACACACACCTCTCTAAATGTCACCAAATAACCTTAGCCCTCCTTCCCATAACCACCAACGAACAACAACATCCTAACCCTACACCTCATCCCATGCCACTTAACCCTACCACCTAAAACTCTAACCCTAGTCCTCTCTTAAGGTTGGCACCAAAACACCTAGCACCCTCTCATTTGGTGCGAACCACCATCCACCCTAGGATCCCTTAACCACCACTAGCAAGCCATCCTAGCCCTCTATCCCTTAACCACCCTTAACCCCCTACCATATCTATAAAAGGCCAACACATACCACCATTTTGGAGACATCTTTGGCTACATATTTTCCACCTATATTCTACCTTATAGTCCACGGCCAAGAGAGAAGAAGAAGAAGAAGATTAAGAGGACACTCTATCCGTTTGGTGCCTTCCCCTCTTCTCTTCTCTCTTGTGTCCACACCAGCCAAAGGAAGAAGCATCCACACCAGCCAAAGGGAGAAGCCAGGCAAGGGGGATCTTGGAGGAAATCTTGAGGGTGGTACATGCACACACTTAGAGAAGCTTTTGAGGTGGAAACCATCCACCTGTGGAAGTGCTAAGGCACGCCCCATCTAGGGCTTGCTAGGAGGAGTACATACCTTGAAGGAGCAATTCAAGGAGGAGAAGGAGGAATCCTTTTCAACTATGGGAGCAGCCACAGTTGGAGCAAGGACACTTCCATCTTCATCATCATCATTAGAAGGATATTGAGTTTTTATTTTGTTGATTTTTTCTATGTTGTAGAAGCATTCCTCTACTTGTAAAACAATATCTTCCTTTACTAAAATTTTGCCTTCTTTAATTTTTGTTGCATTTCTAGTTGCATTTTTTTACTTTTTCCTAGTGCGCACCCACTCTCTCTCTAATTACTCTAGGTTTCCACCTACCTAGAGTGATCTTAGAAAGAGAACTTGCTTGTCACTTAGGTTTTAGTTTCAACAACTTAGGTGTAGTAGCTTTCTCGCTTCAATTTCGCAATCGCTCCCGTTGTTTCAAAAATCCAAAAAACCTTATATTCCAAAAATACAAAAAAATAGGTGATTTCCAATTCCAAGTAAGAGATTTATAACTACAAAATTGCCTCCTTGGATGACCCTAGATACCTGATGAGTCCATTAAAATGGACTAATATTAAGCCTAAGAATATTTAATCGTATAGTTTAGGTATGTTAATAATGGCAATTAAATTATAGAATAATTGTACACCTCATGATTTAAGTTATAACATTCTATAACTTAATGATTTTATTATTTTTATGTGCAGGTAATAAATTTCCCCAAATAGCAGCAACTCTTTCCCCCCTCCCCCATCGGACATTGGAGTAATCTTCTCTTCCGCCGCCTTTCTCAACAACTATGATCGGGGATTTGGGAAAATCCCTGAACTCACGCGCAAGGGAGGAGTTAAAGAGAGGAGGCGAGCGGAGAGGAAGGTCATCTTTCCCCCTCGCAGGGAACTGCTTCACCGTGGAAAGGGCGAACCCTGTGACCCATCGTGCGCATTGTGCGCCAAACACCCATCTCCAGCGTCCCTGCCAGGACGCGCCTGCAGGCGCATCCTCCCTTCCAGCGCCATCACCCCATCCATCCTCCAGCGCATCCCTGCACCACCCGCCTTCACCCCAAAGCCGCACAGCCACCCGCCCCCGCAGGCACACCTGCCTTACCAGCCGCTCCATCCGTGTTACGAACGCGTGCCCCGGACGTCTTTTAAGACGTCTGGGAGGTGGCCCAGACGTCGAACCAGACGTCTGGGACCACATCCAGACGTCTTGCCAGACGTCTGGGATGGTTTCCAGACGTCTGAAAAATCATTATCTTCCACACGCGTGAGTCGTCTGCGCGCCTGAGCGTGCAGACCGCATATTCGTTATTCCCTCTTTTTTCTTCTGCGGCTGCGGATGCCTGTCGTGCTCTCTCCCCTCCTCGCGCGACCTTAAAAGGCCACGCCTCCCCCCCATCGTCTCCACCATCCTCTTCCTCTTCTCCTTCCTGTGCGCGAGAGCAAGCGAGCGCGAGGGCGGCAGCGGCGGCCGCAGTGAGCGCGGAGGAGGTGCGGCGTGCGAGGGCGGAGCTCTGCCGTGAGGGTGAGCTCGCTGAAGCGGCTTGGCCGGCCGGCGGAGGGCGCAGGGGGGCGCGGAACGGCGTGGGAGGGACTGCTGCGGTCTGAGCAGCAGGCGCGCGAGGTGCGACACGGGCGGCATCGCGAGCAGAGGCCGAGTGGCACCCTGATTCTGGAAAAATTTCCAGAATCAGACGTCTGGGTAGATAGACAGAAGGCGAGGGAGACGTCTGGAGGACCATAAAGACGTCTGAAAGGTGAGTTTTCCGTCTTCTTCTTCCTTCCTGTCGACTGACCGTACTGAGGGAGGGAGTTGGGTGTGCGCAGGCTCGATGATTCGCCATCCTTTGTGAATCAGACGTCTGGCTGTTGTACCAGACGGCGGGAGCGACCTCCAGACGTCCGGGGTGACCATCGGACGTCTGGGAGCTAGGCCAGACGTCCCCGCAGACTTTTGGACGTCTGAGAAACCTCGCGGAACAAGGTAATTCTCTGATCCACTTTTTAAGACGTCTGGAAGAAGTTCCAGACGTCTGATTTTGCACAGTATTGTCTTTTTCGACCCGTTTAGGGCCCGTTCGAGCTCCGTTTTCCGCGATTCGAGTTGCATTCTTTTCAGAATTAATTCCTCTACCCGTCTACTGTAGCTATACACTATTTTGAGACACTCCTTGTGTTTGATCCTTGTGATAGGACCTCGTTCATTTGCAGTCTTGGGAGTCGCGGAGGCACACGGGATTCCCGATCACGCCCCCATTACTCCCGTTGTACCTGGTAGAGTGGCTTTAAGTTATTAATAAATCTGTTAAAGTGTGGAACCATAACTAGAACCTAGGACATTGCATGAATCCTAGGAATGAGAAATAGATTAAATGATAGCTCCTAGGTGTTGCATGAATCCTAGGGCTGGAGAACTAGATTGTATGATAGATCCTAGGATATGGCATGAATCCTAGGATGGAAGAAACTAGTGGAATGTATAATACTGCAGTCTTGGAAAAATGGAAAGGAATATAAAGTTGCCTGTAAATTGAATTAACAGCTGCCTGTTATGAATAAAGAAACATGATTGAGATCATGGTTTGTAAGAACGGGAAACTAGAAAGTGAGACATAAGATGTTCTGGAACCCTACGGGGAAGTAGGAGTAGAACTCCTGGAAAGTGAATGGAATAGTTTTGGGGAAGTGAGCTGGCCCTTGAGTACGGAGTACCAAGCAGAGCGACTGTCCCCCTGTTTAGTGCAGAGCGGAGCTAGCCGCCCCATGGACCCGGGGTTAGGACTGGCCACTTTGTACCGACTTGCTGGCCCTCGCGTACGTAGTACCGAGGAGAGCTAATAGTGTAGGGAGGTACTAGCTACCCCATGGGCCCCGGGGTTCTGCTAGCCTCCCACACCGACTTGTTAGGCCCGCTGGGGCAAACCAGGGTAGTCAGGTGAGGGTGCGCGGACTATGGAGGGGCAAGGCCCCAGTTTGGTTACTGTGGAGGGGTTGGACCCCTATTACTGAGAGGGCTCTGCCCTGGACTGGTTCCGTGCTGTGCTTTGGGCGCACCCGTTAACGGAAACGACTGACCGCGTGCCAGTACGGGTTAGCTACCTATGCGTTTATCGCGCGTGCCGTAGTCACCGTTACGTCTGTCAGTGACCTTGGGGTGGTTGACTGAGGGTAGGATCACCACGGGGGACTCTCCCGGCCAGGGGAGCACCACGTGCTACTTCTACTTTTTGGAAAAGACTGAAATCAAGATCGTTCCATGAGGAACATTCGAGATCAAGTAAAGGATCTGAGAAATAAATGAATTAGTGAGAAAATTGAAAGATGTGAATAAATAAAGTAATAGAACATAACAGCTACTGTTGTCTTAGTTTAGTTTGCCACTCTACTCAGCGTTTTGCTGACGTGTTACATTCGTTACCTTTCAGGACCTGGTGTTGAGCAGCCAGGGTCAGCGACTGCAGAGGACGCTGGGCCGAGTAGGGTCCAGTAGAGTTACCACTGTCTTTTGTACCTCTTTTGTTTCTGTTATAGTGAGTAGTTCTTGTTTCCACTGTACTTTCTTTACCTGCAGTTCATGTTATATGATAAATGTTGTTATACTGTTGTGGTGGTATCTACTGTAGTAGTTTCTTTCCTTACTGCTGTACTTTCTTACTGTTAGTTATATTCATGCTGAAGGTGGTTTATTTTACTGCTCTTTTGGTTACTTCCTCGTTGGACGACTGGGTCTTGGGATTAGTTGAGTCGGTCCGGTTCTCGAGTCTCATAGGGGCTCGGGAAACGGGTCGTTACAAGATGGTATCAGAGCAAGGTCGTCCCGAGAAGTGAATCAACTGACTGGAAAATGACCAATTCACATGTCTATAGCTAGAGTAGCCACCACAACTTATCTTTTGACATGAGTTCTTCGACGTCTTTCGTTGGATATCGTTCCGTATTGACGTATTTCCATTTATTTCGCGTCTCCTTGCAGGAGATGCCTCGTCGCGGGACTGGTGAGGCGGGCCGCGGGCGCGGCCGAGGACGAGGTCGGCGAGGTGGGCGTGTCGTTGCCGACGCCTCAGTGGACCAGCCACTACTTCCGGGCATTCAGGCCCAGGACCTCGCCCGATTGATACGGGACATTGTTCGAGAGGAGCTCCACCCACCACCCCGAGCGCCTCCTCCTGGGGCTGCAGAGGGGGAGTCCTCTGTGGGACCACACGACGGACACGGCGCTGGACACGAGGGAGGGGATGGGCCCCTGCCGCCCCCACCTTCCTCCGACACTTCTGTACATGAGGCACCTTCGCCTGGAGGTGCACCAGCACCTCCCCTACAGCGCCACTTCGAGCTTTTCGGACAGTTCCGGAAGCTGAAGCCCCCCTCCTTCAAGGGGGATGAGGACCCGACCGAGGCAGAGGACTGGCTTGAGCAGCTGGAGAAGATCTTCGACACCCTTCGCCCCCCGGTGGAGTGCCGCGTGGCCTTTGCCACGTACCAGCTGGACGGTGCGGCACACAGGTGGTGGAGGGCGGTCCGGGGACAGGAGAGGGATGAGCCGACGTGGGACCAGTTCGTCACCCTCTTCTGCGAGCAGTACTTTCCCCAGACGTGGCAGGACCAGAGGAGGCGAGAGTTCCACACTCTCCGCCAAGGGATGATGACTGTGAGCTCATACCGCATGCGTTTCTTGGAGCTATCCCACTTTGCAGCGACAGCGGTAGCCACTGAGGAGGAGTGCCTTTGGAGGTTCACTGAGGGGCTCCGGCCTGCGATCCGGGGGTATGTCAAACCCCTGAAGCTGCCTACGTTTTCGAGGGTGGTAGAGGCAGCTATGACTTACGAGGAGACCAACCCGTCCGCGCGAGACACTGATGGCGGGCGGAAGAGGCCCTTTCAGCCAGACTTCTCACAGGGCTAGCGAGAACGGAGACACGTGGCGTCCGCAGGAGAGCCGTCACGTTGTGCAGGGCCATCAGTGGCCTTTGGGGGCCCTCGACAGGGGCCAGTCGCCAGCACTGGACCCCTGCCTAGTCGACAGCAGGGACCCACTGAGGGTGGGAGTCGGGTTCCGCTCTACTACCAGTGTGGCTAGTCGGGCCACGTCAGGAGGGACTACCCATCTAGGGCAGGAGGTCAGCAGATACTCCCCGCGCAGAGCACTGGAGGGCACGTAGGAGGCCGCGGTTTCCAGGCGCGAGGAGGAGGACAGCAGTCGCGAGGAGGGTACCGGCCAGCACGTACCCGTCCGACGCAGAGTGTGGCTGCTTCATCCGCACCTAGAGCTGAGGGCGTATCAATGCCCTAACACACAGGGACGCCAGAGCTTCGGGATCAGTGGTAGCAGGTATGGTTTCAGTTTCCGGCAGACTCGTTTACACGCTTTTCGATTCTGACGCTACGCACTCGTTTGTCGCAACCAGTTTCGTAGTTAGTTTGGACCAGGATTATACACTGTTAGAGAATCCGTTCGTAATCAGAGGTCCGAGTGGTCAGCTGTTTGTAGCTGAAGAGTTGTACACGGATTGCGAGGTCAGCGTCGGGGGACATAGCCTACCAGCTGACCTGATTATGATACAGATGGAGGACTTTGGAGTGATTTTAGGGATGGATTGGATGTCCGCTTACCACGCCTTGGTGGACTATTTTGAGAGGAAGATCGTCTTCTCCATTCCGGAGTTGCCTTCTTTCGAGTTTCACGGACAGCCAGTGGACGGAGGTTTCAGGTGCATCTCAGCACTTCGGGCGGCGAGACTTTTGAGCCAGGGGTGCGAGGGCTTCCTAGCTTGTGTGGTGGCACACCCCAGCCCTGTGGCAGACTTCCAGAGCATCCTGGTGGTCAGAGAGTACCCTGACGTGTTTCCAGACGAGTTACCAGGACTACCGCCCGAGCGTGAGATCGAGTTTGAGATCTCACTAATACCAGGGACCAACCCCATCTCCACCGCGCCATACAGGATGGCACTGCTTGAGCTGCGAGAGCTCAAGTCCCAGTTGCAGGACCTTTTGGAGAAAGGTTTCGTGAGGCCCAGTGCGTCTCCCTGGGGAGCCCCGGTACTGTTTGTGAAGAAGAAGGATGGGACTTTACGCCTTTGTGTGGACTACCGACAGCTGAATAGGGTCACCATCAAGAACAGATATCCGCTGCCGAGGATCGACGACTTGTTTGACCAGTTGCGGGGTGCCACGGTGTTTTCCAAGATCGACTTGAGGTCTGGATACCACCAGTTGAGGATCAAGGAGACCGACGTCTCCAAGACAGCTTTCCGCACCCGGTATGGACACTACAAGTTTTTGGTCATGCCGTTTGGGCTGACCAATGCCCCCGCTGCTTTCATGGACCTGATGAACCGGGTGTTTAGACCGTACTTGGACCAGTTCGTGGTGGTTTTCATAGATGATGTACTCATCTATTCTAGAGATCAGACGCAGCATGGACAACACTTGCGGATGGTTCTGGACACTCTGAGACGGCGCAGGCTGTACTCTAAATACAGCAAGTGCGAGTTCTGGTTGAGGGAGGTGACCTTCTTAGGTCATGTGATCTCTGGAGATGGCTTGGCGGTGGACCCAACCAAGGTCAAGGTAGTGCTCAGGTGGGAGAGACCGCGTTCAGTCACTGAGATTCGCAGTTTCCTGGGGCTAGCAGGTTACTACAGACGGTTCATCAGAGGATTTTCGCAGATTGCGCGCCCTATGACACAGTTGACCCGGAAGGACGTGCCTTTCGCTTGGACAGACGGCTGTGAGGCGTGTTTTCTGGAGCTGAAGGAGAGGTTGACCTCGGCTCCCGTGCTCACTATCCCTGACAGTAGTGGCGAGTTCGTTGTGTACACGGACGCTTCCTTGCAGGGGTTAGGAGGTGTGCTCATGCAGAGGGGTCACGTTGTCGCTTTCGCTTCGCGGCAACTGAAGCCCCATGAGCATACCTACCCTACCCACGACCTAGAGTTGGCAGCTGTTGTCTTCGCGCTGAAGACCTGGAGGCACTACTTGTACGGTGAGATCTTCGAGATTTTTACAGATCACAAGAGCCTCAAATATCTTTTTGACCAGAAGGAGCTCAACATGAGACAGAGATGTTGGTTGGAGCTCCTGAAGGATTACGACTGCAGCATCTCCTACCACCCGGGAAAGGCCAATGTGGTGGCTAACGCCTTGAGCCGTAAGGCGCCCGCATGCTTGGCCAGTCTACAGTTACAGAGTTGGAGCCTTTTGGAGGAGGTGGGCAGTTGGCGACCTCTAGAGTTACGAGGGTACTGTGGGGCAGTGACGGTGACGCGACAGACCAGGCCAGAGCTGATAGACCATATCATCACAGGACAGATGGCCAATCCGTACTTGCAGTCTTTGCACGACAGAGTACTGTCAGGAGACCCTGGGGACTTCTCTTTCACAGACCAGGTGCTACGCTTGAGGGGACGGTTGTGCGTTCCCAGGGACGAGGAGCTGTTGAGAGAGCTCCTGACTGAAGCACACGGTTCCAGATTCACCATACATCCCGGGAACACGAAGATGTACCACGACTTGAGACGCGAGTTTTGGTGGAGGGGGATGAAGCGGGATGTGGGTGAATTCGTGCAGCAGTGCTTAGTGTGCCAGCAGGTGAAAGCTGAGCATCAGAGGCCTGCAGGACCGCTTCAGCCGCTTCCAGTGCCAGAGTAGAAGTGGGAGAGCATCACCATGGACTTGGTGGTGGGCTTGCCTGTTACCCAGCGGGGACACGACACAGTCTGGGTAATAGTGGATAGATTGACGAAGACAGTGCGGTTCTTGCCGATCCGAGTCACTTTGGGACTAGCACAGTTGGCAGAGAGGTATATCCGTGATGTGGTACGACTACACGGAGTTCCGCAGGAGATCGTATCCGACCGGGATACCCGCTTTACGTCCCAGTTTTGGGCTGAGTTTCAGCAGGCCTTGGGGACGAGGTTGAGGTTTAGCACAGCTTACCACCCCCAGACGGATGGACAGTCTGAGCGCACGATACAGACACTCGAGGACCTTTTGCGTGCCTGTGTACTGGACTGGAGGGGCTCTTGGGAGGAGCACCTGCCCCTAGCGGAGTTTGCATACAATAACAGTTATCACTCGAGCATCGGCATGGCTCCCTACGAGGCTTTGTACGGACGGAGGTGTACGGCACCCTTGAGTTGGGTTGAGGTGGGGACCAAGTGGGAGGTTGGCCCCAGGTTGATCCGGTAGAGTCAGGAGGTAGTTGAGCAGATCCACAGACGACTCCGCACTGTCAGGAGCAGACAGAAGAGCTACACGGATCGGAGACGCAAAGAGGTACAATTTGAGGTTGGGGACCACGTCTTTCTTCGTGTTTCGCCCATGAAGGGCCTGCAGCGGTTTGGGGTGAGAGGGAAGCTCGCGCCGAGGTTCGTGGGGCCCTTTGAGGTCCTGGAGTGGGTTGGACCCGTTGCTTACCGACTTGCCCTCCCCCCGCAGTTTTCTGGTGTGCACGACGTGTTCCACGTGTCTAACCTCAGGAAGTACGTAGCCGATCCCAGCCACGTACTGAGTCACGAGAGCGTCGAAGTGGGCGACGACCTGACCTACCCCGAGCAGCCAGTGCAGATTCTAGACCGAGCCGTCCGCAGTTTGAGACGAAAGCAAGTACCCCTAGTAAGGGTTTTGTGGAGGAGCCAGCGGTACGAGGAGGCTACCTGGGAGCCTGAGGCGGCAATGCGGGAGCGGTACCCGGAGCTTTTCGTGGGTACGTCTTCCAGACCGGCTTCGGTCCTCTTTGAGTTTGTTATGGTTATTTGGACGACTTTTCCCGCACCCTAGTTGGCGCAAGTTTCGGGGACGAAACTTCCTTTGAGTTTGTTACATTGTTACGAACGCGTGCCCTGGAAGTCTTTTAAGACGTCTGGGAGGTGGCCCAGACGTCGGACCGGACGTCTGGGATCACATCCAGACGTCTTGCCAGACGTCTGGGATGGTTTCCAGACGTCTGAAAAATCGTTATCTTCCACACGTGCGAGTCGTCTGCGCGCCTGAGCGCGCAGACCGCATATTCGTTATTCCCTCTTTTTTCTTCTGCGGCTGCAGACGCCTGCCGCGCTCTCTCTCCTCCACGCGCGGCCTTAAAAGGCCACGCCTCCCCTCCCGTCGTCTCCACCATCCTCTTCCTCTTCTCCTTCCTGTGCACGAGAGCAAGCGAGCGCGAGGGCAGAAGCGGCGGCCGCAGTGAGTGCGGAGGAGGTGCGGCGTGCGAGGGCGGAGCTCTGCCGTGAGGGCGAGCTCGCCGAAGCGGCTTGGCCGGCCGACGGAGGGCGCAGGGGGGCGCGAAACGGCGCGGGAGGGACTGCTGCGGTCTGACCAGCAGGCGCGCGAGGTGCGACGCGGGCGACGTCGCGAGCGGAGGCCGAGTGGCGCCCTGATTCTGGAAAAATTTCCAGAATCAGATGTCTGGGTAGATAGACAGACGGCGAGGGAGACGTCTGGAGGACCATAAAGACGTCTGAAAGGTGAGTTTTCCGTCTTCTTTTTCCTTCCTGTCGACTGACCGTACTGAGGGAGGGAGTTGGGTGTGCACAGGCTCGGTGATTCGCCATCCTTTGCGAATCAGACGTCTGGCTGTTGTACCAGACGGCGGGAGCGACCTCCAGACGTTCGGGGTGACCATCGGACGTCTGGGAGCTATGCCAGACATCCCCGCAGACTTCTGGACGTCTGAGAAACCTCGCGGAACAAGGTAATTCTCTGATCCACTTTTTAAGACGTCTGGAAGAAGTTCCAGACGTCTGATTTTGCGCAGTATTGTCTTTTTCGACCCGTTTAGGGCCCGTTCGAGCTCCGTTTTCCGCGATTCGAGTTGCATTCTTTTCAGAATTAATTCCTCTACCTGTCTACAGTAGCTATACACTGTTTTGAGACACTCCTTGTGTTTGATCCTTGTGATAGGACCTCGTTCAGTTGCAGTCTTGGGAGTCGTGGAGGCACGCGGGATTCCCGATCACGCCCCCAGTACTCCCGTTGTACCTGGTAGAGTGGCTTTAAGTTATTAATAAATCTGTTAAAGTGTGGAACCATAACTAGAACCTAGGACATTGCATGAATCCTAGGAATGAGAAATAGATTAAATGATAGCTCCTAGGTGTTGCATGAATCCTAGGGCTGGAGAACTAGATTGTATGATAGATCCTAGGATATGGATGGAAGAAACTAGTGGAATGTATAATACTGCAGTCTTGGAAAAATGGAAAGGAATATAAAGTTGCCTGTAAATTGAATTAACAGCTGCCTGTTATGAATAAAGAAACATGATTGAGATCATGGTTTGTAAGAACGGGAAACTGGAAAGTGAGACATAAGATGTTCTGGAACCCTACGGGGAAGTAGGAGTAGAACTCCTGGAAAGTGAATGGAATAGTTTTGGGGAAGTGAGCTGGCCCTTGAGTACGGAGTACCAAGGAGAGCGACTGTCCCCCTGTTTAGTGCAGAGCGGAGCTAGCCGCCCCAGGGACCCGGGGTTAGGACTGGCCACTCTGTACCGACTTGCTGGCCCTCGCATACGTAGTACCGAGGAGAGCTACTAGTGTAGGGAGGTACTAGCTACCCCATGGGCCCCGGGGTTCTGCTACCCTCCCACACCGACTTGTTAGGCCCGCTGGGGCAAACCAGGGTAGTCAGGCGAGGGTGCGCGGACTATGGAGGGGCAAGGCCCCGGTTTGGTTACTGTGGAGGGGTTGGACCCCTATTACTGAGAGGGCTCTGCCCTGGACTGGTTCCGTGCTGTGCTTTGGGCGCACCCGTTAACGGAAACGACTGACCGCGTGCCAGTACGGGTTAGCTACCTGTGCGTTTATCGCACGTGCCGTAGTCACTTTTACATCTGTCAGTGACCTTGGGGTGGTTGACTGAGGGTAGGATCACCACGGGGGACTCTCCCGGCCAGGGGAGCACCACGTGCTACTTCTACTTTTTGGAAAAGACTGAAATCAAGATCGTTCCCACGAGGAACATTCGAGATCAAGTAAAGGATCTGAGAAATAAATGAATTAGTGAGAAAATTGAAAGATGTGAATAAAGAAAGTAATAGAACATAGCAGCTACTGTACACTCTACTGTTGTCTTAGTTTAGTTTGCCACTCTACTCAGCGTTTTGCTGACGTGTTACATTCGTTACCTTTCAGGACCTGGTGTTGAGCAGCCAGGGTCAGCGGCTGCAGAGGACGCTGGGTCGAGTAGGGTCCAGTAGAGTTACCACTGTCTTTTGTACCTCTTTTGTTTCTGTTATAGTGAGTAGTTCTTGTTTCCACTGTACTTTCTTTACCTGCAGTTCATGTTATATGATAAATGTTGTTATACTGTTGTGGTGGTATCTACTGTAGTAGTTTCTTTCCTTACTGCTGTACTTTCTTACTGTTAGTTATATTCATGCTGAAGGTGGTTTATTTTACTGCTCTTTTGGTTACTTCCTCGCTGGACGACTGGGTCTTGGGATAAGTTGAGTCGGTCCGGTTCTCGAGTCTCGTAGGGGCTCGGGAAACGGGTCGTTACAATCCGGTTCCTGCGTTGCGCACCTTCACCACTGGCAGGAGCAGCAGCTCAACCAACGTGCCTCTCCCTTGCTACGCCTCCTTGCTATATCCACCAAGCCACCAAGCCACAGCAAGCGCCATCACCAGCGCCTCTTGCTGCAGGCAGATCTCCAACCACGGGCACACGCGTCCCTGCAGCCCCATGCCACAGCAAGCGCTCACGCACAAGCCCGCGCTTCTCCTCCAGCGCGCCCCAACCGCTCCACCTTCCTGCAAACCGCCGCCCATCTACAAGCGTGCTCCACCGCCATCTGCAGGTGCTCTCCGCCTGCGCGCATCCACGCTGCGCCACTCCTCCCTGCATCCTCAGCCTGCAGGCGCTCTCTACCCACGCACCAGCGCGCGCTCGCTCGAACAGCCGCAGCAGCAGCTACGCCCTCTTGCTCCACAGGCTGGAGCTCCGGCTACCGCCGCCGGCCGCCTTCGGCCACATCCGTCGCCGCTGCTACCACCGTCGGAAAGCTCTCGACCTCACCATCCTCTTGAGCCTCATATCGTCCCCTGCGGTTCTCTCTCTCTCGCGAGGAGGAGAGAGGAGGAAAGCTCTATTTTTATCTTAATTAGAAATTACATTCAATGCCATTGCCACCAATTTGATTTTTTTATTATTATTATATTGTGGCAGAATTGCATTCAAACACTCATAGTTCTTCCTAATTGCATGGATTGATATTAACTAGTTTAAAGGTTGATTTTGGGCTTAGCTTAAGTACTAATTATTTTTAGTACACATCACGTGAAAACTGCATGAATTAATCTTAAATTTATTGAGGATTTCTGTGAGGGAAAACTACACTTACACCCTTAACTTTTTAGGTTATTGCAAATCTACTTTCCTTCACATTTTAAGTCTGATTTGAAAAGGGATTTCGCACTATCCGAAATAACATTAAATAATTAAGTATTGATTGCATCATTGCCTCCCTGTGGACACGACCCGCTCTTCTGCGAGTGGTTATTTTCATTATTTTTTATTAGTCAATTTTTCCACCACTTAAATACTATAACGCTAAGCGAAAAGTCATCTATCAAAATTGGCGTCGTTGCCGGGGAGGCAACAGATGCAATAGATTTACTTTATTGTTTTTAAATCTTTTGAGTTGCGAAATTATCTAATCATTTTTATTATTGTGCGAGGAATTTGACATGGCGACGAGACGTAGCAAAGCGACAACTTTGAATGTGAACAACACGCACGGTAGAGACGATCTTTTTGGTGGACCTTGACGCCACCTGGAGGATGACAACAGGAACACATGGGCCTTGATCCCACGCATATAGGCTTACGAAGAAGCCTATTTCTGATTTAGGCTGTAGGTCTTAGTTAGATTTAGTTAGATAAACATTAGAATTTAAATTACTGTCTTTTGGACCCTTGTTGGGTATTTTTGGGAATATGTTCCCATTTATTTAGATTATAGGATTATTTGAATTATTTTAAACTGCATTTCAGTTAGTTAGTTAGATTAGGTCTGTTTGTTATTATTATTTAAAAAAAAAAAATCGAATTGCCTGCTAGAAGCTGCATATCTATAGGACGATCATCTAGGACTGAATGAGCAGCATCTAGTTTATTATTTTATTGCATTGCATTCATACACTACACGAAGAAAGCTGGAGTAAGGTACATCTTCTCTTGAGCATTAATTACTTGTCATGCATATGCATTGAACCTAAATCTAAGACCACAAAAGTGCTTGAATCAAATTAATTCAGTGGTCACTTTAAACTAATTAGGACTGTAAGAGGTTGGACTTTAAAATCTGTGACTGAAAATTGTGTGCAAAAGGATCCTATTTGCGGAATTTCAAAAAATCAAAACACGATCGTATGCTTGCACACTTGAGACATTGTGGACCTCACACATAAGGTCACTAGATAAATTTCTACCTCTCCTCTTTTGCACCACAAGGGAAGTTAGTCAAAAATCAGCAAGCCTATCCACCAAGTTACTTCGGTTCCCCGTGTGTGGGCTTGATTCGAGACTTCCATCTCTTGCGAGTAGGTTATAGGTACCAACGAAGGTTGGCCTAGGAAGCGTAATTTTTGCAAAACTTGTTTGGCCACCATCTAAACATATAACTCTAAGACCTACAATCTACTAAAAATAGATCCCGTTGAATTTGCGTTTGCTTTGACAATAGAACTCTCTAGGAAGTTTTCTGCTTATATTTTGAATTTTGCTAAAGCCTAAGAGAGTTTAAATTATTTTGCTTAAAGAAATGGATTATTCTTACTCCTATCATTCAGATTATCAGAGTCAATACTTCCTATCTTTTAATCAGGATCCCATGCTCCGAGCGTATCCATCCTTTGATAGGTACATTGATAATTCATGGGATCATTCTCATTCTTACCCTGGGAGTACTGGCTTGATAACTCCCACTTTTGAGCAGAGCCTAGGAGCGGGATTTTCCAATCCTGAAATCCCTACTTCCATGCAAACACCCAACCCTCCAACCCTTCATGATTTTCCGTATCGAGGTTGGACCGATACCCCTAGGCAACTAGAGCCTGAAATTGACTATCCTCCCCAACCTGATAATAGTAGCCTCTCCTCTTTTATGATAGAAATGCAAAAATAGCAAAAGGAAATAATGGAATCAATGGGAGAGATGTTGAGGAATAGTCAACACTTAAATGAAGAAATAAGACAACTTAGCTACACGCTTCCCAATAATCCTGATCCCTACCCAATAAACCATGATCATGAAAATAATTCTGAGGAACCTAATGACAATAGGAATCCAATTTTAGGTAGCCATCACTTAGACTCTCCCAATGGGACGCGACCACTAGAGGACAACAATCATAGCGATTATCCACCTGAACTATATTGGAGTCAAAAGCAAGGGAAGATTATTGTTCCTATCACTTCCCCTCTTGATTATTTGGTGGATTCCCATTCTACTCTTAGTGAGCCTACTCCTGACCCTCCATTTAGGGAATCAACACCTATCATTCAATATCCTGAAGATTCAAATGTACCTAATGAAGGTGACCCTAAGGGAATGGAGGAGGATCAATTCTAGTCTCAGGGATATGAAGAGTCTAATTCAGAGGATGAGGATGCCCCAATAGAGGAACCTAGACTGAAAATCTGGAGTGAATCATAGGAGAATTATTTATCATTTGAGGATTTAGCTCCAGAGGATAGAAATAATATGATTAAATCCGGATTCCTACTTTCTTTTGACAGTCATCCTCCATCAAAATAGGAGTTGATATTAGAGGAGGACAAGCAAAATAATGAGAAGTCTATGGGAGACTCTCGGGGACAAAACATGTCATTTGAGGATTTATACCCCGAGAACAATAACAAATTCAATGATATAGGCTTCCTCCAAAATAGTAAGACTGATCCTCCGTTAGAAATAATTGAAAAAATTGATCCAACTCCTAATGAATCACATATACACCCCGACAAATATTTTAGTGAACCAAACAAATTTGGGGATGAGCGGAATGATAATGATTCTAACATTTTCACCCTGCCATCAAAGACTTCTAATTTGGAGTCTACCCTTGATTCAAATATGACTCCAATCATTAATACTAGGCAGGGTAACGTGAAGTTGTCTACAACTATTAGGGAGTGTACACAATCTGAATCATTGTTGGAATTGGACCTAACATCAACTAAGCCTTCATTGGACTTAACCATTACCTTCCAACACTACAAACAACCCTTATACTCCCTAACCGATCCTTGGCTTAGATCTCTGCTTATGTACATTCTTTCTGGAGATTATATCAGGCTAGTACATCCTAGGGTAGAATGGCGAGTATGGATTGATGCTTGTACTTTTACTCTTGCCATTCAAGGGTTGAACTAATTATGTGTATATCTTTTAAAACCCATCCTGCTTTGGAGGATCCTTATTATCCTCCACTTATTCTGTTTCGGGAGGCCACTTTTCGCATTCCGTTTCTTATTTCTAGACCTCCCCAGGTAGCCAACGAGATTTTCTGTTTTCATTTCTTTTGGCGAGCATTTGGAATTACATTGCATCATCAGCTCGCCAACATCCGTGGTTACCTGTTTTCTAGGCCTGCACTGTTACGCATATTCTTAGGGCCTAACCTTTTCTGTTTGGAACCTGGCTTACAGGTTCCTTATAAGTCTGGCTGCTGACAGAAAATGCAGCACTTGTTGGGAGGCAACCTAGCAAACTGTGTCAAGTGATTTCTTTCCTTTCTCCTCCTGCTTTAATTTCACAATGGGGACATTGTAGGATTTAGGCATGGGGGAGTGCATTTGCATTTTAGGTGCATTTAGGTTAGCATAAAAAAAAAAAATTTCTCTTTTCTTAAGTTGATTGGGTTAGTCTCTAGCAGAATACCTTTGTCATTGGAGGTTTTTCTTCTTGAATTATTTCTTAAGTTTAGAATCCAGTACATTTATTTCACGTGCACGTAGACTTGGTAATGGATCCTTGAGGAAAACCAATGAGCATTTGTAGTCTACTGAACCCTTGGACGGTTCATAGAGAGTCAGGCATACTATCTTCTAGTAAATCCACCTCATATTTGTGAGAAGTAGAGAGATTACTGGTGCGCTAAGTCTAGTGCAAGGACTCTTAAGTTTTGGATAATTAGATGATGATACTTCAGAGCTAGGCGTAGTTTTCACTCTCTGTTCCTGGGTACGTACTTTGAGTGAATTCCTGAGAGTCACCAAATAAGGCAGATACATAGAGATTGAGTCTTAATAAAGCTATAACTATGGTGGATGGTTACGACTGTCCTTCATAGAGTCCTCAGCTGAACGGGGGCAATAGTGTCAAAGGTCAGAAATATGCCTGTCCTATCCATTCCTTCCTGGTGTCGAGAATAGGCACTTCTACCAAATAAGCCACACAACTTCCTCTTGACCATCATCATCCCTAATAATGCCTCGTAAATAAAAGTCCGTATCGTGTTGTGTTGATTGAAAAAGAGACAAAAACAAGAAGAAATAAAAAGAGAGAGAGAGAGAAAAGAAGAAGAAAAGGAAGAAACAGAAAGAAGAAAAAGAAAAAAAAATAGTTATATAACAAAAAAAGAAAGGGGTCCAAGTGTATGATGTAACACTATTTTTGAGGCAGATAAACACCTATCGCGTTCCACCAAATATGACCCATACCTACCTTCTAGTATTTCTGATCGCCTGAATACTGGTTGAGAACTCTAACTTAGTAGAGTTATTAGGACTTGAATTAAAGTGTGGATGCCATGTGAGGCCACCAAGTAGTGAGTACAATTTCTAAATCTGGCAAGATTTGTGATCACAGAAAGAAAAAGAAGAGGGAGTGCCCAGGAACATCAAGAGAGCACAGTTGTGTAGCCTCTCTCAGAGTTGACTTGTCTAATAGTCTAGAGAGCTAGAGTCTGCAGTACTAGACTATATGTAACACCAGTAGAGTGTGTGTCACCAAATACAAATCCATTCAACTTGTTATCTCCTACCTAAGCCAAACATCGGGGTCAAATTACAGATTATCGCCTGCTTTATCCCCGAGGGAAGTAGTTGCCTATCTCAATAGAAATTTTTGCCAAGGGTGATGTACGAACTCCTAATGCAAATCAGCTCTTTCACTTGGATCTGTTACCTAGGCTATCAGCACTTCATATTTGTCTGGATTTCTAAAGTTTTGAAATAAGAAAAAAAGTCTTCTGATTACTTCTATTATTCATTTTTGCTAGGGACTAGTAAATCTTAGGCATGGGGGTATTTGATGAGTCCATTAAAATGGACTAATATTAAGTCTAAGAATATTTAATCGTATAGTTTAGATATGTTAATAATGGCAATTAAGTTATAGAATAATTATACACCTCATGATTTAAGTTATAACATTCTATAACTTAATGATTTTATTATTTTTATGTGCAAGTAATAAAATACACAAAGAGCAAGGGTGGGGGGATAAATTTTCCCAAACAGTCGCAACTCTTCCCCCCCTCCCCCATCAGACATTGGGGTAATATTCTCTTCCACCGCCTTTCTAAACAACTGTGATTGGGGATTTGGGAAAATCCCTGAACTCACGCGCAAGGGAGGAGTTAAAGAGAGGAGGCGAGGAGAGAGGAAGGTCATCTTTCCCTCTCACGGGGAATTGCTTCACCGTGGAAAGGGAGAACCCTGTGACCCATCGCGCGCACTGTGCGCCAAACACCCATCTCCAGTGTCCCTGCCAGGCCACGCCCGTAGGCGCATCCTCCCTTCCCGCGCCATCACTCCATCCATCCTCCAGCGCATCCCTGCACCACCCGCCTTCACCCCACAGCCGCACAGCCACCTGTGCTCGTAGGCACACCTGCCTCACCAGCTGCTCCATCCGATTCCTGAAGGCGTTGCGCGCCTTCACCACTGCCAGGCGCAGCAACTCAACCAACGTGCCTCTCCCTTGTTGTGCCTCCTTGCTACATCCACTAAGCCACCAAGCCACAGCAGGTGCCATCATCAGTGCCTCCTGCTGCAGGCAGATCTCCAACCACGCGCACACGCGTCCCTGCAGCCCCACGCCACAGCAGGCGCTCACGCACAAGCCCGCGCCTCTCCTCCAGCGCGCCCCAACCACTCCACCTTCCTACAGACTGCTGCCCATCTGCAAGCATGCTCCACCATCATTTGCAGGCACTCTCCGCCTGCACGCATCCACGCCGCGTCACTCCTCCTTGCATCCGCAGCCTGCAGGCGCTGTCTGCCGGCGCACCAACGCAGGCGCGCGCCTGCTCGAACAGCCACAACAGCAGCTACGCCCTCTTGCTCCATAGGCCGGAGCTCCGGCCACCGCTGCCGGCCACCTCCAACCACATCCGTCGCCGTCGCTACCACCGTCGGAAAGCTCTCAACCTCGCCGTCCTCTTGAGCCTCATATCGATCCCCGCGGTTCTCTCTCTCTCTCGCAAGGAGGAGAGAGGAGGAAAGCTCTGTTTTTATCTTAATTAGAAATTACATTCAATGCCATTTCCACCAATTTTATTTTTTTATTATTATTATATTGTGGCAGAATTGCATTCAAACACTCATAGTTCTTCCTAATTGCATGGTATTGATATTAACTAGTTTAAAGGTTGATTTTGGGCTTAGCTTAAGTACTAATTGTTTTTAGTATACATCACGTGAAAATTGCATGAATTCATCTTAAATTTATTGAGGATTTCTGTGAGGGAAAACTGCACTTACACCCTTAACTTTTTAGGTTATTGCAAATCTACTTTCCTTCACATTTTAAGTCTGATTTGAAAAGGGATTTCTCACTATCCGAAATAACATTAAATAATTAAGTATTGATTGCATCATTGCCTCGCTGTGGACACGACCCGCTTTTCTGCGAGTGGTTATTTTCATTATTTTTGATTAGTCAATTTTTCCAACACTTAAATACTATAACGCTAAGCGAAAAGTCGTCTATCAATACCCCACTATCTAGGTTTAGAAATTTAAAAGAGAAAGTGGATTTGCACGTTGCAACGACATTAAAATTTCCATTTATAAAATCATGTATTTTTGTTATCATTTTTTGGTGCCGTTGCCGAGGAGGCACAACTTTGCTTAAATTATTTCTCTTTCTTGTTAAGTGGATCTCATCCCTTTTTCTCTCTTCTCTTTGGTGTGTGTAGGTATTGTAGGATGAAGGCGGGATTTTGAAAGCAAAAGCTTAAAGTACCTTTACTTCCCACAAACTAATTCAGGTTGGTAATCTTGAACTGGTCACATAAACCTTAAAAAAACTACCAAAAATACATTAAACTTGGCTTTCAGGATCTTAAACATTAAAATTAAGTAGAGTGGTGCCATTTAAAATTCATTGTTTGCTTTATTGTTCCATTAAACACCACTTTACTTTAAGTTCGGGTGCTCTGATTTTCAGATCCAGACTTTTATCCAGAGTTATAAAATCAATTCCCAACACCACCGACCTCCTAAAATCTTGAAACTTCACCTAGTGATTTCAAATCAAGTAAGGAACATTTTTTTTAAATTTCAGAGCAATTGGATTTGTAATTAATTTTTGAAAATTCGTGGACTACATAGGGGTATTACCCTCTCATCTTCTTATTCTGCTACAGTTCACAAATTTTAGAAATTTTTATACCTATTTAATTTTTGTGAAATTTATATTTCTAGAATCCTTGTGAAATTCTACACATCACATAAAATCATAAAATTTTTTTGAGGCCGGTGGTGGTACTGAAACATCCAAAATACCCTTGGGTATCATTTCTGGACTTTGAAACCAATAGAAAAAATAATTTTTGAAAAATATCAAACAAGCTCTTAAAATCCTAAAAAAATCTTTTTTGGAATCCTTGTTTTATTTTCCTTAAAGTAGTGGTGTTGTTTGATTTGTTTGGACCACTACTTAATATAGAAAGCCTAAAACAAGTTCATTGGTAGCAATTTTCTTAGGGCCAATTGGATTAGAGTTTCTTCCCTTCTTTTTAGAGACTCACTTTAAAGGAAACTAATCTTCACCAATACAACTTGTTTTCCTTTGATTTTGGAGCTTGAAACTTGTTTGAAAACTTAAGAAGGAAACCCTAAAACACACTAACTTAAATCCAATTCTAAAAAGACAAAAATACATCAATTTGTGTGACAACTTATTTAAAATTGGAACCACTTTCCAATTCCAGCACATACACTAAAAATTGAAATAACAGGGCAATACCCTAGTCAACACCCTCTACATTCTGTGTGCACTTTAATCTCCTAGACCTAACTAAAAAAAATTGTAGCAATTTGACCCCTAAGGATTCATCAACTTAGGCTTGCTATATAGGTCTTAAGTTTTCTCTAGTTAATACCAATTCTATCATTTATATCTAGTGTCAAGCCGAGGGGCCATGTCAAATGACCTGGCGCGGGTTTGCACAAGCCCCTGGAGATTTTCCTGGGAAATGATTGGGCCCAAACCTCCCCTTATGCAACTTGACCAGATTTATTGGTAGAACAAGCATTCACAATTGATTTTTTATTTCCTAAGTAGATCAAGTCTTAGGTTATTTTTTTTAGAGAGTCACATTTAAGTTAGGTTTAGAATTTTGTTGTTTGAATTGCACACTTTCTCTCATCTCTCCCTCTTCTCCTCCCCTCCAATTCTTCCAAAAAAAAAAGTGCATGCACGGGCGAAGGTCCTAGAAACCACATCTTGAGGGACCATCTGATTTTGTCCCCCACACCAGAAAATCTTTATTTTCTTCTTCTTCCTCTTCTAACGATATGAAAAATCTGGGAAACCGACAAAAAAATTCTGCTTTTGCTTCTAACCCGTCAGCCGACTCACAAGCTGACTTCCCCATCCCTAACCTCCCTCATTTGGAGTAACCAGAAAATCTTGCAGGGCTAGGTGGCCCTCAAATACAAACTCAAAATACAAACCCCTTTGCCTTTATGGTCGACCATTTGATTCGACTACAACAAAACCAAGAAAATTTGGCTAGGACTGTGACGAACCTAGCCAACCAAGGGCAAAACCCACCACCCCCCTAGCAGCCTATCGTTCCTCTTAAGAATTTTTATGATCCTTCCAACTATGAGGAAAGACTTGGGGTGGTCATACCACAAGGGGATTTTGAGATCAAACCAGCTATTCTGAACCTAATCAAGCATTTCCACGGTCTTCCGAGAGAGGACCCTTCTTGTCATCTCGAGGAATTAACTGTCCTTGCTCAAACCACTCATTCCTACAATGTGCAGGAAGATGTGTGGTTAAGGAGACTTTTTCCTCTTTAAAAGATAAAGCTTCACACTGGTTTAGAACGGTTGGATGCCCTATCACCACCTAGCCCTAATTAAAAAATGATTTTCTTAAAAAAATTTTCCGATTGATTGAACTAACGCTTTAAGAAGATCCATAATGATCTTTCAACAAAAAATTGTTGAATCCCTCCATGAAGCTTAGGAAAGATTCCAAGAACTTTTAAGAAGTTGCCCCCACCATGAAATTCCACAATGGTAGTTAGTGCAGATCTTTTATCATGGATTAGAAGATCAATTGAAGAGATATGTGGATGCCTCATGTGGGGACAATTTCCTTAATAAAGAAGCCAAAAGTGCCTACCTCCTTTTTGAAGAAATGAGTGAAAACTCATTTAATATGACTTCAATAGACACTTTCGGTAGAACTCAAAACCCCAAACACGGAGTCAATGAAATTGACTCCAAATCCACCTCTGTTCCAGTCACTCAGGATGATCTATATATGTTAGCTCAATGACTCGACCAGATGCAAATTCACCAGAAAAAGATGGAAGAAAAGCTCACTCACAAACATGCTCCACACCTTAATTCTCCACACTTTAACTCTCCACAGACTAACACTCCACAACTTCTCCGAAGAGAAAATCTACACAACATTGATGCCATACCTACTAATAAGAAGTTTTCTGTTGATTTTACACAAGATTTGACTGGGAATTTTGATTATCTGAATCAGAATATTCTTGATCCCACCATGGAGAATATTTATGCTCTCCAGGACCAATTTAGAAACCCCTCCAACACTTACAATCAAAACTAGAGGACCAACCTGAATCACTACTGGAAAGCCTCGAACCCAATTCTATTTCCTAAACAAAATCAATTTGGGAATTATGGGCAACCCGCATATCAACTTGGACCATCCTAGGAAGATATTAATACTCAGGTCATGAAGACTCTGCAAGGAATGTAGAATCAAATGATGGAAGTAACTCGCATGATAACTAACTTGCAACATCAAGTTAAGGTTACTCCTAATCATCGACCTACTGGGAATTTACCTTCCCAACCTATGCCCAACTCGAATAATCAAAGGAATCAGTTCCAAGATGGATATCCCAATCAACCCATTCACCCAGCACCTTAGCATCCCCCGAGTTTTAATAACAGTCAGGCTTCTTGTCCTTATCCTAGAAACAACCATACTACAAATGTAGTTACTTTGAGGAATGGGGAAACCACTCAAGATCCCCTGTCTATCAAAGAAACCTGTTTTAATGAGAAACAAATCAACTCTTCTTTCTCTTCCTCTAACCCTGTTCAGGAACCTAATAATGCAAAATAGGAAAACCCTGTACCTTTTCCACAAGCCCTTCACTCTTCACACACCAAAAAGAAGAAATCCGAGCCCACTGACAAGGAATTAATGGATCTTTTTGGGTAAGTAGAGATTAATATCCCTCTCCTAGATGCCATAAAATATATCCCTGCCTATGCAAAATTTTTGAAAGATTTGTGTACTCCCAAAAGGTAGCCCCAAAACCTAGGAAAGGTAATCCTTCCAGAAATAGTTAGCTCAGTTGTGTAGAGCAAACCGCCCCTTAAGAAGAAAGATCAAGGTGCACCTTTGATTCAAGTTGTCATTAATGACACTTCTTTTGATTGCGCTTTACTGGATCTCAGTGCCTCAATTATTCTTATCCCCACAATTGTTTTTGAGGAATTTAAGATCGACGAATTAAAGCTTGTTGAGGTTACTCTTCAATTAGCAAACCGATCTACCATTAAACCAAGGGGAATTGTTGAGGATGTTCTTGTTCGGGTTAAAAATTGTCTATTTGTAGTAGACTTTTTAGTCTTGGACATAGAGGTACCGGAAGCTTTAAAGTTTGCCCCGATAATTCTTGGAAGACCATTCTTAGCCACCGCCCACATTAATATTGATTGTGATTCTGGCAAGATGAAGATCATGTGTGGTGGTGAATTTGTTACCTTAGATATTTTCCAAGCATCTAGGAGATTCTAAGAACCTGATTTCTTTGATGATTAGGATTCGGAAATGGAAAATATAGTGGAGGAAACTTTGTAGACTTCACACTTGGGTTCCTATTTTTCCATTAACACGGTTCCTGAACAATCCACTTTATCACACCCTCCTACCCTAACCATACATTCTTCAACTAACACTCCAGCTGACCCCTTCACTCTCACTTCACCACTAACTGCTAAAGTAGAAATTCTTTTGAAACTAGGCACCCAACTGGAGTCAAACCCTACCCTCGATCATAAATTCTAGACTTACTAGGGCACAAGAGGAAAAACTTCTCAAGGTTTTAAGTAAAAACCAAAAAACTATTGGTTGGACCCTTTCTGACTTTAAGGGTATTCATTCATCCTATTGCACTCATCGCATCTATCTTGAGGACGATTCTTGCCCCTCTCGCCAACCATAAAGGTGCCTGAACCCTACTATGCAGGAGGTGGTAGAAAAGGATATTATAAAGTGGCTTGATCTAATATCATCTACCCCACTTTTGACAGCTCCTAGGTTAGTCCCACTCAAGTTGTTCGTAAAAAGGTTGGACTAACAATTGTCACCAATTAAAATGGAGAAAACATAGCCACTAGGATCGCTTCTTCTTGGTGAGTGTGTATTGATTATAGAAAATTAAACACCGCCACCAAGAAGGACCATTTTCCACTCCCTTTTATTGATCAAATCTTAGAGCGGTTAGCTGGACGTGACTAATATTATTTTCTTGATGTATATTCCAACTATAATCAAGTAGCGATCCACCCTGAGGACCAAGACAAAACTACATTCACCTACCCCTTCGGAACCTTTGCTTTCCGAAGAATGTCCTTCAGTCTTTGCAATGCACCGACGACCTTTCAACGGTGTATGGTTGTAGTATTTTCAGACCTGGTAGGTGAATGTATGGAAGTCTTTATGGATGACTTCTCTGTTTTTGGAGATTCTTTTGACCTTTGTCTTCAGAATCTTGAAAGAACCCTCGAAAAATGCATAGAAGTTAATCTCATCCTCAATTTGGAAAAAAGTCATTTCATGGTCCAGGAAGGTATTGTTCTGGGCTATGTTATTTCTAAAAAAGGAATTACGGTACATCGAGGTAAAATTGATGCCATCTCTAAGCTCCCATCGACCTCTACTGTGAAGCAGATTCACTCATTTTTTGGGCATGTGGGTTTCTACCATCATTCCATTAAAATTTTTTCCGAAATCTCCAAGCCCTTAAGTCAATTACTTACTAAAGACCAGCCATTCGATTTCAATAATAAATGCCTAGAGAGTTTTTTCAAGTTGAAGAAGGATGTTACCAAGGCACCAATTTTACAGGGACCTAATTGGAATTGTCCCTTTGAACTTATGACTGATTCCTTAGATTTTGCTGTGGGGGCTGTTATAGGGCAAAGAATTGATAAGAAGCCCATTGTGATCTATTATGCTAGCAAAACTCTTGATGATGCATAACAGAATTACACAGTTACTGAAAAAGAACTTCTTGCCATTGTATTTGCCCTAGAAAAATTTAGATCTTATCTTTTGGGGTCACATGTCACTGCATATACCGACCACTCAACACTTAAATATTTGCTGACAAAAAAGATGCGAAACCCCACCTTAACCATTGATCCTGCTGCTCTAGGAATTTGACTTGGAAATCAAGGATATGGCGAGATCGCAAAATGTAGTGGCTGGCTATCTCTCTCGTCTTGTGACGAATGACATGATGACCCCCCCTGATCAATTCCCTGATGAAAGCATTTTAGCTACCAAGACCTTCCCTTGGTTTGCACCCATTACAAACTATCAACAGAACGAATCCCCGCTGATTGGCTAAAAGCCAAAAGGGATAAGTTCTTTGTTGATATTAAATACTATTTTTGCAAGGAGCCTAACCTTTTCTACATTTGTGTTGATCAGGTCATTAGACAATGTGTCCCTGATTCAGAAATCCATGATATTCTAACACATTGTCATTCAATGGCATGTGGTGGACATTTTTCGGGCAAGAAAATTGCAGCTAAGATCCTTATTTCTGGATTCTTCTGGCCCAGCCTGCACAAAGATGCTCATTCTTTTGTTCGGTCTTGTGTGTTGCCAGAGCATCGACAACATGACTAGGAAGGATATGATGCCCCTTAATCCAATTTTAGAGGTTGAAATTTTTGATTTATGGGGCATCGACTTCAGGGGACCGTTCATCAACTCTGGTGGGTATTTGTATATACCAGTTGCAGTTGACTATGTTTCTAAATGGATTGAAGCAATACCCACCTGCACCAATGATCACCATGTGGTTGTTGAATTTATTAAGAAAAATATTTTCTCAAGATTCGGCATTCCAAATGCCATAATCAGTAACGGTGGCTCACACTTTACTCACTTACAATTCTGTCGCCTTCTTTCTAGGTATGGGGTTAATCACAAAATTCCACACCTTATCACCCCAAAACAAATGGTCAAGTTGAAGTTCCTAATCGAGAAATCAAAAATATTTTACAAAAGATAGTTAGGCCTGATCATAAAGACTGATCCACCAAGTTGGATGATGCTTTATGGGCCTACCGTACCGATTTGAAAACCCCGCTCTACATGTCTCCCTTCCGTTTGACTTTTAGGAAGGCATGCCATCTCCCAGTAGAACATGAACATAGGGCTTTCTAGGCAATAAAGCAATTAAATATGGATTTATTTGATGCCAGTATTCACAGAAAATTACAATTGACTAAATTGGAGGAATTACGTAATTTTTCTTATGAAAACGCGTTGATTTACAAAGATCGTACAAAGAAATTTCATGATAAATACATTGTTTGGAAACATTTTGACGTCAATCAACATTTTGGCTTTTTAATGCAAGATTACGTATTTTTCCTGGAAAGTTAAAATCAAAATGGATCGGCCCCTTTATTGTCCTAAAAACATATCCTTACGACACTATTGATCTTTTTGATCCCAAAACTAATACGAGTTTTCAAGTCAACGGCTAACGTTTAAAGCCCTATTTTGATCATGCTCTGAATCTTCCTTTAGAGTGTTTTGATTTAACCGAACCAACCATAGCTGATCACTAATGCACACTATGCCCGGCTGAATGGCGTAAAACATAGCACTGGATGGGAGGTAACCCATCATTTTTCCTACTTTCTTTTTTCTTTCTTTTCTCCAGGTTTTTACTATCCTAAATCCAACTACCTTTTACTAAGGTAATCCCTCTTCCCCTCCTAATGCATGAGGACATTGCATATCCTAAGCATGGGGGGGTGTTTTTAAATTTTTGATGATCGATTTAGGATTTTCAAAACCTAAAAATAGTCTTTCTTTCTTTTTCTTATTTTTTGCATACATACACAAACAAATAAAAATATTAAAAACTTTTTGAGGAAAATTTTGAAATTGAGACTATGGTTGAAAACTCACTTTTGGTACAATGGGATTTTATCTTTAACAAACTAGGGGTAAGGATATAGATCTGATCATTAGAATTTTAGGGTCTATCTTTAGACTAGATCTGATATCCTTCTCCAAAATTCCACCAGAACTCATGATAGTTTAGGTGACTTGATCCTCTTTTGTAATATGGAAAGTATCCGGCTTACTTTCTGATTTAAAAACATGCATTTCATGCGAAACTTCCAGTGTCAAGTTTCACACAAGCCAATGATTACACAACAATCATGCAACCTAAATCACCTGAATTAAGCTAGAACCTAGCATAACTTAGGATTATTGCATTCATAGGCATCATAATTTGCACGATAGCTAATTTATTAGTCAGATAGATAATATCGTCATTTAATGATCTAAAAGTGAGATGATTCGAAGTCACGGATGTCAGATTAGACCAGACAAATCTAATTAGTATGACGACGAGAGTCCTACGCTTCTGAAATCATTTCGATCAGACAACTAGGGCTCCTTGTACAGTCCATAAAAGAATGGAGATAATAAAGCCAAAGGATAAAGATCTGAGCCTCAGATGAAGAATCTAACCACACAGATGAATCCAGATAGACAATTGTAGTCCAACGATGCAAAAATCAACTCGATCGGAGGTCTACATCACCAGATACAAGGAAAAGAAAATGGATTGTTGTTGCAGCGAAATCGAGGTTTAAAACTATGTTATAGTATAGTTGAAATTGCTTTGAAGACAAATATATTTATTACTCAAATTTTAAGTCCGAGGTCGAACACAAGGAGCAATATGGAATTCAAAACTCAAGATCACAACAAAAATATAAGATATTTCAACAATAATAATGTCGAATATCAATGTGCAAAAAGAAGGAGTAAAATGGTGATTTAAATCACCAATTACTTCTCACAAATAGAAATTAAATCAAACATCAAATATATGTAATCGGATGTATCAGATGGCTTAAACAGCCTGTGCTACAGTGCTATTTAGAGACTCAAGGGTTTTGCTTCTTCTTCCTCTTCTGTTCTTCTGCTCTTCTTCTTTTTCTATTCCTGTGTGGTTCTCCTTCTTTTCCTCTTCTTCTTTGCTTTCCTCTTTCTTCTGAGTCAGATCTTCTTCTCTTCTCCTTCCCGTGATCTTCTTCTTCTACTTTTCTTCTCTATTTTCCTTTTTCACGTAGAGGGGGGAGATTCTTCAAATGGCTAAGTGTCAGCCATTATTCCCTGTGGCAAAACTCCCCTACCCCTGCATGCTCTCTCTCTCTCTCCTGGTCACGCTCTCCCAGAGCCTTCCATAGTACAGGGTATTTGGATTTCATACCTAGAGCACACCTGAGTCCAGGGCTGCGGGGATGATCGCAGCCGAGGAGTGGAACAGGTTAGGTGGGTCGGGTTTACTCCAGGCCCGTGGGGGATGAGTCACGGGTGAGGCGCAGGTGAGGAGGTGAGTGGGGACCTCACCCCCAGTGTCTGAGGCAATAAGCCTTTGACACAAAATCAACATATGCGTTGTGGTGCGCTCTTCAGCTTCCGAGGTGGGACTAAAGTCCCACCTTCCTTTTGCGTGCCTGCAGCAGCACGGTCTCCTCTTCAATTGGTTCAGCTGCTGAGGGTATTTCCCTCAATTGAAGACCTAGGCATGTGCGCGAGATGTTTCCATGCGACCTGGAGTCGAGGCCTGGAGTGAAGGCACTCTGGAGCAGCCTCGAAGCTTGCTTGAAGAAGCTACGGCAATGGCACGATGGTTGGAGACCTAAAACATAAGAAAAGGGCCTCTCGGCCACATCAGATAGCTCAGTATGTTTGCTGTACCACGGTGAGTGCGATGGTGGTTGCAGCGTGTGGTGAGAGTGAGGGTGGAGTCCTGACAATGGCGGAAATAGTAGTGCAAAGGTAGGTTGTTCAGGGGTGCGTTTGGGTGAGTGGTGGAGTGAAATAGGAGAGGGATTTTCTTCATGGTGGAACAGCGAAGGTTATGGGGTGGTTGGCGAGGTAGATGGAGGAGTGTAGTGGCGGATATGCCTCAACGGAGGAGTGGTTGGAGACGGAGAAGATGGAGGTGAGCAATGGTGGTTGGCGGTTGTGTGCATCTGTGAGGGTAGGAAAATGAAATAGAAAGAGGGAGGGAGAGTCTGACTGGACCAAAATGCAAACTTGGGTAAGAAGATCTCAGATTGAGCCCAAATTTTGGTACAAACCTAATTTGGATCCAAGGAATCCAATGTGGAAGTTAGATTTAGGTTTGGACTAATTTTGATGAGGTAATTTATGCAAAAACTCCAATTAGGGCAAATGTCTGTTTGAGACTCTGTTTTTAGGTCAAGATGGGTTATGATGGTTAAATTTAAGGTTCCAAACCCTAGAGAATATTTTTTTATAAATCTTAGAGGGTTTAGGTGAATTTTATCTGGATCAGAACCTCAGTTAATTAAGTGGGTCTATTTTTAGGGTTTCAAAAGTCATTTAGTTATCAAAACACGTGCAATCCCTTTTCTGTTTGTTCTAACCCACTTGTTAGACTTTAAGGACCATTTAACCCTTAATTGCCCCCTGGGAAAAACCCGTGATTGTACTGCATTCATGATATGATGGTAAAACTATAGTTTTAACCCTATTTTCTTGTCTTTCCCTCAGAATGGTTATGCAGTGACTTATGGCTCTCTGGCGATTATGTAGGAGCATTTACTGACTTAATTGGATCAAAATGAGCTAGTTATGGCTCATGATGGTGTTTCCATCATACCTACATGGCTAGTTTTTGCTAGTCCCTTAGCAAAATCTCATGGAATTAACTTTAATTCTAGACCATATGCCTTTCTATGCTCAAAACTCTGATGTGTGATTTCTTTTGTAGATTAGGTTAGAATGTCGATAGTAGGCCTAGAGGTACTCAAGTACAAATCAAGATCCGGACCTAACTAGCTCTAGCCTCAGTCCACCGTGAAGGTTTATAAGGCCCACAAGAACTAACCTAAGGTTCGTTGAATTTCACGGTTAAAGCACCCACACTTGTAACATGTTTTAGCCCAGGATCAGTTTGCGGTGCGTTTTTGTAAGAGAGAGACAATAGAATTTTTCCTTATTTTTAGAGTGTTTTCTCTCTATTTTCTTTTTATTTCTAGGCTCAGATTAGCTTTACAACATGGTTTGCATCAGATTACTAGTTCCCACCATCAATCCTCACAGGGTCCCTGGCAATCGATGCTTCGGGATAGCACTGCCCATAGCAACCCCCAGAACCTTGGCTTTTAAGATTTTGAGATAATTTCACTTGTGGCGTTCTGTAGCTAAATCTAGACCCTGGCAATCGACATTTCATGATAATGCGCTCATGGTATTTGAACTAGCACAAGGTGCTTACGTGCCTTCGGTAGGATATTTAGATATCCTAGGAGACAAGCATCGAGGAGACGATATGTTATTGTGCATCTTCGAGGGGAATTTCCCACCTCTCCATGCTGGGAACTCATCTAAATCAACTTGTGTTGGTCAGCTGCTCCTAATCTAGGTAACTTTTTCAGAACTGATTAAATGCATTTGCGTGATTTTAATACTTAAGCGCACCGAACCAGCTGTGTGTGGATTGGGGTGCTTAGGTTATCGAGTCCCACAAACCTGAGGCCAATTAACGAGGCTGAATAATCCCTAAGCCATAGACCTAATAATTAAGCTTCGCATATTCCCCAACCTCTTGAGGACTATCCAGATCTTAGCGAATACTTGAATTTTTAAGCCTAGGATCGTAGCCCAAGAAGCCTAAGATCAACGTTCCTACTAAACTCTTTTGTTTCTTAGCACTTTTTATCTTTCATTTCCTTTCTTTTTGATTTGGTCTAGAATTGAATCAATTCCTTAATCATTTACTAATACTATCTCTTTTTCTCTTTTCAAATTATGCTCCTTTTTGATATTTTTATCTCTTCTCCTTTTCTCCTTAAAAATGATATGCAATCAATTCAGAGTTTCCTCCCTTCTCCTATTTTTGTTCTTTTTCAAATTTATTATTTTTTTTGTTTCTTTTTTTTTGGAATATGTGATTTTTTTGATGAAACCCTTTCTTGTGAAGTGATTTTCACAGTGTTTTGCACTTTAATTCCCCCCCATGCCTATGATTTGCAATGCTCTCATTGTAAATTAGGTGGGTTCGAGTTCAGCTTAGATCATTCATTAGAACAGGTGTTGGGTGGGTGGATTGGTTGGGGTGACTGTTGCGAATGATTTCAAGCTCGGGTATGGGTACCAAAGGTGTAGTCGATTGTTCTAATGGATGAACCCTAAAGTGCAATATGAGTTCAACATACAATGTGTCAAGAAGGGTTTCGGGTTTCTTCAAAAAGATGATGGGTTGCCTCCCGTTAATCGCTGAGTTTAACGCCATCAGTCGGGCTTAATAAGCTTAGGGAGAATGGAGATCAAAAGATACCTTAACCCTGTTTGTATTAGTAAGTTCAATGAACAGCTTGAGTCACTGACCGTTCACAACAAAGGGTTCTGAATCAATGATAGGTTGGCTGATTTCAATAGCTCCATTTCCAAAGATTCGTCTCACCAAGAATGGTCCAATCCATTTTGATCTAAGTTTTCTTGGGAAAAGTTTGAGTTTGGCATCAAAGAGTAGAACTTTCTGACCAGGGTGGAAAGTTTTTCGCACAATGTGCATGTTGTGGAAGGCTTTAACCAGCTCTTTGTAGATACACGAGTTCTCATACACATCATCGCATAGTTCCTCGATCTCGCTCAATTGCAACCGGTGGTGTGTTCCAACCTTCACTAGATCCAGATTGCACTTCTATATTACCCAATAAGCCTTGTGCTCCATCTCGACGGGAAGGTGACATGCCTTACTGTACACTAGTCTGAAGGGAGACATGACTAATTGGGTCTTGTGGGTGGTCCTATAGGCCCACAAGGCTTTTGGAAGGCGAGTAGACCAATCCTTCCTATCAGGCTGAACAGTGACCTGAAGGATCATCTTGATCTCTCGATTTGACAGTTCGGCCAGTCCTTTAGTCTGGGGGTGTTAAGGAGTCGAGATACAATGCGACACCCTATTCTTTTTCATTAGGGATTGGAAGTGCACATTTGTAAAATGAGACCCGCCATCACTGATGATGGCCTTAGGAACCCCAAATCTGGTAACGATGTTCTCCTGGATAAATCGGAGGACAACTTTATGATCACTCGTTCTTGTGGGGATGGCTTCGACCCATTTAGAGACATAATCAATAGCAAGTATAATGTATTAGAAGCCGTTAGATCTGGGAAAGGGTCCCATGAAATCAATTCCCCATATGTCAAAGATTTCGCACACAATAATCGAGTTCAAGGGCATCATGTCCCGTAGGCCCATGTTGCCGAGGGTCTGACAATGAGTGCATGCTCTATAATACGTCTATGCGTCTTTGAACAAAGTGGGCCAAAAGAACCCACACTAGAGAATTTTCACTGCAGTTTTACGCCCAGAGAAATGGCCACCGCAGGCCTGGTCGTGATAGATTGACATTATGTCATTGACTTCGTCGTCAGAAATGCTTCTCCAAATCACCTGATCATTGCTGATATGGAAAAGGTAAGTTTCCTCCTAAATATAATACTTGGGCTCGGCAATCAATTTGTCTCACTTGGAAGTCGGCCAATCTAGCAGAACTTTCCCTGTAACCAAGTAGTTTACAATATCAGTAAACCAAGGGAGATTGTGAATGGCTAGCAGGTGTTCGTCCGGAAAATGCTTAATGATTGGACCAGATGGGTTGATGACGGAAGAAGGAAGATGCGACAAGTGGTTTGCTACCATGTTCTGTTTTCCTACTTTGTCGTGAATCTCGAGATCGAATTCTTGCAACAGCAAGATCCAGCGGATTAGTTGAGGTTTCGCATCCTTCTTTGTAAGGAGGTGCCTCACTGTAGTGTGATCTAAGAATATGATAACCCGGGAACCCAAAAGATATGATCTGAATTTTTCGAAGGCAAATACTACAGCTAGCAGCTCTTTCTCTATAACTATATAGTTATGCTAAGCCTCTTCAAGTGTCTTGCTAGCATAGTAGATGACCATTGGTTTCCCATCTATTTTCTGTCCAAGTACTGCCCCTACAGCATAATCAGATGCATCGCACATGATCTCAAAGGGTTGAGACCAATCAGGGGACTGCAAATAGGTGCTTGGGTAACTCGATCACGTAGGATCTCAAATGCCTGACTACACTTCGAGATTTCAAAGGGGACATCCTTAGATAGAAGATTAGTCAAGGGATGCACGATTTTCGAGAAATCAGGAATGAATCGACGATAAAAATCGACATGCCCTAGGAAGGATCGGATGTGTTTGACTGAGCTAGGCATAGGGAGTTTGGAAATCAGATTCAACTTGACTTGATCAACTTGGATGCCTTTTTCAAAGATGAGATGTCCCAGAACAATTTCCTCAGGTACCATGAAGTGGCTCTTTTTGCAGGAAAGAACCAAGCTCACATCGATGCACCGCCTGAGGCTTTGGAACAAGTGCAGGAGGCAATCATCAAATGATTCACCAAATATTGAGAAGTCATCCTTGAAGATTTCAAGGTATTCTCCTACCATATCTGAGAATATGGCAAGTATGCACCGCTGAAAAGTAGCAGGTGCATTGCAGAGACCAAACGACATCCTTCAAAATGCGTATGTTCCGAAGGGGTAGGTGAAGGTGGTCTTCTCTTGGTCCTCGAGATGGATTGCGACCTGATTGTAACTGGAGTACCGGTCCAAAAAGCAGAAGAATCGATTTCCCACTAGTTTCTCAAGAATCTGATTAATGAACGGTAGTAGGAAATGATCCTTCTTCGTGGAGGAATTGAGTCTTCTGTAATCAATGCAGACTCTCCATGAGTTTGCTATACGGGTCAGTATGGTTTCTCCAGCTTTATTCATGATGATGGTGAGCCCTGCCTTCTTAGGCACAACTTAGATTAGATTCACCCACCGACTGTCGAAGATTGGGTAGATGATCCCTGCATTTAACCACTTGATGATTTCCTTTTTCACAACATCCTGCAGATTTGGATTTAGGCGTCCCTGCATTTCACAGGATGGTCATGAGTCCTCTTCAGTGTAGATGTGATGTGTGCAGTATGAAGGGCTGATATCAGTTAGATCATCAAGAGTCCATCCAATGGCTCTTTGATGCTACTGGAGAACAGAAATTAGGCATGTTTCCTAATTAGATGTGAGTCGGGAGTTGATAATCATAGGAAATGTTTGATTGGAACCCAAAAAGATGTACTTGAGATGATCGGGAAGAGGCTTTAATTCCATAACCGGGTTGTCAGCAGCAGCAGGTGGTTCAGGGTGGGTGTCGAGAGCAAAGGAAGGAGTTATGGGTGTGTCTAGGTTGAGTTCGGGCTCCTCTAATTGCGAGTTTCATTCCTCTTGTGGTTGATCAGAAATAGTCAAGTTTTCCTCGATGAATTCGTCAACCACAGCTTTGATATCATAAATCTGCTCTATGACTCCGCAATTAATCCCTTGTTGGGCCTTAAAGATGATGATCTTTAGTGTCTTGCTCCCAAATTTTAATTCAATTTGGCCCTCCTCACAATTGATATTTGCCCTAACAGTGACCAGAAAGGGTCACCCTAGTATGATTGGTGTATTCTTCACATTCTCAAGAGCATCCATGTCTAAGACAATAAAATCCACTGGAAAATAGAATTCATGTACCCTAACTATGACATCCTCGAGAATTCCTTTTGGTGACTTAATTGATTGATCAGCTAGTTGTAAAGTCATTTCTATCAGTTTAAGCTCGGATTCGTCGAAGTAGTCTAGTAGGGATGTAGGTATCAAATTTATGGAGGCTCCTAAGCCTAATAAAGCTCGGTCGAATTGTATATCACCTATTGCATAGGAGATCAGAGGGGTGCCTGGGTCTTTTGCTTTAGGCAGGAGTTTGCTTAAAATGACAGAGCTGGCTTGCTCTGACAGTATGATTGGGTTTCCGTCTTTGGTTCACGACTTACGTTTAGTTGTACATGTCTTTCAGAAATCATGCGTAAGCTGGTATGTGGTGTATCGTATCCATCAAGTGGATGTTTATATGGACCTGCTCAAAGATCTTAACCAGGTCCTCCTTAGGTGCCATGGTTTTGGTTGTCCTTTTTCGCTTGGTCAAGGCCTCGGGAAATGGAACCTTAGATGGTTCCTCTAGAATGGGTCTAGGTTCTTGATCTGGGATAGAGGTGTCCTGGATGACTATCCTAGGGTTAGGGTTTGTATTACCAGGCTGGGAGTGGCTTGGATAAGGTGGGTCCTGTGTTGTTTTGCCACTGCGAGAAGTAACAGAATTCAATCTTACCTGGTTTTGGTTTGGTGTGGGTAAAAGAGGTGCTTGTTGTTGGTAACCTACATATGACATCGAAGCCTCCATCCCATCGGGTGATGGAGTAGAAGGGGCCTGATAAACAAAGTGAGCTTGGCCCTGATTTGAGTTCATAATGTGCCTCTGGTTCAGCACGTTATTCGGATTAGGCAGAGGTTGTGAATGAAGTGCACTAGGTTGTTGAGGATTTACCATCTGGGCAAGTTTATTGCGGACATCTGTGATCTTGTCTCTATGCTATTTTTTCATAGCCGTATTCATCTTCTGAATGTCAGCCAGAGTCTGAAGGATAAGAGTCATTTAATCTATATGAGTCAGCCCAGATTGATAAGTTGGGTTAGGCCGAGGCTGAGGTGGCTGATATGGATGAGGCGCTTGTGGTCGCGGTAGATATTAAGGTCTCTGATTTTGATTATTTCTTGACCACGTGAAATTGGGATGATTACGCCATCCAGGGTTGTAAGTATTCAAGAATGGATCATTTTGAATGGCATTGAGGTCCTCGTAGGTTTGAGGAACCTCAGAAAAGTCAGAATATGAAGGTTCAAAGTTCCCTCAACTAGAGTAGGTGGGTCCAGAGTTTCCTCCAAAACCAGAATCAGACGGGGTGGATACGGGTCCATCCCCTGAGAAGATCAATGATAGATGTTTTGCACAGCCTCCCTGCCAGAGGGTGGTTGCGCGAATGGGTTTTGCGTAGAGGTGGCTCGCTGCAAGTGTCGAGTTAGCTCATCCACCTTCTTCTCAATAATAGAGACCTTGTCCAGATGACTGGCCATCAGTTCCAAGTCGACGGAAGAGGATAGGCCTTGCGTCTCATGTGTTCCCTTTGGATTCATCAATGCATGGCCATTCGTCCAGTCGAACATGCCCATCGATTCATTATTGATGGAGTTCTCGCACATATTCTTGAGAATCTCCCATACGGTGTCTTCGTGTTGACCCATGATGTTTCCTCCATAGGTTGCATTGACGAATAATCGAATATCCTCACGCAGTCCCTGGTAAAAAGACTGGACTTGTTCCCATTTAGGAACATCGTGGTGGGGGCATTTTCGCATGAGATCCAAAAAACGATCCCATGCCTCGTGAAGTGGTTCTCCTGCTTGCTGTGTGAAATGTGTGATCTGGTGTCCGACCAACAGGGAAGAACTTTCTCAAAAACTCAGATTGAAGTTCCGCCTAGGTGTTGATTGGATGCGTTTGGGTTTGGTACCAGTGAGCAGCTTTATCCATGAGAGAGGAGAACATTTTCATGAGTAGAACATCCCGATTTTGAGCTTCTAACCCAAAGGTTTGGGCCAGATGCTTGAGTTGCTTGATATGCTGGAAAGGATCTTCGGAATTACGCCCATGGAATTTAGGAATGGCATGAATCATATTGGGCTTGAGTTCAGTGTCAGGACCTCCAGTGGGGATTTATACTCGAGGTTCAATTGCCACCGCAACGAGATTGTAGTGATCTCGCATCATTGGACGCTGCGGTGGGTTCACAAAAGCTTGGAATAGATCATTGAGGCACTGAAGTTGATTTTCAAGATTATTTTCTTCTGCTGGTTGTGCCATGATGATGGATGAAGGGGAATCAGGTTTAGATGAATCAGAAGAGATATCGATTGGATAGGGTTGTTGCACAAACAAGGAGGTCGAGGCTTGGCCTCGATGTGAATGAGTAGCTAAGGAGGTCTTAAGGATGGTCTTAGAGACCTCCTCCCGAATATGCACCGATGGAGTAGATGAGAGGTAGAATGTGATGGACCCAATCAAGACACCCAAAAAAATTTTGGATGATAATAGAGGTTCGGGGCAGATGATACCCCTTAGTCAGAAAGCTGTCCACCTGAGAATTACCTGGGCAGCCAGATAAGGAGAGTCCTGCAAAGACCCCTACATGGTAGAGCACCCCAATGGGTTACAGGGTTTCCCCCACCCAACCTCTCTTGTCACTGATGTTCCAGGGAGACCAGCATGGGGACTTGACCTCTTAAGCCTACCAATTTTAATTACGAGCAAGGGTGCTTATGATTTCACTTGAACTTCTAAGATGTTTTTGTGAAAAGTGACCTAATTTGAAGATTGGTTAACCGAACAAGGTGGGTAAACTTCACCTGTTTTGTCCTCTTGAGAAATTTAGGTCCCTCTTTTAGTGTTCAAATGAATTTAAGAGCCTAATTTTAGGGTTTGCTTGTATAGATCAGTTCATCAAGGTCTAGGCACACATTATTTTGGAAAGATCAATTTTTGATTAAGCAAGTGTGTCTCTAAAACCTTAAACTGGAATCCTTGATTGGCTCTGATTTGGTCCAATTTAGTTTGTCAAAATGTGGGACCTAGGTCTTCAAACAAGAACGTGGTAGCCCTAGATACCTTAGGATCTTAAGTAACTTCACAATTTAGGGCTTGGATGTTTTCTTGAATGTATCAAATTAGGCAACTTGATTAATCTAAGAATATAATGCAGGTAGCCCTAATTGATTTCTTCTTTTTTAGCTTTTTCAGAATCAGGGGTTTAGAAGAAGGTAGATGGAGTTTACCTGCCCCTAGAGTGCTTGATGTGTGGCTAATCTTCCTCAATGGATCCCATGAAATAGATCAAAGTCAAAAGAGATAGAGTAAGTTAGTATTGACTTGAATATTGCAATCAAGATATTTGAATTGCACGTTGCTCCCTGGCAACGGCGCCAAAATGTTGTCATAGCGAAATCGAGGTTTAAAACTGCGTTATAGTATAGCCGAAATAGCTTTGAAAACAAATATATTTATTACTCAAATTTTAAGTTTGAGGTCGAAGACAGGGAGCAATATGAAATTCAAAACTCAAGATCACAACAAAAATATAAGAGATTTCAACGATAATAATGTCCGATATCAATGTGCAAAAAGAATAGAGTAAAATGGTGATTTAAATCACCAATTACTCCTCACAAATAGTAATTAAATCAAAGCCTCAAATATATGTAATCAGATGTATCAGACAGCTTTAATAGCCTGTGCTATAGTGCTGTTTAGAGACTCAAGGGTCTCTCTTCTTCTTCCTCTTTTGTTCTTCTACTCTTCTTCTTTTTCTCTTCCTATGTAGCTCTCCTTTTCCTCTTCTTCTTTGCTTTCCTCTTTCTTATGTGACAGATCTTCTCTTCTCCTTCCCGTGACCTTCTTCTTCTACTTTTCTTCTCTATTTTCCTTCTTCACGTAGAGGGGGAAGATTCTTCAAATGGCTAAGTGTCAGCCATTACAACCTGTGGCAAAATCCCCCCTGCCCCCCCGTGCTATCTCTCTTTCTCTCTTTGCGTCATGCTCTCCCAGAGCCTTCCATAGTATTGGGTATTCGGATGTCGGACCTAGAGTGCACCCGGGTCCAAGGCTACGAGCGTGATCACAGCCAAGGAGTTGAATGAGTTAGGTGGGTTGGGTCTATGCCAGGCCCACCAGGGCCGGGTCGCAAGTGAGGTGTAGGTGAGTGGGGACCTCACCCCCAGTGTCTGAGGCAATAAGCCTTAGACACAAAATCAACTTATGCACTATGGTACGCTCTTCAGCATCTGAGGTAGGACTAAAGTCCCACCTTCCTTTTGCGTGTCTGCAGCAGGATGGTCTCCTCTTCTATTGGTTTAGTTGCTAAGGGTATTTCCCTCAATTGAAGACTTGGGCATGTGCGCAAGATGTTTCCGCATGACCTGGAGTCGAGGCCTGGAGTGAAGGCACCCTAGAGCGGCCTCGAAGCTTGCTTGAAGAAGCTGCGACAATGGCGCTATGGCTAGAGACCTGAAACGTAAGAAAAGGGCCTCTCGACCGCATCAGATAGCTCAGTAGGTTTGCCGTACCACGACGAGTGCGATGGTGGGTGCAACGTGTGGTGAGAGTGAGGGTGGAGACCTGACGGTGGTGAAAATAGCCGTGCGAAGGTGGGTTGTTTGGGGGCACGTTTGGGTGAGTGGTGGAGTGAAATAGGAGAGGGCTTTTGTTCATGGTGGAACAGTGAAGGTTATGGGGTGGTTGGTGAGGCAGATGGAGTGTAGTGGCAGGTATGACTCACCAGAGGAGCAGCTGGAGACGGAGAAGATGGAAGTGAGCGGCGGCGATTGGCGGCTGTGTGTGTCTGTGAGGGTGGGAAAATGAAATAGAAAGAGGGAGGGAGCAAAAGAAGGATTTAGCGAGAGAGAAGGGCGGCGGAGGGCTTCGGTGTTGGTCGACCATAGCCAGAGAAGGAAGATAGTGCGGCGAGACGGCGACGTCGACTGAAGTAGAGGCACGACCTCTCATTGGCAGGAAAGGTTCGCGAAGATGAGGGGAGGATCATAGGCCATCCAATTTGATAGTTGGATGGCTGGAGGAATAGAGCGAAGAGGGGTCGCTGGAGCTAAGTCTGAAGGTGGCCGGAGATGGAGAAGATGAGGGTTTCTTAGGCCAAAACTTGCTGAAGTGTACGGTCGTGCACTGGGGTCTCTTTTATAGGCCATAGGAAGCCCCTCCAAGCTTGGAAGGAAGCTTTCAAGCTTGGAAGGTGGTTGCGACAAAGGATACCCGAACCTTTGAAAGGTTCTCACGGCGTTTTGGGAAGGACTTATAGCCCAAGGAATGGCTCAAATGGAAGGAAACTTCCCAAGGAATCCTTATATCAATTTTGAGAGGGATTGATTGAGAATCGAGCGAGAAATCCTTGCTCAAAACTTGACGGTGAAGGTTTCACCTTCCAAAAATGGCACGGGGACCTGCTTGTGAAGAAGGTAAAGAAATTTGGCAGCTATTTGTAAGAAAATTCAAAAGTTAACGGTCTAAATGAGATAGAAAGAGTCTGACTGGACCAAAATGCAAACTTGGGTAAGAGGATCTCAGATTGAGCCCAAATTTTGGTACAAACCTAATTTGGACCCAAAGAATCCAATGGGGAAGTTAGATTTAGGTTTAGACTAATTTTGATTGGGTAATTTATGCAAAAACCCAAATTAGGGCAAATGTCTGTTTGAGACTGTTTTTAGGTCAAGATGGGTTATGATGGTTAAATTTAAGGTTCCAAACCCTACAGAATATTTTTTTATAAATTTTAGAGGGTTTAGGTGAATTTTATCTGGACCAGAACCTTAGTTTATTAAGTGGGTCTATTTTTAGGGTTTCAAAAGTCATTTAATTCTCAAAACACGTGCAAACCCTTTTCTGTTTGTTCTAACCCACTTGTTAGACTTTAAGGACCATTTAACCCTTAATTACCCCCTGAAAAGAACCCGTGATTGTAATGCATTCATGATATGATGGTAAAACTACAATTTTAACCTTGTTTTCTTGTCTTTCCCTCAGAATGGTTATGCAGTGACTTATGGCTCTTTGGCAGTTATGTAGGAGCATTTACTGACTTAATTGGATCAAAATGAGCTAGTTATATCTCATGATGGTGTTCCCATCATGGACGGCCATGATGGTGCCATGTGGCACAATCGTAGCCACTCCCTCACCACCGCCCCATCGAGGAAGGCCACCTCGCACGCTGTGGGCAGTTGAATCTTCATCCAACAGTCACGAGCATGCCACGTCGCCTGCCTAGATCGGATAAGCATAAATTGAAATAATCAAGTATATATAATAGAATGTTCGCGTAGCGCGTTGGCTCATGTGCATGTGCGGAAGCACATGATACTCGTTCGAGCGATGTGCTACACGAAACTGATTGGAGGGTGGAGGCGTGAGTGTAATTGCCCGATTGGAGGGTGGAGGCGCGACCACATGGCGCAATCAGAGCGCGCCGCTGGCGGATGCACGATTGCTTGCTTTTTGCAAGATTAGGAAGGCGAGGCAAGCACACTCAAGTCGTCCGATCTCACGATTGAACTGTTGAGGATCAGGCGCTGAAAAGGGCCTTGCAGGTGCATACACGAAGAGAGGTTGTTGCAGTGGGCACGCGAGGAGGAAGCAGGGCCGTGCAATCGTGATCCAAGGGTGTAGCGAGCACCACGTGTCAGCCAGGGATTAAATCTGTGTGATAGGAGGCAAACTTGAAAGTTTTTTGAGTCCAAATCTGATCCATTGATCGGGATCTGATCAAACAGGAGTTGTTACATGAGATTATGGACTAAAATACCCTTTTTCTCCTCCACAAAAGCTATAAAAGAAGGCCCAAGGCCCCCCAGTTGAAGCATCTCTCTCCCTTTCATCAACTCCAGACATCTTCCATCTTCTCTGCAACTCTCTGTCCCTTTGCAACTCCACTTTGACCTTCATCCTGATGCTCTGGATCTGAGGTGCTACTGCATCTCGCACAAGCATCCCACAAGCGACGTCGTTTCTCTACCACTTTCTTCTCTCTCTCTCTCTCTCTCTCTTTCTATCTATCTGTTTCTATTTAGCATAGCAATTTCTACTGTGAAAAACTCTTTATCAATACAATAAAATTTGATCTTATGAATATATGATGTCTCTTTATACATATATACATATATAAATACCTGTTGAAACTAGTTTTATTGAAAAGGTTCTGTTAAAATTGAGATTGCCTCCCTACGAACAACCTAGTACTCACCAGAGTTTTATAAATTTATTTGTCGACGTATTTTCACGCTATACTACAACTAATTAACTTTTTAAACGTGAATTACACGCCGAACAAGTTGGCGCCATTGCCGGGGAGGCAATGAAAATTTTTGAATCTTTCTTTGTTCTGAATTTGAGATTTCTAACTTCCTATTTTCATTGATTTCGTGTGTGCAGAAAAGCAAGGTAATCAGAATGAAACATGACTACGGGAATTGCGGGTTCGAGCCTCAGGTAAGTACCCGTAGATTAGATTAGTTAGATTTAGGATTTACTTGAACCTTAGGATTTGTTAGAATTTGTTTCATATATGTATATATAAATTCTCTGTTGATTTTCGAGCTGAAATAAAGTTTTATCTTAAAAATTTAATTCCTGGAGATCTGTATGTCCAAAAATTCTCAAATGTTTACTGGACGTAGACTTCAAAGTCAAGAACAATATATCCAAATTTTGAAAAAATCTGAATTATAGAAAAATTTTAAAAATTCATGTACTGATACGGTTATTATTCCTAATTTTTTGGAGTTTAAAACATTCTAGGTATTTTTATACAACTCTAATTAACTTGCAATTTGAGGCATTGAATTTATGAGATAATCAAGAATTTAGGAAAAATCTGAAAAAATTATTTCTTGCACATTTGATTATACAGATTATCCAATCATCAACTGAGGGTCAAAACAGACTACAAAACCCCTAGTATAGTTTAAATGAGAAAAAATAGAAAACGTGCATTAAAAATTCTTAAAAATATTTTCTGAGTGCCTAGTTAGTGGTACAATAAGGCCAATTGATTACATTGCTTGGGTCGCACCACTTCTCTGAATTTGACTTAAAAGAACATCTAGAACTATCTACGCTTGGGGTTCCACATTAAGGATAGAGCACACCTGCATTTCCATATGTAAAGGGAATCTATCAAACAAATTCGGATTTGCAAAACTCTTGTGTGCCTCATCAAAACCTTGATTGAAAACATTAACTCATGTGAACCCTAAAGCGCATTAACACAAGCATTCGAATCTTAAAATTCACTTCATCATAAAAAATTGCTTGTGAACCCTATTTGCTTGAGCACTTTACACATCTGAAATTAACTTTAAGGGCAAACACCCCCTAACACCCATCATATTCCAAAATCACATCAAACCCAAACCTAAAATTGAGTAGACGTGCCCTAAGTAGGACTAATAGACTTGGGAATTTGAAACTAGATTGGGCTAAGGTCAAGGCCTTGTCTACTTAGATCCACTGGTGACAAGAAAGGTTGGTGCGGTAACCGCATTAACCTTTAGTGGTGTCCCACCGTGTGGGGTTTCCTAAGGGGTCCCACCCTTATGGCCAGCCAAGTTATTCAAGGGTTGATCTAACCCAGTCGTGTTTTGGGGAACCAGGATCAGGTCTAATTAGGGTTGACACTCTAGGGACTAGTTTGATTGCTTGCATTGAGCGGGCAAGGTTTCTCGCATCTATCTTCTCTCTCATCTACAAACATTCTTCTGGTGCATGCAAGGGAGAAGATCTCAAAATCTTGATTTGCTACCACCATTAGAAAGAAATCCTAGGAGAAGACATATTTATCTAGGATTTGAATCTAAACCCTCAGCAATGGCAAGTTGGTGGCTGCCGCTTTGTTTGTCTTTATAGTTATTATAGTCGTTGTGGTATATAACAAAACGATTACTAGTCAAATACAATTTATTACTCGAAATGAAGAGTTTCCCGAGGTCGAACTCAGGGAGCAAACTAAAATTCTAGAAGCCTATAAATTCACAATATATATATAAGGTTTTACAAAAATTAAGAGAGAGAGAGAGAGAGAAAGAAAGAGAAAGAGGGTAATTGGCTTTTTCTTCTTCTCTTTCTTCAGCTACTCTTCTCTGCTTCTTCTTTCTTCTTCCTGCCTTCTTCTTTCTTCTTCTTTTTCTTCCTTTCTTTGCTTCTTCTTTTCTTCTTCTTCTTCTTTCTTTCTTCTGCAGTGGTTCCTCTTTCTTCTTCTTTTTCTTCCTGTCTTCTTCTTCTTTGCTTCTTCTTCTCTTCTTCTTTCTTTCTTCTTCTGCAGTGATTCCTCTTTCTTCTTCTTTTTCTTCCTATCTTCTTCTTCTTTGCTTCTTCTTCTCTTCTTCTTCTTCTTTCTTTCTTCTTCTACAGCGATTCCTCTTTCTTCTTCTTTCCTCTTTGACTCTCCTTCTTTCTTGCCGACGTCTGATTCAGCACTCAAATGACTTAACCACTCGATTGCTACAATGTAGCTCCTCTTCTTTTCCTTCAGCTTCTTTCCTTCCTTTCTTCTTCGTCCTGTCTTCTTCCTACCTTCTTCCTTCTTTCCTGCGCACACACGTAAACATCAGTGCAAAACCTACCCTACCCCTTCCCCGTGTCTCTCTCTCTTTGGATCTCTCTTTAGGAACCTCTCCCAGAGCTGGGTAATCGGGTCGGGTCGCGTGCCTGGGTCCAGGCACACCGGCTTGGGTGGTGCGCGAGGAGTGCACAGGCAGGATAGTAGGGTCGGCTCACCAGGTCCGCGTGGGCAGTGCCGCCGACGAGGCATGTGAATAGGTGAGGGACCTCACCCCTGTGTGACTTGAGGCGAATAGCCTCAATCACTTTTTCCTTTTATACTGGTGTGGGCGCTCCTCGGCTTCCGAGGTGGGACTAAAGTCCCACCTGCGCCTTCGGGCATCTGTAGGAGGAAGGCTCGGCCAATTGGGGCAGCGATAGAGGCCTTTGACCCCAATTGCGAGCCTGAGTGTGTGCGTGAGAGTGTTCCGCAGCTGTTGGACCTGGGGACCTGGGGCGTTGCAGCTTGGAGTAGCTCGTGACGCAGCTTCAACCTGCTGTCAATGGTGGCGAGGAGGTTGAGACCTGAAGTCACGAAGACAGCCTCACGGCCACATTAGACAATGCAGGGAGCTTTGCTAGAGGACGGCGAAGGTGGTACGGGGGTCTGTGAGGTGCGAGAGTGCCTGTGGCCGTGCGCCTAGGGCACTCTGCGTGCGTGAGAGTGGGTGTGTTCGGGGGGTGGTCTGGAGGTGCTAGGAAGTGAATGGAGGGTGGATTCGGTGTCAGTGAGATGTCGTGGAGCTTAATGGGTATCTGGCGAGGCGGATGGAGGCATGGAGTGGCGAGAACGCCTCGCTGGAGAGCGGCTGGAGATGGGGATGGTGGTGATGGACAGTGGCGGTCGGTGGGTTAAAATGGTAAATTAAGAAGGGGGAAATAACAGAGATAGAGAGAGGAAAGTTTTTACCTACCTAATTGATGAAGAGGGATGGAGGTGGCGCTCGACGCATACCTGCTGGCACTGGGGACGAAGATGCCTAGGAGGCGGTTATCGGCGACGAGGAGGAGATCTGAGGATGCCAGCTGGTGCAGCCTAGCGTGGGAAGACGGGGCAGAGTGGGCTCTGCTGCAGGTATGGCAGAAGAGCAACGAGGAGGAGGAGGAGAGTTCGTCGGATGCTTGGGCAGTCAGACCGGAGAGAGAGGAGACGAAGGAGGGGGGAGTTTCTCGGCCAGAACTAGCTTGCCTTGGATGGTAGCCCCTGTCGCTCCTTATAAAGGCACTGGCGAGGAGAACGGCCCGAGGGAACGACGTGTAGAGCACGTCGGAGATGGCCAGAGAAGGAGACCCATGCCTTTCATGCGTTCGCACGAGAGGCATGGGCGGTTGTAGGACACAGGGGAGGGTCTCTGCGACAGAGGATGACGTAGGGAACCTCCCGTTCGTTCCTAAGACCGGGTGCCATGCCCTGCACGGCGCCATCCTCCACGCAAGGTCGCCGTAGGTATGGCGCTACTCAAAATGGCAGGGAGGACCGCTATACAAAGAACGACAAGAAAGATAGGGGGCAATGTGTAAGGGTTTCGAAAGATAAGGGTCAAAAAGTAATTCAAGAGGACCAATTTGTAAAGTCGGTCAAGATGGTCTTTTCTTAGGCCCAAATTTTTATACCAGCTTAATTTGAACCTAAGGATTTTAATGGAGAAATTTGATTTTAGGTTTGACCATGTTTGATCAATCAATTTGCGTAAAAACCCAAATTAGGTCATAAATTGGCCATGGTTCTCATTTTAGGTCAAAATAGGTTGCAAAGGCCAAATTGAAGGTTCTAAACCCTAGGGAATATATTTCCATGAATTTTATAGGGTTTAGTTGATTTTTATCCTGCCTCAAACCTCGTGAATTAAAGTGAATTTTTTTTAGGGTTACAGAATGCCATTTAATTCCTAGAAATTGCTATAACCCTTTTCTGATCAGATCATCCCACTTCCCTCATTAAGCTTATTTGACCTGTGTTTAGACCCTTAATTACCCTGTTTGCGTACTGCATTGGTAAAATTACAGTTTTACCGCTTATGATTTATCTTATTCTTTAATTCAGAATTTTCTAAGTTAAGCTTCTCTTTAGGTTTTGTAGGAGCTTCTTCACACTAATTTAGATTAATTTGTGCTAGTAAGGGTTCATGATGAGACTCTCATCATACCCCCATGCCTAGCTTTTGCTAGTCCCTTAGCAAAATTTTAAGGTTTCAACCCTTATTCTAGACCATGAAGTTCTTATTGAGTTTAGATAAGTTCTTTTTCTTTTGTAACCTTGATTAGGTCAAATGCCATCCATAGGCCTAAAAGGTACTCTAGTACCAACCAAGATCTAGATCTGTCTAGCCTTAGCCTCAGTCCTTAGCAAAGGTTTTTAAGGCCTACAAGAGTTAACCTAAGGCTTATTGGACTTTGTGGTTAAAGCACCCGTGCTTAGGATAATTTTAGCCCTGGTTCAGTTCGCAGTGCATTTTGTAAGAAAGAGAGGTAAAAGATTTATATGTTTGGAGAGTTTTCTCTCTCTTTTTCTTTTTAATTCTAGCTCAGGATTGGCTTCTCAACACAGTTTGTATCAGCTTCCTTGTCCCCATCATCAATCCTCAAGGGTTCCTGGCAGTCGATGCTTCGAGATAGCACTGCCCATGGTAACCCTCAGAACCCTGACTTTTGAGATTTCAAGATAATCTCGTCCATGGTGTTCCGAGGCTGAATTCAGACCTTGGCAATTGACACTTCGTGATAATGCCATCCATGGAATCTGAACTAGCAGAGTGCTTACATGCCCCCAGTAGGATATGTAAATATCCTAAGAGACAAGCACTGAGGAGATGATATTTTCTTACGCATCTTCGAGGGGAATTTCCCACCTCTCTGCGTTGGGAACTCGTCCAAATCAACTTGTGTTGATAGGCCGCTCCTACTCTAGGTGTCATTTTCAGAATTTTTGCAACGCTTCTGCGTGATTTTGATTTTTATGCTTACTGAACTAGGATGTGTGTGAAATTAGGGTGCTTAGGTTACTGAGTCCCGTAAATCAAAAGTTAGTTAACGAGGTCAAATACTCCCTAAGCCTTGGACCTAATACTTAAGCTTTTCATTTTCCTCAACCTCTTGAGGAATATCTAGATCTTAATGGGTACTAAGAGTCAATCCAAGAATGCCTAAGGTTTACGTTTTTACTAATCTCACTGTGCACTTTTCATTTCTTTTCCTGAATGAGGTCTAGAACTTAGGTTAACACCTTAATTTCTTACCAATGACTATCTTTTTTTCTTTCATTTTGTGCTCCTTTTTATCATTTTATTCTTTTTCTCCTCCTCCTTTGTAGGGTCCACAAAATTTCTCTCCTCCTCTCATTTTATTATTTTTTTGAAAAAAAAAATTTTAATTTTTATGGTGTTTTTAGCATATGTGAAATTTTTTGTTTAAACCTTTTCTTGTGAGTTTTGCATTTTCATGCCCCCCCATGCCTAAGATTTGCAATGTTCTCATTGTAACTTAGGAGGGTTTTTATTTAACTTAGTTCATACATTAGGAAAGATGTTTTGATGAGTGAATGGGTCGGGGTGACTGTTGCGGACGATTTCTAATCTCAGATGCAAGCACCTGAGGTGGAGTCGGCTGTCCTAAAGGGTGAACCTTGAGTGCAAAGAGGTATCAGAAAAGGTTTCTGGTTTTTTTCAAAAAGAAATGACGGGCTGCCTCCCGTTGAGCACTGAGTTTTCCATTGGCTGGGCGCAATATGCTCAGGGAAAATGGAGGATAAATGATGACTCAACCAAATCTGTAGAGGTTACATCAATGAACGGTTTGAGTCTCTGACCGTTCACGATGAAAGGTTCGGAATCATGACTGAGCGGACTGATTTCTACGGCTCCATTTCCAAAAACCTGTCGGACAAGGTATGGTCTGACCCACTTGGATCGTAGTTTCCCAGGGAAGAGTTTGAGTCGGGCATCAAAGAGTAGGACCTTCTGACCAGGATGAAAGATCTTTCTAGATATGTGCTTGTCATGGAAGGCTTTAACCCGCTCTTTGTAGATTCGCGAGTTCTCGTACGCATCAAGGCATAATTCATCGATCTCGCTTATCTGAAGCTTTCTGTGGGTTCCAGCCTTAGAAAGATCTAAATTACAGCTCCATACTACCCAATAGGCTTTGTGCTCCAGTTCGACGGGAAGGTGACACACCTTCCTGTACACCAGTCTAAAGGAGACATGCCTAGTTGGGTTTTGTGGGCGGTCCTATATGCCCACAAAGCTTCCGGAAGTCGGGACCACCAGTCCTTCCTGTCAGGCTGAACAGTGACCTGCAGGATTTTCTTGATCTCCCGATTTGATAGCTCAGCTAGACCATTAGTCTGGGGGTGGTAAGGAGTAGAGATTCGGTGAGACACCCCGTATTTGGTCATAAGTGACCTAAACTAAGCATTCGTAAAATGGGTCCCCCCGTTAGAGACGATTGCACGAGGAATCCCGAACCGTGATAAGATATTATGATGAATGAATTTGATAACGATTCTATGATCACAGGTTTGGGTCGGTATGGCTTCAATCCATTTGGACACGTAGTCCAGAGCCAGCAGAATGTACTCGAAGCCGTCCGAAACAAGAAAGGGGCCCATAAAATCAATCCCCCAAATATTGAAGATTTCGCATACGAGAATTGGCTGCAAAGGCATCATGTCGCGATGGCTCATGTTACCCAAATTTTGGCAACGACTGCATGCCTTGCAGTGATTATATGCGTCTTTGAATAAAGTGGGCCAATAAAAGCCACACTGGAGGATTTTTGATGCAGTTTTGTGCCCAGAGAAGTGGCCACCGCATGCCTAGTCATGGCAGAAGGAGAGAATATCATTGATTTCACCCTCCGGGACACATCGTTGGATGATTTGGTCAACACCTATGCGGAAGAGGTACGGGTCTTCCCAGATGTAGTACTTGGCATCAGAGCGTAATTTGTCTTTCTTGGCCTTCGGCCAATCAAACGGGATCTAATGAGATGCCAAGTAGTTTACTATATTAGCAAACCATGGAAGTCTAGTAGCAATAGTCAGTAGGTGCTCATCAAGAAAATGCTCTGTGATGGGTCCAAAAGGGTTGATGATCTCAGAAGGAAGGTGAGACACATGGTCAACTACCACGTTTTATCTTCCCACCTTGTCGCAAATCTCGAGGTCGAATTCTTGCAACAGCAAGATCCATCGGATTAGTCGAGGCTTTGCATCCTTCTTAGCAAGGAGATGCCTCACAGCTGTGTGATCCAAGTATATGATGATGTGGGAACCTAGGAGATAGGATGGAAATTTTTCGAGGGCAAATACAACGGCTAGCAGCTCTTTCTCCGTAACTGTATAGTTACGCTAAGCCTCGTTAAGTGTCTTGCTAGTGTAGTAGATGACCATGGATTTCCCGTCAACTTTCTACCCCAGAACTACTCCTACAGCAAAATCAGATGCATCGCACATGATCTCAAAGGGTTGAGACCAATCAGGGGACTTTAGGATCGGGGCCTGGGTGACTTGGTCACTAAGGTTCTCAAAGGCTTGAGTGCATTCCTTGGAGATCTCAAAGGGTACATCCTTAGAGAGAAGAGTAGTTAGGAGGCACGCAATTTTCGAAAGATCAGGAATGAAACGACGGTAAAAATCGACGTGCCCTAGAAAAGAATGGATGTCCCTGATCGAGCTAGGCATAGGAAGCCGAGAAATTAGATCAACCTTGGCTCGATCCACTTGGATGCCTTTCTTAGAAATTAGATGTCTTAGGACGATCCCCTCAAGCACCATAAAGTGGCACTTTTCCCAGGAAAGAACCAAATTTACATTGATGCAATGCCTGAGTATATGAACTGGAGGCAATCATCAAATGATGCCCCGAAAACTGAGAAGTCATCCATGAAGACTTCCAGATAATCACCTACCATATCAGAGAATATGGCAAGCATGCACCGCAGAAAAGTTGTAGGTGCATTGCAGAGATCGAAAGGCATCCTTCGGAATGCGCATGTCCCGAAGGGGCAGGTGAACGTGGTTTTCTCTTGGTCCTCAGGATGAATAGCCACTTGGTTATAGCCGGAGTACCCGTCAAGAAAGTAAAAGAATTGATTTCTTGCTAGTTTCTCGAGAATATGATCGATGAAAGGTAGTGGGAAATGATCCTTCTTCGTGGAGGAATTGAGTCTTTGGTAATCTATGCAGACTCTCTACGAGTTGGCTATTCGGGTAGGTATGATTTCTCCGATTTCAGTCGTAATGGTGGTGAACCCTGCCTTTTTAGGCACGACCTGAATTGGGCTCACCCAACGACTGTCGAAGATCGGGTAGATGATCCCTACATCTAACCACTTAATGATCTCCTTTTTCACGACCTCCTGCAGATTGGGATTCAAACTTCTCTGCATCTCATGGGAAGGTAGTGCACCCTTTTCAGAATAGATACAGTGTGTGCAATAAGAGGGACTTATTCCAGTCAAGTCATCGAGAGTCCAACCAATGGCTCTGCGATGTTGCTAGAGAACAGCTATCAGACGGGATTCTTGATCAGGAGTGAGCTTGGAATTTATAATCATAGGAAAAGTCTGAGTAGAACCCAAAAATATGTATTTCAAATGGTCGGGAAGGGGTTTTAGTTCAAGAATGGGGTTATCAGTAGCAGTGGGTGGTTCAGGGTGAATGTGAGGTTCAAGGATAGGAGTTATGGATTTGTTTGAATCAGGGTCTGACTCCTCTAATTGTGGTTCAAGATCTTCTTGTGGTTGATGAGACATAATTAGGTTATTCTCAAATTGTGTTTCATCAACCAAAGCTCTAATATCACAGATTTGTTCAATGACACCGCAATTGATTCCTTGTTGGGTCTTAAAGATATCAATTTTGAGGGTTTGATTCCCAAATTTCAGTTCTATTTGGCCCTCCTCACAACTAATGTTGGCCTTAGCAGTGGCCAGGAAAGGTCTCCCTAGAATGATCTATGTATCCCTAGGGTTTTCAGGTGTGTCCATGTCTAAGACTATGAAGTCTACAGGGAAATAGAAATCTCGCACCCTTACAATAACATCCTCAAGAATCCCTTTAGATGACTTTATAGATCGATCTGCTAACTATACTGTCACCTCAGTTGGTTTTAGCTCAGATTCTTCTAGGTGGTTAAGTATGGATGTGGGTATCAAATTTATGGAAGCACCCAAGTCTAGCAATGCTCTGTCGAACTGGGTTTCACGTATTTTGCATGAAATCAGGGGAGTGCCTTGGTCTTTTGCCTTGGGTGGGAGTCTGCTCAGGATTACAGAGTTGGCTTGCTCTGACAGTACAATTGGATTCCCACTCTTTGTTCGCGGCTTACGCTGAGGTGTACACACATTCTTCAATAATCGTGCGTAAGCCGGTACATGGCGAATCGCATCCATCAAGGGGATGTTTATTTGGACTTGCTCAAAGAGCTCGACCAGGTTCTCCTCAAGAGCCACGGATTTGGTTTTCTTTACCTTGGTCAAGGCCTCGGGAAATGAAACCTTGGTTGGTTCTTCTAGGATAGGTCCAGGTCTTTTATTAGGGATAGGAACGTCCTGGATTACTTTCCTAGGTTTTGGGTCACTACCAGGCCTGGAGTGGTTTGGATAAGCTGGATCTTGGGTCTCCTTACCACTGTGGGTGGTCACAGAATTTAGTCATGCCTGGTACTGGTTAGGGTTTGATAGGATGGGTTGCTGCTGATAACTCGCATAAGAAGTTGAGGCCTCCATCCCGTCAGGTGAGGGAACAGAGGGGGCCTGATAAACCATGTGTGATTGGCCTGGGTTTGGGTTCATAACGCGTCGCTGGGTCGGCACGTTATTAGGGTTAGGAAGAGGTTGAGAAGGAAGTGTGCCTGGTTGGCGAGAATTTACCAACTGGGCCAGTTGATTTCGAACCTCTGTGATTTTGTCCTTGTGTTGCTTATGAATAGCTGCATTCGTTCTCTGAATGTCAGCCAGAGTCTGAAGGATGAGGGACATTTGGTCTTGGTTTGGCCCTGATGGATAACTAGGGTTGGGCCGAGGCTGAGGCGGCTGGTAAGGACGAGGTGGTTGTGCACGTTGCTGAAAGGGTGGTCTTTGAGTTTGGGAATTTCCCACCCACTGGAAGTTGGGATGGTTTCGCCATCCAGGATTGTAGGTATTGGAAAATGGGTCATTCTGGATGGCTTTGAGGTCCTCGCAGGTCTGAGGAGCCTCCGAAGAGTCAGAGAACGGGGAAGTGGAATTCCCCCGTCTAGTATAGAAAGGGTCGGAGGATCCTCCGAATCGAGAGTCAAATGGGGGTGGATATGGGTCCATCCTAGGATAAGGTTGGTGGAAAATGTTTTGCACAGTCGCCTGTGTGGAAGGAGGCTGTGCAAAGGAATTATGCGCAGAGGTGGCTCATTGCAAGTGCTGAGTCAGCTCATCCACCTTCTTCTCAATAAAAGAGACCTTGTCCAATCGAATGGCCTTCAATTCCAGGTCGACTGATGCGGACAGGCCCTACGTCTTGTGTGCTCCCCTAAGGTTCGTCGATGCTCGGGTATTCATCCTGTCGAATAATCCCATGGAGTCATTATTGATGGAGTTCTCGCACATATTTTCGAGAATCTCCCACACAATGTCATCCTGACCCATGATATTCCCTCCGCAAGTTGCATTGACGAAAAGCCTAATATCCTCACGAAGTCCCTGGTAAAAAGACTGGACTTGTTCCCATTTAGGAACTCCGTGATGGGGGCACTTTCTCATGAGATCCTGAAAGCGATCCCATTCCTCATGGAGAGGTTCTCCAATCTGTTGCGTGAAGTGGGTAATCTGATGGCGCAAGGCATTGGTCCGACCAACAGGGAAGAACTTCTTCAAGAACTTGGACTGAAGTTCCTCCCAATTGTTGATCGGCCGGATCTGTGTTTGGTACCAATGGGAGGCCTTGTCCATAAGGGAGAAGGAGAACATCTTCATGAGGAGAATATCCCGATTTTGTGCATCTGACCCGAAAGTCTAGGCCAGATGCTTTAGCTATTTAATGTGCTGGAAGGTTCTTCAGAATTAAGCCCATGGAATTTAGATATGCCATGAATCATGTTGGACTTTAGTTCAGAATCAGGTCCTCCAGTCGGGATTCTGACTCGAGGCTCAATAGCCACCGCTGCAGGATTATAATGATCCTGCATTATGGGATGCTGTGGTGGGTGCATGAAGTTCTGGAAGTGGTTATTGAGTCGCTGGAGCTGGTGCTCCAGATTGTTCTCTTCCTCAATTGGCTGAGCCATTGTGGAAGAAGAAGGTGAATTGGGTTCGGAGTCGGAGGAGAGGCCTATGTGAAGTATTGGTTGCACACACAAAGGCACCGAGGCTCAGCCTCGAGGAGAGTGACTTTCTAAAGGAGGTTTCAAGGACCTCCTGCCAAACATACACTGATGGAGAGGATGATTTTAGCAAGTGCTGGACCCAATCAAGACACCCAGAATGTTGGGTGACTATAGAGGTTCGGGGCAGATGGACCCCTTGATCAAAAGATCGTCCACTTGAGAATTACCTAGGTAGCCAGAGAGGGTGAGTCCCACGAAGACCCCTACACAGTAGAGCGCCCCCACGGGTTACAGGGTTTCCCCCACCTAACCTCTCTTGTCACTGAGATTCCAGGTAGACCAGAATGGGGACCTTGACCTCTTAAGTCTACCACTTTTAGTTAGGATTAAGGTGCTTAGGTTTTCACTTGAACTTTAGCCTTTTGAGTTCAAAGAGTGACCTAGGTTCAAGGTTGGTTGACCCAAGGGGTCAACTTCACCTACTAGTTCCTTTGAGAGCTTATTAGGTCTTTGTCTTTTAGGGTTCAAGTATTTTTAAGAGCCAAATTTCTTAGGGTTTCTCTAAATAGGTGCTTTCAAACAATGGCTTGGGCACACTTCTTTTGGGAATTCTCAATTCTTGCTTAGAAAGTGTGTCTCTAAAACCCTAATTTTGAATCTTATATTGGCTCTAATTGGTTTAGTTAGTTTCCTTTAGATTGGGTAATTAGGGCTCAAGCAAGAAGGTGTTAGCCCTAAATACCCTTAATGAATGTACAGATATATTGTGTTGAAATTGAAAACAGGCAGCTTCGGTGATTTACTAAGTATGGAAAACAGGTTACGCCAAAATTGCCTTTTCATTCCCTTCAGAATTTAGGGGTTAAAATGAGAGGATAGAAAATTCCCTGTCCTAGGTGTGGTTGTTGTGCGGCTGCTTGTTGTCCTCTTGATTTCCTGTGCTTGAACAATAAAAGAGAAGAGATCAATAGAAACTCAAAAATTATGAATTAATAGCTTCTAGAATAGCCGTTGCTCCCCAGCAACGGCGCCAAAAACTGGTGGCTACCGCTTTATTTGTCTTTATAGTTATTATAGTCGTTGTGGTATATAACAAAATGCTTACCAGTCTAATACAATTTATTACTCGGAATGAAGAGTTTCCCGAGGTCAAACTCAGGGAGCAAACTAAAATTCTAGAAGCGTATAAATTCACAATATATATATATAAGGTTTTACAAAAATTAAGAGAGAGACAGATAGAAAGAAAGAGAAAGAGGGTAATTGGCTTTTTCTTCTTCTCTTTCTTCAGTTACTCTTCTCTGCTTCTTCTTTCTTCTTCTTCCTGCCTTCTTCTTTCTTCTTCTTTTTCTTCTTTTCTTCTTCTTCTTTCTTTCTTCTTCTGCAGCAGTTCCTCTTTCTTCTTCTTTTTCTTCTTGTCTTCTTCTTTGCTTCTTCTTGTCTTCTTCTTCTTCTTTCTTTCTTCGTCTGCAGCGGTTCCTCTTTCTTCTTTTTCTTCCTGTCTTCTTCTTCTTTGCTTCCTCTTCTCTTCTTCTTCTTCTTCTTTCTTTCTTATTCTGCAGCGGTTCCTCTTTCTTCTTCTTTCCTCTCTGACTCTCCTCTTTCTCGTCGACGTCTGATTCAACACTCAGACAACTTAACCACTCGTTTGCTACAGTGCAGCTCCTCTTCTTTTCCTTCAGCTTCTTTCCTTCCTTTCTTCTTCTTCCTATCTTCTTCCTACCTTCTTCCTTCTTTCCTACGCACACACGCAAACATCAGCGCAAAACCTACCCTACCCCTTCCCCGCATCTCTCTCTCTTTGGATCTCTCTTTAGGAACCTCTCCCAAAGCCAGGTAATCGGGTCAGGTCACGTGCCCGGGTCCAGGTGCACTAGCGTTGGTGGTGCATGAGGAGTGCACAGGCAGGATAGTCGGGTCGGGTCACCAGGTCCGCGTGGGCAGTGCCACGGATGAGCCATGTGAATAGGTGAGGGACCTCACCCCTGTGTGACTTGAGGCGAATAGCCTCAGTCACTTTTTCCTTTTTTACTGGTGTGGGCGCACCTCGGCTTCCGAGGTGGGACTAAAGTCCCACCTGCATCTTTGTGCATCTGTAGGAGGAAGGCTAGACCAATTGGGGCAGCGGTAGAGGCCTTTGACCCCAATTGCGAGCCTGAGTGTGTGCGTGAGAGTGTTCCGCAGCTGCTAGACCTGGGGGCCTGGGGCGCTGCAGCTTGGAGCAGCTTGCGAAGCGCTTCAACCTGCTGTCAATGGCGGCGAGGAGGCTGAGACCTGAAGTCACGAAGACGGCCTCACGGCCACATCAGACAATGCAGGGAGCTTCGCCGGAGGATGGCGAAGGTGGTGCGGGGGTCTGCGAGGCGCGAGAGTGCCTGTGGCCGTGCGCCTAGGGCACTCTATGTGCGTGAGAGTGGGTGTGTTCAGGGGGTGGTCTGGAGGTGCTAGGAAGTGAATGGAGGGTGGATAAGGTGTCAGTGAGATGTCGCGGAGCTTAAAGGGTATCTGGCGAGGCGGATGGAGGCATGGAGTGGCAAGAATGCCTCGCTGGAGAGCGGCCAGAGATGGGGAAGGTGGTGATGGACAATGGTGGTTGGTGGGTTAAAATGGTAAATTAAGAAGGGGGAAATAATAGAGATAGAGAGAGGAAAGCTTTTACCTACCTAATTGACGAAGAGGGATGGAGGTGGCGCTCGACGCGTACTTGCCGACGCTGGGGACGAAGGTGCCCAGGAGGGGGTTATCGGTGACGAGGAGATTTGAGGATGCCAGCTGGTGCGGCCTGGCGTGGGAAGATGGGGTAGAGTGGGCTCTGCTGCAGGTATGGCAGAAGAGCGATGAGGAGGAGGAGGAGAGTTCGCCGGAATCTTGGGCAGTCTGACCGGAGAGAGAGGAGACGAAGGAGGGGGAGTTTCTTGGCTAGAACTAGCTTGCCTTGGACGGTAGCCCCTGCCGCTCCTTATAGAGGCGCTGGCGAGGAGAGCGGCCCGAGGGAACGACATGCAGAGCACGTCGGAGATGGCCGGAGAAGGAGACCCATGCCTATCGTGCATTCGCACGAGAGGCATGGGTGGTTACAGGACACAAGGGAGGGTCCCTGCGACAGAGGACAACGCAGGGAACCTCCCGTTCGTTCCTGAGAACGGGCGTCATGCCCTACGCGGTGCCATCCTCCGCACAAGGTCGCCGGAGGTATGGCGCTGCTCAGAAGGGCAGGGAGGACCGTTCTGCAAGGAATGACGAGAAAGATAGGGGGCAATGTGTAAGGGTTTCAAAAGATAAGGGTTAAAAAGTAATTCAAGAGGACCAATTTGTAAAGTCGGTCAAGATGGTCTTTTCTTAGGCCCAAATTTTTATACCAGCCTAATTTGAACCTAAGGATTTTAATGGTGAAATTTGATTTTAGGTTTGACGATGTTTGACCGGTCAATTTGCGCAAAAACCTAAATTAGGTAATAAATTGGGCATGGTTCTCATTTTAGGTCAAAATAGGTTGCAAAGGCCAAATTGAAGGTTCTAAACCCTAGGAAACATTTTTCCATGAATTTTAGAGGGTTTACTTGATTTTTATCCTTCCTTGAACCTCATGAATTAAAGTGGGTTTATTTTAGGATTACAGAATGTCATTTAATTCCTAGAAATTGCTATAACCCTTTTCAGATCAGATCATCCCACTTCCCTCCTTATTAAGCTTATTCAACCTATGTTTAGACACTTAATTACCCTGTTTGCATACTGCATTGGTAAAATTGCAGTTTTACCCCTTATGATTTGTCTTATTCTTTAATTCAGTATTTTCTGACTTAAGCTTCTCTTTAGGTTTTGCAGGAGCTTCTTCACACTTATTTAGATTAATTTATGTTAGTTAGGGTTCATGATGAGGCTCTCATCACTAGTCATCACGAGGAAGAAGAGATCGACGAACAAAATTTGGATCCTATGACTCTCTTACAGAGGTAGATCACTAAGCAGGGCTAGCATCATGACTAATAGATGGAAGTCATAGTGCAGGCCATCACTGGACTCCAAAACAGAAGGGAAGACTGGCCCCTCCGTGACTTTTATAACCCTCTTAATGCCTAACCTAAACCCTTTGTTAGGGTACCTCAAGATGGGGAAGATTTTGAACTCAAACCTCAGATCATTGACTTGATTCCCCACTTCCATGGCCATGAGTTCGATGACCCCTTCCACCACCTTGAAGAGCTCCTACACTTAGGAAGAACCTTTGACCCTAGGAACATGAATGAAGGTACCCTGATGATGAAAATGTTCCCATTCTCCTTGAAAGATTGAGCTGCACATTGGTTGAGGACAATTGGTAGACCAATCCTAACTTGGGAAGACCAGAGAAGCACATTCCTAAAGAAATTCTTCCCCGTAGGAAAAACTAATGCCCTTAGATGTGCCATAACAACCTTTAAGCAGAATCCTGGGGAACAACTACATGAGGCTTAGGAGAGGTTCAATGATTTAGCTAGGAAATGCCCTCATCATGAGATTCCAAAGTGGCACTTGGCCCATATTTTCTATTATGGGTTGAGTGATAATCTAAAGAATTTTGTTGATGCGGCATGTGAGGGCAATTTTCTGAGTCGAGATGCTGAGGGAGCCTTTCAATTGTTCGAGAATATGAGTGAAAATTCCCTCAACAATGCCTCAATGTTCGCCTTTAACAGAGCCAATCAACCAAGGAGCGGAGTTTATGAAGTTAACAATAATTCAAACTTGGTTGATTTAGATCTAATTGCACAATGATTAGATAAGGTGGAACTCATGGGAAAGAATGTGGAGAATTTGGATAAGAAATTGGATAACCTTCTAAAGGGTTGGAATTCCTTAGGTACACAGTCTAGATTGAATCCTATGCCTACCCAAGGAGTGCCTATATTAAACCATAACCAATTCCCCAACCCTCTAGGTTAGGAATCAATGCACAACATCAATGACCTAACCATGGCTCCCCCTATGAGCGAATTGTACTTGGACCCATCTCTTTCTGGGTACCAAGATGAGACCTTAATGCCCTCAAATTCTAAACTAGCCTGCCTGATGCCTAGTTATCTTGAGGATGTGAATGCACTCCAGGGTTACACTAGAAATGAGCCTTATTCAAACACTTACAACCCTGGATGGCGCAACCATCCTACCTTTGCTTGGTCAAGTCAGAAACCCACCCAAGGTCCCAACTTGACTAAACCAAACACTTATGGGCAACCTAGTAGGTACACACAACCATGCACATATCAGCCACAACCTACTCAGGAAAACCAGCCCATTGATCTGAGTCTGGTCCTCAAAGAAATGCAAGAAATGAATCTAAGAGATAAAGAAGAAATGAATCAATTGAGGACAGATTTGATGGGATGATTAGACTAGCTAGTTGATGCTAGACAACATGGAATGTTGCCATCCCAACTTGTCCTAAACCCAAGGAGCTTCAATAGGGTTAACCAGCACAACACACAGGAGCATCAAGCACACCTAATTTAGCCTGCTCCCTAGCACCCACCAAGTTCTGTTAACCCTAACCCAACCTAGGCTCAACACATTTTGCAAAACCCACCTTACCCTTCTAATCTTAATGCGCAAGCCTGTGCTATCACTTTGAGAAGTGGGAAACAAATCCAAGATCCTTCTACATTAAAATCTTTCCAAGATCTTGAGGAGCCTGAATCTGACTTAGGAAACCAAACTAATTTAGAAAACAAGACTCAGGATTTGAATACTCATAATTTTTCTCAAGCACCTTTTCCTGAAGCCTTGATCAAACCCAGGGAAAAGAAAACTGATCAATCCAAGGAGTGGCTTGAGATTCTAAAGCAAGTCCAGTTAAATATACCACTCCTTGAGGCTATTGAGAACATCCCAGCCTATGCAGAATTTCTCAAGGAAATATGCACAACAAAATGCCAGGCCAAATCATCAAAAAGGGTAGTGATTTCTGAACAAGCCAATGCCATCATTCTAAATAAGCTCCCTCCTAAAAAGAAAGATCTAGGGACCCCCTTAATTTCATGTTAAATAGATGGATTCATCCTGGATCAAGCCTTACTGGACCTTGGTGCCTCCATCAACTTAATCCCCACAGAATTATATGAAGAGTTGAATTGAGGCCCCTTGCAACACACTGATGTGACCCTTCAGCTTGCTGATAGATCAACCAAAATTTCGAAGGGCCTTTTACAGAATGTGATTGTAAAAGTAAGGGATTTTGAATATCCTGTGGACTTCCTTGTTCTAGATATTGAGGCATCAGAAAACCTGAACCACACCCCGATAATCTTAGGGAGACCTTTCTTGGCCACTGCCAAGGCTCTAATCAACTGTGAGACATGGATTATGCACATCACATCTGGAAGGAAAAATTGTCAACTCAATATCTTTAAGGCTTCCCAAAAGAATAAGGTGAATTGTGGTTCCATTGAAGTTGTAGGAACAATTGAATAAGTTTTGGCAATTCACACTAAAGATAATCCGAATCCTACCAAAACTCAAGATCAACACGAAAGGCAAGAAGGGGATGTACTTGAGGATGATTCTGATCTACCACTTCCCATAGAAACTCAAATTGAAAATGACATTAAGGAGATTGAGAAACTCTTGGGAGTAACTTATGATAGGTTAGATGATAACGTGAAGAATCCTCATTACACTCCCCCCGAGATCCAGGAACTATTAAAGTTTGAGGGGGTTCAAGAGAGTGGACAATCTAAGGACATGAACCAGGAAATAACCCCAGAAGAAGAAGTTCAACACATAATGAATTGGGGAAGAACTTATAAGTCAACTGGTTCAAATGGATGGCTTGACTCAGAAGAAGTGACTTCGGATGAAGAAGAGGAAATTTCTGATGAAGATTTTGATGAATTCCACATAACTCTACCCCTATCTTCATATGACACAGAGCCTGGGGAACTCATGATTTTCGATATCAACTACCATTATGAAGATCCTTATGATTTTGATTCAGAACCAGGTCTAAATCTCAATCATGATCTTGGTCCAGACCCTCTACTACCTCTTCTTGATTTATGGAACTGGATTAGTTTGTCGAAAAGAAGCAATGCTTCTTCTCCTAAACCCTTGGACAGTAATTAGGGAGTTAGGCAAACTATCTTCTAATAGATCCACCAAACAAGCGTGAGGTGAGAGTAGACAGTCTACTGGTGCTCTAAGACTAGCATGAGGAATCTTAAACTCTGGATAATGAGATAATGATACTTGGAGTTAGGAAAAGTTTTTGCTCTCAGTTTCTGTGTACAAGTTCTTAGTGTGAATCTCTTGAGAGCCACTAAATAAGGCAAATACACAGCGTACGGGTTCTGATAAAACTAGGACTGAGGTGGATGGTCATGACCGTCTTTTACGGAATCCTCGACTGAAGAAGGGTATTAATGTCAAGGTCAGCAATACATTGTCCTATCCATTCCCTTCTCGGTGCTGAAAATAGGCACTTCCACCAAATAAGCCACCTAATATCCTCTTGAACACCCATAATCCCGAATAATGTTACATAAATAAAATCTTGTATACTATACTACATTGCGTTAGTAGATATTTGGATGTGAGAAAAGAGAGAGAGAGAGAGAAAAGAAAAATATATACATATATATACATTTATAGAAAAAGTAGTGGAAAAAGAAGAGTAAAGACAAAATATATACATAGAAAAAATTTAGAAAGAAAGAAAAAGTAGAGTTTATAAGTGTTTTTAGAATTTATTCCAACTGTAATGAGGCAACAACACCTACCACCCTCATGATCTACCAAATAGAGTCTTGACCTACTTTTCTGTATTTCTGGTTGCCTGAATACGGGCTGAGGAATTCTGACTTAGTCTTAGAGTTATCAGAACCTAATCAAAGTGTTAATGCTAGGAGAGACCACCAAATATACTGATAAATCTGGTGAGATTGTGAGCTTAAAAAGAAAAGATAAGAAAAAGAAAATGAAAGAGAGAGAATGAGTACAAAGGAACTAAAGAGAACATAGTTTTTCGCCTCTCTTTGAGTTGAATTATTTCATAATCTGGAAACTTAGGTTCTAAAGTACTAGTGTATATGTAGCATCCGATGAGTGTGAGCCACCAAATACAAATCTACTTGACTCAGAATCTTCTATCTAAGCCAAAAGCCAGGGATGAATATACAAGTTACTTTATAACCCTGAGGGAAGTAGTTTGCCTATCCCAATAGATTTTTACTAAGGGTCAAGTATGAGCTTTGGATGAGGATTGGCTTTCACTTGGATCCATTGCATAGGCTACAACAAAACACAATCACGATTATCTGGATTACTAAAGCTTCGGATGAAAACAAAAGACATAAACCTCTAGTCAAACTCTTGATAAAAATTACTCATGTAGGACCACTTTGCATTTAGTCATGCATTTGCTAGGGACTAGCAAGATTTAGGCATGGGGGTGTGATTGCACAGCAATCATGCAACCTAAATCACCTGAATTAAGCTAGAACCTAGCATAACTTAGGATTAATGCATTCATAGGCATCGTAATTTGCATAATAGCTAGTTTATTAGTCAGATAGATAATATCATCATTTTATGACCTAAAAGAGAGTTGATTTTAATCTCAGATGATTTAAAGCCTCCGATGTCAGATCAGATCAGACAGATCTAATCAGTACGATGACGAGAATCCAATGCTTCTGAAATCATCTCGATCAGACAACCAAGGCACCTTGTGCAGTCCGTAAAAGAATGGAGATCATAAAGCCAAAGGACAAAGGTCCGAGCCTCAGATGAATAATCTAACTGCATGGATGAATCCAAATCGACGATTGTAGTCCAACGACGCAAAAATCAACTCGATCGGAGGTCTACATTACCAGATACAAGGAAAAGAAGATGGACGACCATGATGGCACCATGTGGCACCATCACAGCCACTCCCTCACCACCGCCCCATCAAGGAAGGCCACCTTGCACTCTGTAGGCCATTGTGAGCATGCCACATCTCCTGCCCAGATCGGATAAGCATAAATTGAAACAAACAAGTATATATAACAGAAGGTTCGCACAGAGCATTGGCTGATGCACGCGCGTGGAAGCGTGTGACACACTTTCGAGGAGTGCACTGCGTGACATTGAAGCGGCATTGGGTGTGCGGGCACGGGTGGGCGTAATGCACGATCGAAGGGTGGAGGCACGACCACATGGCTCGAACAGAGCACGCTGTGGGCGGACGTGCGATCGCACGCGTTTTGCGAGATTAGGAAGGTGAGGTAAGCGCTCTCGAGCCGTCCAATCTCACGATCGCACGGCTGAGGATTAGGCGCTGAAAAGGGCCTTGCGAGTGCGCGTGCAGAGAGAGGTTGTTGCAGTGGGCATGCGAGGAGGAAGCGGGGCCATGCGATCGTGATCCAAGGGTGCAGCGGGTGCTACGTGTCAGCCAGGGATTAAATCTATGTGATGGAGGCAAATTTGAAGGTTTTTTGAGGCCAGATTTGATCCGTTGATTGAGATCTGATCAAACAGGAGTTGTTACACGAGATTAAGGGCTAAAATACCCTTTTTCCCCCCATAAAAGCTATAAAATAAGGCCTAGGGCCTCCCAGTTGAAGCATCTCTCTCCCTTCCATCAACTCCAGACATCTTCCACTTTCTTTGCAACTCTCCGCCCCTCTGCAACTCCACTCTGACCTTTGTTCTGGTGCTCTGGATCTGAGGTGCTGCCTCTTCTCTCACATGCATCCCACAAGCGACGTCGTTTCTCTGCCACTTTCTTCTCTCTCTCTCTTTCTCTCCTTCTATCTATCTATTTCTATTTAGCATAGCAATTTCTACTGTGAAAAACTCTTTATCAATGCAATAAAATTTGATCTTATGAATATCTGATGTCTCTTTATACATATATACAAATATAAATACCTGTTAGAACTAGTTTTATTGAAAAGCTTCTGTTAAAATTGAAATTGCCTCCCTACAAACGACTAGGTACTCATTGGAGTTTTATAAATTTATTTATCGATGTGTTTTTGTACTATACTACAACTAATTAACTTTTAAAACATGAATTACGTGCCAAACAGCCGACACCTAAAAACTACTAAAAATTAGAAAACCCATTGTTTGGCTTCAGTAAAAGTCTGAAGCAGATCATTGGTTTGAGCTCCCATCATTGAGGAGGAAAATGCCTCCTTTGAGAACGCTATGTCAACATGTTACCACCTTGGCGCTGCTTCATATCTATATTTCATATCTTTAGATCGAGCATTAAAGCACATTTTTGCAGCTCAAGTGTCTTGGACGGTGCTCTACCTATAGTGTCGAAGCAAGAGCTTGAGTTTGCTTGGAGTGCCCCTTTACACCATATTGTGTTTTGGGGTTGTGAGTGCCTGGGTTGTGTCATGGATAGTGCTATCTCGAAGTACTGGCACTAGAGCCCCCTTGAGGTTTGGTAACGGGAATGATGATCCTGACACATCTATTGTAAGACAGCTAAAAATAAGCATGGGGAAAAAAAATGAAGTTTTAAACCAAAAACATGCCCTTATAAATGTTGGCTTCTCACAAGCACGACACAAGGTTTTAAACATTTTTTCAAGTTGCGAATCAGATTCAAGAGCAAGAAAAATCCTAAACACAGAAATTTCAAGTCATCTGAAATAAAAAAGGGTTAATCTGTGAATTTTTTGGAGGATATATTGATCCCATTTTTTATCTAATTTTTAAATCCAAGAACAAATCCTGATGTTTATCTGTAACAAATCTCGTACCTCCTGTGTTTAGACCAACCAAGGTTCCGTAATCTCTTTCTCCTCAAAAGTCAAAAAAATTGGATTTTCCCAAAATTCTATTTTGTAAAATTTAAAGTTTTGTTAAGAGGCTAGCAAAAGATAAGCATGGGGGTGTGATAAATGTCAGTTTATCATCATTCTTATGCATTAAAATAAATCTAGCTCTTAGGATTTTGCTCTGCAAATGGGTTTTTAGGTTGCATTTAGGCATAAATTAGGTTAGACATGCATTGCATTTGTTATTATATTTTTAATGTGTTTCGTGGAGTGTTAGGGATAGGTAGATTAAAGGATCCCTAAAACCCTAGCACTCTTGAAGGCAATTGATGAAGAGGAAACTCAATCAGGCTTGGACTCAGCTAAATCCAGCTCATCATGGCTGGATACCAGCTCCCTTGGAGTAGGGTTAGCTCCATTCAGCTTCATTCAGCTTACCTTAGCTAAATGGTAGCTCAAGACAGCTCATCTCAGCTCCCATCAGTTCACAGGGAGCTCTAGCTAGCTCAACTAAGTTGACAGGAGTCCATCTTAGCTTAACCCTAGCTCATTCCAGCTCCACCCAGCTCATGGTAGTTGGACTCCATGTTAGCTGAGCTACTACTTGTCAACTAATAGCTTAGCTAGCTCTGGAGTTCTCATCAAAGGTAGTTCCAGCTCAACCTAACTTTGGCTAAGTTGAGGCCAGATCAACTAAGTTCAACTACCCAAGCTTGGCTACTTGCATAAGGACTAAGTAGCTAAGCTCTGTAGTTGAGCTCCCCTTGAAGGTGCCTCAGTAGACCCAGCTCCAACATAGCTTCCATCAGCTCCAGAGTTTTCTCTCCCAACTCCTCCTTCATGAAACCCTAGCTCCTCCACCTCTACTTTACTAGCTAAGCTAGCTTAGCTAGCCTAGCAAAGCTCCAGCTCCACCTAAAAGTCCATGGCCATCCACTCCTCCACCATAACCTTAACTAACCCTAACCTAACCCAATTCTTTTTGGCACCAACCCACCATAACCACCACCCTAAACACCCTTCATTTGGTGCCAAAAAGTCCTAGACATCCCTTAATTTTGGTGCCAACATAAGCCTCCATCCTAGCCCTACACCTCACCCTATATGCCCATCTAAACCCTACACATAACCCCCTTAAGTGGCGCCACCTAACCCCCCTTTTTCACCCACCTAAAATGGTGCCAACTCTACCTAAAACTAACCTCCATGCAACCCTTCATGTGGTGCCAAACATCCTACACCCTCCACCATATAACTACCACCTAAAAACACATCCTAACCCTCCATTTCTCCTCTACGCCACCTAAACCTAACACCATAATAATTGGTGCCAACCACCCACCTAACCTAACCCCCACACACCTCTCTAAATGGAGCCAAATAACCTTAGCCCTCCTTCCCATAACCACCAACCAACAATGACATCCTAACCCTACACCTCATCCCATGCCACTTAACCCTACCAACTAAAACTCTAACCCTAGTCCTCTCCTAGGGTTGGCTCCAAAACACCTAGCACTCTCTCTTTTGGTGCCAACCACCATCCACCCTAGGATCCCTTAATCACCACCAACAAGCCATCCTAGCTGTCTATCCCTTAACCACCCTTAACCCCCTACCATATCTATAAAAGGCCAACACATACCACCATTTTGGAGACATCTTTGGCTACATGTTTTCCACCTATTTTCTACCCTATAACCTACTATCCAAGAGAGAAGAAGAAGAAGAAGATTAAGGGGACACTCTATCCGTTTGGTGCCTTCCCCTCTTCTCTTCTCTCTTGTGTCCACACCAGCCAAAGGAAGAAGCCAGGTAAGGAGGATCTTGGAGGAGATCTTGAGGGTGGTAGACACCCATCCTTGGAGAAGATTTTGAGGTTGAAACCATCCACCTATGGAGGAGCTAAGGCATGCCCCATCTAGGGCTTGCCAGGAGGAGTACATACCTTGAAGGAGCAATTCAAGGAGGAGAAGGAGGAATCCTTTTCAGCTACGGAAGCAACTGCAGTTGGAGCAAGGACCCTTCCATCTTCATCATCATCATTAGGAGGATATTGAGTTTTTATTTTTTTGATTTTTTCTATTTAGTAGAAGCATTCCTCTACTTATAAAATAATATCTTCCTTTAGTAAAATTTTGCCTTCTTTAATTTTGTTGCATTTTGTTACTTTTACTAGTGTGCACCCACTCTCTCTCTCTAATTACTCTTGGTTTCCACCTACCTAGAGTGAGCTAAGAAAGAGAACTTGCTTATCACTTAGGTTTTAGTTTCAACAACTTATGTGTAGTCGCTTTCTTATTTCAATTTCACAATCGCTCCCGTTGTTTCAAAAATCCAAAGAAAAACCTCATATTCCAAAAATACAAAAAGAAAGGTGATTTCCAATTTCAAGTAAGAGATTTATAAGTGTAAAATTACCTCCTTGGATGACCCTAGATACCCCACTATCTAGGTTTAGAAATTTAAAAGCGAAAGCGGATTTGCGTGCTGCAACGACATTAAAATTTCCATTTGTAAAATCGCATATGTTTGTTATCACACCTGCTCTTCCACTCTCCTCCATGGATGGCTAGGCGAAGCTCCAAGGCGTTCCTCCATGGATGACCAAGTGAAGCTCCAAGGTGCTCTCCTCCAAGGCTTCAAGGATGGCTAGAAGAGAAAGGGTCCACCACCCTCTTCTCCTCTTCTTCTTCATGGGTGTGCCCTCTTTCCTTTCCTTGAAAGATGAGCCCACGCCCTCCCTCTCTTTCTCCTCTTAGATTGCCAAGAAGGCTTCTTCATAGCCTTTCTTGGTTGATCCAGTCATTCTCTTAGTTTAGTTCTTTTTATGTATTCTTTTGCACTTCATATGATTAGTCAATGTATGCTTAGTTTTCTTTGAATAATTAGTGACATGCTTCTATCATTGTGAATGCACACCCATAAGTTAGGTTAAGATTCTGTTTTTGCTAGCATATTTAGATCTAGGTTTCATTTTGCTTTTCAAAATAAAAATCAAAAACATGAAAAAATCGTAAAATACAAAAAAGACCAAAAAGATTAGGTTAAGTAGAAAAGATCCGAATCTAAAACTCGTTTCTCATGCCTCTCATAGACGAACGATCGGGACTCAAGTTTTAAAAGAAAAAAAATCAACACGATTTTCGTTAAACAAATAAATATTTTGATCGAGGGTTTAGCGCAACTATACTATGAATTCCAATGCATTTCAAAACATGCATGAAAATGCCTTGTCATAGCTCTACAACACAAGTTGATTGGATGAGTTCCTGGCATGGAGAGGTGGGAAATTTCCCTCGAAGATGCGTAATAACATATCATCTCCTTGGTGCTTGTCTCTTAGGATATCTAAATATCCTACCGGGGGCATGTAGGCACCTTGTGCTAATTCAGGTGCCATGAGCGACATTATCCAAAAATGTTAATTGCCAGGGCCTAAATTTAGCTATAGAATGCCATGGGCAGCACTATCTCAAAGTGTCGAAAGCAATGGTTCTGGGGGTTGCCATGGACAGTGCTATCTAAAGCATCGAAAGCCAGGGACCTTTCGATGATTGATGGTGGGGACAATTTAATGCAAACTGTGCTTAGGGCCAATTCAAGGCTGGATCTAGGGAAATCTAAGAAGAAAAATAGAGAAAACTCTCAAAATGAAAAATCATTCTGTATTTCTCTCTTACAAAAATGCACTGGCAAACTGAACCTGGACATGTTACATATATGCATAGGTGCTTTAATCGCTGGGGTCAACGAACCTCTAGGCAGTTTTTGCAAGCCTTAGAAACCTTCAAAGCAGACTCAGGCTTAAGCTGGTCAGGTCTGGATCTTGGCTGGTACTTGAGTAACTCTAGGACTATTGTTTGTATTTTAATCTAATTTCTAAAGATGCAGCTTAGTAAGGAATCTTGATAGTTACATTTGACCTAGAGACCTGGTTTGATCCATAGGATTTTTTCTAAGGAACTAGCAAAAGCTAGGCATGGGGGTGATGTAAACACATTTACACTACTTAAGATGTCTATTTATGCATGTTCTTAAGCATAGGATTGCATTTCATGATATAAATATTGCATTACATGCATCATCTTGCATTTAGAATAGTTTGAATGAAATGGAGGTTAATTGTCTCCTTTTATGTGCTTGGACAGGGCAAATATTTTATCGGGGCCTCGGATCAAAGATCCAACCGTATGGATGTGATCAGGGCGACGATTGGAGTTCAACGACTCCAAGATCGCCCTAATCAGGCATCCGTAGGATCAGATAGTGACCCGGGAACCCTAGAAGATCAAGGACCAGGATGGTGTAAATCTACACTTCAAATGATAAATCCGACCACACAGATGAATTCGGATCGACGATCGCAGCCCAACGACACAAAAATCGAGTCAATCCAACATCCGTGGCACCATGTATAACTTCCAGAAGATGGACGGCCAAGATGGTGCCACGTGGTGCCATCCCAGTCGCCCAAACGGCCGCTTCATCTTGTGAAGGCTCCGCGCCCGATCTCTCTCTGCCGTCAGATGGAGATCCAACGGCTGTGGTCGCTCGCGCTTAAAAGCGTCCGCGCGACCATTTCGTCAGCATAGTGCAGCGGCGACGCGGTTGCAGGCGAAGCAGGGGTCGCGGGTTCGAGTCGCGGGTTCGAGTCGCGGTGAGGGGGTGGAAGGCGCGGGCGAGTGGGCACGGACGAGCGTCAGATGGAGATCCAACGGCTGCGCGCGCCCAATAGCGTCGACGCGCGATTGGATGTGCGATCAAACGCGCAATCAGACGCGCATGGGGCGCGCTACGCAGCGGGCGCGGACGCGATTTAAGCCGTTCGATCTCGCGATCGAACGGCTGAAAAGCGGCGAACATGCGTGGCCATTGAGCGCGCGAGCAGGCGAGGAGGTGCGCGCGAGCCGGCCACTACGCCCACGTTGGGGCTTTAGTGACGGATTTATCCGTCACTAAAGACCCCTTATTTATTGTTTTGAAGTTGTAATGTCCATTTTGCCCCCACTCCTTGCAACTATAAAAGGAGACCCCTCCATACGAAATTCTCATCTCTTCTTTCTCCTCTCTACCCCTCCAAAGCTCAAAAGAAGCTTGTCCTACACCCGGAATGCTTCTTGCGAGATAAAGTCCAATTTTCGTTCCCCTTCGGAAGTGGATCCTGCGACGACGACGGCGTGCTGCTCCGTTCCCATTCTTCTACTTCATCCTCCTTCGTCCTGCTTCGTTCTCCTTCGTCCAGGCGTCGTCCCGTCCAGCTCGTCCTCCAAGCAACCGTCGAGGAGGATTTCTCTCTCCCTATTCTTTTTACCGCTTTTTAGTATAGATTTACTGCTTTCTAGATTAATCTACTCGTCCTCCAAGCGACCGTCGAGGAGGACATTTCTCCCTCCATTCTTTTAATGCTTTCTAGAGTAAATTTATCGCTTTCTAGAGTAATTATTTTATGCTTTCTAGTTGTAATGAACAATCTCTTCAATACAAAAATTCCTTGTTTATTTTACATCTCATTTTGATTTCTTTGTGTAATATTCTTTTTCTCTCTTACTCTCTCTCTCTTCTATTTATTGTAAATAATTAGATAGTTCTAAATTGAATTATTCTGTAACAAATAAAAAGAAATGCGTAGTTTTTAAATGAAACGTCCGCCTCCCTGTGTTCGACCCGGAATTTTAATTTCGGTATAAATTTTATTTGTTGAACACGAATTCTTCGCTTTCGAACTACAACGACAGGTTTTCCAAAACCGAAGACGTTAGTGTAGGTTCGTAAATGTTCAACATTTTGGTGCCGTTGCCGGGGAGGCAACGATTTTTGATTTCTCTTCGCGTTTTGTAACTTACAAATCATTTACCTCACTTTTCTCCTTTCTTATTGTAATTGTAGGTACTCTTTCGAGACAGGAAAAAGCGGTAGATTGGAGTAAAGTGCTGTAGAAGGTTTTGTGAGTTACCCATTAGATTTCATTTCATCACATAATAACTCAAACAACAATCAACCTAGGTGTTTTTATAAACTCTAAGGTTAGATTGTTTGTTGTTTGACACCCATACTCACCCCAACCCCCACATTAAAAAGAAAAAAAAAATCTCACAGAGGTACACAACCTCATCTAATTTTCAAACTCAACCGGTAAACCAATCTTAGGAGCCGGTACACACATCCAAACACATAATTGAGTAGAAATCAGATTAGGTAATCATTTGTGTGCCTAATTAAGTGGTGCAATAGGCCAATTGTTTGAGTTGATTGGGCCGCACCACTTCAAATAAAATCAACTCATCAAGTAGCTGCCAATTAGGTTCAACTCTTAGGGATTTACCAGGCACTCCACATTCTTTTTAAATTTTAAAGGAAAACATCTTCACCTATGCTTGCAAAACCTGGTGTGCTAATGAAACTTGATTGAAAACACCTAAAGTTGAATCCTAAAAGCTACTAAGCAAGATTTGAACCTTAAAATTCACCACATCAAAAACAATCTTGCTTGAAAACCACTGGTTGTGCACTCACACACGAATCAATCAATCATTAAGGGCACAACCCATTTAAAGGGCCCATCACATTCCAAAGCACATTCAAACCTTGCCCTAAATAAAATAGAGTAGACGTTGGCCTTAAGGATTGGACTCGCTCTTCAGAACCCAGAACGAGATTATTTTCGATTAGTCTGTTTCTACTGTTCAATCTGATGTCTAGCTAGGGGAGCAGAGTCAAATGATCGTGGTTGGGGTGTACACTAGGAACCGGAGGCGCAAGCTGAAGGAAGAACCTTCTCCCCAGTCCCTCCTTCTAACTGGTTGGATTGAACAGACGGAAGTAGATCAAATCGTTCCTTTATCTCAAGACGAGTTTTGAGAGTCTGTAGGTCTTTAGGCTAACCTATTTAAGGACAGGCTTGATTGTTTGTATTGCAGGGCACCTTTCTTCCTCCCGTGTATCATGAATCCTTCCACATATTTCACGCATTCCTGCTCTTTCCCTCCTGTTGTAAATTATCCTCAACATGACGATTATCCCAACTCGTATTGTAATCGACCATCTGTTAGTTGGGATAATTCGGATTGGGGATACAATTCTAGACCCCCGTGTTTAGGGTCTAACCCTGAACACTTTGATTCTGATTTCTATCCTTCTCAGAGCTACATCGATTACAGATCGTCTTCCTTTAATGAACAGCATAATACGATCTACAATCATGAAGGATACACCGATCCTTACCCATCCTCTGATTTCACTGCCTTTAGGTCATCACCATCTTTCCAACAATCTGAAATGACCTATTATCAGGAAGGGTATAACGAATCTCAATTCGTTAATTCCCCTGCATTGAGCCCAAACCCGCCCAACCCTGAACCAACTCATTTGGTTCAGGTTAACCAGGCTCAAGATAAGGTTCTGGCTAACTTGAGGAATATCATTCAATCTTTAGAAGTTCAGCCAATACCTTGCATTGAGAGATTGGAGCCCCTGATTGAAATGATTGATGATTTAAACAAGTCTTTGTTGGATTGGCTCCAGGATGTTAAGGATAAGAACCCGGGTGAGTTTCTACTTGGAAAATTAGCAAAATTGAGGATGAGATTCGTGGTTGCTTTGATTCAATCTTGGAATAATTCCCAGGATGAACCCTCTTCAGGAAAGCCAATGACAGAACCCGCTCAGGCACCTGTTGGGGGGGACACGTGTTACGAGGCTGACCAGATTGAATTAAAACAACCAATGAAGGATGATCTGATTTCTTCACCTGAGATCCCTAAGCTGGGTTACGAGGAAACGTATGTCTCCTTGGAACACAAAGTGACAACTGATTATGGGACATACATTGATACGGATCTTGATGGTGAAGATTTAAGTTGCGAAGTCTCACGCAAGTTTTCTGAACACGATTTCTGTGAGATGATTGGGCCTGAGGAATCTGATAGATCATTTGATAGCCCAATAACTGAGGAAACTGATCTTATTAGGGCACACATTACGGATCCAGAATCGCATTTTCTGGAGGAATCAATTCAATGCCCTGATTATCAGTTACACCCTGTTGAGCTTATTGATGATTCTAATTCTGAGATAATTAGACCCAAGTCAATTTTGATTCTACCACATCATTTAGACTTGGAGATTTCAGACGGGGTGATGAATACACAAGAGGTCCTGGAATTTGATAAGCTGAATGAGGAGAATAGGAGCTGGGAAGTTCTGATTTGGGAAGTCAATTTTGGAGGAAATAGAAGATTGAGTCGAAGGGTTCCTTTTAAGCTGAAACCATCAAATCAGAACCCTTACGACATTTGTTTCGAGGATGTCAAACCCAAGCACACATTCAACGATTATCCTTTTGAGCTTCAATTCTCTGTAACCTGACTTTTTGGTCTTGGGTTGCATCCTCATAAATCGTAGGCCCGACCCTGCTTGCATTCTGATTTTAGGTTTTGGGTAATTTTTATCTATAGCCTAAGATATTCTCGATTATGGGGTGTGGGTCTGCACCACAATCTGGTCCACATCTGTGGACCTTTGCTGACAGGTCAGAGGATTCTTCTGTTCATTCTGATTCTGACCTGCACTTGTGATTTCTTCATTTCTTTTCTTTGTATAGTGTACCTAGCTGAAGGAACTAAACTCAGCACTTATACAGTTCTTTTTCATTTTCATCTTGGAGCGGACCTGATATTCACGCAATTCAGGTGCTTTCTACGCTTTTCCACTCTATTTTATGTCTTTTTAATACAATGAGGACATTACATTAGATAGGCATGGGGGGATGGATATTCATCTCTGAATTCATTCGTCAGCTCCGTAGATTTGTTTATTTTATTTTATAAAAAAAAAAATTGGAATTAGGAAAGGGAATTTGGGTTTAAGAAAATTTTCAAGCTTAGGAAATACTACATTATGATTTGAACACAAAGACCCTTCAGGTCTTTGGAATTAATCAGCCTGTGTATCCACTAAAATGTGGATTTGTCTTTTGAGTCCTCGCCATCTTAATTCTTTCGTAATTGGAATAAATAAGTTTGGGTGATAAATACACGACTTATCAACCTGCCCTCTGATTTGAGGGAATTTCGAGTCTTAAGCATCTACACACTTTCTTTGCACTGACTCGTTGTTCGACGATTTTTACGGAAATTGGATAGCTAATGAACCTTCTGGGTTATATGGCTGGCAAGTTATCGTGGGTAACAGCCCATAGGTAGGTTGTCCAGAGCCCAGTCACTGGACCTTTCTCTTTTTCCTGCCCTTAGGTAAATCTTAGACCAGGGAAGCCACCTATTTAAAAAAAAAAAAAAATCAAAAAGAAAAGGAGAAAAGAATAAAAAGAAATAAGCCACACTTCCCCGCACGAGTATGGCTAGCAAGTTGTCGGTGGTAACAGTTCATCGACCGATTGTCCAGAACCCAGCTTAGAGAATGCACTAAAAATTCCCAAAACACTTAGGAAGAAGCGGAGAAGTAGAATAAATCGGGGAGATATACACTGGATTCACCCTTGTGTTGACCCCGTAAAAAAATAAAAGTAGGGAGAAAGCTACCGGTTGTAAAGATACACCTTTAGGCAGAATTCTTGTTGAGGTCACCTAGAGGCGTAGAAATCCGAAGTTCGTTCTAATTGCCGGTCAATGAGTCTATCACAATCACAATAAGATGCTTAAAGCTTAGGGTTCTCATCAAATTTTTGGTGAGTTGAATGGCCGTAGAAAGCCACTCTTAAACCCAAAAATTTGAAAATCAAAAAAATTAGAAAAGAGAAAAAGAGAAAAAGAAATTTTTCTTTTAATAAGGCGAGGGCTTGAAGCGGTCTGCATTTTGGCTGATACCCGGGCACTGTTGTGTCTTTGAAGGTTCAGTTCCTAAGTAGACAATTTCTTAATGATTGAAAATTAACTCAAGTCCAAATAATCTAACCTAATTCTTTTATAAATAGCATATAGTTTTTGCTAGGGACTAGCAAAAGATAGGTATGGGGGTATGATGTAAACACATTTATACTACTTAAGATGTCTATTTATGCATGTTCTTAAGCATAGGATTGCATTTCATGATATAAATATTGCATTACATGCATCATCTTGCATTTAGAATAGTTTGAATAAAATGGAGGTTAATTGTCTCCTTTTATGTGCTTGGACAGGGCAAATATTTTATCGGGGCCTCGAATCAAAGATCCAACCGTATGGATGTGATCAGGGTGACGATTGGAGTTCAACGACTCCAAGATTGCCCTAATCAGGCATCCGTAGCATTAAATAGTGACCCGGGAACCCTAGAAGATCAAGGGCCAGGATGGTGTAAATCCGCACTTCAGATGATAAATCCGACTGCACGGATGAATTCGGATCGACGATCGTAGCCCAACGACATAAAAATCGAGTCAATCCGACATCCGTGGCACCATCTACAACTTCCAGAAGATGGACGGCCAAGATGGCGCCACATGGTGCCATCCCAGCCGCCCAAACGGCCGCTTCATCTTGTGAAGGCTCCGCGCCCGATCTCTCTCCGCCATCAGATGGAGATCCAACGGCTGTGGTCGCTCGCGCTTAAAAGCGTCCGCGCGACCATTTCGTCCGCGTAGCGCAGCGGCGACACAGCCGCGGGCGAAGTAGAGGTTGCGGGTTCGAGCCACGGTGAGGGGGTGGAAGGCGCGGGCGAGCGGGCGCGGACGAGCGGCAGATGGAGATCCAACAGCTACACGTGCCTGATAGCGTCGACGCGTGATTGGACGCGCGATCAAACGCACAATCTGACGCGCGGGGGGGCGCGCTACGCAGCGGGCGTGGACGCGATTTAAGCCGTCCGATCTCGCGATCGGACGGCTGAAAAGCGGCGAACGTGCATGGCCGTTGAGCGCGCGAGCCGGCCACTACGCTCATGTTGGGGCTTTAGTGACGGATTTATCCGTCACTAAAGACCCCTTATTTATTGTTTTGAAGTTGTAATGTCCATTTTGCCTCCACTCCTTGCAACTATAAAAGGAGACCCCCTCCATACGAAATTCTCATCCCTTCTTTCTCCTCTCTACCCCTCCAAAGCTCAAAAGAAGCTTGTCCCACACCCGGGATGCTTCTTGCGAGATAAAGTCCAATTTTCATTCCCCTTCGGAAGTGGATCCCGCGACGACGACGACATGCTGCTCCGTTCCCGTTCTTCTGCTTCGTCCTGCTTCGTTCTCCTTCTTCCAGGCGTCGTCCCGTCCGACTCGTCCTCCAAGCAACCGTCGAGGAGGATTTCTCTCTCCCTATTCTTTTTACTGCATTCTAGTATAGATTAACTGCTTTCTAGATTAATCTACTCGTCCTCCAAGCGACCGTCAAGGAGGACATTTCTCCCTCCATTCTTTTAATGCTTTCTAGAGTAAATTTATCGCTTTCTAGAGTAATTATTTTATGCTTTCTAGTTGTAATGAACAATCTCTTCAATGCAAAAATTCCTTATTTATTCTACATCTCATTTTGATTTCTTTGTGTAATATTCTTTTTCTCTCTTACTCTCTCTCTATTCTATTTATTGTAAATAATTAGATAGTTCTAAATTGAATTATTCTATAACAAATAAAAAGAAACGCGTAGTTTTTAAATCAAACGTCCGCCTCCCTGTGTTCGACCCGGAATTTTAATTTCAGTATAAATTTTATTTGTTGAACACGAATTCTTCGCTTTCGAACTACAACGACAGGTTTTCCAAAATCGAACACGTTAGCGTAGGTTCGTAAATGTTCAACAGGGGGTATGATGGGAACACCATCATAGTCCCTAACTAGCCACTTTTAGTTAGGTTTGATGAATAAATGCTCCTACATAATCATCTGAGGGTCATAATTCCATAATATTCTGATTTGAGAAGAAAATAAGGAATCAGGGTTAATTCTACAATTTTAACAGCATATCATGAACACAGAATAACCATGGGGTTTTCCAGGGGTAAATTGAAGGTCAAATGAGTATTAAAGTCTAATAAGCGAGTCCATACATATTGAAATGGGGTTTCACACATTTCTAGAACCAAATCATAACACAAAATCCTAATTTCAGACCTTCTTGAATTAAAGAGGTTTTGTTGAAGATAAAATTCATATAAACCTCTTAAAATTCATATAAAAATATTATCAAAGGTTTAATACTGCTTGTTTGACCATCTGAACCTATTTGACCTTGAATAGGGTCATAGATGAAAGTTTGCCCTAATTTGGGTTTTTATGCAAATTGCCTAATCAAACTTAGTCAAAACTGGAACCCAACTTCACCATTATATTCGTTGGGTCTAAATTAGGTTTTATAAAAATTTGGATCCAATTAGAACCCATCTTGACCTAGTTTACAATTTATCCCTGTAAAACTCTATTCTTACATTTAGCCCCTTAGGTTTCGAAATCTTTGCATTTAGCCCCATAACTTCTCGTCGTTCTCTTATAGTGTGAACCCAAAGCTTTTGACCTTCAATCTGGGATTTCTCCCTGATTTCTCGACCAAATCTCTTTAAAATTGGAGGGATTGATCCTGAGACCATTCCCAATCAATTAAATCACATCTTGGATCTTGATTTGGACGATAGAGCTCATGCAAACTCCACAAATTTAGGGATTTTATTCTCCAAAATTTTGAGATTCTTGAGCTTCTTCCCAAGCTTGGAAGCTGCCCTTGGACCTTTAAAGGGAGACCCTCGCAAGGCCTTTCTCCTTAGTGAGTTTTTGGCCTAGAAATCTTCTTCTACCTCCAGCCTACTCCAAGCTCACTCTAGCAACCACCTTCCTATGGCTTCCTAACCTGCTACCACGTACCATAGGCAATGGGAAAAGCTTCATCTCTTCCTTCCGCACCTCGCCACACCTGTGAGGAGCTCTCCAGCCCCTTCCTCGTCGTTGTCCTCATCTCCAGAGCTTCTTTGTCTCCGGTGCCGACCAATCATAGCTGACCACATCTCCGCTCTCACTTCGTCCGCAACCACTCCTCTTCAACTCCTCTCCACCCCTTGATTTATTTTATGCCTTCAGCATTTAGGATTGCACACTGCTATGCACGTCCCACTGGCACCTTCCCTAGCTCCAGCCATGCTCTGGCTAGCACGTACGCCTGCTCCACTACGTCAACCACCTCGCCACCGCTCCCAGAAGCATTGGCGTAACCTCACAATCAAAATCCCCAACAAAATTGGGGCTATTGAGCAGCAAAACCTCCCACTGAACACTACCACCTTCGTTCAACTTATCTAACTTCACCACGCATGCACACACCTCTTCACAGTATGCCACAACCACCATTACATTCGTCGCACTTAGGTGAACCTCCTGAGCTTTTCTGACAAGGCAGAGAGGTCGTATTCTCCTTCTTAGGTACATCACCGAGCATCGCTGCTATGACCTTCTTCTCTGACCTCTACTGCAATTTTCCAATTGAGTTGATCCTCACTGCTACCTCCAGGTGCTGCGGAACGTTCCTAGGTGCATCTCCAGGTCATCAATTGAGGCAACTAGGCTCTCCTTCAACCTCAATTGCAGTAGCTTCACCTATAGCTACCATGCAAAGAGAAGATGTGGGACTTTAGTCCCACATCTTTGACTGAGGACACTTTAGCTATGGATATAAGTGATTTGTGTTCCCTTTTGTTCTCCCACGATCATGAGGGGTTGAGTCCCTCACTTGCGCGAACCCATCCATTCTTCACTTGTCTGCACACCGGTAAGTCTGGATCCTTGACCATTTACCTAATAACCTAGTACTGTTCACCCGGGTGTGAGCTGAGAAAAGGGAAAGAGAATCAAAGAGAGAGGGAGCAGGTTTTGCTCTACCTAGGGATCCGTGCCCTCTCCCTCTCTCAACACTTAGCCTCTACAGGCTTTGTGCAAGGCCCTTGTGGCTCTGTTGGGTGCTGCTGCTGTACTTCTTCTGTGAGGCTTTCTGAAAGGCCCTTGTGCCTTGTGAGCTGCTATTGGTTAAGGCATCTGAGGCCTTCTATTGTCGTCTGATTTGCATTTAAGTGGTACTGATTGTGATAAGTGGTTGAGAGTATTGTTCATTTATTTGAATTACTTGTGAGCTTAAACTTAAGGGTTAATTTGGTGATTCAAATCACCATTTTAACCCAATTTTTTGCACTCTCATCCTTTATTTCATTGATATATTATTTTGAGCAAAGTTTTGATTATATTTTCATATCTTTCTAAAGTAAATTGTGATTAGTGAATTAAATTGCCATCATTGCTCCCTGTGAACGATCTCGAACTCCAAATTGATTTCGAGCTTTATAAATTTAAATGTTTTGTGTGATTTTGTCAACTATACTGTGATGCATTTTCTAAACAACGATGATTTTGTGGTAAACAACGGGCGAAGGTCCCAAAATCCACATCTCCAGGAGTCATTTGATTTTTTGTCCTGCACCAAAAGATCTATATTTTCTTCTTCCTCTGTTTTTAACATGGAAAACATGGAAAACTATTCAAAGAATTCTGCTTCCACATCCCAACCTGAACCTAACCCATCAGCTGACCCACAAGCTAACTTCACCATCCCTAACCTCCCGCATTTAGAGCTACCACAAAACCTTGAACGGCCAGGTGGCCCTCTAAATCAAAATACAAACCCCTTTTCTCCTATGGTTGACCAATTGGTTCGACTTCAACAAAACCAGCAACAGTTGGCTAGGACAGTGACGAACCTAGCCAACCAAAGATCGGGTTAGCCACTCGGTGAACCTCTCGTACCTTTTAAGGGTTTCTATGTTTCTTCTAATTATGAAGAGAGACCCGGAGTGGTTATACCCCAAGGGGATTTTGAAATTAAACCTGCCATTCTAAACCTAATCAAACATTTCCATGGTCTTCTGAGAGAGGACCCCTTTTGCCACCTTTAGGAGCTAACTATCCTCACTCAAACCACCCGTTCTCGTAATGTGCAGGAAGAGGCGTGGCTCATGAGACTTTTTCCTCTCTCAATAAAAGATAAAGCATCACATTGGTTTAGAATTATCTGGCATCCTATCACCACCTAGCCCCAATTAAAAGGCACTTTTCTTAAAAAATTCTTTCCGATAGGTTGTACAAATGCTTTACGTCGATCAATAATGACCTTTCAACAAAAATTTGGTGAACCTCTCCATGGGTCTTGGGAGAGATTTCACGAACTACTTAGAAGTTGCCCCCACCATGAAATTCCATGATGGCAGCTAGTGTTGATCTTCTATCATGGATTAGAAGATCAATTAAAAAGATTCGTGGATGCTTCATGTGGGAGTAATTTCTTTAATAAAGATGCTGAAAGTGCCTACTTCCTTTTTGAAGAAATGTGTGAAAACTCATTTAATATGGCTTCAATGGACACCTTTGGTAGAACCAATAACTGAAGACTTGGAGTTAATGAAATTGACTCCAAATCCACATTTATTCTAGTCACTCAAGATGATATACATATGATCGCTCAACAACTGGACTAGATGCAAATCAACCATAAAAAAATGGAAGAAAAGCTCACACAAAAACAAGCTCCTTACCCAAATTCTCCTCACCTTCTCAGAAGAGAAAATTTGCACAATATTGATACTACCCCTGCTGGGCAACATTTTTTATCTGAATTCTCACTAGATCTGACTAGGACCTTTGATCTTATGAATCAAAATCCTTTTGACCGTACCACTGAAAATATTTCAACTCTCGAGGAGTAATTTAGAAATTCCTCCAATTCTTATAATCAAAATTGGAAGACCAACCCGAATCCCTCCTGGAAGGCCCCAAATCAAGTTCCATTTCCCAAACAAAATCAATTTGGAAATTATGGGCAAAACTTATATCAACCTGGGCCATCCCAGGAAGATATCAACACCCAGGTCATGAAGACCCTACAAGGAATGCAGACTCAAATGACCAAAGTAACTCGTATGATTACCAATTTACAACATCAACACATGGTTACTCTGGATCATAGTCCTATTGGCAACCTGCCATCCCAACCCATGCCCAACCCTAACAATCAACAAAATCAATATCAAGGGATATCCTAGTCAACCTATCCACCCAACACCCCATCATCTACCGGGTTTTAATCAAAATCAGGTCCCTATCCTCCTAGAAACAACCATACTGCAAATGCAGTGACTCTAAGGAACGGGAAAGCCACTCATGATCCCTTGCCTACTCAAGAAACTTGCCTAAAAGAAAAGCAGATCAACTCTTCTCCCTCTTCCTTTAACTCCATTCAAGAATCCGAAAATGCAAAACAGGAACACCTAGCACCTTTTCCACAAGCCCTTTACTCTTCACAAACTAAGAAAAAGAAATCCGAGTCCATTGATATGGAATTGATGGATCTTTTTGGGCAAGTAGAAATAAATATCCCTCTCCTAGATGCCATAAAATACATCCCTACCTATGCCAAATTCTTACAAAAGGCAGCCAAGAAACCTAGGAAAGGTGATCCTTCCAAAGATAGTAAGCTCAGTTGTGAATAGCAAACTACCTTAGAAACGAAAAGATCCAGGCACCCCCTTATTCAAGTAGTCATTAATGACACTTTCTTTGATCGCTCCTTATTGGATCTCGATGCCTCAATTAATCTCATCCCTACTGTCATTTTCAAAGAATTCAAGATCAGTGAATTAAAGCCTGTCGAGGCAACACTTCAATTAGCAGACTAATCTACAATTAAACCCAAGGGGATTGTCGAGGATGTAATAGTCTAGGTCAAAAATAGTCTATTTGCCGTGGACTTTTTGGTCCAGGATATAAAGGTACCAGAAGCTTTAAAGAATGGCCCCATAATTCTTGGAAGACCATTCTTAGCCACTGCCAAAGCCAATACTAATTGTGATTCTGGAAAGATGAAAATCATGTGCGGTGGTGAATCTGTTACCCTTGATATTTTCTAAGCTTCTAGGCATTTCCAAGAACCAGATTTCTTTGATGACTCGAATTTTGAGATTGAAAATTTAGTAGAGGAAACAATGCAAATTTAGCATATGGGTTCCTACTTTGTAGTTCACACGGTTCCTGAACAATCTGATTTAACCCACCCTCCCACCCTAACCATACCTTCTCCATCTGACTCTTCATCTAACCCCCTCCCTCTCACTTCACCCCTAAAAGCAAAACTCATTTTGTAGCTAGGCCCTCAACTAGAATTAAAACCATTGCCCGACTCCATTAAATATGTTTTCCTAGGTCCAAGCTAGACCATGCCCCTGATTATCAATTCTCGACTTACTGGGGCATAAGACAAAAAACTTCTCCAGGTATTGAGCAAAAATAAAAAAGCTATTGGCTGGACCTTTTCTGATCTTAAGGCTATTAATCCGTCCTACTGCACCCATAAAATTTATCATGAGGACAACTCTCGCCCCTCCCGCCAGCCACAAAGGCACTTGAACCCTAATATGCAGGAGGTGGTTAAAAAGGAGATTATAAAGTGGCTTGATGCTAATATCATCTACCCCATTTCTGACAGCTTTTGGGTTAGTCCCACACAAGTAGTTCCAAGAAAAGTTGGACTAACAGTTGTCACTAATGAACATGGGGAAAATATAGCCACTAGGATCACTTCTTCTTAGCACGTGTGCATTGATTATAGAAAATTGAACACCACCACCAAGAAGGACCATTTTCCACTCCCTTTTATTGATTAAATTTTGGAGCGATTAGCCAGACATGATTACTACTATTTTCTAGACTATTATTCTGACTATAATCTAGTTGCGGTCCATCCTAACGATCAAGGCAAAACTACATTCACTTGCCCCTTCGAAACCTTTGCTTTCTAAAGGTTGCCTTTCGGTCTTTGCAACGCACCTGTGACTTTTCAACAATGTATGCTTGCAATTTTTTTGGACTTGGTAGGTGAATGTCTGGAAGTCTTTGTGGATGACTTCCCTGTAGATTCTTTAGATCTTTGTCTTAGAAATCTGGAAAGAACTCTCCAAAAATGCATAGAAGTTAACCTAGTCCTTAATTGGGAAAAAAGTCATTTCATGGTCCAGGAAGGAATCGTCCTAGACCATGTTATTTCCAAAAGGGGAATTGCGGTAGATTGAGCTAAAATTGATGCTATCTCCAAGGTCCCACCACCCACTGCTGTAAAACAAATTTTATCTTTTTTGGGGCACGTGGGCTTCTATCATTTCATCAAGAATTTTCCCCAAATCTCCAAGCCCTTAAGTTACTAAAGACCAACCTTTCGACTTTAATCATCAATGCCTGGAGAGTTTTAATCAGCTGAAGAAGGACTTCACAGAGGCACCAATTTTACGGGGACCTGACTCAAATTGTCCCTTTGAATTAATGACAGATGCCTCTGATTTTGCTGTGGGCGCCATTCTAGGGTAGAGAATTGATAAGAAGCCGATTGTGATCTATTATGCCAGTAAAACTCTTGATGATGCACAATGAAATTACATTATTACTGAAAGAGAACTTCTTGCCATTGTCTTTACCCTAGAAAAATTCCGCTCTTATCTGTTGGGGTCACATGTCACTGTATACACTGACCACTCAACACTTAAAAATCTGTTGAACAAAAAGATGCGAAACCTCACCTTATTTGTTGGATCCTACTGCTCCAGGAATTTGACGTGGAAATCAAGGATAAGACGGGGTCACAAAATGTAGTGGCTGATCATTTCTCTCGTATCATGATGAATGATATGTTGACCCCCCTGATATATTCCCTGATGTGACTATCTTAGCTGCTAATACCTTCCCCTAGTTTGCACCTATTGCAAACTATTTAGCAACAGAACGAATCCCCTCTGATTGGCCTAAAACTAAAAGGGATAAGTTCTTTGCTGACATTAAATATTACTTTTGTGAGGAGCCCGATCTTTTCCGCATCTGTGTTGATCAGTTCATTAAACGATGTGTCCCCGACTCAAAAATTCATGACATTTTGACACACTATCATTCAAAGGAATGTGGAAAACATTTCTTGGGCAAGAAAACTGCAGCTAAGGTCCTCACTTCCAAATTCTTTTGGCCCAGCCTTCACAAAGATGCTCATTCTTTTGTTCGATCCTGTATGCATTGCCAAAGCATCGACAACATGACTCGAAAGGATATAATGCCCCTAAATCCAATTTCGGAAGTTGAAATTTTTGTTGTATGGGGCATTGACTTCATGGGACCGTTCATCAATTCTTGTGGGTATTTATATATACTAGTCGCAGTTGACTATGTATCAAAATGGATCGAAGCAATACCACACTCACAATGATCACAAAGTGGTAGTCAAGTTTATCAAGAAAAACATTTTCTTGAGATTTGGCATTCCCAAGGCCATCATCAATGACGGAGGATCACATTTCACTCGCTCTCAATTCTGGCACCTCCTTTCCAAATATGGGGTTAATCATAAAATTTCCACTCCTTACTACCCTTAAACAAATGGCCAAGCAGAAGTTTCTAACCAGGAGATAAAAAATATTTTACAAAAGATGGTTAGGCCTGATGTGTAATTTTTCTTACGAAAATGCAAGGATTTATAAAGACCGAACAGGGAAGCTTCATCACAAATATATTGTTCGGAAAAATTTTGATGTCAATGAATGCATTTGGCTTTTCGACGCTAGATTATGAATTTTTCCAAGAAAACTAAAATCCAAATGGACCGGCCCATTTATTGTCCTTAAAACTTATCCATATGGCACTGTTGATCTTTTTGATTTTAAAACAAATACCACTTTTCAAGTCAACGACGAATGTTTAAAGGCCTATTTAGATAATACTCTGAATCTCCCATCTAACACGGTTGATTTAACCAACCTACTAGCTAATGATCCTTGTTGCAATTCATGCCTGGTTGAATGGTGTAAAAGAGCACTGGATGGGAGGTAACCCATCATTTTTCCTACTTTTCATTTTTCTATTTTTTTTTCAGCAGGTTTGTCGATCCTGATTTTGACTACCTTCACCAAGGTAATCTCTTTTCCCTTCCTATTGCATATGGACATGACATATCTTGAGCATGGGGAAATGTTTTTAGATTTTGACGATCAAATCAAGATTTTGAAAACCCAAAAACATTCAATTTTCTTGTTTCATTTTCTGCATGAATATCCAAAAAAATAAAAATGTTGAAAACTTTTTAAGGAAATTTTGAAATCAAGACTAAGGTTGAAGATTCACTTCAAGGTACAATGGAATTTAATTTTTAACAAACTAGGGATAAGGATACATATTTGATTATTATAATTTTTGGGTCTATCTCTAGACTAGATCAGGTATCATTCTTAAATTCCACCTGAACTCATGATAATTCAAGTGCCTTGATCTCCTTTTGTGACTTGGAAAGTATTTGGCTTAGCTTCCGATCCAAATACTTGCATCTCTTGCAAAATTTCTTGCGTCAAATTTCACACACAATCCAACAGCTAAAAGACAATTAGAAATTAGAAAAACTCCTTATTTGGCCTTAGTATGTCCAAGGCAGATCATTGGTTTCAGTTCCCATCGTTGAGGAGGAAAATAACTCCTTCGAGGATGTGATGTCAATATGTTACCACCTTAGCGCTGCTCTATATCTATATTCCATATCTTTAGATGGAGCATTAAGACGCATTTTGCAGCTCAAGTGTCTTGGAGGTTCTCTACCTATAGCATCAGAGCAAGAGCTTGAGTTTTCTTGGAGTGCCCCTTTACACTGCATCATGTTTTGGGGTTGTGAGCTCTTGGGTGGGGTCTTGGATAGTACTATCTTGAAGTGCTAGCGCTAGAGCCCCCTCGAGGATTGGTAATGGGAATGATGATCCCGACACATCTGTTATAGGACTAAGCTAAGAATAAGCATGGGGGAGACAAAAAAAAAGTTTTAAACCAAAAGCACGACCTTATAAATGTTGGCTTTTCACAATCACAGACACAAGGTTTTAAAGGATGTTGCAAGTTGCAAATCGGATTCAAAAGCTGAAGAAATTCTAACTACAAAAATTTTGGGTCATCTGAATTAATATAGGGTTAATTTGAGAATTTTTGAAGGATACATTGATCCCAATTCATCTATTTTTTGGATTTGAAAATGAATCCTGATGTTTACTTATAACAAATCTCTTACCTCTCGTGTTTTAACCAACCAAGGTCCCATGATCTCCTCAAAAGTTGACAAAAATTAGTTTTCCCAAAGAATCTATTTTGTGCAAATTTATTTTGCTGAGACTAGCAAAAGATAAGCATGGGGGTTTATAAATGCCAATTTATCATCATCCATATGCCCTAAAACAAACCTAGCTCTTAGGATTTTAACTCCGTAAACGGCTTTTTGGGCTGCATTTAGGCATCAATTAGGTTAGTCATGCATTGAATGATTTGTTGTATTTTTGACACATTTATTTAAGTGTTATGGATGAACAGATAGTCAGATCCCTAAAACCGTAGCACTCAAGAAGGAAACTAGTGAAGAGGAAGCTCAATCCAGCTGGGACTCAGCCAAATCCAGCTCATCATAGCTGGATACCAGCTCACTTGGGATAGGGTTAGCTCCTTTAAGCTCCATTTACCTCATCTTAGTTGAATGGTAGCTCATGGCAGCTCATCTTAGCTCAATGTAGCTCAAGTCAGCTTAGATCCAGCTAAACTTAGTTGAGTCTAGCTCATCTTAGCTCCATTCAGTTCACTAGGAGCTCTAGTTAGCTCAACTAAATTAACAAGAGTCCACTTTAGCTCAGGTTCAGCTCTCCCTAGCTCCACTTAGCTCATGGTAGCTGAACTCCCTTCAGCTTAACTACTACTTGTCAACTAGTAGCTAAGCTAGCTCGAGAGTTCTAATCAAAAGCAGGTCCAGCTCAGCCAAACTTCAAACAAGTTGGGACCAGCTCAATTACTCAAGCCTAGCTGCTAGCAGAAGAACTAGCTAGCTAAGCTGAGTTGCTGAGTCCTCATGAAGGCCTCTTTAGCAAGATCAGCTCTAGTGCAGCTTCACTTTAGCTCCAGACAACCCTTCCTCAGCTCCTCTTCCCTAAACCCTAGCTCCATCATACCTTGTCCTCTACCCATCTTCTAGCTAATATAGCTTAGCTAGCTTAGTTACACCTGAGCTCTCCTTGGCCGCCCACCACCTACAACCTAACTCCACCTCACCACCTAACTAGTCCACCAAATAAGCTACCCACCTACACCTAGCCCACTCCTCTTTTGGCACCAACATAAGCACCTCTTTACCCCACTAACACCACCAAAAGACATATTAATTTTGGCACCAAAAACACCTAACTACCCTCCGCATTTTGGTGCCAAAATAAACCCCTATCCTAGCCCTACATCTCACCTCTTAAACCATCTCCATCCTTCAATGTTGGAGCCACCTAGGCAACCCTACAATTGGTGCCAACTTATGTTGGCCTTAGGATCAATTAACCACCCTAGAAACCCATCCTAACCATCCATCCTAAAGCCAACTACACCCCCTTTAAACCCCTTCATTTGTCGCCACCTTTTCTAGCCCTTAGATCACTTAACCACCACCCAAAACTCATCCTAGCCTTCCATCTTATTCCACGCCAACTACCCCCCATCCCTTCCTATATATAACCCCCTTAACAACCACTATAAGGACACCTTTGGCTTCATTAATTCCACCATATTCTACCCACCAAAGATGGCCAAGAGAAGGAGAAGAAGAAGATTAAGGGGACACTCTATCCCCTTGGTGCCTTCCCCTCTTCCCTTCTCTCTTGTGCCCCCACTATCCAGAGGACTAGCCAGGAAAGGAGGACATCCAAGAGGAGGTTCTTGAGGGTGGTGCATGCCCACCCTAGGAGGAATTCTTGTGGCTGGAAATCTTCCACCCTTGGAGGAGCAAGGACACGCCCATCTAGGACTTGCCAGGAGGAGGATCTCACCAACTTGAAGGAACTTTTCAAGGAAGGAAAAGAAGGAGAATTTCTTTTCAAGCCTAGGAGCAGTTGAGCTTGGAGCAAGAAGCTTCTCTTCACCAACATCACCAGGAGGATTTGTGTTTCACTTTTTGTATTTTCAGTTTTTTTTAGTAGAAGCATTCCTCTACTTATCTTTTTGTAAAACAAATTTCTCCTTAATTAAAGTTGCTTTCTTTTCAATTTTGGTTACTTTTTCTTGCATCTTATTACTTTTACCATAGTGCACTCAAACATTCTCTCTAATTACCCTAGGTCTTCACGTACCTAGGGTGAGCTTAGAAAGTAGAATTTCTTGTCACTTAGGTTTCAGTTTTAGCAAGTTAGGCATGGTCTTTTTCCTGCTTTCAAATTCGTAATTTCCCATTACTTGAAAATCCAAAAAAATCATATATTCAAAAATTCAAAAAGAAAGTTGATTTCCCTATTGTTAAGCGAGAGTATTTAAAGTGCATTCTTACCTCCTTGGATGATCCTAGATACCACCACTATCTAGGTTTATAAATTGTAAAAGCGATTGCGAATTGGCGTGTTACAATGACCTAAAAACCCTAATTTCAAATCATGCCTTTCTCACCATCAACCATCGCCACCAGAATGGCCTCACTCTCCTCGACCTCCTTTGAGTTTCCCACGGCCAGTTGTCCTTCCTTCTTCACATGCGTGCAAAGGGGTGAGGATCCCTTATTTTGCAACATTAGAGGCCCTATTAAAATTAACATCTAAATGCTAATGCCACCTCTTCAATTTTTTATTTTTATTATTTTATTGAGGTGAATTTGTGACATTCAACTTACCCTTTCTCGTAATTGTTCAACTCATGTTGATCACTTTTGATTGCATCAAATTGCGACTCAGATTTGCACTCTAATACAAATGTAAGTGAAAATTACGTGGGATGCCACTGCACATGCACTATTCACATATTTGGAGCTTTGATTTCTTACATGAAATTTGCATAAATAGCCCTTGACTTCTCTATAAATTGGGGGTTCACATTCAGAGCAGCATATCCATTAATTGATTTGACGAATATTTCTATGCAACCATCTTTCGTCTCTACGAACATGATTGTTACATATCTATGATCTTATTAGTCTATTCCTCCATATGGATATGACCTAATCCATCGTGGTTAGTTTTCACTGATATATATTTTTGATCTGGGATTTTTCCACCACAAGTTACATTACTACGACGACATATTTTTTTGACATGAAAAAATTTCCTATTCAGGCACACCTAGAGACTACACTCCTACAGGGAGTTGCTCCTAGTGGGAGCATTGATGTGACTCAACAATTCTAGCCAATCCTATGATGATAATCTAGTTTTTTCTATGACTGGTCCTTAATAGACACTAACCGCGCTTGCTCTTCGTGGTCGCAATATTTAGGCTTGGGTAGGTCGCAAGAGGCCTAACTCTTTTGACAGAGGTCATCAACACTCTTGATACGTTGAGAACGAGTACACCTTTTTGAGGATCAATAGACTTGCTAGCCTCTCCCCTGCCCAGGGTGAGACTATCAGGTTGGAAATCCAAGGAATGGATGCATCTCAATCTGCTGTTGTAGAGAGGGATGATTCCAAAATCTGATCATTGAGGGGAGTGAGAGAATAAATTTTAGATTACTAAATAATAGTAAAAAGAGTCAACATGGTTCATGGGTTTAGACCATGGTGGTTGGAAAGCTTTGACCGGGTTTGGGAGTCGAAACTTGGGCAATTGAGTTAGGCTAAGGATCTATCTAGTTAGCGAAATTGTACACTACCCTGTGTTTTTTATTGTGATATAGTAGATGTTTGTTCCCTACTAAGATGATTGGCTCATCCAATCTTTGTGACCTAATTCAGGTTATTGCTGTTTTGTGACATTGATGCATGAGATTTGTCGTTGTGCGGGTTTTGCTGAGATTTTTGGCAGGTAATTTTTATGCTTTGGTTTTATGGTGGATTTCTATTTTAATATGCCAGCTTAGTACATGTTTAGTTTGTACCATACAATTTATTTTTGTGCCACTCTTGTGATATTTCTTCCATTTCTTATTAAATGAAACTCTTTGATAGCTCGGCTTAGTTTGGTACAACCTTAATTAAATAAACCAGCACCTCTTTTGTTGTCATTCATCGAAACTCTGACTCTCATTTAAGGGTTTGACTTTTGGGGCTTGGCACTAGATGGGGGTGACTAGTGATTTAGGTAGTAAACAATATGTTAATTAAAAAAATTTAGAGTTAAAAGCCAAGCAACCCATAAATAATTCACCACACACAACACATGATATATAGTGGAAATCCAAACTAGGAAAACTACTACCTAGGTCTTCCAACCAAGGATTTTGCCTCAAGTCAATCTTGGAAAACTATACGGTACTTATGGGGTACCAAACCCTTGGTACAAATCCTCTTGATAATTCCAATCAAGAGTAAACCCCTCTCACTTGAGAGGAGAGGAGCCTACAACTTGGGCCCTCAGATTACAAGATAAAAGATAGAGAATAGACTGAATGAAAAATAAATTTCTGCTCTTATGGGTAGTCCTAAAGAAATATGCAATAATTTATATGAAAGTGCTATCTAGGAGATTAGAATATACTCCCTTGATGTGTATAAGAGTGTGGAATGGTTGGGAGTTGAAGTGGTGGAGCCTGAAGTAGGTGGATGTTGAAGAAACAAGGCACCAAGCACTTCCAAGAATACTAAAGGTGAGTTTTTGTTGAATGTATACTTGTAGGATTAGAATTGAAGTGTAGGGGTGTTCTCTCTTGTTTCAAGTGAGTGGGAGAGGTCAAGATATATATGGGGTGTGTTTTGGGCTCTAAAATGTGTAGGCAGCATGCATTGCAATGTTCAAAAATCTCCCACTCAATCCAAGCTAACGATAATTAAGTTGGTCAAGAAGTACTTTATCTACCATTAGGTAAAGGTGATCTAATGTTAGGTGAACTATCTAACATTAGATGCTCAGTTACGTATAAAGTTTACCATCTCTTGATCACATGTTGATGACAAAGGAGGGTCTATCTAACATTAGACAATGCCTGTCTAATGTTAGATCAACTGTATAACGTTAAGTACAAAGTTCAACACAAAGTTCGTTATCTCCTGGATGGTCTGGTTGGCACCCAAGTTGCTATCTAATGTTAGGTACATAATACCTTAGATGGCCTGTAAAAAGCCTTTTAACTGTCTTAAGAGTGATTTTTGGGCTCCAATAGAAATTAAAGTCATGCACTATCACCTATAGGCTTAGTTAGACATATTTAACATATTTAGACTAGGTATGGTATTCATGTGAAGAATTGTATATAAGACCCCTAAGTTTATGCTAATATGAAATCTAATTGGGGCTCTCCTTACAATCTAAAAATATAAAATTACTACTTATTTCCAATGTTTTGAAGAGACCTGCTAGACAAAGTCTTGAGTAACTTGATCTCCTCCATCTTCTTAGCTCCAGATTTTATCAAATTGGCGTCAACCTGAAAAACATTCTTATAACATCCATGCATAAAATTCAATTGTACTCCCAATTACTTGAGATGTTTGTTATCATCAAAACCATTGTTTAAGGATAATGTGGTACCCAATTACTTAGCACCTACATTCTCTGAGAGTACTTGCGGATCTAATACACAAAACTAGAGGAGAGGGGTGAATACTATAGATGGAAATATAAAAATAATCAATTTAAATTATCACAAACCTCAAATATCAAACACAAGTACACCTGTATTTATAATGGAAACCCTTGCGAGTAAAAACCACTACCTAAGCCTTCCAACTTAGGATTTTCCCTAACTAGACCAAGCTAGTCAATCCACTAAAATCTCGTACCACTTGAACAAGAGTGGCACAACCTCTTACAACATTCCTTCTCTTTATAACCTAAAGAGAAGCACAACGGGCCTCCCAAAACAACTAGGGACCCTAATCAAAATAACATAGTAAAGGAAATACAGTATAATCCTAAGGAACCTCAATGAAAAATCAAATCGATGTTTTCTGCAGAGGATTTTGATCAGAGTGCTTTAGAAAGCATGGAAGTAGAAGCGTAGGAGCACTACAGAGATGAAGGCGTAAAAGAACTTTTTGTAGAGGTATTTCACTCTTGGCATGTGCAAAACAAGGCTACCAAGGACCTCTATTTCTACTAGAATTTAGACCTAGAAAGGAAGCCTTTCAAATGCATTTGGTTGATCAAATAATGTAGTTTGGTTGATCAAAAAAGCATTTGGTCGGTCAATTTATTTATTTGGTCGATCACTGATTGGTCGATTAATTAATCTTTTGATCGATTAAAAGGGGTTTTAATGAACTTCCTAATTTGTCTAGATTTGATCGATTAGCCTAAGTGATTGGTTGATCAAAGTTGTTTGGTCAACCATTTTTAATAATTGGTCGATCAACTAATGTTAGAACTATGTTTTTAGGTAAATTATATTTTAAGAGAATAAATTTGAGATTCCATACATGTATTCTAAACTCAAGAAATAAAAAGACTCAAGAGATGACTCTAGAGAGCTTTATTCCTTTCCATGAGTCAAGATAGAGCCCTGAAAGATTAGTGGTGAGACTACGAGTTGCTACGCTAATGTATTTGGTTTTGAAAACCTGTCGTTGTAGTTTGAAAGCGAAGAACTGGCATTCAACAAATAAAATTTATACCGGAATAGAAATCTCGGGTCAACTTAGGGAGGCGGATGTTTGATTAAAACTACACATTTGTTTTATTTGTCACAAAGTAGATTAATTGATTAGAAACTATCTATCTAGTTACACTAAATAGAAGAGAGAGAATATTACAAACAAAAACCAAAAAAGAGATGTAGAATGAACATGGAATTCATTATCAAAGAGATTGTTCGTTACACTAAACATTACGACTAGAAAGCAGAAAATGATTACACTAAAAAGTAGTAAATCTACTCTAGAAAGCATTAAAAAGAATGGAGAGAGAATTATCCTCCTCGACTGTCGCTTGAAGGACGAGCCAGACGGGACGACGCCTGGAAGACGGGGAATGGAGCAGGACAAAGGAGGACGAAGCGGGAAGAATGAGAACGGGGCAGCACGTTGTTGTTGCCACGGGATCCACTTCCGAAAAGGGGATGAAAATTGGACTTTATCTTTTAAGAAGCATCCTGGGTGTGGGACAAGCTTCTCTTGAGCTTTGGAGAGGGAGAGAAGAGAAAGAAGGGATGAGAATTTCGTATGGAGGGGGTCTCCTTTTATAGTTGCAAGGAGTGAGGGCAATTTGGTCATTACAAGTTGAAAATCATTAATTAAAAACCTTTAGTGTCGGATAAATCCGTCACTAAAGGCTTGAACGTGGTGGTAGTGGGCCGACGTGTGTGCACCCGCTCATTTCCCCACTCTCAACGCCTCTCCACGTTCTTTAAACCTCGGCCATTCGATCGTGAGATCGAACGGCTGAGAGTGCTCCTCACCGTGCCTCCTTAGTGCGCGCATACGCATGCGATCCCACGTTATGCGCGGGCGTGCATGGGTGAGTCATCTGGATTGAGTGCTCATAGCCGCTAGATCACCATCGGGCGGTCAATCGTGCCCGCACCTCCGTGCCTCAGCGTCTGCTCCATGTGACTCGAACGCATGCCTGATCACGAGCGAGCGCTCTATCCACTGCACTACGCGTGTGGATGGGTGGGTGGGCCGATCTCTAAGTGCGCGATCAAGATCGTTGGATTGAGATCCAACGGTCGAGATAGCTCCTTCCAACGATCCTTCAGAATCTTCAAATGCCAGTTGAGCTCCTCTGTCTGCTGTTGGATCTTGATCCAACGGCAGAGATGTGTGGGTTCTAGAAGCTTTAGCAGTTGAGGGCTGCTGGTTGGGCGGCCGAGATGGCACCACGTGGTGCCATCTTGGCTGTCCAACTTCTGAATGATGTAAATGGTGCCACAAGTGTCGGATTAAGTCGATTTTCACGTCGTTAAGCTGTGATCGTTGATCTGAATCCATCCGTGCAGTCGAATTTATCGTTTAAAGTGTGGATCACACCATCTTGGCCCTTGATCTTCTAGTGTTCCTTTGTCTCTATCTAATGCTACAGATGTCTGATTATGGTGATCTTGGAGTCATTGGACTCCAATCGTCGCGCTGATCACATCTGTACGGTTGGATATTCGATTTAAGGCTCCGATAAAAATTTTTCCTTGTCCCTGAACATAAAAGGAGATAATTAACCTTCATTTTATTCAAACTAATCTAAATGCAAAATGAAGCATGTTATGCAATATTTATAGTATGCAATGCAATTCTATGCTTAAGAACATGCATAAATAGACATCTTATGTAGTGTAAGTATGTTTACATCACACCCCCATGCCTATCTTTTGCTAGTCCCTAGCAAAAACTATATGCTATTTATAAAAGAATCATGTTGGATTATTTGGGCATGAGTTATTGTCAATCATTAAGAAAATGTTTACTTAGGATTTGAACTTTCAAAGACACAACAGTGCCTGGGTATCTGCCAAAATGCAGACCGCATCAAGCCCTCGCCTTATTCAAAGAAAAATTTCTTTTTCTCTTTTTCTTCTTTCTAATATTTTTTGGATTTTCGAGTTTTAGGGTTTAGGAGTGGCTTTTTATGGCCATTCAACTCACCCAAGATTTGATGAGAACCCTAAGTTCTAAGTAGCTTATTGTGAATGTGATAGACTTGTTGATCGGCAGTAAAAACGGACTTCGGATTTCTACACCTCTAGGTGACCTTAAAAAAGAGAATTATGCCTAAAGGTGTATCTTTACAACCGGTAGCTTTCTCCCTACTTTTATTTTTACGGGGTCAACACAAGGGTTAATCCAGTGTATATCTCCCCAGTTTATTGTACTTCTTCGCTTCTTCCTAAGTGTTTTGGGAATTTTCAGTGCATTTATTGAGCTAGATTCTAGACAACTAGTCGATAAGCTGTTACCACCGACAACTTGCTAGCCATACTTGTGCAGCGAAGTGTGGCTTATTTCTTTTATTTTTGTTTTCTTTTCTCCTTTTCTTATTCTTTTCTCTTTGACTTTCTTTTTCTTTTTCTTTTTAAGTAGGTGGCTTCCCTGGTCTAAGATTTACCTAAAGGCAGCAAAAAGAGAATGGTCCAGTGACTGGGCTCTGGACAACCTACCTATGGGCTATTACCCAGGATAACTTGCCAACCATATCATCCTAGAAGGTTCATTAGCTACCCAATTTCTGTTAAAATCGCTGAACAACGAGTCAGTTCAAAGAAAGTGTGTAGATGCTTAAAACTCAAAGTTCTCTCAAATCAAAGGGTGGGTTGATAAGTCGTGTACTTATCACCCAAACTTATTTACTCCAATTATAATAGAATTAAGATTAGCGAGGACTCGAAAAATAAATCCACATTTTAGTGGATACACGAGCCGATTAAGTCTGAAGACCTGAAGGGTCTTCGTGTTCAGATCATAATGTAGTATTTCCTAAGATTGAAAATTTTCTTAAACCCAAGTTCTCTTTCCTAATTCCATAATTTTTTTTTATAAAGAAAATAAATGAATCTACGAAGCTAACAAATAAATTCAGAGATGAATATCCACCCCCCCATGCCTATCTAATGCAATGTCCTCATTGTATTAAAAAGACAAAATAGAGTGGAATGGAGTAGAAAGCACCTGAATTGCATGAATGTCGAGTCCGCTCTGAGATTAAAAAAAAATTGTATACGTGCTGAATTTAGTGCCTTCAGCTAGGCACTCTATACAAAGAAGAGAAATAAAGAATTCACAGGTGCAGGTCAGAATCAGAATAAAAAGATGAAACCTCTGACCTACCAATAGATGTCCACAGATGTGGACCAGATTGTGGTGCAGACCCATACCCCATAATCGAGAATATTTAAGGTTCTGGATAAAAATTACCCAAAACCTAAAATCAGTATGCAAGCAGGGTCGAGCCTATGATTTATGAGGATGCAACCCAAGACCAAAAAGTTGGGTTACAGAGAATTCAAGCTCCAAAGGATAATCAATGAATGTGTGCTTGGGTTGGACATCCTCAGAACAGATGTCGTAAGGGTCCTGAATTGGAACCCTTAGACTTAGTTTTCTATTTCCTCCAAGGTTTGCTTCCCAAATCAGAACTTCCTAGCTTCTGTTGTCCTCATTCAGCATGTCAAATTCCAACACCTCCTGCATATTAATCACCCCATCTGAAATTTTCAAGTCTAAAAGATGTGGCTGAATCAGAATTGACTTGGGTCTAGTTATCTCAAAAACAGAATCAAAGATAAGCTCAATGGGGTGTAACTGACAATCAGGGCATTTGATTGAATTCTCTAGAAAATACGATTCTGGATCCGTAATGTGAGCCCCAATAAGATCAGGCTCCTCAGTTATTGGGTTATCAAATGATCTATTAGATTCCTCAGGCCCAATCATCTCACAGAAATCATATTCTGTAAACTCACGTGAGACTTCGCAAATTGAATCTTCACCATCAGAATCAAAGAAATCAAGATCCGTATTAATGTAGGTCCCAAAATCATCTGTCACTCTCTGATCCATGGAGACATACATTTCCTCGTACCCTGGCTTAGGGATCTCAAGTGAAGAAATCAGATCATCCTTAATTGATTGCTCTAATTCAATTTGGTCAGCCTCGTAATGCGTGTCCCCCCAATAGGTGCCGAGCGGGTTCTGACATTGGCTAGCATAAAGGGGGTTCATCCAGGGAATCATCCCATGATTGAACTAAAGCAACCACAAATCTCATTCTCAATTTTGCTAACTTCCCAAGTAGAAACTCACCCAAGTTCTTATCCTTAACATCCTGGAGCTAATCCAATGAATACTTGTTCAAATCATCAATCATTTCAATCAGGGGCTCCAATCTTTCAATGGAAGGTATTGGCTAAACTTCTAAAGATTGTATGATATTCCTTAAGTTAGCCAGAACCTTATCTTAAACCTGGTTACCCTGAACCAAATGAGTTGGTTCAGGGTTGGGCGGGTTTGGGATCAGTGCAGAGGAGTTAACGAATTGAGATTTGTTATACCCTTCCTGATAATAGGTCATTTTGGATTGTTCAAAAGGTGGTGATGACCTAAAGGCAGTGTAATCAGAGGATGGGTAAGGATCGGTGTATCCTTCTTGATTGTAGATCGTATTAGGTTGTCCATGAAAGGTTGACGATCTATAATCGATGTGGCTCTGAGAAGGATAGAAATCACAATTATGGTGTTCAGGGTTAAACCCTAAACACGGAGGTCCGGAACTGTATCTCCAATCCAAGTTATCCCAACTAACTGATGGTTGATTACAGTATGAGTCAGGATAATCATCATGTTGAGGATAATTCAAAACAGAAGGGAAAGAGTGGGAATGCGTATAATATGTGGAAGGATTCATGATAAATGAGAGGATGAAAGGTGCCCTACAATACAAGCAATCAAACTTGTCCTTAAGTGGGCTAGCCTAAAGACCTACAGACTCCCATAACCCGTCTTGAGATAAAGAAATGATTTTATCTACTTCTGTCTATTCAATCCAACTAGTTAGAAGGAGGGACTGTGGAGAAGGTTATTCCTTCGGCATGCGCCTCCGGTTCCTAGTGTACCCCTCAACTGCGATTATTTGATTCTGCTCCCCTAGCCAGACATCAGATTGAATCGTAGAAATAGACTAATTGAAAATAATCTTGTTCTGGGCTCCAAAGAGCAAGTCGAATCCTTAAGGCCAACATCGACTCTGTTTTATTTAGGGCTAGGTTTGAATGTGCTTTGGAATGTGATGGGCCCTTTAGTTGGGTCGTGCCCTTAATGACTGATTGATGTGTGTGTGCGTGCACAACCAATGGTTTTCAAGCAAGATTATTTTTGATGCGGTGAATTTTAGGGTTCAAATCTTACTTAGTAGCTTTTAGGATTCAACTTTAGGTATTTTCAAACAAGTTTTGTTGGCACACCAAGTTTTGAAAGCATAGGTGAAGACGTTTTCCTTTGAAGCTTAAAAACAATGTGGAGTGCCTGGTAAATTCCTAAGAGTTGAACCTATGTAGTAGCTACTTGATGAGTTGATTTTAATTAAAGTGGTGTGGCCCAATCAACTCAAACAATTGGCCTATTGCACCACTTAATTAGGCACACAAGTGATTACCTAATCTGATTTCTACTCAATTATGTGTTTGGATGTGTGCACCAGCTCCAAAGATCGGTTTACTGGTTGAGTTTGAAAATCAGATGAGGTTGTGTACCTCTGTGAGATTTTTTTTAATTTTTCTTTAAATGTGAAGGTTGAGGCAGGTGTGGGTGTCAAACAAACAAACAAAACTAACCTTAGAGTTTATAAGAACACCTAGGTTAATTGATGTTTATGTTATTATGTGGTGAAATGAAAACTAATGGGTGGGAGGTGGGGGAAGACTTATAGAACCTTCAATAGCAATTTGCTCCAATCTACCGCTTTTGCTCGTCTCAATAGAGTACCTGCAATCACAATAAGAAAGGAGAGAACTGAGGTAAATGATTCGTAAGTTGGAAAATGCGAAAAAAAATCAAATAGCGTCACCTCCCCGACAACGGCCCCAAAATGTTGAGACTACGAGTTACTACGCTAACATATTTGGTTTTGAAAACCTGTCGTTGTAGTTTGAAAGCGAAGAACTCGTGTTCAACAAATAATACGCATGGGGGGAGGAAGACGTTTGAATAGAAATCCCGTGTCGAACTCAGGGAGGCAGACGTTTGATTAAAACTATGCGTTTGTTTTATTTGTCACGAAGTAGATTAATTGATTAGAAACTATCTATCTATTCACACTAAATAGAAGAGAGAGAGAGAATATTACAAACAAAAATCAAAAAGGAGATGTAGAATGAACATGGAATTCATTATCAAAGAGATTGTTCATTACACTAAACATTACGACTAGAAAGCAGAAAATGGTTACATTAGAAAGCAATAAATCTACTCTAGAAAGCATTAAAAAGAATGGAGAGAGAATTATCCTGCTCGACGGTCGCTTGGAAGATGAGCCGGACGGGACGACACCTGGAAGGTGGGGAACGGAGCAGGACGAAGGAGGATGAAGAGAGAAGAATGGGAATGGGGCAGCACGTCATCGTCGTCGCAGGATCCACTTCCGAAAAGGGGACGAAAATTGGACTTTATCTCTTGAGAAGCATCCCGGGTTCGGGACAAGCTTCTCTTGAGCTTTGGAGAGGGAGAGAAGAGAAAGAAGGGATGAGAATTTTGTATGGAAGGGTCTCCTTTTATAGTTGCAAGGAGTGAGGGCAATTTGGTCATTACAAGTTGAAAATCATTAATTCAGGACCTTTAGTAACGGATAAATCCATCACTAAAGGCCTGAACGTGGCTATAGTGGGGCGGTGCGCACGCACCCACTCATCTCCCTATGCTCAATGCCTCTCCACGTTCTTTAAATCTTAGCTGTTTGATCGTGAGATCGAACGGCTAAGAGCGCTCCTTACCGTGCCTCCTCAGCGCACGCATACGCGTGTGATCCCACGTTATGTGCAAGCGTGCATGGGTGCGTCATCTGGATTGAGTGCTCACGACCGTTGGATCACCATCGGGCGGTCAATTGTGCCCGCACCTCAGCATCTACTCCATGCGACTAGAACGCGTGCCTGATCGCGAGCAAGCACTCTATCCACTGCACTACGCACGTGGATGGGTGGGTGAGCTGATCTTTGAGCGCGTGATTAAGACTGTTGGATTGAGATCCAACGGTCGAGATAGCTCCTTCCAGCGATCCTTCAGAGTCTTCAAGCGTCGGTTGAGCTCCTTTCTCAGCCGTTGGATCTTGATCCAATGGCGGAGATGCGTGGGTGCTAGAAGCTTCAGCAGTTGAGGGTGGCTGGTTGAGCGGCTGATATGGCACCACGTGGCGCCATCTTGGCCGTTCAACTTCTGGATGATGTAGATGGTGCCACGAGTGTCGGATTGAGTTGATTTTCACGTTGTTAGGCTACAATTGTCGATCCGAATCCATCCGTGCAGTCAGATTTGTCATTTGAAGTGCAGATCACACCATCTTGGCCCTTGATCTTCTAGGGTTCCTCGATCTCTATCTGATGCTACAGATGTCTGATTAGGGCGATCTTGGAGTTGTTGGACTCCAATCATCACCCTGATCACATCTGTATGGTTGGATCTTCGATCCAAAGCCCTGATAAAAATTTTGCCCTGTCCATGAACATAAAAGGAGATAATTAACCTCCATTTTATTCAAACTAATCTAAATGCAAAATGATGCATGTTATGCAATATTTATAGTATGCAATGCAATTCTATGCTTAAGAACATGCATAAATAGACATCTTATGTAGTGTAAACATGTTTACATCAATTAGTATGACAGATAACATAATTTTGATGCATCAAAACTAAGGTATTAACATTCTCCTCCTTTTTTATGACAACAAAATTATAACTATGCATAAAGAGAAATAGCTATATAAAAAAATTGCATAAAATTTCTAATCAAGTGAGATGCATATTTTCTCCCACTTTTTGTTTCAGCAAAATCATTCTAAGTAGATAAAGTTAATTTCAATTTCTCCCCCTTAAACAAGTAATTAAAGAAGGAAATATAAGTAAAAGATTTATAGCTCATGACATGAAAGGCAGATACATCATGCATAAAGGATAGATAAAGCAAGTCCACAAATATGAAGTTCTACAAACCATAGATTTTCCAAAAAAAAAAACTAGCAACTAATACTCATAAAGGTCCACAAAAGATAAAGCCTACTTTAGTGATGCAAAGAAGGCATCTACCATGCTCTGAAGATCTACATCAAACTCAAGATCCATGGAATCGGATGGTGACAAGGAAGAGGAATTCTACCAAGACATATGCCTCTCTATGCTGAGGAAGATGGTGTCGGCTGCTAGATTGTCTGTCGAGGAGTAACCTACTGACTTGATGCTGCTAGAGGTGGAGGAGGTGCTACTGATGGAGGAACAGTAGTAGAGTAGCGAGGCCAAGGAGGTCTGTGGTGCTCCTGCTGCAAGCTATGAATAGACTCTCCAAGTCTATCCAAGAACTGTCCTTAAGCATTCAGGTAGTCAAATACTTGATGCCCGTGCTGCAAAAAACCTAAATCCATCTCCTGTTGTCTATGCATCATCAATGAAATACCTTTAGTAATATCTTGAATACTAACGTAGTCCCAGCCTATGATCTTCCTATCGAGAAGGCCCCACTCTTGGTTGTAGAAAGGAGTATGATGAGCTGGTGGAGGGTTGGTGGCAATGAAACGCTCATAAGGTAGGTAAGTTGGAGGTACAGTAGAAGAGGAAGCTCCCTATGTAGATGGTTTGTCATGCTCTTGAGGCAGCTGCTAGGGATATGCTTCCTTACCATGAGCTCCCTGTGCTTGCTCCATTTTAGTATATGTGAGCTTATAAGAAATGTAGACTTGAGTAATGAATTGTTTATGGTTGATATCCATTGGGACATTGAAAAGTTGGAAGATATGAGATAGGAGAGTCCTAAACTGGAAGGAGCTGGTGGGTTTCTTGTCCATCAGGTAAAGAATCAAGTGGTTCCAGTTGAATCTCTTGTTCTTCATAAAGGCATATAGGGTAATAAGCATGATCCTAGGGCAGTTCTCAAATGAGGTCGACTTAGAGATAAAGTTCCATAAGAAAACTTGATTAAGGAATCAAGGAAGATGATGAAAGTAAGGGGACATGGCAGGGCGACCCAAATCATAGTGAGAGGGTATGAGAAGAGTCTCCCTAATGATGTCACTCTTGATCTGAATCTGGGTCTATTAGTGGAGCTCTAAGAAGGTAGGACCGATATTAGGGCATCCAAAAATCTCAGTGATGATGTTGGCATTCACCAAGACTTTGATCCGGTAAACATTAGAAGTAAGCTCTATGTTGAACCCTTCACCCATGTTTTTCAAATTGGCATAAACAGGTGACAAGCCATTGGGTCAACACTAGGAATGCAGCTAGTTTTGGAACTTGCATAAAAATTACGCTCGAAAGGATGGAGTATTTGGTGGTAAGAGAATTTATCCCATAAACCTAGAAAGATAAACTCAAAATATCCAAAGTCCATGGGATGACCAACAAGGGGAGATAGCTTGGCTAGAATAGAGAAATGCTCATGTGCGGCCTTGGTGATAAAATAGCGATCGAAAGTATCGTCACAAGAGGCAGAAGAGGAAGCACGTGCACGTTTTGGAGCCATTGGTCTATCAGAAGTACTGATTGGTTGATCAAAAATTGAATTTTGGTCGATCAGAAAGGTTCGGTGGTTGATCAAAAACATAGTGGATAGAGTCCTGGAGAATGGATTTTTGGTCAATCAAGTGAGGTGGGGGGGGGGGGAGGGGGGTGATCGATCAAATCTGTTTTTGGGTGAAAAATTAGAGTTCTCCATAAATGAAATTGCTCGCATGCACCAAAATAAATTACAAGAAAAGCACCAAAGACCTATAGGGAGGAGTTCAATCAAAATCATATAACAAGGCCAAAGAAAAGAAAGAAAAGAGAGGAGAATAGGAGATTATACCAAGATCGATCTAGCTGATTAATCAAAGGGAGTTTGGTTGGTGGTTGGTCAGAGGAGGAACGGCTAAAGGTTGGCATAAGGGAGGGGCACGGTAGGGGAAGGCGGCAGCATGTGTCGCTGACGACTAGAGGTGGTGGCGACGCGAGGAGGAGAGGTTGTTTTGACTTAATCCCAGATCCCTACAGGATCCAAGACCGGCTCGCCTCAACTAATCCTAAGACCCAGTCGTCAAACGAGAAATAAGAAAAAGCAGAAAAGATTCCACAACACATGCATTGTAACTAGGCAGAAAAATAATACAGAGACAGTAAAGGAAACAGAACGAAAAGTTTTACAATATTACATGCCATCACAACTACAATAGTGGAAAATAAAGTGAAAAAGTAATAGAAATAGTATTACATATATAGAATACTCACTACAACAAAAGAAGCTATGAAATGGAAAGGAAACATAGCTAAGGCTGGGCTCGACTGGGCCCAGCTCCCTCTATAGCCAGTGGTGCTAACTATTCAACTCCCTGACCTGAACATGGTTATAAAATCTGTGGTTAGCAAACGTTGAGTAGAGTGGTAATTAAGCCATTTACATGCAATTAACAGAAGACAAGCAACTAATTTATTATTCAATTCTATTTAGCTCAACTAAGTGGTTCTGTTTTGTTTATTCTATTAGGAATCTGGTCATTTCTTGATCTTGACTGTCCCTCAAGGGGACGATCTTGATTGTAGTCTTTCCCATGATGTAAAATGTACACGTGGTGCTCTCTTGGCCGGGAGAGTCCCCCGTGGTAGTCCTACACATAGTCAAACACTTCGAGATCACGGTCGTGATGTAGCATTGACTACAGCATGTGCGATAAGCGCACGGGTAGCTACCCCACACTGGCACTCGGTCAATTGTTTCTGCTAGCGAGTATGCCTAAAATTACAGCACAGAGCAGCACAGGGCCTTACCCTCTTAGAACAGGGGTCTCACCCCTCCACAGTCCGCGTACCCTTGTCCGACTATCCCGGTTTGCCTAGTGGGCCTAACAAGAGTCGGTCTAGGCTGGCTAGTCCTAACCCCGAGCCCCATGGGGTGACTAGCTCCCTCCCTGCACTAAGTATCTCACCTCGGCACCACGTATGCGACGGCCGAACAGGAGTCGACGTAGAGTGGCCAAACCCACCCTGGGTCTCAACCTAAAGGGCGGCAAGCTCCCCTCTACTCTAAAGGGATAGTTTCTCTCCTTGGTATTGTGTAAACAAGGGCCAGCTCACTTCCTATCTACTTATAAGGGTCTTTCCGTATACAAGAGTTCTCCTAATTCCCCGTAGGGTTCATGCTTGTATTCCTTTGATTCCATTCCTCAACATTTAAATCTCATTATTCACATCCCGGGTTTCATTTTTATAACAAGCAGCTCGTGTTTTCATAACTAAGAAAGCATCACATCAAGTAATTAATACACTTGCTAGCAATTAGGGTTTAACATGCATCTCAAGTAAACAGTGTAGCTCAAGTAATATTCATTCGTTTCTGCCCTAGGGTTCATTTTCACATCCTAGGGTTCAATCAAGTTATTCTAAACAAGCACTTTACTTATTTAAATCTTAATATTAAAGTAAACCACTCTACCGGGAAACACGGGAGGAATGGGGGCTAGAATCGCAGGTCTTGTCGTCTCCGTGGGCCTCAAACATGCTACAAGCTGGAGAAATCACTCGTGTTATTAACAATCTCAATGATCAAATTGGGGTTATTCCGACTTAAGGACCTGCAAAACATTCACCATCCCAGCCCACACCAAACTTTGTCAATCAAAGGAACTAACACCCGGGTGGACACCAACATCAGAACCACACTATTCATCTTCCTATTAACCCAATATCTCAGCACCAACCTGGTTTCTATCAACATCAGGCCCCCCACCTCCTCCCAGTGATAACCAAACTACATATGCAGATATGTTGAGGAGTGGGAACACCACCACTAATTTAGGGCCTTCAAATCAAATTGATGAAACCCACTCTCAGCCTATGCAAACCAACTATCCTAACCCCACTCAGGAAGAAGAAAAGGAAATCCCAAAAACACTTGATTCAAATCCTATTTCTTACTGTCAAACACTGCAATCCAATCTTTTTGATAAAAAATCAGAGCCCTCTCACCAAGATCTTTTGGACTTATTTTAGCAAGTCGAGAGGAATATCCCCCTCCTAGATGCCACCCCTTCCTTTGCTAAATTTTTGAAAGAAAAGTTTACTCCAACAAGGGAGGCTTAGAATCTAGGAAGGGTGGTCCTTTCTAAGACAGCAAGCTCAGTTGTTCAGAGCAATATGCCTCTCACAAAAAAGGACCCGGATGCATCTCTCATCTCAGTTGTCATAAATGACAGCACCTTTTTTTGCGCCCCTCTCAACTTAGGTACCTCCATTAATATCATTCCCCCAGACATATTTGAGGAATCTCAATTCGGTCATTTTAAACCTACTAAGGTTCAATTTCAATTGGGAGATCGATCTACCATTCAATTGTGGGGAATCATTGAGGATCATATTGTCAAGGTCCGGAATTGTCTAAATCTGGTAAATTTTCTGGTCCTTGACATAGAGGTACCTGCAGCTCTCACTGACACCATTCTTGGAAGACCCCTTCTGATTACCGCAATGGCTAATATCAACTCTCACTATGGGAAAATGAATATGAGTTGCAGTAACCTGATTTTCTCATTAGATTTATTTCAAGCTTCCAAGAGGTCCATTGATCATAAAATTTTTGAGGACACTGATAATACAATGGAAGCAATTTGTGAGAAATCTTTGTTGATCAAATCCTACTCAGCTTTTACCACCATGGATCTGGATTTTATTTATTCCTATTCTAAGGATGATTTTGTGGTCTGAGACTTTTCAAATCAACTAAGGTTTGACTTTACTCTTTCAATCTTCCTGATTTTTCACCAAAAACATCCACACTAACTTCACCCACCCTACATCTCATTGACTCCTTTCCTCCTCCCTTTCCATTGGACCTATCACCCGACCCACCAGAGTCTGGCATTTTACATGCACTTAAACCATGCCCAAATCTAAGTCATTCTTCCATTTTTCCATTTCATTTTGATCCCAATTTCTTTACCATTCATCTTTTCAGGGATCTTGAGGAAAACACATTTCTTGAGGACATCCAAGTGTCCAATTTTTTACATGATTGTCCATTTTCCGTGCAGACCTTCATGCCTAGCTGAATGGAGTAAAAGATAGCACTGGATATGAGGTAACCCATCATTTTTCCTGCTTTCCTTTTTCCTTTCCTTTTCAAGGTTTTAACCATCCTAAACCCGACCACCCTTCACTATGGTGATCCCTTTCCCCTCCTAATTCATGAGGACATTGCATGTCATAAGCATGGGGGGGTGTTTTTAAAATTTTGATGATCGATTTAGGATTTTCAAAACCTAAAAACATGCATTTTTCTTTAGTCATTTTTATTTTCTTGCATGCATACCCAAAAAGAAAATAAAAATATTGAAAAAAACTTTTTAAGGAAAATTTTGAAATCAAGACTAAGGTTGACAACTCACTTTTGGTACAATGGGATTTTATCTTTAACAAACTAGGGATGAGGATACGGATCTGATCATTAGAATTTTAGGGTATATTTTTAGACTAGATCAGATATCCTTCTCTAAAATTCCACCTGAACTCATGATAGTTCAGGTGACTTGATCCTCTTTTGTAATATGGAAAGTATCTGGCTTAGTTTTTGATTCAAAAACTTGTGTTTCTTGCGAAACTCCCTATGTCAAATTTCACACACAAGCCGACACCTAAAAATCACTAAAAATTAGAAAAAAACCCCCTTGTTTGGACTTAGTAAAAAGTCTGAAGCAGATCATTGGTTTGAGTTCCCACCGCCGAGAAGGAAGAAAATGACTCCTTTGAGGACGCGATGTAAACATGTTACCACCTCGGCGCTGCTTCATATCTATATTTCATATCTTTAGATGGAGCATTAAAGCGCATTTTAGTAGCTCAAGTGTCCTAGACAATGCTCTACCTATAGTGTCGGAGTAAGAGCTTGAGTTTGCTTAGAGCACCATTTTACACCGCATTGTGTTTTGGGGTTGTGAGCTCATGGGTGGTGTCATGGATAGTGCTATCTCGAAGTATTGGCGCCAGAGCCCCCTCGAGGATTGGTAACGGGAATAATGATCCTAACACATTTATTGTAAGACTAAGCTAGAAATAAGCATGGGGGACAAAAAAAAGGGGGGGTTTTAAACCAAAAACATGCCCTTATAAATGTTGGATTTTCACAAGCACAAACACAAGGTTTAAAGGTTATTGTAAGTTGCAAATCAGATTCAAGATCTAGAAAAATCCTAAAACTGGAAATTTCAAGTCATTTGAATTAACAAGGGTTTAATCTGGGAATTTTCTGGAGGATATATTGATCCTGTTTTGTCAAATTATTGGATCCAAAAACAAATTCTGATGTTTATCTTTAACAAATCCCATACCTCCTATGTTTAAACCAACCAAGGTTCCTTTATCTTTTTCTCCTCAAAAGTCAAAAAAATTAGATTTCCCAAAAATTCTATTTTGTAAAAATTTAAGTTTTGCTAAGAGACTAGCAAAAGATAAGCATGGGGGTGTGATAAACACCAGTTTATCATCATTTTTATGCATTAAAACAAACCTAGCTCTTAGGATTTTGCTTCGCAAATGAGTTTTTGGGATGCATTTAGGCATCAATTAGGTTAGGCATGCATTGCACTTTTTATTGTATTTTTAATGTGTTTTTGTGAGTGTTAGGGATATACAGATTGTTAGAACTCCAAAACCCTAGCACTTAGGAAGGCAACTGGTGAAGAAGAAGCTCAGACTAGCTGGAACTCAGCTTGATCCAACTCACCATAGTTGGATTCTAGCTCACTTGTACTAGGGTTAGCTGATCTTAGCTCCATTCATCTCATCTCAGCTAAATGGAAGCTCAAGAGAGCTCATCTTAGCTCACCTTATCTCAGGTCAGCTCAGATCTAGCTCAACTTAGCTGAATCTAGCTCATCTCAGCTCCCATTAGTTCACAGGGAGCTCTAGCTAGCTCAGCTGAGTTGACTGGAGTTCACCTCAGCTCAAGAACAGCTACATCCAGCTCCACTCAACTCCAACCAGCTGAAGATGACTTCATCTTAGCTCAGGAAGCTCAAGTCTAGCTCCCGGGGACTCAGCTTAGCTCAACTTGATTGACTTAAGCTATCTTAGCTACCTCAACTGGCTAGGTCCTCCCCGGGAGCATTAGACCCTGCTCACCTTAGCTCCTTTAAGCAAAAGCCAGCTTGCTTTAGCTTGCCTTAGTAGCTAGCAAAGAACTAGTAAGCTAAGCCAGCTAAGGTAGCTCCTTGCAGCTCTCTTCAGTAGCCACCAGCTCCAGTGCAGCTCAAGATGACTACCTCCAACTCTTCTCCCTGAAAACCCTAGCTCCAAATGCCCCCAACCCTACTCCTTACTAGCTAAGCTAGCTAAGCTGCTTAGCTTAGCTAGTCCGCCTCCATGGCACCAAAACCAACTACCCTACTACCTAAGCTCCAGCAAAAAGACCACCTACTCCTACTTTATTTTGGTGCCAACTATCCCTTCCATCACCACCCTACATCTACCATCAAAACCCATCTCCACCCTCCATTTTTTCCCTCCAAAATCAATACCTTCTAGAAGGTATTTTTGAAGGGAAAACCAAGGCACCTCTTCATTTCCCTCCCATTTTTCCCTCCAAAAGTATCCAAGCACCCTTCATTTCCCTCCAAAAAAACACCATAACCACCCCCTTCCCATCCTATAAATACCCTACCCTACCACCACATAATTTCCATCCTCCATTAGTGTTTAATTCCACCTTTTACCCACCATAATTCAAGGCCAAGGAAGAAGAAGAAGAAAAGAAGATTAAGGGGGCATCCTACCCACCCCGTTGGTGCCTTCTTCCCCTTTTTATTCTCCCTTGTGCCACACCAAGGAGGAGGATCAATCTCCCACTAGGAGGACAGCTAGGCAAGGAGGAGCAAGGGTGGTGCACGCCCACCCTTGGAGGAGGAAAGTTAAGGTGGAAGCTTCCACCGTGGAGGACACCATCTTGGAGGAGCATAGCAAGGAAGGAGTTGGAGGACTTTTTTCAAGCTTGGGAGCTACCAGGCTTGAAGCAAGAAACCATCATCTTCTTCACCATTTCATTTAGAGGATTTGTGTTTTTATCTTTTTACATTTCAAGTAGATTAGAAGCTTTCCTCTATGTGTTTTGTGTAGAATAAGTTCAATTCAATTCAAGTTGCCTTCTTTTAAATTCTGGTCGCATTTTTTTTTTATCTTGATCTAGCACTTTTTCACTCCCTCTCCCTAATTACTCTAGGCCCCAACGTGCCTAAAGTGAGCTTAGAGAGAGGCCTTTCTTGTCACTCTAGCAATAGTTTAGTGGATTAGGTTTAGATCACCTTTTTCTTTGTCAACAACTTTGCGAATGCTCGTTATTTCAAAACTGTAAAAAAAATGATATAGTTGTGAAGACCAAAAAGAAAGGTGATTTATATTTCCAAGCAAGAAACCAGAATTTTGCAAACATATTGCCTCTTTGGACGACCATGGATACCCCACTATCTAGGTTTATAAATTTAAGAGTTGATCGGTTTTGTGCGTTACAATGACGTATTTTACAAACTGCGTAAAATTTGTTATCAGAGACCTATACTAGTGACCAAGTCATATCAGACAAGTTCAAAACTGTATATAATTGACATTAACACGTAGAGAAACTCTAGCGGAAAACAACGGTACTTCGTTTGCATAAATCCAACTTCATTTGGGCCCTAAATGGGCCAAAAACGTGCATACTGTCTAAAATCAGATGTCTAGGACTAGACCCAGACATCTTAAACGACCTTAGAACCTCACCTTCTTCCCTGTGATGCTAGAGAATGTCTAGAACCCTTTTACAATCGTCCTGGGTCTTTCCAGATGTCTGTTAGTGCACTTGGACGTTCAATGCGTCTACCAGGCATTTGTGGAGACATCCAGACATCCTAAAGCACCTTGAAGAGTGTGCTTGCATGCCTTTCCAAGACCTATACCTACGCACACGTTCATAGGCTTAAAACCACGACAGCGCAACATTACGTACGTAACGTACATCCATGCATGCGTGTTCAAGATGCTTACCTCGGCACTCCGTGAGTTTTTAGATGTCCAGCTTCAGCTTTGGACGTCCACTGTCTCTCTAGACGTTTGGCAGATGCTCCAAACGTCTAATACTGGAAAAATCTAGTACGTAGAACTCTTCATGACGCTCGTCTTCTCGCAGACCTCCGCCTGCAGCGCTTGCAGTAACTACTCCAATGGCTGCAAGAGGTTGAGAAGCTCTCCTCCGGCATCCTCCTCTCTCCCACGAGCTCCTCCTTGAGCTCCCATGAGCTCTCTCGTCTCCCTTGCATGCCCTCCCTCTTCCTCACTTACACTCTCTCCATCTCTCCCCCTCCTCCGCAGTCCGCCCTCCTCTTTCCTCTTCGTGGCTACGAGGGAAGGGAAGGGCTGGTGGCTCGTCGGCAACAAGGGAAGGAGAGGTGTGCGTGTGTGGGTGTGTGTGTGTGTGGGAAGGGAGAGAGAGAGGGAAAAATTATAGAATTTCCCCCCATCCTCTCTTTTCATGCAAAGCCCACACACTCAACTCAAAAGGGTCAAAAGTTATGTTTACGTCCCTTACTTTCTGGAAAACTCTAAACAGTCCTTGGAAAGGGTCATTTCAACATAACAAACTTAAAGGAAGTTTCATCCCCAAAACTTGAGTTAACTAGGGTGCGAAAATAACGGAAAAATGCATAAGAAACTTAAAGAGGACCAAAGTAGGTCTGAAGAGGCATATCGTCAAAAAGCTCCCGGTACTGCTCTCGCATTGCTGCCTCAGGCTCCTAAGTTGCCTCCTCGTACTGCTGGCTCCACCATGGGACCTTCACTAGTGGTATCTACTTCTGTCTCAGACTCCGGACAACTCTATCTAGTATCTGCACTGGCCTCTCGGGATAGGTCAGGTCGTCTCCCACCTCGATGCTCTCATGGCTTAGAACGTGGTTGGGATCGGCAACGTACTTCCTGAGGTTGGACATATGGAACACATCGTGCACTCTAGAGAGCTGGGGAGGAAGGGCAAGCCAGTAAGCAATGGGTCCAACCCACTCCAAGACCTCAAAGGGCCCCACAAACCTCAGCGTAAGCTTCCCTTTCACCCTAAAATGTTGCAAGCCATTCATGGGAGAAACACGAAGGGAGATGTGATCCCCAACCTCGAACTGCACCTCTTTGTGCTTCTTGTCAGCATAGCTCTTCTGCCTACTCTTAACAGTATGGAGCAGTCTGTGAATCTGCTCTATCACCACCTGGCTCTGACGGATCAGCCTGGGACCAACCTCCTACTTGGTCCCCACCTTGACCCTACTCAATGGTGCAGTACACTTCCTCCCGTACAGAGCCTTGTAAGGTAACATGCTAATGCTCGAATGATAGCTGTTATTGTATGCAAACTCTACCAAGGGCAAATGATCCTCCCAGGACCTCTCCAGTCTAGTACACAAGCACGTAGGAGGTCATCGAGTGTCAGTATGGTGTGCTCTGACTGTCCATCGGTCTGGGGGTAGTAGGCGATACTAAACCTCAGACGTGTCCCCAAGGCCTACTGAAACTCTGCCCATAACTGGGAAGTGATGCGAGTATCCCTGTCAGATACGATCTCGCGAGGGACTCCATGCAGATGTACCACATCTCCGATGTATTACTCTGCTAGCTGTGCTAGCCCAAAGGTGACTCGGATCGGCAAGAATCATGTAGTCGTCATCAACATGTCTACTATCACCCAATCTACGTCGTGTCCCCGTTGGGTAACTGGTAAACCCACCACCAAGTCCATGGTGATGCTTTCCCACTCCCATTCTATCATAGGAAGTGGCTGTAGTGGCCCTACAGGCCTCTGCTGCTCGACCTTCACCTACTGGCATACCAAGCACTACTGGATGAACTTATCAACATCCCGCTTCATCCCTCTCCACCAGAAGTTGCGTCGCAGATCATGATACATCTTTGTGTTCCCAGGATGTATGGTGAACTTGGACCCGTGTGCCTCAGTCATAAGCTCTCTCAACAGCTCCTCGTCTCTAGGAACGCATAGGCATCCCCCCTGCGTAGTACCTCATTAGAGAAAGTGAAATATCCTGGATCCCCTGTCAATACCTTATCTCGCAGTGTCTGTAAGTATGGATCGACCATCTGCCCTGCAATGATGCGGTCTATTAGCTCTGGCCGTGCCTACCGCATCGCTGTCACTACCCCACAGTACCCCCGTCACTCCTGGGGTCGCCAACTACCCACCTCCTCCATGAGTCTCCAACTCTGTACCTCTAAGCTAGCCAAGTGGGTAGGCGCCTTCCTACTCAAGGCGTCAGCCACCACATTAGCCTTCCCTGGGTGGTAGGAGATGCTACTGTCGTAGTCCATCAGGAGCTCTAACCAACGACTCTATCTCATGTTGAGCCCCTTCTGGTCAAACAGGTACCTGAGGCTCTTGTGATCTGTGAAGATCTCAAATGTCTCACCATATAGGTAGTGTCTCCAAGTCTTCAGTGTGAAGACAACTACTGGAAGCTCTAAGTCATGGGTGGGGTAGCTATGCTCATGGGGCTTCAGTTTCCGCGAAGCATAAGCGACAATGAGACCCCACTGCATGAGCACACTACCTAACCCTTGCAACGAAGCATTGATGTAGACCATGAACCTGCCACGGCTGTCTGGGATGGTATGCACAGGAGCTGAAGTCAGTCTCTCCTTCAACTCCTAGAAACACGCCTCACACTCATCTATCCAAGAAAAGGGTGCATCCTTCCGGGTCAGCTGAGTCATAGGATGCGCAATATGAGAGAACCCTCTGATAAATCATTAGTAGTAGCCTACCAGTACCAGAAAGCTGCGTATCTCTATCACTGTGCGTGACCTCTCTCACCTGAGTACGACCTCAACCGTGGCTGGATCTACAGCCAATACATCTCCTGAAATCACATGGCCCAAGAAAGTCACTTGTCTCAGCCAAAACTTTCACTTGTTGTACTTGGCGTACTACCTACATTGTCTTAAGGTATCCAGTACCATACATAGATGCTGTCCATGCTGTGCCTATTCCTGAGAATAGACTAGGACATCGTCAATGAACACCACCACAAACTGGTCCAAGTATGGCCTGAAAACATGGTTCATCATGTCCATGAAAGCAGCAGGGGCATTGGTCAGTCCAATTGGCATGACCAAGAACTCGTAGTGCTCGTACCGAGTACGGAAAGCTGTCTTGGAGACATCGATCTCGTTGATCCTCAACTGGTGGTAACCTAACCTCAGATCTATCTTAGAGAACATTGTGGCATCTCTCAGTTGGTCAAAAAGGTCGTCGATACGAGGCAGCGTGTACTTGTTCTTGACGGTGACCCAATTCAGCTATCTGTAGTCAACACAAAGTCGCAGGGTACCATCCTTCTTCTTTGCAAACAACATAGGGGCTCCCCATGGGGATGCACTGGGCCTCACAAAGCCCTTTACCAATAGGTCCTGTAACTGTCACTTGAGCTCTCATATCTCAAGTGGTGCCATCCTGTACAGTGCAATAGAAATGGGGTTGGTCCCCAGTACTAGTGAGATCTCGAACTCGATCTCACACTCAGGCGGTAGTCCTAGCAGCTCCTCTGGGAAGATGCCAGGGTACTTGTAGACCACCAAGATACTCTGTAAGTCGACCACAGGGCTAGGCTTTTCTACAACACAAGCTAAGAAACCCTCACACCCCTGGCTTAAAAGCTTCGCTGCCTGAAGCGGGGAGATGCACCTGAAACCTCCATCTACCAGTTGGCCGTGAAACTCAAAGGGAGGGAACTCTGGTATGGAGAAGACGAACTTCCTCCCAAAATAGTCCACCGGGGCATGATAGGTAGATAGCCAGTTCATCCCTAGAATCATGCCAAAGTCCTCCATCGAAATCACCATCAAGTTGGCGGGAAGACTGCATCCCCCTATAGCGACCTCGTAGTTTGTAAAGACCTCTGCTACAAACAACTATCCACCTAGCCCTCTAATCAAGAATAGGACCTCTAATAGTACATTGTTCGGCCCCAAACTGACAGTAAAACTCAAGGAGACAAAAGAGTGTGTGGCACCAGAATCAAAAAAAACATAGACTAATCTGCCAAAAATGGTAACCATACCTGCCACCACAGAACTTGAAGCTTTGGCATCTCTGTGTGTTAGGGCGTTGATACGCCCCTCAGCCCTAGGTGCAAACGAAGTGGCCACGCTCTGGGTCGGGCGAGCAGCAGTTGGCTGGTACCCTCCTCATTACTGCTGTCCTCCTCCACGTGCCTGGTGACCGCAGCCACCAGCTCAGCCTCCAGCACTCCATACAGGGAGCATCTGCTGTGCTACAACCCTAGATGGGTAGTCCCTCCTAACGTGGCCCGGCTGGCCACATAGGTAGTAGAGAGGGGCACAACCTCCTCCCTCAATCGGTCCTTACTGGTGGCTAGGTGAGGGTCCGGTGCTGGCAGCTGGCCCCAATCTGGGGCCCCTAAAGGCTACTAGTGGCCCCGTAGAATGAGACGACTCCCCTGTAGGCGTCGTGTGCCTCTTCTCCCGATGACCCTGTAAGTACTCTGGCTGGTAGGGCCTCTTCCATCCACCGTTAGTGTCCCGCACAGTCGGGTTGGTCTCCTCATAGGTCATGGTTGCCTTGACCACATGAGAGAAAGTAGGTGGCTTTAGGGGTTTCACATACCCCCGAATCGCAAGTTGGAGCCCATCAGTAAACCTCCACAAGTTCTCCTCCTCAGTAGACATAACTGTCGGGATGAAGCGTGACAACTCCAGGAAACGCATGAGGTATGTGCTAACTGTCATCGCCCCCTAGCTGAGAGTGTGGAACTCTCGCCTCCTCTGATCCTACTAGGTTTGTGGAAAGTACTGCTCGCAGAAGAGAGCCATGAACTGATCCCACGTTAGCTCTCTCCCCTCTTGGCCTCTAACTACCCTCCACCACCTGTGGGCTAGGTTCTTCAACTAGTACATGGCAAAGGCCATGCGGCACTCTGCAAGAGGGCAGAGTGTGTCAATCACCTTCTCTATCTACTCTAGCCAGTCATCTACCTCAGACAGGCTCTCATCCTCCTTGAAGGAGGGGGGCTTCAGCTTTTAGAACTGGCTGAAAAGCTCGTGGTGGAGCTGAAGTGGGGGAATAGGTATGCCTCCAGGCAAGGAAGGCTCGTGCTTAGAAGTGTCTAAGGGTGGTGGAGGAACACCCTCTCCCTCTCCAGCTCGTCTGGTGTTGCGGTGGTTCCCCTATCCCACAGAGGACTCCCTCCACGTCCTCAGGGAGGGGTGGCCGAGGAGGCTACTGGAGCTCCTCTCATACTATATCCCAGATCAATTGGGCCACATCCTGAGACTGGATGCCCGAAAGGATAGGTTGGTTGACTAGCGCCTCAGGTAGGGCATGTTTGCCCCTATGACCATTCCCACGGCCACGACCACGTCTGCGGACCACCTCAAGGGCTCCCTGATGAGGCATCTCCTACACGGAGATATAAGAGAAAGAACAGGAACTGTCCATGATACAGGATTACATAAAGAAAATAGACTCGGAAGTGAAGATCAAAGTGATACGTTGTGATGGCTATCCTAGTTACATGCACGTGAGTGGTTACTTCCAGACTATTTGGTTCATTTCTCGGAACGACCTTGCCCTGATACCATCTTTGTTATGACCCGATCCCAGATCCCTACAGGACCCGAGACCGGCTCGCCTCGATTAATCCCAAGACCTAGTCATCCAATGAGAAATAAGAAAAAGTAGAAAAGATTCCACAACCACACATGCATTGTAACTAGGAAGAAAAATAATACAGAGACAATAAAGGAAACAGAATGAAAAGTTTTACAATATTACATGCCATCACAACTATAACAGTGAAAAATAAAGCAGAAAAGTAACAGAAATAGAATTACATATATCGAATACTCACTACAACAAAAGAAGCTATGAAACGGAAAAGAAACATAGCTAAGGTTGGGCTCGACTGAGCCATTCTCCCTCTGTAGCCGGTGGTGCTGACTGATCAACTCCCTGACCTGAACATGGTTATAAAATTCATGGTCAGCTAATGCTGAGTAGAGTGGTAATTAAGCCATTTACATGCAATTAACAGAAGACAAACAACTAATTTATTATTCATTTCCATTTAGCTCAACTAAGTGGTTCTATTTTGTTTATTCTATTAGGAATCTGGTCATTTCTTGATCTTGATTGTCCCTCAAGGGGACGATCTTGATAGCAGTCTTTCTTGTGATGTAGGATGTACACATGGTGCTCTCCTGGCTGGGTGACTCCCCCGTGGTAGTCCTACACACAGTCAAACACCCTGAGGTCACGGTCGCGACGTAGTGGTGACTATGGCACATGCAATAAGCGCACTGGTAGCTACCCCGCACTGGCACTTGGTCAGTCGTTGCCACTGGCGGGGACACCAAAAAGTACACCACGGAATAGCATAGGGCCTTGCCCTATCAAAATAAGGGTATCGCCCCTCCACAGTCTACATACCCTCATCCGACTATCCCGGTTTGCCCAGTAGGCCTAACAAGAGTTGGTGTAGGGTGGCTAGTCTTAACCCCGAGCTCTATGGGGCGGCTAGCTCCCTCCCTACACTAAGTAGCTCACCTTGGTACCATGTATGCAAGGGCCAAATAGGAGTCGATGTAGAGTGGCCAAACTGAACCCAGGTCTCAACCCAAGGGGTGGCAAGCTCCCTTCTACTCTAAAGGGACAGTTGCTCTCCTTGGTACTGTGTACACAAGGGCCAGCTCACTTCCCATCTACTTACAAGGTTCTTTCCATATACAGGAGTTCTCCTAATTCCCCGCAAGGTTCATACTTGTATTCCTTTCATTCCATTCCTCAACATTCAGATCTCATTGTTCACATCCCGGGTTTCATTTTTATAACAGGCAGCTCATGTTTTCATAATTGAGAAAGCGTCACATCAAGTAATTAATACATTTGCTAGCAATTAGGGCTTAACATGCATCTCAAGTAAACAGTGTAGCTCAAGCAATATTCATTCATTTTTGCCCTAGAGTTCATTTCACATCCTAGGGTTCAATCAAGTTATTCTAAACAAGCACTTTACTTATTTAAATCCTAATATTAAAGTAAACACTCTACCGGGAAACACGAGAGGAATTGGGGCTAGAACCACAGGCCTTGTCGTCTCTACGAGCCTCGAACATGCTATAGGCTGGAGACCTATATTAGTGACCAAGTCACATCAGAAGAGTTCAAAATAATATATAATTGACACTAACACGTAGAGAAACTCTAGCAAAAAACAACGGTACTTCGTTTGCATAAATCCAACTTCATTTGGGCCATAAACAAGCCAAAAACGTGTATAGTGTTTAAAATCAAACGTCTGGGACTAGACCCAGATGTCTTAAATGATCTCTAACCTCACCTTACTTCCCTGCGTTGCTGGCAGATGTCTGGAACCCTTTTACAGTCATACTGGATCTTTCTAGACACCTGTCGGTGCGCTTGGACGTCCGATGCATCTATCAAATGTCTGTAGAGATGTCTAGATGTCCTAAATAACCTCGAAGAGCATGCTTGCACACCTTTCCAAGACTTGTACCTGTGAACACGTTTGCAAGCTTAAAACCACAATAGCACAATGTTACATACGTAATGTACGTGCATGCATGCACGTTCAGGACACTTACCTCGGCACTCCGTGAGTTTTCAAATGTCTAGCTTCATCTCTGGACATCCGCTGTCACCCCGAACATCTAGCAGATGCTCCAAACGTCTGATACTGGAAAAATCCAGTACATAGAACTCTTCGTGACACTCATCTTCTTGCGGACCTCCACCCGCAGCGCCTGCAACAGCTACTCCAATGGCTGCAAGAGGTCGAGAAGCTCTCCTCCGATGTCCTCTCTCCCATGAGCTCCTCCTTGACCTCCTGCAAGCTCTCTCGTCTCCCTTCCACATCCTCCCTCTTCCTCGCTCACACTCTCTCCCTCTCTCCCCCTCCTCTGCGCTCTGCCCTCCTCCTTCCTCTTCATGGCTGTGAGGGGACGGGAAGGGCTGGTGGCTTGTCGGTAGCAAGGGAAGGAGATGGAAGTGGTGGAAGTGGTGGTGTGGAGATGGAGAGGGTGGTGGGTTTAAATAGAAGTGGGTTAGGGTTTGGAGGGGAGGGGGAAGGAGAGGTGTGCGTGTGTGGGTGCGTGAGTGTGTGTCTGGCTAGGGAGAGAGAGAAGGAAAAATTGTAGAAACTTCCTTGCCATCCTCTCTTCTTCCCGCAAAGACCACACACTCAACTCAAAAGGGTCAAAAATTGCATTTACACCCCTAACTTTCTGGAAAACTCCAAACAGTCCTTGGAAAGGGTCATTTCAAAGGTGGAGGCTAAATGTGGCTTGAGGTGATTTTGGTTGAGGGATAAGGTGGCATGGTCGGTGGTGGTTGGCTATTGGTCGGTGGTGGTGGCTTTTGGTTGGTGGTGGTGGTTTATTTGGTTGATGGGGTCGGCAGAGGATGGTGAGGATGGAGGGGGCGGTGGCATGGTTGGATGGTGGGGAGTTGTAGGTGGTGGTGGTGTGTTATGTGGCGTAGGTTTAGGTTTTGTTGGGTTAGGTGTGTAAAAAGGTATGTGTTTTTATATTCTTGAATGGTTAAGTATGGTAAAAGTAACATAGGTAGGTGTTAGTGTTAACGCACGAAAGAGGAGATTTAAATATGCGTTCATTGTAGAAAAGCCTCAATCACTCAAAAATAATTAAATTTATAACTTAGATTCTAAAGAAGAGTTTGAGGTCAAACACGGGGAGTAAATATAAAATTCACAACATTAATTGCATTCAGAATTAATGAGCACAATAAACTAATCACAAAATAGATATGCAATGAATCAATCACTTCAGAAATATATTGAATAAGAACCAATGTATGATGAAGCAAAAAGGAAGAGAATCAAAACAATGGTGATTTGAATCACCACTAATCCTCTTTAATTAAGCATGCATTCAATTACTCAATTATTCCAATGAGAATTCAATTCTCAACTTAAGTTCTAAAATTATTCAATAGTACTCAAAACCAGATCAAACGACTTATTGAGCACAGGCATAAGGCTTCTTCTTTCTTCTCTTTCTCAAAGTTTCTTTCTTTCTCAAACCTCTCCTTTTCTTCTTCACGAGCCTTCTCTTTTCCTCTTCTTCAAAGCCTCCTTCACAGCACAAGGGACCAACTCTTCAGTGACTAAGTGTCCAATAGGGGTATGTTTCAAAGAGCAAAACCCTCCCCCACTCTCTCACAAGTCTTCCTCCTCCTCTCCCAAACCTAGACCTATTGTAGTCGGATCCATACACGGGTAACCAGGTCTCTAACAGTGTTCAAGGTCATCGGCATGGGTGATGTTTGGGGAGTAATGCTTAGGCAGGTTATTAGGTGAAAGGGGAAGGAGGGACCCGACCCCTCGCGTTGCTGAGCGAATAAGCCAGTGCACAAAACATTTTATGTGTGGTCGATTGATTCTCAATCCATGATGTGGCATTATCAGTGCCACATTCCTTCACGTGCACCAGCAGGAGGAGATTGTTGGAACCTAGTTCCACCTTTCTTCTATGTTTTGGTGTTAACAAAACCATTTTAAAATCTAATGTGTTTATGAAGTATTACAAGACAAAAGAATCTATGGATCAAGCAACAAGATAGCATATGAAGGAAGAAGATTATAGTTTTTGTTGTATCCATTGTATTTTAGAATCTTTGTATGTCTCCTAACAAGTAAAACATAATCTAGGAGTTAAAATCAAAGTAGAGATAATTAGGGTTCAAAATATGGCTTATTCGTTAGTTTTAAAACTCAAATTCGATTCTTTCAAAATAAAGTCGTATAGAGTAGATGGGATAACTCTAAAAATTGACTTACACTCATATAATTTTAGGTACTTGTAGCAAGTACCAGTACTAGTCATAAGTACCGGTACATGCTAGGCACAGGTTTTGGCCTAAGTCCCAAACTGTGAACAACAAGTACCGGTACTCATCATGAGTACCAGTACCAAGTGGTCACAGTTTATGCACTTGGTTTTGCCTGGACCTTACAAGTACTGGTACTAATCACCAGTACCGATACATGTAGGTCACAGGACCCAAATCTGTGAGTCACAAGTATCGGTACTCACCATTAGTACCAGTACCTAGTGACTTAGTTGGGCTAACTGTAGGTAGTTAGTACCTGTACCAAAAGTTTAGTACTGGTACCAACTAATCGTTGTGTCTAGTTTGAATGGTTATTTTGCAATTAAACCTATCTCTAATCTTCCCAAATTGCCCCTAATAGCTATTATTCGTAGGAGTGATGTTTAGTGGCTTATATAAGCACTCTTTGAGTGTCTTTTGCACACAACTAAGAAGCCAAAAATATTATCCTTGCCTACACCTCCAATTCTCAATTTTTCTAGCTGCAAAGGAGCTTGATTTGTTGCATTCCTCTCAAGGTCTCTCTCCATTGCAGCAAGTCATCAAAGGCGGTCATGTTCTTCATTGTTCAATCACTCATTTATGCCTTAGCATTCTCGTTAGATTAATTTATATACTCTTATTAAACAATATACTTGTTGGAGACTTAGGAATTTGTTGTAAGCTTTTATTTGCATCTTGCTTACATCTGTATCTTTATTTCTTTTTGATATCTTGTAATTGGGTTGAGGTAGCTTGTTAATTACCTCAGGTCATTAGTAAATTGATTCCCTCCGGGTTGAGGGAATCGGGTTAAAAATCCTAAGTCGGGAGACTTAGGTAGTGGAGTACCCAAGTGAGGGGAACCACTATATATCTTGTGTGTTTTTGTGGTTTGTTATTCCTGCAAATTCTTGTCTACCACACTATTCATCCCCCCTTCTAGTGTGCTTGTGCATTAGAGCGGATCGCGAATAGAAGAAGTAATCTCTCTCTGGCAATGGCATCATCAGTCAAGTGCACCAAAGGACAGTCATCCACACATCCTCCATACTTTGATGGGACAAACTATGGATACTGGAAGAGGTGGATCCAAATCTTCCTCAAGGCCATGGATGAGGACTCGTGGACTCTCATTCAAGAGAAGTACATGGATCTAGAGCCACAGGAAGGTGTTCTTTGGACCACGGACCAAAAAAAAAAGATTGTGAGAAATGCGAAAGCGATGAATGCACTCTATTGTGCATTATCAAGGGAAGAGTTTAACCGTATCTCCACATGCGAGTCTGCATATGAGATATGGAACACACTGCAAGTCACCTATGAAGGTTCAAGTAAGGTAAAAGAAACACATTTCTATTCTAATAGAAAGCTATGAGTGTTTCAGGATGCAGAAAGGTGAAACAATCAAAGAGATGTACACAAGATTTAGAGAGATCGTGAATCCAATGAAGAACCTTGGAGTCAAGCTGAAGGAGGAGTAGCTTGTAAGGAAGATCTTGAGATCCCTTACAAGCAATTGGTCTACAAAGTTCACAACCATCCAAGAGGTGAAGGACCTCTCTACTCTCTCCTTGGATGACTTGATTGGAAGCCTCATGGCATATGAAGTCCAATTGGAGAATATGAAGAAGAATGAAGTAAAATCTATAAGCATGAAGGAGCTTGCTTTCAAAGCTATAAAGGAGTCAGACTTCGACGAGGAATCTAATCTAAGTATTCATAAAAAGATTTTTGTTCCATTGAACTAAGTATTTACAATCATGTCTCGAGGAAAGCTTGCACAAGGAACTTAAAACTAATCTAACAGAAATGAGGTGCATGCCTGGAGCCCAGGGAGAACTTAGTCATGCACTTTGGAGGGAGTTGATACTACACTACTAAGCACAAAATTACTGCTAGAATAGAAAGCATGAAGAATAACTAAGCTATAGGAAAATGGGGCACCAAAGGTGGTCTTTAGTGGTCGTGGATTCAGGTGGAGGAAGAGAAAGAAGGATAGCCAAGGTGGTGTGGCCGAGCTTTTGAGGAGGAGTTGGAGGTGCTTTTGGATGTGGAGGAGGGAGATCATGAATGGAGGTGGAGTGGAAGATGGTGGAGTCCAAGATGGGGGTGCATGGCCATCCACTTGAGTCTTTTTGTAGACTTGGAAATGGCTTATCTAAAGGAGTGTGGAATTCTCTAGAAAGCCTCTAATTGGCTATCCAAGTCATGGAGAGTGGGTCATATGCGATCCACTTTCTAAGGGAAAGGTTATGGACTCTTTGAAGACTATTTTTAGTCTTCAATGTGGCACCACTTGAAGGACCACTCTATAATACTCTAGAGTGGATGGCCAAGTGGTGGTGGCAGTGTGTGTGTGTGTGTGTGTGTGTGTGTGCACCAATTAGGTGGTGGCTAGGTGGTCTAAGTTGAGTCCTATAGGTCTAGGTAATTGGGTTTAGGTGGGTTTCTAAAAGTAGGTTCATATAACTTATTACTAAGGTGATAAGTGCAATAAAACTCATCACATGTTTGATTTAGTGAACGTGTGTGCAATTGGAAGAGAAAATTCTCAATTAGATTGGGCTTGAGTCAGTTGGACTCTCACTGAGTCCAATTAGACTTGTGTTGGTTGAGAATTGAGCTCAATTGGACTCTAGAAGTCCAATTGACTAGGTAGAATGTAATTGACTTGATCCAAGTCAATTAGGCTTAGTGAGAACCTAGTTAGGTTCTTAGGATGGTCATAGGATACTATACTAGGCCTAGGGTACCTTAAATTATGTTCCTTAGGGTGTAGAATGGGGTTTCTAAGCCTTAAGAATCAAGGTCTAGCCATAAATCCAAAAACGAGCTTTTCAGAGGGGTTCCAGATGTCTGATCTTAAGATCAGATGACTTAAACTTCAAAATCAAAAGTCTAAGTCTTAGTCTGGACATCCAATACTGAAACAATATGGAGGTTAGGTTCTATCTTGGGTTTCTACAGAAATTGGACATCTGATACACTATCTGGACATCCAATTTTGCATTAGTTTAGGTTTTAAGTCCTGCGAGTGGAATCTAGGGAGCTTGGATTCCAGCATCCTACCTGGACGTCCAGAGGTATGCTGAAAAGTGAGTTTTTAGGTGTTTTAGGCTAAGGTGACCTAATAGGAAGGTAGCTAAGGTTTGGCAAGGTGGATAAGGATATCCTAAAGCTAGAGATAGGTGTAGGGATGTCCTATGTTTTTCATATTCAATTCAAACATTAAAATCCCCTAAGATAGCATAGCATGCCTCTCCTACACTATCTTATTTACAACTTTATTCCAAACTTTCTCTCAAGCTCTGCTACAACTCTGGCCTCTATCAAACTTTATTTCAACTTCAGGCCATCTCCCGAGCTTCTTATTACCTGAAAACCAAATAATAAACTAATTAGTGTGGCAAATAGACATTATTGCAGTAATATGTATGTAAAGCAGTAAAGATGCAAAAGCATGCAGCTGATGCATGAATTATGCTACAATTATGCTAAGTTCTAACTTAATTTAGGTCATTTAAATCCTATGATTGCTGTGCAATCATACACGCATGCCTAAATCTTGCTAGTCCCTAGCAAATGCAAAACTAAGTGCAAACTATATAACTAAGTTATTTACAAATTGATCCCTAAAGGACTGCTTATTATTTTTATCAAGTGTAAGAGTAGCGATCCTTTTCTTTTTGTTTTCATCCAAAAATCTAGAAATCTAGACAATTATTAAAGTATAGTGATGTATCTTATGCAACCGACCCAAATGAAAAGTCAATCCACATCTCAAGCTCATACTTGACCCTTAGTAAAATTCTATCAGGATAGATAAGCTTCTTCCCTCGATGTTAAAATAAAATAATCTATGATTTCTATCCCGGCTTTTAGCTTAGGTAGAAGATATTTGAGTTAAGTGGGTTTCTATTTGGTGGCTCATGCTCATTTGGTGCTACATAAAGACTAAGACCATAGAATCTAGATTTCCAGACTATTAAATAAATCAACTTAGAGAAAGGCAGAGAAACTATGCTCTCGTTGTTCCTTGTACTCACTCTCTCTCCTTTTTCTTTCTTTTCTTTCTTTCTTTTTTTTCTTTTTTGAGATCACAGTCTCACCAGATTTGTAAATATACTCAATATTTAGTAGTCTCACATGGCATTAACACTTTAATTAAAGTCTTGATAACCCTACAACTATGTTAGAATTCCTCAGCCAGTATTTGGGAGGTAAGAAATACAGAAAAGTAGGTTAAGGCCATATTTAGTGGATCGTAAATGTGGTGGGTAATGTTTCCTCAATGTAGTTGAAATAAATGCACTAAACACAATTATGAACTCAACATTTTTTTCGAACTTTGTTTCTTTTCTATATTACTTTTTCTCTTTTTCTTTCTTTTTTTTCTTTCCTGATTTTTTCTATATATTTTTTTTCTCTTCCTTTTTTCTCATATCTATCAACACAATGCAATACAACACAGCATACGTAAATTTTATTCACGAGGCATTATTGGGGATTGGTGGTGTTCAAGAGGATATCGGGTTACTTATTTAGTGGAAGTACTTACTCTCAGCACTAGAAAGAAAATGGATAAGACAACATATTTTCTAACCTTGACATCAATACCCTCCTTCAATCGAGAATTCCGTAAAGGGCGATCATAACCATCCACCTACAAAAGAAAAAGAAAGAAGAATGGATGACCCAGATGGTGACACGTGGCACCATCCAGGCCACCCAACGTCGACCAGCATCAGCGTACCGCGCACAGCCACAGCCGCACACAGCAGCAATGCAGTGCATGCCAGCGCACGTGTGCGACATGGTGCGGGGAGCACGAGCACATGAAGTGCGTAGTGCACAATGCGTGCGCCAGTGGGGCGGGTGCGGATCTTCAGTGACGCAGGCCTTTAGTGATGCTTGCAGCTGTCACTAATGGTCTGTGCACACCAAAAAGAGGAATTGAAGGGTGGATCTTCAACGATAGCTGCAGCGACATTTATGTATGTCAGTAATGACCCAAATGCGAATTTGAAAGGACCTACCCACCACCATTCCAAACCATCTTTTCCTTTCTTCCTCTCACCATCTCCAAGGCTCTAGAGAGAGCTTGTCCAAAGCCCGGGATGCTCCTCTAGAGTAGAAAATCAAATAGTTTTCCTACCTCTCATCCCCATTCATGGAGCATCCCGTGACTGTCCTCTCACCACCCTTCAGGAAGAAGATCCTCACCGTGATGCCGTCCTGCCCCATCCTCCATCCTCCTTCGTCTCGCTCCTCACCACCTTCCTCGAGGCGACGTCAGAGCGAGTCGTCCTCCGAGCAACCGTCGAGGGGGATTTCTCTCACCTCTTTTTATCTTTTTACGCTTTCATAGTGTAGTTTTCCTACTTTCGTAGTTGTAACAAATAGTTGTTCATGAATAGATGATTATTTCTCTCTCTCTCTCTTACATTTTTGCAAGTAGATAAAGTTTTCATCGACCTAATCTCTTGCCTTATTAAAAATACAAAAAGAATTAGAAAAGACAAAAATGAAATAAACAAATAAAAAGAGAAATGTGGATTTTTATAAAACAAAACATTTGCCTTCCCGTGTTCGACCCGGGACTCCATTGGAGTTTCGGTATAAATTTTATTTGATAGACGCATTTTGCGAGCTACGATCACAGGTCCTCCGAACCCTGATTTAATTCGCAAAGCATGCCCACATCATTTTGGCGTTGCTGCCGGGGAGGCAATGCTCTTTGGTTTTTTTTCCGTGCTTTTTCTGCCTTACCTAACTTTTATCTCACTTTTTCTCTGATCTTGCTATGATTGCAGGTACTCTTCCGAGGTGGGCCAAAGTGGTTAGATCGGAGAAAAGTGCGGATGAAAGTTTTGTAAGTTTATCCCCACCACCCCTACCCACTAGTTCATTTCACCACACTAATAATTCAAACCTAAATCAACTTAGGTGCTTTTTATAAACCCTAGGATAGATTTGGTTATTTGTTTGCCACCTCCACTCATCTCACCCCCGCATTTATAACAAAAAAAAGGCTCTTCTCTTGTGGGATTTTTTGAAAGCTACACACTTAACACCCACAACTTCCTACCCTGAGGCGCATAATCACATCGATTCTACCACTTAACCGAGATCTGACCTATGGACCTGGTACACCTAATTCAACACATAAATAAGTGAGTAGAAATCTAAATAGGTCAAACATTTCTGTGTACCTTAACTAAGTGGTGCAATAGGCAAATTGATTGAACTGTTTGGGCTGCACCACTTAAGATAAAAGTGATTCATCAAGTAGCTTGCCACTTAGGGTTGATTCTTAGGGCTGAACTAGGCACTCCACATTATTTTTTATTTTTAAAGGAACACGTCTACACCCCTGCTTTCAAAACTTGGAGTGTTCTCCTAAACTTGATTGAATATACCTAAGAGTAAACCCTAAAAGCTACTAAACAAGGTTAAATCCTAAAAGACACATCATCAAATAACCTTGTTTGCAAACCCTGGTTGTGCACGTACACACATTTTAACTGATCATTAAGGGCACAACCCATCTAAAGGGCCCATCACATTCCAAGAGCACAATCATCCCAAGCCTAATTAAAACTGAGTACACATTGGCCTTAAGGATTGATTCACTCTTCGAAGCTCAGACTGATAGTTTTTTCAAGAAATCTACTTCTGCTAGTCCATCTGATGTCTAGCTAGGAGAGTAGTGTCAAACGACCACGGTTGGGGGGTACACTAGGAACCAGAGGTGCAAGCCAAAGGAAGATCCTTCTCCCTAGTCCCTCCTATTTGGTTGGATTGATCGGATAAAAGTAGACCAAATTGTTTTTAATCTCAAGAAGGGTCCTGGGAGTATGTAGGTCTTTAGGCTAACCCAACTAAGGACAAGGTTGATTGCTTGTACTGTAGGGCACCTTTCTCTATTATGTTTTCCCTCCTACTCCATAATGTATCCTTCCACATATTTCACACATTTCCAATCCTACCCTCCTACCAACACGTATCCTCAAGATGATTACTATCCCGACTTGACTTATGATTACCCATCCACTAGCCAGGATAACTTTGATTGGGGATACGAATCCAAACCTCAATGTCCAGGGCCTGACCTTAGACAACAAGACTATGATTGCTATCCTTCCCATACCAACAACAATTATGGATCTCCATCCTTTGATGACCAAACCAACCTGATCTACAATCAGGAAGGATATAATGATTATAACACCTACCCTCCCCAGTATTCCACTGAATATAGGTTTCCACCATCCTTTGAACAACCTAGAATGACCTACTTTTAGGGAGGGACCCGAGAACCTCGACATCTTGACTCCCCTAGATTTAATCCAAACCCACCCAAACCTAAATTGAACCAATCAGTTCAAGTGAACTAGATCTATTATAGTGTGTTGGCTAATTTGAGGAATACTATACAATCTTTAGAAGCTCAGCCAACACCATGCACTGAAGCACTAGAGCCTATGATCAAAATGATTGATGAACTTAATAGTTCTTTATTGGATTTGCTCCAAAGTGTTAAGGATAGGGACCTGGGTGAGTTTTTTCTTACGAAATTGTCGAGGTTGAGGATGAAATTTGTGGTTGCCCTAGTCAAATCTTGGGATGATTCTCAAGATGAACCCCCGTCAGGAGATTCAATGTCTAAACCCGCTCAGGCACTTGTCGGGGGGGATACATATTCTGAGACTGGAGATGACCAAGTTGGGCTAGAGCAACCCATTGAGGATGAACCGATTGATTCACCCGAGATCCTCGAGCCAGGGAGCAAGGAAAAATATGTCTCTTTGAACCAGGAAATGACAATCAATTTTGAGACATATATAAATGAGGATCATGGATTCTTTGACTCTGAAGGTGAAGAATCTCTTAGTGAAGTCTCACTTGAGCATAAAGAAGATGATTTTAGTGAGACAAACGGGCTTGAGGAATTTGACAAACCGTTTGATAGCCCAATTATTAAAGATTTAGATTCAGTTGGGGCTAACTTAGAGGATTCGAATCCTCATTTACTAGAAGATTCAATCAATAGCTCCATTCCTCAACCACACCTCAAAGGGATTGATTTTGATTTGGAAATTATTGTACCCAAGTCAATTCTAAGTCAGCCATGATTTCTGGACTTGGGTAAATCTTATGGGGTGAACGGTCTGCTAGAGGTCTCGGAACCTGAGCACTTGATGTTGGAGGATAGGAATGTTGAAATAAAAATTTGGGAGGCTAATTTTGAGGGAACTTTGAATTTGGATCTAAGGGTACCTGTTGACCTGAAACCACCTACTTTCTACCAGGACCCTTATGATATCTTTCATGTGCAACCCAAGCTCAAAATAACTGATTATTTTTTTGAGCTAGATGTTAAGTGGATAACCACACCTATTGAATCATCTTTACCTGTTGTCCGACACTTTGGTCTTGGCTTCCACACCACTAAACTGTAGGTCCGACCCCATAAACACAACAACCTTCAGTTCTGGGTGATTTTCATCTAGAACGTGAGAACCACTCGACCCTGGGGCATAGGTCTACACCATAATCTGGTCCACGTCTGTGGACATCTATTAGCAAGTTTCAAGATTAATCTTTTTATTTTGATTCTGACCCGCACTTGTGAATTCTCAATTTCTTCTTGTATGTATATTATGCCTAGCTGAAGGCATTAAACTTAGCACGTGTATACTCTCAATTCAGGTGATATTCTGTTTACTCTACCCTTTTCATGTCTTTGTTTTTACAATGAGGACATTGCATTATTTAAGCATGGAGGTGGATAATCAATTCTTGAAATCATTATGTTAACTCCATAGAATTTCTTTTAGTTTCTTATCAAATTAAAAAAAAAAATTGAAAATTTGAAAAGGATAAAAAAAAGAAAGAAATTAGGAAAAGAGAACTTAGGCATTTGGAAGTTATTAACTTTAAGAAATGATACAAGAGGAGCTAAACACTTAGACTGTTCAGGTCTTCGGGCTTAATTAGCCCGAGTGTCCACTCGAATGTGGACTTAGTCTCGAGTCCTCGCCAATTAAAATTCATTTTAAGTTGGTAAATAAATTGAGATGATAAGATGTGACTTATCAACCCACCCTCTGATTTGGAGGGACTTTAAACCTAAGCATCTACACACATTTTTTGCACTGACTCACTTTTCAACGATTTCTTTGAAAATTGGGTAGCTAATGAAATATCTAGGGTGGTATGGCTAGCAAGTTGTCGGTGGTAACAACTCATCAGTCAATTGTCCGGAGCCCAATCACAAAACCATTTTCATTGTACTGCCTTTAGGTAAATCTTAGATCAGGAAAGCCACCTACTTAAAAAAAAAAAAACAAACAAAAAGAAAAAGAAAAAAAATAAAAAAGGAGAAAAAAATAAAAAATAAACAAAACCACACTTCACCTCACAAGTATGGATGACAAGTTGCCATGGGTAACAGCCCATTGGCCGGTTGTCCAGGACCTAGCTCACAAAAAAATGCACAATAATCCCCAAAACACTTAGGGAAGAAGTGGGGAAGTAGAATAAATCGGGGAGATATACACTGGGTTCGCCCTTGTGTTGACCCCATAAATAGAAGTAGTGAGAAAGCTATCGCTCGAAAAGATAAACCTCTAGGCAAGGTCACCTAGGGTCGTAGAAATCCGAAGTCCATTTTAACAGCCGCCTAGTGAGTCTTTCACTATTTTCACAAGATGCTTAGCACTTGAGCCCTTTTCGAGTTTTGAGCAGGTCGGGTAGCTGTAAAAAGTTATCCTGAAACTCTCAAACTCCAAAAGTACAAAAATTTAGAAAAGAAGAAAAATAAAAAATGTATCTTCCCTTTTCAAATAAGGCGAGGACTTGGGCGATCTACATTCTGGCAGGCACTTGGTTACTGTTGAGTCTTCATAGTTTAGGACCTTAGTGGAAATTTTCTGTTATTAATAAACAACTTAGGCCTAAGCGATCTAATCCTAATTTTGATTTTATACAAGGCATGTAGTTTAATTTGCTAAGGACTAGCAAAAGATAGGCACGGGGGTATGATATAGACACATCTATTTAAGCTAAAATGCCTCTTCATGCATGTTCCTAGGCTTAGATTTACATATCATGTTATAAATATTGCATAACATGCATCATTTTGAATTTAGAGTAGTTGTATATATTTTAGGTTAATTAGGTCCTTTTTATGGTCAAGAGAGAAGAAGACTTATTTTAGGGCCTTAGATGGATGATTGGACAATATGGATTTGATTAAGACAACGATCAGAGTCTAACGCCTCTAAAATCGTCTAGATCGGAGAACTGTAGCATCATACGAAGTCCAAGGAAAATCAATAGCTAGGGGGCAATGCGACATCCATACGGGTTTCAAATGGAAAATCCAACCATACGGATGGATCCGGAGCGACAATCGCAGTCCAACAGCGTGGGAATCATCTCAATCTGAGTACCATGGCACCATTTAGAAAAGAAAGAAGAATGGACAACCCAGATGGCGCCATGTGGCACCATCCAAGCTGCCCAATGCCAGCCAGCAGCAGCGCACCATGCACAGTCGCAACTGCGTGTAGCAACAGTGCAGATCATGCCAACGCACGTGCGTGCGACACAGCGCGGGGAGCACAGGCGCGTGAAGCGCGCAACGCGCGATGCAAGTGCCAGCGGGGTGAGCATGGATCTTCTGTGACACGGCCTTTAGTTACACTTGTAGCTATCACTAATGGTCTACGCAAGCCAGAAAGAGGAGTTGAAGGGTGGATCTTCAGCCACAACTGCAACGACGTTTATGGACGTCAGTAATGACCCAGATGCAAATTTGTTCTTCCTCCTCCACTATAAAAGGACCTACCCACCACCATTCCAAACCATCTCTTCCTTTCTTCCTCTCACCACCTCTAAGGCTCTAGAGAGAGCTTGTCCCAAGCCTGGGATGCTCCTCCAGAGTAGAAAATCAAATAGTTTTCCCACCTCTCATCCCCATTCGTGGAGAATCCCGTGGCCGTCCTCTCACCACCCTTTGGGAAGAAGATCCTTGCCGCGACGCCATCTTGCCCCATCCTTCGTCCTCCGGTTACGTCCTCCTTCGTCTCGCTCCTCACCACCTTCCTCCAGGCAACGTCAGAGCGAGTCTTCCTTCGAGCAGCCGTCGAGGGGGATTTCTCTCACCTCTTTTTATCTTTTTGCACTTTCATAGTGTAGTTTTCCTACTTTCGTAGTTGTAACAAACAGTTGTTCATAAATAGATGATTATTCTCTCTCTCACACATTTTTGCAAGTAGATAAAGTTTTCATCGACCTAATCTCTTGCCCTATTAAAATTACAAAAAAATTAGAAAAGAAAAAAATGAATAAACAAATAAAAAGAGAAACGTGGATTTTTATAAAACCAAACGTTCGCCTCCTCGTGTTTGACCCAGGACTCCCTTGGAGTTTCGGTATAAATTTTATTTGATAGGTGCATTTTATGAGCTACGACGATGGGTCCTCAAAACCTTGATTTTTAATTCGCGAAGCGTGCCCACATCAGTTGTTTAAGCTTTGCCCTGACAAGATCATTAGAAAGTGTACCCCTGATAAGGAGATAGATAGCATCCTATCATTCTACCATGGCCAAGTGTGTGGCGATCACTTCTCTAGCAAAAAGACTATTGCCAAAGTCTTACAAAGTGGATTATTTTGGCCCACAATCTTCAAAGATGCATGCAAATATAATAGGGCATGTTCACGCTACCAGTCTCTCATTAGTATTGGCTACTAAGACATGATGCCCTTAAATCCGATTTTAGTATGCAAGGTCTTTGATATACGGGGCATTGACTTCATGGGACTTTTTCTAAATTCTCATGGCTTTGAGTACATCTTGTTGGCTATAGATTATGTTTCAAAATGGATTGAAGCCATCCCCTCGAGAACTAATGATCATAGAGCTATCAATGATTTTGTTCAGATTATATCTTTTCTCGTTTTGGGGTACCAAAAGCCATCGTTAGTGATGGAGGGTCTCATATCAAGAATATCCACTTTCATTCTTGCTACAAAAGTTTGGGGTGACACATAGGATTTCAACACCTTACCATCCTTAGACAAATGGACTAGCTGAAGTATCCAATCATGAGATCAAGAAGATTTTGCAGACTACTATTAGGCTAGACAGGAAAGATTGGTCTTTTTAGCTTTCTGATGCTTTGTGGGCATATATGACATCTCACAAAATCCCATTAGGCATGTCTCCTTTTAGACTAGTAGATGAGAAACCCTGTCATCTTCTCGTAGAACTTGAGTGCAAAGCTTATTGGGCCATCAGAAAGTGTAACTTAGACTTAGAGAAAGCTGGTGATCATAAAAGACTACAAATTTCTGAGCTTGATGAGTTAAGGAATGAATGTTATGAAAGCTCGAGGATCTATAAGGACAAACTCAAGATCTTCCATGATCGCCGCATCAGTAGGAAAACTTTTCACCCTGGTTAAAAGGTCCTATTTGATTCACGACTCAAACTCTTCCCAGGGAAACTTAGATCTAAATGGACTCGACCTTTCACTATTGAGAGAGTATTTGACAATGGAGCTACTGAGATCACTGAGATTGGCAAATTTGAATCTTTCACTATTAATGGACAGAGAATATAACCCTTTATTAAGCCTCAAGATCTCAGACTTGTCAATTATATCATTTCGCTCCTATATTTTGAACCAATATCTGATACCACTACTACTGGGTTTGCACCTAGCTGAAAGAATAAAACTTAGCAACTTTTGTATATAGTTATTTTCACTTTTTTCATTTTTCCCATTTCTTTCTTTAAATGTCTATCCTTGTATTTTTAGCATGCATACATAGTCACATTTGTGCTACATTTCACTACTTAGCATGACTTTCCACTTTGATTCTTATCAGACTTGAAATCATCCGCACAGAGATTTTTATTTCCTCATTCTGACTTCCTTCCGTCACCCTTGTCTAAGTTAGTGAAAAGCAGAGCATGCATTTACATCCACCCTATTCATCTAATGACATTGCATCATTTCAGCATGAGGGGTGTAAATGGTGAAATCATTTACTGAAATGCAATTATTGACACAACCTGTAGTTTATATAGTATAGTATTATTGAAAAATCCAAAAAAGTTTGAAAAATTTTGAAAAAATTGAAAAAAAATACAAAAACAAAAATAAAAAAAGATGTGAAAAACAAAAACACCAAAAATACAATAAGGGATCACACATTCCACATTGTTGAGGGAGAACTCCATAAAATTTTAGAGGAGAAAAGATTTGAAAATATTTATAAGTGTTTAATAATGATCTTATAGCTGAAAACAAAAAAAGAATAACTGTTTATGGACATTCAACCTTTTCTAGTTTGACTTCTCGGGCCATAGAAGCTTGATTCGCTCAGGCTTAGGCTTAATACACTCAAGCATTAATAAGAGAGACTAGGATCTCTCCTAACTCAGGATGTACTTTTGTACCTGAGTTACCAGTACAGGATTCGCTGGTTTGCTTTTGCTTTGGAGTATAAGTAATCTTAGTTTGCACTACACAGAGTCAGGATAGACCAGATGATGTAAGATTCAATCCTAGTGTTCGTTAGCAGAAGTGGAGTCCTTACCTATGCATGCAAGTAGACTTTTTATCCCATTCTTTAGTCTTGTGCTTAGGAGAAGCTCTTTTCACCAAAGTACTCACCCACCAAATAAGTGTGCTCTACTAAATAAAGTTGAAGGAGACATAGGGACATTTCCTTCTAGAAGAAAAGAAGAAAAATCAAGAAAAAAATCAAAAAAATGAGAAAATGCAGAAAAAATCGAAAAAGTCAAAAAGAATTGAAAAAAGGCATTGTTTTGAATAAGTCAAGTATATTCTTCAAATTCCTGTGTACTTACACCAAAAATATTTTCAGGGTGCATTACAAATACCTTTTTTGACCAAATATTCTTTGAGCGACAACGCAATAAGAGTTGAGTTTGAGTCTTCACTCATTTTTTAGAGTTGATCTAAAGGCATCAGCTAAAGTTGGGACCAACATGGACTTAAAAAGAGATGAAACCCCAAGATTGAATGTTAGGGTTCATCTAGTTAGTCTTGACCATTCACTGAGTACGACCATAACTTTTTAGCTTTTCAGCTGTGTAAAACCCCCCGAGTCCTGGAAATAACACTTAAGGTTTAAATATCAAGAGTCCTCGTTGGTCGAGAGATGGTCTATGTTATGTAAGTCTTGAGTTTTGGTAAGTCTTCCTTAGCAACCGATTCTCACAATGTCCAAATATAAACATAGCTGGTTGCTTTACAGAAAAATTTTAGCTTAAAGATCATCTCTAAACACATAACATTTGAAAAGAGTAAATAGAAATCTCATCACACTTACATAGCTGATGTTACAAAGCCTTGCACTAAATGAGTTGTTTGCTAAAAAACTAGCAAAACCTAAGCACGGCGGTATGATGAGGTGTGGCTCATCATAGCTAAAATACCCAACTTAAGCTAGAAACTAGGTTAAACACTATATTATTAACATAATAAATGGGTTAAGTGTGAGAATTAATGAAAATGACCTAAAACATCAAAATTGTGTTAAAAATGCATAATTAAGTCAAATAATGAGATATTCTATACATAAACACAATATGATGATCCAAATGCCAATTAAACACCTATTTAGGCTCCAAACTACAAATCAAAGATTAAATCATGTTCTAAAATATTCAATTAAGCTTGAATAAAAATCTCATTGCATTTGGACATCAAGAGGGCCTTGAAATCATTACATTACATTTAGTTCCTTAGGTCATTACATTTTATTCACCTTAAAAGCCACAGTGGCATACTTGTAAGCCACCAGGGACTGCTCTGTCCTAATTTCCATCACTAATGGGCTTCTCCTATAATTTTTTTACCCCTTCACCTAAGGGCCTATGGTGTAATTTCACCAAAAGACCTGATGGTCTTCTATTCTTCCTTTAGGAGATGAAGAACACGACTCCTCTAAGCCATCCATCCCTGATCTGTTGATCCAATGGTGGATCTACCACCATTCTCCTTGCGCCATTGCATGCAGCATCACCACCTACTCTAGATCCCATCCAAAGGTAGTATTTTGGTTTAGAAGTTCCCATGCTCTTCTCCATCTTGCATCCACCATTCATCCCTAATTCGACTAACACCACAGTGCAATGCCCATATCTCCCCCAGCACCTATATAATCAGCTCCCTCCCCTCGAGGTGATCCATTTGTCTACCCCTCTAGTTCCAATTCCCCTTCCTCGATGGTCGATGACAAGGGCCACTATTCTCCCTCGATTATTCCCATTTGCTGCTGGTCGTTAGTCCCAAAGAGTCTTCTTCCGCTGGGGGTTCCTCCCCTTTCGTCCTCTCTAGCCATCAGTTATAGATGCCAGAGAGTCACCTTCATCCTTTAGATATATTACATGGATTCGTAGCATAGATTTACTGCTTTCTAGAGTAGATAGGAGTAGTGTTAGATAGTACATTCACTGATTGGTTGATAGATCAAGGAGTAGATTAGATTAGTGTTAGAATTCCCTCGATTCACCCTCTATGATCAATTTCTATCAGTGAGGTCAATTCACACCCATCCATTAGATCATACAACACCCGCTACATCTCACGAGTGTTTTAATCTTCTTCCCACATTGTTTTAATCCACATTTCAGCCCATCTAGCCAAGCATATCTAGATCCGAGGTGCTTGAACTTCTCAATATAGATAGTACTCAAATCCACCTAGGGGACCCTCCATCCACTTCATATCTTCACAAAGACCCCCGATATGGATTGAATTGCATCAATTTGCTCAATTGCTTTGTATTTGGATTTTATGCCCAATCGTAAGATTTGGAGTCAATATGGGTTTAAATGGATTTAATCAAGGTATTTGAGTTTTTGTTCATCTAATTGGGTGTAATGCAAGGATTTGAGGTGTTTTGATTTGGTTTTTATTTTTAGATGAGCATTTGCCCAATTTGAGCTCCAATTTGGGTAGTTTAGGCCAAGAAGAATCAAACACTGATTTATGGCCTTAACCATGACCTAATGGTTTCTAGGGATTCACCTTATGGTCCTAAACTCTAATCTTTAGTGTTTAGGTGCTCCAAGTAATCAGATCACCTAGGCGAACCCAAACAAAAGCCCAATTAGGGGCGACATTGATTTCTGAAACAAAAGTGTTTCAATCTGAAAATTGAGGTTTGACAGAGGTTTTGGAGATTGAATTGAAGGTTGAAGTTGTTTAGGAATGGTTTGAATACCTTATATGATCTATTTCCTTTACATTGTCTATAATGTAAGAAGATCATATTAAGGTCATTAGGGAATTTGAAATGTATGAATTGATTCTATTGTTTTCAGACCTTCAGAAGACGCTTTGCACTAATTTAGAGTTGATTTTCAATGGATTTGAGGATAGATTTTATTTTTGATGAGATGGGGTTTGCTATGCTCAGATCTGACTTTTCAAATCTAAGAGTGGATTTTTGGACCATGGTTACAGAACTCAATGGTCTGATTCAGGTGGTAACTGCAGTAGCATTCAGTTGCTAAAATTTGCAGCTAGCAATACCTGATTCAGTGCTGCTCAATCAATTGCAACAACAGAAGCGTTGTAACTATAAGAGCAGCATCTGGTCTGGACTATCTGAAGGGAATTTTTTATGAATTTGAGGGGTTAAATAAGCTAACAATGTGTTGAAATGTTAGGAATTAATGTTTAAAGCATTCATGTACAATTCCTTATTTCAAATTTGATTAGAAGAGTATATAAATGTTGTTTGAAATCATTGTTAGCATCCTTGAAATCTGTCAAACTATTGAAAATGAAATTTTAGTGAAATTATTGGTGAAAATCATCTTTAATTGTTTAATCATCTTTCATGTGGTGTGTTAGACATTTTTTAGCATTTATACTTCAGTTCTAGTCACTAGAACTCACTTTAGAGGCTTAAGTTCTTAGTTGAATAACTCATTTAAGCCTTGTTTGTGTGAGTTTGTAAATACATGAAAAATTACAAAAAAATTGTAAAAAAATAAAATAAAGGTGTCTTGAGTAGGATTAGATATTTTTTTAGGTGTGTGTAAAGTATGAGAATATTCTAAACCCATTAGCTAGTAGAATATACCAGTAGATGATTCAGTCTACTCTTATATTGAATAAAAGAACTCAATATGAAAAACACAAAAGGAAACCTCTTCTCTCATATCCCCTTCTCTCTCTCTTCTCTTACTTCTATAAAACATTAAAATACCATAAAAATTGACAAAGCCAAAAATTCCACAAAAATATCTTGTATACATCATTTATACTTGTAAATATCAATTAAATACTAAGCTAACTGTAAATAATAAAATATATGTTTATAATGAACATAAATAACTTATATTTGTATTATATATATATTTAAATAAATATTTATGTTGAGTTATACTATATCTATCTTAATTATGTAATTATCTATTTATTTATAGTTGATTTATGTATATAAACTTAGGTAATTATAAATAAATATGTATACATGTATAATTACATTTATAATCTATATACTTATTAAAATAATTATTCTATACTAGGATATATCTGTACATTTATTTATTTAAGTATTTATTGTATATAATTAAGTTATTAAGTTAAAATAAATTAAATTAGTAAATTAATTAATTATTAAAATAAATTATGTTGTACAATTGTATATAATAATTCTAAGTATTTTCAAACTATTTATAATATATTTATACTATATACTAGTATTTATAATCTAATTATATATTTATCTCTTAAAATCATGTATATAAATGTATATAAATTAAAATAAATAACTTAAAATAGATTAAAAAATGTGTAATAAACATGTTATTATGCATATTAACTAATTTATAACTCAATTGGGTGATTACATTATCAATTTGTACATTAATAAGGTAATTAAGCACTAATCTAATGTATAAATTTCACTAAATTTAACTAATTTTAAATATAATAAAATGATTAATTATTATAAATTAAGTACATAATTATGTAGCCCTATATATAGGATTTTAAATTCTATAATTTATTTTGAGAAAGGACTTTAATTAGACACAAAACTTGAGGTCTGAATTAGGCCACTTCATATATTTTTACACATTCAATCCACTCCTAGACTTTGCACTCTTTAGTCCCACCTTGGTGGGATGTCTAATGCTTCACGAAACCAATGGTTCACACTGAAATGAGTAAAATAACCATACCGGTACCCTATGACCATATGTATTGTGCATGTGCGTGCACGCCTGTGGGCGTGTGCATGTGCATGCGAGCACACATGTGCTGGCGTGTGAGCGAGTGTGGGTGTGGGTGTGGGCCTATAATTGGACAAAATACACCTAATAATCAATTAGGGCCCGATCTAGTAGTGGTTCGATCTAATCCACTAGGGTTGTTGATTCTGCAAACGACCTGGGCCCACCAACCAATAATTTTACACTAAGTTATACTTAATTAAGCTTAAGCTAAAATAAAAGGCTAAGTGTTGTGTTATTGAGTGTGTGCATGTCCAAGAGTTGTGTTAAGTGTGTGTTATGTAATATAAGCATAGTAAGTGTTACATACGTAGAGTATTAGTATATATATTTAGAGTAAGTATTGATGCACATTTCTTTGACCTTATTTTGTATACATATTTATAAGGTCCTTAGTGACATTTATATCTGTCACTAGATATAGTATATTGTACTATAGATATTATATATGTTAGTATAGTTTAGTTTAGTATTATTTAGTGTTTTTGTGTCTCATCCTTAGGCATTTTTTAGCATAGTTGTATATAACTAACAAAGAGTAGTTTAAATTGTTTTTGATACCTTTATACCTGTACATATATTTGAAGCATTGTAATTAGTATTAATTGATTCATTTTGTATATAATTAATGTGATTGATTCATTCTTTCATTCATACATTCCTTTTGTAAATATAATTGACATTTTTAAAATAAAAAAATATTTTTGGAAAATAGAGTGATGTATATCAATAACTACCTTCCAGTGAGCGACCTGGAATAAACCAATAAAACTTATGTAAATAAATAAAATGGTTGAACATCCATCTGGATTGCATTTATACTACAACCTAATAATGACTAATTAACATGCGATCCGGAATGGGCCACATTAATTTTTGGCGTCGTTGCTAGGGATAAAAACCCGACAATAGAGCATTCTTATTATGACTAAGGATGTGCATGTCATCAAGTAGCTCCAGAGTAATCAGGATACGGAGGTTTAGAGATCCCCCAACTAGAGTAGGAAGTTCAGAGTTCCCTCTGAAACCTAGATCAGATGGGGGTGGATAAACATCCATCCCTTTATATGAGTGGTGGTGGTGAACATTATGCACGGCCTCCCTCCCTGTGGGCGTACGCGCATACGTGCTTTGCTAGGAAGAAGTGGCCCTCTAGAGTTGGTGAGTCAAATCGTCCAACTTCTTCTCAATGATAGAGACCTTATCCAATCGACTAGCCACTAACTCTAGATTGACGGATGTGAATAAGTCTTGTGTTTCATGCATCCCTCGTGTGCTTGTCAATGCACAGGTAGTCGTCCAATTGAACATACCCAGAGACTCATTGTTTATGGAGTTCTCACACATGTTCTCTAGAATTTCCTAAACAGTGTCTTCATCTTTCCCTAAGAAGTTACCTCCATAGGTTGCATTGACAAATAATCTAATGTCCATACGGAGTCCCCAGTAAAATGATTGGACATATTCCCATTTAGGAACTCCGTGATAAGGGCAATTCCGCATGAGATCTAGAAAGAAATCCCATGCCTCATGAAGTGGTTCCCCCTCATTTTGCATGAAATGCGTGATTTGTGCCTCAAGGCATTAGTGTGCCCCACTAGGAAGAATTTCTTAAGGAATTCATCTTGTAACTCATCCCAAGTGTTGATCAGTCGAGTCAGAGACCGATACCAATGGGCAGCATTATCCTTCCATGAGAAGGGGAGCATTTTCATGAGCAGGGTGTTCTGGTTCTGAACATTTGGCCCGAGAGTCTGGGCCAAATATTTCAATTCCTGAATTTGTTGGAAAGGGTCATCGGAGCCCAATCCATGAAAGTGGCGGATCAAGTTAATAATATTCGACTTTAACTTAGTTTCAGGTCCCCCAGTCGGAATTTGCACCTTGGGTTTGATAGCCACAACTGCGGGATTATAGTGACTCGCATCTGTGGACTTGGTCAACGATTGGCCAGTGCATGAATCAAGTCGGTGAGAGTCTGCAACTGGTCCTGCAGGTGTTGAATGTCACCCCCTTCTAGATCTGGGTTCTCCATAGAAGTAGAGGATGGAGAACTGGGTTCAGATGCAGATGGATTAGAAGAGATATCGGCTAGATAAGAAGGAAACCCACAGAAAGGGGTCAGGGTCTTACCTCAACGGGTGTGCCTTGCTAATGGAGGTCTCAAGACAAGTCTCAAAGACCTCCACCTGTACATGCACTACAGAAAAGATGAGAGATTAGAAATGTCTTGGACCCAATCAAGGCACCTAAAAGAATTGGATGACTATGGCTAGTTTGAGGTAGATGGACCTCCAGATAACAAATCCTCACACCTGAGAATTATTTGGGCAGCTAGGAAGGGAGAGCCTTGCAAAGACCTCTACACGGTAGAGCATCCCCACAAGTTATAGGGTTTCCCCCACCTGACCTTCCTTGTCACTGCAATTCCAGGTAGATCGACATGTGTGAATTGAGCCCTTAGGTCTACCAATTTTAGGCCTATTTGTGCCTTGAATTATCACTTGATTTAGAAGTTGATTCAAATTGTGGCCTAAAATAGGTTGGTTGTTTCACAAAGTGAACCAACTTCACTTGACTTACCTTAAAGTTTAAGTTGAAATCCGGTTCAAGTCACCTGAACCACGATGCTTTTGTTCTCAAACATGTTATTAGGTTTCAATTTTATGATTCAAGTGATCTTATAGCCTTGTTTTTAGGGTTTGATGATAAGAGCAATTCAATCAAGGGCTTAGGTAGCATACAAATGCGGGAAGATCTGTTTCCTTTATAAATGGAAAGTGTGTACTAGCACTTCAACCCTAATGTGAAAACCCTAATTGCCACTATTTCCAAGTCCAATTTGATTCCAAATATGGCACCGTGGACTCAAACAAGAAGGTGAATAGTCCAAGGTGTTGTAAATCCCTAATAAGTGTAGGTAGAAAGTGATTGAGTAGCAATCATCGGACTTAAATGATCTGAATTAAGTTAGAACATAGCATAATTGTGGCATAATTCATGCATTAGTAGCATACCTTGCATCTTTCCTGCTTTATTTAGATATTCATGTAATAATGCCAAAATAATGTTCTGATTAGTGTATTATTTGGTTTTTAGGTTAGAAGAGCTCAGGAGATGGCTTGAAGCTAGATCTAAAGCAGGATAGAGGCTAGAGTTGCAGTAGAGCTAAAGTAGAAGCCTTGGAATAAAGCTGCACTCAAGCTGAAGACATAATGTGGAGAAGAGGTATACTACATTACTTGTAGGATTTTAATGTTTGAATTGAATTATGAAGAACATAGGACATTCCTACACCTATCCCTAGCCTTAGGATAGCCTTAGACACCTTCCCAAATAGTAACCACATTCCTATTAGGTCACCTTAGCCTAAAATACCTCAAAACCCACATTCCAGCCCACCTCTGGACATCCAGGTAGGATGCTGGACGTCCAAGCTCCTTAGATTCCACCCACAGGACTTAGAACCCAATCTGATACAAAATTGGATGTCCAAATAATGTGTCAGACATCCAATTTCTGTAGAAAACCAAGATAGAACCTAAACCCCATACTAATTTAGTATTGGACATCTAGACTGAGGACTTAGACTTTTGATTTTGAAGTATAAGTTGTCTAATCTTAAGATCAGATGTCTGGAGCCCTTCTCTTGTTGTTGTTTTGAGAATCAAGCCTAGATCTTGATTCCTAAGGCCTATAAACCCAATCTTGCACCCTAAAAAACCTAAATTAAGGAAGCCTAAGACTAGTACACTACCCTAAGACTCTCTTAAGAACCTAAGTAGGTTCTCACTAAGCTCAATTGACTTGGATCTAAGTCAATTACACTCTACCTAGTCAATTGGACTCATAGAGTCCAATCGAGCTCAAATCTCAACCAGCACAAGTCTAATTGGACTCGGTGAGAATCTAATTGATTGAAGCCCAATCTAATGCAAACTCTCTCTCCCAATTATGCACACATTAACCCAATTAAACTTGGTTAAGTTAAATTGGATTGATCACTTTAGCTATAGGTTGTATAAACCTATTTTTAGAAACTTAGTTAGACCTACCACTTAGACCAACCTAGACCTAATTAGAAGTGGACCAAGTGGCCTACTTGACTACCATACACTCACGCACAAACACACCCACACCACAACCGCTTGGCCATCCACTCTAGAGTATTCTAGAGTGGTCTCCAAGTGGCACCACCTTCAAGACTGAAAATAGTCTTCAAGGAGTCCACAACCTCTCTCCTTAGAAAGTGGATCTAAGAAGACCCACTTGATTAGCCCATATTTGTGGGCTATTTAAGTATTTAAGTGCCTAGACATTAAGTTAATTCTAACATTTATTTAGCATAAATTAGGATGTAAATAGATTAATTCATATTTCTAATTTAATTACATAATTCATGCATTGCATTCATATTTAAGTGCATTTAGAATTAACTTAGAATTGCATTCATTTAATTAGTTAACCAATTAGGTGCATTGCATGCATTGATTTAAGTTAACATAAAAGTCGAGGGTTTGTATATAAATAACCATAATATTTTATCATTATTTTTATTCTTCTTCTTTCAGCAACGGCTGCATTTCCTTCAGCTGCTGCAGTCAAGGCCCTATTCATGGAGGAGCGGATGTGTTGGATCTGGTTGGGGCAGCTAACTTCAAAGGAGAGGAGGATGCAGCCGAGCTAGGCAAGACACAGCCCCACTCCACCACTGTGTACTCCATTCCACCACCGTGGTCTCCAAGGCCAAGATCCACAACACCGTGGGCCAGTGAGGTGACAGCTCGCCGCGCCAAGCCGGTGGACTCGTGCCAACACCTTGAGTGTGTGTCCCTGGGCATGCTTCCATCACTGTGCCTCACCAGAATCAACATCACCACCTTCACCGCCGTTACCAGCAATCACCACTGCAACCGCCGCAACTCCATGTCCTGCATTTTAATCTCCTCCGTTAGTTAAGACGTCCGAGAAGTTTCCCGAACGTCTGAAGCTTCGTCCCCAAGCACAACAACAACCAGCCTCTCCTCTAGCCTGCGCCATCACCAGCAGCTTCTCCCCACTCCATCAGAGCCACTTTCGCCTCCAGCCACGAACACAGCTAGCGCACCTGCTAGCGTGCAGCACTGGCCACCAGCTCCTCACCCGAGCGCGTACGAACCTCCTGCAGCAGCACCCCTCAGCGTGCCTCACCTCCTGCAACAGCACCTCTAGCACCTCTCGCACCTGCTGCTATGGTGTGCGCACGCCGCCAACAGTAAAGCACCCGCGCACCTAAGCGGCCTGCCAGCACTCGCACGCCCGTACGCCCTGCAGCAACTCTTTGCCTCGCCACCAGCAGCGCACGCACAGCGTGCTTCACTCCAGCCGGCTTCTTCTTCTTCTTCTTCTTCTTCTTCTCTGTTGACGAAGGTACCCAAAGCACCCACAATGCAGCCACCTCATTTAGCCTCAGAGCTTCGTGCCACCAACATCAATGAACTCGCCTTAACCTCAGAATCTCAGCCACACCCTCTGAAGGCCGACAGCAGCCTCCCACATCGGCGAGCTGCTGCCACCATTGCCGGCCTTCCTCGTCGCCGGTGAGACCTCCAGCGGCCATTCAACGCGCCATCACCGCCAACGCGTAGTCCTCGTCGTGGCCAACTACCTCCGAGCTCCGCACACCCAACCGCGGCCTCCTCCTCGAGCACGGATAAGGGGAAGAAATTCCCCTGTTTTGCTATAGTAAAAGCTTTATTAATATTTACATTCTATGCCATTGTCAACTTTTATTATTATTTATTAAGATGCATTGCAAATAATATCCTTTAGTTGTTCAAAATTGCCATTTCAGCATGTTCTCTTGATGCTTTCTTAATCTGAAGGCAGATTTGGCTCAATACTTGTCGAAACTAACTGTGAACATACGTTTTTAATCGGTGCAAGTTTAAATACGTCATTGCCTCCCTATGGACACGATCCGCTCTTAATTGAGTGGTTATATTAATTGTTGATTAGTCGATTTTTCCACCACATAGAACTACAAATGACGCATCATTTTATGTGAGAAACAACTTTAAAAGTGAAGAATCGACTCGTCAAATGGTGCTGTTGCCGGGGAGGCAACAGATGCAATAATTTCACCTGATTTTATTTTTTATTATTTCTCATTGCACAGTGATCTGACCTTTTTTTTTTCTGTGCGAGAAATTTATGCGAGGAATCAGCCATCGTGAGAGGCGACCCTTGACGTCGCCAAAGGAGAAATTGATCTAGCTACCTTGCAAAGGAGGGGAAGAACGAGGACGCGACGATCATCTCTGTACATTTAGTTATTGATTTGATTAGAGTTGGATTAAGACTTTAGACTTGATTTTTCATTACACATTTGGTTTGAAACCCTTGTTCTGGGGTATATTTTGAGGGGTTTGTTCCACGATTTTGTTTTAGGCCCGTGTTGGGTAATTTTTGGGAGCATGTTCCCTTTTCTTTAGATTTAGGTTTTTAGTTTATTTTGTGGATTGTTTACCTTTATTTTCTTGTGCATAAGTAGTTAAAAAATAATAAAAAAAAAATGAGCTGCCTGCTAGAAGCTGCATGCCCCTAGGACGAACCATTTAGGTCTGTATGAGCAGCCTCTAGATTTACTTCTCTGCATTGCGTGCATTCTCGCATCGTTGATTGCTGGAAGCAAGGTATGCATTCTCTTACTTTGCATCCTATTCTTGATCATGCATTGCATTTGGACTTAATTCGAAGACCACATAATTTGTCTTGAAGCGATCTAACAAGTGGTCACATATATTCGTGAAAAAGGACTAATTAAAGGAGGGACATCTAAAAATCAAGGACTTGATTTTCAAATGTGGTGTGCGATTCAAAATTCAAAATCTTTTTGCGGTGAATGCACACTTATATCTTTTGCACCACGGCACTCATTTAGGCACTCCTAAGTCTTGGAATGACTAGGACAAGAGCCCTCCTACCATTGGATTCTGAAGTGTTCGGAACTTGAGATCAAAGGTTTTGTAAATCCAAAGAGGGGGATACCCTGTCACAGATTTTTGGGGGTAGTTGAGAAGCACCGTGAAAGCACAGCTTCAAAGGAAGGCTTAGGCCTACTTGCATCCCTCGATCTTCCGTCTTTGGAGTTGCTTTACCATTTGAGATTTAGGGAAGAACACCTAAGCTCCAACTAGGTCTTCTTAGGTGAGCCGTAGGTCGACAATAAGCTCATAAATTGACTGAACAAATTGTATTGTCACCTACAATCTGACTTAAATCACAAGCCTAATTGGGAAAGACCTAAAAAGTCCTTTTTGAATTGTGTTTTGCTTGGGGAATTCTGATTGAGGTGTGAGTTAGAATGGACCACATTGATTTTCATCCTTTCACATGTTGCCCACACCCTCACCCCCACTTTGCATTCTTTGATCCCATATGCCGAGATGGTCCATCTCTTGATGGACATAATGACAGTCATTGGGATCTGTTTTACTCCTACTATAGGAGTATTGGCCTGGTTAAGCCCCAAATCAGTGAGCAGAACCTAGGAGCGGGATTTGCTTTGCCCAATATCCCACACACCATAGAAATACCCAACCCACCCTCCTTGAAAAATTATAATGGTTGGACAGACACTCCTGGGTACTATAAGCCTGAGCCTGACTTCTCTCATGATAGAAATGACCTCTCCTCCTTGAAGATGGAAATACACAAAATGCAAAACGAAATGATTGAATTGTTAGGAGAATCTTCGAGAGCAGGCCAACAAAAAAGAGATGAAATTAGCCACCCAATCTACCCCATTGAGGATGACGTACACCCCCCTACAATAGATGCATCTCCTGTGGGAGAGCTACACTTTAAGTTGGAGGGAAATTTTTGGGGATTATGTAAGGGAGAATAGCTACTTTTCGAGGTTTGATTTTGAAACCTCCCCATTAGATGACAGTTCCTTGAGAGATCCATCCCTTTAATGGGAGGAAGATACATATGAAAGTAGCTATGCATTGGATGAAGAAAGGTGGCAACCCGAGGAAGATGATGATAAGGTTGAGTATCCACTTGAATTATATTAGAGTCAAAAGAAGGGAATGATGGTATCATTGCAAGATCTCGACCCAGATGATAGTATTTTCATGACATTTGATGAAGTGGGTTGAAGTAAAGTTGTTAATCCTACCCTCCCTTCTGATCACGAGATGGAACTCAAGCCCACCCTTAGGGAACCTAACCCTCAAGAAATTGACCTATCTGAGGAGTCTGATGTTACCAGTGTAAACCATTTACCTCAGATAGAGTACCCTAGGGGATCTGCTGAGATATTAAATGATTCTAGACCTCGGGTATATGATGAATCATATGATGAGGAGAAAGACGAATTATATAAGGAGCCTACATTCAAGATTTGGAGTGACACTAAGGGTGATTATGTCTTATTTGAAGAGTTAGCCGCTGAGGATGTCACAAATTTGATTGAATTAGGTTTCCTTAGCACACCCATTGATGATATTTCTCCTCATGATGAAATGATGGAAAATTTGGAAGCAACTTATAAGATTTATGTGGATTCACATATAGACTTCGGGGAAGATTTGAGTAAAGAACAAAAACCCGAGGATGACATTGATAGGATAATCCCTAGATCTGTTGCTTCCAAGCTGCCTTCATTTATTTCGAAGTCACCCTCTGATTCTCTTATGTCTGAAGGCGAAATTGTGACTCCTGATGAAGGGCAGGAAGATACATGTGATTGTGCAAGGAATGCTAGGGATGCAATTGAGGATTTGGAAAGAGTGTTAGGGATGGGCACCGAGTTGATTAAACCCAACATAGATCTTATGGACATCCCGCAACCTCAAAACTTGGACACCATAGACGATCCTTGCCTTAGAGAATTGCTCACTTTTATTCTGATCGGGGGGCTTAACAAACCAATATTTCCCGTAATGGAGTATCAGGTATGGATTGATGATTTATTTAGTCAGTCCATTGCCCTGTGGGTTTATCTCTACACCATTCCTTCCCCATTCCTTTTGGAGGATCCTTGTCATCCTCCCCCTACCCCTTTGGAGGTTGTTATACCATTTTATTCTTTAGAACCTCCTCTGGTGACCTGGGAAGATTTCATTCCCATCTTAGTTGGGCGAGCATTTGCTATCGGGACTCATCATCAGCTCGTCAGCATCCTAGGTTACCTATTTTCTAGGCCAGCATTACTTTGCTCATTTTAGGGCCTATTTCTGCAATCCTTGAACCTGATTTGTAGGTTCTTTGGCTATTTGGCTGCTAACAAAAGAACAGCAACCCAGCTCTAACCTAGGTAATATCCTTCTATGCAATGAGGACATTGCAGATTTTAGGCATGGGGGGGTGTACTTGAGGATATACATAGCATAGTGCATTCATTGCATACATTTGCATTAAAAAAAAATTCTAAATAAAAAAAAAAGAGTTTTGAGCTTAATTGGCTAGGTCCTGCATTCTTAAGCAAATTAGAACTCTAGGTTAGACTAAGTTAATTCTATGGTCAAACTTTAGAAGCTAAGAGAGCTACCAGCTTTAGACCTTTAGGGTCCTTTGTGGACTTAAAAACTTAAGTAGGAGTTAAGTTGTGGACCATTCCTCAAGAGGTTGAGGAAGGAAAGCTAGGGTTTGAGTTAAAAGGTGGGGTAGTACCTGGAGTCTTGTTCTGCCTTTTGGTTTGCGGGTCCTTGTAACCCAACCATCCAAATTTCACACACTTGGTCTGGTGTAAGTAATCAACTTAATCCCTTTCTTAAAAGAGATTTGGTTCTCTTAGTTTTGACTTAGGAGAGGCTTGAAAACACGATTTGATTGGTAGAGTTCCCGCCACGGGAGAGGTGGAGTATATACTCACCTTGAGGATGCGATGATAACATATTACCTCCTCGGCGCTTGTCTCTTAGGATATCCATCCTACTGGGGCCATGTAAGTGCATTGTGTGGTTCAGGTACCATGGGCGGCCCTATCTCGAAGTGTCGATTGCCACAGGCCTGAATTCGCTTTAGAAATCCATGGGCGATACTATCTCGAAGTGTCAATTGCCAGGAGTTCTTGGGGTCGCTATGGGTGGTGCTATCTCGAAGCATTGAAAGCCAGGCACTCTTCGAGGTACGGTAATGGGGACAATGAATCCGACACAGACCGTGTTGATAGTTGATCCGAGGTTAGACTTAGGGGAATCAAACAAAAAAAAAATCCTTTTCCTTTAACTCAAATAACTCAGACCAAAGCACATGCACGGATGCTTTAATCTCAGGGATCAATAAACCTTAGGGTAGAGTTAGAAATTAGGGAAACTTGTGCCTGCAACTCGTCTTTAGCTGACCTAGTTTGTAACTTAGCAAGTACTTGGGAACCTTAGGTCTAGAGTCCGAACTTAATATGTTTCTAAAGGAAGATCGATTGGGTTGACTAGTCTACTTGGAGTGCTAGGTTTTGCTTGGATTTGCTAGGGACTAGCAAAACTAGGCATAGCAGTATTTGATTAGCCCATATTTGTGGGCCATTTAAGTATTTAAGTGCCTAGACATTAAGTTAATTCTAACATTTATTTAGCATAAATTAGGATGTAAATAGATTAATTCATATTTCAAATTTAATTACATAATTCATGCATTGCATTCATATTTAAATGCATTTAGAATTAACTTAGAATTGCATTCATTTAATTAGTTAACCAATTAGGTGCATTGCATGCATTAATTTAAGTTAACATAAAAGTTGAGGGTTTGTATATAAATAACCATAACATTTTATCATTATTTTTATTCTTCTTCTTTCAGCAACGGCTGCATTTCCTTCAGCTGCCGTAGTCAAGGCCCCATTCATGGAGGAGCGGATGTGTTGGATCTGGTTGGGGCAGCTAACTTCAAAGGAGAGGAGGATGCAGCCGAGCTCGATGAGACACCACCATGTACTCCACTCCACCACCGTGGTCTCCAAGGCCGAGATCCACCACACCGTGGTCCGGCAAGGTGTCAGCTCGCCGGGCCAAACCGGTGGACTCGTGACAACACCGTGAGCGTGTGTCCCTAGCCACGCTTCCATCACTGTGCCTCACCAAAATCAACATCACCACCTTCACTGCCATTACCAGCAATCACCACCGCAGCCACCGCAACTCCATGTCCTGCATTTTAATCTCCTCCGTCAGTTAAGACGTCCGGGAAGTTTCCCGAACGTCTGAAGCTTCATCCCCATGCACAACAACAACCAGCCTCTCCTCTTGCCCGTGCCATCACTAGTAGCTTCTCCCCGCTCCATCAGAGACACCCTCACCTCCAGCCACGCACGCAGCTGGCGCGCCCGCCAGCGTGCAGCACCGGCCACCAGCTCCTCACCCATGCGCGTATGCACCTCCTGCAGCAGCACCCCTCGACGCGCCTCACCTCCTGCAGCAGCACCTCCAGTACCTCCCGTGCCTACTGCTGTGGTGTGTGCACACCACCCGCAGTAAAGCACCCGCGTGCCCAAGCGGCCTGCCAGCACTAACACGCCCAGCAGCAGCGCTTCGCCTCGCCACCAACAGCACATGCACAGCGTGCTTCACTCCAACCAACTTCTTCTTCTTCTTCTTCTCTGTTGACGAAGGTACCCAAAGCACCCACAACGCAGCCGCCTCATCTAGCCTCGAAGCTTCGTGCCACCAACATCAATGAACTCGCCTCAACCTCAGAAACTCGGCCACACCCTTTGAAGGCTGATAGCAGCCACCCACGCCGGTGAGCCACCGCCACCATTGCCGGCCTTCCTCGTCGCCAGTGAGACCTCCAGCGGTCGTTTGACACATCGTCACCGCCAACGTGTAGTCCTCGTCGTGGCCAACTACCTCCGAGCTTCGCACACCCGACCGTGACCTCCTCCTCGTGCACGGGTAAGGGGAAGAAGTTCCCCTATTTTGCTACAGTAAAAGCTATATTAATATTTACATTCTATGCCATTGTCAACTTTTATTATTATTTTATTAAGCTGCATTGCAAGAAATATCCTTTAGTTGTTCAAAATTGCCATTTTAGCATGTTCTCTTGATGCTTTCTTAATCTGAAGGTAGATTTGGCTCGATTCTCGTCGAAACTAACTGTGAACATACATTTTTAACCGGTGCGAGTTTAAATATGTCATTGCCTCTCTGTGGACATGACCCGCTCTTAATTGAGTAGTTATATTAATTGTTGATTAGTCAATTTTTCCACCACATAGAACTACAAACGACGCGTCATTTTATGTGACAAACAACTTTAAGAGCGAAGAATCGACTCGTCACCACTCTCTAGCAATGCTAGCCACCACCTAAGCCCATTGTAGAGAATTATATAATTATCAAGATGGTCATCCCCCTTAGTCTATTTAAGGACCCAAGTTGGTGGCCATGCACCCCCATATTGGACTCTCCATTAGTTGCTCCCATCTTCATCTTCATCCATGAGCTCCATCACCACCTCCACTCCACCATTGGACATCCAAGAGCATCACCTCCACCACCTTCACCAAGAGGTTGGTCACACCACCTTGGTTGCTGCTCTATTCCTTCCTACCACCTCAAGCCCACATGGCCATTGGAGACCACCTCTAGTGCCCGATTTCCCATAGATTTAGTGTTCTTCATAGTTTAATTCTTGCATTATTTTCTTGCTTAGTAGCATAGTATTACTACCTTCTAGAGTGCATGCATAAACTCTTCATGGGTTCCATGTGTGCATCTTTTTTCTATTAGCGTAGATCTTGTCATTTTCAAATTCATTGTACAAGCATTCCCCTAGAATCGATTGTAATGACATCAAAATTTTCGAGAAAATAAGGATAAAGTTGTCTATTTCTCATTCCCATTTTATTGCAATAAAAAGATGTCGATTCCAAAAGAAATTAATGATCTTGCAATTAATGCATTTTCTGTTAATAGCCATTGTGAAGTGAGAATCATGGGAACAAATACTCACACTTTGACATTCATCATTTTCTTGATGCACGCACAAGTTGTAAGAGTTAATAACGCGACTGGCAAATCCTACATTCACAGAATTGAATCTGGCATCCAATTATAAGACGGTGATGTCATTACAATCGATCGACCAGAACACTCACCGTCTCGTTATAAATGTTTTATTTGAATCGTAATTCACGCTATACTACAACGCTTTACTAAACAAATCCACGTTTTACGAACTCAACAAATGGCATCGTTGCTAGGGAGGCAATGCAATTTTTGTTCTTGATTTCCATGCTTGATCCTAACATATTTCCTTTTGCTTGCTTTTGGTGTGCAGAAACAGGAAAGAGCAGATTCTACGCACACATCAAGCGTAGTTGAAGAAAAAATCTTGTACACACCAAAAATCTTAAGTTAGGGTTTCTTTTGAATCTTAGGATTAGAGTTGCTTTTTAAAAAAAAGAATTTGAAAAATTTCTCTCCAAAAGGAAAAAAAATCTTAGCTTTAGGTTTCCTTTGAATCTTAGGATTAGTTTTGCTCGTTGAAAAAAAAAAGAAAAAAATCCAAAAAATTTCTTTCCAAAAAGGAAAAAAATAAACATAATCTCAAATTTGAAAAAAAAAAATTTATTGAAAAGGCTCATTTTTTTATTTGAAAACCCTTTCAAAAGCCGTTTTACAACTTTCTGAAATTCGGCCAAATATTTTTAGTGATTTCAAAGTTCATTTTCTGAATATTTTGTGAAGCAAAATTCTAAAATTTAGGTTGAAGTTAGATTATAAAATTATCTTTCCAACGGCACCATTCATTTGAAAAAATTCAATTTTTGAAATTTTAAAAATTCGTGAAGTACAAGGGGATCAAACAGACTCAAATCCGAATTTTTCTAAATTTTAAAAAGCTATTATGGATAGCACACAAATCATATTTGACTAAAAATGGTGGGGTTTGAAAGATTATCAAGTTAGCTTTCATTTTCATATTTTTTCCTAATTTTTGGAGCAAATTTGATACAGTTTCAAAAAGAAAAACCAATAACGAGTCAAAATTCCAAATCTAACCCCTTGTTTGTTAAAAATTCAAATTATTTATTCGAAATAGTAAAAATTCTAAAAAATTATTCTCTAAAAATTTAATTTGAAAATAGAATCTTCCTGTAAATTGTTAGATAATTTGGATTTAAATTTTGTTCTGGAGAATATTTTTAAGTTGAATTGTGGTCTGTTGCCTGAACTTAGTCAATTGCAAGAACCCTAGGCTCAACTTTTAGGGTTACAACTAGAGACCACATTAGACTAGCTTAGACTTAATGAAGTCTAGTGGCTAGCCGGTGAGTCAAGTCACCTTGTGGACCACTCACCAACACCCAAATTGAAGAAAAAGGTTAAGTAAAAATTTCGTAAAACACATTAAGTAACCTGAATTTGTTATCGAACTACTGGGTCATCACAACCGCTTTAGCCAAACCCATTGCTGAATCTGCGGGGTAGTGTAAAATGACCAAGTCTAAGGGGTACAAAGGACCTGGAGGCAAAAGCTAAAGGAAGAATCCTCCCCTTAGCCCCTTGTAACAGATTGACTAGATTCGCTTAAGGGGTTGGTATTATTTTCAGTCAGTTTTGTAACAAGGCCTTAGCTTAAGGATTCTAATTATTGAAGTGATCAGGTCTAGATTCGCTAAGACTTAGCTTTCACTAGTGTACAAAACTAACTGAAAATAATACCAACCCCTTAAGCTAAGGCCTTAGCCTTCTTAAGCTTTCACTATGGCTAATCTAGACCTGATCACTTGCTAAGACTTGCTAAGGCCTTAGCTTAAGTCAGTTTTGTAACAAGGCTAAGACCTGATCACTTGCTTGACAAGGCCTTAGCCTTGTGTGGCTTGGATACACCCACCCGAGTTGGTTGGTGTATGTAAGGGAGGTCACTTAGACCTCATTTGGTTGGACCTTGGGAACCAATCCCAAGTTGGCAAAGGCAACTTGTCACCTAGACCTTCTTCTCCTTCTACTCAATTAGCTGAGATGGCTAACCCTAACCCTGGACCTAGACCTAGTCTAGATCTAGAAAATCTAGACCTGATGGCTCGTCTAGAAGCTCGGGTCATTGAATCAGAATAGAGGAATCAGTAGAACATCGACAAAATTCTCACCACATTGGATAGAATGTAGCATCCACCACGTAGAGAATAGCTGCCAGACTTCTATGATACAGCAACTTTGATTCTAGCACCCTAAGTCTAGATTCCCACTGGAGAAGATGCATTCGAGTTGAAGCTGAAGGTAATAAGTCTGATTTAGACTTATTTTTATGAAAAGTCGAATGATGATCCCTTTTAGCACATTGAGGACCTGAGTCGAGTTGCGGAAATGGTTTGACCCAAAAAAGCTTATTTAGGAATTGTTCTCATTAAGCTTTTTCCATTCTCTCTCATGGATAAAGTTTCATACTGGTTCAAGACCACAGTAATAATACACCAATAAATATGCCATCTTGTGTTATTTCCTAGCACTGCCATTGCATATTAGGTAGCTATAGTTGTATTTGTAAAAAGACACTTGCATGCATTTATCTGAGAGGGGAGGATAATGCGAATAATTGGCCATGTAATTAACGTCTTCATCAATGGTTGCATTGCAAATTCACCACTCTCATTTTTTTATTTTGACTTTGAATTTCTTCTCCCTCGCGTGGCATAAGGCATGGGACATGCACCTCTTTGTGCCATTCCTCTGCCAACAGCATGGCTGGACTCCCTCTGCCAGTAGCATGGCAGTGGCATGCATCTCCTTCTTTAAATAGCCTCGCCCTTTCCCTTGCGCAGGAGAGCCTGGAACAGAGAGCACCCTCAGACACCTTCATCTAGGCCAACCTCCTCCCCTCCATACGCAGAATCTCTTCCCACTGAAGAGACACACTACGGGCAGGAGCAGGCTCACAGTGGTCCTACGACCACCACTGTGAGTTCCACCACTGCCCAGCTCCTTTGTGAGCAGGTGGGCATGGTGGTTTCACCCTCTGTCTTCATCGCTCAACACCCTCGCCGCCATTGTCAAAGCTCCAAGGTCTGAAGCTCCAGTAGCAGCGACGGCTGCCAGTAGCAGCGCAAGCACCGCACGCATGCCAGCAAACGCCCCTATAAGCCCTCCGCAAGCTCTTTCTGCGCTTGCAGGAGCCTTCCAGCGCACTCGTGCACGCAGAACCAGCAGCAACCAGTTGCTCACTCCGTGCGACACTGTACCTACTGTTCACGCCTCTCAGTGCGGAACTGTAGCTACAGTGCGGGGACCAATTTGTTTCTCACTTATCCAGTCACTGCACACTATCTCTCCTCCTTGCGACTACCTCCAGCCAGTCACGCACGCGCGTTCCCGCATCTACGCCTGGACCCGCATCTGCACCCGCGCCCGTTCCCGCCCGGAGCGCAGTGCTCTGCGCTACGTAGTGTGCTGCGTTGCCCTCTCTCTCACACTCCCACACCCACCTGCACGTGACGACATGCGTGCGTGCTCCCTCCACCGCCCGTGCGCAGCCTTTGTGGGCCTGCGCGTGCCCTGGCCACTAGACGATGCCCGCGGCCGCTAGACGTCTTAACTCGCCCGCTCTTTCTCACACTCCTCCAGCGTGCACTCCCACACTCATACACACTCACACACTAGTACACATACACACTCGTACACTCACACACTCACTTGTACACACCTATACATACTTATACATATATACAGATATATATTTATATATACATATTCATACCTATACAACTATATATATTTATATATACATACATATATATATATATACACATATACACATACATATATTACTATATATATATACATATACTTATCTATATATATCTATATACATATATTACTATATATATATCTATATAGTTAAATATATATACATATATACCTAGTTACAAATATATATATATATATATACCTGTATATATATATTTACATATCTATATATACATACATAACCACATATACACCTATATAGTTACAACCCCATCTATATATACACACACACACACACACACATATATATATATTTACATACACATCACCTACCTGTATCCATACTCCCTTGCACTAGTCACTCCACCACGCATTATATCGCGGGAATATCTACACCAGTTGCTGATATTCCCCGGTACCCACGTAAAGCAAGCACCTCCGCACACACTCCCACACATCTGTCCCACACTCTATGTAGCACTTCGTCTTGTTGGTTGCATCTTACTAGACGTGGACCAACTCGATACTGTGCTACATGCCATTTCCACTTCCACCTGCACCACTATATATATAATATATATATATAGACTATATTTATTTCTCTACAAGCAACCTATCTTATTTTTTATTTCTCTTTTGTTTCCTGCTATTAAAAAGATAAAAAAAAAGAGTAAAAGAGAAAAGATAATCCTTATCTTGCAGGTACCTGGTCTTGAGAATAGCATGACCAATTTTTTTGGAAATCCTAAGTTGGCTCAAAGCCAAGAACAATTTGGCTCGAAGCCAAGGACCTGATTTTGAGGGTGTACCTGAAGGACAAAATTATTAGCAAAAAAATCTTAAATAGAAAAAAAACCAAAAACATAATAAACGAACGGAAGAGATACGTTTTAGGTAAGGCATAGAAACTTTTTCACCTTTAATCCCCACCTCCTTGAGATCGACCCTGGGCCTAAAAGTGACCAAGATAAAATTAAGTAGGCCTGGTAAAAAAAAAATTTTGTGAAAGATGGTTAGACTCGATTTAGGTTAACCACTATACTCACTTCAATGATAATTTCACCATATTAACACAACCTATTCGAGACCAACCACATCTTTTTCTAGTGCCGTTGCCGGGGAGGTGCGCATTGAGGTAAGTTTCTACTTCATTCCTTTGATTTTCTCTTCTCACACCCTTCTCTTCACGGGTGTTTTTGTTTGCTGGTGTGTAGGTAAACCAGTTCCAAGGAGGTGGCAAGCAGAGGAAGTCGAAGACGTGGGCAGATCCAAGGTGGGAACGAGAGCGTGAAGTCACTGGCGCCGCACTGGAGCTTCTCCCACATTGCTGAAAAGGTAGGTCTCTCTCTCTCTTAGCAACTTAGGTCAACTTGTTACCTTAATAAAAAGAAAACCTAAAACCTAAAAACACTTCTTGGGATTTCTTGGTGCAAGTGGATTAAAAATCACTAGCTTGATTATTTGCCATCACCCCCACTGCCCTTGGATTTCCCGCCAAACTTCGCATAGCAAAGATCCAAGAATCTCGATTCTTGAATCTTTTGTTATGGGAAGTGCTCTTTGAGGCAAGATTAAAAAGATTGACTGCCATCCCTCCTTGCCTCATTTATTCGCAATTCGGGATCACAATTTTTGGGTGGGGAGACTTGGAATTGAGTTGATTCCAACCCCACCACGACCTTTCACGTGCCTTAGATTTGATCCTGAATATTTCAACCCCAACACTTCGATTTTCTTTACATTATCTTGTGGTTGAGCCTTACGTGTGGAACATCATTTTGGTAATTGGGAGCACTTGAATTGAAGTGCTTTGGCTCCCTTGCACACTAACCTAAAATTGACTCGTGCATCCACACATAGAAATTTCCACCTAGGGAAGCCCATTGCATTTTTAGCATGCATTAACTAACTCACATTGAAGAAGGGTTTGTTGGGCATAGAAGAACTTGGATTTTCTCAAAACCTGGAGAATGGTTGAATTGATAACTCAGCGAAATCTTAAAATCCATACTACTTAAGGCTGAAATTCTAAAAACCATTCACCAACTAAAACTTCAAATCGGGGAGATTTCCCCGTTGCATACTTGGTTTACACAATTTCTAAAAATAACGCACTTGGGCATTACCCGTATACAACGCCCTTCACATTCCTGAAGCACTTGATCCTAATCCTCTAATTAAAACTGGTAGCAACTTGACCCTTATTAAGGATTGGAGGTCTAACTACCTGCGTGTAGCGCCTACGTGCTGGTGCGGGTTCTCACGTGCTATCGGGTGTCTAAGACTGGGGCAAACAGCCTTTCAATCTGGCTCGATGGTTCCGCGGTGCTCGCATTTGGTTCTGTAGGTTGTGATAGTAGGTAACTTAGATCTTTAGGTCTAAGGGCACATTGTAGAGGTTAGGACTTTGATTGCCTTGATTTATCATCAAGTGTACCTTTGCAGCATCATTTCTCTCATCCCCTTTTCCCTTCTTATCTCCCCAATTCTTCCTACGGTAGTGCATGTTTGGGAGGAGGTCACAAAACCCTGAATTGTTTCAATTGTCTGATAATTTTAGAAGGAAAGAAGTCGAATTGTCATCCTCCTCCACAAACATGGCTGCACACCCACCCCCAAATCCCGAGGGAGGAAACCGCCCTCAAAACCCACCAGGTGGTGGAGCCATGGACCCCATAACCCGCCTCCAAGCCCAAATGGAAATGTATAATGAACAGATTGAAGCCATTAGGGAAACCTTGGAGGAAATGCAGAACCCTCCGGAATGGGAGGAGCCTAGGTCTCTTAACTCTTATCAAAATCCCGCTGCTACAGAGACCATAGGACAAATTCGGGTCCCCATGGGCGGGGATAATTTTGAACTGAAACCCAATATAATTGGCCTAATTAACTTTCACTTCTATGGTTTTGCAAGTGAAGATCCTTTTCTCCATTTGGAAGACCTAACCCGATTGGCTGAAATGGTTAAACCAAGAAACATCAGGTTATCAATTGTCCTCATGAAAATGTTCCCATTTTCATTACGGGATAAAGCATCACAATGGTTACACACACTTGGGAGAACCATCCATTTTTGGGAAGAGATGCGAACAACATTTCTCAAGAAATTCTTCCCAATCGAGTGAACCAATGTGCTTCGCCGAGCTATAACTTCCTTTACACAACAAAACGGCGAACAGTTTCATGAGGCTTGGGAGAGGTATAATGACCTCCTTCGGAAGTGTCCACACCACAGTCTGCCTAAGTGGCATATAGCCCAGATTTTCTATTATTGGCTAAATGAGACTTTGAAGCAGATTGCAGACGCTTCCTGTGGAGGGAATTTCATGAATAAAGACAAGAATGGAGCATTCGAATTATTTGAAAACATGAGCGAAAACTCAATGAACAATGCCTCCATTGTCGCCTTTAATCGTACCAGCCTGCCCCATAATGTTCACGAAGTTGACACGGGACCCTCCCATTCATCCACTGATCTTAACCTTATCACACAAAAATTGGATGAAGTCTTCGTCATGCACAAGAAGCTGGACGAGCTTCTGGCCAATCCTGCTCGTTCTATGGCAAACACCCCTACCTCACCACTTCGTCACAATCTTAATCCTTCCAACACCAGGCTTATCTCCAAAAATCCCGTGAGATCTTCCTTACCGAGTGTCGCACCGAGCGATTCGATAAGTCATGTGGATCTGGCTTTTGCAAGCCAGTATTTTGACACGGAGGACCAAGTCTCCGTGTGCTCGGATGCATATTTACATTTACATGTGAACTCATCTTCTGGATTAGAAGACGCTTGCACCCTGGGGAACAACCCGTTCTCTGCTACTTATAACCTAGGGTGGCGAAATCATCCTAATTTCGCATGGTCTAATAACCCGCAGTGCCAAAACCCCGTGGGTGGGCCAATGCGACCGTCCGCACCCATCATCCCAAGGGCCCAGTCTAATCCTGTGGCGAATCCGCCATCGGGTCCTTGCATGCCGCAAACAGAACACGCATCGAGTCCTCTTGATAAACTAATGCGAATGATGACAAAAATGTCTAAGCACCATGAAGAGAACATGACCTCTCTTCAGCACCAATTGGTGTAGCAGAATGCTGAGATTAGTCAACTACGTATGGTAACTCGATCTCAGGGCACTCTTCCAACCCAACCTATTCCCAACCCGCGAAATTTCGTACCACGTGGTCCTCAACCATAGGTACGACCTTCTCAGGGGCAGGTTCATCAGATTCTGCAAGCACTGAGCATTCCACTGGGATTTCAGGCTAATCCCACTGTAGCACCTCACCCTTATGTCCCTATTGTGAACCCTCCTCCGCCTTATGATCCCACTAGACCCGCGACATCCAATGCGATTACTACGAGGAGCGGTAAGCAAACCGTCGATCCGCCTCGACCTGATCATGGCCCATCTTTTTCATCGCCTTCTCATTCGGGATGCGCACCGCATTTGCGAGAGGACGATACACCCAAACTAGTGCCAGAATCGATCCCATTCCCTGAGGCTCTACTGAGGGAGCCAAAAGGCAAGAGAAAGGATACACAAGCCTTTGATAACCTGCATAATTTATTCAGGGATGTCGAAATTAAGGTACCCTTGTTAGAGACTATCGACCACATACCTACTGTCACCTGATTTTTCAAAGACTACACTACACCCAGGCAACAGTCAAAGAAAACAAAGAATCCGGTGGTTCTCTCGCCTCATGTGAGTTGTGCCATACTGTCAAATCTACCACCAAAGTAGAAAGATCTGGGCACACCGCTTATTTCTTGTAGCATCCAAGGCTGCAATTTTAACCGTGCCCTGCTTGATCTAGGATCTTCCATCAATCTTATACCAACCATCATGCTCAAGAAATTTACCTTAGGAAATCTGAAACCCACCCCTGTCATGTTATAGTTGGCAGATCGTTCTGTCAAAATACCAAAGGGCGTGGTGGAAGACGTGGTGGTTAGGGTCAACAGTCTCTATTTTCCTGTTGTCTTTCTTGTTTTGGATATGGAAGTTCCTAGCTCACTTTCTGATTGTCCGATCATCCTTGGTCGACCTTTCTTGGCCACAGCCTACGCCTATATCGACTGCGAGTCGGGCTGTATTGAGATTGCCGTTAGATCTGAGAAGCTCAAGCTTAACATCTTCATGGAAGCCAATAACTTTGATTGCGATTGCATCGAGGATGACACATCTGACGAGTACATGGCCGTCAGCGCATGTATCGACCTAATTGGGACCTATTCTGACTGCTGTGGATTGCCTTTAAACATAGACGATTGCCTGACCGACACATATTGTGACATTCCCCCATCCCTCCCTTGTCCCGTACCTTCTCCTGACCAGACTTCTGACGAGGTTTCCTCCACTTCCCATACCTCGTGGTTTGAGTTATATTCGGGCTACTCACCGCCAGTCCACACTCTTGAAGATCGGATTGCCCTTTCTTTCCTGCTAAATCAGGCAGAATTGCAACTCCACACTGGGACCTGGAGCCCAAATACTGCTCACTGGGGCTTTCCCTTTATGGATCCATCAATCCAAGATGCCCCTCTTCTTGGCCAAACTGAGGGCCAACTTCTTCCTCCTGACTTGTTTTCTTCTGATCCGCTTGGGACACTCTCGTCCCAAGAAATGCCAGATCTCTCACCATCCACTCCCGAGCTGAAAGAGTTGCTTGATATGCTTAAGTATGTTTTCTTGGGACCAAATGAAATGCTCCCCATAATCATTAGTTCAAAATTGACCAGGGAGCAAGAGTGCAAACTAACAAAGGTCCTTATGGAACACAAGGCAGCCATTGGATGGTCCTTATCAGACTTAACTAGCATTAGCCCCTCCTACTGCACTCGCCGTATATATACGGAGGAGGCTCGACCTTCCCGCGAGATGCAGCGACGTCTCAAACCTAACATGCAGGAGGTCATTAAAAAGGAAATTATTAAGTGGCAGGATGCAGGTATAATCTACCCGATCAATGATAGCCCCTGGGTGAGTCCGATTCACGTCGTGCCTAAAAAGGCAGGACTCACCATCCGTATCAATGACAGGGGCGAATCCATCCCTACACGCACTCCTACATCTTGGAGAGTGTGTGTAGATTATAGGAAACTGAATGCTACAACTAAGAAAGATCACTTTTCGCTACCTTTCATTGACCAAATCTTGGAGTGGTTAGTGAGAAATAAATTTTTCTATTTCCTGGATGGATTCTCTGGATATAACCAGGTGGCAATTGACCCCAGGGACCAAGAGAAAACCACCTTTACCTGCCCCTTCGGCACCTTTGCATTTAGAAGGATGCCATTCAGACTTTGTAACATGCTAGCAACTTTCCAGAGATGTATGCTGGCGATATTCCATAACATGGTGGGTGACTTTCTCGAGGTTTTCATGGATGACATTTTGGTCTTTGGACCCTCTTTTGATGACTATCTTGCCAACCTGGCCCGTATCCTTCAGAGATGTATTGATGTGAACCTCGTGCTTTCCTGGGAAAAAAGTCATTTTATGGTACACAAGGGAATTATTCTCAGGCATATCATCTCCGACAAGGGTATCGAGGTTGACAGAGCTAAGCTTGATGTAATTGCTGATTTACCTGTGCCTGGCTCTGTCAAACAAATCTGCTCCTTCTTGGGACACGTCGGTTTCTATAAGAGATTCATCAAAGACTTCTCCAAAATTTCTTGACCTTTAACTCATCTCCTATCAATCGAGGTACCCTTTAATATGGGCCCCGACTGCATATGAGCATTCACGCCGCTGCGTGATGATGTCACCAAGGCCCCTGTTCTCCAGCCACCTGATTGGTCCCTCGACTTTGAACTCATGTGTGACGCTTCCAACCTTGTAGTCGAAGCCATCCTAGATAAAGACGTGATAGACACCGCTTCGTGGTGCACTACGCCAGTAAAACATTGGACGAGACCCAGCGTAATTATACAACCACTGAGAAAGAACTACTGGCGATCATCTTTGGGCTAGAGAAATTCCGCTCTTACCTTCTGGGCTCACATGTTATTGTATTCACTGACCACACGGCCATTAGCCATCTCATGCACAAGAAGGATGCCAAGCGTAGACTGATTCGTTGGATCCTTCTGCTCCAAGAATTTGACATTGAGATCTACGATAAGGCCGGAGCCCAGAATGCCGTGGCTGATCATCTCTCAAGACTGGACCCGAACCACATTGGACTTACCCTACCAATCAACGAGGTTTTTCCCGATGAGCACCTATTGGAAATTAATGTGGCAAGTGGACCTTGGTATGTCGACATTGCCAATTACCTTGCTTCTGGTTCCCTTCCATGTGGCTGGCCTAAAAACCAGCACGAGCATCTCAATGCAGAAGCAAAGTATTATTTTTGGGATAATCCACTTCTTTTTCGAATAGGTGCTAATCATATCATCCGTCATTGTATTCCTGACAGTGAATTCCCTAGTGTGCTATCCTTCTGCCATGATCAGGCCTGCGGAGGCCATTTCTCTAGGAGGAAAACTGCAGCCAAGGTGTTGCAGTGCAGTTTCTTTTGGCCCTCCCTTCACCAGGATGCACACAATTATGCCAAACATTGCACTAGGTGCAAGTCGTTAGGGTCAATGTCACATCGTGACATGATGCCCTTGCAACCCATCCTAGCTACTAAAATCTTCGACATTTGGGGAATCAATTTCATGGGTCCCTTTCCTCCTTCCAACGGCTTCGAATACATCCTCGTTGCTGTTGATTATGTTTCGAAATGGATCAAGGCTATTCCCACATGCCATGCTAGCCATGTCATATCCACTCGATTTGTCAAAGACCACATTTTTGCACGCTTTGGGATCCCTCAAGCCATTATCTCGGATGGAGGAAGCCATTTTACCCATGCTTCTTTTCGGGCACTTCTGAGGAAATATGGAGTCCACCATCGTATCACATCTCCGTATCATCCTCAGACGAACAGCCAGGCGAAGGTGTCAAACCGACAAATCAAGCAAATTCTCCAGAAAACGGTTTGGCCTGACCGTAAGGATTGGTCCGATAAACTGATTGACGCACTTTGGGTGTATCGGACCGCCTTCAAGGCTCCTGTAGGTATGTCTCCTTATAGAATCATTTACGGGAAGCCTTGTCATTTGCCCATGGAGCTGAAGCACTGCGCTTATTGGGCGGTTCGCCAATGTAACCTCGACCCAGACCTGTGTGGTCGAGAAAGGAAACTCCAACTCCAAGAGCTGGAAGAGCTCCGTCGTGAAGCCTATGATTCTGTCTTAACTTTCAAGCAACGCACTAAGGCTTTTCACGACAGCTGAATTCGGCGGAAGGAATTTGAGCCATCTCAGCAAGTTTGGCTTTACAATGCCCAGCTCAAATTCTTTCCTGGGAAATTGAAGTCTAAATGGATTGGTTCCTTCCTGGTCTCGAGACCATTTCCCAACGGGGCCGTTGAAATTAAAGATCCCAAATCTGGGCATAAATTTACGGTCAATGGGTAGCGTTTAAAACCCTATCTTACTCATGAACTTGCCCCCGTTGGAGAAATTGTTGCCCTGCTGGAGGGTAACTAATGTCGTGTCTCATTCTGAGTCCAGCTGGGGACGTTAAATTCAGCGCTCGTTGGGAGGCACCTCAGCAGCACTCCTCCACTATCACATACACTTCACTTCGCACCTTTTCACTTCACCACCCACCATCCACCCACCCTACCACCCTGCTATATACCTTGCACCTCAGCTCTCGTTTCCCGATCTTTGGACCTTCCTCTACCCTACCCTGCATGCATATGAGGACATAGCATCGTTTGGCATGGGGGGGTAGATAGGCATCCATAGGATCTGGGTATTATATGGTATCATGCAGCTTCCATCCATCTATAAATATGTACATAGCATAAAAAAAAAGGGTGTTTGGTAATGATCTGAAGGCTGAAACAAAAATACAATAAGTGTTTATGGATATTCAACCACTGTTTTGAAGACTTTTCAGGCCACAGAAGCTTGATTCGCTCAGGCTCAACTTAATTCACTTGAGCATTGACAAGATAGATCGAAATCTCTCCTAACTAAGGACGTATTCTTGTACCTAAGACATCAGTACTGGATCCGTTGGTTTGCTTCTACTCGAGAGCCTAAGTAATCTTGGTTCACACTACACATATCAAGAAAGACCAGGTGAACATAAGATCCAACCCTAGTGTTCATTAGGGAAGGTGGAGTCCTTACCTGTGCACACAGGTAGACTTTTTATCCCAGGCTTTAGTCCTGTGTCTAGGAGAAACTCTTTCCACCAAAAGAAAAGTGTGCTCCTCCAAATAAAGTTCTAAGAGATGTACTGACACTTGTTTCAAAAAAAAGAGAAAAATCTGTGCAAATAAGTCAGTATATCTCGCAAGTATCTGTAAAATCTTCTCCTTAAAAAGTTTTTTAGGGCATGTTACAAATACCCTGTTTCTACCATATATTCTTTGAGCCACAAATGTGATAAAATGGGAGTTGAGTTTTCTGTCATCTTTTTAAGGGTCAATCCGAAGACAAGAGCTGAAACTGGGACCAACCTGCACTTAAAGATTTGTGAAACCCTGGGCTTGAGTCTTAATGTTCATCTGGTCAGTCTTGATCCTTCACAATGCACAAGCCATAATCTCTTGAGCTCTCGAGTACGGCAAAAACCTTCTGAGTCCTGGAAATCATACTTAAGGTTTAAATATCAAGAGTCTAGGTTAGTCGAGAGATGGTCTATGTCACATAAGACTTAAAGTACTGGTAGTCTTCTCTGCAATTGGTTCTCACAATATCCAACAAATAAACACACCCATGTCACCTCAGAAGAAAATCTTCAACTTAAGATCATTTCTAAAAACAATACAAACTATTTTGCTAGGGACTAGCAAAAGATAGGCATGGGGGTATGATTGCACAGCAAAAATACACCAATAAATATGCCATCTTGTGTTATTTCCTAGCACTGCCATTGCATATTAGGTAGCTATAGTTGCATTTGTAAAAAGACACTTGCATGCATTTATTTGAGAAGGGAGGATAATGCGAATAATTGGCCATGTAATTAACATCTTCATCAAGGGTTGCATTGCAAATTCACCATTCTAATTTTTTATTTTGACTTTGAATTTCTTCTCCCTCACGTGGCTCAGGGCATGGGGCATGCACCTCTTCACACCATTCCTCTGCCAACAGCATGGCTGGACTTCCTCTGCCAGCAGCATGGTGGTGGCATGCATCTCCTTTTTTAAATAGCCTCGCCCTTTCCATTGCGCAGGAGAGCCTGGAATAGAGAGCACCCTCAAACACCTTCATCCAGGCCAACCTCCTCCCCTCCATACGCAGAATCTCTTCCTATTGAAGAGACACACTGCAGGCAGGAACAGGCTCACAGTGGTCCCATGACCACCACTATGAGTTCCACCACTGCCCAGCTCCTTCGTGAGCAGGTGGGCGTGGTGGTTTCACCCTCTATTTTCACCACTCAACACCCTCGTCGCCATTGTCAAAGCTCCAAGGTCTGAAGCTTCAGCAGTAGCGACGGCCGCCAGCAGCAGCGCAAGCACCGTGCGCACGCCAGCAGACACCCCTGCAAGCCCTCCGCAAGCTCTTTCTGCGCCTGCAGGCGCCTTCCAGCGTGCCCGTGCACGCAGAACCGGCCGCAACCGATTGCTCACTCAGCACGACACTGTAGCTACTGTTCACGCCTCTCAGTGCAGAACTGTTCCTGCGTCTACGCCAGCGCCCGCATCTGCATCCCCGCCCGTTCCCGCCCGCAGCGCAGTGCGCTGCGTTGCCCTCTCTCACACTCCCATACCCACCTGCGTGCGACGAAAAGCGTGCACACTCCCTCCAGTGCCCGCGCGTAGCCTTTGTGCGCCTGCACGTGCCCTGGCCACCAGACGACGCCCGCGGCTGCCAAACGACTTAACTCGCCTGCTCTCTCTCACACTCCCCCAACGTGCACTCCCACACTCATACACACACATACACACTCGAACACTCACACACTCACTTGTACACACCTATACATACTTATACATATATATAGATATATATTTATATATATATATATATATTCATACCTATACATATATATATATTTATACATATATACATACATATATACATATATATATCTATAGATATAAATACATATATATATATATATATACACATATACACATACATATATTACTATATATATATCTATATAACTAAATATATATACATATATACCTAGTTACAACCCCATCTATATATATACACCTATATATATATGTATATATATATATATACATATATATATATTTACATACACATCACCTATCTGTATCCATACGCCCTTCCACTAGTCACTCCACCGTGCATTATATCGCAGGAATATCTGCACCAGTTGCTAATATGCCCCGATACCTGCGTAAAGCAAGCACCTCTGCACACACTTCCACACATTCGTCCCACACTCTACGCAGCACTTCGTCTTGTTGGTTGCGTCTTACTAGACGTGGACCAACTCGGTACTGTGCTACATGCCATCTCCACTTCCACCCCCACCCCTATATATATATCTATATATATATATATAGACTATTTTTATTTCTCTACAAGCAACCTATCTTATTTTTTATTTCTCTTTTGTTTCCTGCTATTAAAAAGATAAAAAAAAAGAGTAAAAGAGAAAAGATAATCCTTGTCTTGCAAGTATCCGGTCTTGCGAATAGCAGGACCAGTTTTTTTGGAAATCCTAAGTTAGCTCAAAGCCAAGAACAATTTGGCTCGAAGCCAAGGACCTGATTTTGAGGGTGTACCTCAAGGACAAAATTATCAGCAAAAAAATCTTAAATACAAAAAAACCAAAAACATAATAAACGAACGGAAGAGAGACGTTTTAGGTAAGGGTAGAAACTTCTTCACCTTTAATCCCCGCCTCCCTGAGATCGACCCTGGGCCTAAAAGTGACCAAGATAAAATTAAATAGGCCAGGTAAAAAAAAAAATTGTGAAAGATGGTTAGACTTGATTTAGGTTAACCACTACACTCACTTCAACGATAATTTCACCATATTAACATAACCTATTCGAGACCAACCAGAACCTGGGTGGAATTACATTGTGAATTCCTCCAAAAGTTCTTGCCGATCAGTTGAACGAATGTGATGAGGCATGCGATTATGACTTTCTCCCAAGGACCAGGGGAGAAGTTGCATGATGCTTGGGATTGATTCACGATCTTCTCCGAAAATTCCCACACCATGGTGTCCCCAAATGGCACCTAGCTCAGATCTTTTACCATGGGATGGATGACACACATTGGTATCTGGCCCATGCATCTAGCAGCGAGAATTTCCTTGCAAAGGATGAGAACAATGCATTCGAGTTGTTCGAGTCCTTCGTAGAGAACTCTATGAATGCCGCGTCAATGAAACAATTCCAGTGACCTGTGCTGCAACAAGTTAGTGTCCATGAAGCTCACATCGAATCTGCTCATGCCGATATGGACATTATCACCAAGAAGCTGAATAAGGCAGATTTGCTCAACAAGAAGCTCGATGAATTGATTCGAGCTCGACTCAAATTCTCAGGTAATTCTGTTGCATCTAGATCTTCCTATGCACCCCGAGTCCCTTCTAATTTAGTAAATTTACTCACTCTGGAAGCATCTTCTCCATCTTCGTGGGATCCTGTGTATTAGGAACCTATGAACAATCTAGATCTGGCATCGTATAATTAGGGTTACGCACCACATGATGATTTTAATGCATATTCCCTTGATGAATATATGTCTCAGACATCTTTAGCCTACTAAGATGTCAATGCTATCCACGAATATGGGTGTAATAACCCATACTCAGATACATATAATCTTGTTTGGCACCAGCATCCGAATTTCTCTTGGTCTGGTAACTCACAAAGACCAAATCAAGATCCACACTACTAGACCAAACAATATGGGAATGCACAAAACACGTACCTAAGGCAGCATCCATTCCCATCTCAGTAGTAATCCCATTCTATTTATCAACCGCTGCATCAAGCTACCAGTCACCCTCCAAAGTGGGCCAACCCTTTGGAGGCATTGAAAGAGGAACTGCAAGAATCTATGTGGAAATCTACTCAAGACAACTTACAGATCATGAAGGTGATGGTTGACCAAATAGAGAGCATACTAAACAAGCAAAATCAGCTATTGCAGGAGCATAGATATAGGGAGCCTTGCCCTCCCAACCTGTCCCTTACCCGAGATATGCGCAGAACCTGGGCACCCTGCTTAGGTTCCAGGCACCACAAGGCTAGGCACATGTCATATTATAGCTGCTGTAAGCACCTCTATTTTGATGCACCAAAATTATGTTTATTGCTAAGACTGATATTTCAGGACTATCTTGGATTGAAGCCTCTGTTCAAGACACAAGTTCAAATAGTTGCTGATTTGCATCTTTTTCATTTATTTGAGTCTAGGACATTATTGTAAGGAACCTCAAATAAAACTCAAAAATGATTTTTTTCGTGCATCTTTTCAAAACCAAATTTTAGGGTTATTGATCGACCAAAGTTATTAATTGATTGACCAAAACACTTTGATTGACCAACCTAATTAATTGATCGATCAAATCAGTCCATTTTAGGCAGTTGAGAAAAATCCTCTTGATCAACCAACCAAGCTAATTGATAGACCAACAAGTGATCAACCAACATTCTTAATTGATCGACCAAAGTACTTTTTGATCAACCAATTAACCTTAATTGATCGACCAATTTTGTTTCCTATTCAAGCAAAACCTTTTGTATAAATAGAGGTCGCACGCAGTCCATTCATTTACAACTTTTAAATAGAAACACCATTCAAAAATAGAGCTTCTCATGCTTATTGCAAAAGGCTTTCATGTCCCATTCTTTATGCTATTCGAAAGCACAACACCTCGAACCTTTGTGAAAAATCGATTTGATCATTTATTGAGGTTCCAAAGAATTCATTTTCTTGTTATAGTATTTTGCTGTTTTGATTTACGGATCCCAAGCCTATTTGGAAGATCCGTGGTTGTTGTTTTTGCTTCTCTTCAAGATAAAAGAGAAGGGCTTGTAAGAGGTTGTGCCACCCTCATTCAAGTGATGTGAATAGTTGATTGACTAGCTTGTACTAGTTAGAAAAATCCTAAGCTGGGAGGCTTAGGTAGTGGTTTTTACCTGGATTGGGTTTCCTATGTTGTCTTATTTTTTAATCTGACTCATATTTTCTAAAGCAATATTATTCACCCCTTCCCTCTAGTATTTAGTTGCGATCCACAGGATTCTCCAACCCTCATTTGGTATCAGAGCCAGGTTGTCCAGAAGATGTTAAAATTGTCTGTCGACACATACGCTGAGGGGCAATCTGCTATTCGTCCTCCTCTTCTTGACAGGGCAAACTACGGATATTAGAAGACAAGGATGCAAATCTTCCTGGAGTCCACGGATTTCAAGGTGTGGGATGTCATCGCCTCCAATTATACTTGTCCTGAGATTAAGGAAGGAGTGATTGTGAGACTAGATTAAAAGAAGATGGCAACCCACAATGCAAAAGACATGAATGCAATTTTCTATGGGCTTTCGAGAGCAGAATTCAACCGTGTTTCTGCTTGCAAGACAGCCTACGAGATTTGGAACATCCTCGAAGTGACCCATGAAAGCACGACGAAGGTAAAGGAAACTAGAGCGAATTTACTAATGCAAAATTATGAGCATTTCAGGATGAAGAAAGGCGAGTCGATCAAGGACATGCTCACGAGGTTTATGGACATCATAAACTCTCTAAGGAACCTAGATCAGGAGATCAAGAATGAAGCACTAGTGAGAAAGATACTCCGATCTCTCACTAGTGATTGGGAAACTAAGACCACAGCCATACAGGAATCGAAAGATCTATCTACCCTCAAATTAGATGATCTTATCAGAAGCTTGATGGCCTATGAATTTCAACTTCAACACATGAAGGAGCATGAAGGAGAAGGAGTAAAGAAGAAAGCCATAGCCCTTGAAGCCACTCAAGAATTTGAAGAAACTTCAAGTGGAGAAGAGGAGGAAGACATAGCACTCCTATCTAGAAAATTCAGAAAGTTTCTTAAGGACAGGAAGAATGGGAGGAAAAAGAAAGAAGGAAGAAACAACGACGCAGTCATCTATTACAACTTCAAGAGAAAGGGACACATCAAGAAGGATTGTCCACTTCTCAAGAAGGAAGCTGAAAAGAAGAAGAAGCACTTCAGTAAAGATGGAAAGAAGAAAGACTTTACTGCAACTTGGGATGAGTTAAACTCAAGTTCAGAAGAAGAAGAAACATCAGGAGAAGAAGCTCTTCTTAGTTTGATGGAACTAGAAGATGAGGTAACCTCCTTTAGTCAAAATGAACTATTAGAAGCATTCTTTGAATTGCATGATATAGCTACATCATTAAAATTACAAAACAAAAACCTAGTAAAGATACTAGACAAAGAGAAAGCATAAAAAGAAGCACTTGACAATCAAAACAGAGAACTATCTGTTGAAATTACAACACTAAACTCTCATATAAGCCACTTAAAAATAAACATAGATAAATTGAAAGAAAACTCTACTATTCTACTAAATGACCTGACTAAATTCGCAAACGAAGGTAGAAATCTCCACAAATTGTTAGGAACACAAACCTAAAGCACCACAAAGTTTGGGTTAGGCTATATACCAAGGAATAGCCATGAAGCATCTAGTTCTAGTCAAAATAAAGAGAAAGGTAGCTTACCAAAATAGGCATCGAAAACTAACCATCGTGGACCCAAGCAAAAATGGGTACCAAAAAGCATTTTGCAATCTTGTTTTGTACGCTCAGTAGATTATAAGAAGTGGACTTTCCAACAAATCAATGGAACATTGAAGCCACTGTACCAAACGAAGCCTCATAATTGCAAATCAATGACAGGAAAGTGAAGAAAGAAGATGGATAATGGACAGCGGTTGTTCCAAGCCCATGACCGGCGAGGAAGACCTATTCCTACAACTCAACCTTCAGGAAGGTGGTACGGTCGTGTTCGGGAACAACCACAAGGGCCGTATTATTTTTACTGGCCGAATTGGTAATTCTTCTACCTCTATTGAAAATGTGCACTTAGTTAAAGGTTCAAAACACAATCTATTAAGTGTAAGCCAAATATGTGATAAGGGAAATAGAATTACGTTTACATCAAAAGGTTTTAAAATTCATGATGAAGAAACAAATCAAGTTATTCTTAAAGGAGATAGACACAAAGATATTTTCACCATATGCTTCCACAAATATGATAGTCTTGAATGTCTAGTCGTATCTGACGAAGAAGCAACTCTTTGGCATAAAAGACTAGGTCATGTTCATATGGGAAACATTAGTAAACTTTTGAAACATGAACTTATCAAAGGTCTACCAAGGATCAACTTCAAGAAAAGCAAAGTCTGCGATTCTTGTCAAGTCAGCAAACAAACCAAAAACCCTTTTAAACCAAAAAGGATGGTTAGCACTTCTCAACCCCTGGAGCTACTTCACTTAGACTTATTCAGACCAACCAAATCTGAATGCCTAAGTGGGTGCAGATATTGTTTAGTCATAATTGGTGACCTCTAGATTTACCTAGGTATCTTTTTTAAAGAGCAAGGACTTAACTTTAGATGCCTTTAGCAAACTAGTTAGAAGATTACAGAATGAAAAAGGATAAGAAGTAATTAGAATCAGAAGTGATCATGGTGGAGAATTTGAAAATGAATCTTTCTTGAATTTTTGTGATCAATATGGAATTAAACATGAGTTTGCTTACCCTAGAGCTACACCGCAGAATGGTGTAGTTGAGAGGAAAGATAAGACCTTACAAGAGTGTGCCCGCACAATGCTATGCGAGTCAAAGTTTCCTCGATATTTTTGGGTTGGGCTATAAATGCTACTTGTTATATCCAAAATAAAACCTTGATCAAACCAATTCTAAAGAAGACATCCTTTGAACTCTATCATTGAAGAGCACCTAGAATTTCCTACTTCAAGATTTTCGGATGTCGATGTTTTATACTTAACACTAAAGATAATCTTGATAAGTTTGATGCAAAAAGCTCAAAAGGGATTTTCCTAGGTTATTCAACCAGAAGTAAAGGCTATACGGTCTTTAAAAAGGAGAATTCTATTGTTGAAGAAACCATGCGTGTATCATTTGATGAAACATTAGTTCAACCTAAATCTTCCACGATTGATGATGATGATACAATAGATGATCCTTCAAACATTCCAGAAGATATTATTTCTAATGAACTACTCAAAGATATCTCGTTTGTAAAAGATTATCCTAGAGAACTAGTAATAGGAGAATTATCAAAAGGAGTTTAGACTAGATCTTCCTTAACACATTAGCATTTACGGCTTTTATATCTCAATTAGAACCTAAAAACATTAAGGAAGCCTTCTTGGATAATTGTTGGATTATTGCTATGGAAGATGAGTAATAATAATAGAAATAGATGATTGCAATGATGACTTTATGAATGATTATTATGATCATGTCGTTGCAGTATAGTGTGTATAATATAACATTCAGAATGTCATATAGTGGTGAGTTAGGGTGAGTACCAGTCATTACAACCATTATTATTATTTTCTTATCTAATTTTTACTGGTTTTGTTCCAGGTCGTTCATTGGGAGGCAATTTATTGAATTACATCGGTCACTCTTTGATCTCAAAATTATCCTCTAATTCCAAAAATAAACTTTACATCTTATTAATGAATGAATATAAAAATGGTTTGCCTACTTACTAAAAGTTAATTGTAATGCTTGTAAAAATTAACTAACTAAAAACAAGCACCAAACAATTTATTACTATACTAAAATCTATGTATTTACAAGTTATAGTATTAACACTAACATGATAGTACCTAATACACTAGGATGCCATAGTGTAAAAACTTATATTACTAGTCTGTAATCTACAGTAACATATACAGCAGTTTTAATAACAGACATAAGCGTCGCTAAATCTCAGAAAACACTATATACAACCTAAGGAGGGAAACTGAGGTCTTTAGCGACGTTTATGGTGTCATTTTATTCTGTTAGTAATTATATAGGTTTACTTATACAAATAATAGGGCTATACTACGTGTACATATGTATATCTTTTTCTGTTATATACACTTAAGTCCTCATTAGCTTTTATTAAGCAAATTCAAAACGTGTTTAATTTGCGGGCGCACCATTCGAGGGATACACAGCACCCAGAAGGTGGGACCAGGCGTCAAATAAGCATGCCCTAATCTTTAATTAGGTGGCTTAATTACACTTTCAGACTCGACGCAGGATCTTAGCCATACGCCACAAACAATCGTGCTCGGGCCCCCGGCCACACACACATTCATATCCTCAACACATCTAAGACAGAATGCCAGACGGTATGCTCAGATGGTAATCGGGTCAGGTATACGTATGCATAGGCAGTGTTTCGGGCGCCCGGTGCCCGTGACGACTGCCTCATTGAAACACGAATTCTTCTTATGGCGCTGCGCTCGATTTGCAGCGCACGATGTGGCGCTATTCCAGCGCCACATCTGCGCTGGAAATCAGGCGCAGCAGCGTCTGGAAGCACATTTGGCCCTCGATTTGAGGGTCATAAATTATTATAAAAAATAAAATAAAATATGGAAAATAAAGTATTTACATAATACTACATAATTGGTTAATTAATTTTGAATTTTAATTAGTTTTACTATACAAATAAATTCATTAAAGTGGGCTATTTGTACAGGCTAATTTAGGTGCTTTTTTAGTTAATTACTTATAAATTAGTTACTAAATGGTCTAATTGACCTTATACAGATTTAATTTACATGCTTAAGTATTTTATACATATTTTTATTGTATTTTTACGAATTTATTTGTGTTTTATTTAAGTTAAAATAGCAATTCTTGGCTGTTTAAATTAAAACTAAGCTAACAGTAACTACAATAGATATAAATATACTTTAACTAGCTTAAATTACTTACTATATATATTAACCTAGGTCTATAGATTTACTTAACTTAATTATAACTCTAAATATTCGTTTAGCTAATTTAATCTATAGTATAGCTGTTACTGAGTAAATATAAATCAGTATATGTATATATACATAATTCAGTAATTATATACATAATAATTCAGTATTTATACATGTATTTACATGGATTACATATGTATATAGATATATATATAAGTTTATACAGTATACATTATATATATGTATCTATACTTACATAATTATTCTGTATATTATAGTTATAGTAGTATGGATATATATACAGTAATAGATTTAAGAATGTACAATTAGGCTTTAGTAGGAAGTTAGGAAGAAAGATTGATTAAATTTTAATTTTCATTTTGTTTTAAACAGCAGCTCCAGCCACTGTCAGAGAAGGTGAGAAGATGAGAGTGTGTTGCTGTTAATTTCTATTTTGCAGTGGCTTAAGCCACTGTCAAATGGGCTAACTGCTGCTGTAGTTAGTCCATTTGAAGAGGAGAATGTGTTCTACAGATGAGAGGGGAATTTAGAGAAGAGGGGAAATGTAGAGAAGAAGGGAAATGTAGCTGCAAGATGCAGCATTTCACTGTACAACTGGGAGTAAAAGACAATCAAAACAAACTAAAAATTAGAGAGATGAAATCCAAATCTGACAAGGGTTTAAATCTCATGAAAATCACACAAGATTTCAATTCAAATACCCAAAAAGAAGCCCTCATCAAAAACATCATTTCAGATTAAAACCAAAAATAACACTGAATTAGCTCTTCCTAATGCTATAGACAGCATGAAGGAAGACTTAATTCAATATCTTAAACCATTAAATCCAATCCCAGTTTCTTGAAACCTTAAGGAGTACAGAGAACTCCTTAGGTTAGGAAATCACCATACAAAAATAATTATCAAAATAGATGGTGTATGGCAATTCTGAAGTAGCAAATCAGAACTAAGAATGCATTAAGGGAATTCATAATAGCTTGCAAATGCATTCAAATCAAAGCAAAAACAGATTCATGAATGGCTCTTCTGAGTTTTTCTCTGTCACCAGAGAACTTCTCAGAGTCCTTGCCAACAAGAAAACCCAATTCTCTTCAATCTGTCAGATCTGGCAAGGCATTTCAGAAAGCAAAAAATTCTTCAAAATCCATGTTAAAAATGAATCTGACAAACTGAAGCATTCAATCTAAAATCAAGGGGCTTTTGTGAACAAAAATGGGGTGAGTGAGAAGCCCCAAAGGTGCTTGTGACGCCAATTTCAGATCTGAGGTTGTACACCACCAGATCTGAAATTGGATCAGGGTGTGTAGGTGAATGATGAGAAAAATCCTTGTTAAAAACAACAAAAATCAGAATTGGATTGTGGAAAACAAAACATGAAGAGGGAGATAATTTGAACAATGAGTAGATGATTCTTCCCCTCTGATATGGACTGATCAGAGGAGGTGAGGGAGGGGAATTAATGCTAATTCTACTCCTAAGACTACTCTAAACTACAGTGAAAATTAAACACTAACAATTAAAGCTAATTCTATTCTAAGCTACTGTAAACTACAGCTAACACTAATTGTGCAGAATTAAAAACCTAAACTAAAAGGAAGAATGGGACCTATGCGTCCTTAGCCGGCGGCTAAGGAGGAAGAAAGGAGGAAGGTGACTCCAGCGGAGGGAAGAGTCTGCTAGTGAGGCTCCAGGGTCGTCCTCAGGTGCTACGAAGTCCTTAGCGACGAGGAGGGTCGAGAGCAGGCAATGATTTCACAGCTGGTGGCTGTGAAATCAGAGGTTGGATGGGGAGGAGAGACTGGAGTGGACGAATTGATCGCTAAGAGGTGTAGGAGGGAGCGATCCCTTGCGCGCGACACCACTGAGGTGCTTAAGTAGCAGCTCAGTGGCTGAGATCACAACGCAGGTGAGAATAAACAAGATGCAACCGACGGCGAGGATGTGAGGGGCGGAGCGCGCGGTGAGCAGAGAGTGAGATCTGACCTTCAGATGAGATCTAGGGAGAGAGGTGAACACACGCATCGAATTGCACGAAGGTTCCAATAGAATCCAACAGTAGATCAAGATCTAAAGAGCGACGGAGGGTTGAGATTGGCCATGTTCTTCGTGCGCTACAGTGCGCGTGAAGAGCAGTAGGCTTCTCTCTGAAATGAGGAAAAATTGTAGGAAGACCCTTGAACGAAGGGGTAGCAATATTGCATGCAGGCCCATAAGTGAGAAGAATAACAACTGGAAGGGCCCTGCAGGTTTTCTAAAGGGTCCCTACAACTTACAAGCAGGTCCAAAAATGAGTTTTAAGGGTCAAAGTGTAATGCATGAAGGACCTAAGTGTAAACTATCTATTTCAAAACCTAAATGATGTCCAATTGCCTTCAAATTTTTATATGTGCTTAATTGAACATTTAAGACATTGATTATACATCTGATTTGGCTTTTCATACTAATTTATGTGTTCAATTGATGCATGGATCATCATTTGTATTTTATTTTTAGAAAATCTCATTTTGTGACCTAATTAGGAGGTTTTAACACAAAGTAAAAGTTTTAGATCTTTTTCTTTAATTCCTACACTTAACCCTTTTTATCTGTTAATTTGATATTATTTTGCTTAGTGTCTAGCTTAATTTCAGCTCTTTAGCCATGATGAGTAGCCACTCATCAATGAGCTAAATCAATTCAGGAAAAATCAAGTATGGGAACTTGTTCCAAAACCTGAGCAACAAACTATTATTGGAACCAAGTGGATTTTTAGGAACAAACTTAATGAATCAAGACATGTAGTTAGAAATAAAGCTAGACTTGTGGCTCAAGAATATAATCAAGAGGAAGGAATACATTTTGATGAAACATATGCACCTGTTGCCCGACTTGAATCTATTAGAATGTTGCTAGCTTTTGCAGTCCATACGGAATTCAAGCTTTTCCAAATGGATGTCAAAAGTACATTTTTAATTAGATTCATTGAGGAAGTCTTTGTTAAACAACCTCTAGGATTTTAAGATCCAAATCATCCAGAACACATATACAAATTAAATAAAGCATTATATGGATTAAAACAAGCTCCACGAGCCTGGTATGAAAGATTAAAAACATACTTAAGTGACAATGAGTTTAAAATTGGTCAAATCGATCCAACTTTATTTCCAAAAAGAAAATAAAATGACCTCCTAATAATTCAAATATATGTAGATGATATTATTTTCGGTGCTACTAATGATCTACTTTACCGAGAATTTGCAAAGGTTATGCAGGATCAATTTAAGATGAGTATGATGGGGGAACTTAAGTTCTTCCTAGGTCTTCAGATTGATAAACTATCCTCCAAAATCTTCATATCTCAAACAAAATACACAGCAGAGATATTGAAGAAATTCTCAAAAGACACAGTCAACAGTAAAGAAACACCGATGGCAGCTTCTACCCAATTAAAAATTGATGACACAGGTAAGTCAGTAGATCAAAAACTTTATAGGAGTATGATAGGATCTCTATTATACTTAACTACAAGTTGACCTGACATTCTATTTTGCACTTGTTTATGTTCTCATTTTCAAGTAAACCCTAATGAATCACATCTAAATGCTGTTAAAAGAATCCTTAGATATCTAAACAACACACAAGACTTAGGACTCTTCTATCCAAAGTCAGACACAATGGAATTATATTCCCTTTGTGATGCTGACTATGCGGGTAGCTTCACAGATTGAAGGAGTACTAGTGGAACTTGTCAATTGCTTGGAAATTCCCTAGTCTCTTGGTTCTCTAGAAAACAAAACACAGTATCTCTATCCACAACTGAAGCAGAATATGTAGCAGCATCCTTAGCATGTTCACAACTATTGTGGATGAAACAGACTTTAAAAGACTTTGGATTAACATTTAAAAATAACAAAATCTTGTGTGACAACACCAGTGCCATCAACTTATCCAAGAGTCCAGTACAACACTCTAAGGCTAAACATATTGATATTAGACATCACTTTCTTAGAGATTATGTCTTAAAAGGGGATATCAACTTAGAATTTATTAACATAGAAAAATAGCAAGCCGATATATTCACAAAACCTTTATCAAAAGATAGGTTTAATCAAATTTGACATTCACTAGGTTTATCTAGATTAAAAGAGCTTAATTAAGTAGCCTAAGAAAAGACTTGTTTTTCTTGTTTTGATCGATCAATTTTAAATTTGATCGACCAAAACTTGAATTTGCCTGGAGGGAATTTTCCCTCCACTATTTTCTCTTTTTGATCAATCAACTAAAATTTTTGATCAACCAAACTGTTTGGGCGGGAATTTTCCCTCCAAACTTTCAAACTTTGATTTACCAAATACTTATTTTGATTGATCATTTCTTATTTTGATCGACCAAAACTGGGCAGATTCACCTTTGCGATTGCGATCTTATTTCCTCATTTTCTGTTCGCAATCTTCATTTATCATTTCTCAACTATGTGATTAGTTGCCTTAATTGCATTTACCGATTTTGCTAATCATATTCTCTTTAAAAATGCCTCATGTTTACCTCTAAACCTATTTTTTAACCATCATAAATGGTCCCCACTTCTTTCAAACACTACCCCACAACTTCTATTCTCTTCTGATCGACCAACACTGTCGGCTCTAACCTCCTCGCACATGGCCTCCTCCGTGTGTGGGTCCCTCATGCACCAGACCTCGCAAGTGCATGCCCATTCGTCACCTCCTCACACCTCCGTTCTCGCACGATTTCGACCTCCTCGCACACCCTCCATCTGGCCTCCATTTTGATCGACCAACTTTGGTTCGATCTCGATACATTCTAAAACTTGAATACATCCATCCCTTTGGATTTTTCTTGTGTTTAAATGTGCTTTGACTTACTCTCACTTGTTTGATCTTATTTTTGTATTTTTTCTTGCAAAATCATATAGCATACGTGAGTTTATAATATGGTCAAACACCTTGTTTTCCAGTCTGAGGTCTTTTGGTTGACCAAACCCTTTAGTTGATCGACCAATCGTCCGGTTCTTTTTTGGTCGACCAACCGACATTTTTGATCGACCAACGTGTTTTTTCAACACCTCATGATGGCACCCAAATGTACTTGAGGCTCTTTTAGTCATCGTGATGATACTTTCGATCACTCTTTATTATTGAGGCAGCTGGTGATCAATTTTCTTTGTTTGCTAAGTTCTCTCCGCACGTCAAACAACCCGTTGACTTCACATATTTTGAGTCTATCTTCCCTGGGATCCACAAAAAATTTGCATACCATCAGATTTTGTGTCTATTTGAGTGGAACTTTATGCAGGTTCCAAACATAGTCGCATTCCCAGTGTTGATCCCATGGCCTGTCACCTATTTTATGCCAATCTCAAATATATAGGTGAAGGGTCCAACATCAAGTTGACCTCGAACATCTATGGGATAGAGGTTCTAGTCAATGAGGACGTTTTGACGGAGATTCTTGGTTGTCCTTCTGTTGGACCTACTTTTCTTGAGTTGCATCAGCAGTCTTAGTCCGATACTATCAGGGAGACCCTACTCACTGCCTCTCATTTTGACTTGGGCCGTCCTACCAAGTCATTTTTTTTCCGTCGTTTGCCTCATTTTCTAAATAATATCTTTTTGTGGAACTTTATGTCCAAGTCCACAACTTTTGAAAACTGCCCTGGTATAATGTTGATCACCCTTTATGCCTTTATGAAGAACAAGCGGTTCAATTAGAACCATTTGCTTCTTTATCTTATGAGCAAACCACCGAGCAGCTCCTTCTAGTTTGGGACACTTTTATCCCATATTTTTCTTCATTTCACTATACCCATGGACATCAATCATAAACAGTTTATCACTCGTGTCTCCATTTTTGATAAACTCACTTATGCAAAGATGGAGCAAGCACAGGGAGTTCACAACGAGGGTGCATCACAGGAGTAGCAGCAGTAGGAGCATACCACAGTACCTTCTCCGTTCCCACCTTATGAGCACTTCATTACGACATGTCCACCACCAGTGAGACCTTCACCCTCTTTCTACAATCAGGACTGGAGCCTCTTGGATAGATAGATTTCAGGTAGGGACTTTGTCACAATTCAAGATGTGACTGCTGGTATTTCTTTGATGATGCATAGGCAGAGAGAGACAGACATGGTTATGATGAGGCACAGGCATCAGGTATTAGATTACCTGAATGCTCAGAGTCAGTTTTTGGACAGACTTGGAGAGTCTGTTCATAGCATTCAGCAGCAGCTTCACCGACCTCCTCGACCTTGTCGTTCAACTACCATGCCTTCTGCAGCACCTCCTCCTCCTCCTACTTCATCAGCTTCACTAGCAACACCACCAGCTGACCAGTAGATTACCCCTCCTCACAGGACATCTAGGCATTCGACACCACGTTCGTTAGCTCAGCGATGCCTTTGCCTTGGTCAACCTGCATCTTCTGAGAGATCAGACTCACTGAATCTCGAGCTAGATACCAATCTTCATAGCACCATGGATGCCTTTATGGCAACTATAGATGATTAGTTGTTATATTTGCTTTCATTTTAGCATGTATCAGTTTATTCTAGACTCTTTTATAGGTTATCTTTTCTAAACATTTTATTATAATGTTGCATGAATATTATCTCCTTTAGTTTTAAATTACTAGCTCTCTTAATGCATGATCTTATATTGATGCCTATATTACTTGTTTAAGGGGAAGTTAATTGTGAAATAACCAGCAACACGTTTACTTTTTGCAGAAACAAAAAGGGGGAGATATTATGCAAAGTTATTTTCAAATTCATAAATATAATTTTGTTGTCATCAAAAAAGGGGAGAATGTAAGCACCTCTGTTTTGATGCACCAAAATTATATTTATTGCTAAGACTAACATTTCAGGACTCTCTTGGATTGAAGCCTCTGTTTAGGACACAAGTTCAGATAATTGTTGACGTGCATTTTTTTCATTTATTTGAGTCTATGATATTATTGTAAGGAACCTCAAATAAAACTCAAAAATCATTTTTTTTGTGTATCTTTTCAAAACGAAATTTTAGGGTTATTGATCAACCAAACTTATTAATTGATCGACCAAAACACTTTGATCGACCAACCTACTTGATTGATCGATCAAATTAGTCCATTTAGGAAGTTGAGAAAAATCCTCTTGATCAACCAATGTAGCTAATTGATCGACCAACAAGTGATCGACAAACTTTCTTAATTGATCGACCAATTTTGTTTCCTATTCAAGCAAAACTTTTTGCATAAATAGAGGTCACATGCAGCCCATTCCTTTACAACATTTAAATAGAAACTGTTGAGAGTGCTGAATCAGTGTTTAAGAGTGTTATGTTGTAGTACAGCCGAAATAGCATTCAAAACAAATAAAATTTTATTACTCGAATATATTCCGAGGTCGAACATAGGAAGAAAATGGAATTCACACGCTAAACTTGGCAATGAATGCAATTTGAACACAAATCATTACTCAAAAACTAATTATGAACGTAGAGCATATGAGTATGCCAAGAGTAAAAAGAATTGTAGACCAGATAATAGTTACTTAAATTAATTAAAGAAGAAAATATACATTCAGACATCTGATTGCAAAATCAAATGTCTCAAATGATTCAGGCTACAGTGCTTTTCCTTTTCTTCTTCTGATCTCTTCATTCTTTGATTTCTTATTTCTTCTTCTTCTTTTGCCTTTACAAGCCCTCTTCTTCTTTCTCTTCTTTCTTTCCTTAGCTTTCTCTGCCTTTGGTCTTCCTTCTTCTCTTTCTTTGTCTTTGGCCTTCTCTTCCTCTTCTTTTCTTTCTGTCTTTGGCTTTCTCTTCATTTTCTCTTCTTTGCTTTGCTTTAAGCCCTACAGTGCTCCTTTCCTTCTTCTTCTTCTTCCTTTTCTTCCTGACCTCCTCTTTTTCTTCTTCCCTTCTTCCTTCAGCCCTGCTCTTTCTCTGAATTCGATTAAGTGTTGAAGGAAAACTCCTCAGAGCAAAACCCCCCTTCCCCTGTGTAGCTTTCCTCTTTCTTTCTCTCTTTTCAATTTCAGAACTGCTCTCCCAAAGCCTTAACCGGTCGGGTAATCGGAACTAACGAAGACTCGGGTCCAGGCTTACCAGTGTGTGTGGTCAGCGAGGAGTGAATAGGTCGGATAGTTGGGTCCTGGCCAGGTCAACGGGTTATATCGTACACGAGTCCGTGAGAGGGGGGAGGAGGACCTCACCCTCAGTGTTGGAGGGAAAGAGCCTCTAACACAAAATGAATTTATGTTGGTGCAGGCATCTTTCCTTTTCCGAGGTGGCACTAAATGTCCCAACTTCTTCCTCGCGCCGCAGCAGCAGATGGCTTCCTTAATTGGCAAGGCTACAAGGGCATATGACTCCAACAGAGAGCCTGGATGTGGGCGCGCCTTAAGTCCTCATAGCCTGGGCTCTCTCTTGGATCAGTGTGAGACCTGGAGCGACTTGAAGCTTGTTCAAGCTTGGCAGTAATGGCGGCCGGTGGTTGGATACCTGAAATCAAGAACAAGGGCCTTATGGCCGCATTAGAACATTCAACATGGTCATCGAGGCATGGTGAATGGAATGGTGGTTGTGGTGCAATGTCTAGGGCTTACTGTGGGCGTGTGAGTGGGTGTGTTCGATGGGGTGTTTGGGTGGTTGATGGAGAGATTGGAGTGAGGGGATGTGATCATGGAGATGAGGCAGAGGTCGTAGGGTGGTCGGCGAGGTGGATGGAGGTGCAGAGCGATGGGAGCACCTCGTCGGAGGTATCGTCGAAGGTGGAGAAGGTGACGGTGGTCAATGGCATTGGTGGGTGATTTTGAGAAATAAGGAGAGGGAAAGAAAGTGAGAGAGAGAGAGAGAGTCTAAAAACCTACTTCTAAGGGATGAAAGGGGATGGAATCCGACACTGGTATGGTTGCCGAACGTGGGGAAGACAAAGCTCCATAGGTGAGGCGGCGGCGACTATAGGGCAGAGGCGACGTCGGCCGGTGTTTCACGATGCAGAGGACTGTGGCGGAGTTAACCTAACCATTGGTATTGTGGTTGGGCGATGAGAGAGTGAGGGAGAAGCCACCGGAGCTTGCGGAGGTTATGGCTGGTGAGGGAGAGAGGAATGTAGGGAGAACCAAGCCAATTTCAAGCTGAGGGAATGCAGTTGGATCTAGGGCTTCTTAAATAAGTCTCTGGAGAGGGATTTGTGCTTATAAGACAAGCTTCCAAGTAAGGTAGGGTCGCCGGAGTTGGAAGCTCAAAAGAGACCCAAATCTCTCATGTGTTCGCATGAGAGATTGGGAAACAATCAGGGCTCATAGATGGGTTCACATTAGAGGGGATTACTCAGAGAATTTTCCTTCCAATTTTGGAGGAGATTCTCTGAGCAATCAAGGATAAACCTCCTTTCAAAGCTCGCGGGAGTAGGATTCCTCCGCGATAATGGTGGAGGGACCTATTTGTGAGAACGATGAAGAAGCTTGGGGGCTTTTTGTAAGGGTTTTTGAAAGATAGGGGTACAAATGTAATCAGACTGAACCTTTTTGTAAATTAGGTCAAGATGAGTTCCCCTTAGGTTAAAATTTTGGTACAAACCTAATTTGGACCTAAGGAATCTAATGGTGAAGTTGAATTTTGGGTTTGACCACGTTTGTCTGGGAAATTTTTGCAAAACCCCTAATTAGGGTAAATATCTGTTTGAGACCCCATTCTTGGTCAAGATGGGTCCCAATGGCCAAATTGAAGGTGCTAAACCCTAGAGGATATTTTTATATGATTTTTAGAGGGTTTAGGTGAATTTTATCCTAACCAGAACCCTAGTTAATCAAGTGGGTCTGTTTTAGGGTTTCAAGAAGTCATTTAATTCGCAGAACTCACACAAACACTTTTCTGTCAAATCCAACCAACTTTTTATCTTATTAAGACCATTTGACCTTTGTTTAGTCCTTGATAAAACCCATGGTTGCATTGCATTGGTAAAATTACAATTTTATCCCTAATTTCTTATTTTTCTCTCAGAAATGTTATGCAATGAATTATGACCTTTAGGCGATTATGTAGGAGCATTTATTCTCTCAATTGGATCAAAATAAACTAGTTAGGGCTCATGATGGTGCTCCCATCATACCCCCATGCCTAGCTCTTGCTAGTCCCTTAGCAAAATTTTAAGGTTTTAACTTTGATTCTAGACCATGTAATCTTTTGATGCTCAAAATTGTGATGTGAGCTTTCTTCTGTAGATTAGATTAGAATGCCGATAGTAGGCATAGAGGTACTCAACTACCAACCAAGATCTGGAACTGACCAGCTTTAGCCTCAGTCTGCTGCGAAGGTTTTTAAGGCCCACAAAAACTATCCTAAGGTTTGTTGAACTCCGCGGTTAAAGCACCTGTGATTGTAACATGTTTTAGCCTTGGTTTAGTTTGCAATGCATTTTAGTAAGAGAGAGACAAAGGATTTTTCTTTTTGGAGAGTTTTCTCTCTATTTTCTTTTTATTTCTAGCTTCAGATTAGCTTCACAACACGATCTGTATCAGATTCCTAGTCTCAATCATCAATCCTCGAAGGGTCCCTGGCAATCGATGCTTCGAGATAGCACCGCCCATGGCAACCCCCAGAACCCTGGGTTTCAAGATTTCGAGATAATTCTGCCCATGGCTTCTATAGCTAAATCTAGACCCTAGCAATCAGCATTTTGGGATAATGCCGCCCATGGCATTTAAACCAGCATAAGGTGCTTACATGCCCCTGGTAGGATACGTAGATATCTTAGGAGACAAGCACTGAGGAGACGATATGTTATGGCGCATCTTCGAGGGAAATTTTCTGCCTCTCCGTGTCGGGAACTCATCCAAATCAACTTGCGTTGATCGACCGCTCCTAATCTAGGTGACCTTTTCATAACAATTTAAATGCATTTGCATGATTTTGATACTTAGGCACACTGAACCAGACTGTTTGTGAATTGGGGTGCTTAGGTTACTGAGTCCCGCAAACTAGAGGTTAGTTAACGAGGTCGAATACTCCCTAAGCCTTAGACCCAATACTTAAGCTTCACATTTTCCTCAACTTCTTGAGGACTATCCAGATCTTAGCGGATACTTAAATTTTTAAGCCTAGGATCTCATCGCAAGAGGCCTACTATCTCTTATGTGTTTCATTAGTACTTTTTTCCTTTCATTTTCTTTTTCTTGATATGGTCTAGAACCCAGTTAATTCCTTAATTTCTTACTAATGACTATCTCTTTTTCTTTTTCAACTTGTGCTCCTTTTTTACAGTTTTCACTTCTCCCCTTTTTCTCCTCAAAATTGATATGCCTTCAAAATTTTTCTCTCCTCTCAATTTTTTTTGTTCTTTTTCAAGAATTTTTCATTTTTTTGGTATTTTTGGGATATGTGATTTTTTTGATGAAAACCCTTTTGAACTTTGATTTTTGTATGTTTGCACTTTACCAACCCCCCATGCCTAAGTTTTGCAATGTTCTCATTGTAAACGAAGGGTGTGAAATAGTTTTGGGTTCCAAGAATTAGAACACGATTTATCGGGTGGGCAAATAGGTTGGGAATGACTGTTGCTGACTATTTCAAGCTCTAGCACATGCACCAGAGGTGGGATCGACTGTTCTAAGATCAAACTTAGGGTGCAATTGATGTGAAGTACAAAAGGATAATCAGCAGGATCTTAGGATTTTGAAATGACAGGTTGCCTCCCGTTAAGCGCTAAATTCAATGCCTTCAGCCGAGCGGGAAATGGTGTGGAGGAGTGGTCAAATCAGATGAGTTTTATAGAATAAGCACCTTGATCAAAAGCCTGGTTGGTCCAAGTAGGTGCTTGTTTAGATCAACAGGCTAATAGTGCAACCCAAACCCAATCAATCTGGTGGGTAGATAAAGGTAGATCAAGAGATGTGGAACCCACCATATACTGTGGAGCTCGAAGTGATGTGGATGTGTGAATCCAGGGTTTGGCTAAGTCGAATCAGCTTGGTCAGAGTAGGGATACTCAAATGAAAAAGAATCAATGGGGGATGTAGGAACCCTACAGGAGTGATCAGAGAAGGATGGGGAGTGATTTGTAGTTTGATCAATGTCCGAAACCCGATAGAAATGTGGAGGCAAATCATCTACATTCAGCTCAGTAAGAGGGGACTCAGAATAGAAATTGAGTCCAGTTGCGGGTCGGGGTTGAAAATCGGTTTGAATAGGTTCTGTATTTGTAGAGGAGGTGGCATTAATAAGAATTGTGTATGAGGGCTCATCTAAAAAAGAGTTAAAGGTGGATTCATTTAGAAAGTCCTCATAGTAGCCAGTAAACTCAAAAGTGAATGCCTGAAGAGTGTTTATAGGATGAAGAAAGTCTGAGTCAAGAAAAGATTAAATTTTTGGGTTGTAGTCAATCTTGGGACTTTTTGATTTTGATTCCTGGGGATTGAAAAGAAATGATTCCATCTCAATGGAACCTAATTTTGAATCAATGATCTTGGGATTCGGGACCTCAGAATCAGAGTCAGAGAATGGATCATGTGTGCTGAAGTCATAGATTGGCTTGTAGTTGTCAGGAAATAATGGTTCTCCAAAATCATGGTAGGATTCGAAATTGTCAGAGAAATTGTGAGAATCAAGTTCTAAATTTGATTTGACATCAGCGGTTCCACCACAGAATAAATCACAAGATGTAGACTTAGCAACCTGAGTTGGGTCTAGCCTATTTGTAGATTCAAGTTTAAAAAGGTGTCCCTATTTGTTCTAGGCTCGAGTTCTTGGCTTGTAGGAGAGACCCAATCAAAACCCCACTCTTCCAACTCCTCAATTTGTATATCGTAGATTGGCGTGACTTCCAAAAAATCAATTTGTTTCTCTGAGGATGTTGGAGAGGTACATTCATCAAATAAAAGCCCAGAATCATCATCCCAATTCAAACTTTGATTATCGTCATATGGGGCCTTGTACTCATCCCAAGAAGATTCAGAACTAGATTCTAGGCTAAGGATGTGGGTTGAATTACTAGAATCTAGGTCAGAATTGCCTTCAAGGGTCACCTTATTAGAATAAGGGGCAAGATTGACACCCTCGAAAGGTTCTAATTCAATCTCACCATTACAAGAGTCTAGGAATTCTATGCTTGGTGAACCAAGGTGTTGGTTTTCTAGGGCTGGCTCAAAATCATTTTCTCCTGCAATTGGGACCTCCCAACCTATTTCAAGATCTTGCATATTATATTCCATCTGGGTTGGGAATCCACAACAACCTTGTGTCTCAAACCCGGGATTTGGGAAATCATTTTGATCCTCAATATTATTCCAAAATGTTTCATTGACTGTTTGGGGCATGTACGGGTATTTTTGCTCGATAACTTGTTTCAACAATTTCATCATCTCTTCCCATTTTTCAAGATCATCTCGGTGTTTTTCCCAAAGTGCAGAAGGTGTCATACATTGGAGATATTCAAAGTTATGCAATTTTTCTATCTCGATGCATCCTATTATGAGAATATCCAAGGTTGATCCCTTTTTTTGCTTCTGTTAGTAATAATTGGGTATAGTTTATGATGAAGGTTGTTGTTGTTGATACATCAACCTGAATGTCTTCAATTGGTTTTGAGGTTTTGTAATCAATGTCATAAAATCTAAGGGCATCCTCAACCATTCTATCTCTCATGGATCATTGTGATTCAGGTTTCTTCAATGGTTTTCCTAAGTAACTAGGCTGCATTTTTGAATCAGATGGTGGAATAAAGATGTAGAGTCAAAATTCAAGTTTAGAATGAAGTGAATTGATCATAATAGAACTCCTTAAGAAAATCTGTGTGTGTGCTCTAAATAGAAGGGATGAGGAACTGGATGTGATATGGACCCAATCAAGGCACCCAAAGATTTTTGGATGACTATAGAGGTTCGGGGCAGATGATACCCCTGGATCAAAAAGTCGTCCACCTGAGAATTACCTAGGTAGCCAGAAAGGGAGAGTCCCGCAAATACCCCTACTCGGTAGAGCACCCCCATGGATTACAAGGTTTCCCCCACCTTCCCTTCCTTGTCACTGAGGGTCCAGGTAGACCAGAATGGATAACTTGACCTCTTAAGTCTACCAATTTTATGTCCTAATTTGTGCCTTTGTTTTCACTTGAATTAACAATTTATTTGACTTGTGACCTAATTTGGAGGTTGGTTGGCCTACAATGTAGGCCAACTTTACCTGACCTGCCCTAAAGATGGCAGAATGACTCTAGGTCAAGACCTAGAAATCACCCTAATTTGACTCCTAGGTTATTAGGTCCATAGATTTTAGGGTTCAAGTGAGTTTAGAGCCTAATTTTAGGGTTTTTCTTGATTAGATCTTTTCAATCAAGGTCTTGGGTAGCACACGAACGCGGGTGGGTTTGTTTCTTTTTATGTAGGTAAATGTAAACTAGCACTCCAAAACCCTAATGTAGAAACCCTAATTGGCTTTATTTCCAAGTCCAAATTGATTTTCAAAAATATTCTTCTTGGACTTCAAACAAGAAGTGCATAGTCCAAGAAGATTAGAAGTTAAGCATAGTCCCTAATAGGCACAGGAATTTTGGGGTAGGATCTATAAACAAAATTGCTTCAACTTCAATGAGATTTGAAAAAATTTTGCAAATCAGGAAACTTGCCTTTTAAGTGATAATTACTATGAAAATAAGGCAGGTGATTCCTAATTGATTGTTTCCTTTTCCTCTTCCCAAGATTAGGGAGGTTGATTAGGGAAGAATAGAGAGTTACCTGCCCTGGAGTGGTTGATTTGTGCGGAAGATCTCCTCGTGAAGTACCTTGCAAAATCACAATAACGCAAATAGGGAAAGTTAGCGCTCAAATATAGTAAAATAATATAGAGAATAGTGGTGAATTGCACATTGCTCCCCAGCAACGGTGCCAAAATGTTGAGAGCGCTGAATCGGTGTTTAAGAGTGTTACGTTGTAGAAATGTCGAAATAGCGTTCAAAACAAATACAATTTTATTACTCGAATATATTCCGAGGTCGAACACAAGAAGCAAATGGAATTCACACACTAAACATGGCAAATAATGCAATTTGAACATAAATCATTACTCAAAAACTAATTATGAATATAGAGCATATGAGCATGTCAAGAGTAAAAAGAATTGTAGACCAGATAATAGTTACTCGAATTAATTAAAGAAGAAAATATAAATTCAGACGTCTGATTGCAAAATCAGACGTCTTAAATGATTCGAGCTATAGTGCTTTTCCTTTTCTTCTTCTGATCGCTTCTTTCTTTGATTTCTCTTTTCCTCTTCTTCTTTTGCCTTTACGAGCCCTCTTCTTTCTCTTCTTTCTTTCCTTAGCTTTCTCTGTCTTTGGCCTTCCTTCTTCTCTTTCTCTATCTTTGGCCTTCTCTTCGTCTTCTTCTCTTTTTGTCTTTGTCCTTCTCTTCCTTTTCTCTTCTTTGCTTTGCCTTAAGCCTTGTGGTGCTCCTTTCCTTCTTCTTCCTCTTCCTTTTCTACTTGACCTTCTCTTTTTCATCCTCCCTTCTTCCTTCAACCCTGCTCTTTCTCTAAATTTGATTAAGTGTCAAAGGCAAACTCCTCAGAGCAAAGCCCCCCTTCCCCTACGTAGCTCTCCTCCCTCTTTCTCTCTTTTCTATTTCAGAACTACTCTCCCAGAGCCTTAACTGGTCGGGTAATCGAACCTAACGGAGACCCGAGTCAAGGCTCACCGACGTGTGTGGTGAGCGAGGAGTGAATAGGTTGGGTAGTCGGGTGATGTAAACATGTTTACACTACTTAAGATGTCTATTTATGCATGTTCTTAAGCATAGGATTTCAATGCATACTATAAATATTGCATAACATGCAACATCTTGCATTTAGAGTAGTTTGAATAAAATGGAGGTTAATTGTCTCCTTTTATGTTCATGGACAGGGCAAACTTTTTATCGGGGCCTCAGATCGAAGATCCAACCGTACAGATGTGATCAGGGTGACGATTGGAGTTCAACGACTCCAAGATCGCCCTAATCAGGCATCTATAGCATCAGATAGAGATCGAGGAACCTTAGAAGATCAAGGGCCAAGATGGTGTGAATCTGCACTTCAAACGACAAATCCAATCACACGGATGGATTAGGATCGACGATCGCAGCCTAATGGCACGAAAATCGACTCAATCCGACAACCGTGGCACCATCTACATCATCCAGAAGATGGATGGCTCAGATGGTGCCTCGTGGTGCCATCTCAACCGTCCAACCGGCTCTCAGGATTGCTACTGTCTCTTCAAAGAAAATCTGACGCGCAATCTGGGCCGTTGGATCTTGATCCAACAGCCATGAGCACGTGCCGCTAAAATCATCTCCGCGACCAACTCTCCTCCACATCGCAGCGGGCGAACACTTTATCGCGAGCGGGCGGTGCGCTTTCGAAACGCGAGAAGCGGGTGAGCGGTGCGGGCGAGCGGGCACGATTGACCACCCTATCACGATCGAACGGTCGCGCATGCCCAATCCGCCCCACGTGCTATTGCACGCCCGCGCATGACGCGGGATCGTATGCAGGCGGGCACGCGCTGAGGAGCGGACAAAGGCGTGACTTAAGCCGTCCGATCGAGAGCGGCTGGAAGTGTACACGCGTTACACGCGTGAGCAAGCGAGTGGGCGTGCGCGCGCCACCCACTACGCCCAGGTTCGAACCTTTAGCGACGGTTTTATCCGTCACTAAAGGTCCTGAATTAATGTTTTAAGAGTTATATGACCAAATTGCCCCCACTCCTTGCAACTATAAAAGGAGACCCCCTCCAAACGAAATTCTCATCCCTTCCTTCTCTTCTCTCCCTCTCCAAAGCTCAAGAGAAGCTTGTCCCACGCCCGGGATGCTTCTCGCGAGATAAAGTCAATTTTTCGTCTCCCTTTCGAAAGCGAATCCCACGACGACAACGACGTGCTGTCCCATTCCCATTCTTCCTGCTTTGCCCTCCTTCGTCCCGCTCCATCCTCCTTCGTCCAGGCGTTGTCCCATTCGACTCGTCCTCCAAGCGACAGTCGAGGAGGATATTTCTCTCTCCATTCTTTTAATGCTTTCTAGAGTAGATTTACTACTTTCTAGAGTAGATTTACTGCTTTCTAGTGTAATCGTTTTCAGCTTTCTAGTCATAATGTTTAGTGAAACAAACAATCTTTTTAAGGATGAATTCCATGTTCATTCTACATCTCATGTTGGTTTTTGTCTATAATATTCTCTCTCTCTCTTACTCTCTCTCTTCTATTTATTGTAAATAGTTAGATAGTTCTAATCAATTAATTTACTTCGTGACAAATAAATCAAACGTTCGCCTCCCTGTTTCAACCTGGGATTTCCATTCTGGTATAAATTTTATTTGTTGAATACGAGTTCTTCGCTTTCAAACTACAACGACAAGGTTTTTTTTAAACCAAACACATTAGCGAATCAACCCGACGTTCAACACCGAGTCATGACCAGGTCCGCAGGTTATATCGCGGACGAGTCTGTGAGAGGGGGGAGGAGGACCTCACCCTCAGTGTTGGAGGCGAAGAGCCTCGAACATAAAATCAATTTATGTTGGTGTAGGCGTCTTTCCTTTTCCGAGGTGGGACTAAATGTCGCACCTTCTTCCGCACATCGCAGCAGCAGATGGCTTCCTCAATTGGCGAGGCTGCAAGGGCATATGACTCCAATAGAGAGCCTGGATGCGGGCGTGCCTTAAGTATGCACAACCTGGGCTCTCTCCTAGAGCAACACAAGACCTAGAGTGGTTTGAAGCTTGCTTCAAGATTGCCAGTAATGGCGACCAATGGCTGGATACCTAAAATCAAGAACAAGGGCCTTATGGCCGCATCAAAACATTTAGCATGGTCGCTGAGGCACAGCGAATGGAATGGTGGTCGTGGTGAGGAGTAAAGGTGGCTGTGGTGGCGTGTCTAGGGCTTACTGTGGGTGTGTTTGATGGGGTGTTTGGGTGGTTGATGGAGAGATTGGAGTGAGGGGATGTGATTAGGGAGATGAGGCAGAGGTCGTAGGGTGGTCGGCGAGGATGGAAGTGCAGAGCGATGGGAGCACCTCGTCAGAGGTATCGCCGAAGGTGGAGAAGGTGACGGTGGTCAGTGGCGTCGGTGGGTGATTTTGCGAAATAAAGAGAGGGAAAGAAAGTGAGAGAGAGAGAGTCTAAAAACCTACTTCTAAGGGAAGAAAGGGGACGGAATCCCATGCTACTATGGTTGCCGGACGTGGGGAAGATGAAGCAACATAGGTGAGGCGACGGCAAAGACAGGGCAAAGCCGACATCGGCCGGTGTTTCACGATGCAGAGGACCGTGGCAGAGTTAACCCAACCACTGGTATTGTGGTTGGGCAACGAGAGAGTGAGGGAGAAGCCACCGAAGCTTGCGGAGATTGTGGATGGCGAGGGAGAGAGGAATGTAGGGAGAACCGGGCCAATTTCAAGCTGAGGGAATGCGGTTGGATCTAGGGCTTCTTAAATAGGTCTTTGGAGAGGGATTTGTGCTTGGAAGAAAGCTTCCAAGTAAGGCAAGGTCACCAAAGTTCGAAGCTCGAAAGAGACCCAAATCTCTCATGTGTTCGCATAAGAGATTGGGAAACAATCAAGGCTCATAGATGGGTTCACATTGGAGGGGATTACTCAAAGGATCTTCCTTCCAATTTTGGAGGAGATTCTCTAAGCAATCAAGGAGAAACCTCCTTTCAAAGCTCGTCGGGGTAGGATTCCTCTGCTATAATGGTGAAGGGACCTATTTGTGAAAATGATGAAAAAGCTAGGGGGGTTTTTGTAAGGATTTTGAAAGATAGGGGTACAAATGTAATCAGATTGGACTTTTTTGTAAATTAGGTCAAGATGAGTTCCCCTTTGGTTAAAATTTTGGTACAAACCTAATTTGGACTTAAGGAATCCAATGGTAAAGTTGGATTTTTGGTTTGACTACGTTTGACTAGAAAATTTATGCAAAAGCCTAAATTAGGGTAAATATCTTTCTGAGATCCCATTCTAAGTCAAGATGGGTCCCAATGGCCAAATTGAAGGTGCTAAACCCTAGAGAATATTTTTATATGATTTTTAGAGGGTTTAAGTGAATTTTAGTCTAACTAAAACCCTGGTTAATTAGGTGGGTCTGTTTTAGGGTTTCAAGAAGTCATTTAATTCATAGAACTCACACAAACCCTTTTCTGTCAAATCCAACCCACTTGTTATCTTATTAAGACCATTTGACCTTTGTTTAGCCCTTGAGAAAACCCATGGTTGCACTACATTGGTAAAATTACAGTTTTAACCGTAGTTTCTTATTTTTCTCTCAGAAAAGTTATGCAATGAGTTATGACCTTTAGGCAGTTATGTAGGAGCATTTATTCTCTAAATTGGATCAAAATGTGCTAGTTAGGGCTCATGATGGTGTTCCCATCAGAAACACTATTCAAAAATAGAGCTTCTCAAGCTTATTGCAAAAGGCTTTCACATCCTGTTCTTCACACACTTAGAAAGCACGATGCCTCGAACCTCTGCGAAAAGTCAGTTTGATCATTTATTGAGGTTCCAAAGAATTCATTTTCTTGTTATACTATTTTGTTATTTTGATTTACGGATCCCAAGCCTATTTGGAAGATCCGTGGTTATTTTTGTTTTTCTTCAGGATAAAAGAGAAGGGTTTGTAAGAGGTCGTGCCACCCTCATTCAAGTGGTACGAATGTGGATTGACTAGCTTGTACTAGTCGAAAAAATCCTAAGCTGAAAGGCTTAGGTAATCGTTTTCACCCGGATTGGGTTTCCACTATAAATCAGGTGTACTTTGTGCATGAATCTCTGTTGTCTTATTGTTTAATCTGACTCATTTTTTAAAGCAATACTATTCACCCCTCCCCTCTAGTATTTAGTTGCGATCCAAAGGATATTATCCAACCCTCAGCTACCTCTTGTACCACCTAGTTATATTTAGGGTCAGCTGCCTTTACTACAAAATCCCCTTTATTCTGCCCCTTATGCTCCTCCGCCACCTCATGGACAACATGCTGATGAGAAAGATGTCACATTGACGAGCGGGAAGAAGACACAAGACCCACCATTTAGGTAGGAAAATCCTAATTTTTCTCGCCTTTTACCACAAGATGGCTCATCTCCTTCCTCTTCTCAGGAGCCACCTACGGTAGACAAGGGAAAAAGACCACTTAACCATAAGATTCCTGTCTTTTTTCCTGAGGCTCTGACACGAGATTTAGCACAAAAAAAGGGTACACAGAATTTTGAGGACCTGAAAGCAATGTTCAAAGAAGTTCATATTTAGGTCCCTCTTCTTGAGGTTATAGATCACATCTTTACTGTCGCTAGGTTCTTTAAGGACTATCGTACCCTAAAGCAATAGTAGAAAAGCGGACGACAAGCACTATTGTCAAAGGAAGCTAGCATCGTGATTCTAGCTGACCTACCACCTAAGAAGAAAGACCCTAGTAATCAACTCATTTCCTACTTTTTGCAGGACCCTCCATTTGAATAGGCCCTTCTTGATTTGGGTTCATCCATCAACTTAACTCCTACTACTGTATATGATCATTTTCGATTTAGGGAGTTGAAACCCACCTTAGTTACCATTCAGCTAGCTTATCAATTGATAAAAACACTGAGGGGGTGGTTGAGAGTGTGATCGTTAAGGTCCGTGGATTCTGCTTTCTCGTGGACCTTTTCGTTCTTGATATGGAGGTTCCTCCTAATCTCCATGATGCATCAATTATTTTGGGTCACCCATTTTTAGTGACAGCCCACGCAAACATTGACTGTGCATTCGGGTGTATTTAAATTGCCTTAGGAAATGAAAGACTTAAACTGGACATATTCAGGGCATCACGAAACTTCAACTGTGATCTTATAGAGGAGGAAGGTGAAGACAAAAAATTGACTTTTTGTGGTAACATTGGGCTCCTTTGTAATGACCCAATGCCACATTCATCTTCATTGTCAGGGTTTTTGGACCTTGATCCACACAGGATCGAGATGACTGCGATGCAATTTCCTTTCGAGGATCTAATTGTATGGGGTGTTCATCTAATCATGATATCCCTGATTCTGATTATCCTGAGCCATCAATTATTGAATTACCCCTACTGACATAGGATGGCATGACTACGACAAGCGAGTTTCCCATTGATGTAGTCATGACTAACTACTTCGCAAGTAGGGAATCAGTGGGAATTCACGCATATTAGCATCATCAGATTTTCGCTATTGATTCTTCTCCTCACACTCACGACTCTGATTCCCACCCACTTGTGATCAAATTGAAGCCCTTACCTAATTCACTCAAATACGTGTTTTTAGGTGATAGTGAGACATACCCTATTATTATTAATGTTCACTTAACCCCAGGATAGGAGCTTCAATTGATTTCGATTTTACAAGATCATAGGGCTGCTATCGAGTGGAGCATTGCTGATCTCCATGGGCTTCGCCCCTCATATTGCACTCATCACATTTACGTGGATGAGGGAGTGAAGCCTTCAAGACAACCTCGAAGACGGCTACATCTAAATATGCTTGAGGTTATTAATAAGATCATTAAATGGTTGGATGCATGAATTGTATATCCGATTTTCGATAGCCAATGGGTGAGTCTAATCGAGATCGTACCTAAGAAAGTAGGAATCACCGTCATTAAAAATATTAAAGGCGAATCCATCCCAACCTGCACCGCGACTTCGTGGTGGGTTTGCATTGACTATAGGAAACTAAGCACGGCTACAAAGAAGGAACTTTTTCCCTTACCGTTTATTGATTTGATCTTAGAACAATTAGCTAGACACAGTTTCTTTTGCTTTTTGGATGGATACTCCTGGTATAATCAAGTTGCGATTAACCCAGAAGATCAAGACAAGACCACTTTCACGTGTCCCTTTGGAACATTTGCTTTTAAGCGAATGCCCTTTAGCCTTTGCAATGCACCAGTGACATTTTAGTGTTGTATGGTGACCATTTTCTCTTATATGATTGGGGACTATGTGAAAGTATTTATGAACAACTTCTTCGTTTTCATAGATGATTTCTCATCTTGTCTTGATAACCTTACCAAGTTCCTAAAGAGGTGCATTGAAATAAACTTAGTACTATCATGGGAGAAAAGACATTTTATGGTAAGGGATGGCATTGTACTTGGTCACAGAATCTCATCTAATAGACTCAAGGTCGACGGAGCTAAATCAGAAGTCATATTCTGATTACCTCCACCTAGCTCAGCTAAGCAAACCAGATCATTCTTGCGTCACATCGGATTTTACGAAAGATTTATTCATGATTTCTCTAAATTCGCACTCCCATTGACAAATCTACTCGTAGCTAATGTCCCATTTGACTTCAATTCCTCGTGTCTCGAAAATCACACTTTCGAGACTTTACGAAGCATTGTCTGATCTAAAAGATTTTTGCTTAATAATATTGTAGCTCTAATGACAAGACAAATAGTGACATAGTTTAAAGTGGTGGAAAATCCTTAAATCAAAGATTAAAACAGATTTCGAATTAAACTATAGCAAAGATGTCGTATCCACAGGAGACTGAGCTCAATAAATTCACAAATTTGAAACCTTCATATTCAAAATGATTGATTAGATGTTTGTACGTAAAAATAAATAATCACCAGAGTCAAATCAGATTACCAAAGAAAAGTCCTTGAAGAGAGAATACTTATACTATGCATATTTAAGATAGGGGATTAAATATTTGAAACAATAATTCAATAGTATCCACTAATTGCATAGGAAATATTCATGCATCTTTTACTTTTATCCTACGTGAGAGAACAAGATAAAGAGAGAGATCTCCAGCAATTAGAGAAAGCATGCAGGGAGAAAGAGAGAAAGTAAGGGGCGAGAGAATAAAACTTTCAAATAACATAAACTAATAATTATAAAGGTAGGCAATGGCATTCAAATGTAATTAGAAATTCCCACCGAAATAGAGGAATCTCCCTCTCTCTTCCTTGTGCACCGGGAGGAGCATTCTTGGCCGTGTGATGCCTGGTGGGGATCAACAATGATGTGGGCTTCGAGATGACGTAGATAGCACAAGCTAAGGTGGCTAGTGGTGGGCACTCAATGGCAAGGTGACAGAAAGGAGCACGTAGGCGTAGGCAGCGGCTGTGATCATGTGCGGCCTCTATGGTCTGTGAGGGCACTCGGGTCACAGTGATTTGAGATGGAGTGCAGTCGAGGTTGGAAGTCGAAGGAGACGACGTGGGATTACTATGTGTGAAGGTGCTTTAGGTTCTTTCGTGAACAGAGGAAGGAGTTTGGTGAAGAAGAAAAAGAAAAGGATAGGCGGTGGCTATGGTGGATGGCTGTGGTGGCTACGATGAGGGTGGGGACGACTGATGGTGGTGTGGTCGGCATGGAGTTGCTGGTGGTCTGCAGCAAGAGGGGGAAGATCTACTGGAGGTATAGGGTGATGGGGTGAGGGTTATGTTGGCTATGGAGATTTTTGGTGGAGAAGGTCTAGGAGGAGATGGCTATGGGAGACAGCTAGTGGTGATGGTGGTGCTCTCTGTCACCGAGTTCCATCAGGGAGTAGGCAGCAACGAAGCTGTTGGGTTCAATCCACAGTGCGCGCTTCGACCATGGTGTCTGCGATGGTCACGGTACTAGACAAGGAAGAACATGATCGGGCTCTCGTGCAATTGGTTTCTTTTTAAACAAAAAATACTTGTTTCATTTTCTTCTGCCAAGAGCTTCTCCAACCACTCGATGAAGATCGCAAGCAGTTGGGACTCATGGAGAGATAAGGCATGTCTGGCGGTGGAGATTGTGGTGATAATGTCATCAGACGTCCAGACTGAGTTCTGAATGTCTTGAAAACTAAAATTGGATGGCTGTCATGTGCATGTCTCATTTGCGAATGCTGCCTTCATATTTCAATAATTCTTGCATTTAGCCTGCATCCACTAAATAGGTTATCATAACCATATGTTATTAAATGTAAAATTAGCACATAAAATTATACATAGACTAAGATAAATTACCATTTAAGTCTCAAGTAATTAGAACTACACACATATAATTAAAGAGTACTTAGGCTAAAAATTAGTCCACTAATGTGAACTCATCAAATACCCCCATGTCTAGGTTTTGCTAGTCCCTAGCAAAAATGATGGAAGTGAGCAAAGACTTCTGCTTTTCTTATTCCAAAAATTTAGAGATCTAGACAAATGTGAAAATGAAGTGTAGTAGCCTAGGCAATGGATTGAAATGAAAAACCAACTTACATTTAATGTCCGTACTAAACCCTTGGTAAAAATTCTATTAGGATAGGAAACTTCTTCCCTCAGGAATAATGTAGAAAATCGTTTGTGATTTGACCCTAGCTTTTTTGGCTTAGGTTGAAGATTCTCAATCAAATGGATTCATATTTGGTGGCTTATACTCATCTGGTGGTACATGTAGTCTAGTACTGTGGACTCTATCTCTCTAGACTACCAAACAAGTAAACCTGGAGAGAGGCTAAAAATTGTGCCCTATTAACGTTCCTTTGCGCTCACCCTTTCTCCTTCTTTCCTTTTCTGAGATTGTAAATCTCATCAAATTTTGTCAATGTATTGAATGTTTGGTGGCTTCACATAGCATTCACATTTCAATTAAAGTCCTAATAACCATATAACTAAGTCAAAATTCCTCTGCTTGTATAAAGTAGGTATGGGTCATATTTGGTGGATCACAATGGGTGTTTTGTTGCCTCAATGACATTGTCACATGATGAAATCGAATGAAGACAACTATAAACTCAAGCATTTTTTTTCTTCTTTTTTTTTCTTCTCTTTTTTTTCAGATATATATTTTTTTCTTTTTTTTTCTTTTTCTTCCTTTTTTTTGCTCTCTCTATTTTTTTTTCTAACTATCAGCAAAATACAAAATGACAAACTTTTATTCATGAGGCATTATTAGGGATGATGATGTTCAAGAGGATATTGTGTGGCTTATTTGGTGGAAGTGTCTACTCTCAGCACTGAGAAGAAATAGATAGGATAAGCGTATTTCTGACCTTTGGCACTAAAACCCTCTTTTAGCCAAGGATTCTATGAAGGACAGTCATAGCCATCCACCATAATCATAGTTTTATTAGAACTCAATCTCTGTGCATCTTTATTTGGTAACTCTCAAGAATTTACCCACAATGTTCGCATGCAAGAACAGAGAGCGAAAACTATGCCCAACTCTAAGGTATCATCATCCAATTATCCAAAACTTAAGAGTTCTTGCACTAGACTTAGTGCACAAGTAAACACTCTACTTTTACCTTACAAATGTTAAGTGGATCTAATAAAAGATAGTTTTCCTGACTCCCTACTAACTGTCCAAGGGTTCTAGAAAAAAAGCAATGCTTCTTTTCGACAAACTAAAAATGTCTATTTGTTTTCTTAAAAGATCCATTACCAAGTCTACGTGCAAGTGAAGTAAATGTACTAGATTCTAAAGTAAGAAACAATTTAAGAAGAAATTCTTCAATGACACCTCCTTGATATTTTGCTAGGGCTAACCAATTCAGCTAAAGAAAACAAAAGAGAGAGATTTTTTTTTTTGCTAATGCACCTTACCTAAATGCATAAATACTACCTAACATAGATAAAAAAATGCAAAATGCACCCCCCCATGTCTAAATCTTACAATGTCCTCATTGTAAAATTAAAATAGGGGGAGAAAGGAAATTACCTGATAAAGGCATTATTCTATACATTGGGTTGCCTCCCAACAAGTGTTGCATTTTCTATCAATAGCCAAACTTATATGGAACCTGTAAGTTTATTCCCTAAAACTATGCGTAAAAGCAAAAGCCTAGAAAATAAGCAGCCGTGGATGTTGGCGAGCTGATGATGCAATGTGATTCCAAATGCTCACTAGAAGACATGAGAATAAAGAACCTCGTAAGCTACCTAGAGAGGTCTAGGAATAATAGAAGGAACATGAGAAGAGACCTCTCGAAATAGAATAAGTGGAGGATAACAAGGATCCTCCAAAGTAGGAAGGGTTGAAAAAAATATATTTATAAGTATGTCAGGCCCTTGAATGACGAGAGTAAACATGCAAGCATCAATCCAAATTCACCATTCCACTGAGGCATGTATTGGTCGAATATTCTCTCCAGAAAGAATGTACGTGAGCAATGACTTAAGCTAAGGATCAATTAGGGAGTGTAAGGGTTGTTTGTGGTGTTGGGAGGTAATGATCAAGTCCAATGAGGGTTAAGTCCGTGTCAAGTCCAGTTCCAACAACAATTCAATTTCTGTATTGTTTTCCCTAATGGTAGTTGTGTAGGAATTTAAGTCACCCTGCCTATCATTAATGATTTCCTCAAGAATGGGAGTCATATTTTTAGCTTCAAGTATATGAGAATCAATGGTGGACTCCAAATCACATTCATTTGATGGCAGGGTCAAAGCAACTGTATCATTGTCATTAATTTCATCCCCAGATTATTTTGGTTAACTTAACTTTTTGTCGAGGTGTATATGTGAATCACCAGTAAAGGGACAAGTTGCTTCAGTATCCTCAATTACTTCTGAAGGAGGATCAGTCTCAATGTTATGGAGTAAGCCTATATCTCTAAATTCTTTGTTCTCCTTGGGGCATAAATCCTCAATTAATATGTATTATCCCTGAGAGTTTCTCTTAGGCTTCTCAATCCTGTGTTCGTCCTCCTCCAACACCAACTCCATATCTTGATTTTGTGGAGGATGATCTTCAAAATCACAAGTAGGGAGGAATCCAGATTTTACCAGATCATTTATATCCTTGGGTGGTAAGTCCTCGAATAACACATAATCCTCCCGAGACTCACTCCAAACACTAAATCCAGGTTCCTCCATTGGGTTATCATCCTCCTCTAAAATAGACTCTCTGTATCCTCGAGACCAAAATTGATCTAATTCATTAAGATCTTGGTCCATTCCCTTAGGGTCACCTATGTGGGGCACATGTAAATCCTTAGAATGTTGTATGGTAGGTGTTTGTTCCCTACGTGGAGGATCAGGATTAGGCTCACTAAGGGTTGAATGGGGCTCCACCACATGATCAATCGGGGAAGTGGTATGAACAACATGACCTTGACTCGGGTCATTGGAAGTGAACGATATGCTATCATTGGGGTCAAGGTCCTCAAGAGGTACCAACTTCCCTTTCTTTTGACTCCAATACAGCTTGGGTGGATAATCACTAAGATCATTCTACTCTAGTGGCTGTGTCTCATGGGGAGAGCTAAGGAATAACTATTCCTCAAAATGGGATCCCTATTATCCATTGTTTCCTTAAAATGATCTTGGTGATTAGGGGTAGAGACATAGGGATCAAAATGACTCATAGGAGGGTAACTAAGTTGACTAATTTCTTCATGTAGTCATTGACTATTCCTCAATATCTCTCCTATAGACTCCATCATTTCTTTCTGCTATTTTTGCAATTCTATCATAAAAGAGGAGAGGTTACTGTCAGATTGAGGAGGATAGTCCATTTGAGGCTCAGGTTGCATAGGAGTATTAGTCCAACCTCAATAAGAAAAATCATGAAGGGTGGGAGGGTTGGGTGTTTGCATAGTAGTGGGGTTTCCATAGGTGGAAAATCCCACTCCGAGGCTCTACTCCAAAGTGGGAGTTATCGAACCAGTACTCCCAAGATAAGCATAGGATTTATCCCATGAATTGTCATTGTACCCCTCTAAGGAGGGATACGCTCGAGGCATGGGATCCTGGTTAAAAGATAGGAAGTATTGGTTCTGATAATCTAAATGATAGGAGTAAGGGCGATTCATTTCTTTTAAGCCAAATAGGTTTAACTCTCTTAGGACTTAGAAGAACACTGATAGAAACTTCCTAGAGAGCTCTACCCCTGCCAGAACAAATGCAACTATAATGGGAATCTATTTTTAGTAGATTATAGATCTCCTCAATCCTAGTCCACAGGTTAGCCAAAGAAGTCAAGTCAGTGCTCCTTCATTCCCACTTAAGTGGTATAAGAGGTCAAGTGCACCTTGAGATCTCTAACCAAACCTATCTGAGAAAGGTTGAGGTCAATAGAGTTATAATAGATGGCCAAATGATAAACGCCAGTTTATCATCATTCTTAGGCATTGAAACAAACCTAGCTCTTAGGGTTTTGCTCCGCAAACGGGTTTTTGGGGTGCATTTAGGCATTAACTAGGTTAAGCATGCATTGTATTTTTTCTTGTCTTTTTAATGTGTTTTTGTGAGTGTTAAGGATGAACAGATATATAGATCTTTAAAACCCTAGCACTCAAGAAGGCAACTGGTGAAGAAGAAGCTCAGACTAGCTGGAACTCAGTTGTTCCAGCTCACCACAGTTGGAATCCAGCTCACTTGAACTAGGGTTAGCTCATCATAACTCCATTCAGCTCATCTCAGTTGAATGGCAGCTCAAGAGAGCTCATCTTAGCTCACCCTATCTCAGGTCAGCTTAGATCCAGCTCAACTTAGCTAAGTCTATCTCATCTCAGCTCCCAGTAGTCCACAGGGAGCTCTAGCTAGCTCAGCTGAGTTGACTGGAGTTCACCCCAGCTCAAGTCCAGCTACATCCAGCTCCACTCAACTCTAGCCAGCTAAAGATGAATTCATCCCAACTCAGGAAGCTCAAGTCCAGCTCCCAGGGACTCAGCTTAGCTCAACTTAGTTGAGTTAAGCTACCTTAGCTGTCTCAATCAGCTCAATCCTCCCCAGGAGAACCAGACCCAGCTCACCTCAGCTCCATTCAACAAAAGCCATCACACTTTAGCTTGGCTTAGTAGCTAGCAAAGAACTAGCAAGCTAAGCCAGCTAGAGTAGCCCGATGTTGACCTCTTCAATAGCTGCCAGCTCCACTTCAGCTGTAGATTCTTCAGATCCAGCTCCTCCCTTCAAACCCTATCTCCAACACCTCCTCCTCTACTCCACTACTAGCTAAGCTAGCTTAGCTTAGCTTAGCTATGCTCCAGCTCCCTTGGCTTTTACCACCTAAAAACCCTACCTAACAACTCCACCAACTAGCTCTACCTATGCTCCACGTAAGTTAACCCTACTTCCACCTCACCTTGGCGCCAACTTAGCCTACCCACTACCTCCAAAAGACACTACAAAGTGGCAGCAAAACAATCCTAACCACCCTCCTTATTGGCACCACTTTTTCCCTCCAAAACCCCCTTCATCTCCACCACATATCTTCCCTTAAACCCATCTCCACCATCCACCTAATCCCCCTTCTAGAATCCTTCTTGGTGATGCCAAAACCAAGGCATCTCTCCATGGTTGGCACCACCTTTAGGTGGCCCTTCACCACCATAACCACCACCTTCACACCCCTCTACTTGGCGTCAACTCTCCTTAGCCTTAAGATCACCTAACCACCTCCATTCTCCCATCTTAGCCATCCATCTCAAGAGCCACCTTAACCCCCTCATCCTACCCTATAAAAAGACCAACACCCACCACCTTACAACCCATTCTTGGCTAGCAAAATACCTCTCATACTCTACCTAAAGCTCACGCCCAAGAAAGAAGAAGAAGAAGAAGATTAAGGGGATATTCTATCCTCTTGGTGCCTTCCCCTCTTCCCTTCTCTCTTGTGCCCACGCTAGCCAAAGGAGAAGACAGGCAAGGAAGGCCTTTGGAGGAGGTCTTGAAGGTGGTCCATGCCACCTTGGAGGAGAGCTTGAGGGTGGTGCACGCCTACCCTTGGAGGAAAGAATTGAGGTGGAGAGCATCCACCTTGGAGGAGCATTTAAGGAAGGAGAAGAAGGAGACCTTCTTTTTAAGCCAAGGAGCAGCTAGGCTTGGAGCAAGAAGACTCCCTTCTTCACTAGATTCTGCAAGAGGATTTGTGTTTCTTTTATTACTTTTATATTTTCCATTTCTAGTAGAAGCATTCCTCTACTTGTCTTTGTAAAAGAACACAAATTCTAATAAATCAATTTGCCATCTTTTTAATTTTTATTGCAATTGCTTATTTTTGTTCTAGCACTTTTTTCACTTCCACTTCCTAATTACTCTAGGCCTCCACTTGCCTAGAGTGAGCTTAGGGAGGGGTCATTTTTGTCTCTTAGGTTTTAGCTTAGTGATTATAGGTGTTATTCACTTTTTCATCAACAATTCGCATTTCTGCCCTTATTATTTCAAAACATAAAAATTATATATTTAAAATACCAAAAAGAAAGATTGAGTTTCCCTTTAAAGCAAGAGATTTGAATTGCAAACTTGCCTCCTTGGATGACCCTAAATACTCTCCTATCTAGAAATATAAATTTAAAAGCGTATGCAAATTCGCGTGTTACAGCGACTTTAAAAACCCTAATTACAAATCACGCGATTTCTCGCATCACCAAACAAGTTTTACAAAGAATTACGCTTCCTAGGCTAACCTTCGTTGGTGCATACAACCTAATCACAAGGGATGGAAGTCTTGAATAGAGTCCATGCACGAGGAACCGAAGTAACTTGGTGGATAGGCTTGTTGACTTCCAACTGACTTCCCTTGTGGTGTAAAGAGGAGAGGTAGAAATTTATCTAATGACCTTATGTGTGATGTGCACAGTGTCTCAAGTGTGCAACACACGTACACGTTTTGTATTTTGAAATCCCACAAGAAAGTCCTTTTGCATGCAATTTAAAGTAACTAATTTTAAGGTCCAACCTCTTAACAATCCCAATTTCTTTTAAGGTGACCACTGAATTAATTGGATTCAAACACTTTAGTGGTCTTGGATTTAAGTCCAATGCAGATGCATGATAAGTAATTGATGCTAAAGAGAAGACGTACCTTACTCCAGCTCTGTTCAATGCAAGATGTCTAAAATGCAGAAGGAAAAACTAGATGCCGCTCAAACAATCCTATATGGTCACCCTATAGATATGCAGCTTCTAGCAGGCAGCTTGAAATTTTTTTTTTTATGATAAGCAAATAAACCTAATCTAAGTTAGTTAGCTAACTAACTAACATGCAGTTCAAAAAATTCAAATAAACCTATAATATAAATAAAATGGAAACACACTCTCAAAAATTACGCTCCCACATACAAGAGTGATAAGCAATAAAAGCACTGGGAACAGGTTCCCAAAAATGCCCAACACGGGTCCACAAGATATAAATTAAATGTCTAATGTCTACCAAATCTAATCTAAATCTAAAAGAAGCAAACAAGTCTTCGGTCGCCAATCCTCCCTCCTTCACATGCGTGGGATCAAGGTTGACATGCACTCGCGATTATCCATGAGGTAGCGACAAGGTCCACCAAGACAAGCATCTATGTGTGCACCTCTCCCTCCAAAACGTACCTTGCACGAAAGAATGATAGATCAATGAATAGCAATAAACAGGGATCAATGCAAATAGCAAAATACTTGCAAGTTTACTAGGCCTGTTGCCTCCCCGGCAATGGCACGATTTGATCTAAAAGATTTTTGTTTAATAATATTGTAACTTTGGTGACAAGAGAAATGATGACGTTGTAGTTTAAAGTGGTAGAAAACCCTAAGATCAAAGATTAAAATAGATTTCAAATTAAACCACAGTAAAAATGTCGTATCCATAGGGAGACTGAGCCCAATAAATTTGCAAATTTGAAACCTTCAGATTCAAAATGATTGACCAAATGTTTCTTTATAAAAATATTCACCAGAGTCACATCAGATTACCAAAGAAATATCCTTGAAGAGATAATAATTATACTATGCATATTTAAGATGGGGGATTAAATATTTGAAACAATAATTCAATAGTATCCACTAATTGCATAGGAAATATTCATTCATCTTTTACTATCTTACATGAGAGAACAAGATAAAGAGAGAGATCTCAAGCCATTAGGTAAAGCACGTAGGGAGAAAGAGAGAAAGTGAGGGGCGAGAGAACAAAACTTACAAATAACATAAACTAATAATTATAAAGGTGGGCAATTGCATTAGAATGTAATTAGAAATTCCCATCCAAATAGAGGAATCTCCCTCCCTTCCTTACACACGGGAAGGAGCATCATTAACCATGCGATGCTTGGTGGGGATCGACAACAATGAGGGCTTCGCAATGATGTAGATGGCACGAGCTGAGGTGGCCAATGGTGGGCACTCAACGATAGGGTGACCGGCAAGAGCACGTCGGCGTAGGCGGCAGTGGTGACCGTGAGCGGCCTCTATGGTCGGCGAGGGCACTCATGGGGTCACGGTGATCTAAGATGGAGTGCAATTGAGGTTGGAGGTCGAAGGAGACGACGTGGGAGTTGTTGTGTGTGAAGGTGCTTTGGGTTCTTTAGTGAACAGAGGAAGGAGTTTGGTGAAGAAGAAGAAAAGGATAGGTGGTCGCTATGGTGGATGGCTGTGGTGGCTACGGTGAGGGTGGGGACAGCTGATGGTGGTGTGGTCGGCATGGAGTTGCAGGTGGTCTACGGCGAGAGGGGGAAGGTCTGTTGGGGGGAGAGGGTGATGGGTGCAGGTTATGTTGGTGATTAGCCCATATTTGTGAGCTACTTAAGTATTTAAGTGCCTAGATATTAGGTTAATTCTAACATTTATTTAGCATAAATTAGGATGTCAATCGATTAATTCATATTTCTAATTCAATTACATAATTCATGCATCTTATTCATATTTAAATGCATTTAGAATTAACTTAGAATTGCATTAGTTAACTAATCAGGTACATTGCATGCATTAATTTAGGTTAACATAAAAGTTGAGGGTTTGTATATAAATAATCATAATATTTTATCATTATTTTTTATTCTTCTTCTACGTGCAATGGCTGCATTTCTTCCTCCAGCTGCCACAGTGAAGAACCCAATCAAGGAGGAGCGGATGTGTTGGATCTGGTCGGGCAGTTGATTTCAAAAGAGAGGACGAGGCAGCCGAGCTCACTAGGCCTCCACCACCAACCCACCACTGTGTAGAGAGTTCTTCTCTCTTCCATTCCACACCGTCGACCTCAACCGTGGCGACGAGTCTCCTCCACCGTGGGCGTGTGGTGTGACAGGCCACACCTCCATCCTGAGCTCGTCCGCATTATCGTGAGCACCTTAGCATGCACCTCCCTCGCCGTCGTCACCAACAACCATCGCCGCAGCCACTGCAATTTCACTCCTCAGTCAGTTAAGATGTCCGGGAAGTTTCCCGGACGTCTGAAGCTCCTACATCACACCTTCATCTTCCTTCCCTGTCCTTAGTTCTTCTTCCAGCCACCGGTCACAGCTACACCACACGACCCTTCCATCCTGCAATGCCATCCCCAACCCACACACGCCTTCCTGCCGCACAACTGCAGCAGCAACCTCCATTTCCATCCCACACCAACCGCGCACGTACGCTCCCTGCCATTTGCAGAAGCGCGCCCCAGCAGCCTTCCCGAGCCCGCCCGCACGCCTACAGCAGGGCCACATCAGCTGCAGCATTCCCCCGCACACGGCCAGCGCGCGCTCGCCAGAAGCTGCAGCCTTCCCGCGCCATGCCTTCTGCCTGCGCATACCCCTGCTGCACCTCACCGCCACTTCCAACACGCGCTCGCCAGCACCTGCAGCCTTCCCGCACCACGCCTTCAACCTGCAGTGCTCCCTGCCATTTGCAACGCGCCCGCCAGCAACCCTCTGTGTGCGTGCACCACCTACAGCAGCGCTCAACGCGCGCGCACGGCCGCCCCTCTTCCAGCAGCTATAACCACCATTGGCAGCACTCTCGCCGAAGCTCCGTCCGGCCGACTCCGGCCACCGCTCGACGTGCGGCTGCCACCACCACGACGGCCTCGCTTCAACCACCTCCCTGTGCGAACCTCTCCTCGATTGAACCTCTCTCCCGATCGCGAGGAGGAGAGAGGTAAAATGCTCTGTTATGGAGTTAATTAGTTATTACATTTCATGCCATTGCCAAGAAAAAGAATTTTGGTTTATGAATATTTTATTGTGGTAAAATTTACAACTTCATACTCAAGTTCTCTTACAATTGCGTGGCTTTTGTAATTAACATTGTTTGACATTGGTTTTGGAATTTAAATGTGCATAAATTTTATTTAATACATTTCAATGGAAAATTGCATAAAATCATCACATTTTTACTGAATATTTCAGTGAGGAAAAATTACACATCTACCCTTATGTTTTCAAGATATTGTGCATCTTCTTTCCGTCGCATTTCATGTCAGATTTGACTATGGATTTCTCACGAGATTGAACGAATATGAAATAAGTGAGATATTATTGCAACATTGCCTCCCTGTGGACACGACCCGCTCCTAATTGAGTGGTTATATTAATTGTTGATTAGTCGATTTTTCCACCACATAAAACTACAAACGACTTTAAAGCGAACAATCGACTCGTCAAATGGCACCGTTGCAGGGGAAGCAACAGACGTAATAATTTCACCTGATTTTATTTTGACTATTTCTCAATTGCACGGTGATTTGACCATTTATTATTTTCTTTTCTATGCGAGAAAATTTGTGCAAGAATCAGCCATTGTGAGAGGCGACCCTTGACGTCGCTAGAGGAGAATTGGACGGGCTATTTTGAAAAGGAGGAGAAGGACGAGGATGCGACGGTCATCATTGTATATTTAGTCACTAATCTGATTAGAATAGAATTAAGACTTTAGATTTAATTTTTCATTGCATTTTGTTTGAAACTCTTGTTCTGGGGTATATTTTGAGGGGTTTGTTCCCCGATTTTGTTTTGGGCCCGTGTTGGGTAATTTTTGGGAGCCTGTTCCCTTTTCTTTAGATTTAGGTTTTTAGTTTATTGATTACTGTTATTTGCTTATGCATAAGTAGTTTAAAAAAAATAAAATAAGATAAAACAAACGAGCTACCTACTAGAAGCTGCCTGCCCTTAGGACGAACCATTTAGGTCTGTATGAGTAGCCTCTAGATTTATTTCTCTGCATTGCGTGCATTCTCGCATCGTTGATTGCTAGAAGCAAGGTACGCATTTTCTTATTTTGCATCCTATTCTTGATCACGCATTGCATTTGGACTTAATGAGAAGACTACCTAATCTGTATTGAATAAATTAAATAAGTGGTCACATATTTTCTAGAAAAAGGACTAATTAAAGGAGGGACATTTTAAAAACCAAGGATTTGATTTTCAAACTTGGCATGTGATTCAAAATTCAAAATCTTTTGCGGTGTATGCACACTTATTTCACTTGCACCACGACATGCTTCTAGACACTCCTTAGGTTTGGAAATACTAGGACAAAGAGCCCTCCTATCGTTGGATTCTGAAGTGTTCGGAACTTGAGATCAAAGGTTTTGTAAATCCAAAGAGGGGGATACCCTGTCATGGATTTTTGGGGGTAGTTGAGAAGCACCGCGAAAGCACAGCTTCAAAGGAAGGCTTAGGCCTACTTGCATCCCTCAATCTTCCGTCTTTGGAGTTGCTCTACCATTTGAGATTTAAGGAAGAACACCTAAGCTCCAACTAGGTCTTCTTAGGTGAGCCATAGGTCAACAATAGGTGCGTAAATTGATTGAACAAATTGTATTGTCACTTGCAATCTGACTTAAAATCAAAAGCCTAAATTGGGAAAGACCTAAAAGGTCCTTTTTGAATTGTGTTTTGCTTAGGGAATTCTAATTGAGGTGTGAGTTAGAATGGACCACATTGATTTTCATCCTTTCACAAGTTGCCCACACCCTCACCCCCACTCTACATCCTTCGATCCCAGATGCCGAGATGGTCCATCCCTTGATGGACATAATGATAATCATTGGGATCCATTTTACTCCTATTATAGGAGTATTGGCCTGGTTAAGCCCCAAATCAGTGAGCAAAACCTAGGAGTGGGATTTGCTTTGCCCAATATCCCACACACCATAGAAATACCCAACCCACCCTCCCTGAAAAATTATTATGGTTGGACAGACACTACTGGGTACTATAAGCCTGAGCCTGACTTCTCTCATGATAGAAATGACCTCTCCTCTTTGAAGATGGAAATACAGAAAATGCAAAACGAAATGATTGAATTGTTAAGAGAATCTTCGAGAGCAGGCCAATAAGAAAGAGATGAAATTAGCCACCCAATCTACCCCATTGAGGATGACGTACACCCCTCTACAATAGATGCATCTCCTATGGGAGAGCTACACTTTAATTTGGAGGGAAATTCTGGGGAGAATAGCTACTTTTTGAGGATCGATTTTGAAACCCACCCATTAGATGACACTTCCTTGAGAGATCCACACCTTAGGTGGGCGGAAGATACACATGAAAGTAGCTATGCATTGGATGAAGAAAGGTGGCAACCCGAGGAAGATGATGATAAGGTTGAGTATCCACCTGAATTATATTGGAGTCAAAAGAAGGGAATGATGGTACCATTGGAAGACCTTGACCCAGATGATAGTATTTTCGTGACATTTGACGAAGTGGTCAAAGTCAAGTTGTTAATCCTACCCTCCCTTCTGATCACGATATGGAACTCAAGCCCACCCTTAGGGAACCTAATCCTAAAGAAATTGACCTATCTGAGGAGTCTGATGTTACCAGTGTAAACCATTTACCTCAGATAGAGCACCCTAGGGGATCTGCTGAGATATTAAATGATTCTAGACCTCGAGTATATGGTGAATTGTGTGATGAGGAGGAAGACGAATTATATGAGGAACCTACATTCAAGATTTGGAGTGACACTAAGGGTGATTATGTCTTATTTGAAGAGTTAGCCCCTGAGGATGTCACAAATTTGACCAAATTAGGTTTCCTTAGCACACCCATTGATGATATTTCTCCTCATGATGAAATGATGGAAAATTTGGAAGAAATTTCTAAGATTTATGTGGATTCACATATAGACTCCAGGGAAGATTTGAGTAAAGAACAAAAACCCGGGGATGACATTGATAGGATAATCCCTAGATCTGTTGCTTCCAACCTGCCTTCATTCATTTCGAAGTCACCCTTTGATTCGCTTATATCTGAAAGCGAAATTGTGACTCCTGATGAAGAGCAGGAAGATACATGTGATGGTGCAAGGAATGCTAGGGATGAAATTGAGGATTTAGAAAGAGTATTAGGGATGGACACCGAGCTGATTAAACCCAACCTAGATCTTATGGCCATCCTGCAACCTCGTAACTTGGACACCCTAGACAATCCTTGCCTTAGAAAATTGCTCACTTTTGTTCTGACCAGGGGGCTTAACAGACCAATATTTCCCGTAATGGAGTATCGGGTATGGATTGATGATTTCTTTAGTCAGTCCATTACCCTGGGGGTTTATCTCTACTCCATTCCTTCCCCATTCTTTTTGGAGGATCCATCTTATCCTCCCCCTACCCCTTTGGAGGTTGTTATACCTATTTATCCTTTAGAACCTCTTCTGGTGACCTGGGAAGATTTCATTCCCATTTTTGTTGGGCGAGCATTTGCTATCGAGATTCATCATTAGCTGCCCACATCCTAGGCTACTTATTTTCTAGGCCAACATTGCTTTGCTCATTTTTAGGGCCTATTTCTGCAATTCTTGAACCTGATTTGCAAGTTTTTTGGCTATTCATCCCACCTCTGACCCAGGTAATATCCTTATATGCAATGAGGACATTGCAGATTTTAGGCATGGGAGGGTGTACTTGGGGATATACATAGCATAGTGCATTCATTGTATACATTTGCATAAAAAAACAAAAAAAAAAAGAGTTTTGAGCTTAACTGGCTAGATCTTGCAATCTTAAGCAAATCATAACTCTAGGGTAGACTAAGTTAATTCTAGGGTCAAACTTTAGAAGCTAAATGAGCTACTAGCTTTAGACCTTTAGGGTCCTTTGTGGACTAAAAAACTTAAGTAGGAGTTAAGTTGCAGACCATTCCTCAAGAGGTTGAGGAAGGGAAGCTAGGGTTTGAGTTAAAAGGTGGTGTAGTACCTAGAGTCTTGTTCTACCTTTTGGTTTACAGGTCCTTGTAACCCAAGCATCCAAATTTCACACACTTAGTCTGGTAATTAACTTAATTTCTTTCTTTCTGAAAAGAGATTTGGTTCTCTTAGTTTTGACTTAGGAAACGCTTGAAAACACATTTTGATTGGAAGAGTTCTCGCCGCAGGAGAGGTGGAGTATATACTCACCTTGAGGATGTGATGATAACATATTACCTCCTCGGCGCTTGTCTCTAAGGATATCCATCCTACTGGGGGCGTGTAAGCGCTTTGTGTGGTTCAGGTACCATGGGCAGCCCTATCTCGAAGTGCCGATTGCCATAGGCCTGAATTCGCTTAAGAAATCCATAGGCGATACTATCTCGAAGTGTCGATTGCCAGGAGTTCTTGGGGTCATTATGGGCGGTGCTATCTCGAAGCATCGAAAGCCAGGCACCCTTCGAGGTATGGTAATGGGGACAATGAATCCGACACAGACCGTGTTGATAGCTGATCTGAGGTTAGACTTAGAAGAATCAAATAAAGAAAATATATATATTAAAAAAAAAACTTTTTCCTTTAACGCAAATAACTCAGACCAATGCACAGGCATGGATGCTTTAATCTCAGGGATCAATAAACTTTAGGGTAGAGTCAGAAATCAGGGAAATTTGTGCCTGCAACTTGTCTTTAGCCAACCTAGTTTGTAACTTAGCAACTACTTGGGAACCTTGGGTTTAGAGGCTGAACTTAATATGCTTCTAAAGGAAGACCAAGTGAGTTGACTAGTCTACTTGGAGTGCTAGGTTTCGCTTAATTTTGCTAAGGACTAGCAAAAACTAGGCATGGGGGTATTTGAATAGCCCATATTTGTGAGCTATTTAAGTATTTAAGTGCCTAGACATTAGGTTAATTCTAACATTTATTTAGCATAAATTAGGATGTAAATAGATTAATTCATATTTCTAATTCAATTACATAATTCATGCATCTTATTCATATTTAAATGCATTGAGAATTAACTTAGAATTGCATTACTTAACTAATTAGGTACATTGCATGCATTAATTTAGGTTGACATAAAAGTTGAGGGTTTGTATATAAATAATCATAATATTTTATCATTATTTTTTATTCTTCTTCTACGTGCAATGGCTGCATTTCTTCCTCCAGCTGCCACAGTGAAGAACCCAATCAAGGAGGAGCGGATGTGTTGGATCTGGTCGGGCAGTTGATTTCAAAAGAGAGGACGAGGCAGCCGAGCTCACTAGGCCTCCACCACCAACCCACCACTGTGTAGAGAGTTCTTCTCTCTTCCATTCCACACCGTCGACCTCAACCGTGGCGACGAGTCTCCTCCACCGTGGGCGTGTGGTGTGACAGGCCACACCTCCATCCTGAGCTCGTCCGCATTATCGTGAGCACCTTAGCATGCACCTCCCTCGCCGTCGTCACCAACAACCATCGCCGCAGCCACTGCAATTTCACTCCTCAGTCAGTTAAGATGTCCGGGAAGTTTCCCGGACGTCTGAAGCTCCTACATCACACCTTCATCTTCCTTCCCTGTCCTTAGTTCTTCTTCCAGCCACCGGTCACAGCTACACCACACGACCCTTCCATCCTCCAATGCCATCCCCAACCCACACACGCCTTCCTGCCGCACATCTGCAGCAGCAACCTCCATTTCCATCCCACACCAACCGCGCACGTACACTCCCTGCCATCTGCAGAAGCACGCCCGTGAAGCCTTCCTGCACCCGCCCGCACGCCTGCAGCAGGGCCGCACCAACAACAGCATTCCCCCGCACACGGCCAGCACGCGCTCGCCAGCAGCTGCAGCCTTCCCGCGCCACGCCTTCCGCCTGCGCATGCCCCTGTTGCGCCTCACCGCCACTTCCAGCATGCGCTCGCCAACACCTGCAGCCTTCCCGCGCCACGCCTTCCACCTGTAGCGCTCCCTGCCATCTGCAATGCGCCCACCAGCAACCCTCTGTGCACGTGCACCACCTGCAGCAGCTCTCAACACGCATGCACAGCTGCCCCTCTTCCAACAGCTGCAGCCACCGTTGGCAGCACTCTCGCTGGAGCTCCGTCCGACCGACTCCGACCACCACTCGACGTGCGGCTGCCACCACCGCGACGGCCTCGCTTCAACCACCTCCCTATGCGAACCTCTCCTCGATTGAACCTCTCTCCCGATCGCGAGGAGGAGAGAGGTAAAATGCTCTGTTATGGAGTTAATTAGTTATTACATTTCATGCCATTGCCAAGAAAAAGAATTTTGGTTTATGAATATTTTATTGTGGTAAAATTTACAACTTCATACTCAAGTTCTCTTACAATTGCGTGGCTTTTGTAATTAACATTGTTTGACATTGGTTTTGGAATTTAAATGTGCACAAATTTTCTTTAATACATTTCAATGGAAAATTGCATAAAATCATCACATTTTTACTGAATATTTCAGTGAGGAAAAATTACACATCTACCCTTATGTTTTCAAGATATTGTGCATCTTCTTTCCGTCGCATTTCATGTCAGATTTCACTACGGATTTCTCACGAGATTGAATGAATACGAAATAAGTGAGATATTATTGCATCATTGTCTCCCTGTGGGCACGACCCGCTCCTAATTGAGTGGTTATCTTAATTGTTGATTAGTCGATTTTTCCACCACATAAAACTACAAATGACTTTAAAACGAACAATCGACTCGTCAGTTGGCAAGGGAGATTTTTGGTGGAGAAGGTCTAGGAGGAGTGGCTATGAGAGACGGTTGGTGGTGATGGTGGTGCTCCCTATCACTGAGCACCACCGGGGTGAGGCGGTGACTAAGATGTTGGCTTCAATCAACAGTGCATGCTCTGGCCATGGTGTCTACGATGGGCACAGTGCCAGATGAGGAAGAAGATGATCAGGCTCTCGTGCAATTGGTTTCTTTTTAAACAAAAAATCCTCGATTCATCTTCTTCTTCTGTCGAGAGCTTTTCCAACCACTCAACAAAGATCGCGAGTGGTTGGGATGCATGGAGAGATTTTCCCATGCATACATCGATTGGTTTCTCGATTCTCTGATTATGTGCAATGACTCCAATTTAGTTGTTGGAGCCGTTCTAGGCCAACGTCAGGAGCACCATCCTTTTGTAATTTACTATGCTAGCAAGACATTAAATGAGGCTCAGCGTAATTATACGATTACTGAGAAAGAACTGCTAGCAATAGTATTTGGGTTGGAGAAATTCTAATCATATCTGCTTGGGTCCAAAGTGATAATATTTACAGATCATTTTGCCCTTTGCCATTTGTTGGAAAAGAAGGATGCCAAACCCCATCTTATCAAATGGATCCTTCTTTTACAGGAATTCAATGTCGAAATTTGCAACAAGGTCGAAGCTCATAATGTTGTGGCAGATCACTTATCTTGATTAAACCCAGCCCACATTCCTTATTCCCCACCTATCTTAGATCAATTGCCGGATGAGTCTTTTGGCAATTAATTCTGTCGAGTTTCCCTAGTACGCAGATATCACAAATTATCTTGTCACAGGAAAGATTCCCGCGAACTTATCCAAGGACTAGAAACACAAATTTATTTCCAAGGCCAAATTTTATTTTTGGGATGACCCCTTTCTCTTTCACATTGGAGCTGATCAGATTATTAGAAGGTATGTCCCCAAGTCCAAAATCTCTAGTGTGTTGTCTTTTTTCCACAATGATGCTTGTGGTCATTTTTCGAGCCGAAAAATCATTGCAAAGATTTTGTAATAGGGTTTTTTCTGGCCAACCATTTTCAAAGATACAAACGAATTTTCCAGGTGTTGCAAGCAATGTTAGTCAGTCAGTTCTATGACCTAGAAAGACATGATACCTCTCCAACCCATTCTAGTTATAGAAGTGTTTGACATTTGGGGCATCAATTTCATGGGCCCTTTTCCGAACTCAGATGGCTTCGAGTACATACTTCTCATTGTTGATTATGTCTCAAAGTGGGTTGAAGCCATCCCCGTGAGACAAGCTGATCATAAGACCATCATCTCCTTTGTACAAGAATTTATTTTAGCGAGATTTGGTGTACCCCATGCTCTGATTAGTGATGGGGGTAGTCACTTCATCCATGCTCATTTTAGGTCATTATTAAAGAAATGCAGGGCACATCGTCATATTACCACCTCGTATCATCTGCAGACCAATGGGCAAGCAAAGTATCTAACCGTCAAATCAAGCTTATTCTCCAAAGGACGGTTAGACCAAATAGAAAGGACTGGTCCGATAGATTGATTGATGCACTTTGGGCATATCGAACTGCGTACAAGGCCCCACTTATAATGTCACCATACCATATGGTGTATGGAAAGGCCTATCACCTTTCTGTTGAGCTGGAGCACCGTGACTTTTAGGTGGTATGAAAGTGTAATTTTAACCTCGATGTATGAGGTTATGAAAGGAAGCTCCAACTGAGCAAACTAGAAGAAATTCGGTGGGAGGCCTATGAAAACGTGAAGATTTACAAAGACAAGATGAAGGCCTTTCACGACATGTCGAGAAAAGCATTCACGCCTAACCAGCAAGTCTAGTTATTTAATTCACATCTTAAATTCTTTGCGGGTAAGCTCAAGTCCAAGTGAACTAGCCCATACATAGTGATTCACCCATATTCTAATAGAGTGGTCCAAATCATGGACCTGAAATCTAGGAATGTATCTACAGTAAATGGCTAGCACCTCAAGCCATTTATGGCCCAGGAAGATCCTCCTACAATGAAACCATTAATTTCATTGAGGATGTGTGATTGAGTTTTCTCCTAGTTGGATGTGTTAAACTCAGCACCTATACATATGTACATATCTTTTATACATAGCATATTTTCTTTTAGCATATTTTTTTGCATACTGTATCTTGGTGTTGGCTGATATCGAATGAAAATTCAAGAGCGATTCTAGGTAATTTCTACCCACTTACTACCTGTCATAATTCATTTCCTCTATATTCATGCATGAGGACATGCAAGAACTTAGGCAGAGGGTAGTATACAATAAATTGAAAAATTTTTCTGCCAACACATAGGAAACCTCTGAGCAGCATGTTAATTGACCTTTAGAGTCTTAATTTAAGAACAACTGACTCCACCTCCAATGTTCACATTGGAGCAAGAAATCATCAGCAAGAACCACTTCAGAGTCACTCGCTCACCTTTTGTTCTAAATTACAACCAAGCTGAATGTAACCCAATAAGGGAATAATATTAAAGTGCAAATTATAAGAGGTTAATTGTATAAAGCATTTGTATATATACTGCATCCATGAATAAATATTTTTATCAAGAGATTTTATTAGGGATTTTATTCTTTAGTTGATTCTTGAATTTAGAATCCAGTATAATTTCACACTCACACGTAGATTTTGCAATGGATTCATTGTGAAAACTAACAGACATCTTTAGTTTGTCAAGAAGAAGCATTACTTCTTTTTCTAAACCCCTGGATAGTGGTTAGAGAGTATCTTTTAGTAGATCCACCAAACATTTGTGAGGAGAAAGTAGAGTGTCTACTGGAGCTCTAGGATTAGTGCAAGGAATCTTAATCTCTGGATAATTAGGAATCTCTTGGTTCTTGCATATGAACTTTGTGTGAATTTTTGAGAGCCACCAAATAAAGTAAATATGTAGAGATCAAGTTCTAATAAAACTAGGACTAAGGTGGATGGTTACGGCTGTCTTTTACAGAATCCTCGACTGAAGGGGGTGTTGATATTAAGGTCCAAAAATACGTCGTCCTATCCATTCCTTTCCTGATGCTGAGAATAGTCACTTTCACCAAATAAGCCACCCAATATCCTCTTGAACACCACCAATCCTCAGTAATGCCTCCTGAATAAAATTCACGTATGTTGTGTGTTATATTGTGTCGTGTTGATATGAGAAAAAGAAGCAAAATATGTATAGAAAAAAAAGAAAAGAAAAGAAAAGAAGAAAAAGAAGAAACAAAAAGAAAAAAATATAGAAGAAAAAGAAGAGAAAAAAATATAGAAAACGAAAAAAAATGTTGAGTTATACTTGTGTGTAGTGCATATATGTCATTACATTGAAGCAACATTACCCACCACAATTGTGATCCACCAAATACGGCCTTAACCTATTTTTCTATATTTCTGACCGCCTGAATACTAGATGAAGAATTTTGACATAGTTTTGGGGTTATCAAAACTTTATTAATGTGTTAATGCCATGTGAAACCACCAAATATTGAGCTTAGTTGTAAATCTAGTGAGGTTGTGAGCTCGAACAAAAAAAGCAAAGAAAAAATAGAGAAGGTACAAAGGAACCAAAGAGAGCACAATTTTCCCACTTCTCTCTGAGTTGATTTATTTAATAGTATGGAAATCTATATTCTATAGCACTAGTCTATATGTAGCACCAAATGAGTATGAGCTACTAAATACAAACCCACTTGACTCAGACATCTACCTAAGATAAAAGTTGGAGTAGAAATTATGGAATATTTTGTTATACCCCAAGGGAAGAAGTTTGCCTATTCTGATAGAATTTCACTAGTGGTCAAGTACAAGCTTTAGAGGTGAATTGGCTTTTCACTCGAATCCGTTGCATAAACTACATCACTACACTTTCACGATTGTCTGGATTTCTAGATTTTCGAATTAAAACAAAAGGAAAAGAATCTCTAGTCTTACACTTGATAAAAATAACCAATCCTTTAGGGGCCCATTTATAGATAACTTAGTTTTGCATTTGCTAAGGACTAGCAAGATTTAGGCATGGGGGTATTATTGTGCAACAATCATAGGACTTAAAGGACCTAAATTAAGTTAGAGCTTAGCATAATTGTAGCATAATTCATGCATTAGTAGCATACCTTGCATCTTTCCTACTTTATTTAGATATTCATGAAATAATTCCAAAATAATGTATTGATTAGTGTATTGTTTGGTTTGTAGGTAATAAGAGCTCAGTAGATGACCTGAAGCTGGATCTGAAGCAGGATAGAGGCTAAAGCTAAAGTGATGAGAGCCTCATCATGAGCCATAACTATCTCATTTTGACCCAATAAAGAAGATAAAAGCTCCTACATAACCTAGAAGAAGGCCTAAATGAAGGAATAAGTGCTCTGAGAAGAAAACATGAATTAAATGTTAAAACTGTAATTTTACCATTGCAGTGCATAAAAGGGATTTCTCAGAGGCAAAACATAGTTCAAATGGTCTAAATAAGATAAAAAGTGGGTTGAGTCAATCAGAAATGGGTTCACGTGCAATTTAGGAATTAAATGACATTTGGTAACCCTAAAATAGACCTGCTTAAATTAACAAGGTTCTGGTCAGAACAAAAATCAAGTAAACCCTCTAAAAATCATGGAAAAATATCCCCTAGGGTTTATAACACTTAATTTGGCCTTTGGAACCCAATTTGACCTAGATTAGGGTCCTAGCTCATCAATTAACCTAATTTAGGTTTTTACGCAAAATTTCCAAACAAACGTGGTTAAACCTAAAATCCAACTTCACCATTGGATTTCTTAGGTCAAAATTAGGTTTATACCAAAATTTGGACCTAAGGGGAGGTCATCTTGACCTACTTTGCAATTTAGTACACCCAAATCATAATTTGGTCCCTATCTTTTGAAAATCATTGCAGAGAGCCCCCTAATTTCCTCTCCACCTTTGCAATCAAGTCCTTCTGCCATTGTTGGGGCAAAATCCTGCTCCGGCGAGGATTAGAGAGGGAATACTCTTTGTTTCCTCAGAGATCTCCTCCCAGAAATGGAAGGGAGATTCTCTGAGGAATTCCCTTCTATCTGAGGCCTATCACGATCTCTGATTTGATCCCAATCTCTCGTGCGAACGCATGAGGGATTTGGGTATCCACCCTCTTTCCTTCTCCGGTGAGCCGTCGGAGATAATTGCGTAGCCCTCCGCACACTAGAAAGTTCGGCCAGCACCTATAAAAGGATCCCCAAACCCGGCCACTGATCTTCAGACTTGTCTTGGCGAAGATTCCCCCAAATTTTCCTCTCTTCCATCTCCGGCCAAGGAACCCGCAAGCTCCGGCGACCTCCTCCCCTCCTCGTCGCTCTGCTGCCATACCAGCAGCAGAGTCCACTTCGCCTCTTCCTCCCGCGTCGCGCCGTACCAAGCGCGCGTTCCCCTGACCTTGCCCTCGTCACCGCTCCCTCCCTCAAGGTACTTCTTCTCCAACGACGGCAGCTACGCACCGTCCACTCTGCTGCCTCCCTCCCTTCCGGAACACTCCAGATACATTCTCCATCTTCCCCTCTCTCTTTTCGCCCTTACAATTCATTTAATTTCCCCTCGACACTGCCTGACCACCCTCATCTTCCACGTCACCGACCGATCTCCGGCGAGTCGCCCCCATCATTTCGCCCCTCCACACGCCTCGCCAGCCATCTCTTAAGCTCCGCCTCACCACAAGGAACAACCTCCGCCCATCCACCAGCCTCTACGCCTCCACCACAGCCCCCCGAACACCCCCACACTTCCGATCACAGGACGACCTAGGCACGCACGCCTAGGCCATCCCACGACCAGCTTCACCATGCACCACCTTCGCCGTGCCACGGCGAAGGTCCCCAGCTGGTCTGATTAAGCCGAGAGGCTTGTTTTGTGTTAGGCAGTATTCCAGCCCCTGCCGCCATTGACGGTTGAAGCAGCTTCGGAGTGCTCCAGGCTTCGGGACCTCCGGCCTTCAGGTGCAGCGGACTCGGGCGAGCAGTGCGAAGACATCTGGTCCAGCAAGGAGCGCAGTGAAGCCCACAGCCTTGGCAATTGCATGAAGAGTCTTCTACGGGCGCGCGAGAGCGGGGCAGGACTAATAGTCCCACATCTGCGAAATGCGAAGCGCAGGTATGATTTAAATTGCTTTTGTGTTACTGTCTATTCGCCTCCGAACGCACAGGGGTGAGGTCCCTCACCATACCCACGCTCGCCTCGTCCGCAGTTTCATCTCGCGGATCTGGTGGGCTCCGACCCGACCCATTCTGAGCACACCTCGCGCATCACCCACACGCCGGTGCGCCTGGTCCCGGGTGCGAAATCCGATCCGATTACCCGTGGCTCTGGGAGAGCGTCCTTGAGTGAATTGCAGAGAAAGAGAGAGACGCGCGGGTAGAGGGACAGGGTAGGTTTTGCTTCCTCGTTGTGCAGGCAGGCCGGGCGTTGAAGAGAAGAAACTTAGCCAAAGAAGAAAAGAAGAAGCAGAAGAAGAGGCTGAGCGAGGCAAAGAAGAGAAGGAAGAAAGAAGGACTGCAGAGAGAAGGAAGAAGACCAAGGAAGAAGCCTTCGTAGGAAAGAGAAAAGAAGAGAAAGAAGTTCAAGGAAGAAGAAGACTTGTAGATCAGAAGAAAAGAAGAAGAGCCTACGAAGAAGAAGAAGAAGGCAGAAGAGAGAAGTGAAAGCAAAAATTAGAGAAGGCCAAGACAGAATCAAAATAGGAAGAAGAATAGTTGCATTTAAAACGTCTGATATAGAAATCAGACGTCCAATCCTATTTCTTTTTATAGCTCTCTTTGAATCAATTGTTTTTCATTTAAAAGTTGTATTCTTTAGTTTTTAAAAGTACTGAGATTGCTCCCTGTGTTCGACCTCGGATACTCCGATTTTCGAGTAATAAAATTCTCTATTTGTTTGAATGCTTTTTCGGCTATATTACAACGTGTTATCTTTTAAAACCCTATCGAGAGCGCGATAAACATTTTGGCGCCATTGCCAGGGAGCAATGGGCACTTTTAAAGCTTTTGATTACAACTTTTTGATCCAATATTTGACCTAACTCCTCTCTTTTATTGTGCTTATTACAGGGAAAGCAAAAAGGAAAGAAGAGCAGCTGCACAACAGACACTCCAAGGAACAGGTAATTTCCATAAGCCCTCTCTCTTAACTCCCTCAAAACCTGAAAAGAAAAAAGAGAAGAACAATCAACTTAGGGCTACCTGTTTCATATTTAGTAACTCATCAAGTTGCCTGATTTTCATTTCAACACATTTTTATCTGCTCATCCAACTAAGGTAACTAGGGTTAAAACTTTCTTGATTGAGCCCTAGGTACTAAATTCTGAGGCAACTAAATTGGACCCACTAGAGCCAAGTTAAGAATTAAAAAGCTAGGGTTTTTAGAGACACATCTTATCTTAAACAAAGAAATAAATTTTTCCAAAAAGAGGTGTGACTAAACCTTGTTTGAAAAGATCTATACAAGAGGAACCCTAAGCAAATCAGGCTTTTAATCCATTTGAACCCTAAAAGAAAGGACCTAAAAGCTCTCAAAGGAACAAGAGGTGAAGTTGATCCCTTGGGACAACCAACCTTAAAATTAGGTCACTTTTTCACTCAAAATATCTAAAAGTTCAAGTGGAACATTAAGCACCTTGATCTTAAAGTAAAAAAGGTAGACTTAAGAGGTCAAGGTCCCCATTCTGGTCTACCTGGAACTACAGTGACAAGAGAGGTTGGGTGGGGGAAACCTTGTAACTCGTGGGGACGCTCTACCGTGTAGGGGTCTTTGCAGGACTCTCCCTCTCTGGCTGCCCAGGTATTTCTCAAGTGGACGACCTTTCTGATCCAGGGGTCCATCCGCCCCGAACCTCTATAGTCACCCAACAATTTTTGGGTGTCTTGATTGGGTCCAGCACCTTCTAAACTCATCACATCCTTCGGTGTATGTTCGGTAGGAGGTCCTTAAGACCACCCTTAAGACCTCCTTTAGAAATTCACTCTCGTCGAGGCCAAGCCTCGACGCCCTTGTTTGTGTAGCAACCCCACCACATAAATCTTTCATCTGATTCAGACCCTGGTTCTCCTTCTTCCCCCATCATGGCACAACCCATTGAAGAGGAGAATAACCTTGAACACCAACTTCAATGCCTTAATGATCTCTTTCAGAACTTTGTAAACCCACCACAGCGACCTATGATGCGAGATCACTATAATCCCACTACGGTGGCAATCGAACCTCGAGTACGAATCCCGATTGGAGGACCTGATTCTGAACTGAAGCCCAATATGATTCTTGCCATACCAAAGTTTCATGGGCTTAACTCTGAGGATCCATTCCAACACATTAAATAACTCAAGCATCTGGCCCAGACCTTCGGGTCAGATCTACAAAATCGGGATATCCTACTCATGAAAATGTTTTCGTTCTCCCTCTTGGACAGGGCCGCACATTGGTATCAAACTCAGACTTGTCCGATCAACACATGGGAGGAACTTCAGTCCGAATTTTTGAAAAAATTCTTCCCTGTTGGCCGGACGAATGCCTTGCGCCACCAGATCACTCATTTCACTCAACAATCGAGAGAACCTCTTCACGAAGCATGGGATCGATTCGTAGATCTCATGCGAAAGTGTCCCCATCATGGAGTTCCTAAGTGGGAACAAGTCCAGTCTTTTTACCAGGGACTCCGTGAAGATATTCGTTTATTCGTCAATGCAACGTGCGGAGGAAACATCATGGGTCAACATGAGGACACGGTGTGGGAGATTCTCGAAAACATGTGCGAGAACTCCATAAATAATGACTCCATGGGCTTATTCGACAGGACGAATGCCCGCGCATCGACGAATCTAAGAGGGACACATGAGATGCAGGACCTGTCCACTTTCGTCGACTTGGAACTGATGGCCAGTCGGTTGGACAACGTTTCTATCATAGAAAAGAAGGTGGACGAGCTAACTCGACATTTGTAGCAAGCCACCTCTACGCAAAACTCTTTTGCACGACCACCTTTGGCAAGGGAGACTGTGCAAAACATCTATCACCAATCTGCTAAGGGGATGGACCCATATCCACCCCCGTCTGCCTCTTGGACCGGAGTGACCTCCGATCCATTCTACTCGAGTTGGGGGAATTCTGAACCCTCATATTCTGACTTTCCTAAGGTTCCTCAGAACTGCGAGGACCTCAACGCCATCCAGAATGACCCATTCTCCAATACCTACAACCCTGGATGGCGAAATCATCCTAACTTTCAGTGGGCAAGAAATTCTCAAAGACCACCATGTCAACCCCGTCCACAAGCCCCTCGTCCATATCAGCCGCCTCAGCCTCGGCCCAATCCCACCTACCAATCCCGGCAAAACCAGGATCAACTGACTCTTATCCTTCAAGCACTGGCTGACATTCAAAAGACAAATACGGCAATGCAAAAACAGCACAAGGGTGAGATCATAGAGGTTCGCAACCAACTGGCCCAGATGGCAAATTCCCGCCAACCTGGCACCCTTCCTTCGCAACCTCTACCCAACCCAAATAACATGCCGACCCAGAAGTGCGTTATGAATCCAAATTCAGGCCACGCACATTTGATTTATCAAGCCCCTACTACTCCATCGCCAGACGGGATGGAAGCTTCGACATCTTATGCGGGATTTCAGCAGCAGCCACCCCTCCTACCAAACCCAAACCAAAATCAGGCCGGATTAAACTCTGTAACAACACGTAGTGGTAAAACAACCCAAGACCCACATTATCCGAACCACTCCAAGCCTGATAATAGCCAAGACCCTAGGATAGTTATCCAAGATACCACTGTCCCAGATCAAGAACCTGGACCTATCCTAGAGGAACCAACTAGGATCCCATTTCCTGAGGCCTTGACCAAAGGAAAAAGGATAACTAAACCCGTGGCCCCCGAGGAGGATCTAGTCAAGCTCTTTGAACAGGTCCAGATAAACATCCCATTGATGGATGCAATTCGCCACATACCGGCTTACGCAAGATTCTTGAAAGACATATGTACCCCTAAACGTAAGCCGCGAACCAAGGATAGGAATCCAATCGTACTGTCAGAACATGACAGCTCTGTCATCTTGAGCAAACTCCCACCCAAGGCTAAAGACCCAGGAACTCCCTTGATTTCTTGTAAAATTGGTGAAACCCAATTTGATAGAGCCTTACTAGACCTAGGTGCCTCCATAAATTTAATACCTACATCCCTCCTTGACCACCTTGAAGAATCTGAACTTAAACCCACTGAGGTGACATTGCAGTTAGCCGATCGATCCACCTAGAGGAATACTCGAGGATGTCATTGTTAGGGTACGAGATTTCTATTTCCCGGTGGACTTCATAGTACTGGACATGGATGCACCTAAGAACCCAAGGGACACACCAATCATATTAGGGAGACCCTTTTTGGCCACTACTAGGGCCAACATAAACTGCGAAGAGGGCCAGATAGAATTAAAATTTGGGAATCAAAACCTGAAGATTAACAATTTTAAGGCCCAACAAGGGATTAATTGCGGGGTTATAGAGGAAATATGTGATATCAGAGCCGTGGTTGATGAATTGCATATAAAGGACAACCTGATTATCCCTGATCAACCACAAGAGAATCAAAACCCACTAACAGAGGAGTGCGAACATGATCTAGACACACCTATGACTCCTACCATTGCTCCTGATACAAACCCCGAACCACCCGCTGCTGCTGGCAATCCTGTTATGGAACTCAAGCCCCTTCCCGAACATCTGAAGTACGTCTTTTTTGATTCAAATCAGACGTTTCCTGTGATTATCAACTCTCGACTCACACCTGACCAGGAACTCCGTTTGATTTCTGTTCTCCAACAACATCGTAGAGCCATTGGATGGACTCTCGATGATTTGACTGGCATAAGCCCTTCATACTGCACACATCGAATCTACACAGAAGAAGGCGCACGACCTTCAAGAGAAATGCAAAGCTACCTAAACCCTAACCTACAGGAGGTCGTGAAAAAGGAGATCATAAAGTGGTTAGATGCAGGGATCATCTACCCAATCTCCGACAGTCGTTGGGTAAGTCCAATGCAGGTGGTGCCTAAAAAGGCAGGACTTACCATCATCACGATTGAAATTGGAGAAGTCATTCCTACCCGAATAACTAACTCGTGGAGAGTCTGCATTGATTACAGAAGACTCAATTCCTCCACGAAGAAGGATCATTTCCCACTACCGTTTATTGATCAGATCCTCAAGAAACTAGCGGGAAATAGGTTCTTCTGCTTTCTTGACGGGTACTCCGGTTACAACCAGGTGGCAATCCATCCAGAGGACCAAGAAAAGACCACATTCACCTGCCCCTTCAGGACATACGCGTTTCGAAGGATGCCATTTGGTCTCTGCAATGCACCTGCAACTTTTCAGCGGTGCATGCTTGCCATATTCTCAGATATGGTAGGTGATTATCTGGAAGTCTTCATGTATGACTTTTCAGTTTTTGGAGAATCATTTGACGATTGCCTCCAACACTTGGTCCAAATACTCAAGCGGTGCATCGAGGTGAATTTGGTTCTTTCCTGCGAAAAGAGCCATTTCATGGTGCCTGAGGGAATTGTCCTGGGACATTTAATCTCGGAGAAAGGCATCCAAGTGGATCGAGCTAAGGTTAACCTGATTTCCAAGCTCCCTATGCCTAGCTCGATTAAGGACATCCGATATTTTTTGGGGCACGTCGATTTTTACCGTCGATTTATCCCTGATTTCTCCAAAATCGTGCGCCCCCTAACCAATCTTCTCTCCAAGGATGTGCCTTTCAAAATTTCCAAGGAATGCACTCAAGCATTTGAGATCCTACGTGACCGAGTCACCCAAGCCCCGATCCTACAGTCCCCTGATTGGTCTCAACCCTTTGAGATCATGTGCGATGCATCTGACTTCGCTGTAGGAGCGGTTTTGGGGCAGAAAATTGACGGGAAACCTGTGGTCATTTACTACGCCAGCAAAACACTGGATGAGGCTTAGCGTAACTATACGGTTACTGAGAAAGAGCTGCTGGCCGTAGTATTTGCCCTAGAAAAATTCAGATCATACCTGCTGGGTTCCCGTGTTATCATATACTCGGATCACACAGCTGTGAGGCATCTCCTTACAAAGAAGGACGCGAAACCTCGATTAATCTGATGGATCTTACTATTGCAAGAATTTGACCTTGAGATTCGTGACAAGGCGGGAAAGCAAAATGTGATAGCTGATCACTTGTCCCGCCTTCCTTCTGAAATAATTGACCCTTCCGGACCTATCACAAAACACTTTCCTGATGAGCACCTCCTGACTATCAATACAAGTCTTCCATGGTTCGATGATATAGTAAATTACCTGGCATCACATCAGATTCCGTCCGATTGGCCGAAGTCAAAGAAGAACAAATTGCGTTCCGATGCCAAGTATTACCTTTGGGAAGACCCGTATGTATTCCGCATTGGTGCTGATCAAATAATTCGACGATGCATCGCGGAAGTGGAAATCAAAGACATACTCTCATTTTGCCATGACCAGGCATGCAGTGGACATTTCTCAGGACATAAAACCGCATCAAAAGTCCTCCAATGTGGCTTTTACTGGCCCACAATTTTCAAGGATGCATACGATCACTGTAAGGCATGTTCCCATTGCCAGACTCTGGGCAACATGAGCCATCGAGACATGATGCCTCTACAGCCGATCTTGGTATGCAAAATTTTTGATGTCTGGGGGATTGATTTCATGGGACCCTTCCCGATCTCGGATGGCTTCGAATACATCTTACTCACAGTTGACTATGCTTCCAAGTGGATAGAAGCCATTCCGACCTGAACCAACCATCATAAAGTTGTTATAAAATCCATTCATCAAAACATTTTCTCAAGGTTCAGGATCCCACGTGCTATAATTTCCGACGGAGGGACCCATTTCATAAACGCTCAGTTCAGGTCACTGATGACCAAATACGGGGTGTCACACTGAATCTCTACTCCTTACCACCCCCAAACTAATGGTCTAGCTGAGCTATCTAACCGAGAGATCAAGAAGATCCTTCAGGTTACTGTTCGACCTGATAGAAAAGATTGGTCTTCTCGGCTTCCGGAAGCATTGTGGGCCTATAGGACCGCCCACAAGACCCAATTAGGAATGTCTCCCTTCAGACTAGTGTACGGGAAGGCATGTCACCTCCCCGTCGAGTTGGAGCATAAAGCCTATTGGGCAGTACAGAATTGTAATCTAGATCTTTCTAAGGCTAGAACCCACAGAAGACTTCAAATAAGCGAGATCGATGAATTACGTCACGACGCGTATGAGAACTCGTGAATTTACAAAGAACAGGTTAAAGCTTTTCACGACAAACACATTTCTAGAAAGGTCTTTCATCCTGGTCAAAAGGTTTTACTCTTTGATGCCCGACTCAAATTATCCCCAGGAAAGCTAAGATCTAAGTGGGTCGGACCCTACCTAGTCCGACAAATCTTCGGAAATGGAGCCATTGAAATCAGCCCACTCAGCCATGATTCTGAGCCCTTTGTTGTGAACGGTCAGAGACTCAAACCGTTCATTGACATGACTGATATAGATTTGGCTGAGTCATCCTTTACCCTCCATTCCTCTTGAGCTCATTGCACCCAGCCGATGGCGTAAAACTCAGCGCTTAACGGGAGGCAACCCGTCATTCTTTGAAAAACCCGAAACCTTTTCTGACATCTCTATGCGGAATTCATATTGCACTTTAGGGTTCATCCATTAGAATAGCCGACTTCACCTCAGGTATCCCTACCAGAGATTAGAAATCGTTCACAACAAGTCACTTCGACCCATTCACTCATCACACACCTGTCCTAATGCATGAACTAAGCTGAAATCGAGCCCACCTAATTTGCAATGGGGACATTGCAAATCTTAGGCATGGGGGGGTATGAAAGTGCAAAATGTCAGGAAAATTCATATCAAAAAAGGGTTTCAATAAAAAAAAAAAGACTTGATGGAGGGGAGGAACAATTCAGGGTCATACAAATGAGAAGAGGAAAAGAGTAAAATGACAAAAAGGAGCACAAAATGAAAATGAAAAGAAATAGTCATTAGTAAAAGATTAAAGGGTTAACTGAAGTTCTAGACCAAATCAAGAAAAAGAAAAAAAGTGCTAAGGAGACATAACAAGAGATTAGCGGGAATGCTGGCCTTAGGCCTCTTGGGCTAGATTTGTTAGCTTAAAAATTCACGTATCCGTTAAAATCTGGATAATCCTCAAGAGGTTGAGGAAAATGCGAAGCTTGAGTATTAGGTCTAAGGCTTAGGAAGTATTCGGCCTCGTTAACTGACCTCCGATTTGCAGGATTTGGAAACCTAAGCACCCCAAATTCACACACAATCTGGTTCAGTGCGCATAAATATTCAAATCACGCAAAAGCGTTTAATGTTCTGAAAAAGTCACCTAGATTAGGAGCGGCCAATCAACACAAGTTGATTTGGACGAGTTCCCGACATGGAGAGGCGGGAAATTCCCCTCGAAGATGCGTAACAACATATCGTCTCCTCGGTGCTTATCTCTTAGGATATTTAAATATCCTACTGGGGGCATGTAAGCACTCTGCTGGTTCAGATACCATGGGTGGCATTATCACGAAATGTCGATCGCCAGGGTCTGAATTCGGCCACGGAACGCCATGGGCGGAATTATCTCGAAATCTCGAAAGCCAGGGTTCTGGGGGTTGCCATGGGCGGGATTATCTCGAAATCTCGAAAGCCAGGGACCCTTGAGGATTGATGATGGGGACGAGGAATCCGATAAAGACCATGTTGAGAAGCTAATCCGAAGCTAGAAATAAAAAGAAAAGAGAGAGAAAAGCTCTCCAAAAAAATAAATCTTCTATCTCTCTCTTACAAAAAACGCACTGCAAACTGAACTTAGGCTAAAAATGTCTCGAGCACGGGTGCTTTAACCGCGGAGTCCAACAAACCCTAGGTTAGTTTTTGTGGGCCGTAGAAACCTTTGCGGAGGACTGAGGCTAAAGCGGGTCAGGTCCGAATTTTGGTTGGTACTTGAGTACCTCTAGGCCTATTGTCAGCATTCCTACCTAATCACAAAAGAAAAGGAGAAGCATTTATCATGATTGTTGACAGACACTCTGGGTCTAGAACGGAAGTTAAAACCTTGAAATTTTGCTAAGGGACTAGCAAAACCTAGGAATGGGGGTATGATGAGAGCCTCATCATGAGCCATAACTAGCTTATTTTGACCCAATAAAGAAGATAAAAGCTCCTACATAACCTAGAAGAAGGCCTAAATGAAGGAATAAGTGCTCTGAGAAGAAAACATGAATTAAAGGTTAAAACTGCAATTTTACCATTGCAGTGCATAAAAGGGATTTCTCAGAGGCAAAACATAGGTCAAATGGTCTAAATAAGATAAAAAGTGGGTTGAGTCAATCAGAAATGGGTTCACGTGCAATTTAGGAATTAAATGACATTTGGTAACCCTAAAATAGACCTGCTTAAATTAATAAGGTTCTAGTCAGAATAAAAATCAATTAAATCCTCTAAAAACCATGGAAAAATATACCTTAGGGTTTAGAACACTTAATTTGGCCTTTGGAACCCAGTTTGACCTAGATTAGGGTCCTAGCTCATCAATTAACCTAATTTGGGTTTTTACGCAAAATGTCTAATCAAACGTGGTCAAACCTAAAATCCAACTTCACCATTGGATTTTTTAGGTCAAAATTAGGTTTATACCAAAATTTGGACCTAAGGGGAGGTCATCTTGACCTACTTTGCAATTTAGTACACCCAAATCATAATTTGGTCACTATCTTTTGAAAATCATTGCAGAGAGCCCCCTAATTTCCTCTCCACCTTTGCAATCAAGTCCTTCCGCCATTGTTGGGACAGAATCCTGCTCCGGCGAGGATTAGAGAGGGAATACTCTCTGATTCCTCAGAGATCCCCTCCCAGAAATGGAAGGGAGATTCTCTAAGGAATTCCCTTCCATCTGAGGCCTATCACGATCTCTGATTTGATCCCAATCTCTCGTGTGAACGCACGAGGGATTTGGGTATCCACCCTCTTTCCTTCTCCGGTGAGCCGTTAGAGATAATTGCGCAGCCCTCCGCACACTAGAAAGTTCGGCCAGCACCTATAAAAGGATCCCCAAACCCGGCCGCTGATCTTCAGACTTGTCTTGGCGAAGATTCCCCCAAATTTTCCTCTCTTCCATCTCCGGCCAAGGAACCCGCAAGCTCCGGCGACCTCCTCCCCTCCTTCTCGTCTCTCTGCTGCCATACCAGTAGCAGAGTCCACTTCGCCTTTTCCTCCCGCGTCGCGCCGTACCAAGTGCGTGTTCCCCTAACCTCATCCTCGTCGCCGCTCCCTCCCTCAGGGTTCTTCTTCTCCGATGACGGCAGCTACGCGCCGTCCACTCTGCTGCCTCCCTCCCTTCCAGAGCACTCCAGATACATTCTCCATCTTCCCCTCTCTCTTTTCCCCTTTACATTTCATTTAATTGCCCCTCAACACTGCCTGACCACCCTCATCTTCCACGTCACCGACCGATCTCCGGTGAGTCACCCCCATCATTCCGCCCCTCCACACGCCTCGCCAACCATCTCATAAGCTCCGCCTCACCACAAGGAACAACCTCCGCCCATCCACCAGCCCTCTACGCCTCCACCCCCACACTTTCGGTCATAGGACGACCTAGGCACGCACACCTAGGCCGTCCCACGACCTGCTTCACCGTGCACCACCTTCGCCGTGCCACGGCGAAGGTCCCCAGCTGGTCTGATTAAGCTGAGAGGCTTGTTTTGTGTTTGGCAGTATTCCAGCCCCTGCCGCCATTGACGGTTGAAGCAGCTTCGGAGCAGCTCCAAGCTTCAGGACCTCCAGCCTTCAGGTGCAGCAGACTCGGGCGAGCAGTGCGAAGACATCTGGTTTAGCAAGGAGCGCAGCGAAGCCCGCAGCCTTGGCAATTGCACGAAGAGTCTTCTGCGGGCGAGCGCGAGAGCGGGGCAGGACTAATAGTCCCACATCGGCGAAATGCGAAGCGCAGGTATGATTTAAATTGCTTTTGTGTTACTGTCTATTCACCTCGGAACGCACAGGGGTGAGGTCCCTCACCTTACCCACGCTCGCCTCGTCCGCGGTTTCATCTCGCGGATCTGGTGGGCTCCGACCTGACCCATTCTGAGCACACCTCGCGCATCACCCACACGCCGGTGCGCCTGGTCCCGGGTGCGAAATCCGACCCGATTACCCGTGGCTCTGGGAGAGCGTCCTTGAGTGAACTGCAGAGAAAGGGAGAGACGCGTGGGTAGAGGGACAGGGTAGGTTTTGCTTCCTCGTTGTGCAGGCAAGCCGGGCGTTGAAGAGAAGAAACTTAGCCAAAGAAGAAAAAGAAGAAGCAGAAGAAGAGGCTGAGTGAGGCAGAGAAGAGAAAGAAGAAAGAAGGATTGCAGAGAGAAGGAAGAAGACCAAGGAAGAAGCCTTCGCAGGAAAGAGAAAAGAAGAGAAAGAAGTTCAAGGAAGAAGAAGATCTGTAGATCAGAAGAAAAGAAGAAGAAGAGCCTACGAAGAAGAAGAAGAAGAAGGCAGAAGAGAGAAGAGAAAGCAAAAATCAGAGAAGGCCAAGACAGAATCAAAATAGGAAGAAGAATAGTTGCATTTAAGACGTCTGATATAGAAATCAGACGTCCAATCCTGTTTCTTTTTATAACTCTCTTTGAATCAATTGTTTTTCATTTAAAAGTTGTATTCTTTGTTTTTAAAAGTACTGAATTGCTCCATGTGTTCGACCTCGGATACTCTGATTTTCGAGTAATAAAATTCTCTATTTGTTTGAACGCTTTTTCGGCTATATTACAACGTGTTATCTTTTAAAACCCGATCGAGAGTGCGATAAACATACAGCAAAGCTGGAGTGGAAGCCTTGGAATAAAGCTGCACTCAAGTTGAAGACATAATGTAGGGAAGAGGTATGCTACATTACTTGTAGGATTTTAATGTTTGAATTGAATTATGAAAAACATAGGATATCTCTACATCTATCCCTAGCTTAGGATATCCATAGACACCTTTGTAAATAGTAGCCACCTTCCTATTAGGTTACCTTAGCAAAAACACCTCAAAGCCCACATTCAAGCCTACCTCTAGACGTCTAGGTAGGATGCTAGACATCCAAGCACTTTAGATTCAACCTGTAGGACTTAGAACCCAATCTGATGCAAAACTGGACGTCCAGATAATGTGTCAGATGTCCAATTTCTGTAGAAACCCAAGACAGAACCTAAACCCCATACTAATTCAATATTGGACATCTAGACTAAGGACTTAGACTTCTGATTTTGAAGTATAAGTTGTCTAATCTAAAGATTAGACATCTGGAGCCCTTCTTTTGTTATTGTTTTGAGAATCAAGCCTAGATCTTGATTCCTAAGGCCTATAAACCCAATCCTACACCTTAGGAAACCTATATTAAGGTAGCCTAAGATTAGTACACTACCCTAAGACTCTCCTAAGAACCTAAGTAGGTTCTCACTAAGTCCAATTGACTTGGATCTAAGTCAATTGCACTATACCTAGTCAATTTGACTCATAGCACAAGTCTAATTGGACTCGGTGAGAGTCCAATTGACTCAAACCCAATCTACTTGGAAACTCTTTGTCCCAATTACACACACATTGACCCAATTAAACTTGGTTAAGTTAAATTGGACTGATCACTTTAGCTATAGGTTGTATAAACCTATTTTTAGGAACTTAGCTAGACCTACCACTTAGACCAACCTAGACCTAATTAGAAGTGGACCAAGTGGTCCACTTAACCACCACACACTCACGCACATAGACACACACCACCACCACTTGGTCATCTACTCTAGAGTATTCTTTAGTGGCCTTCAAGTGGTGCCACCTTGAAGATTAAAAATAGTCCTCAAGGAGCCCACAACCTCTCTCTTTAGAAAGTGGATCTAACATGGCCCACTGTCTACCAATGCTAGCTGCCACCTAAGCCCATTCTAGAGAATTCTATAATTCTCTAGATGGCCATCACCCTTAGTCTATTTAAGGACCCAAGTGGGTGGCCATGCACCCCCATTTTGGACTCTCCATTAGTTGCTCCCATCTTCATCTTCATCCATGAGCTCCATCACCACCTCCACTCCACCGTTGGATGTCCAAGAGCATCACCTTCCCCACCTTCATCAAGAGGCTAGCCACACCATCTTGGCCGCCCCTCTATTCCCTCCTACCACCTCAAGCCCACACAGCCATTGGAGACCACCTCCGGTGCCCGATTTCCCATAGATTTAGTGTTCTTCATAGTTTAATTCATGCATTATTTTCTTTCTTAGTAGCATAATATTGCTGCCTTCTAGAGTGAATGCATAAACTCTTCATGGGTTCCATGAGTGCACCGCTCTTGTGTTAGCATAGATCTTGTCATTTTCAAATTCATTGTACAAGCATTCGTCTAAGATCGATTGTAATGACATCAAAATTTTTGAGGAAATAAGCATAAAGTTGCTTGTTTCTCATTCTCATTTTATTGTAATAAAAAGATGTCAATTCCAGAAGAAATTAATGATCTTGTGATTGATACATTTTCTATTAATAGCCATCGTGAAGAGAGAATCGTGTGAACAAATTCTCACACTTTCACATTCATCACTTTCTTGATGCACACACATGTTGTAAGAGTTAATAACGCTACTAGCAAATCCTACATTCACAGAATTGAAACCGACATCTAATTCTAAGCTAGAAAAAGACAAGAATAAAGAAATTAAAAATCAATTTTACCATCTTATGCCTCCCTAAGATCGACTGGGACACTCACCATCCTGTTATAAATGTTTTATTTGAATCGTAATTCGTGGTATACTACAATGCTTTTCCTAAACAAATCCACTTTTTATGAACTCAATAGTAAGGATTGGGTGTTTTGAATCAAATTGAATCAAATCTGATCAAATTGAGAAAATTCTTGCCTTAAATGATATTTCTAGAAAAGTAAGGCAAGGTTGGCTTCCTAAATCTTTTTGTTTCCTCTTTTATATTCCCAAGACAGAGATGGGATTAGGGAAGAAAAGAGAAGACAACTAACCTTCCTTTGGCATGGTTGGTCTGAGTTGATGATTGATCGCCGACTTTCGATTTGCAATAAAAACAGTGTTTAAATGACATTGTTGTAGTATAGATGTCACAAATGCAAACCGATGTCGTGTCAATTTTATTTATTTTCAATTTTTATTGGTTTATTTCCAGGTCATTCACTTGGAGGCAGTTATTAATATACATCACTCTCTAAGTCCAAAAATATTCTTTTATTCCAAAAATGTTGATTGTCTTTACAAAATAAATGAATGAATCAAATAATGAATGAATGGGTTAATTATTTACAAAAGAATCAATTACTTAGTGTTACAATGCTTGAAAACATATGTACACAAGCAAGCATAAAAAACTATATATAATTACTTTATATTAGTTACATACAACTACTACAAATAATACCTAAGTATAGGTACAAAAATTTCTAATAATGTCTACTATACTAAATTATATTAACATATTATTGTTTATAGTAACATATATCATATTTACAGTGACATATATAAGCGTCGCTAGAACCTTAGTATATATACATAACATAAGGCAAAATAGTTGTCTATACTGACATATATAGCTATGTACAGTGACAGATCTAACTGTCACTAAATCTCTAGTTATTTATATACATATATAAAAGCTCCAACAACACATATACATACTATATACATATATATTACAGTATACGTTATTTATTTACATACATATACTTATTTATTATTTATATACAAATATATTTAATATGTATATTAATATACGGTGCATAGACATACATATATACACACGCACACAACACACAGCCTCTAAAGGCTCTATACTTAGCCACATTTCACGGCTTTTCCTCTCTCTTTTCAACACTTACTTTCTCTTCTCTTTAACACTTGGTATAATTTAGGATGCACTCTCTCACTCAATACTCTCCCACACTCCTCATCAGACAAAAATTAGGTTTTTCAAAGGGCGAGCAGCCTACTCGAGGGATACACAGCACCCCGGTTGGGGTGGGACTAGATGTCTACTAGGGACACCCTAGTGTTTAATTAGGTATTTTGATATCCGATTTTATGCTCATTATTGGGCCCACACAAGCCTAGCTACAGTGCATGTCCCCCGACCCAAGCACTATTCAAATATTTCATCAATATCGCATGATCAGATCAGAGAGAGTGGAGAGAGAATCGAATTGGTTTCGGTGCTCGACACTCGTGATGATTGAACAACCTAAAGCACAAAATCACTTTATATGGCACCGCACGGTTGTCATCCCAAGATGTGGGACTTTAACAGAGTGCCTAATTGAGTGCAGCTGTGTAAAGACAGCATATGAAATTCATATCTTTGGCCATCAATTTGAGGGACATAATTTAATGTAAATTAAAATTAAATTATACCATTGTAAAGCCCTTATATAGGGCTACATAATTATGTAATTAGTTTACATAAATAAGTTATTTAATTAGTTAAAGTCTATAATTTATACATGTTAAGTTAAGGGTTAATCTCTTAATTAAAGTACAAATTAGTTAATTAATAGTACAATTGACTTTATATAGTGTTAATATACATAATAAATTATTTATTATACATTTTTATTATATTTTAGGAACTTTATTTTAATTTATATACAATAAATATATGTTTTAGATAGTTATTCATATAAAAAATCTATAAATACTGTAATATAGTATAAATACATTCAAAATATTTAATATATCATTATACAAGTATACAATATAACTTACTTCAGTATTACATTAAATTACTAATTTATTTTAGTTTAAGTTAAAAATATACTTAGTTAACTTAATAACTTAATTAATTATTGTAAATATATAATTAAATTAGTTTACAGGTATTTTATAGTACATAATAGATATATAAATACATATGTACAGTATTAGGTATAACTATGTACATTTAAGTAGGTTTATATAATTACTTTGTTTAATATATATTTAGTTTATATAAATTAATAGATAATAATACAATAAAGTTATATATACAATAAATCATTTTAAATACTTAATTTAATATATAGAATAAAAATATAGGTTAATTATATTATTATATACATATTGTACATTATATACATATAACTTAGATCTAAATTATATATACAAGTATATACATAGTGTATAGGGTATTTTTGGGGTTTTTCTGATTTTTATGGTTTTTATAGGTTTACGGTGGGTAGGGGATGAGAGAGAAAGAGAGATGAGAATGCGAGAGTTATTTTTGGTGTTTTTAATTTTTTGTTTTTTATTAAAGTCCACGGTATATTGAACCGTCAGCTGGTATGTTCTACCAAGTCGAGGGTTCAGATTACCTTAAAACTTTACACACACTTAGAAAAATACCTAATCCTACTCAAGACACCTTTATTTTATTTTTTTGTGTTCTTTTTAAGATTTTTATTTATATACAAGCCAATTCAAAAATGAGGCTTAAGTGAATATGTAATATGCAACTCAAAGCCTCAAACTTAATTTCAAGGTTGGGAATGCAGAGAAACAATGCACACATGTTCAGAACAACACATGACAGGGGCTTGATCCAATAAACAAGATTGCCACTAAGAATTTTCATTAAACGTAAGGATTGGATGGATAATACATTGAATGGACTGAAATTGAGCTCAAAGTATGGATTCAAGCCATTACAAACTAGATTCAAATTATGAAATTGAAATTTGACTATATGGGAATGATTAAACATTAAAACATGATTTTTGACTTTGATTTCATCAAATTACATCTTAGATAGTTAGGAAAGCTGACAATGACTCCAATGAGTATAAACAAGCACTTCTAGCTAAATTAAAATTTATCTTCAAGTACATGAAAGCTTGTTCATATGAGTTCTATCTATACACAAATTAGTAACTCATTGAATTTCCAAAACCAACCCACCATTTCCCCTGACAAACCAAGATGTATCTACTGCTAGACTTTTAGCAGCAGATATAAATGTTGCAGTTGGTATTCCAGCTGCTGCTACTGTATCTAAATGAAAATTAGACCTAATAGGTCTTGGCTGAGCAAAATTCATTCAGACCCAATATCACAAACCCCTTCCATCCACAAATCCAATGAAATCAGAGGAAATTCGAGTCATATCAAAGCACCAACTGCTACCTCTTTATTAGCTCAAAAATTTACTTAAAACCAAATCAAAGGTCAGCAATAACTCATTCAAACCTCAAAGCATTGATTAAGGATAATTTGCAGTGGAAAAACTAATGTTGCCCAAATTAAGCTATTATTTTTGGGCTCGACTAGGTGATTTGATCACCTCAATCTCCTAAACACTAACAATTAGTGTTTAGGACCTTAGGCGATCCCATAAAAACTCAACTGGGTCATTGGTTAAGCCTTATCTCAGTGGATCGAAGATTCATGTGCTAAAACTACCCAAATTGCAACTCAAATTGGGCTTATGCTCATCTAAAAATTAAAAACCACATCACACCTTAGATTCATCGCATTGCACCCAATTCAATGAATGAAAACTCAAATCACTCGATTAAACTCAAATAAATTTGAATTGACTCCAAATCACGAAATTGGATGTGAAACACAAATATGAAAGAATAGAGCGAATCAGTCCAATTAAAACCAGATAGAGGGGGTCTTTGTGAATAGATGAAATGAATGGGATACCTCTCATGTGGATTTTTTGGCGCAAATTTAGATCTAGAAACCAAGGCTTCATATCTAAATTTGACCTTGATGGATGGGTGGATGATGAATAAAATGTGAGGAAATCAGAGAAAATGGTCGTGAGATGATTTGGGAGACATATGAATCGATGCGAGAATGCAAAAATCTCCTCTCTGATCTAAATTGATCAGAGAGGTCAGATTGGATCTAATCTATCTACTCCTATTCTAAACTAATAAACCAATGAATTCCATCATCTAATCTACTCTAAGCTAATCTAATTACACTAACTTCACTAAAACTAATCTAGAAAGTAGGAAAACTAATATACAAAAGCGATAAATCTAGCTAATAGACAAAGGTGGTGTCCAAGATCCACCGGTTGAAGGTCGATGGTGACGAAATGGAGGAGACCCTCAGCTAAAGAAGGAGGTGTCCAAGTGCCAACAGCTGACGGCTAGAGGCGATCGACGAAGGGAGAAGAACCCACTCTGTCTCCGTGGGTGATGACAGGGGGTGGAAAGGTGAGGGACTAGATCGAAGGGAACCCCTCAAGGGAAGGGAGCGATTCCGTGTGTGCACAAGCTCAAGGAGGAGCTTAAGTAGGCTTGTCACTGATTGCACTCGCCGCAGTGGTGAGATTAGGCTCCTAGGTTACTAACAGTGGGATGTGCTTGCAAGGGTGCGTGAAAAGCTCAACTCAAATCATTGTTGTAGGATTAGATCTGGAGGGAACGATGATTGCACATGCAAAGTCGCACAAAGCTAGAATTTGGATTGGCCGTCAGATCGAGAGATCATAGGATGAGCAACCAAGATCGCACAAGTTCTTGCGAGCTATAGTGGAGGTGCACCCACAAGTGTGTTGGTGAAATTCTGAGGAGGCCATTGGAGTGAAACGATGGAAACATTGTACTCAGGCCCATTAGTGGTAAAGAAAGGTAACAGAGCAGTCCTCAGATCTTACAAGTAGGTTCTCGATGGCTATTAGAATGGTCCCTGAATGGTTAAAATGTGAATAAATGTTATGTACTAAGGACTTAGATGTAATGTCAATGATGCGAGGTCCCAATGATGTCCAAATGCTACCAAGTTTTTATTAAGGCTCAAATTGAACATTTTAGAAGTTGATTTCACTTTTGATTTGAACTTTTGATTCCAAATATGTATTCAATTTGCAAATAGATCATCAATTTGTATTAATGAATAGAATATCTCATTTTATGACCTAATTTTGCATTTTTAACACAAATCGGATGTTTTAGGTCATTTCTGTTATTTTCCACACTTAACCCTTTTCATGTGTTAATTGTATGGTGTTTAACTTAGTTTCTAGCTTAACTTGGGCATTTTAGTTATGATAAGCCACACCTCATCAATGATCCTAAGCGCTTGGTTCACCTTGAAACAATCAAACAAAGATAAGTTAGAAATCAAATTAGAATAAGATGATATGAATAGTGGTAAATGCGCATTGCTCCCCAGCAACGACACCAAAATGCTAATGCACTTTAGTCGAGTTATAAGAAATGCGTTGTAGTATAGCGACTAAAGCTAATCAACACTTAAATTTATATCTCAAATTGTGAATCCGAAGTTGCCTTAGAGAGCAAATTAATTGCAATTAAACCACTAATCAAATGAATATAAAAGGGAAGCACAAGAATTTGATGTAAAAAGAAATATATTATGCAACTAAGTGTCATAATCAAACTCAAAAAGAAATGAGAACTAAAGCTAAAAAAGTGTTTTTTTCAAACTAAGCTTTTAGCCTCAATCACTTAGCCAAAATTCCAACCAAAGAGCCTCTCAACAACCGAAGCCTTCAGCCCCAAAATTTGGTCCAGAACCTCACTCAAAGTTGATCCAAAATCGACCTAAATCTGGTTCACACCCACATGTGTGCAAGTGTATGTGCACGTGATGATAGGGACCCGAGCCCCTAATGTCTCAAGCAAGCCTTTAGGAAGCACTTTCCTTTTTGTGCCTGAATTTGGCTCTTGCTCCCATCGATGTGGGGCTATAGGTCCTCATGTTCTTCGTTTTCACAATGGGAAGGAAGTGTAGCTCGATTGAAGCTCGATTGGCTATGGATCTTGCATCCAACGACCCTAATAAAGTTCCACAGATGATTCTATGGGAGGAGAGGAGGTGCCCTCATCATCAGATTGCCAGATTGCCCTTGACGTCTTCAGAGAAGGAAAGGAAACTAGCAAACACCTACAACCATGAATATGGCCTCTCGGCCCAAATTAAGCACACCAAAACCACTGGTGCGACATGCCAGATGAAAGCCCCAATGTGATTGTGTGTGTGGAAGGGTGGATTATTGGTGCAAGGGCACCACAATTGTTAATTTTGATGATAACAAAACACTTGGTATTTAACATTTGCATTGTGTTTAAGGTTTCAGGAAAATGCAAATGGTTATAAGTGTAAAGGAGGAGCTCAAGCTCACATCCATGGAAGATTGGAGGAGCTTAATGGAGGAGAAGGAGCTTCGCTTGGAACAAAAGCTAGAAGACAAGAAGAATAGGATAGATTTCTTTTTGTCTTGTATTCTGTACTTTATTTTTGTATCTTTGTTCTTTGCTCTTTATTTTGTTTAGATTATATGTTAAAGAGCCTCAAAGTAACTAAACAGTAGTCCAAGGAATACTTACTCAACCCTAGGATAATTAGACTTCTCATAGAGAACTTAGAAAATCAAAATTAGTTTCAGACAGCCTGATCAGACATCCAATCTGGACATCAGATGTCTGATCTTAGACTTTAAGACGTCAGACATTTGATCAGACATCCAAAACACTTAGGCTAGCAACCCACTCTCTGTCTGGCTGTTTCTGATGTCCAGCCTTTAGTCCAGACATCTTAGAAGATGTCTGATAACCTTGCCAGATGTCCAACTGGAGGACCGTTGGCTTTGTCAGACTTAATCGTTGAGGGTTATGATAGGATCTAAATAGATGGGTACGCGTATAAATACTTAAAAAAAATATTACTAATACAAAAAAGATTTGCACAAATATCAATCCACAGAAAATGCACAAGATGTATAGTGGTTCCCCTCACTTGGGTACTCCACTACCTAAGCCTCCTAGCTTAGGGTTTTTAACCCGATTCCCACAACCCCTAGGAAATCAATTTGCTAACTAAGGTAATTCACAGGTTACATCAACCCAATTACAATAACGGGTTTGTTACAACCCAATGAGCAACAAGCTTAAATACAAATGAAAGAATAGGTGTAAGACAAAAAGAATCTTACAACTAAAACCTAAGCCTCTCAACAAATATAAATATAATGTTACTAATTTGAGAGCCTAGTGAAGACATGAATATGTGAAAGAAAATCACGTCGACGCATTTGCAAAAGCATGGAAAGATTGAGGCCAGCAAACTTTATTATTTTCTTGAATATGTGGTGAATATATGAAATATAGAGCTCTAGAATTTTCTCTTATCTTTCTTGTATCTCTTGTGTGCAAACAAAGAGTCCAAGACTCAATTTATAGAGTTTAGGACCTCAGGTAGTCGTCAAATAGATGTTGGAATTTAATTCCCAATGTTCACATTTACAAAATTAATATTTCAACTGTTTTGTTTTGGGCCAACGGCTAGCTGGTACCAGTACTAAAGTACCTGTACCAGTACTAGCAGCTCACTGCCACTAGTACATGAGTCCTGATACCGGTGCTCATCTTGGATACCGGTACTTGTGACTCCTAGGTTTGGAATTTCTTGGGCATAGTAACCTACCTATACCAGTACTTATCATGGGACCGGTACTTGTAAGGTTCAGGCTAGAATTAAGGCTTCATCTTGTGGCCAACATATACTGGTACTCATGGTTGGTACCGGTACTTGTTATTCACTGTTTGAGATAAATTCTCAAACCTGTGCCTTTCAAATGCCAATACTGATGAACAGTACCGGTACTTGCTTACAAGTACCTATTTTAAGTGTTTTAATCCATTACGTACTTTGAAAATGTTCGCAATATAAATCCTAATTTATATTCAATTGATTTTATGATCTAAGTTATGATTCTTTGTTAAGAGGCATATAGAATCTATAAATATAAAATCTAAACTAAAAGGTTGAAGATGATCTTCTCCTCCTTGACTCTTCCTTGTCATCTTGCCTCCTTCTTATCATGATCTTCTCCTATTCATCAAGCCTCCATCATTTCCTGTTTTCCTTGATCCTTCACCTATATTTGAAAAACACTTAATGGCAAACATTAATCCATAATTATTTTGTTAACACCAAAACAAGATGTGAAACAAGGTTCCAACAATCTCCCCCTTTTTGGTGTTGACAAAACTATCTTGCAAATAGATAATTATGAAAAAAATTTAACAATGTTATATGAAGGAAAAAAAAATTTAATTAAATCCGCCCCCTCAAAATATGCTCCCCCTAAAAATATTACTATTTTCCCTTTATCTTTCTCCCCATTTTTATCAATCATAAAAAAATGAAATATCAAACCATAAAATTTACCATTAGTAAAATGGAGCTTGTGGATACCAAGCATCTCTCATCCAACATTCTTATCTTCATTCAACCTATAGAAAGGTTCAAGTGCTCCGTTATGTGCCTTGAACACCCATTGATTAATGTGATCTACTCTTGCAAAACAAATATCTTTTCTTGGTACCCATTTTCTTGTGGGTCCTTTAGAGTTAGCACCTTTCAAATCCTGAGATTTATAGACCTTTTTAGTGTTAGATCTATAATTCTTGGGATTTTTAGCCTTTTGATACGTCCATGCATGCATAGGTGCATGTGATTGATTTTGTGTGTTCTTTTTATTTTTAAACTTTGCTTTTAAATCATCACAAAATTCTATATTTAACCTAGTTGTTTTTAGATTATTTAAAGTTCTTTCAAAGTGCTCATAAATATCTTCTAGTTCTAATATCTTTTCATGCAACTGATTATTAGTTTCTTTTGACATTTCTAATTCTATTTCTAAACATGATTTTTCTAATCCAATGTTTGATAATTATTCTTTAAAACCTTATTTTATTTTTTAAATGACCTAGCTTTATGATATAGTTCTTCATATGCTTCTAATAAATCTTCAAAAGAGAAATCAAGGTTTACCACATTATTCGTGTCTTCCGTAGTTGCTGCTAAGCAAAGATGTGAGATCTCGTCGTCATCTGATTCGCTGGAGTCAGTGTCCATGTCAGAGTCACTATCATCCCATATCACTTTAAATGCTTTCTTCTTCTTCGTCTTAATTTCCTTTGTTTCTTTCCTATTGTCCTCCTTGTTTAAGGGGCAATCCTTTCGCAAGTGGCCCTTTTCCTTGCACTCATAGTAAATAACATTAGTTGAAATTTTATTGACTTGCTTACCTTGTTTCTTGAGGAATTTCTGGAATTTCCTATTGAGCATTTCCATCTCCTCGCCTTCGGATTCCGAAGTTGTTGAGTCCAAGTCCTCTATGATTGCTCTAAAAGCAATACTTTTCTTCTTGCTTGTTGCCTTCTCCTCACTCTTCTTTATGTTCTCCAATTGAACTTCATACGCCATGAGGCTTCCAATCAGATCATCCAAAGGGAGAGTGGATTGATCCTTCGCCTCTTAGATCGCTATGGTCTTTGGAGACCAATTGCTTGTAAGTGATCTCAAGACCTTTCTTACAAGTTGCTCCTCTTTTAGCTTGACTCCTAGAGTTTTCACTGGATTCACGATCTCTCCAAATCTTGTGTACATGTCCTTGATTGTTTCTCCTTTTTCCATCCTAAAACACTCATAATTTTCTGTTAAAAGAGAAATACATTTTTCTTTTACCTTGCTTGTACCTTCGTAGGTGACCTCGAGAGTGTTCCATATCTCAAATGTTGACTCGCACGCTGAGATGCAGTTGAATTCCTCCTTCGATAATGCGCAATACAATGCATTCATCGCCCTTGCATTGCTCACGATGTTTTTCTTCTGATCCGTTGTCCACGGTACTCCTTGCGGCTCCGGATCTAAATATTTTTCTTGAATGGGGGTCCAAGACTCCTCATCATTGCTTTGAGAAAGACTTGCATCCTTTTCTTCCAATACCCATAGTTCGTGCCATTGAAATAGGGAGGACGAGTAGAAGACTGTCCTTCGGTGCGCCTTGATGTAGATGCCATTGCGAGTTGAGTTGTTATGTCTTCTCACAACCTTGCTCTGATACCATGTGATAGGATCTAAATAGATGGCTACGCACATAAATACTTAAACAAAATATTGGTAATACAAAAAAGATTTGCACAAATATCAATCCACAGAAAATTCACAAGATGTATAGTGGTTCCCCTCACTTGGGTACTCTACTACCTAAGCCTCCTAGCTTAGGATTTTTAACCTGATTCCCTCAATCCCGAGGAAATCAATTTACTATCCAAAGTAATTCACAGGTTACCTCAACCCAATTACAACAATGGATTTGTTACAACCCAACAAGCAACAAGCTCAAATACAAATGAAAGAACAGGTGTAAGACAAAAAGAATCTTACAACTAAAACCTAAGCGTCTCAACAAATGTAAATATAATGTTACCGATTTGAGAGCCTAGTGAAGACATGAATACATGAAAGAAAATCACGTCGACGCGTTTGCAAAAGCATGCAAAGATTGAGAGCAGCAAACTCTATTCTTCTCTTGAATTTGTGGTGAATATATGAAATATAGAGCTCTAGAATTTTCTCTTATCTTTCTTGTATTTCTTGTGTGCAAACAAAGAGTCTAAGACTCATTTTATAGAGTTTAGGACCTCAGGTAGTCGTCAAATAGATGTTGGAATTTAATTCCCAACATTCACATTTACAAAATTAATATTTCAGCCATTCTATTTTGGGCCAACGGCAAGCTGGTACCAATACTAAAGTACCTGTACCAGTACTAGTAGCTTACTGCCACCAGTACATGAGTCCTCGTACTGATACTCATCATGGGTACCGGTACTTATGACTCCCAAGTTTGGAATTCCTTGGGCACAATAACTTACTTGTACTGATACTTATCATAGGTATCGGTACTTGTAAGGTTCAGGCCAGAATTAAGGCTTGAACCTGTAGCCAACATGTACCGGTACTTGTTGTTCACAGTTTGAGACAAATTCTCAAACCTGTGCCTTACAAATACCAGTACTGATGAACAATACCGGTACTTGCTTACTGTTCAAGTGGTAAATCTATGTTTTAAGATTGTCTTGTTGTAGTATAGCCAAAATAACACTCAAACAAATAAATTTATTACTCAAAAAAGTTTTGAGGTTGAACACAGGGAGCAATATGGAATTCAGTTCTCAAGAATTGCAATTTAAGACAAGAAAGCTTTGAAATTGTGAATAAAAACTGCTTCAGAATAAAGTAGCACTAGGATCAAGTGTTGGAATGCAAAAATAATTCAGTAAAATGGTGATTTAAATCACCAAATACTCCTTACAATGATAGCTAATGAAGTCAATGTATATATGAAATGAAATGCAACCAAACCAATCGTCTGATTAGTAAATCAGATGGCTTAAACTGTTTAAGCCTCTCTGTTCTTCTTCTTCTTTTTCTTTCTCTTCTCTACCTTTCTTCTTCTACCCTTGTTCTTCTCTTCTTTCTCTCTCTATCTTTCTTGCCTCTGCAACTCTTCTTCTTCCTTCAGCCCTTCTTCTTTCTTTCTCTCTTTCTTCACACAACAGGGGAAACTTCTTGAATTCAACTAAGTGTTAGCCAGTTCTCACCAAGAGAAAAACCCTCCCCCTACCCATGCAGGCTCTCCTTCTTTCTTCTCTCTTTAGGATCCGCTCTCCCAGAGCCACAGGGTAATCTGGTTATCAGACCTAGAGCTCACTTAGGACCAAGGCTACCGGCATGGGTGGTAGATGAGGTGTGGGTTTTAGGCGGGTCGAGTGTACCAGGTCCACGGAGGAGAGGTCGTGGATGAGGCACGTGAGGGGCGTGAGGGACCTCACCCCTTGTGTCTGAGGCGATATGCCCCACACACAAATTCAATTTATGTCACAGCTACCGCTCGTAAACTTCCTATATGGGACTATCCGTCCCCACTTTGCTCATGCATGCTGCTGCTGCTTCCTTTGCCCAATTCCCGCATAAGGAGCGGTCAAAGGCTCCAATTAACCATGCGAGTATGTTCCTGGACCAACTCTACTCTATCTAGAGTCGAGGACCTGGAGCTGCAGGTCTGGATAAAGCTTCAAGCAAGCTCGAGGCTTGCTGCATCAATGGCAGAGGGGGCGAGTACCTAAAATCAACAATAAGGCCTTTCAGCCATATTAGAAGGCTTAGGAAGGATTGCCAGACCACGGCAAGTGCAATGGTGGTGATTGTGAGGCATGGCGTGGTCCGTGTGTGCGTGGCGGAATCAAACTATAGACTGTGTGCGTGAGAGTGGGTGTGTTCGGGGGTGAGTTTGGATGAGCGATAGGTGGAATTAGGTTAGGGCTTTTGTGCGTGGAGTGATGGTGGAGCTTATGGGGGTGGTAGCGGCGTGATTTGTGTAGTGGCACGGTGGATAGGCGTCACCGAAGCTTTGCCAGAGTGGAAGAAGGTGACGGTGTTGAGGGTAGATTTATGGTTGTGCGTGTGTTGTGAGATTGGGAAAAAAAAGTGTAGTGAGAGAGAGAGAGACAGAGGAACTTAGGGATGTGGTAGAGAGATGGAGGGTGCCATGTTGGCTGACTGGAGCAGGAGAAGGAGGATGGTGCGGTGAGGCGGCGACGTCGACTGAGGGAGAGGCATGACCTCTCATTGGCAGGAGAGGTTCACGAAGATGAGGGGAGGAGTGTCGGTCGTCCAATTTGATGGTTGGACAGCCAGAGGAGGAGGGCGGAGAGGGGTCCCCGGAGCTAATTTTGAAGGTGGTTGTAGATGGAGAAGAAGAGGGTTTCTCAGGCCAAAAACTAGCTAAAGAGCACGGCTGTGCCTTAGGGTTTCTTTTATAGGGCTCAGGAAGGATTTTTAAGCTTGGAAGCGAAGCTTCCAAGCTTGGAAATGTTGTCAGAGTAGGAAACCTATTTGTTCCATGAGTTCCCATTAGGATTTGGATGAGAATTGTGGCCCAAGATGTGGTTCAAAAGGAAGGGAATTCCTTGACGAACTTACCTTTCAATTTTGAGAGGGATTCGTCAAGGAATCAAGGAGTTCTTGCCATTGTTAGGTCGTTGGTGCTTGTAGGAATAGAAATAATGGCAGTAGGGACCTATTTGTGAAGATTATAACAAAGTTGGGGGTCTATTTGTAAATATTTTGAAAGTTAGGGGCATAAATGTAATCAGATAGGACCAATTTACAAACTAGGTCAAGAAAATTTTATCTTGGGTCCAAATTTTGGTACAAACCTGATTTGAACCTAAGAAATCCAATGGTGAAGTTGGATTTTAGTTTTGACCACGTTTGACTAGATAATTTACGTAAAAACCCAAATTAGGGTAAATGTCTGTCTATGACTGTTTTGGGCCAAAACGGGTTCTGATGGTCAATTTGAAGGTTTCAAACCCAAGAGAATATATATATATATATTTTAGGGTTTAGGTGAATTTTATCCTGACCAAAACCTTAGTTAATTAAGCAAGTCTGTTTTTAGGATTTCAAAAGTCATTTAATTCTCAAAACATGTGCAAACCCTTTTCTATTTGTTCTAACCCACTTGTTATCCTTTTAAGACCATTTGATCCTCATTCAACCCCTGAGAAAACTCTGGGTGTACTGTGTTCAAGTTATGATGGTAAAACTACAGTTTTAACCCTATTTTCTTATCTTTCTCCAAGAATGGATTTGTAGTGACTTATGTCTCTCTGCAGTTATGTAGGAGCATTTACTGACTTAATTGGATCAAAATAAGCTAGTTATGGCTCATGATGGTGTTCCCATCATATCCCCATGCCTAGCTTTTGCTAGTCCCTTAGCAAAATTTCAATGCATTAACTTTGATTCTAGACCATATGACTTTTGATGCTTAAAACTTTGATGTGTGCTTTCTTTTCTAGATTAGGTTAGAATGTTGATAGTAGGCCTAGAGGTACTTAAGTACCAACCAAGATTCGAACCTGACCAGCTCTAGCCTCAGTCTGCCACGAAGGTTTCTAAAGCCCACAGGAACTAACGTGAGGTTCGTTGAACTCCACGGTTAAAGCACCCGTGCTTGTAACAAGTTCTAGCCCAAGTTTAGTTTGCAGTGTGTTTTTGTAAGAGAGAGATAGAAGAACTTTTCTTTATTTTTGGAGAGTTTTCTCTCTCTTTACTTCTTATTTCTAGCTTCTAATTAGCCTTACAACATGGTCTGTATCGGATTCCTAGTTCCCACCATCAATCCTCGTAGGGTCCCTGGCAATCGATGCTTCGAGATAGCACCGCCCATGGCAACCCCCAGAATCCTAGCTTTCGAGATTTCGAGATAATCCTGCCCATGGCATTCTGTAGATAAATCCAGACCCTAGCAATCAACATTTTGAGATAATGCCCCCCATGGCATCTGATCCAGCACAAGGTGCTTACATGCCCCCGGTAGAATATTTAGATATCCTAGGAGACAAGCACCGAGGAGACGATATGTTATTGTGCATCTTCAAGTGGAATTTCCTGCCTCTACACACTGGGAACTCGTCCAAATCAACTTGTGTTGATCAACCGCTCCTAATCTAGGTATCTTTTTTCAGAATAGATTTAATGCATTTGCATGATTTTGATATTTAGGCACACTAAACCAGACTGTGTGGATTGGGATGCTTAGGTTATCGAGTTGCACAAACGACGCTGAATAATCCCTAAGCTTTAGACCTAGTATTTAAGCTTCACATTTTCCCCAACCTCGTGAGGACTATCTAGATCTTAGTAGATACTTGAATTTTTAAGCCTAGGATTGTAGCCCAAGAGGCCTAAGATCAGCATTCCTACTAATCTCTTTTTGTTTCTTTAGCACTTTTTGTCTTTCATTTTCTTTCTTTTGATTTGGTCTAGAACTAAGTCAATTCCTTAATCTTTTTCTAATGACTATCTCTTTTTCGTTTCAAGTTGTGCTCCTTTTTGACATTTTTATTTCCTCTTATTTTTCTCCTCAAAAATGATATGCCATCAAAATTTCCTCCCTTCTCCTATTTTTGTTCTTTTTCAAAAAATTTTTATTTTTTTGGTTTTTTTTTGGAATATGTGATTTTTTTGATGAAATCCTTTCTTGTGAAGTGATTTTCACAGCATTTTGCACTTTAATACCCCCCATGCCTATGATTTGCAATGTCCTGATTGTAAATTAGGTGGGTTCAAGTTCATCTTAGATCATTCATTAGAATAGGTGTTGGGTGGGTGAATGAGTCGGGGTGACTATTGCGGACGATTTCAAGCTCGGGTATGGGAACCAGAGGTGGAGTCGATTGTTCTAATGGATGAACCCTAAAGTGCAATATAAGTTCAGCATAAGATGTGTCAGGAAGGGTTTCGGGTTTTTCAAAATGACGGGTTGCCTCCCGTTAAGCACTGAGTTTAACGCCATCAGCCGGGCGCAATAAGCTCAGGGAGAATGGAGATCAAAAGATACCTTAGCCAAGTTTGTATCGATGAGTTCAATGAACGGTTTGAGTCTCTGACCGTTCACGACAAAAGGTTCTGAATCGTGGCTGAGTTGACTAATTTCAACAGCTCCATTTCCAAAGATTCGTCAGACAAGGTATGGTCCAATCCATTTTGATCTGAGTTTTCCTAGGAAAAATTTGACTTTGGCATCAAAAAGTAGGACTTTCTGATCAGAGAAAAAGATCTTTCTAGATATGTGCTTGTCGTGAAAGGCCTTAACCCACTCTTTGTAAATTCGTGAGTTCTCATACATGTCATGGCGTAGTTAATCGATCTCGCTCATTTGAAGCTTTCTGTGAGTTCTTGCCTTAGAAAGATCGAGATTGCAGTTTCGTACTGCCCAATAGGCTTTGTGCTCCAATTCGATGGGGAGGTGACATGCCTTCCCGTATACTAATCTGAAGGGAGACATGTTTAATTGGGTCTTGTGGGCAGTCTTATAGGCCCACAAGGCTTCTGGAAGGCGAGTAGACCAATCTTTTCGATTAGGTCGAATAGTGACCTGAAGGATCTTCTTGATCTCTCAATTTGACAGTTCTGCCAGCCCATTAGTCTGGGGGTGGTAAGGAGTCGAGATACGATGTGACACCCCATACTTTTTCATCAGGGACTAGAAGTGCACATTTGTAAAATGAGACCCACCATCTCTGATGATGGCTTTAGGAACCCCAAATCTGGTAAAGATGTTCTCCTAAATAAATCGGAGGGCAACTTTATGATTACTCGTTCTCATGGGGATGGCTTCGACCCATTTAGAGACATAATCAGCAACGAGTAGAATGTATTCGAAGTTGTTAGATCTGGGAAAGGGTCCCATGTAATCAATTCCACATATGTCAAAGATTTCGCACACGATAAGCAGGTTCAAGGGCATCATATCCCATGGGCCCATGTTATCGAGGGTCTGACAATAAGCGCATGCCCTATAATATGCTTGTGCATCTTTAAACAAAGTAGGCCAAAAGAACCCACACTGGAGAATTTTCGCTGCAGTTTTATGCCCATAGAAATGGCCACCGCAGGCCTGGTCATGACAGAATGACATTACGTCATTGACCTCGTCGTCAGGAATGCATCTTTGGATCACTTGATCATTAATGATGTGGAAAAGGTATGGTTCCTCCCAAATATAATACTTGGCCTCGACAATAAATTTGTCCCGCTTCAAAGTTGGCCAATCTAGCGGAATTTTCCCCATAACCAAGTAGTTTACAATATCAGCAAACCAGGGGAGATTGTGAATGGCTAGCAGGTGCTCGTCCAGAAAATTCTCAGTTATTGGACCCGATGGGTCGATGATGGAAGAAGGAAGACGGAACAAGTGGTCAACTACCACGTTCTATTTTCCCGCTTTGTCACAAATCTCAAGATCGAATTCTTGCAACAGCAAGATCCAGTGGATTAGTAGAGGTTTCGCGTTCTTCGCAGGGAGATGCCTCACTGCAGTGTGATTTGAGTACATGATAACATGGGAACCCAAGAGATATGATCTGAATTCTTCCAGGGCAAATACTATGGCTAGCAGCTCTTTCTTAGTAACTGTGTAGTTACGCTAAGCCTTGTCAAGTGTCTTGCTAGCGTAGTAAATGACCACGGGTTTCCCACCTATTTTCTGCCCAAGTATCATACCTACAATGTAATCAGATGCATCGCACATGATCTCAAAGGGTTGAGACCAATCAGGGGACTGCAGGATAGGTGCTTGGGTAACTTGATCACGTAGAATTTCAAATGTCTGAGTGCACTCCTCGTTGATTTCAAAAGGGACATCCTTAGATAGAAAATTAGTTAGGAGGAGAGCGATTTTTGAGAAATCGGGAATGAATCAACGGTAAAAACTAATGTGCCCTAGGAAGGAACGGATGTCTTTGACCGAGCTAGGCATAGGGAGTTTGGAAATCAAATTCACCTTGGCTCGATCAACCTGGATGCCTTTTTCAGAGATGAGATGTCCCAGGACAGTTCCCTTAGGTACCATGAAGTGGCTCTTTTCCCAAGAAAGAACCAAGTTCATGTCAATGCATCTCCTGAGGATCTGGACCAAGTGCAGGAGGCAATCATCAAATGATTCACTAAATATCGAGAAGTCATCCATGAAGACTTCAAGGTACTCACCTATCATATCTGAGAATATGACAAGCATGCACTGCTGAAAAGTAGTGGGTGCATTGCAGAGATCGAATGGCATCCTTGAGAATGCGTATGTTCCGAAGGGGCGGGTGAAGGTGGTCTTCTCTTGGTCCTTGGGATGGATTGTGACCTGATTGTAACCAGAGTACCCATCCAAAAAGCAAAAAAATCGATTTCCCGCTAGTTTCTTGAGAATCTGATCAATGTACAATAGTGGGAAATGATCCTTCTTCATAGAGGAATTGAGTCTTCTGTAATCAATGCAGACTCCCCACGAGTCTACTATACGAGTCGGAATGGTTCCTCCAGTTTCAATCGTGATGACGGTGGACCCTGCCTTTTTAGGCACAACTTGGATTGGGCTCACTCACTGACTATCGGAGATCGGGTAGATGATCCCTACATATAACCACTTGATAATCTCCTTTTTCATGACATCCTGCAGATTTGGATACAGTCGTCTCTGCATTTCATGGGATGGTCGTGAGCCCTCTTCAGTGTAGATGTGATGTGTACAATATGAGGGGCTGATACCAATCAGATCATTGAGAGTCCATCTAATGGCTCTTCGTTATTGCTGGATAACAGAAATCAGGCGTGTTTCTTGATTAGGTGTGAGTCGGGAGTTGATAATCACAGTAAACGTCTGATTGGAACCCAAAAAGACGTACTTGAGATGATCAGGAAGAGGCTTTAATTCCAAAATCGGGTTGTCAGCAGCAGCGGGTGGTTCAGGATGGGTGTCGGGAGCAAAGGAAGGAGCTATGGGTGTGTCTAGGTTGAGTTCGGGCTCCTCTAATTACGGGTTTTGTTCCTCTTGTGGTTGATCAGAAATAGTTTTTTCCTCGATAAAGTCATCAACCACAGCTTCAGTATCACAAATCTATTCTATGACTCCGCAATTAATTCCTTGTTGGGCCTTAAAGATGTTGATCTTTAGTTTCTTGCTCCCAAATTTTAATTCAATTTGGCCCTCCTCACAATTGATAGTGGCCCTAGCAGTGGCCAGAAAGGGTCTCTCTAGTATGATCGGTGTATTCTTCACATTCTCAGGAGCATCCATGTTTAAGATGATAAAATCTACTGGAAAATAGAAATCACGTACCCTAACTATGACATCCTCGAGAACTCCTTTTGGTGACTTAATTGATCAATCGGCTAGTTGTAAAGTCATTTCAGTTGATTTAAGTTCAGATTCCTTGAAGTCATCTAGTAGGGATGTAGGTATCAAATTTATGGAGGCTCCTAAGTCTAATAAAGCTCAGTCAAATCGTATATCACCGATTTCATAGGAGATCAGAGGGGTGCCTGGGTCTTTTTCCTTAGGCGGGAGTTTTCTCAAAATGACAGAGCTATCTTGCTCTAACAGTATGATCGGACTCCCATCTCTGGTTCATGGCTTATGCTTAAATGTACATGTGTCTTTTAGAAACCATGCGTAAGCCGATACATGGCATATCGCATCCATCAAGGGGATGTTTATATGGACATGCTCAAAGAGCTTAACCAGGTCCCCTCAGGTGCCACAATTTTGGTCATCCTTTTCCTTTGGTCAAGGTCTTAGGAAATGGAACCTTAGATGGTTCCTCTAGAATGGGTCCAGGTTCTTGATCTGGGATAAAGGTGTCCTGGATGACTATCCTAGAGTTAGGGTTTGTATTACTAGGCTGGGTTTGGCTTGGATAAGGTGGGTCCTGTGTTGTTTTGCCAATGTGGGTAGTAATAGAATTCAATCCTACCTAGTTCTAGTTTGGTGTGGGTAAAAGAGGTGCTTGCTGCTAGTAACCCGTATATGATGTCGAAGCCTCCGTCCCGTCGGGTGATGGAGTAGAAGAGGCCTGATAAACAAAGTGAGCTTGGCCCAGATTTGGGTTCATAATGTTCCTGTAGTTCGGTATGTTATTCGGATTAGGCAGAGGTTGTGAAGGAAGTGCACCAGGTTGGCGAGGATTTGCCATCTGGGCAAGTTGATTGCGAACCTCTATGTTTTCGTCTCTATGTTATTTTTGCATAACCGCATTCGTCTTCTAAATGTCAACTAGAGTCTAAAGGATAAAAGTCATTTGATCTGTCTAAGTCGGCCCAGATTGATAAGTTGGGTTAGGCCGAGGCTGAGGTGGTTGATATGTATGAGGAGCTTGTGGTCAGGGTAGATATTGAGGTCTCTGATTTTGATTATTGCCTGACCATGTGAAATTGGGATGATTATGCCACCCAGGGCTATAGGTGTTCGAGAATGGATCATTCTGAATGGCGTTGAGGTCCTCGCAGGTTTGAGGTACCTCGGGAAAATCAAAATACGAGGGTTTAGAGTTCCTTCAACTAGAGTAGATGGGTCTAGAGTTTCCTCCGAAACCAGAATCAGATAGGGGTGGATACGGATCCATCCCCTAAGAAGGTCAGTGATAGAGGTTGTGCACAGCCTCCCTGCTAGAGGGTGGTTGCGTGAATGAGTTTTGCGTAAAGGTGGCTTGCTGCAAATGTCGAGTTAGCTCATCCACCTTCTTCTTAATAATAGAGACCTTGTCCAGATGACTAGCCATCAGTTCCAAGTTGACGGAAGAGGACAGGCCCTACATCTCATGTGCTCCCTTTGGATTCATCAATGCACGGGCATTCGTCCGGTCTAACATGCCCATGGATTCATTATTGGTGGAGTTCTCGCACATATTCTTGAGAATCTCTAACACGGTGTCTTCGTGTTGACCCATGATGTTTCCTCTGCAGGTCGCATTGACGAATAGACGAATAATTGAATATCCTCATGATGTCCCTTGTAAAAAGATTGGACTTGTTCCCATTTAGGAACTCCGTGATGGGGGCACTTTCGCATGAGATCCAGAAAATGATCCCATGCTTCATGAAGTGGTTCTCCTGCTTTTTGTGTGAAATGTGTGATCTGGTGCCGTAAAACATTTGTCCGATCAACAGGGAAGAAATTTCTCAAAAACTAGGATTGAAGTTCCACCCATGTGTTGATTGGACGCGTTTGGGTTTGGTACTAGTGAGCAGCTTTATCCATGAGAGAGAAGGAGAACATTTTCATGAGTAGAATATCCCGATTTTGAGGTTCTGACCCGAAGGTCTGAGCTAGATGCTTGAGTTCTTTGATATGCTGGAAAGGATCTTCGAAATTACACCCATGGAATTTGGGAATGGCATGAAGCATGTTTGGCTTGAGTTTAGTGTCAGGACCTCCAGCGGGGATTTGTACTCGAGGTTCGATTGCCACCGCAGCAGGATTGTAGTGATCTCACATCATTGGACGCTGCGGTGGGTTCACAAAGGCTTGGAATAGATCATTGAGGTGCTGAAGTTGATTTTCAAGATTATGTTCTTCTGCGGGTTGTGCCATGATGATGGATGGAGAATCAGGTTCAGAAAAATTGGAAGAGATATCAATAGGATTAGGTTGTCGCACAAACAAGAAGGTCGAGGCTTGGCCTCGACGTGAATGAGTAGCCAATGGAGGCCTCAAGGATGGTCTAGAGACCTCCTCCCGAACATGCACCGATGGAGTAGATGAGAAGTAGAATGTAATGGACCCAATCAAGACACCCAAAAAACTTTTTGGATGACTATAGAGGTTCGGGCGGATGATACCCCTTAGTCAGAAAGTCATCCACCTAAGAATTACCTGGGCAGCTGAAACACGATGGCTGGGCGTGTATAACCGGGTTTTGTTATAGCGTTGTAGTATAGCCAGTTATTGCCATCATTTCAAATATATAAATTTTTTACTCGGAAAATAAAAGAGTTCCCGAGGTCGAACTCAGGGAGCAAGTTGTATTCTAGGGGTACAAGTTTCTTTTACAAAAATAAAGAAAGTGAGAGAGAGAATTTGTTGGCATTTCTTCTTTTCTCTTTGCTTCTCCTCTTCTTCCTTCTCAGATCTTCTACTCGTCTCTTCCTTTGTTCTTCTTCTTTATCTGCAGTGGTGGTGTTCTTCTTCTTCTTTCAGCTGTTTTTGCTCGTCTCTTCCTTTTTCTTCTGCAGAGCGGTCCTGTTCTTCTTCTTCTTCCTTTCCTTTCTTCAGATCTTCTTCTCGTGCTCTTCTTCTTCTGCAGAGTCTTCACTTGGCCTCTCTGTGTTCTCCTCTGCCTCGCCTTCCTTCTCCTTCTTTGCCTTCAGGACGTCGTCTGATTTTTCAATCAGACGACTTAAACCGCCGCTGCTACAGTGCCACTCGGTGCTCCTCCTTCCTTCAGCCTTCGTCTTCTTCCACGGTTCTTCTTCACCTGTGCCCGCACACTTACACAGCTTGATCAGAGGGGCAAAACCTAATTCTACCCTCCCCCGCGTCTCTCTCTCACAGAAGCCGCTCTTAGGAAAGCTCTCCCAGAGCTGCCGGGTTGCCGGGTACGGGTCGCACCCGGGTCCAGGCCCACCGGCGTGCGTGGTGGGCGAGGAGTGCAGGTCAGTCTAAGTCGGGTCGGGCCAGGTCCGCGGGGCGTGAGCGCGGACGAGACCGGGTAACCGGGCGGGTGAAGGGGACCTCACCCCGTTTGCTGAGGCGATAAGCCTCCAGCACTTTTTCACTTTATACCGCTGCGCCGCTTCGGAGTCTTCCGAGGTGGGACTAAATGTCCCACCCCAATTTGGCGCCTGCGCGGAGGAAGCAGCTGGTAATCGTGGCTTTACGCGAGGCCTTCGCGCGAGGGCTTCGCCTCAACTGCAGCCTAACGCTTTGCCGAAATGCCCCCGCACAGCCTGGGAGCGTGACCTGGGCGCGGTGCACCTGGAACAGCAGGTCGAAGCAGCTCCTTCTGTACGGCAATGGCGGCGGAGGATGGGTGACCTGTTCACAGCAAAACGGCCTCTCGGCCTAATCAGAAGGTGCCGGGAGCTTCACCAGAGTGCGGCGAAGCTCGTGCGGGTGGTGGCGAGGCGTGCGGCGGCGTGCAAGGGCTGCCCTAGGTCGGACTGTGGGTTGGAAAGTGGGTGTGTTCGGTGGATTTGTAGAGGTCGGGTGGCGGGAATTGGAAGGGCGGAAATGGATCAGGGTGAGGAGGCGGAGATTATGTGCAGGTCGGCAAGCCGTGTGGGATGCTGGAGTGATGGGAGCGGCTCGCCGGAGGATGGCCGGAGGCGGAGAAGGTGAGGGTGATTAGGCACAGTCGAGGGGTAATTAGATAAAAATAGCAGGGGGAAAAGAGAGAGAGAATAGAGGGAAGTAGTTCTAACCTAACTAAAGTGACGAAGGGGGCGAGGAGGCGGACGGCTGTACCTGCTGTCGCCGGAGAAGAAGGTGCCCAGTGGGGGAGGACGGCGGTGACGACGGGGCAGAGGCAGCGCGCGCCGGTATTGCGCGACGCGGGAAGAGCAGGGGAAGAAGTCTCTGCTGCTGGTATTGCGGCAGAGCGAAGAGGAGGAGGAGGAAGAACCACCGGAGCTGGTGGGCGTCTGCCGGAGTGAGAAGAGAGGAAAGTTGGGGGTTTTCTCCGTCAGATCCGAGCTGGGAAGAACGGTGGAGCGACGGGGGTATTTATAGGGGCCGAATCAGAGAGGAAGGCGGAGGGAGACGACGTGTCTCCCTCGCCGGAGGACGCCGGAGGAAGGATACCCATACCGTCCGTGCGTTCGCACGGCCGGTATGGGTGGTTGCAGCGACCAGGGGGGTGTTCCTGCGACGGCTGACGACGCAGGGCACCCCCGGTTGACTTGCCAGCCCCTCCCCCTCACCCTGCGCGGCGCCATGCTCCGCGCAAGGTCGCCGGAGCATGGTGCTGGCAGGTTTTGCAGGGAGGACCTGAACGCAAATAACGAAGGAAAGTTAGGGGCCAAAATGCGAGGGTTCAAAGGTTGAGGGCCAAAAAGTAAATATATGAGGACCAAAGTGTAAAGTTGGTCAAGAAGGTTTCTTCTTAGGCTCAAGTTTTTATACATGACTAATTAGGACCTAAGGAATCTGATGGTGAATTTTATTTCTAGATTAAACCTTGTTTGACTGGTCAATTTATGCAAAAACCCAAATTAAGTTATTAATTGGGCATGGTTCTCAATGTAGGTCAAAATGAGTTCTGAAGGCCAAATTGAAGGTTCTAAACCCTAGAGATTATTTTTCTATGAATTTTAGAGGGTTTATTCCATTTTTACTTTGCCTCGAACCTCGTGAATTGAAGTGGGTTTGTTTTAAGGTTACAGATTATCATTTAGTTCCTTGGAATTGCTGTAGCCCTTGTCAGATCATCCCACTTTCCTTCTTATTCGGTTTGTTTGACCTATGTTTGGACCCTGAATTACCCTGTATGCAGATTATACTGGTAAAATTTTATTTTTACCCCTTATGACTTATTTTCTCCTTAAACTCAGAATTCTCTGAGTTAAGCCTTTCCTTGAGTTATGTAGGAGCTTTTATCCTTTGTATTAGGTCAAAATGAGCTAGTTATGGCTCATGATGAGGTTCTCATCAGCAGCCAGAGAGAGAGAGTCCCACAAAGACCCCTACACAGTAGAGTGCCCCCATGGGTTACAGGGTTTCCCCCACCTGACCTCCCTTGTCACTGATGTTCCAGGTAGACCAGAATGGGGACTTGACCGCTTAAGTCTACCAATTTTAATTAAGAGCAAGGGTGCTTAGTATTTCACGTGAACTTTAAAATGTTTTGGTGAAAAAGTGACCTAATTTGAAGATTGGTTAACCTAACAAGGTGGGTCAACTTCACCTGTATTGTCTTTGAAAATTTAGGTCCCTCGTTTAGTGTTCAAATGAATTTAAGAGCCTGATTTTAGGGTTTTGCTTGAATAGATTAGTTAAATCAAGGCTTAGGCACACATTGTTTGGAAAGATCAATTCTTGATTAAGAAAGTGTGTCTCTAAAACCCTAAACTGGAATCCTTAATTGGCTCTACTTTGGTCCAATTTAATTTGTCAAAATGGTGTACCTAGGGCTCAAGCAAGAATATGATAGCCCTAGATACCTTAAGCTTCAAGTGAGTGCACAGATCAGGATTTGTTGTCTAAATAAAATGTATAAAATTAGGCAACTTGATGAATTATCTAAGGATAGAATGCAAGCAGCCCTAATTGATTTCTTCCTTTTAACCTTTTTAGAATCAGGGGCTTAAGAGAGAGTAATTAGAACTTGCTTGCCCCTAGTGTGTTTAATGTGCGGCTGATCTTCCCTGAATGTATCCCCTCTGAAACAACCACAGCAAAAGAGATATAGCAAGTTAGAATCCAAATCAGGAATTACAATCAAGAGTTCCAAATTACCTACTTCTCCCTGGCGCCAAAATGTTCAAGCGATAAATCGATGTTTTAAGATTGTTGCATTGTAGTATAGCCAAAATAGCACTCAAATAAATAAATTTATTACTCGAAAAAGTTCCAAGGTCGAACATAGGGAGCAATATGGAATTTAGTTCTCAAGAATTGCAATTTAAGACAAGAAAGCTATGAAATTGTAAATAAAAACTACTTCAGAATAAAGTAACACTAGAATCAAGTGTCAGAATGTAAAAATAATGGAGTAAAATGGTGATTTAAATCACCAAATACTCCTTACAATGATAGCTAATGAACTCAATGTCTATATGAAATGAAATGCAACCAAACCAATCGTCTGATTAGTAAATCAGATGGCTTAAACTATTTAAGCCTCTCTATTCTTCTTCTTTTTCTTTTTCTTTCTCTTCTCACCTTTCTTCTTCTGCCCTTGTTCTTCTCTTCTTTCTCTCTTTGTCTTTCTTGCCTCTGCAACTCTTCTTCTTCCTTCAACCCTTCTTTCTTTCTCTCTTTCTTCACACAGCAAGGGAAACTTCTTAAATTCGGCTAAGTGTTAGCTGGTTCTCAACAAGAGCAAAACCCTCCCCCTACCTGCGTAGGCTCTCCTCTCTTTAGGATCCTCTCTCCCAAAGCCACAGGGTAATCGAGTTATCGGACCTAGAGCGCACCAGGGACCAGGGCTACCGACGTGGGTGGTAGCTGAGGTGTGGGTTTTAGGCAGGTCAGGTGTACCAGGTCCGTAGAGGAGAGGTCGTGGATGAGGCACGTGAGGGGTGTGATGGACCTCAGCCCTTGTGTTTGAGGCGATAAGCCCCAAACACGAATTCAAATTATGTCACAGCTACCGCTCGTAAACTTCCGATGTGGGACTATCCATCCCCACTTTGCTCGCGCATACTACTATTGCTTCCTTTGCCGAATTCGCATGTAAGGAGCAGTCAAAGGCTCCAATTGACTGTGCGAGTATGTTCCTGGACCAACTTCGCTCTGTCTGGAGTCGAGGACCTAGAGCTGCAGGTCTGGATAAAGCTTCAAGCAAGCTCGAGGCTTGCTACGTCAATGGTGGAGGGGGCGAGTACCTAAAATCAACAATAAGTCCTTTTGGCCGCGTCAGAAGGCTCAGGAAAGATCGTCGGACCACGGCGAGTGCGACGATGGTGATTGTGAGGCGTGGCAAGGTCTGTATGTGCGTGGTGGAATCAGACTATGTGTGTGAGAGTGGGTGTGTTTGGGGGTGAGTTTGGATGAGCGATAAGTGGACTTAGGTTAGGGCTTTTGTGCGTGGAGTGATGGCGGAGCTTATGGGGGTGGTAGCGGTGTGATTCGTGCAGTGGCACAGTGGATAGGCGTTGCTGGAGCTTCACCGGAGCGAAAGAAGGTGACGGTGTTGTGGGCGGATTTGTGGTTGTGCGTTTGCTGTGAGATTGGGAAAAGAAAGTGTAGTTAGAGAGAGAGAGAGAGACAGAGGAACTTAGTGACGTGGCAGAGAGACAGAGAGCACTGATGTTGGTTGACCGGAGCCAGAGAAGGAGGATGGTGCGGCGAGGCAGCGACGCCAACTGAGGGAGAGGCATGACCTCTCATTGGCAGGAGAGGTTCATGTAGACGAGGGGAGGAGTGTTGGCCGTCCAATTTGATGGTTGGATGGCCGGAGGAGCAGGGCGGAGAGGGGTCACCTGAGCTAATTCTAAACATGGCTGGAGATGGAGAAGAAGAGGGTTTCTCATACCAAAAACTAGCTAAAGAGCATGGTGTGCCCTAGGGTTTCTTTTATAGGGCTCAGGAAGGATTTTTAAGCTTAGAAGCCGAGCTTCCAGGCTTGGAAATGTCACCAGAGTAGGAAACCCATTTGTTCCACGAGTTCCTATTAGGATTTGGGCGAGAATTGTGGCCCAAGATGTGGTTCAAAAGGAAGGGAATTCCTTGACGAACTTCCCTTTAATTTTGAGAGGGATTCGTCAAGGAATCAGGGAGTTCTTGCTATTTTTAGGTTGCCGGTGCTTGTAGTAATAGGAGTAATGGTGGCAGGGACCTAGTTGTGAAGATGATAACAAAGTTGGTGGCCTATTTGTAAAGATTTTAAAAGTTAGGGGCATAAATGTAATCAGATAGGATCAATTTGCAAACTAGGTCAAGATAATTTCATCTTGGCTCCAAATTTTAGTACAAACCTAATTTGGACCTAAGGAATCTAATGGTGAAGTTGGATTTTAGTTTTGACTACGTTTGACTAGATAATTTATGTAAAAACTTAAATCAAGGTAAATGTCTGTCTAAGACTCTATTTTGGGCCAAAAAGGGTTCTGATGGTCAATTTGAAGGTTTCAAACCCAAGAGAATATTTTTCTATGAATTTTAGAGGATTTAGGTGAATTTTATCCTGACCAGAACCTTAGTTAATTAAGCAGATTTGTTTTTAGGGTTTCAAGAGTCATTTAATTCTCAAAACATGTGCAAATCCTTTTCTACTTATTCTAACCCACTTGTTATCCTTTTAAGACCATTTGACCCTCATTAAACCTCTGAGAAAACCCGTGGGTGTACTGTGTTCAAGTTATGATGGTAAAACTACAGTTTTAACCCTATTTTCTTATCTTTTCCTCAGAATGGATTTATAGTGACTTATGACTCTCTGGCAGTTATGTAGGAACATTTACTGACTTAATCGGATCAAAATGAGCTACTTATGGGTCATGATGGTGTTCCCATCACTTACAAGTACTTATTTTAAGTGTTTTAATCCATTATGTACTTTGAAAATGTTCGTAATATAAATCCTAATTTATCTCTAATTGATTTTACGATGTAAGTTATGATTCTTTGTTAAGAGACATATACAATCTATAAATATAAAATCTAAACTAAAAGGTTAAAGATGATCTTCTCCTTGACTCTTCCTTGTCATCGTGCCTCCTTATCATGATCTTCTCCTTTTCATCAAGCCTCTATCATTTCTTGTTTGCCTTGATCCTTCACCTAAATCTGAAAAACACTTAATGGCAAACATTAATCCATAATAATTTTGTTAACACCAAAACAAGATGTGGAACAAAGTTCCAACAGGTTATTCTTTAATCTAGCCAACTTTCACTTTTAGACATCTGTAGAGATCCTTAGACGTCTGATAAATAGACATTAGGCTCAAATAACCTTTTGTCAGATGATTATAGACATTTAACCTCGGGAAATCCATTCCCGCAGAAGATTGTGTTTCCAAACGACCATATGCTGTGCTAGACGACTGAGCTATCATTTGACCAACAAATCCTAGAACCCTATTTAGGTCTAGAAAAAATAGGAAGAGAACCAGTCTAGAATTAGACGTCTGACTAGTATCCCAGATGTCTTAAAAGTAATCTTTAGACGTCTATTATGATCCAACATCATCCAGTTGATCCACTGGTGATGGTCCAACCGCGGTGCTGCTTTGTGCGTCTTTTTGTTTATTATAGTATAGTCGTTATAGTATCAGATAAGACAGCTACGATTGTCATTACCATAAACTCGGAAATAGTTTTCCCGAGATCGAACTCAGGGAGCCACTGGAATTCTAGAAGTGCAAAGTTTCTTTATTGAATTACAAAAATAAGAGAGAGAGAGAGAGAGATTTTTGTCTTGGCTTCTTCTTCTTTTCTTCTTCTCATTGTGCTTTCTTTCTGATCTTGTCTACTTCTCTCTTCTTTCTTCTTCTACTCGTCTCTGTCTTCTTCTTCTCTTCTTTCTCTTTTCTTCCTTTGCCTTTCTCTCTTTCTTTCTGGCGGCCAAGTTTCCTTCTTTCTTTTTCTTCCTGGTTGCTCGTCTTCTTCTTCTTCTGCTCTTCAGCTACAGAGCCTTCTTCTTTCTTCCTTCTCTTCTTTTCTTTCTCTTTTCTTCAGCTGCAGAGCCTTCTTCTTTCCTTCTTCTTCTCTGCTTTATCTCCTCTGAAGGCTGCTCATCCGTCGTCTGATACCGCACTCAGATGACCTAACTACAGTCTGCTACAGTGCTTCTCCTCTTTTCCTTCCTTCGCTGCTTCTTCTTCTTTGGCGAGCCTTCTTCTTTCCTTCTGCCTCTTCTCTGCCTTGCCTGCGGCTAAGTACTTAGCCTTTCTCCTTCGCGCCCTATTCCTGCACACAAGGCAAAGCAAAACCTAACCCCTTCCCTCTACCCACACGTCTCTCTCCCTCTGTAAACCGCTCACAGGAAGCTCTTCCAGAGCCGGGTTAACGGGTCGGATAGCGTACCCGTGACCAGGCACACTGGCGTGTGTATAGTGCGCAAGGTGTGCTCGGTATTATCTGGTCGGATCTGCCAGGTCCACAAGGTGAATCCGCAGACGAGGCAGGGGTGATGGGAGAGGGACCTCACCCCAGTGGATTCGAAGGCGGTAAGCAAGAAACACAAAAACAATTTAAACCGGTGCGGTGCTTTGTAACCTTACGATGTGGGACTAATTGGTTGCTTCTCCTCGCGCACACCTGCAGGAAGACCTCGGCCGTGCTTCCGCAGCTGCAGCCTCGATCCCCTTCGCTAGCCAGCTGCCTGCCTTCACACAGCTCGCCCACCTTCGCAGCAACTGATAACCTGGAGCTCTGAAGCCTGGAGTGCGCTTGCAAGCTTCTCGAGTCGTCCTCAATGACGGCTAGGGAAGCAGACCTGTCAAGCACTAAAAGGGCCTCTTGGCCTAATCAAACCACTGGGGAACCTTCACTGTGGCACGGCGAAGGTGGTGTGAAGTGCAGCAGGTCACGGGACGGCCTAGGCGTGCGTGCCTAGGTCGTCCTGTGGCCGGAAAAGTGGGTATGATCGGGGGTGAGTTGTGGAGGTGTAGAGTGGCAGTGCAGGGGCGGAGGGTGTTTAGTGTGATGAGGCGGAGCTTTTGCGACTGTTGGCGAGTCGTATGGAGTTGTGAAGTGACGGGGGCGACTCGTCGAAGGTTGGCCGGAGGCGAGGAAGGTGATGGTGGACAGGCGTGGTCGTGGGGCAATCAAGTGAAATAGAGTGGGGAAAAGAAAGCGGGGAAGAAGGGGAGTAAATGTAACCTACCTGCAGGGACGAAGGGGGCTGGAGAGGCGGGCAGTCGTATCGACTGTCGCCGGAGAAGAAATACCCAGAGGGAGAGAGCGGCGACGAGGAAGTTGGCAGGGAGGCGTGCGCTTGGTGCGGCGCGACGCGGGAAGATGAGACGAAGCTGGATTTGCTGCAGGTATGGCAGCAGAGTGATGAGAAGGAGGAGGGGCGATCGCCGAAGCTGGTGGGTTTCCTATCGGAGTGGGGAGAGAGGAAATGTTGAGGGTTTCTCCATCAAGACCAGACTACTTGAACCGGCGTGAAGTGCTGGTTCTTATAAAGGGGGTGGCGGAGAGGCGGACGCAGGCAGGCGACGTGGAAGCCTTGCTGGAGTGTGGTCAGAGACGAGACCCATACCTTCCGCACGTTCACACGGAAGGTGTGGGGGTCGTCAGGTAGCATGGGTGAGTCCCTGCGACAGCAGACGTCGCAGGGAACTCCGCATACACTTTGCAGGACGATCCCCTCTCCCTGCGCAGCGCCATGCTCCGCGCAAAGTCGCCGGAGCATGGTGCTGTGCAGAGACTTGCAGGAGGGAATGTTCTGCAAAGAATGACGAGAAAGTTAGGGGTCAAAATGCAAGGGTTTTGAAAGTTAAGGGTCAAAAAGTAAATGAAGATGACCAAATTGCAAAGTCGGTCAAGAGGTCTCTTCTTAGGCTCAAGTTTTTATGCATGACTATATTGAACCTAAGGATTCTAATGGTGAATTTTTTTTCTAGGTAAGACCATGTTTGACCGGATAATTTACGTAAAAACCCAAATTAAATCATTAATTGCGCATGGTTCTCAATGTAGGTCAAAATGGGTTTCTAAGGCCAAATTGAAGGTTTTAAACCCTAGAGATTATTTTTATATGAATTTTAGAGGATTTAGTTGATTTTTACCCTGCCTCAAACCTCGTGAATTGAAGTGGATTTGTTTTAGGGTTACAGAATGTCATTTAATTTCTTGGAGTTGCTGTAGCCCTTGTTAGATCAGATCATCCCACTTTCCTTCTTATTAGGTTTGTTTGACCTGTGTTTGGACCCTTAATTACCCTGTTTGCAAATTGCGTTGGTGAAATTGCATTTTTACTCCTTATGACTTGTCTTCTTCTTAAACTCAGAATTCTCTGAGTTAAGCCTTTCTTTGAGCTATGTAGGAGCTTTTTCTTGCATATCTAGGTTAAATTGTGCTAGTTAGGGTTCATGATGAGGTTCTCATCATACCCCCATGCCTAGCTTTTGCTAGCCCCTTAGCAAAAAACTTAAGGTTTCAACCTTTGTTCTAGACCATGAAGTTCTTAATGATTTCAGATAAGTGCTTTTCATTTGAACCTAGATTAGGTTAGAATGCTGACCATAGGCCTAAAAGGTACTCTAGTACCAACCAAGATCCAGATCTGTCTAGCCTCAGCCTCAGTCCTTAGCAAAGGTCTTTAAGGCCCACAAGAACTAACCTAAGGTCTGTTGGACTTTGTGGTTAAAACACCCGTGCTTGAGATGATTTTAGCCCTGGCTCAGTTCGCAGTACGTTTTGTAAGAGAGAGAGAAGATTTTTCTGTTTGGAGTTTTCTCTCTCTTTTTCTTTTTAATTCTAACTTGGGATTAGCTTTTCAACACGGTTTGTATCAGATTCCTTGTTCCCATCATCCATCCTCAAGGGTTCCTGGCAATCAATGCTTCGAGATAGCACCGCCCATGGCAACCCCGGAACCCTAGCTATTGAGATTTCGAGATAATCCCATCCATGGTGTTCCGTGGCCGAATCCAAACCCTGGCAATTGACACTTCATGATAATGTCATCCATGGAATCTGAACCAGCAGAGTGCTTACATGCCCCCAGTAGGATATGTAAATATCCTAAGAGACAAGCACCGAGGAGATGATATTTTGTTACGCATCTTCGAGGGGAATTTCCCACCTCTCCGCGCTGGGAACTCGTCCAAATAAACTTGTGTTGATCGGCCGCTCCTACTCTAGGTGTGATTTTCAGAATTTTGCGATGCTTCTACGTGATTTTGATTTTTATTTTTATGCTTACTGAACCAGGCTGTGTGTGGGGTTAGGGTGCTTAGGTTACTAAGTCCCGTAAACCAAAAGTTAGTTAATGAGGCCAAATACTCCCTAAGCCTTGGACCTAATACTTAAGCTTTTCATTTTCCTCAACCTCTTGAGGAATGTCTAGATCTTAATGGGTACTAAGAGTCTATCCAAGAATGCCTAAGGTTCGCGTTCTTACTAATCTCACCATGCACTTTTCATTTCTTTTCTTGAATGAGGTCTAGAACTTAGGTTAATTCCTTAGTTCCTTACTAATGACTATCACTTTTTCTTTCATCTTTGTGCTCCTTTTTTTCTTTTGTTTCTTTTTCTCCTCCACAAAATTTTCTTTCCTCCCTCATTTTATTCTTCTTTTTTCAAAAATTTTTTAATTTTTATGGTGTTTTTGGTATATGTGAATTTCTTTGTTTGAAACCTTTTCTTACAAGTTTCGCACTTTCATACCCCCCATGCCTAAGATTTGCAATATCCTCATTGTAACCTAGGGGATTTTTATTCAACTTAGTTCATACATTAGGACAGATGTTTTGATGAGTGAATGGGTCGGGGTGACTATTGCGGGCGATTTCTAATCTCAGATGCAAGCACCTGAGGTGGAGTCGGCTGTCCTAAAGTGTGAACTTTAAGTGCACAAAGGTGTCAGAAAAGGTTTCAGGTTTTCAAAGAGAATGACGGGTTGCCTCCCGTTGAGTGCTAAATTTGACGCCTTCAGCCAAGCAGGAAATGAGATGGAGAGGGGATGGTCAAATCAAAAGAATTTAATATAACAAGCACCTTGATTAAGAGCCTAGTTGGTCCAACCAGGTGCTTGTTAAGATCAACAGGCTGATGATGCAGCCCAAACCCAATCAATCTGGTGGGTTGATAGATGTAGATCAAAAGGTGTGGGACCCACCATATGCAATGTGGCTCAGATGGATGTGGAACTGTGAATACAGGGTTTGGCTGAGTCGAATCAGCCTGATCAAAATAGGGACCCGTAGAATAATGAGTGATTGATGCGGGAACCCTTCAGGGGTGATTAGAGAATGATGGAGCATTGTATGTAGTATGATCAGTGTTCCAAACCCGATGTGGAAATGCAATCGGCTCGGTGAGAGGTGAATCTGAATAGAAATTGAGTCCGGTTGCGGGTCGGGGTTGGAAAGAGGTTTTGATCAGTTCTGTGTGTGCGGACGAGGTGGCAACTGTGTATGAGGGCTCTTCTAGAAATGAATGACAGGTGGTTTTCTGTAGAGAGTCCTCTGGGTAACTATCAAATGCCTGAAGAGTGTCTGTAGGATGAAGGAAATCTGATTCGAGAAAAAATTTGAATTCTGGGTTGTAATCACTCTTAGCATTTTCTGTTTTTAGTTCCTGAGGATCGAAAAGGAATGATTCTGTGTTATCAGTGATCTCGGGAACCAGGACCTCAGAATCGGAGTCAGAGAATGAGTCATGTGAACTGAGGTCGTAGATTGGCTTGGTGTGTTCAGGAAGGAGAGTCTCTCCGCAATTATAGTCAGATCCGAAGCTGTCAGAGAGTTTGCGAAAATGAGATTCATGATCATGAATTCCACCGTAGCATAAATCATCAGATGTGGAATCAGCAGCCTGACTGGGGTCTAGCCTATATGTCAATTCTGGGCTTAAAAAGGTATTCTGTCTAGGCTCGAGCTCTAAGCTGGTAGGATAGACCCAATTGAAATCCTACTCATCCAACTCCTCAGTTTCTGTGTCATAAATTGGCATGTCTTCTGAAAAATCGATCAGATTTCCTGAGGATGTTGGAGAGGGATATTCATCAAATAGAGGCCTGGAATCATATTCTTTAAAAATTTGATCTTTCTCATATGGGGCCTCATAATCTTCCCAATAAGTTTCGGATCTAGATTCTAGGTTTAGGATGTGGGTAGGATTACTAGAATCAAAGTTCGAATAACCTTCGAAGGTCACCTTATCAAAATAAGGGGCGGAATTTATACCCTCAAAAGGTTCAGTTCTGATCTCATTATTGCAGGAGTTTTAGAATTCTAAGCTTGGCAATTCATGGTCTAGGGTCGGTTCATCATTTTGTTCTCCTGCAATATCCCAACCTAATTCAATGTTGTCTTCTATCTGGGTTGGGAATCCACAACCACCCTGTGCCTCAGTCTCGAGATCTGGGAAACTGGATTGATCCTTAATACTGTTCTAAGATGGTTCATCCTCTGTTTCTGGTATATACGGGTATTTCTGGTTGATAATTTGTTCTAGTGATCTCATCATTTCTACCCGTTTTATAAGGGCATCCTGGTTTTGTTCCTAAAGTACAGGATTTGTCAAGCATTGAAGGTATTCAGATTTGTGTAATTTTTCTATCTCAATGTATCCTATCATGAGCATGTCTCGGGTTGATCCTTTTGTAATTTCTGTCAACAAAATTTGGGCACAGTTTACGATGAAAGCTGTGGTTGTTGGGACATCAACCTAAATGTTTTCTATTGGTGTTGAGGGTTTACATTTGATTTCATAGAATTCAAGGGCATCCTCAATCATCTTGTCTTTCATGGATCTCTGATATTCAGGTTTTTTGAATGGTAGTCTTAAATGGTGTGGCTGCATCTTTGAATCAGGTGGTGGAATCATGATATAGAATCGAAGTTTGAATCAAGATGGAAGAAGGGGACTTTGTTCAGAATCAGAGGAAAAGGGCTGTGTGAATGATTGGTTGCACAAACAAGGGCACCGAGGCTCGCCCTCGAGGAGAGTGAATTTCTAAAGGAGGTTTCAAGGACCTCCTACCAAACACTGAAGGATGTGATGAGATTAGAAGGTGCTGGACCCAATCGAGACACCCAAAAATTGTTGGGTGACTATAGAGGTGCGGAGCAGATGGACCCCTTGATTAGAAAGATCGACCACCTGAGAATTACCTGGGCAGCCAGAGAGGGTGAGTCCCCTGAAGACCCCTACACGGTAGAGCGTCCCCACGGGTTACAGGGTTTCCCCCACCCGACCTCTCTTGTCACTGAGATTCCAGGTAGACCAGAATGGGGATCTTGACCTCTTAAGTCTACCAATTTTTAGTTAAGATCAAGGTGCTTAGGTTTTCACTTGAACTTTAGCCTTTTAAGTGCAAAGAGTGACCTAAGTTGAAGGTTGGTTGACCCTAAAGGGTCAACTTCACCTATTGATTCCTTTAAGAACTTATTAGGTCTTGTCTTTTAGGATTCAAGTGTTTTTAGAGAGCCAATTGTTTAGGATTTTTCTGAATAGGTATATTTTCAACCAATGGCTTGGGCACACTCTTTTTGGGATTTCCCAATTCTTACTTAAGAAGTGTGTCTCTAAAAGCCCTAATGTTGAATCTTATGTTGGCTCTACTTGGTCCAGTTAACTCCTTGTTGGGTAATTAGGGCTCAAGCAAGAAGGTGTTAGCCCTAAATACCCTCAATAGTGTGTGCAGGAATGGTGGGTTGAAATTTGAAAACATGCAGCTTTGATGGTTTACTAGGTATGGAAGACAGGTTCTACCGATATTGCTTGTTCTTTCTTTTTCTACCTCTTTAGAATTGAGGGTTAAAGTGAGAGGATAAAAAAAAAAAAATTACCTATCCTCAGAGTGGTTGTTGTGCGGTTGCTTCTTGATTTTCCTGTACCTGCACACAATAAGAGAACAGATTAATAGAAACTTACAAATAGAGATTTTATAGCTTCTAGAATAGTCGTTGCTCCCCGGCAACGGTGCCAAAAATGGTGATGGTCCAACCGCAGTGCTGCTTTGTGCGTCTTTTTGTTTATTATAGTATAGTCGTTATAGTATCAGATAAGACAGCTACGGTTGTCATTACCATAGACTCGGAAATAGTTTTCCCGAGATCGAACTCAGGGAGCTACTGGAATTCTAGAAGTACAAAGTTTCTTTATTGAATTACAAAAATAAGAGAGAGAGAGAGAGAGATAGATTTTTGTCTTGGCTTCTTCTTCTTTTCTTCTTCTCTTTGTGCTTTCTTTCTAATCTTGTCTGCTTCCCTCTTCTTTCTTCTTCTGCTCGTCTCTGTCTTCTTCTTCTCTTCTTTCTCTTTTCTTCCTTTGCCTTTCTCTCTTTCTTTCTGGCGGCCAAGTTTCCTTCTTTCTTTTTCTTCCTGGCTGCTCGTCTTCTTCTTCTTCTACTCTTCAGCTGCAGAGCCTTCTTCTTTCTTCCTTCTCTTCTTTTCTTTCTCTTTTCTTCAGCTGCAGAGCCTTCTTCTTTCCTTCTTCTTCTCTGCTTTATCTCCTCTGAAGGCTGCTCATCTGTCGTCTGATACCGCAGTCAGACGACTTAACTGCAGTCTGCTACAGTGCTTCTCCTCTTTTCCTTCCTTCGCTGCTTCTTCTTCTTTGGCGAGCCTTCTTCTTTCCTTCTGCTTCTTCTCTGCCTTGCCTACGGCTAAGTACTTAGCCTTTCTCCTTCGCACCCTGTTCCTGCACACAAGGCACAGCAAAACCTAACCCCTTCCCTCTACCCGCACGTCTCTCTCTCTTTGTAAACCGCTCACAGGAAGCTCTCCCAAAGCTGGGTTAACGGGTCGGATAGCGTACTCGTGACCAGGCACACTGGCGTGTGTATAGTGCGCGAGGTGTGCTTGGTAGTATCAGGTCGGATCCGCCAGGTCCGCAAGGTGAATCCGCAGACGAGGCGGGGGTGATGGGCGAGGGACCTCACCCCAGTGGATTCAGAGGCGGTAAGCAAGAAACACAAAAACAATTTAAACCGGTGCGGATTCAGAGGCAGTAATCTTACGATGTGGGACTAATTGGTTGCTTCTCCTCGCGCGCACCCGCAGGAAGACCTCGGCTGTGCTTCCGCAGCTGCAGCCTCGATCCCCTTCGCTTGCCAGCTGCCTGCCTTCACACAGCTCGCCCACCTTCACAGCAACTGATAACCTAGAGCTCTAAAGCCTGGAGCGTGCTTGGGAGCTTCTGGAGTCATCCTCAATGACAGCCAGGGCAGCAGACCTGTCAAGCACTAAAAGGGCCTCTCGGCCTAATGAAACCACTGGGGAACCTTCACCATGGCACGGCGAAGGTGGTGAGAAGTGTAGCAGGCCGCGGGATGGCCTAGGCGTGCGTGCCTAGGTCGTCCTGTGGCTGGAAAAGTGGGTGTGACCGGGGGTGAGTTGTGGAGGTGTAGAGTGGCAGTAGAGGGGCGGAGGGTGTTTAGTGTGATGAGGCGGAGCTTTTGCGACGGTCGACAAGTCGTATGGAGTTGCGAAGTGACGTGGGCGACTCGTTGGAGGTTGGCCGGAGGCGAGGAAGGTGATGGTGGACAGGCGTGGTCGTGGGGCAATCAAGTGAAATAGAGTAGGGAAAAGAAAGAGGGGAAGAAGGGGAGTACATGTAACCTACCTGCAGGGACGAAGGGGGCTGGAGAGGTGGGCAGTCGTATCGACTGTCGTCGGAGAAGAAATACCCAAAGGGAGAGAGCAGCGACGAGGAAGTGGGCAGGGAGGCGTGCGCTTGGTGCGGCGCGATGCGGGAAGATGAGACGAAGCTGGCTCTGCTGCAGGTATGGCAGCAGAGCGACGAGAAAGAGGAGGGGTGGTTGCCGGAGCTGGTGGGTTTCCTGTCGGAGTGGGGAGAGAGGAAATGTTGAGGGTTTCTCCGTCAAGACCAGACTGCTTGAACCGGTGTGGAGTGCTGGTTCTTATAAAGGGGGTGGCGGAGAGGCGGACGCAGGTAGGCGACGTGGAAGCCTTGCTGGAGTGTGGTCGGAGACGAGACCCATACCTTCCACACGTTCGCACGGAAGGTGTGGGGGTCGTCAGGCAGCATGGGTGAGTCCCTGCGATAGCAGACGTCGTAGGGAACTCCGCATACACTTTGCAGGACGATCCCCTCTCCCTGCGCAGCACCATGCTCCACGCAAAGTCGCCGGAGCATGGTGCTGCACAGAGACTTGCAGGAGGGACCGTTCTGCAAAGAATGATGAGAAAGTTAGGGGTCAAAATGCAAGGATTTTGAAAGTTAAGGGTCAGAAAGTAAATGAAGAGGACCAAATTGCAAAGTCGGTCAAGGAGGTCTCTTCTTAGGCTCAAGTTTTTATGCATGACTATATTGAACTTAAGGATTCTAACGGTGAATTTTGTTTCTAGGTAAGACCATGTTTGATCGGCCAATTTACGTAAAAACTCAAATTAAATCATTAATTGGGCATGGTTCTCAATGTAGGTTAAAATGGGTTTTTAAGGCCAAATTGAAGGTTCTAAACCCTAGAGATTATTTTTATATGAATTTTAGAGGATTTAGTTGATTTTTACCCTACCTCGAACCTCGTGAATTGAAGTAGGTTTGTTTTAGGGTTACAGAATGTCATTTAATTTCTTGGAGTTGCTGTAGCCCTTGTTAGATCAGATCATCCCACTTTCCTTCTTATTAGGTTTGTTTGACCTGTGTTTGGACCCTTAATTACCCTGTTTGCAAATTACGTTGGTGAAATTTCATTTTTACCCCTTATGACTTGTCTTCTTCTTAAACTCAGAATTCTCTGAGTTAAGCCTTTCTTTGAGCTATGTAGGAGCTTTTTCTTGCATATCTAGGTTAAATTGTGCTAGTTAGGGTTCATGATGAGGTTCTCATCATCCACCCTTCTAGATCAGATGATCGATCATAGAATCAGACAAAGACCCAGATGTCTGATAACACTGTTAGAATCATTAATAGCCCTGATTCCGACCTGAATAGCCTTGGATTTGTTTCCAATGGCTACCTAAGTCTTCCATAGCCTTCCAAAAGGTTCCTGAACCCTCTATAAATAGAAGAGGACCCTTCCTTTGTTACATACACCAAGTAACACTACTTCGACACTCTTTGTGTCATAGAGAAGCAATTATCAAGAAGAGAAGTGATCTTGCCCTCCAAGCCCCACTCAACAAATCTGAGAGCATTGATACCTTGCCAACATCATGCCTACGCACTTCCTACTAAGGGGAGATTCTTGCCTATAGCAGCATATTATTACATTTACTTTGTGGCTCTATAGGTTATTGTTTTTCCTTTATTCTTGGTTGGGTATTCACTTTGTGAATTCCCATCTCCTTCATAGCACAAAAGACTCCTCATGAAGAGGAGGGTTTGAGGTACACTACCCTCGTATAAGTAGTGTGGTTGTAAGAGGTTGTACTACCCTTATTTAAGTAGTACGTTAGTGGATTTGATTGACTAGGTCAATCAGAAAATCCTAAGTCGAGAGGCTTAGGTGGTGGTTTTTACCCAATTTGGGTTTCCACCGAAAAATCATTGTGTACCTATGTGATTGCTATATTGTGTGATTAATATCTTTTTCTGCATTATTTATTTTTCATGCAAGTCTCACCCCCTCGGTCAGAACCTTTATGGATGTGCACGGTGAAGGAGCTTTGGTGGATCTCCTTCGATGGAAATGGTGGAAGGTGAAGGAGATGATGTGAGGTGCAATTACCTTGAGAAAAAGCTTTGTGGAGGCATGGAGGAGCTTTTGCCCAATGTAATTACGTGGGAAGAAGGCAGAGGAGGTGGGTCGGTGAAGAAGATGATGGTGGACGGCGGTGAGGTCAAAGAAGGTTCTAAAATAGATAGATGGAGCTCTAAAGCTCCCTAACCCTAATTGAGGAGAGAAATTAAAGCCCTAACCTAATTTTAAGAGTGGAAGGGGGGACAAGGCCTCTAGAGGTGTGCCGGTGAGGAGGGTGGGGATCGCTGGAGCTAATGAGGGGAAATTAGAGCTCAAAGCTTGGTAGGAAGCTTCGTATGGTGGTGGGTTCTTTTCATCAGCGAGGAAGAAGAAGAGGGGGCTTTGCCAGCTCAATTACGCACGAATTCATCCTTGTGGAAGTTCAAGCACTTAAATAGAGAGGATTAACGCACCAATTGAGCCAAGAATCGCAAGATTTACTTACAAGTTTGGTCAATTTTTGAGCTTGCCAATCTTGACTTGTTGACTTCGATTTCATCCAAATAAGATCTCATGGAGATGCTCATCATATTCGGGATGATATCAATATTAATTCCACCAAATTTGGTGGGATTTGGTCTTGGCTTGGTCAATCAATTTAATGATCGAAATTCGATGTCAATGGATTCTTTCCCTTGCATTTTCGCTGCTTGTGGAGAAGATGAAGGTCGGCTTTGATGTGAAAATATTTGAAATGTAGGGGTGTTTATGCAATAATCAGAGATAAATGGGCAAAAATGCAAACTAGGTCAAGATGGATTCTGATTGAGCTAAAAATTTAGGAGTAACCTAATTTGGACCCAAGGAATCTAATGGTGTCCTCAAATTTAGGTTTTGAAGAAGTTTGAATGGATTATTTACACTTCAACCCAAAATAAAGCAATTTCCTACCTTAATCTTGGTTTTTGGTCAAAATAGGTTATTTAGTCAAAGTGAATGCTTCATACCTCATAGAATATTTTTCAATAAATTTTAGAAGATTTAGATTACATTTATTTCCACCAGAACCCATTCAATTGAAATGATGCTGTAAGTAGTTTTTATTAGTAAATTAATCTTCAATTATCAAAAAGCCCTAATTTAGTTAGTTCGAGCCTACTTCTTAGAAATTTAAGTTCATGTGACCTTTCATTAGTCACTGATTAACCCCTTAGTTAATATACATTTATAAATATTTGTTAAAACAACAGAATTAATTTAATTTCCTTTTTCTTCTTAATTTTAAGTCAAAACTGAATTATGCCCTTTCTTTGATTATTAAGGAGCATTTATCTCTGAAATTTGACTAAATTAGGCCAGTTATTGCAGATGATGGTGTTGTCATCAGATGCCACCAAATGTCAATCGATTCAAAGATTTGAGAGCCTTTCTATGAGCCTAGAGTTTAGAATACAAATAAGAAATGGGATTAGAAGGCAAGCTAATGAGAAATTGACCCCAAATCGAAGCCACCAAATCAACTTATTATTAACCACATATTCTAAAAATAGAAGGGACGAGGTAACGAGGATTGGGAAGTGATGCGGGAAATACACGTTTTGTTAATAATGCGAAATAGTGTCATTGTACGCGTAAATATGCAATCAACTCTTAAAATTTATAATACCTAGATAGTGGAGTATCTAGGGTCTTCCAAGGAGGCCAATCGTTAATCACATGAATTGATTCTCTCTCTCGCCTGTCAAATCAACACATGTATTTTTGTGATTTTAGTTTTGTTGTTTTCTTAGGGTATTCAAAATAATTGGGCAACAGAATGTGAGTATGATAATTACACAAAAGACTATGCCTATCACTAACCTAAGTGACAATAATGAAGCCTTTTCCTCTAATCTCACCCTAGGCAAGTGTGCCTAAGTTAATTAGAAGATAAGGGGTGTGGTTATGTATTTTTTTGAAGGGAAATGAAGGGGTGCTTAGATATTTTTGGAGGGAAAAATGGGAGGGAAATGAAGAGGCGCCTTGGTTTTCCCTCCAAAAATATATTCTAAAAGGTGTTCATTTTGGAGGGAAAAAATAAAGGGTGGAGATGGGTTGAACGGGTAGGTGTAGGGTTGGATTGCAAGGGTTTTGGACGGAAAAAGTTGGCACCATTTCTAGCTTAGGTCAAGTAGCTCAACTCAACCAAGTTGAGCTGAGTTAGGTCTCCGGGAGCTAGACTTAAGCTAGCCTAAGCTGGTTGATGACTTCTTCAACTGACTAAGTCTAGCTAGTTGATGGTAGTAGCTAGTTGTCAGGTTGAGCTTCCAGTGAACTGTTCTGAAATGGAGGAGCTGAAATGGAGCTAGAATTGAGTTGGGATCAATTGACTTGAGCTAGTTTGAGTTACCATCTAAGGTGAGCTGAATGGAGCTGAGGTTAACTAGCTCGAGCTACCATTCAGCTGAGATGAGCTGAATGGAGCTAAAGATAAGCTGATCTAGCTAGAATGAGCTGGGATCTAACTGGGATGAGCTGGATCTAGTTGGGATCCAACTGAAAGGAGCTTTTCTTTTATCTTTTGCCTTCCTGAATGCCAAGATATGTGGGATCTGACTCTATCCTTATCCCTGACACTCAAATAAACTTATTAAAAAGACAATAAAATGTAATGCATGCCTATCCTATGTAAACACCTAAATGCAGCCTGAAAACCCATTTACAGAGTTAAAAGCTAAAAGCTAGATCTATTTTAAGGCATAAAAATGATGATAAACTAACATTTATCAGGAAGGAGATAGTGAAAGTAGCATAGGCATATGATTAGAATTACAACGTGAGAAGTACTGTCCAGTGATGAGAGACTCATCATGGCCCTTAAATACCCCTAATTAACTAGTTTTCCTAGTTAATTAGCTAGGAATATGCTTTATTAGGGTTTAATTATGATATAAGGGAAAAATTAATAAGGGCCATAAAAATAAGTTAATAATCTAAAATTAAATGTCAATTAATATTATTAGTAATTTAAATAATAACTTAGACTCTAATTACAAAACATTTAGCTACTTAATTAATACTTAAATTAACGTTATTAGTATTTACACCAAAGTATGTAAATAACTTAAGTAATTTAATTAATTAAAATAAATAAAGCTAAATATGTCAAAAATATCTAATTTATAATCATATATAAAATGTTGGAAAAGAATTAAATTAAATTTAACTAAAAATGCCTCAGTTTACATTCTGGTCCTTAGAAATCATTTCAATCGAGTCCTTTTATGCATTTTTAGGTCCTTAAGTTCTCTTGCATATAGGTCCCTATGAGCACAGCATCTTCTTCCTCCTTCATCTTCATCTGCACAGATAACTCCTATACGTCGGTGACAAAACCGCTCGATCACCTGCTATCCCACGCCTGACAGTCGTTGCCATTGCCGCCATTGCTCCACTCACCCCCTTCTTATCATCTGATGGTTTAGATGAACCTTAAATCCTAATTTAGGTCAGTGAATGAGCTCACTGGCGTCAGAGACATCGCTGGTGGTTTAGCTGAACTTGGACGCATTTTCGTCCAAGTACAGCCCCCTTGACCTCTGCCATCACCTATAAATAGCTCACCGCTCCTCCGATTCATGCCTATCGACCCCCTTCCCTCTCTCCCACATCATGGTCAGTCAGTAGGTTTCCTCCACAACTCTAGCATCTCCATCCTCCTTCTAGAGCATTGCCGCCGAGGGAGTGCTGCCTCTCTCACCCGCTCTTCCTCTCTTTCGCCCTGCCAATGGCGATTGAGCACGCCATAGCTTCGGAATCTCTCCACTTCGATCAGTTGGAGTTTTTTTTCTCACCAATTTTAAATTTCAATCTTGCTTCCACCCTACCAACGGTAGATTCCCTCACCCCCTTCGTCAAGTAAGTAGAGCTAACTCTCAGGAGTAGATCTAGCTAAGTAATTAGATAGGATTAAGTTAGTTTAGTTTAGCTTTAGTAGCTTCTTCTCAGGCCCTGGAGAAGCCAAATCTAGCTTCATTGGGCTTCAATTCACTATTTCGTGTACTTACTCACCTTTCCCATCCCCTCATGATAATTTTACGCTTCTTTCCCCATTGATATATCAGCTTATGTGGCTAGACCATCCCATACTCACCGGCGACCTCCGCTGTCCATGGTGGAGGTCCCCGAGCTTAAACAGCATTCATTGGGGCCCTTCACCACCTTAACATCACTTAAGGGCCCCGTTTGATGTATTAATTTGATCAATTAAAGCCTATATCACAAACACCCAATTTCACCCTAACCTCTTAGGCTTGCTGTCAATGGTGGCTCAAGAGGAGTTCATCACCTAATCACCTACTCACAAAGCATCGCAAGACTCTCTTGAGTCTTTTCCCTCACTCAATTGAGTGAGAGATTGGTCTCTGAGTTCATACGAACTAATAATTCAATTTCCTTGAATTAACTGATCAATCTTTAAATTAAGCAATAATTTCAAAAATTTACCTGTTCCTGAGATTCCTTGTGACCTCAGAAGTTTATCTGGACCATTCATGGTTTGTTTTACAAAGGAATTCACTTCTGCATCTACTTCTGAGTTCACCAGATCTCCAGCGACCCCATTTTTATTTTCAACCCTTGACTTGTCCTAAGAAGCTCCAGATAGATTATTTTAGACTTAGGGATTAATTTTCTGTAGTTAGATCTTTGTCTCAATGCCTAGAGCTCCTCACTGAGCTTTGTCTTCTCCAACTCCGGCGGAGTTGGAGAGGAAATTCTGTTAGGACTTAGAACTCTCAATTAGGTCCACAAGCATCAGAAGGACCTTAAGAACCTAACTAGATTTTCAGTTCAGTCTTAGAACCTCTGGACCTTCTACCAAACAACTCTGTTTCTCACCTCAGGTGGAGCTACCTGAGAGCACTGTCTAAGTGCTCAAAACTTTGTTTTGAGGTGTTGAATGAATTCCTGAGGATGAATTAGGTCTATTTAGGCTTTTAATTTGGTCTGTAAAGCCTTGATTTTAAAAGTCAACCCTCAGGCTAATAAGGTCAAACCTGGAATCAATTTAAGGATTTAGTTTTTAAAACTCTGATTCGATGGATTAACTTGATTCATGGAATGATTTAAAGTTCATTTAAACTGATTTTATTAAGTTTCATTGAAGATTAATTGAGAATTGGATTTCTAAGCAATTAAGGTACAAACTGGAACCCAACATTGTTTTTAATGTTTTTGCTGAGTTTCAAACCTAAATCTTATCTCGATCTCTTGTTTATGACCTCTAAAATCAATTCAGATCTATTCTTGAGGATTTAATTTCTCTGTTGAGTAATTTGGAGATCAATTCCAAGCTCTGAGCACTGAGAACGAAGCTCATTAGCTTTTGCTGCTCCCTGAGACTTCTTCAGGCTCTTCTTCCTCACTTAAATGCTGCAGAACACGTCACTGGAGGCACTCAAGCCTTCAACTAAGAGCAAATACCTCTCTGCAGGTCGATAGACCTGAAACTCTTCACTACAGGCCATTCTAGCTGTGTGAAACATCTATTTTCGTCCATTAAATCGATGTACCAATCATGTTCAAAACACCAAATTGATGCTCAAATAAGATAGAGCATCTAAACAGCTATTGATTGAGCCTTTGCTCAACCGATTTGGTCCATTGAGTCGGCTAGAATCTTCAAGCGAAGATTGACCTGGGAGTGAACACATAGTCCCACCTCGAGAACTTAAGGCTGCACGACATGGTATAAACTATTTTTGTGCTGATACCATCCCGGTCGTCAGCGCAGGGTCAAAGAAAACTGATATATGTGCGGGTGCGTGCGTATGCACGTGCCTGTGCATGGGCGTGTGTGCCTGTGGGCGTGCATGCATGGGCCCATGTGGGCATGGATGTATGTGGGCTTGATTGGGCCCGGTACTGTGCATTGGCTGAAATGAATAGGAATCCACGTAATAACGAATTAGAGTGAGCCTCAAGTAGGGTCTGGTCCCACCCTATGGGATGCTGTGTATCCCCAAACGAGGCCCAGTCGTCCATTAAAAATATAAATTTTTGTAATTGAGAGAGATTAATGGGTTAAGTGAGTGTAAAATCGATTAAGTGTGGAACTAAAGAAGGCACCATAGGTTAAAGGAAGAAAAAAAGAGTTAATGAAACTAAAGAAGAGGGCGAAGGCTTAAGTGATTAAAGAGTAGTATAGGACAAGAGAGAAAGAGAGCGAGAGAGAACGCACAAGTAAAGAGAGAGAGAAAGAATGAGATGAGAGATGGTAGAGAGATGAAGAAAATGAAAGAAGAGAAATGCAAAGAATCAGACGTCCACACTTATTATCAGAAATCCAATTTCTCTTCTTAAGTCATCTAATCTTCTTTTCAGACATCTGATTTCAGGGCTGAAGTTACTTTTGTTATGTTTTTTAGCTTAAACTTGTTGTAAAGGCAATGATACTTCTTGTAATACCACTTCTTTGCCTTATATTCTTGTAAAAAGTTGTAATAAACATGTTTAGTTGGTTTTAATGACAAACTTTTATTGTAAATTTATTTCTTCTTAATGGAATATTGCATGCTTTGGATTGTTAATCTTTTGTACTATATTCATGTGCTTAAAATATATTGTAATTATAAATTTGATTGAATAAGTAGATAGTAATTATGCTTTAGGAATTAATGGTGAATTAGGATTCAATTATGCTTTTCCAGAGAACGACCTGGACTCAATCAATTAAAAAAGAAAATCAACTATAAAATGTCAAGTTAACTTGACCCTATACTACATTTTCGACATAAAATCAAGTTAACCTAAGTTATATTCTTGCATAATTAATTAAGTCTAATTAACTTAATTAATTGTGTTGAGAATTGATGCATCATTTTAATGGCGCTGTTGCCGAGGAGATAACTATAATTTACATTCACCATTATTTACGGTTTCTAAATATTTCTTTTTACTAATTTGCTTTGTTTTGTTTTGTTTCTGTCTTCTTTTTAGGGATATCTTAGCAAGTATTCTCAAGAAAGGCGGCAGGTTTTTCTATTTTTGTTTTCGTATTCCCATTATACATACCCATTGTGAGTATTTCTTTCTTAGTCTTTAGTATAGTTTGCATTCATGTATTTAGTTAGAAAAATATTAAAAAAATACAAAAATATTCATATCTTTCTGACCAGCAACAGCATGTTAGGCATACACTCCTAGGAGTGCTCATTCCTACTAGTACTTTTGTGATCTGACTTGGGATTTTCTACTCTGTTATCTCCCATCAACGAGAAGACACACACAAAAGCCCATGTAGATCCTTATCTTTGGAATTTAAGTAAGACCATATTTTGATTGAAAAGGTATAAAAAGCAGTCACCTTTACTATTTTCTATCATTTTTGTAAAAGATTAACTAAAAAAGAGGACTATTAAAACTCATGACATATAATCTGTTTGCAGATTTCATGCGGATTTTTATTGATCACGTCTATTGCATGCTATCACATACATAGTGCGATCACTAAAGTAACATGAGTCTTATACTTCTACCTCTCCTCTTTGCACCACTTAGGGCTTTAGTCAAAGATCAACAAGTTTGTCTCACTACTAGAGCCCCAGGGAGCTAGTAGTAAGCGATCTCGATCCTGGACCTTAAACCTTTGGGCCTTAAGGATACGCACCTGCGTAGACACGTTCTAGGACATGTATTTTGGATTGATACTATACTTGTTTGTGTTAATCTATTTTTTACGTATTCTTGGATTCTTCTTTTCCTTTGAAAAGAAGAAAAACTTGCTTCGTGCTGTTTTCTGGGTTTTTCTTGTCGTTGTTTTACTGCAGTGGTGTGAGTGTGCCTTTGCACATTTTTTTCTGTTTATGTGATCCCTGAAATGGCCTCTTGTATCTCCTTTGACAGGTCTACCTAGACTAGTTGCATCTAAGCAACCAACTATTTTCCTATCTACTATATCCGCTTTTTCTGTATTTGATCCTATGGACTAAATGCTAAATTTGAATCCCGAGATCCCTCTTCTTTTGGTCAGGGGGAGATTCCGCCTTTTGATATCCATGAGCCACTCCTGAACCAGAACCTACAAATGCTCGAGTAGAACTGGCAAATTAATTTGTTGACGGCTGCTCTTCAGAATTTGCAGAACCTACAAACCCATCCTCCTCCTTGACCTGAGGCAGGTTTTGAAAACCCTAATTTCCCGAATCCACCTCGTCCTAGGCCTCTACTCTGAGACTACTATATTCCTTCCAATGCACAAGTAGAGCCTAATGTTAGGATTCCCATTGGGGAAAATGACCCAGAGTTAAAGCCAAATATTATAGGTCTAATCCCACACTTTCATGGGTATTCTTCTAAGGATCCATTTCAGCACATAGAAGATCTGAAAATTTTATTTCAGACTCTTGGTCCTTGAAATCAGAGCTAGAAAATCCTACTCATGAAAATGTCCTCCTTTAGCCTTAAGGATAAGGCTGCCTATTGGCATAGAACGATCACATGACCTATATCTACTTGGAATGAACTAGAATCTGCATTCTTGAAGAAATTCTTCGCACCAATGCACTAAGGCGAGCCATCACGACTTTCACTCAGAATCAAGGAGAACCAATTCATGAAGTGTGGGAGCACTTTCATGAATTGCAAAGGAAATTCCCACATCACGACATCCCTCATTGGAAACTAATGCACATCTTTTATTATGGATTGAAAGAGGGCATTCACAATCTGGTCGATGCCTCTTGTGGGGGGAATTTCTTGAATCGTGATGAAGAATCCGCTTTAGAACTATTTGAAGGGATGGTCGAAAACTCGATCAACAATGCCTCAATGTCTCAATTAACATGAGGAAGCTCAACTTTGCATCAGAATCCGCATCGAAAGGGCATTCACAAGATCGGGAATCTGTCCAGTTCTATGGATTTAGAGATTATTGCAGAAAAATTGAACAAAGTCAATATTATAGCGAAGCATCTCGATGAAGTTTGAAATACGATGAAGACTCTTACGCCTCTTCTCGCTACGCAAAATCCCATGCATATACCTATTTCGCAAATTTCTGCGTGGAGGGAATTTGTGAATAAGCTAGATTCTAGAGATCCATCTTCCTTGGGTTTTCTATCACTCTTGTACCAACCCAAGGAAGGACCTTTGTCCCAACATCTTACCCACCTCTATCCCTACCCTTTACTATTGTAGAAAACACGCCACATCTTTTTGATTTACACACCATCCAGGAAAACATTTCTAGATCTAACCCATATTCAAATACCTAAACCCTAGATGGAGAAACCACCCAATTTTTTTTTGGGCTGACCACAATCAAAGACCATCTTATCCGACTCAGACCCGTCAAAACCCGCCTTCGTTGCCTTCTCAGCAACCGAATGTGAGGCCCAATCATGCGAGTACACAGAACTACTCAGGGTCGAATAGAGATTCGTAGCTCAACCAGATTTTGCGAGTTGTGACGGAGAGTCAGAGATAGAATGCTAAAGCTCTCGCTAAGATCCAAAGGAAATGTAAGGTAGAATTGGCTGATTTACAAAATCAGATCATGCTTTTAGTTGAGTCTCGTCAGCCAGGTACTCTTCCATCTCAACCAGCTCCAAATTCTAGGAATCTGCAAAATCCTAGGCAACATCAGGGCCAAGTACACTTCATCAATCAGGCCTTTGATTCAAATCAAAACTCACCCTTTGCACCTCCCAAAAGTGACTTACCAAACCCGCATCTGCAACCTTTGTTGTACTAAAATGGTCCACCTAAAATCCCAAATCAAAATTGACTTTGATGATCTACTGATTGGTTGGAATCACTTATCTTTGCCTCAATCTGTGATATCTTTATCTCGACACAAATCAGATCTACTTTTCATGAGATCCATTCTAATCTTTCTAAGATTTTTCATAGAAATCTGATTTTGGTTTTGGGAGATCTATTTTAGGCAAAAATCAGGGTGACTTTATCTGGGTGGTTTTCTTGTATGTTTTCCTATTTATTGAGCTAATTCTTTCTTAACTCCTTTATTTTTACCATATCTATCTTTTATGGGAGTTCTTTACTAAGGTTTATGCCTAGCTGAAGGCGTAAAACTTAGCACTTTATAGATAGTTGTTTCCTATTTTTCACACTTTTCTCTACCTATACACTTGAGTCTGTATCTAATTTGTCACTTCTTTATCTGTATTATTCTTCACTTAGTCCAACTGACCACTCTGACTTTTGTTAGAATAGAAATCGTCTGCATAGAGATCTTTTGATCTCCTCTATTCGAATCCTTTCATTACCCTACACTAAGTGAAGTGTAAATCTTTTTCACCCTTCTTACAATGAGGACATTGTAATATTTTGGCTTGGGGGGGTGTGAAGTGAACCTTAATACTCTAAGTGTATTGGTAGATAAAAGTAAAAATATAAAAAGTAAAAAAATAGAAATTCACGAAAAATAAAAAATAGAAAAGCTAAAATACCCTAAAATTTGAAAACATTTTGAAAAATTAATAACAATTTGAAAAAATTTTATAAATCATAAAAACTAAAATATATAAATACAAAAATTAAAAATGCATAAAATCATAAAAAATAATATTAGGAGGTTACATATTTTTCTTAAGAAGAAAAAGAAGACACAAAAACATATATATACTTATTTATACTAGTAATTAAAAGCTTAATTTTTCTTTTAGGCTAGAAATCAAAGATATATCTAGTTGTAAATAATATCTAATTTATAAGGGCATTGAATCCTTACTTGGATTTTACTTAAATACATTTTTCAAAACACGTATTTATTTTGCGAAATTTTGAATGAGATTTATTTGAGTTAGAATCTGAAACCATAAGGATCTGTTTTTCTACTCTTAACCCTGAAACAAAGTAACTAAGGTGTATTAAGTTTTAAGACTTAAATTTTGGAATTAAATTGTAACTTTTTTGCTCAATTAGACTAAGTTAAATCTTCTGCTTTTTGAGCATTTGTTTTTATCACCGAGTTAAAGTGAAAAGGCTAGATACCGAGAGTTAATTAAGTAAAGAGTTGGTAGAATTCTTAGTCATAAGATCTATTAGGCTATAGGTAGCTTAAACAACTAGGGACATTCAGCTAAACTTGGCAAGTTGTGTCTTGACAGATCCTGCAGGAGGATACTAATGATTTAAGGGACCTGAGAGTGAATGACTTTCCTGTCCAAGCTCTGGTTTAAGAGCTAAGTAACCTAAGTGTCCAAAATTCACACACATAGAGTTGTCTTGTTGGCATCTGAGACCGCAAAAACACAGAGGTTAAGAGATCGATTCTAAATCCTCTTTATTCCAAGGATTTCCATAGGGCGACTCTTGAAAGGGTGAAGGATGTGCCACTCACCTAGAAAAAGGAATTGGAGTATTATATTAGTAAGAAAAATGAGGAGGAGAAAAATAAAAAAAATAAAAGAGAATAAAAATACACCCTGCAGTTAAGCATCTTAGTACAAATGGATGATTATGCAATTTTATCCACCAAATAAAGCATCTCGGTATAAATGGATGCTATCCTTTCCTCCATCAAATAAAAAAACACATCGCTACATATGGGCGTTTTATCCTTTAGAAAAAGAAAGGAAAAAATACAAAGATAAAAATTAGGAATAAAAGACCTAGTGGTCCACCGGGGAAATATACATAAAAAGTGTTGACCTTGGGATAGAAAACTGGTGAGGGGAAAGCAACCAAATCTGAGTAAGGCCATGCCAAAGGCTTGAATTGGAATAAACTGGATTGGAAATTGATGTCTTAAGATCTAGATTTTTGCAACTTTGGATGCCTTTAGGACAATTCTACTCACGAGCACAGGTGCTTTAAAATCATAGCTACTGAACCTTTGCATTGGGCAGTGAAGCCTAAGAAATTAGCTTTTGAGGACTAGCAATTGAGGCCTAAAGGAGATAGATTGACAAAACCCTAGGTCTAGAAGTTTGTCCTTGGTGTTGTGGGCTGGCTAGTTAAGGATTTTACCATCTCTGAGTTTGGTTAATAAAGGGTGTCTAGTTAATTTGCAAAAGCTAGTTTAATAAAAATTAGATCTCACAAACCTAAGGATTAACTTAATTCTATTGGATTTTTGAGTTAGAATTTAAATTCCAATCTTGGAGTTTTGTTTTCTTAATCATTTTGGCCTCTTAGTTTCTAGGGTTGAGAGCAAATGTAGAGAATAAGTGGGTTTTCAGTATTCTGATCTTAAGAAAATTCCCATCAAAGATTCTGTTTTTAACGAATACGTAATTTTGAGAAGAGTTTATTTTTTTGAGTCTAGAGTAAGTCGATTCCTGCAAATGCTTTGCATATATATGGATATTTATTTAAAAATATAAAAACATTAAAAAAATTGAATATTGAAAAATTCTAACCTAAGCATTCCTCTACTTAGATTTATTTATAATTATTTAAACACCCTGATGCTTAAATCATCATATTTCTAGTTAATTTTGCTATGGACTAGCAAAAACTTTGGCTTGTAGGTATGATGAGAGACTCATCATGGCTCTTAAATACTCCTAATTAACTATTTTTCCTAGTTAATTAGCTAGGAATATGCTTTATTAGGGTTTAATTATGATATAAGGGACAAATTATAAGGATCATAAAATAAGTTAATAATATAAAATTAAATGTCAATTAATATTATTAGTATTTTAAATAATAATTTGGATTCGAATTATAAACATTTAGCTACATAATTAATAGTTAAATTAACATTATTAGTATTTACGCATAAGTATGTAAATAACTTAAGTAATTTAATTAATTAAAATAAATAAATATAAATAGGTCAAAAATATAAATTCAAGGCATTTATATAATACTTATCTAATTTATAATCATATATAAAAAGTTGGAAAAGAATTAAATTAAATTTAACTTAAAATGCCTCAGTTTTCATTTTGGTCCTTAGAAATCATTTCAATCGAGTCCTTTTATGCATTTTTAGGTCCTTAAGTTCTCTTGCATATAGGTCCCTATGAGCACAGCATCTTTTTCCTCCTTTCTTCTTCATCTTCATCTGCACGGATGGCTCCTGTATGTCAGTGACAACACTGCATGATCACCTGCTATCTCGTGCCTCACAGCCATCGCCACTGCCTCCATTGCTCCGCTCACCCCCTTCTTGTCATCCGACAGTTCAGATGAACCTTAAATCCTAATTTAGGTCAGAGAATGAGCTCACCGACATCGGAGACGACGCTGGTGGTTTAGCTAAACGTGAACGCATTTTCGTCCAAGTACGCCCCCCTTAACCTCTACCATCGCCTATAAATAGCTCGCCGCTCCTTCAATTCATGCCTATCGACCCCCTTCCCTCTCTCCCACACCATGGTCGATCAGTAAGTTTTCTCCGCAACTACGGCGTCTCCGACGCTGGTGGTTTAGCTGAACGTGGACGCATTTTCGTCCAAGTACACCCCCCTTGACCTCTACCATCGCTTATAAATAGCTCGCCGCTCCTCCGATTCATGCCTATCGACCCCCTTCCCTCTCTCCCACACCATGGTCAATCAGTAAGTTTCCTCCACAACTACGGCATCTCCATTCTCCTTCTCGAGTGCTGCCGCTAAGGGAAAGCTGCCTCTCTCACCCCCTCTTCCTCTCTTTCGCCCTGCCAACGGCGTTTGAGCATGCCACAACTTTGGAATCTCTCCGCTTCGATTGGCTGGAGTTTTTTTTCTCACCAATTCTAGATTTCAATCTTGCTTCCACCCTACCAATAGTGAATTCCATCACCCCCTTCATCAGGTAAGTAGAGCTACCTCTTAGGAGTAGATCTAGCTAGGTAATTAAAAAGGATTACATTAGTTTAGCTTATTTTCAGTAGCTTCTCCTCTGACTCCGGCGAAGACAAATCCGGCTTCATTGGGCTTCAATTCACTACTTCATGCACTGACTTGCCTTTCCCTTCCTCTCATGATCATTTTACGCTTCTTTGCCCACTGATATATCAGCTTATGCACGTAGACCATTTCCACACTCACTGGTGACCTCTGCTATCCATGGCGGAGGTCCCTGAGCTTAGACTGCATTCACTAGGGCCCTTCATCACCTTAACATCACTTAAGGGCCCCATTTGATGTATTAATTTGATCAATTAAAGCCTATATCACAAACACCTAATTTCACCTCAACCTCTTGAGCTCACTGTCAATGGCAGCTCAAGAGGAGTTCATCACCTAATCACCTACTCACAAAGCATCGCAAGACCCTCTTGAGTCTTTTCCCTCACTAAATTGAGTGAGAGATTAGTCTCTGAGTTCATACGAACTCATATTTCAATTTCCTTGAATTAACTGATCAATCTTTAAATTAAGTAATAATTTCAACAATTGACTTGTTCCTGAGGTTCCTTGTGACCTCAACAGTTTATCTGGACTATTCATGGTCTGTTTTGTAAAGGAATTCACTTCTGCATCTACTTCTGAGTTCACCGGAGCTCCAGCGACCCCATTTTTAGCTTCAGCCCTTGACTTGTTCTGAGAAGCTCCAGATAGATTATTTTAGACTTAGGGATTAATTTTCTGTAGTTAGATCTTTGTTTCAATGCCTAGAGCTCCTTACTGAGATTTGTCTTCTCCAACTCTGGTGGAGTTGGAGAGGAGATTCTGTTAGGACTTAGAACTCTTAATTAGGTCCATGAGCATCAGAAGGACCTTAAGAACATAACTAGATTTTCAATTCAGTCTGAGAACCTTTAGGACCTTCTGCCGAACAACTCCATTTCTCACCTCAAGCGGAGCTACCAGAGAGCACTGTCTGAGTGCTCAAAACTTTATTTTGAGGTGTTTAATGAATTCCTAAGGATGAATTAGGTCTATTTAGCCTTTTAATTTAGCCTGTAAAGCCTTGATTTTAAAAGTCAACCCTCTGACTAATAAGGTCAAACCTAGAATCAATTTAAGGATTTAGTGTTTAAAACTCTGATTTGATGGATTAACTTGATTCATGGAATGATTTAAAGTTCATTTAAACTAATTTTATGAAGTTTCATTGAAGATTAATTGAGAATTGGATTTCTGAGTAGTTTAGCTTCAAACTGGAACCCAACATTGTTTTTAGTGTTTTTGCCAAGTTTCAAACCTAAATCTTATCCAGATATCTTCTTTAGGACCTCTAAAATCAATTCAGATCTATTCTTGAGGTCTTAATTTCTCTGTTGAGTAATTTGGAGCTCAATTCCAAGCTCTGAGCACTGAGAATGCAGCTCATTAGCTTCTGCTACTCCCTGAGACCTCTTTAGGCTCTTCTTCCTCACTTAATGATGTGGAGCACCTCACTAGAGGCACTCAAGCCTTCAACTAAGAGCAAATACCTCTCTGCAAGTCGATAGACCTGAAACTCCTCACTACAACCCATTCTGGCCATGTGAAACATCTATTTTCTTCCATTAAATCGACGGGCCAATCATGTTCAAAACACTAAATTGATGCTCAAATCAGATAGAGCATCTGAACAGCTATTGATTGAGCCTTTTCTTGACCGATTTGGTCCATTGAGTTGACTAGAATCTTCAAGTGAAGATCGACTTGGGAGTGAACACATAGTCCCACCATGAGAACTTAAGGCTGCACGATATGGTATAAACTATTTTTGTGCTGATACCTTCCCAGTCGTCAGTGCAGGGTCAAAGAAAATGGATATATGTGCGGGTGCGTGCGTATGCATGTGCCTGTGCATGGGTGTGTGTGCCTGTGGGCATGCGTGCATGGGCTCATGTGGGCGTGGATGTGTGTGAGTTTGATTGGGCCTAGTATTGCGCATTGGCTAAAATAAATAGGAATCCACCTAATAACGAATTAGAGTGAGCCTCAAGTAGGGTCTGGTCCCACCCTACGGGATGCTGCATATCCCCGAACAAGGCCCACTCGCCCATTAAAAATATAAATTTTTATAATTGAGAGAGATTAATGGGTTAAGTGAGCGTAAAATCGATTAAGTGTGGAACTAAAGAAGGCACCATAGGTTAAAGGAAGAAGAAAAGAGTTAAAGAAACTAAAGAAGAGGGTGAAGGCTTAAGAGATTAAAGAGTAGTATCGGACAAGAGAGAGAGAGAGGGCACAAGTAAAGAGAAAGAGAGAAAGAATGAGATGAGAGAAGGTAGAGAGATGAAGAAAATGAAAGAAGAGAAATGCAAAGAATCAGATGTCCACACTTATTATCAGAAATCTAATTTCTCTTTTTAAGTCGTCTAATCTTCTTTTCAGACGTCTGATTTCAGGGCTGAAGTTACTTTTGTTATGTTTTTTAGCTTAAACCTATTGTAAAGGCAATGATACTTCTTGTAATGCCACTTCTTTGCCTTATATTCTTGTAAAAAGTTGTAATAAACATGTTTAGTTGGTTTTTAATGACAAACTTTTATTGTAAATTTGTTTCTTCTTAATGGAATATTGCATGTTTTGGATTGATTAATCTTTTATACTATATTCATGTGCTTAAAATATATTGTAATTATAAACCTGATTGAATAAGTAGATAGTAATTATACTTTAGGAATTAATGGTGAATTAAAATTTAATTATGATTCTCAGTGAACGACTTGGACTCAATCAATTAAAAAAAAAATCAACTGTAAAATGTTAGATTAACTTGACCTTATACTACATTTTTGATATAAAATCTAGTTAACTTAAATTACATTCTTGTGTAATTAATTAAATCTAATTAACTTAATTAACTATACTAAAAATTGACACATTAACCCGCAAGAATACAAGACATACCATCCAAGTTCACGAAAATATAGTCAATCTTTTGATGTATTCTCGGAACTCCCAACCTCCCGTTGCAAGATTACCACCCAACGAAAGGTCAACAAGCACCAGATTATCACCGAAGGCACAAAATTAACGAAGTAGATTGAGAATCCCTAAAAGGAATAACCCCAATTTTCTCAATAGAACATCGTAACAATACACAACTTAAATATCTTATTTCAATAAGAACTTATTGCTTGTCCCATGAGCTAGTAAGTTGTTTGAGCAACCAATTATTTTAGGAATGTTGCATTATAATGTTATAAAATAAATGTATTTATAAAATTTTACCGAAACTTTTACGGATTGACTTTTTCTTAACTTTTCCATTAAAATGATTATTATAGGCATTTTTATTCTCAATGAAATTTCACATATAATTTATCTAACCAGAAAATTTCATCTAGATGATTGGATTTCTCGTTTGGGTTTCTAAATGAGTTTTGGCTCAATATGTGCAATTTGTATGTGTGTGCTCAAATAACTTATTTGAGTTAAACTCATTTAGAATACTCTTATTGAAGAAATCAAACCATATGGGGTTAGAAAATTATTAGTTGGATAGATTGCATATAATTGCATATAAATTTCAACCGGAATAGAAATATTTGTGATAGTTGTCTTTAATTTTAGATTTATTAAAAGAAAAATAGGTTCGAATTAAAAGTATAAATGACATACTGTATAGACATATACTTAGTTTGATGTATTATAAGACAACTTTTGTAAAATAATTCATAACTGCTGTAAGACATGAGAAATAACTTGTAGCGGAGGACCCTTAGGCACACTAGAAATTCTCCTATATATATACCCAGTTTCCGTTGTATTTTTATTCTATCTTTTCATAGTGGAGTCATTCTCTACGCTTAATTATACATGGTAATGGAAATTCTCCACGTAAATCTTTGTGTTCCCGGAGAACTTGATCTATTTTTCTTCTTTTTGTTTCATGGTATCTTGATTGTAGGAATCATCGCCATTCCCGGCCCAACACTTAAGCTTTCGATAAGTCAGTCAAGTACGTCTTAATTAACTTATGGCAAATGGAGGGAGTTTGCAAGAATGAATGAGAGAGGTTAGAAATCAGATGAGATATATAGAGATGGATGAACTGTCCGAATAGTTGCAGATTCTTCTTGGTTAGGGACAGAGAGGTGGATGGATGGATGTGCATGCACAAAATGAGTTTGAAGAAGTAAAAAAGAAAAATGACAATGCCCATAATAGTAGAAGAGGGTGCCATTGCCATATTTAGAGAGAGAGAGAGAGAGAATGCAAGGGGGAGGGAAAAAGATGGACAAAATCAAAGGGCAGTTAGTTGTGTGGGAGGAATTGGAATCCAATCAGTTGGAACAAGAGAGAGAGAGAAATAGGTCTGGGCAGCTGCTGCATATCTCCCATTCTCGTGGGGGCATGCTGCCCCTCCTAGCTAATAATCTCCCCTTTCGATTCATCATAGGTTATGGGCTGTTTTCCGTGCTTCAAATCCGTTGAGAGAAAGGATTCAACTCAGACACCACCAAAGGAATTACCAACAGATGGGAATCCGCTCGTCTCCTTGGTTGAAAACATCTCCTTCAGAGCTGGTATGATCGATGCTCTATTCCATTAGGGTACATATCCTGCGAGAAATATTGTTTCCTCTCCTTATTAGTGTAGCTTTTAATTTGTTGGGCGGATCCTAGATAAGTTTGAATTTTTGTAGACACAATTAAGTTTCTCGAGGGGATTAATTAGTTGGTCTCTCTATTTCAGCAGCCCCGTGTAAGCTACCATCGAAATTTCGATCAGGTTGATAAAATTGGTCTACTTGATATATGGTCGTTCCGTTGCCTACGGTTTCCTTCCGAAATTTTGGCCATTCGCAAGTTTTATATTAATTGCTTAGCCTTTTTTCGGTTCAGAAAGTCAAAGTTGACAGCAATTTTCCCTTCAATATATATATATGTATATATATATATATATATATATGTATATATATATATATATTCACAGTAAAGCCTACAATGAAATTAAGGAACTACCCATACGAATCGATATTTGAAACTTTTATTGGAGGAAGATTAAGTTTGTCGAAAGATTTGAAATTAAGACAAGCAAGAAGAGGTTGAGCAATATAATTGGGTATTTTCAATTGACAGAGCAACTTTTATCCTAATTGACGTGCACAAGTTTCCTCCTATTGTCCTCCTATGAATTATTATATGCCTTTTTCTCTATGCTTCTTTCTCTTATTCAACTGAAGCATTGAGCTATTAGCCCTTCATAAAGAACTCAAACAAATTTCTTTAAATGGAGAATTAAATGTTGCTGTCAGACATGACACCACAACCCTAGAAAGCTTTCGCAGGTCTTTGAATTGCCCGTATGGGATTTTGGGCTTGAAATTTAAAAGAAAAAAAAAAATCATAAACTGCTGCTATTTTAAGTTGATTTCATTTTAGAATATTATAGAATACATTTCATTCAAAAGGCACCATCCCTTTCAAATGTAGCTAATACTGTGTTCCTAAAAAGAAATAACTTTCAAAAAAATAACTGTCGGGGTAAAAGGATATGCAAGCAACCACTTTTGAGAGAATCTTTTTTATTTTTATTAATGGATTTTGATAGTATCATTTCTCAAATACTGAAAATAGATCCAACAATTTCAGAATATGAAAAATAGGCAATTTACATGCTATTAAGAAACTTCATCGCTGACCAGCTTTTTCTTTTTCTTGAAAATATGGTAGTCTATCTTATTTACCCCTTACTCCGTAGAGGCTAGAAAAAAGGTAGGAGGACAGCACCAAATTCTATCAAGTACAAGAGAAAGAGGACCATGACTCATGACCCAGTACAAAACTATAAAGCAAGCAAGAAATGCAAAAAAGTCAAAAAAATAACATAAGTCATCGGAATCCTATCTAGAGTGATAGTACCCTGAATACATTGAGGTTACTCCAGTGAAGAAGAGAAGATCTTCCAGTCGGTAGCGTTGATATCTGCAATCCTTTTGGCTAATAGATTAGTAGAAGGGTGAATGAATTCTAGAGATTGTATTTTCGAATGTGAAAACTAAAGTGCAAGAAAATCTCTCCGAGCATGACACGCCACTTGCAGCTTCCCATTCCACCAGTAGTAGTAGAGAAGTGTGGAGTCAATCTCAACCTGAAAATCATAAAATCGACTAGCAGAGACTCTGATAACATGACTAATAGCTTTAATAGCAGCAATATCATAACTTATTTTGGAAGTTTTATAGCAACCAACCATACAATGGGGACCCTCGGAGTCGTGGATTGTCCAACCAAGATAAAAGTAGTTTCCATCAGATGTAGATATTGCGTTAATTTTAAAACCCCTAGAAGGACGAACCCAACTAACAGGGAAAGATGCATATCAAAATTTACGTGGCCAACAACTCATTTCAAAATTACGCCAGGAAGACTCAAGATGAAAATGGATTTTTTGGAAATGGAAATTTCCATGCTTAATTCTATTCCTTATCCACCAAACATTATACCAAATAAAGCAGATGAGTCCTTTTATCCTGGAATTAGAAGGGTACTGAAGGAAATAGGAAAAGAAGAGTAAGGGATTAACCTTTCTAAGCTGAGTTCTCCGGAAAGCCAATCCAACAACTTCATGAAGAAGGTGACTTTGGACAAAAATGTGGTGCGTTGATTCAATGTTAGGTCTGTTCGGACAACAAAAAATTTAGAGACAATAGTGATGCCAAGTTTGGAGATATTCTCATCAGTAGGGAGGCGGTTTTGAAGGATGCGCCAGACACATAAGGAGATTCTTATTAAGGGACCAAATTCCTTTGAGTCTAAAATAATGAGTGTCATGATGGAAGTTTATAGCATAAGCAGAAGAGACAAAGAAAGAGCCAGACTGATTAGGAGTCCAGATTGGAATATCCTTAGTTGGTTCTAGAAGAGTATTTTGAACGGAATTGCGGATAGGAAGAGGAATGATTGCCCAATGTCGAAGGTTCTGTAAGATTGGCAATCCGGGAGAATTTAGAGAGCCATCCGAGAGGAAGTCTTCAAGAGGGTTATCACCAATCCATAAGTCAATCCAAAAATCCACATTTCCTTCATGTACCTCCCATCGGATAAAAGGTCTCATAGTCTCATAGGCTTCATAAAGAACTTTAATTCTAGCAAGACAGGTAGCAAACCTTTGGAAATATAATCCTTTAACAAGATTACTGTACAAGGAGTCAGAGAAGAGGATCATATATTCTAAAAGCCTTTATGACTAAAGAGAGATCTCTAACTCCATGACCACCAAAATCATAAGGTTTAGTGATATTCTTCCAACTTATACAGTGATACTTTCATGTTTAGTAATAATAGTTTCTGGGACTTCAATAACAGAAAGTAAGTGAATTGGAATTGAGGATAGAACATGTTTGATAAAAGGCAATCTCACTGATCTCGAGAGAAGATTTCCTTTCCAACCTGCCAACTTGGAGGTAATTTTATCAATAATATCATAGAAATAGGAGACTTGGGCTCTACAAAAAAAAATAGGGCATGCCAGATACTTGAATGGAAATGAATCGAGCTGGTAACTAGTAGTATTAATAAGACGTGAGATTCTACAGAATAGGAAAATACGACCAATGAAGCAAGAGCTTTTAAGAGAACTGATGGGGCGGAGATTCATCATGAAAAGGTTTGAGTTTGGAAAACCCATCGTCGTAGTTTGTTTCGCAAGGAAATCCGTCAATCAAATAAAATTTATAATTGAAACTCGAGATGAGTCCCGGGTCGAACACGGGGAAGCGAACGTTGGTTTGAAAAATGTGCATTTCGCTTTTATTTGTTTTTATCATTTTTATCTTTTCTTATTTTTTTTGGTATTTTTATCAAGCAAGGGATTAGGTTGATGAAAACTTTATTTACTTGCAAAAATAATGTAGAGAGAGAGGGGAACAATCATATATTTATGAACAAATGTTTCTACAACTATGAAAGCGGGAAAACTACACTACAAAAGCGAAAAGATAGAAATAGGTGCGAAGAATCCCCCTCGATGGTCACTTGGAGGATGGATCGCTCTGATAGTACCCCGAAGAAGGTGGTGAGGAGCAGGACGAGGGAGAATGATAGTGGAGGAAGGAGGATGGGTCAGGACATCGTCGCGGCGAGGATCTTCTTCTCGAAGGAGGTGAGAGGACAACTACGGGATGCTTCATGAATGGGGATGAGAGGCGGGAAAATATTTTATTCTACTCTAGAGGAGCATCCCAGGCTTGGGACAAGCTCTCTCTAGAGCCTTGGAGGTGGTGAGGAGAAGAAAGGAAGAGACGATGAAGAATGGGAGGGGTAGGAGTCCTTTTATAGTGGAGGAAAGGATCAATTTCATTTACAAGACATTTAGTGACGGTCATAAACATCGCTGAAGATCCACCGTAAATGTTGCTAAAGACAACCTTACACCTACGCTACTGTTGCGTTAGTGCATGATCCACGCACCCGTGTTGCGCACTGTGCCTTTGTGTGCACCTGCTAAGCTGCTGCGCGTGCATGTCTCCACGCTTACGCTATTGTGCGTGTGCGGTGGCACGTGCGTGCGCATGGGCGGCCTAGGTTGCGTCACGTGGCGTGATCTGGGTCGTCCCTCTTCTTTCCTTTGTAGGGGTAGCTACAGAGGTCGAATTAAGTCGATTTTCCATCGTTGGGCTGCAATCGTTGACCCGAATCCATTAGTGCGGTCGGATTTGTCATTTGAAGCTCTAGATTACGTTACCTATTCCCTCGGCCGTTGATCTTCCTCGAATTACATATGGTGCTATGGGACTCTGATTAAGGCGTTAGACTTTGATCGTCGTCCTGATCAGATCTGTATGGTCAGATCATCAATCTGAGGCTCCGAATTAAATCTCCTTCTCCCCTTGCCATAAAAAGGACACAATTAACCTAAAATATACACTACTCTAAATGCAGAATGATGCATGCTATGCAATATTTATAATATGAAATGCATATCTAAGCCTATGAACATACATGAATAGGCATTTTATCTTCAATAATTGTATCTACGTCATACCTCCATGCTTATTTTTTGCTATATGCTATGTATAAAAATGCAATTAGGACTCAATTGCTTAAGGCATTTGTTGTTTATTAACAAAAGGAAATTTTCAACTAAGATCCTAAACTACAAAAACTCAACAGTACCTCGGTGTCTGCCAGAATGCAGACTGCCCAAGTCTTCACCTTATTTGAAAAGGGAAGATACATTTTTTTACTTTTTCTTCTTTTCTTTTTTTTTTTTGAACTTTTAGAGTTTAAGAGTTTCAGGATAACTTTTTACGTCTACCCGACCTGTTGAAGACTCGAAAAGGACTCTAAGTGCAAAGCATCTTGTGAAAGGGTGATAGACTCACTAAGTGGCCGTTAAAATAGATTTCAGGTTTCTATGACCCTAGGTGACCTAAGAAATTCTACCTAAAGGTTTATCTTTCCAATCGGTAGCTTTCTCCCTACTTTTTTTTATTTTTTTATGGGGTCAACACAAGAGTAAACCTAGTGTATATCTCCCTAGTTTATTCTACTTCCTTGCTTCTTCCCTAAGTGTTTTGGAAATTATTTATGCATTTTTGTGAGTTAGGCTCAGGATAATCAGTTAATAGGCTATTAGCTATGGCAACTTGCCAATCATACTCGTGCGGTGAAGTGTAGTTTTATTTTTTTTTATTTTCTCCTTCTTCTATTTTTTTTCTTTTCTTATTTTTTTCTTTCTTTTCTTTTTATTTTTGAGTATCATTTTTTTTCTTTTTCTGAGTAGGTGGCTTTCTTGGTCTAAGATTTACCTAAAAGCAATAGAATGAGTATGGTCATATAGCTGGGCTCTGGGCAACCAGCCAATGGGCTGTTACCCATGACAACTTGCCAACATACGATCCTAGAAAGTTCATTAGCTACCTAATTTCCATAAAAACCATCGAAAAATGAGTCAGTGCAAATAGTGTGTAGATGCTTAGGCTTAAAGTCCCCTCAAAGTAGATGGTGGGTTGATAAGTCGTGTACTTATCACCCTAATTTATTTACGAAATTAAAATAAAATTACTTTACGAGGACTCAAATCTAAATCCACATTTGAGTGGACACCAGGGCTAATTAAGCTTGAAAACCTGAAGAGTCTAAGTATTTAGGTCTTATCATATCATTTCCTAAAGTTAATAACTTCCAAATGCCTAAGTTCTCTTCTCCTAATTTCTTTCTTCATTTTTTTTTAAAGAAAATAAAAGAAATAAATTCTATGGAGTTAACAAAATGATTTCAGGATTAATTATCCACCTCCCTTGCCTAAATGATGTAATGTCCTCATTGTAAAAATAGAGACATGAAAAGGGCAGAGTAAACAGAATATTACCTGAATTTCATGAAAATCCAGTCAGCTCCACAGAGAACGTGGAATATACACACATGCTAAATTTATTACCTTCAGTTAGGCATGATTCACAAGTAAAAAATACATTAAATGTTCAGAAGTATAGGTCAAAATTAGAATAAGAAGATTGATTTTGTGACCTGCAAAAAGATGTCCATAGATGTGGACTAGAATGTGATGCAGGCCCATGCCCCAAGGTCGAGTGGTTCTCAGGTTCTGGATGAAAATCACCCAGAATCAGAGATTATTGTGCTTGCGGGTCGGGCCTGACGTATTGTAGTAAGCAACCCAAGACTAAAGTGTCGAACAAAAGGTAGATTTGATTTACTAGGTTCAGATGTCCACTTAAAGTTCATCTTAGAAAGATAGTCAGTTATTCCAAGCTTGGGTTGCACATCAAAGATATCATAAGGGTCTTGGTAGAAAGTAGGTGGTTTAGGTCAACAGGAACCCATAAATCCAAACTCCTGCTTTCCCTAAAGTTAACTTCCTAGATCCACATTTCCAAATTCCTATCCTCCAACATCAAGTGTTTGGGTTCCGGGACCTTTAGCATATCATTCACCCCATATGATTTACCCAAGTCTAGAAATCATGGCTGAATCCGAATTGACTTGGGCATAATGATCTCAAAAGTATGATCATTCAGCTCTTCGAGGTGTGGTTGAGGAATGGGGCTACTGATTGAATCTTCTAGTAAATGAGGATTCAGATCCTCCAAGTTAGCCCCAACCAGATCACAATCTTCAATAATCAGGCTATCAAATGGTTCGTCATACTCCTCAAGCCCATTTGTCTTACTAAAATCATTTTCCTTAACTTCAAGTGAGACATCACCTAAAGATTCTTTACCCTCAGAGTCAAAGAATTCTTGATCCTTATTTACATGTCTCAAAATCGTATGTCATTTCCTGGTCCATAGAGACATATTTTTTCACACTCCCTGGCTCGGGGATCTCGGGTGAAGCAATTGGTTCATCCTCAATGGGTTGCTCTAGATCGACTTGGTCATCTTGAGTTTCAAAAAATGTATCCCCCTGACAGGCACTTGAGCAGGTTCAGACATTGGCTCTCTTGAAGGGGGTTCATCTTGAGAATCATCCCAAGACTGGACTAGAGCAACCATAAATTTCATCCTCATTCTCAACAATTTCCCAAGTAGAAACTCACCTGGGCCCCTATCCCTAACATCTTGGAGCAAATCCAATAAAGAGCTATTTAGCGCATCAATCATTTTGATCATGGGCTCCAATGCTTCAGTGCATGGTGTTGGCTGAGCTTCTAAAAACTATATGGTGTTCCTCAAGTTAGCCAACACCCTGTCTTAGACCTAGTTCACATGAATCGAATGGTTTAGTTCAGGGTTGGGTGGGTTCAGGTTAAATCTAAGGGAGTCAAGATATTGAGGTTCTCGGGATCCTCCCTAAAAGTAGGTCATTTTGAGTTGTTCAAAAAATGGTGGTGACATATATTTAGTGGAATACTAGGGAGGGTAGGTGTTATAATCATCATATCCTTCCTAATTGTAGATCGGGTTGGTTTGGTCATAAAAAGGTGGAGATCTATAATCATTGTAGGCATGAGAAAGATAATAATCATAGTCCTATTGTCTAGGGTTAGGCCCTGGACACTGAGGTCCAGATTCATATCCCCAATCAAAGTTTCCTGGTTAGGAGATGGGTAATCATAAGTCGAGTCGAGATAGTAATCATCTTGAGGATATGTGTTGGTAGGAGGGTAGGATTGGAAATGTGTGAGATGTGGAAGGATACATAGTAGAGTAAGAGGGAAAACAGAGAAGAGAAAGAAAGGTGCCCTGCAATACAAGCAACCAAACATGTCCTTATGTGGGTAGCCTAAAGACCTATAGACTCCTATGACCCATCTTGAGAAGATAGAAATGATCTGGTCTACTTCTATTCGATCAATCCAACCAGTTAAGGGGAGGGGCTAGGGAGAAGGTTCTTCCTTTGTCTTGTGCCTCTGGTTCCTTTGATACCCCCCAACTACGATCGTTTGATGCTACTCCCCTAGCTAGACATCAAATGGACCAGTACAAGTAGATTAATAAAAAAAAATCTCAATCTGAATCCTGAAGAGTGAATCAATCCTTAAGGCTAATGTCTACTCATTTTTTATTAGGCTTGGGATGATTGTGCTCTTGGAATGTGATGGCCCCTTTAGATGGGTTGTGCCTTTAATGATCAGTTCAAATGCGTGTGTGTGCACAACCATGGTTTTCAAACATGGTTATTTGATGATGTGTCTTTTAGGGTTTAACCTTGTTTAGTAGCTTTTAGGGTTTAATCTTTAGGTGTATTCGATCAATATTTAGTAGAACACTCTAGGTAATGAAAGCACTAGTGATGATATATTCCTTTAGAAATAAAAAAAAAATGTGGAGTGCCTATTTCAGCCCTAAAAATCAACCCTAAGTGGCAAGCTACTTGATGAATCACTTTTAATTTGACTGGTGTAGCCCACATAGTTCAAGCAATTAGCCTGTTGCACCACTTGTTAAGGCACACAAGAATGTTTGACCTATTCAGATTTTTACTCACTTATGTATGTGTTACGTTGAAGTGTACCAGGTCCACAGGTCAAATCCCAGGTTAAGTGGTAGAATCAAAGTGATTATGCACCTTAGGGTTAGAAATTGTGGGTGTTAACTGTGTCTCTTTTAAGTTAATCCCACAAGAAGAGAAGAATTTTTTCCTTTTTGTATGTTTAATTTATGAAGGGTGAGGTGAGTCGAGGTGGCAAACAAGACAAACAACTTCTATCCTAGGGTTTGTGAAAACACCTAAGTAGATTAGGTCTTGATTATTAAGGTGGTGAAATGAACTAGTGGGTGGGGAAGTAGGGGGAAACTTACAGAAATCTCTACCTGCACTTTACTCCAATTTACCTCCTTCAGCTCCTCAATCGGGCTCCTGCAAGACAGTGAATCGAAGAAGAAAGATAGCTAAGAAAAATATGTAAGTAATGCAAAGAAACATGGAAAGAACCAAAGAGCATTGCCTCCCCAGCAACGATGCCAAAATGATGCGTGAATTTACAGGCGTAAAGGGTTCGGGTTTGGAAAACCTGTTGTCATAGTTCGATTCGCAAGAAAACCCATCAATTAGATAAAATTTATAACCAAAACTCAAGATGAGTCCCGGGTTGAACACGGGGAGGCAAACGTTTGGTTTGAAAAATCCGCATTTCGCTTTTATTTGGTTTTGTCATTTTTATCTTTTCTTATTTTTTTGGTATTTTTATCAAGTAAGAGATTAGGTCCATGAAAACTTTATCTACTTGCAAAAATAATGCAGAGAGAGAGAGGAACAATCATATATTTATGAACAAATGTTTCTACAACTATGAAAGCAGGAAAACTACACTACAAAAGTGAAAAGATAGAGATAGGTGCGAAGAATCCCCCTCGATGGTCGCTTGGAGGACGACTTGTTCTGATGGCACCCTAAAGAAGGTGGTGAGGAGTGAGACGAGGGAGAATGATGGCAGAGGAAGGAGGATGGGGTAGGACATCATCGCGATGAGGATCTTCTTCCCGAAGGAGGTGAGAGGATGGTTGCAAGATGCTCCATAAATGGGATGAGAGGTGGGAAAATATTTGATTCTACTCTAGAGGAGCATCCCGGGCTTGGGACAAGCTCTCTCTAGAGACTTCGTGGTGGTGAGGAGAAGAAAGAAAGAGATGATGAAGAATGGGAGGGGTAAGGGTTCCTTTTATAGTGGAGGAAAGGATTAATTTCGTATAGAGGACATTTAGTGACGGTCATAAACATCACTAAAGATCTGCTGCAAACGTCGTTGAAGATAGCCATGCACCCATGCTGCCGCTGCGCTAGCAAGTGCTTTGCGTGCTGTGCCTCAGTGCTCGCCCATGCACGCTCACTGTTCTATTGCACATGCGTGACTCCACACGTGTGCAAGCACTCATGCTGCTGTGTGCGTGCATGCGCATGGGCGACCTGGGTTGCACCACGTGGTGCAATCTGGGAAGTCCATCTTCTTTCTTTTGTAGGGGCTGCTATATAGGTTGGATTGAGTCTATTTTCACACCATTGGGCTACAATTGTCAACCCGAATCTATCCGTGCAGTTAGGTTTGTCGTTTGAAGCTCCGGATTGCATCACCTATTCGCTCGACCGTTGATCTTCCTTGGACTGCATACAATGCTACGAGACTCCGATCAAGGCGATTTTAGAGGTGTTGGAGTCCAATCATCATCCTGATCAGATCCGTTTGGTTGGATCATTAATCCGAGGCTTCGAATTAAGTCTCCTCCCATGGTGATAAAAAGGACACAATTAACCTAAAATATACACAACTGCTTTAAATGCAGAATGATGCATGCTATATAATATTTATAAGTTGAAATGCATATCTAAGCCTAGGACCATGCATGAATAGGCATTTTATCCTCAATAATTGTGTCTACATCAAGAACTAACCCTTTGTCCAACAACAGATTCAAAGGGATGAATAAAAGTGGTCAAATTCGAGATAGAGTGGGAGTTACCATTTAAGAAAATTATGATGTCATCAGCATAAAGCAAAGTTAAGGGAGGCTTAACCCCCCCTCTTGATAGAGAAAGGAAAAATTTTGCCAGATTTCTCCAAATCCTTGAGGCCTCTAATAAAGGGTTCCATGAAAATGTCAGAAAGAAAAGGAGAAATTGGATCCCCTTGGCGAAGGCCATGAGAGACACTAAAGAAAGATGAAGAGCTCCCATCAATGAGGATGGATGATCCCTCGTGCTGAACTAAACCACTGATGAGGTCCACCACATGATCAGAGAAGCCAAATTTCTTTAGAATGGCAAAGGGAATATGCCATTCGACGTGGTCATAAGCTTTTTCAAGGTCAAGTTGAAGAATAACATTAGAACCAAAGTTTTTTCGATCTAGTCTTTAGGCAAGTTTGAAAGTTGTGGCAATATGATCAAAATCGACCTGTCTTTAACAAAACTAGGTTGTTCGAGAGATATGATATTAGGGAGCAAACGAGCAACCCGATTCACAAAACTGGCAAAGGTGAGTTTATAAATGACATTGCAAAGGCTTATGGACCTAAAATTAGAGAGATCATGGGTTACAACTTTCTTGGGGATAAGGGTATGAAGGTAGTATTGAAGGCACTAGGAGCCTTGTGCACTAAGAAGAAATGAGATATACCAATAGTAAGGTCCATTTTAATAAAATAGCAACAAGTGGAAAGGAATGCAGCATTGAATCCATCCAACCTAGGGGTTTTGTTGGGGGGCATTTGATTAAGAGTTTCTAAGATCTCAAGTTCTGTAGCTGATCTGATAAGGGTGGAGGAATCTTCAGAGGTTATCAAGTTAGGTATGACATCAAGAAATTGATTAGTAAAATTTGTAGGCTCCGAAGAGAGGAGGTTTTGAAAATAAGAGATTGCCACCAAAGCCACAGTGATCCAAGAGCCATTGCCAAAGATTTTGTTAGGAGAATTCCTAGATCATTTAGCAAAATGTGTCTCTATAGTAGCAACAAAAAAATTATTGTTCCCTTCATTAAATTTAAGCCAGTTAAGTTTAGCTTTCTAAAGTAAGAAATCATTTAATTTAGCAGAGGCATTGTCAAGTTGGATTTGAGTATCCGAGAGCTGAGCAGAAGTGTTTTCATCCTAATGAGATGTCAATTTGGAGTCCAAGTCATCATGATGAGACTCAAGGTTCTTGATAACCACCTCGATATCACCAAAAGTCGATCTATTCCAAGACTTGAGGGCTTTCTTGAGGATGTAGAGCTTAGCACAAAAAATCATTAAAGGATTCGAATTTGGATGGGAGCAAGGTTGTTGCTAGATAGAATGAACTCTCTCTTTGAAATGAGGGTCCTGAAGCCACATATTTTCAAAACGAAAAGGACGAGGGCGAGTATGAGTAGCCAAGCACAAAGAAAGGATCATCAGCAAATGATTAGAATTCCTATGAGAAAGATAAGAACTAGGGGGTGAGAGAGTCATTCCCTCAGCATTGACAAGAATTCTATCCAATTTTTGGTGAATGCGACCACAATCAGATCTACCATTACACCAAGACATTTGATTACCAGCTAAAGGAAGGTCAAGTAATCTAAGATTGTCAATAAAAGTTTTAAACTTAGAACTTTGGACTTCTCTAAAGGGGAGACCTCTAATCTTCTCAAAGACAAAGAATACAATTGAAGTCTCCACCTAAAAACCAAGGACCAGAAACTCGGTTAACTAAATTAACAAGAGTGACCCATAAGGAGTTACGATCATTGATGTACCATCTAGATCGTTAGTTAATTAGGGCTAATTAATAATGTCATAGTATAGTTACGTAATCCAAACGAATGTCATATATTTATATACAATTTTTACTGGTTTTATTCTAGGTCGTTCACTAGGAGGTAGTTATTGATATACATCACTCTTTATTATCCAAAAATCATCTTTTATTTCAAAAATGTGAAGTTTATTTACAGCTGAATGAATAATGAATAAAAGAATCAAAGAATGAATTAATCTAAGTCAATTATGTACAACAATGAATAAATCAATGTTAATGGCAATGCCTTAAAGATATTCAAAAACTAATCTAAACTAATCTAGGTTAATCATATACACTAATATCTAAGTGATGCCTTAATATAGTCACAAAAAAATATATATATACAACAATATTACATACTATACTAACATATGTATACTATGTATGCCAACATATATAAACATCACAAAAGGGCCTTAAAATACTTATATACAAAAAAAGGCAAAAATATACATATAATACATAATATTTACTCTATAGACCTATATATTATACTAACAAACATTTATACTAACATTTATACACGCACACACACATACATAAATGGCAACACCTAACTTAATTCTTTAATACTTGACACCACACATACTTAACACCTAACTAATTTACAATTAACTCACACACAACACTTAGTTAACTTAACACTTAACCTAGGTTGACCATAACCAAAAATTTGGAATTGGTGAGCCCAACCTTTTACGGATTCAATAGCCCACTAGGAGTCAGATCGACCACTACTAATCTTGGGCCTTAATTTTTATTTAGTGTTTCTGAATAGTTTCAGGCCAATACCAGCCCACATGAATCGTACACGGCCCACGCACGGGCCTACAAGCTCCCAGACCACACTTTCTCTTAAAGCATGGTTAAGGGTTTTAATGCTCGCTGGGATCCGACCCCATTACTGGACAGTCGGTCCCAGCATCCAATCACTTATATATGGCCTCAACTGCCTAACAGCTTCCGATGTGGTGCTATTAAGAGCACCAAATTGCAATTCTAAAGCATGGTTTGTAGCCAATTCTAGGCCCTGATTTAGATAATAAATAAATAAATATTTATTTATTAAATTATATGGTTAAGTAGCCTATACATAGGTCTTCTTATTGGTATAGTTTATTTACAATTATTAAATATAAAAATAAATTTAAAAATTCATTGAAGTTAGGAATAAATGCACATTGATTTGTTGTTTAATTTCTTGATTAAGGCACAAATTAATAAATTAATGGTACAATTGACTTATAAATTAGTTAATTTACATTATTAGATTATTATTACATATTTTAATTTATTTTTATTGATTTATTTCTCTTTATACACATTTAAATATACAGTTATACATATATATATTTATACAGTATAAATACTATTCTATAGTATAAATACGTTATAAATGTAATGAAAATACTTTGAACAATAATATACAAGTATACAGCATAATTTATTTCATTATTTTGTTAATTTACTAATTTAAATTACATTAACTTACTAATATAGCTAATTAGCTTATAAATATAATTATGTACAATATATAGATAAATAAATAATAAATATAGGGGTAGAGTACTGTACATTATAATTACTTTAAGTTATATCTACAGTTACAATTGTGTTTATAAATATATTCATAGCTATTTATAAATACATAAGGATTATGTACGTATATTATAAATAAATAAATACATAATTATATTATTATAATATATACTATATAAATTAGCATAAATACCTACCTAAGTAAATAAAATAAATATTTAAGTTATTTATATACTTTATGTACATTTAAGTTACTATATACATATAATTTAGTATTATATACAGGTATAAATACTATGTACAAAGATATTTTTATGGAATTCTTCATATTTTTATTTTGTTTCTGTGTTTTATAGAGATAAGGAAAGAAGAGAAGAAAGATGAGTGTTAGCTCGCCTCGATTGTTTTTCAAAAACACATGTCGTAGTACAATTGATTAAAGCAAGATTAACATTTACAATTTACATAACTCGAAATAAAAGTATTCCGAGGTCGTTTGATAGAAGCAACCTAATGCACAAATACCACTATTTGATTGAGTACAGATGACTTAAGTGAACTTGTAATAGGGAATCAATCTTAAAAATCAAACAAGTTCTTAGTCGCATTCTATTATGTCATTTAAATATATGAAATCAAATGCGACAAATGTTATGACCAATGCTCAATAAAAATTATTAAATAAATAATCATCAAGTAATTCTCCACTTAAGCACAAATGAGCATCAACAAGAATGTTTGGAAAAATATAGCATTGAAAACCACTTATAAACATGTTTTGAACAAAATCTAAAAAGATTTGCAAAGCTGCCCTTGTATTGTTAGAAAGAGGTCCCTATGGCCTTTCGAAATGGTCCTTGCAGGTTTATTTATTTTGTAAAATGGTCCTTACTAGCAACTTTTGTTTTCTTCTTCTCCAATGAGGGTCACTGGAGGTGAGATCCTCACGGTGGATGGGGTCAGTGAAGGGCTTGTTTAAGAGCCCTATTTCTCACTGAAGTGATAACGAAGATTGATCAGTGATCTGCGGTGACGACGACGGCAAACGTGGATGCCGCTAGAGTTGGAGAAGACGGTGGACATCGACATCCTCTCTAGCGAAGAGCTACATGCCAAATATGAGATCTTTCGACCTCCAATTAGTCTCAAAAGACTCAAGAGATCTTCCCAAGTCAAAGCCCTCTCATTATTGCAAGAGAGTGTGGGTGTGGTGGTGAGGCGGTGGGCTTCAAAAAAGCTCGTCGACGGTGGTGTGAATGGAGGTGGTGAGGTGTCGAGTGAACAAATCAAGGAGCAGGGAAGTTTGAGAGGAAGGTGGAGAAGAAAAAACCTAAGGAAATTGGAGGAAGAGAGATGTGGAAACCAGTGGTCATGGTGGGTCACCAACGATGACTTCGGGAATGAAATCGAAGAGGAGGAGGGGACAAGAAGCTTCGAAGCTTCGCGTGAAGATTCATGGAGTGAAGGGGGAGTAAAGCCCTCTCCAAATTTTAGTGAAAGAGCAGCCAACGACGAGATCGAAGAAGCTCTGATGGTGCATTAATGGTTAGCTCGAGGAGGAAGAAGGGAGGGAACACACCAAAAACAAGCACGAAATCCATCCTTTGGAGATGAGGAACTTAAATAGAGGGAGGGTCGCGTGAATAAATGTGAGGAAGAGCAGCAATGAATGCTGCAAAACTCGTGAAACCATGGGTCCTTTGACCATGGATTGCGCACTCCACATGGGGTTAATCGCGACAATCTCGCCTCCATTCGATGCAGGATTGACTGAGGACCAATTCCATTTTAGAGCACGTGGCCAACCGAGGTCTGTATTGGTCGGAAATCGAGCTCGAAGCTTGACGTGGAGGTCATTCATGGCTCCTTGCTAGAAGGGACCATTGTGTGAAGAAGATGATGAAGTTAGGGGGGTATTTGCTAGAAAACTTCAAAGATAGTGGTGTCTTCACATGACGTTGGGTTTTCGAGGGTCAAAATGCAAACTACGTCAAGATAAAGTCTAAATGAACCCAAATTTTTATGGTAGCCTAATTTAGGTTTAAGAAATTTAATGGTGACTTCAATTTTGTGTTCTGATGTCATTTGCATGATCAATTTACACTTTGATCGAAAAATGTACCACATATCTACCTACGTTTTTGTTTTAGGTCACAACAAGTTTCGATTGTCAAATTGACTATGTCAAACAAAATAAAATATTTTAAAATTATTTTTAGATGGTTTATATTACATTTATTTCCATCGAAGCTATTTTAATTGAAGCAATGTCAAAATCAGCCATTTTAATTAAGTATTAACACTCAATTTGAATGAAAATCCTAAATTACTAAATATTAATACACTTTTAAGGAATTTAAGCTCAATTGGCCTTTGATTAATCATAGTTCACCTCTTACCACTTTACATTTATAATTATTTATGAAAATTACAGAATTAACCCCTATTTTTATTAATTCCTCTCTCTTCAGCCCTGATTAAGTTATACCCTTTTAATATGTTAATTAGGTGAATTTAAACTTAGAACTTAGCCAAATTAGGTTAGTACAGCAGATGATGGCAATGCCATCATACCCCCATGCCTACCATTTGCTAGCCCCTTAGCAAATTCTAGAGTTTAGAGTATATTTTCAACGTAAGGGTATTTTTGGCATTCAACTTAAAAAGATTCATCCCACTTCTTCATCTTTTATTATTATTTTTTCTTGGGATTAAAAGAAAAATGGGACTTTGATTGTTTCTTCAAAATAGTATAGGTATGGGATTTTATTAAAGATAAGATGTCAGAATGAATCTTTTGGATCCTTAGGTTAGCATAATCAGGACCTGTGTATCCACTCAAGAACCCTCTAATCTACCCTTTTCTGGTTCTTATAAGCCCCAAAACCCATTTTCGCAGTTAAAGCCTCCTTGACCTAGAACTCGTACCACGGCTTGCGTGACTCCGAAAATTCAAGTGTCGGTGCTTTTGTGATTAGCCAATTTTATTTGTCATGGGGATGTCTTTGAAAGAATTATTTGATAGAACAGATATATTTTTTTGCTCCCCCATACCTAGACTCATATTAGCCCTAATACAGTTGTGTTGGGATCATCATTCCCGTCACCAAATCCTTGATGGGGCTCTGGCGCTAGCACTCATAAGAGCACCGTCCACGACACACCCCAGGAGCTCACAACCCCAAACAAAAAGAGTTGTAAAGGGCTCTCCTAACAGGCTTAGGCTCATGCCTCGATGCTTTGAGATAGCACCGTTCAAGACACTTGAGGTACGAAATACACTTTCTATGCTCTGTATAAAGATATGTGATTAAGATTCAGAGCAAGCGTCGAGGCGGTGACATATTTTCATCGTGTCATCAAAGGAAATTTTTCCTTCTCGATGGTGGGAACTCAAACCAATCAACTGCCTTGAACTTTCACCAAGATTAAAGTGTGGAAAATTATTTACTTGTGTAATTTTTTTGGCTTTTTGAGATTGTTGGCTTTTATGTGTGTAGCGATTTTGACATTTGATTTTCAAAAGTCATTGAAGCATTTGAACGAGAATCGAGTCAAGTACTACTCAAGTCACTAAACCGATTTCAGAACATAGAACTGTAAAGGGTCATAAAGGAGTTCTTTAAGAGATAAATTGATCTGATCTAAATTTTTAGACCCGAAAGGTCTAATAATAGGATCCTCAAACTCAATCCTAGGTCTATTAAAGATGAAATCCCTTTGTGTGCCTTTTTGGAAATAATGTACAACCTTAGTCCCTTTCTTCTTAAAATCCCCCTTTTTTTCTTCTCTCTCTCTCTCTTTATTTTTTTTATATGGAATGTATTTTTTGTAGAACCTTTCAAACATAGATCTCAGATGATTGCACTTTAATACCCCCGATGCCTAAGTTTTGCAATGCCCTCATTGCAAACAGGATGGGTTCACATTCAGCTTAGTTCATAATTTTAGAACAAGTTTAAAAGGGTGGACGAGTAGGTCGGAAATGACTATTGTAGATGATTTCTAACTCCAGTGCGAACATTGGAGGTGGAGTCAGCTGTTCTAAATTATCAATCTTAAGGTGCAGTAGGAATGATTTTCTCAAAGAAGATAAGAAAGGTCTCAAGTTTTTCAAATGAATGACTAGTTGCCTCCCATTAAGTGCTAAGTTTGCCATCATCAGTTGGGAGCAATGTGGCTCAGGTGGAATGGAGGTCAAGAGATTCACCGATCAGGCTCAATTCATTAAGTTCCAGAAAAGGTTTTAAACGTTGACCATTAACAACAAATGATGTAGAGTCAAGATCGGAAGTAAGATTTCCACAGCTCCATTACCAAAGATCCTCCTTATAAGGAATGGTCTAGTCCAGTTAGATTTAAGCTTGTCCGAGAATAATTTAAGGTGAACAACAAACAAAAGTACCTTCTAACCAAGGTTGCATGATTTTTGTGTAATGTGCTTGTCGTGTAAGGCTTTTATTCGATCCTTGTAAATTCGCGAGTTCTTATACACGTCGTTGCATAACTCATCGAGTTCGCTTATTTGCAAGTAACATTGAATGCTAGCCTTTCCAAGGTCCAAGTTGCATTTCCGTACTGCCTAGTAGGCTTTATGCTCCATTTCTACAGGAAGGTGACATGCCTTCTCGTAAACAATCCTGAAAAAAGACATTCCCAACTAGGTCTTACGGGCGATCCTATAAACCCATAATGCTTCTGGAAGCTGCGTTGACCAATCTTTTCTATCGGGCCGAACAGTAACCTACAGAAACCTTTTAATCTCCTGGTTGGAGAGCTCGACTAGTCCGTTTGTTTGCGGATGATATGGGGTAGAAATGCGGTGAGATACTCCATATTTTCTAAGCACGGACTGGAAATGCATATTCACAAAATTGGTCCCCCCATCAGAAATGATTGCTTTCAGGACACCGAACTGAGAGAAGATGCTATCGTGGATAAATTTGATAATGACCTTAGATCATTAGTTCGGGTCAAAATGGCTTCAATCCATTTGGACATAGTCCACAGCAAGAAGAATATACTCAAAGCCATTCGAGTTTGGAAATGGACCCATGAAATCAATCTCCTAAATATCACTTACACACGATAATCAGGTTCAAGGGCATCATATCGCGATGACCCATGTTGCCCAAGGTCTAGTAACAAGCACATGCCCTACAGTAATTGTGAGCATCTTTAAAAAAAGTTGGCCAATAGAAGCCACTTTGGAGGATTTTTGTTGCGATTTTATGCCCTGAAAAATGGCCACCAAAGTCTTGGTCATGACAAAATGAAATTATGTCATTGACCTCAGCATCAGGAATAAATTACTAGATGATCTGATCCTCTCCTATGAAAAAAGATATGGATCTTCCTAGAAGTAATACCTGGCATCTAAAATCAATTTGTCCTTTTTGGCTTTGGGCCAATCAGATGGAATCTGGTTTTATGCCAAGTAATTCACAATGTCTGCATACCATGGAAGCCTAGCATCCATGCTCATAAGATGCTCATCTGGGAAGTGCTTGGTGACAGGTGTCGAAGGATCAATGATAGATGAGGGAAGGTGGAACAGATGATCTGCTACAACGTTCTATTTTCCCGCTTTGTCTCGGATCTCTAAATCAAATTCTTGCAAAAGCAAGATCCAACAAATTAGGCAAGGCTTTGCGTCCCTCTTGGTGAGTAAGTGCCAAAGTGCGGTTTGGTCCGAGTATACGATAATGCAGGACTTGAGAAGGTACCATCAGAATTTCTCCAGGGTGAAGATAATAGCCAGAAATTCTTTCTCAGTGATCATGTAATTACATTGGGCTTCATCCAACGTATTACTTGCATAATAGATCACTACGGGTTCTCGTTGATTTCTTGACCAAAGACTGCTCCCACAGCATAATCCGAAGCATCGTACATAATCTCAAAGGGTAGAGACCAGTTGGGGGGTTGCAATATTAGTGCCTTGGTTACTCGATCTTTAAGAATTCTGAAAGCTTCGACACACTCATTAGAAAAGTCAAAAGGGATATCATTCGATAACGAGTTAGGGGCCTAGCGATTTTGGAAAAATAAGAGATGAAATATCGATAAAATCCGATTTATCTAAGAGAAATCGGGTTTCAAAATAAATGCGTCGTAGTATAGCCAAATTTGCTTTGAAAGCAAATGAATTTTATTACTCGAAAAATATAAATCTGAGGTTAAACACAGGGAGCAAATTAAAATTTAAAAACCAAGAACACAACTTTCAAATTTGATAAAATATGCAATGAAGAATTAAAGTTATAAAGCAACAAAGATGATCTCAATGTATATAGAAGCTTAAAATGAAATATTGATGTCTGATGTAAAAATCAAATGTCTTAAGTGCTCAGTGCTACAGTGCTTCTTTAATTTCTCTTTTGTTCTCTATCTTCGGCTTCTTCTTTCTTCTTTCTTCTTTCTCCTTCTTTGCTTCTGACTTCAACCTTGCTCTTCTCTTCAACCAAACCTTCTCAAACTTCTGCCCTTCTCCTTCTTCTTCCTTTGGCTTCTGCTACGGCTTCCTTTCCTTAGCTTCCTCTACAGCTTTCTCCTTCTTCTTCTGCGGCTTCACCCTTAGCTTTTCTTCCTCTTTTTCCCTGAGAGAAAAACCTACCCCCTACCCTCCCTGCAAATTCTCTTCCTTCTTCTCTCTTAGGCTTACTCTCCCAGAGCCTTCTCGGGTTAACGGGTCGGGTCAGCACACCTGGGACCAGACCCACCGGCATGGGTGGTGGGCGAGGAGTGTGCGAGTAGTCGGGTCGGTAACTAGGCCCACGGAGCGTGGGGTCGTAGACGAGGCGAGTGGGATGAGTGGGACCTCACCTCGTGTCAGGAGGCAATAAGCCCCTGGCAATTTTTCCACTTATATCGCACCACCCAATTCAAATCCTCCAAGGTGGGACTAAATGTCCCACCTCCCTCTCGCACGCACCCACAACAGGTGGTTGTTCAATTGTAGCAGATGCAGGGGCCTGGGACTTCAATTGCTGGCTGGAAACCTTCGCGAAGGAAATCCGTGTGTCTGGGAACCTAACGCCTGGAGCCTGGGGCCTGGAATGAAGCTTGCAAGCTTCTTCGAGCTTGCTCCAATGGCGGCCAAGCACCTGAACCTGTCCACAAGAAAAATGACCTTACGGCCTCGTCAAACTATATAGGAAGCTTTGCCTTGGCACGGCGAAGGTGTTTGGGTGGTTGGCTTGGCGTGGGGCAGCCTGGGCATTCATGCTTAGGTCACCTTGTGGCTGTGAAGATGGGTGTGTTCAGGGGCGTGTTGGGAGCATGTGGCGGTGAATGGGAAGAGGGGTTATGATCAGTGAGTTGAGGTGAAGCTTTTGAGGTGGTTGGCGAGGTAGATGGGAGCGTGGAATGGCGGGAGCACCTCGTCGGTGGTCTGTCGGGGGTGGAGAAGGTGATAGTGGTGTGTGAACGTTGGGGCGTGATAATAGAATTAAGTGAGGGAAAAATAAAGAGCAGAGGGAGTAGACTTATCTGAGAGGGAGTAGATGAAGGGGGATCAGAGGAGGCGGATGGCTCGTATGTGCCGTTGCTGGAGACGAAGGCCTAGTGAGAGAAGGATGGCGACGATGAAAGGGAGGTGGGCATGTGCACAGGTGTGGCGCGACATGAAAGAAGGAGATAGAGGCAACTCTGCCACTGGCATTGTGGCAGAGCGATGAGAGGAGGAGATAGGAGTCGTCGGAGCTTGCTGGGATTTTGGCCGAAGGGGAAGAGAGGAAAATTGGGGGTTTTCTCAAGCCAAATCAAGCTTGAGAGGAGCGGGAGGATTTGGGGACCTTTTTATAGCCTCTGGCAGAGGGCCTTGTGCTTGGAAGGCAAGCTTCTAACCATGGCAACCTCATCAAACTTGGAAGGTTGGAAAAGGCCCAAATCTCTCATGCATTCGCATGAGAGATTGGGTGAAAATTGGAGCTCAAGATTGGGTTCACATGAATGGGAATTCCTCATAGAATCTCCCTTTCAAGTTTGAGAGGGATTCTCTGAGGAATCAGGGAGTTGTTTCCCTTGAATCCTCACCGGAGTGGGATTTCCTCCGTTGTAATGGTGGAGGGACCTAATTGCAAAGAATGAAGAGGAGGCTAGGTGGTGTCTGTAAGAGTTTTCAAATGTTAGGGGTATAAATGTAATTTGGTTGGACTGTTTTGCAAAGTAGGTCAAGGTGAATTCCCCTTAGGTCCAAATTTTGGTATAAACCTAATTTGGACCTAAGGAATCCAATGGTGAAGTTGTATTTTAGGTTTGACCACATTTGTCTTAGCAATTTACACAAAAACCCAATTTAGGGTAAACATTTGACTCGGACCCCTCTTTAGGTCAAAAATAGGTTCTAAAGGCCAAATTGAAGGTTCTAAATCCTAGAGGATATTTTTCCATGAATTTTAGAGAGTTTAGTTGAACTTTATTTTTACCAGAACCTTGTTAAATTAAGTGATTCTATTTTAGGGTTACAAGAAGTCATTTAATTCCCAAATTTTGCATGAACCCTTTTCTGTTTGAACCAACTCACTTTTTATCTTGTTAAGACCATTTGACCTATGTTTAGCCCCTGAGAAATCCCGTTGTTGCACTGGAATGGTAAAATTGCAGTTTTACCCTTGTTTCTTATTTTTCCTTCAGAAGGGTTTTTCATTGAGTTAGGACCTCCAGTTGGTTTTGTCGGAGCTTCTCTTTTTTAGGTCAAAATGAGCTAGTTAGGGCTCATGATGGTGTTCTCATCATACCCCCATGCCTAGCTTTTGCTAGTGCCTTAGCAAAATTTTAAGGTTTTAACTTCTGTTCTAGACCTTGAATTCCTTTGATGTTCACAAATTATGATGAGTGCTCTTTTCTTTTTAATTAGGTTAGAATGCCAACAGTAGGCCTAGAGGTACTCAAGTAACAACCAAGATCCGGACCTGACCAGCTCAAGCCTCGATCCTCCGTGAAGGTTTTTAAGGCCTACAGGAACTATCGTAAGGTTCGTTGGACTCCACAGTTAAAGCACCCGTGCTTAAGACATATTTTAGCCTTGGTTCAGTTTGTAGTGCATTTTTTTGTAAGAGAGAGATAGAGGATTTATTTGTTTGGAGAGTTTTCTCTCTCTTTTCTTTTTATTTCTAGCTTCAGATTATCTTCTCAACATGTTCTGTATCGGATTCCTCGTCCCCATCATCAATCCTCAAAAGGTCCCTGGCAATCGATTCTTCATGATAGCACCACCCATGGCAACCTCCAGAACCCTGGCTTTCAAGATTTCAAGATAATCCCACCCATGGCATTCTGTAGCTAAATCCAGACCCTGGCAATCGACATTTCATGATAATGTTGCCCATGGCATCTGAGCAAGCATGGTGCTTACGTGCCCCCGGTAGGATATGTAAATATCCTAAGAGACAAGCACCGAGGAGACGATATGTTGTTACGCATCTTCGAGGGAAATTTCTCACCTCTCCGCATCGGGAACTCGTCCAAATCAACTTGTGTTGATCGGCTACTCCTAATCTAGGCAACTTTTTTCAGAACATTTAAACACTTTTGAGTAATTTTGATAGTTATGCACACTGAACCAGACTGTGTGGATTAGGGTGCTTAGGTTACTGAATCTCGCAAACCAAAGGTCAGTTAACAAGGTTGAATACTCCCTAAGCCTTAGGTCTAATACTTAAGCTTCGTATTTTCCCCAAGCTCTTGAGGACTATCCAGATCTTAGTGGATACTTGAATTTTTAGGCCCAAGAGTCTAGCCCAAGAGGCCTAAGATCAGCGTTCCTACTAATCTCTTTTTGTGTCTCATTAGCAGTTTTTCCTTCATTTTTCTTTTCCTTGATGTGATCTAGAACTTTTGGTAATCCCTTAATTTCTTATTAATGACTATCTCTTTTTTCTTTTTCATTTATGCTCCTTTTTTTGGCATTTTGCTCTTTTCCTCATTTTCTCCTTATGATTTGTATGGCCTCAAAATTTTCTCTCCCCTCTATTTTTTTGTTCTTTCTCAAGGTTTTTTTTCATTTTTTGTTATTTTTTGTGATATGTGATTTTTTGTTGAAACCTTTTCTTGTGAGATGAGTTTTCATGATGTTTTGCACTTTCATACCCTCTCATGCCTACGATTTGCAATGTCCCCATTATAAATTAGGTGGGTTCGAATTCAGCTTAGTTCATTCATTAGAACAGGTTTTGGGTGGGCGAACGGGTTGAGGTGACTGTTGCGAATGACTTCTAGACTCGGGTACAAGTACCTGAGTTGGGGTCAGCTATTCTAATGGATGAACCCTAAAGTGAAATATGAATTCAGCATAGGAATGTCAAGAAAGGTTTTCGATTTTTCAAGAATGACGGGTTGCCTCCCGTTAAGCGCTGAGTTTTACGCCATCGGCTGGGCGCAATGAGCTCAGGGAGAATGGAGGGTAAAGGATATCTTAGCCAAATTTGTGTCGATCAAGTCAATGAACTGTTTGAGTCTCTGACCATTCATGATGAAAGGTTCAGAATCATGGTTCAGAATCAATGGCTCCATTTCCAAAGATTTGTTGGACTAGGTAGGGTTTGATCCATTTTGATCGTAGTTTTCCTGGGAACAGTTTAAGTTTGGCATTAAAGAGTAGGACCTTTTGACTAGGATGGAAGATCTTTCTAGATATGTGTTTGTCATGAAAGGCTTTAACCCGTTCTTTATAAATTCGTGAGTTCTCATACGCGTTGTGGCATAATTCATCAATCTCACTCATTTGAAGCTTTTTGTGGGTTCCAACCTTAGATCTAAGTTGCAGTTCTGTACTGCCCAATAGGCTCTGTGCTCCAACTCAACAGGGAGGTGACATGCCTTCCCATACACCAATCTGGAGGGAGACATACCTAATTGGGTTTTGTGGGTAGTCCTATAAGCCCACAAAGCTTCTGGAAGCTGGGATGACCAGTCTTTTCTGTCAGGTCAAATAGTAACATGAAGGATTTTCTTGATCTCCTGATTTGATAGCTCAGCTAGACCATTAGTTTGGAGGTGGTAAGGAGTAGAGATTCGGTGCGACACCCTGTATTTGGTCATCAGTGACCTGAACTAAGCGTTGGTGAAATGGGTCCCTCCGTCGGAAATTATAGCACGTGGAATCCCAAACTATGAAAAGATGTTCTGATGAATGAATTTGATAACAACTTTATAATCATTGGTTCAGGTCAGAATGGATTTGATCCATTTTGGACACATAGTCAACAGCGAGTAAAACGTACTCGAAGCCATCCAAGACAGGGAAGGGTCCCATGAAATCAATCCCCCATATGTCAAAAATTTCGCATGCCAAAATCGGCTGTAGAGGCATCATATCACGATGGCTCATGTTGCCTAAGGTCTGGCAATGGGTACATGCCTTACAATGATTGTATGCATCTTTGAAAATTGTGGGCAAATAGAAACCACACTGGAAGACTTTTGCTGCGATTTTATGACCTAAAAAATGTCCACCGCATGCCTGGTCATGGCAGAAAGATAGTATGTCTTGAATTTCTGCTTCCGTGACACATCGTCAAATTATTTGATCAGCACCAATGCGGAAAAGATACAAGTCTTCCCAGAAGTAGTACTTGGCATCGGAAAGCAATTTGTCCTTCTTGGCATTTGGCCAATCGGATGGGATCTGATGTAATGCCAGGTAGTTTACTATGTCAGCAAACCATGGAAGCCCTGTATTGATAGTCAGAAGGTGCTCATCAGGAAAATGTTCCGTGATGGGTCCGAAAGGGTCAATGATCTCAGAAGGAAGGCGGTATAGGTGATCAGCTACCACATTTTATTTTCCCGCTTTGTTGCGAATCTCGAGGTTAAATTCTTACAACAGCAAGATCCAACGGATTAATCGAGGTTTTGCGTCCTTCTTCGCAAGGAGATGTCTCACAGTTGTGTGGTCCAAGTGGATGATAACACGAGAACCCATGAGATAAGATCTGAATTTTTCCAAGGCAAATACTACTGCCAGCAGCTCTTTCTCAGTAACTATGTAGTTACGCTAAGCCTCGTCAAGTGTTTTGCTAGTGTAGTAAATGACCGCGGGTTTCCCGTCAATTTTCTGCCCTAGTACCGCTCCTATAACGAAATAAGATGCATCGCACATGATCTCAAAAGGTTGAGACCAATCAGGGGACTGTAGGATTGGGGCTTGGGTAACTCGGTCACGAAGGATCTCAAATGCTTGAGTGCATTCCTTGGAGATTTCGAAAGGCACATCCTTGGAGAGAAGAATAGTCAAGGGGCGCGCGATTTTTGAAAAATCAGGAATAAATCGACAGTAAAAATCGACATGCCCCAGAAAATATTGGATGTCCTTGATTGAGCTAGGCATAGGAAGTTTGGAAATCAAGTTAACCTTGGCTCGATCGACTTGGATGCCTTTCTCCGAAATTAGATGTCCCAGGATGATTCCCTCAGGCACCATGAAATGGCTCTTTTCCCAGGAAAGAACCAAATTCACATCGATGCACCGCCTGAGTATTTGGACAAAGTGCTGGAGGCAATCGTCAAATGGTGCTCCGAAAAGTGAAAAGTCATCCATGAAGACTTCCAGATAATCACCTATCATATCTGAGAATATGCCAAGCATGCACCGCTGAAAAGTCGCGAGTGCATTGCAGAGACCGAACGGTATCCTTCGGAATGAGTACGTCCCGAAGGGGCAGGTGAAAGTGGTCTTCTCTTAGTCCTCAGGATGGATTGCCACCTAGTTATATTCGAAGTACCCATCCAAAAAGCAGAAGAACCTATTTCCCGCTAGTTTCTCAAGGATCTGATCAATAAACGGTAGTGGGAAATGATCCTTCTTCGAGGAGGAATTGAGTCTTCTGTAATCAATGCAGACTCTCCACGAGTTAGCCACATGGGTCGGTATGACTTCTCCAATTTCAATCGTGATGACAATGAGTCTTGCCTTCTTAGGCACAACCTAGATTGGACTCACCCACCGACTGTCGGAGATCGGGTAGATGATCCCTGCATCTAACCACTTAATGATCTCCTTTTCCACGACCTCCTACGGATTAGGATTCAAACGTCTCTGCATTTCTCGCGAAGGTCGTGTGCCCTCTTTGGTGTAGATATGGTGTGTGCAGTAAGAGGGGTTGATATCAGTCAAATCATCAAGAGTCCATCCAATGGCTCTACGATGTTGCTGGAGAATAGTTGACTATTCGATTATTCGGTTTAAAGTCGTTTGCAGTTTTATGTGGTGGAAAAATCGACTAATCAATATTTAAAAAGAAATAACCACTCGCAGAGGAGCGGGTCGTATCCACAGGGAGGCAATGACGTATTTAAATTCGCACCAATTAAAAACGTTTGTTCATAGTTAGTTTGGACAAGAATCAAGCCAAATTTGCCTTCAGATTAAGGTTGAAACAAGAAACAATGCTGAAATAGCAATTATGAGTAACTAGAGGATATTTGTCGCAATGCAGAATCAATAAAATATTAATAAAAATTGACAATGGCAGAAAATGTAATTTTTAATGGCCCGGTTACTGTAGCAAAATAGGGGATTTTTTGCCCGGTTACTGCACGACGAGGAGTGGACGGTCGGATGCGGGAAGCTCAGAGGAAGTCCCTTGGACCGAGGGCTTCGAAATGGTGGTGGTAGCGTGTCGCGCAGCGGCCGGAGGCGGTCGGATGACCTCCAGCGGAGGTGTTGGCATGCGTTGCAGGCAGGTGCAGGAGCGCGCGCGGCCTGTGGCGGTTCTGCCGACTCTGCTGCTGCGTGCTGGCTGAAGGCATGGGCGTGCACTGCAGCCGGTGCACGCTCTGTTGGCGGTGAGAGCGGGTGCTGCAGGCGCGTGTGGAGGGCGTGCGCGGTGAGGCGCACGTGGGACTGCTGGCGGGAGGGTGCAGGCGGGTGGTTTTGCAGGTGCGGCTACAGCTGGCGTGGGCGCACACTGCAGCCGGTGCGGGGAAGGTGCTGCGGGCGCGGGAGTGAGCGGGTGAGGTTCTGTAGGTGCGGCTGGAGGTGAGAGAGAAGACTGTTGCGGCATGGGTGGCGTGGGTGCGCAGGCTGGAGGGTGTGGAGATGGCGCTGGAGGTGAAGTGGGCGGATGTTGTTGTGCAGGTGCGGCTACAGGCGGAAGGTGAGTGGGTGAGGGCTGGAGTTTGTGCATGCCTTGCGTTCGGCTAGAGTGGTGCAGGTGGCTTCAGACATCCGAGAAATTTCCCGGACGTCTTAAGTGACTGAGGAGGTGATTGAACAGAGGCTGCGGTGGTGGTTGTTGGTGACGACGGCGAGGGAGATGCATGCTAAGGCGCTCACGGTAATGTGGACGAGCTCCGGATGGCGGTGTGGCTCGTCACACCACATGCCTATGGTGGTGGAGACTCGCCGCCACGGTTGAGGCCGGCGGTGTGGAATGGAAGAGAGGAGATCTCTCTGCACAGTGGTGGGTCGGTGGTGGAGGCCTACCTCGCTCATCCTCTCTCCTTTTGTAGTGGCCTGCACAAATTTGAAATCAACTGCCCGACCAGATCCAACACATCCGCTCCTCCTTGAATGGGTTCTTCACTGCGGCAACTGGTGGCGTTGGAGCGGCAGCCAGCCGTTCCTGCAAGAAGAAGAATAAAGAAAATAATGTTAAAATATTATGGTCACTTATATACAGACCCTCAACTTTTATGTTAATGAAAACAATGTACCTAATTGGTTAACTAATTAGATGAATGTCATTCTAAGCTAATTCTAAATGCACTTAAAATATGAATGCAATGCATGGATTATGTAATTAAATTAAAAATATGAATTAATCTATTTACATCCTAATTTATGCTAAATAAATGTTAGAATTAACTTAATGTCTAGGCACTTAAATACTTAAATAGCCCACAACTATGGGCTAATCAATAGTAATTAGATGGGATTCCTGGTAAGGTGTGAGCCTGGAGTTGATAATCACAGGAAATGTCTGATTAGACCCAAAAAGACATACTTCAGATGATCGGGTAGAGGCTTGAGTTCTAGAACGGGGTTATTAGTAGCAACAGGCGGTTCAGGGTATGTGTCAGGAGTAAGGGAAGGAGTTATGGGTGTATCTAGATCAGGGTCAAACTCCTTTGTTTGAGGGTTTTGATTTTCTTGTGGTTGATCGGGAGTAATCAAGTTGTCCTCGATGTATGGTTCATCAACCACGGCCTTGATATCACATATTTGTTCTATAACACTGCAATTAATCCCTTGTTGGGCCTTAAAGATGTCAAGTTTTAGTATTTGGTTCCCGAATTTCAGTTCTATTTGGCCCTTCTCATAGTTTATATGGGCCCTAGCAGTGGCCAGAAAGGGTCTCCCTAGTATAATTGGTGTATCCCTTGGGTTTTCAGGAGCGTCCATGTCCAAGACTATAAAATCCATAGGGAAATAGAAATCCCGTAACCTAACGATGACATCCTCGAGTACTCCTTTAGGTGACTTAATGGATCGATCTGCTAACTGCAATGTCACCTCTGTTGATTTAAGCTCAGATTCTTCCTCAAGGTGGTCAAGGAGGGATATAGGTATTAGGTTTATGGAGGCACCTAGATCTAATAAGGCTCTATCGAATTGGGTATCACCAATAGTACATGAAATAAGGGGAGTACCTGTGTCTTTAGCCTTGGGTGGGAGTTTGCTCAAAATTACATAGCTAGCTTGCTCTGATAGTACAATCGGACTCCCACTTTTGGTTCGTGGCTTATGCTTGGGTGTACCCACATCATTTAGAAATTGTGTGTAAGCCGGTACGTGGCAGATTGCATCCACCAAGGGAATGTTTATATGGACCTGTTCAAAGAGCTTGACCAGATCCTCCTCAGGAGCCACAAGTTTGTTTATCCTCTTTCCCTTGGTCAAGGCCTCAGGAAATGGAACCTTGGTTGGTTCCTCTAGAATAGGTCCAGGTTCTTGATTTGGGACAAGGGTGTCCTGGATAACTATCCTAGGGCTTGGGTTACTACCAGGCTTAGAGTGGCTTGGATGAGGTGGGTCTTGAGTTTCTTTACCACTATAGGTTGTTATGGAATTTAGTCTTGCCTGGTTTTGGTTTGGGTTTGGTAAAATAGGTGGCTGCTGTTGAAATCCTGAATAAGATGTCGAAGCTTCCATCTCATTAGGTGATGGAATAGAAGGGTCTTGATAAATCATGTGGGCATGGCCCAGATTTGGGTTCATAACGCACCTCTAGGTCGGCACGTTATTTGGATTTGGCAGAGGTTGCGAAGGGAGTGTGCCAGGTTGGCGGGAATTTGCCATCTGGGCAAGTTGATTGCGAACCTCTGTGATCTCATCCTTGTGCTATTTTGTATTGCCACATTCGTCTTCTGAATGTCAGCTAGAGTCTGAAGGATAAGAGTCATTTGATCTGCTTGGTTTGGCCCAGATTGATAGGTGGGGTTGGGCCGAGGCTGAGGTGGCAGATATGGACGAGGGGCTTGTGGATGGGGTTGATAAGGTGGTCTTTGATTCTGAGTATTTCCCGTCCACAGGAAGTTGGGATGATTCCGCCATCCAGGGTTATAGGTGTTAGAGAATGGGTCATTCTAGATGGCATTGAGGCCTCACAGGTCTGAGGAACCTCGAGAAAATCAGAGTACGAGGGTTCAGAGTTCCCCCAACTAGACTAGATCGGATCGGAGGTCCCTCCGGTCCTGAAGTCAGATGGGGGTGGATACGGGTCCATCACCTGAGAAGATCGGTGATAGATGTTTTGAACAGTTTCCCTCCCAAGAGGTGGCTGTGCAAACGGGTTTTGCGTAGAGGTGGCTCGCTGTAGATGTCGAGTCAGCTCATCCACCTTCTCTATGATAGAGACCTTGTCCAACCAACTAGCCATTAGTTCCAAGTTGATGGATGCGGACAAGCCTTGTGTCTTGTGTGCTCCCCTAGGATTTGTCGATGCGCCGGCATTCGTCTGGTCGAATAAGCCCATGGAGTCATTATTGATGGAGTTCTCGCACATATTCTCGAGAATCTCCCACACAGTGTCATCATGTTGACCAATGATATTCCCTCCACAAGTTGCATTAACGAATAATAGAATGTCTTCATGGAGTCCCTAGTAAAAAGATTGGACTTGTTCCCATTTAGGAACTCCGTGGTGGGGGCACTTTCACATGAGATCCAAGAATCGATCCCATGCCTCATGAAGAGGTTCTCCAGATTGTTGAGTGAAGTGAGTGATCTAGTGGCGCAAGGCATTTGTCCGACCAACGGGGAAAAACTTTTTCAAAAATTTGAACTGGAGTTCAACCCACGTGTTGATCGGATGCGTCTGAGTCTGATACCAATGAACTGCCTTGTCCATGAGGGAGAAGGAAAACATCTTCATAAGTAGAATATCCCGATTTTGTATATCTGACTTGAAGGTCTGGGCTAGATGTTTGAGTTGTTTGATGTGCTGGAAGGGATCCTCGAAGTTAAGCCCATGGAACTTTGGGATAGCATGAAGCATGTTGGGCTTGAGTTCAGAATCAGGACCTTCAGTCAGGATTTGGACTCGAGGTTCGATCGCCACCGCAGCGGGATTATAGTGATCTCGAATCATAGGATCTGTGGCGGGTTTACAAAGTTCTGGAATAGATCATTCAAGCGCTGGAGTTGGTGTTCAAGGTTGTTCTCTTCTTCAATTGGTTGTGCCATGATGGAAGAAGGAGAACTTGGTTATGATGAATCAGAGGAGAGGTCTATGTGGTGGGGTTGCTGCACAAACATGGATGTCGAGGCTTGGCCTCGGTGGGAGTGGATTTCTAAAGGAGGTCTTAAGGATGGTCTCAAGGACCTCCTACCAAACATGCACTGATGGATTAGATGAGATTATAATGTGCTGGACCCAATCAAGACACCCAAAAAATTTGGATGACTATAGAGGTTCCGGGCGGATGATACCCCTTAGTCAGAAAAGCAGTCCACCTGAGAAATACCTGGGTAGCCAGAGAGGGAGAGTCCCATAAGACCACTACACGGTAAAGTGTCCCCACGAGTTATAGGGTTTCCCCCACCCGACCTCTCTTGTCATTGAGATTCCAGGTAGACTAGAATGGAGACCTTGACCTCTTAAGTCTACCATTTTTAATTAAGATCAAAGGTGCTTAGGGTTCCACTTGAACTTTAGATATTTTGAGTGCAAAAGTGATCTAATTTCAAGGTTGGTTGACCCAAGGGGTCAACTTCACCTATTTGTCCTTTGAGAGCTTTTAGGTCCTTTTTTTTAGGGTTTAAGTGAACTTAAAAGCTTGATTTTTAGGGTTTCTCTTGGATAAGTCTTTTCAATAAGGGCTTAGGCACACCTCTTTTTGGAAAATTGATTCTTGCTTAGAACAGATGTGTCTCTAAAAACTCTAGATTGGAATCCTTAAGTTGGCTCTAATTGGTCCAATTTAGTTGCCACAAAGATGGTATCTAGGGCTCAAGCAAGAAAGTGGTAGCCCTAGTTACCTTAAATGGATGCACAATTCAAAAATGTGTTGAAATCAAAATCAGGCAACTTTGGTGCGTTAGCTAGATATGGAAAGCAGGTAGCTCTAAATTGATTTTTTCTTTGTTTTTCCTTTTCAAGAATTGAGGGGATTAAGAGAAAGGGTTGATGAGAGATTACTTGCCCTGGGTATGGTTGTTGTGCAGCTGTCTTCTTTTTGAATCTTCTCCCCTGAAACAATCACCACAAAAGAGATAGATCAAGTTAATATGGAATCAGAAGTTGTGATCAAGATTTCTAAATTGCCTATTGCTCCCTGACAACGGCGCCAAAATGTTTATCGAAGCGAAATCGGGTTTTAAAATAAATGCGTCGTAGTATAGCCAAATTCGCTTTGAAAACAAATGAATTTTATTACTTGAAAAATATAAATCCGAGGTCGAACACAGGGAGCAAATTGGGATCTAAAAACCAAGTACACAACTTTCAAATTTGATAAAATATGCAATGAAGAATTAAAGTTATAAAGCAACAAAGATGATCTCAATGTATATAGAAGCTTAAAATGAAATATTGATGTCTGATGTAAAAATCAAATGTCTTAAGTGCTCAGTGCTACAGTGCTTCTTTAATTTCTCTTTTGTTCCCTATCTTCGGCTTCTTCTTTCTTCTTTCTTCTTTCTCCTTCTTTGCTTCTGACTTCAGCCTTGCTCTTCTCTTCAACCAAACCTTCTCAAACTTCTGCCCTTCTCCTTCTTCTTCCTTTGGCTTTTGCTGCGACTTCCTTTCCTTAGCTTCCTCTACAGCTTTCTCCTTCTTCTGCGGCATCACACTTAGCTTTTCTTCCTCTTTCTCCCTGAGAGAAAAACCTACCCCCTACCCTCCCCGCGAATTCTCTTCCTTCTTCTCTCTTAGGCTCGCTCTCCCAGAGCCTTCTCGGGTTAACGGGTCGGGTTAGCGCGCTTAGGACCAGACCCATCGGCGTGGGTGGTGGGCGAGGAGTGCGCGGGTAGTCGGGTCGGTAACTAGCTCCGTGGAGCATGGGGTCATGGACGAGGCGAGTGGGATGAGCGGGACCTCACCCCGTGTCAAGAGGCGATAAGCCCCTGGCCCTTTTTCCACTTATATCGCACCGCTCGCTTCAAATCCTCCAAGGTGGGACTAAATGTCCCACCTCCCTCTCGCGCGCACTCGCAGCAGGTGGTCGTTCAATTGTAGCAGATGCAGGGGGTTAGGACTCCAATTGCTGGCTGGAGACATTCGCGAAGGAAATCCGTGTGTCTGGGAACCTGACGCCTGGAGCCTGGGGCCTAGAATGAAGCTTGCTCCAATGGTGGCCGAGCACCTGAACCTGTTCACAAGCAAAACGGCCTTACAGCCTCATCAAACTACACAAGAAGCTTCTCCTTGGCATGACGAAGGTGTCTCGGTGGTTGGCTTGGCATGGGGCGGCCTGGGCATCCATGCGTAGGTCACCCTGTGGCTGTGAAGATGGGTGTGTTCGGGGGGTGTGTTGGGAGCATGTGGCAGTGAATGGGGAGAGGGGTTATGATCAGTGAGTTGAGGCAAAGCTTTTAAGGTGGCTGGCGAGGTGGATGGGAGTGTGGAATGGCGGGAGCACCTCGCCGATGGTCTGCCGGAGGTGGAGAAGGTGACGGTGGTGTGTGAGCGTCGGGGCGTGATAACAGAAATAAGTGAGGGAAAAATAAAGAGCAGAGGGAGCAGACTTATCTGAGAGGGAGTAGAAGAAGGGGGCAGTGGAGGAGGCGGACTGCTCGTATGTGCCGTCGCTGGAGATGAAGGCCCAGTGAGAGGAGGACGGTGACAATGAGAGGGAGGCAGGCATGTGCGCAGGTGTGGCGCGACGTGGATGAAGGAGATAGAGGCAACTCTGCAACTGGTATTGTGGCAAAGTGATAAGAGGAGGAGATAGGAGTCATCGGAGCTTGCTGGGATTTTGGCCGGAGGGGTAGAGAGGAAAATTGGGGGTTTTCTCAGGCTAAATCAAGCTTGAGAGGAGTGGGAGGACCTGGGGACCCTTTTATAGCCTCTGGCAGAGGGTCTTGTGCTTGGAAGGCAAGCTTCCAAGCACGGCAACCTCGCTGGACTTGGAAGGCTAGAAAAGACCCAAATCTCTCATGCGTTCGCATGAGAGATTGGGTGGAAATTGTTGCTTAAGATTGGGTTCACATGAATGGGAATTCCTCAGAGAATCTCCCTTTCAAATTTGAGAGGGATTCTCTGAGGAATCAGGGAGTTGTTTCCCTTGAATCCTCACCGGAGTGGGATTTTCTCCATTGTAATGGTAGAGGGACCTAATTGTAAAGAATGACAAGGAAGATAGGGGGGTGCCTGCAAGAGTTTTCAAAAGTTAGGGGTATAAATGTAATTGGGTTGGACTATTTTGCATAGTTTAAGGTGAATTCCCCTTAGGTCCAAATTTTGGTATAAACCTAATTTGAGCATAAGGAATCCAATGGTGAAGTTGGATTTTAGGTTTGACTAGGTTTGACTGGGTAATTTACACAAAAGCCCAATTAGGGTAAACATTTGATTGGGACCCCTATTTAGGTCAAAAATAGGTTCTAAAGGCCAAATTGAAGGTTCTAAATCCTAGAAGATATTTTTCCATGAATTTTAGAGGGTCTAGTTGAATTTTATCTTGACCAAAACCTTGTTAAATTAAGTGGGTCTATTTTAGGGTTACAAGAAGTCATTTAATTGCCAGATTTTGCATGAACCCTTTTCTGTTTGAACCAACCCACTTTTTATCTTGTTAAGACCATTTGACCTGTGTTTAGCCCCTGAGAAATATCATTGTTGCACTGCAATGGTAAAATTACAATTTTACCCCTTATTTCTTATTTTTCTTTCAGAAGGATTTTTCCTTGAGTTACGACCTCCAGTTGGTTATGTAGGAGCTTTTGTTCTCTTTTCTAGGTCAAAATGAGCTAGTTAGGGCTCATGATGGTGTTCCAATCACCTACCACATTAGAGAATATTGCTAACATGTACCGCTGGAAGGTGGTAGATGCATTGCAGAGTCAGAATAGCATCCTACAGAATGCAAATGTCCCATAGGAGCAAGTGAATGTGGTTTTCTCCTGGCCTTCAGGATGAATGGCCACTTGATTATAGCCAGAGTATCCATCTAAGAAATAGAGGTATTGAGTTCCCGCTAATTTTTTGATAATTTGATCAATAAAGAGTAGCAGGAAATGGTCCTTCTTTGTGGAGGTATTCAATTTCCTGTAGTCTATGCAGACTCTCCACAAATCCGCAGTACGAATAGGGATGGATTCTCTGACTCGAATTTGATACTGGTGAGCCCGAACTTCTTAGGCACCACATGAATTAGACTCACCCAATGGCTGTCAGAGATGGGATAAATAATATCCGCATCAAGTCATTCGATTATCTCTTTCTTCACGACCTCTTGAAGATTCAGGTTGAATCGGTGCTGTCCTTTAGGCGTAGGTCATGAGCCTTCTTCTATAAAGATGCGGTGTGTACAGTAAGAAGGGCTTATGTCGGTGAGATCATCCAAGGTCCAACCAATGGCCTTGCAATGCTCCCGGAGGATAGAAATCAGGCGTGTTTCCTGATTCGTGGATAGAGAATAATTGATAATCATAGGAAACATGTTGTTTGAACCCAAAAAGACATACTTGAGGTTGTTAGGAAGTGGTTTCAACTCAAGTACCTGATTCTCAGCAACAGTAGGAAGGTCAGGGCTAGCCTGAGGGGGAACTAGAGGTGGACTAGGTCCCTCAAGGTGTAACTAAAATTAGGCTTCTAAAGGTTCTTGCTAGGAGTAATCAAATCCAAATTATCAGAAATCATGTCATCAAGAAGTGAAACAATTCTATTCAATTCCTCAATCACACCATAATTAATTCCTCTATGGGCCTTAAAAATGTCAATCTTCATTGTTTTATCCCCAAATTTAATTTCCATCTAGCCCTCCTCACAATTAATGTTCACCCTAGTTGTTGCTAGGAATGGTCTCCCCAAGATTATAAGTGTCTCTTTTAGGTTCTCTGGTGTATCCATGTCTAAAATGATAAAATCAATCAGGAAGTAGAAATCCTGGACTCTCACAACAACGTCCTCCAAAATTCCATGGGATGACTTAATAGATCGATCTACGAACTACAAGGTCACTTCCATGGGCTTAAGTTCAGGATCCTCAAAATATTTTAGGAGGGATGTGGGAATAAGGTTAATGGATGTACCTAAATCTAAAAGAGCTCAGTTAAATTCTAAATCTCTAATATTGCAGGAGATCAGAGGGGTGCTAGGGTCCTTTAACTTCTACGAAAACTTGCTCAAAATAATGGAGCTAACCTGCTCCGATAGCAAAATAGGACTTCTGTCAGAATTCCTCAGCTTCCGCTTAGGTGTACATAAATTCTTCAAAAATCTTGTGTAAGCTGGTACATGATGAATCGCATCCATCAAAGGGATGTTGATCTGGACTTACTCAAAGAGCTTGACCAAGTCCTTGTCAATCTGAGGTGGTTTCCTACCCTTATTTCCTTTGGTCAAGGCCTCAGAAAATGGTGTGGACCTAGGCTCATCCGAGATGGGTTCTATTGATCCTTGGTTATCCTTGATAACCACCCCAGATTGAGACGTACTAGGATTAGGTTTAGTGTATCTCCTAGGCTCAAGATCCTTAGTACATTTACCATTGTGGGTTATTACAGAATGTAGTCCCGCAGGGTATGGAGGAGTGGGTATGATTTGTGGCTACTGCTGTTAAGACGCATTAGGTACTGAAGTTGATGCTTCTGGCATGTCTTGATATAAGGGTGCAAACGGGTCTGGTTGCACATAGTGGATTTGGCCTGAATTGGGTTTGCAATGTATCTCTAGTTCGATATGCTGTTTGGGTTTGGCAGAGGTTGAGAGGGTAATGTGCCTGGCGGGGGAGTCCCAGCCATTTGCGCAATCTGGTTGCGTATATTTGCCATATCCGTTGTATGCTGCCTATGCATAGTAGCATTGGTTTTTTTCATATCAGCCAATGTATGAAGAATCATGCTCATCTGGTTATCTTTACTAGGCCCAGATTGAAAATTTAGATTGGGCCTAGGTTGAGCTAGCTGATATGAGTACGGATGTTGTGGTTGGGGTTGATATTAGGGTCTAGGATTTTCAGGATGAGAGTTCCCCGACCAGGAGAAGTTGGGATGACTATGCCATCCAGGATTATAGGAATTGGAATAAGGGTTGTTCTGGATGGCGTGGAGTTCCTCACATGATTGAGAAACTACAGAGAAATTAGAATATTACGGTTCAAAGGACCCCCAACTAGAATAAATGGGTTCAAAGTTTCCTCTAAAACCCGAGTCAGAAGAGGATGGATACGCATCCATCCTAGTGTGGTGAATATTATGCACAGCCTCCCTCCCTATGGGCGAATGTGCATGCATGTTTTACTAAGAAGAAGTGACTTTTTGTAGTTGGCAAGTAGATCATCAAACTTCTTCTCTATAATTGAGACCTTATCTAGTCAGCTAGCCATAATCTCCATGTCGATGGAGGAGGATAGGTCTCATGCCTCATGTGCCTCGCATGGATTCATGGATGCATTAGTAGTTGTCCTATCGAACATACCCATGGATGCATTATTTATGGATTACTCAGACATATTCTCGAGAATTTCCCAAATGGTGTCCTCATTCTTGCCCATGAAGTTGCCTCCAAAGGCTGTATCAACGAAAAGTTGAATATCTTCACGGAGTCCTTGGTAAAATGATTGGACCTATTTCCATTTAGGAACTTCGTGATGCAAGCATTTCTGTATGAGATCAGAAAGAGATCCCATGCCTCATGAAGTTGTTCCCCTGCATTTTTCATCTGATGCCTCAGGGTGTTAGTATGCCCTATTAGGAAGAATTTTCTCAAAAATTTGGCCTACAATTCATCCCAAGTATTGATCGGTCAATTTAGAGACCGATATTAGTGCACAACTTTTTGATGAGCGAGATTTTATACGCTAAAAGATTGAGTTAAAAAAATCTGTCGTTATAGTTGCGTAAAAATCCGCCATCAAATAAAATTTATAACGAAACTCTGGTGAGTCTCATGTCAAACATAGGGAGTTGAACTTTTGATTAAAAATCGTGTTTAGAATTATGTCACAAAGCAGAGTAGTTAGTTGAAATTAATCTACACTAGCTATTTTACTTAAATAAAAAATAATAGAAGAGAGAGATAGAATAATACAAAGAATAAACAATAGAAGGGAGAGAATGAACAAATATCTTACAACTATATAATCATATCCATTACATCTACTTGGTACAACTAGAAAGCTGGAAATCTACACTGGAAAGTGATAAAAAGAGAGGGATGAGAAAATACTCCTCGATGACTGCTAGGAGGATGAGTCACGTTGATGGAGTGCCTGGACGATGGGAGTGAGATGGTGGATGAAGGAGAATAGAGTTGGAGGATTGAGAGCGAAGAAGGGCAACGTCGCAACAGGATCTGCTTTTCGAATGGTGGCAAGAGGACAACCACAAGTGCTCCATAAATGGGGGTGAGAAAATGGAAAATTTACTTTTAAGACTCTAGTGGATTATCTCGGGTATGGGACTAGCCCTTTAGTGCTTTGGAGAGGGTGAGAGAAGAGAAGGGATGAAAAAATGTGTAGGAGGAGTATGAAATTTATAGGTATAGTCATGGGGGCAAAAGGATCTTTTTAAGGCCTTTAAAATAAATGCAAGCCTTTTAGTGACGCTTGCAAGCATTAAAAAAGCCCCACATTGTTGAAGTACATGTGAAACAAAGGCCCTTTAATCACGATCCAATGCCTCTCAAAGAGCCATGTCCGTGGCTCTTCACCTTCAACCATTCCTGCACGTCTCCAAGCATTTCACAAGCACGCACAATCTCCACAATTAAATCTTAGATGAACGGCCACGATCATGCCTCCCACGGGCTTTAAATCAAGATTAGTCATCCAATCATGTGATCGGACCGCTTAACAATGATCTTGCCTCACGCTGAGAGAGGTGCACATACGATTGCGCATCCAATGGAGCGTGATCAAGAGCACACTAAATGGATGGCATCCTACGCACCGCATGGCAGAACCAAAGACGCTGACCTCCAATCGGACAGTTGAATTTCACGCGCACCCCTTGTGTGGCTGATTTAAGGTGAGGTGGGGCTTGAACTCGCGATGCCTCCTTGAGATTGTCCTCTCCCACCATTGTGCCAAGGGTGCTCAAGTGTCAAAAAGATGTTTTGATGACCCTATGCTCACGACCATTGGATGAAGATCCAACAGTCGAAGCTTGAGGTGGCATGCCGCATTCTTTATCATTAGATCTTCATCCAATGGTGGATATGTTTCATGGGAAGACCTTCAACGGATGGGGGCAAGGTGAGGGGCAGCAATGGACGGTTGGGATGGCTCCACGTGGCTTCATCCTGACTATCTAATTTCTTTGGCTTGTAGATGGTGCCACAAATGTCTGATTGGATCAATTTTTGCATTGTTGGGCTGTGATCATTGAACCAAACCCATCTGTGCAGCTAGATTCTTCATCTGAGGTTTGGATTTTCACCTCCTTGCCCCTTAACCTCAGATCTTCCTTGGACTACATTTGATGCTACAGAGGTCCGATTGAGGAGATCTTGGAGCTGTTAGACTCTGATTGTTGCCCTGATCAGATCTGTACGGTTGGATCTTCAATCTAAGGCCCCGAAATGATATCGTCCTATCCCCTAGCCATAAAAACGAAATTAACATATATTTTTTATAAACTAATCTAAATGCAGAATGATGCATACTATCCAATATTTATGATGTTAAATGCAATTATACACCTAAGAACACGCATAAATAAACAATTTATGTGACATAGATGTGTCTACATCACACCCCCATGCCTATCTTTTGCTAGTTCCTAGCAAAGCTATATACTATTTATAAAAGAATTAGGATTAAATTGCATGGGCAATATCTATTTCTCAATAATAAGAAATTTCTTCTAAAGACCTGAACTACAAAAACTCAACAGGGCCCAGATGTTTGACAAAATACAAACTGCCCAAGCCCTCACCTTATTCAAAAGCAAATACAACATTTTCTTTTTCTTCTTTTCTTTTTGTTTTTTTTTTTGAATTTTTGAATTTAGAGTTTCGGGGTAGCTTTCTACGGCTATCCAACCCACCCAAGACTCGAAAATAACTCTAAGTGCTAAGCATCCTTTTGTGACTATGATAGACTCACTGATTGACAACTAGAATGAACTTTAAGTTTCTATGAACCCTAGTTGACCCTAACAAAAAAATTCTACCTAAAGGTGTATCTATTCAATTGATAGCTTTCTCCCTACTTTTTATTTTTATGGGGTCAATACAAAGGTGAACACAGTGTATATCTCCTCAGCTTATTCTACTTCCCCGCTTCTTCCTTAAGTGTTTATGAATTATTTATGCATTCTTGTGAGCTAGGTTCTGAACAACTAGCCAATGGGTTGTTACCTAGGACAACTTGCCAGCCATACTTGTGCGGTGAAGTGTGGCTTATTTATTTATTTTTCTTTTCTATTTCTTAGTTTTTTTTTCATTTTTAAGTAAGTAACTTCTGTAATCTAAGATTTACCTAAAGGCAACAGAAAGAGAATGGTCGTGTGGCTGGGCTCTGGACAACTAGCCAATGGGTTATTACCCATGACAACTTGCCAACCAAACCACCTTAGAAGGCTTATTAGCTACCCAATTTTCATTAAAATCATCGAAAAGTGAGTCAATGCAAATAGTGTGTAGATGCTTAGTCTATAAGTTCCCTTAAATCAGAGGGTGGGTTGATAAGTCATGTACTTATCACTGAACTTATTTAATCAATTAGAAATAAAATTTTCAAATGGCGAGGACTCAAGAAACAAGTTCACATTTTAGTAGACACCTGGGCTGATTAAGCCTGAAGACCTAAAGAATCTAAGTGTTCATGTCCTATTGTATCATTTCCTAAAGTTGACAAATTTTTAATGCCCAAGTTCTCTTTTCCTAATTCAAAATTTATTTTTCGAAAATAGAGAAAATAATAAAGAGAAAATTAAAAAAATCTATGAAGCTAACAAAATAATTTAGAGATGAATATATCCACCCTCCCATGCCTATCTAATGTAATGTCCTCATTATATTAAAAAGACATGAAAAAGAGCAAAGTAGAGAAGAAAGCACCTAAATTTCGTGATTAACAGGTTAGCTCTGAGATGAAAATAGACTATATATGTGCTAAATTTAGGACCTTCAACTAGGCACACTATACAAATAAGGGGAAGAAATAAAGAATTCACAACTGCAGGTCAGGATCAAAAGAAAACAATTAACCTTAGGACCTACCAGTAGAGAATGTCCACAGATGTGGACTAGATTGTGGTGTAGATCCATGCCCCATGATCGAGTGTATCTAAAGTTCTGGATAAAAATTACCCATAACCAAAGATCATTATGTAAGCGGAACTAGGCCTACAGTTTGTGGGGATGCAACCCAAGTCCAAAAAGTTGGTCAATAGAAAAATCAAGATCAAAAAGATAATCAATGAATTTGTGCTTGGGTTGCACATCATCAGAATCAAAAATATCATAAGGGTCCTGATAAAAAGTTGGTAATTTCAGGAAAATAGGAACCCTTAGATCAAGAATTCTATTTCCCTAGAATTGGCTTCCTAGATCTTCATTTCCATATTCCTATTCTCCACAATCACAGTTTTCAGGACCTCACAAATGTCATCATCCCCGTATAAAATATCCAAGTCCAAAATTTGTGGCTAATCAAAATTGACTTGGGTCCAGTGATCACAAAACTAGAATCATCATTACACTCAACGAGGTGTGTATGAAGAATGGGGCAATGAGTTGAATCATCTATGAAATCAGAATCTGAATCCTCCATGCTAGTTCTAGTTAGATCAAAATCATCAATTACTAGGCTATTAAATGATTCATTATACCCCCTGCGCCCATATGTCTCACTAAAATTATTTCCCTAAAACTTAAGTGAGACTTCACATAAAGATTCTTCACCCTCGGAATAAAAAAATTCTGGATCTGCATTTCTATATGTCTAAAAATCATCTATCATTGCCTGGTCCATGGAGACGTACCTTTTCTCATACCCTAGTTCAAGGATCTCGGGTTAAGAAATCAATTCATCCTCAATAATTACTCTAGACCAACCTGGTCATCCCTGGTCTCGTAAAATGTGTCCTCCTTGTAGGTGCCTGAGTGGATTTTGACATTGGCTCTCCTGAAGGGGATTCATCCTAGGAATTATCCCAAGATTGGACTAAAGCAATCACAAATCTCATTCTTAATTTTGACAACTTCCCAAGTAAAAACTTACCTGGGTCCTTATCCTTAACATCTTGGAGCCAATCTAATTAATACTTGTTAAGATCATCAATCATTTGAATCAGAGGGTCTAATTTGTCAGTGCAATGTGTTGGATAAGCTTCTAAAGATTGTATCACATTCCTTAAGTTAGCCAACACCTTATCTTGTACCAAGTTCACCTGAACCAAATGGTTTGGTTTAGGGTTAGGTGGGTTTGGGTTCAGTCTAGGGGAGGCAAGAAATTGAGGTTCTTGGGGCCCTTCCTGGTAGTAGATCATTTCGAGTTGTTCATAGAGGGGTGGTAACCTATATGTAGTGTAATCCTATGGAGAGTATGGGTTGTAATCATCATATCCTTCTTGATTGTAGATCATATTAGGTTGTCCATAGGAGGGTGGTGATCTATAATCGATGTATCTCGGAGAAGGATAAAAATCAAAATCATGGTGTCTAAGGTTAGACTCTGAACATGGAGGTCCGGAATTATATCCCCAATCCGAGTTATCCCAACTAGTAGATGGTTGATTACAGCATGGGTCGAGATAATAATCATCATATTGGGGATAAGATGTCTCAGAAGGGTAGGAGTGGAAATGTGAGTAAGATGTGGAAGGATCCATGGCAAAGCAGGAGGAAAGAGAAAAGAAAGGTGCCCTGCAGTATAAGCAATCAAACCTATCCTTAGGTTGGGTAGCCAAAAGACCTACAGAAACTCAGAACCCATCTTGAGTTGAAAGAAATGATTTAGTCTACTTCTTTTTGGTCAATCCAACCAGTTAGAGGGAGGGATTGGGGAGAAGGTTCTTCCCTTGGCTTTCACCTCAGGTTCCTTTGATACCCCCAACCGCAGTCATTTGACACCGCTCCCCTAGCTAGACATCAGATGGACTGGTAGAAGCAGATTAATCGAAAATAATCTCGATCTCGGCCTCGAAGAGCGAGTCAAATCCCTAAGGCCAACATTTGCTTTGTTTTAATTAGACTTAGGTTTGAATGTGGTCAGGAATGTAATGGACCTTTTATCTAGGTTGCACCCTTAAAGATCAGTTTCTATGTGTGTGTGTGCACAACCAATGGTTTTCAACCAATGATTTGTCTTTTAGGGTTCAACCTTGTTTAGTAGCTTTTAGGGTTAAATTTTAAGTTTATTTAATCAAGGTTTAGTTGGCACACCAGGTTTTGAAGGCACAAGTGAAGATGTCTTCTTTTAAAACTTAAAAGAATGTGAAGTGCCTAGTTAATTCCTACAAGTTGAATCCTAAGGGGCAGTTACTCAATGAATCAAATTTATCTTAAGTGGTGCGGCCCAAATAACTTAATCACTTGGTCTCTTACACCACTTGATTGAGGCACACAAGATAATTAGTCTAATCAAATTTCTACTCACTTATATGTAGCAGGTTAGAGTGTACCGGGCCCACAGGTTAGATCCCGGCTAAGTGGTAGAATCAAGAACAGTGCACCTTGGTGTGTTGGTGTTTAAGGTGTATGAATTTAAATAAATCCCACAATCAGATTTTTTTTTTTGTGGGGGTGAGGTGGGTTGGAGTGACAAACAAACAATTAATCTACCTTAAGGTTCATAAGAACACCTAGGTTGATTTTCTTTTGTGTTATTACATGGTGGAATGAAAACTAGTGGATGGTAGGTGGAATATATTTACAAACCCTTCAACTGCACTTTGCTCCAATCTACTTCTTTTGCCCACCTCGAGAGAGTACCTACAATTACAATAAGAAAGGAGAGAAGTGAGGCAAACGATAAGTAAGGTGAAAAACACGAGAAATCAATGAGCGTTGCCTCCCCAATAACGATGCCAACATGATGAGCGAGATTTTATATGCTAAAAGATTGAGTTAAAAAACATGTCGCTATAGTTGCATAAAAATCTGCTATCAAATAACATTTATAATCGAAACTCTGATGAGTCCTGAGTCGAACACAGGGAGGCAAACATTTGATTAAAAATCACATTTAGAATTATGTCGCGAAGTAGAGTAGCTAGTTGAAATTATTCTACGCTAGCTATAATACTTAAATAATAAACAATAGAAGAGAGAGAATAATACAAAGAATGGACAATAGAAGGGAGAGAATGAACAAATATCTTAGAAGTATATAATTATGTCCATTACATCTACTTGCTGTAACTAGAAAGCTAGAAATCAACACTAGAAAGAGACAAAAAGAGAGGGATGAAAAAACCCTCCTTGACGACTGCTTGGAGGATGAGCCACGTTGACGGAGTGCCCGGACGATAGGGATGAGATGTTGAATGAGAGAGAACGGAGCTGAAGGATGGAGAATGAAGAAGGGCGACGTCACAAGGGGATCCGCTTCCAGAATGGCAACGAGAGGACAACCACAGGTGCTCCACGAATAGGGGTGAGAAAATGGAAAAATTACTTTTAAGACTCTAGTGGAGCATCCAGGGTATGGAACTAGCTCTTTAGAGTTTGGGAGAGGGTGAGAGAGAAGGGATGAGAAAATGTGGAGGGGTAGGCTATTTATAGGTACAGTCATGGGGGCAAAAGGATCTTTTTAAGGTCTTTAAAATAAATGCAGGGCTCTTAGTGATGCTTGCAATCTCCACCATCAATATCATATGAACGACCATGATCACGCCTCCCACAAGCTTTAAATCAAGATCAGCCATCCAATCATGCGATTGGACGACTTAATCATCTTGCCTCACGCTAAGAGAGGCGCGTGTCCGATCGCACATCCAACAGAGCGTGATCAGGCATACGCTAAATGGATGGCATCCTACGCGCCGCGTGGTAGCACCAGAGCTGCTGATCTCTAATTGAACAGCTGAATTTCATGCGCACCCCTTGTGCGGCCGATTTGAGGTGCCGCGGGGCTTGAACTCATGGTTCCTCCTTGAGATTATCCTCTCCCACCATTGCACCAAGGGCACTCAAGTGTCAAAAAGATGTTTTGATGACCTTATGCTCATGACCATTGGATGAAGATCCAATGGTTGAAGCTTAAGGATATGTGGCATAGGGTCTTCATCCAATTGGATTATAATGTTCAACCCAATTGTGAGCATTTGGTTCAACCGCATGCCATTCGGTTGTCCTTGGTCTTCACCATCCAATGGCGAGGTGAGGAGATGCCGTTCAAGCATAGGGTCTTCACCCTATGCTCACGACCCTTGCAATGGGATGCATTGTGAACGTAGGGTCGAAGCTTAAGCTGATGGGGGTGAGGTGAGGGGTAGCAATGGGTGGTTGGGATGGCTCCACACGATGCCATCTTGGTTGTCCAATTTCTTTGGCTTATAGATGGTGCCACAGTTGTCGGATTGGATTGATTTTTGCATCGTTGGGCTATGATCGTCAATCCAAACCCATCCATGCGATTGGATTCTTCATCTGAGGTCTAGATTTTCACCTCCATGCCCCTTGACCACTGATCTTCTTTGGACTGCATCTGATGCTACGGAGATTCGATCGGGGTGATCTCAAAGGCGTTAAACTCTGATTTTCATCTTGATCAGATCCGTATGGTTGGATCTTTAATCTGAGGCCCCGAAATGATATCGCTCTGTCCCCTAGCCACAAAAAGGGAAATTAACATATATTTTGTACAAACTAATCTAAATGTAGAATGATGCATGCTATGTAATATTTATAATGTTAAATGCAATTATACGCTTAAGAACATGCATAAATTGACAATTTATGTGACATAGATGTGTCTGCATCACTTTCTCTTTAAGCGAGAGAGGGAGCATCTACTTGAGCAAAGTGTTCCAATTTTATATAGTTGGCTCAAGGGTCTGAGCCAAATGTTTCAACTCCTGAATGTGCTGGAATGGGTTGTCAGAACCCATCCTGTGGAAATACGGAATCAAGCTGATACTACTCGACTTGAGCTCAATCTCAGGTCCCCCAACTGGAATACACACTCTGGGCTTTATAGCCACTCCTGCAAGGTTATAGTGATCCTGCATTTGTGGACATTCTCGGGGGTTCGCTGGTCCATTGATAAGATTTGTGAGAGTCTGCAGCTAGTTCTGAAGGTGCTCGATGTCACCCCCTTCTCCTTCTTGACCAAGGTTCTCCATAGAGTCAGAATCAGAAGATGAAGAACCTGGGTCAGATGTAGATGGGTTAGAAGATATAAGAACTGGTTTAGAAGAGGACCCAAACAAGGTAGCCAGGTTCTAGCCTCGACGTTAGTGAACTAACAAAGGAGGTCTTAAGTCTGGTCTTACGGACCTCCTCCTGTGCATGCACTAATGAAATAGATGAGGGACCAGATATGAATCTGACCCAATCAAGGCACCCAAAAATTTTTTGATGGCTAAGGCTGGTTCGAGGCTGATGGCCTCTAAATCACAAATCAACCCACCCAAGAATTACTTGGACAGCTAGAAAGGGAGTGTCCCCCGAAGACCCCTACATGGTAGAGCATCCCTATGGGTTACAAGATTTCCCCCACCCAACCTTTCTTGTTACTGCGGTTCCATGTAGACTAGATACGTGTGAATTGGGTCCTAAGTCTACCAAATTTTAAGCCTAATTGTGCCTTGAATTATCACTTGATTTAGAGTAAGATTCAGGTTGTGAACTAATTTCTAGGTTGGTTGGTTCACCAAGTGAACCAACTTCACTTGACTTGGCCTAATGTTTAGGATGTAATCTGGGCTAACTCACTCGAACCACCCTATTTCGATTAGATAAGCAGGTTATTTAGTCACAACTTTTAAGGTTCAAGTGATCTTAGAGCCTGTATTTTAGGGTTTAATTCTTAAATCAGTTCAAACAAGGCTTAGGTAGCACATAATGAGGCTAATTATTTCCTTTATGTCTTTGCAAATGTGTACTAAAAAGCCCTAAAATTCAACCCTAATTTGGCTCTAAAATGGAGTCCAATTCATTTTAAGTGACCCTTGGACTCAATCAAGAACTTGTTAGTCCAAGGGTTCAGTTAATTCATATAATTCCCTATGGGCACAGGAAATGTTGGGTGGTGCCCTCTAAACAAATATATCTTCTTAACCACAATTAATTCACAGAAATTTTCTTGCCACAGATGATATTGCTAAGAAAATAAGGCAAGGTTGAATCCTAAGAAAATTTTTTTCTTTTTTTTGTCAATACAATGGAGGAGGGGATTAAGGGAGAAGGGAAAGAGATTTACCTGCTCGTGGAGTGGTTGTCTACTTTTAGCTCCAGATCCAAGCTCAATTGTTCAGTTCAATTTTGCAAAAATAATAACCAAAATATGGCAGATGCGTTAGAAATCAAAAATAAAAGAAAAATATTCACAAAAATAATTATAATCATACATTACTCCCCGGCAACGATGCCAAAATATTAGCTCACCTCGATCATTTTTCAAAAACATGCGTCATAGTATAACTGATTAAAATAAGATTAACATTTACAATTTATATAACTCAAAATAAAAGTTTTCCAAGGTCGTTCGCTAGGAGAAAGCTAATACGCAAATACCACTATTTGATTGAGTGCAGATGACTTACGTGGACTTATAATATGGAGTCATTCTTAAAAATCAAACAAGTTCACAGTCGCATTCTATTATGCAATTTAAATATATGAAATCAAATGCGACAAATGTTATAACCAATGCTCAATAAAAATTATTAAATAAATAATCATCAAGTATTTCTCTACTTAAGCACAAATGAGCATCAACAACAATGTTTGGCAAAATATAGCATTAAAAGCCACTTAGAAACAAGTTTTGAACCAAATCTAAGAAGATTCGCAAAGCTGCCCTTGTATTGTCGCAAAGAGGTCCCTGCAGCCTTACGAATTAGTCCCCGTGGATTTATTTGTTTTGCAAAATGGTCCATATTAGCAACTTTTGTTTTCTTCTTCTTCGGTGGGGGTCACCAAAGATGAGATCCGCACGGTGGATGGAGTCGGTGAAGGGCATGTGTAAGAGCCCTATTGCTTGCCGAAGTGATGATGAAGATTGATCGGTGATCTGCAATTGCGACGATGATGAACGAGGACGCTGGAGTTGGAGAAGATGGTGGACACTGACATCCTCTCCGGCAAAGACCTACACACCAAATACGAGGTCTTTCGACCTCCAATTAGTCTCAAAAGACTTGAGAGATCTTCCCAAGTTAAAGCCCTCTTATTATTATGAGAGAGCATGGGTGTGGTGGTGAGGCGGTGAGCTTCGAAGAAGCTCATCGGTGGCGACGTGAGTGGAGGTGGTAAGGTGTCGAGTGAACAAATCAAGGAGTGGGGAAGATTGAGAGGAAGGTACAGAAGAGAAAACCTAAGGAAATTGGAGGAAGAGAGATGTGGAAACCAGCGGCATGGTAGGTTGCCGGGGACGACTTTTGGAACAAAATCGGAGTAAAGGAGGGGATGAGAAGCTTCGAAGCTTCACGTGAAGCTTCATGGAGAGAAGGGGGAGTAAAGCCCTCTCCTAATTTTGATGGAAGAGCGGCGGACGACGAGATTGAAGAAACTCCGATGGTGTGTTAATGGTGAGCTCGAGGAGGAAGAAGAGAGGGAACATGATCGGATTTTTACGCGGTTTGTAAAATTAGGGTTTTATCGTTGTAACACACCAAAACCAAGTCTCTTTTAAAATTTCTAACCTAGATAGGGGGGTATCTAGGGTCATCCAAGGAGGAAATTTGTTTGCAAAATACGTCTCTTGCTTGGAAATGAAATTCACCATTCTTTTTGGTCTTTTAAAATAATATGTATTTTTTTAGGCTTTTGAAATAAAGGGGCAATCGCAAGATGATGGTAGAAAAAGACTAAATCTAATTTAACCACTAGGTGATAAGAAAAACCTCTTCTCAAGCTCACCCTAGGTGTGTGAAGGCCTAGGATAATTGAGAAGAGGGAGTGAAAGTGCTAAAGAAAAGAAACTAAAGTAAGAAGAAGCTACACCAAGTAGAAAAGGCAACTTAATATTAAGTGGATTTTTGTTTTACAAAAGTGGAGGAAAGCTTCTACTACAAAAGGTAAAACTACAAAAGTTAAAACACAAATCTTGGATGATGATGGTGAAGAGGGAATGCTCCTTGCTTCAACTAGAACTGCTCCCGCAGTTAAAAAGGGTCCTCCTTCTCTTTTTCTTGAACTAGAGATAGTCTCCACTTAGCAAGCCCAAGGAGGGCATGCTTGACTCCTCCAAGGTGGATGGAATTCCACCTTCAAAGGCTTCTCCTAAGGTGGCGTGGACCACCTTTGATTCTTCCTCCAAGAGTGGTAGTGTACCACCCTCCAATCCTCCACTTCCTAGGGTAGGCGTGTACCCTAGGTTGTCCTCCAATGCCTGGCTTCCTTCCTTGGCTGGCGTGAGCACAAGAGAGAAGGGAAGAGGGGAAGGCACCAAGGGGACAGAGTATCCCCTTAATCTTTTTCTTCTTCTTCTTCTCTTGACCTTCTATGTAGGTAGAAATATAGGTAGAAAATTGTAGCCAAGGGTGGATTTTTTTGGTGGAATATGATGGGTATTTATAGAGGTGGAGAGGGTGGTAGTAGGCGTGGGTTAGGTGGATGGCTAGGATGTGTTTAGGTGGTGGTTATGGGTAATTAGGTTTATCCTAGGGCTAAGGTTAGTTGGCGCCAACCAAGGGGGTGCCATGGGGTGGTCATGGCCATGAAGAGGCACCAATGGTTGGTGCCAATTATGGGGCTTCTAGAAGGTAGGTGAGGTGGATGGTGGAGATGATTTTAGGGAGAGGTGTATGGTGGAGATGAAGGGGATTTTGGAAAGAAAAGGTGGCACCAACATGGGGGTGGTTATGGTGGTTTCGGCACCACCTTGTTAGTGCCCTTTGGTTGTGGTTGAGGGGTGAAAGGTGGTGAAGGAGGTGGCGCCAACTTGGAGTAGGGTGGAGCTAGCTTAGGTAGGGTTTAGTTGGTGGAGCTAGCTAGGGTTAAGTTCTAGGTGGTGAATGGACAAGGGAGCTGGAGTCTAGCTAAGCTAAGCTAAGCTAAGCTAGCTTAGCTAGTAATGGAGTAGCGGAGGAGGTAATGTGAGCTAGGGTTTGAAGAGAGGAGCTGAGGAGAAGTTTGGAGCTTGAACTGGAGCTAACAGCAGTTGAAGAGGGTGCCATGGAGCTACTCTAGTTGGCTTAGCCTGCTAGTTCTTTGCTAGCTGCTAAGCTAGGCTAAAGCGAGTTGGCTTCTACCATAATGAGCTGAGGTGAGCTGGGTCTGGTGCTCCTGGGGAGGATCAAGCTGGTTGGGGTAGCTAAGGTAGCTTAGCTCAACTGAATTGAGTTAAGTTGAATCCCCAGGAGCTGGACTTGAGCTTCCTGAGTTGAAATGAAGTCATCTTCTACTGGCTAGAGTTGAGTGGAGCTAGATGTAGCTGGACCTAAGCTGGGTGGACTCTAGTCAACTCAGCTGAGCTAGCTAGAGCTCCCTATGGACTAATGGGAGCTGAGATGAGCTAGACTCAGCTAAGTTGAGCTAGATCTGAGCTAACCTAAGCTAGGGTAAGCTAAGATGAGCTCTCTTGAGCTACCATTCAGCTGAGATGAGCTGAATGGAGCTAGGATGAGCTAACCCTAGTTCAGGTGAGTTGAATTCCAGCTATGGTGAGCTGTGTCAAGCTGAGTTCCAGCTAGTGAGAGCTTCTTCTTCACCAGTTGCCTTCCTGAGTGCTAGGGTTCTAGGGATCTGGCAATTTGTATATCCCTAACACCCACAAAAACACATTAAAAATATAACAAAAAGTGCAATGCATGCTTAACCTAATTAATGCCTAAATGCAGCCCAAGAAACCCATTTGTGGAGCAAAATCCTAAGAGCTAGGTTTGTTTTAATACGTTAGAATGATGACAAACTGGCATTTATCAGAACACACCGAAAACAAGCATGAAATTTATCCTTAGGAGATGAGGAACTTAATTAGAGGGAGGGCTACGCAAAGAAACGCAAGGAAGAGCGATAAAAAATGCCACAAAACTCATGAAACTGTTGGTCCTTTGACCATGTATTGCATGCTCCACATGCAATCAAACGCAACGATCCTGCCTCCATTTGATGCGGGATTGATCGAGTACCAATTCCTCTTTAGAGCTTGTGGCCAACCGAGGTCTAGATTGGCTGGAAATCGAGCTCGAAGCTCAACAAGGAGGTCATTCATGGCTTGCTGCTGGAAGAGACCATTGTGTGAAGAAGATGATGAATTAGGAGGGTATTTGTAAGAAAACTTTAAAGATAGGGGTGTCATCGCATGAAGTTGGGTTTTTTAGGGTTAAAATGCAAACTAGGTCAAGATGAAGTCCAAATGAACTCAAATTTTTATGGTAGCCTAATTTAGGTCTAAGGAATTTAATGGTAACCTCAATTTTGTGTTCTAATGTCCTTTGCATGGTTAATTTACACTTTGATCCAAAAATGTACCACATATCCACCTACGTTTCTATTTTAGGTCGAACGAGTTTCGATTGTCAAATCGAGACTATGCCAAACCTTACAAAATATTTTTAAATTATTTTTAGAAGGTTTATATTACATTTATTTCCATCGAAATTATTTTAATTGAAGCAGAGTGAAAATCAGCCATTTTAATTAAGGACTAACACTCAATTTGAATGAAAATCGTAAATTACTCCATATCAACCCACTTTTAAGAAATTTAAGTTCAATTGACCATTGATTAGTCATAGTTCAGCCCTTACCACTTTTCATTTATAATTGTTAGTGAAAATTGTAGAATTAGCCCATATTTTTATCAATTCCTTTCTCTTCAGCCCTGATTGAGTTATACCCTTTTAATGTGTTAATTAGGTGAATTTTACCTTAGAACTTAGCCAAATTAGGTTAGATACAAAGGATGATGACGATGCCATAAATGAGAAGAAGAGAAGAAACACACTTGTAGTTTTTTCTTATTTTTAAACCAGAGAAGTCTAGGACTTCTACTGGTATGTTCTATATACAAATGTACTCAAATCCTACAACTAAGGTCACATACACCTAAAATTAAACCTAATTTCACTCAAGACACATTTATTTTATTTATTTACATTTATTATTATTATTATTATTTTTGTTTTTACAAATTGGGCAAAATATGGTTCAATGGAGGTAAGACAATGAACTCAAAGCCTTAAAAAGTCATTCTAAAATTCTGGAAAGCAAGATATGCACTTACAACACTTCTGGATATCTATAAACACTAAATTCAAACACAAAAACATTATTTAGACATTGAATTGGAGCTTGAACATAGTTTGGACAGATATTAACTTGCACAACTACTGATAATAGATTTCTACATAGTTTTTACATTGAGTTACAACTAATTTCCAAGCCAGATAGAGTTTATCCATGTACATGAAAGCTTGTTATACATCAAAACATCTAAGGAAGTCAATTGAATTTTCAGTAAAATCAAAAACACCCAGATTCAACTCACAGTCAAGTCCTGAGAGGTTCTTCTAGGAACTACTAATGTCAAAATACGAATCAGTTGTTCCAAGGCATTGATCAGACTATTATAAAGTTCGCTAATATCCTTGGAGGATGAATCTATATTGTTCTTACCCATAAAAATCCATTAACATATATTTCTATCCAAAAACCATATGAAATCCACGTTTAAGAGCTCATTCAGACTCATTCAGAAAATACATCAGTTGATGTTACTGACAAAACATTTCAATCAAAATTAATAACTCAAAACCTTGAATAACACATTTTAACAAATGCATCGACTTCTAAATTCATTTCAATTCCTTACGTAAAGCTTCAGTATATTAATTGAATGCTAAAACTCCAAAAATCTTCTCAAACCTAGGCTATAAAACAAACTTCCCAGATTTGATTCACATCAAGAAAATCCCCATGAAACCCATCGTAAAGATTCATCAAATACTCTGAAATCCTTTAAGAACTGATTTGGGGATCAATGACTCTTAAACCCTAAGTTGATCTTCCCTCATTCGCCATGGACAGTAAAAAATGAATAATCAATTTAGGCAATAGAATCACTTGAAAAAAAATCATAGACCTTCATTGAAACCTTTCAAATGTCAATCAATCTTTGATCAATAGATTAAAACAATTTGCGATTGAATTAAATTATCACCCAGATGGATTGTTTATGTGGAATCAACAAAATGATTTGATCATTTGAGAATCCTGCACACTATTGATTAGTGTACAAGGATGTGAGGTGATGCTTAAGGAATGATTAGGTCACTACGAGTTTCAAATCCATGCATTTGATTGTCATCAGCTCCTACTACCTGACAATGAAAACAAATAGTACTAATGCTAAAATTTGGGTGTGAACTCGAATCTTGATGGAAGTCAATAAAATGGATTACTCTAATCACTTTTAGCTCAATTACAGTATTATAAACTCAATTCCAGCCAATAGATCATATTGAAACCAAATTTCTTAAGAAATCCATCAAACAAACATTAAAACCAAATCACGACCAATCATTCAAATTGGATTCAATTCCAATCAGGGGGAGGGCCATTTTGATCGTTTGAAATGAATGTAGTAGTCCTCAAATGGATTTGAGTGCACTTAAGTACAATAATCTAGAAAGCATCAGTTATTAAGTGACTCTAATGGATGGATGTGAATTACAATTAAAAACAATGAGGAATTAGTGGGAAGTGATCGTGATATGTGGGAAAGATCAATGGATCACGATGAATGCATGGAATGACCTCTCTGATTTGAATTGATTAGAGAGGTCCGATTGAGGAAAGTGGCTAACTATAGCTATTCTACTTCTAATCTAAATCAATCAACAATTCATTTCTACTCTAAATTACCTAAATTAAGCTAGAATGTAGTAAATCTAGCTATAATGCATTAAATCTATCTATAAAAGTTATAAATCTACTTTAAGGGACGAAGGTGATTATCAAGGATCAACAGTCGGTGGCTGAAGAGGATGAAAAGGAAGAATACCTCCTAGCAAATGGAGTAGACTCTCTAGGGCCAATGACCGGTAGCTAAAGGGGAAGAATAGAGAAAAGGTGGCTATCATTGTCATTGATAGCTGAAGAAGAGGAAAATGGTGCTAGAGGGTTGCACGATGATCAGCTCAAGGGAGAGGGAGTCAATAAAGGCACAACGGACACCTGAAGTGCTCTTTATATAAGTGAGGAAGGTTGTGGTCATTGGCAATCGTAGGTCAAGGATGTTGGGTGTGAATAGCAATGATAGAGGCTAAGGAGCATGGGAGCTTTTTTGGAATGAACTTGAGTCGTAGGATCAGATCTAAAGGATGGCTCAAGTGTGTGTGCATTGGTGGTAGCAAGTGGGTGGAAGATCCACCGTAGGATCAATGAGGAAGGGAATGGATAGTGGAGAGCTACTGAGTTCATCATGTATGAACAATGTCAAGTGATGCGAGCTGCAGGCCTGTTGGTGGATTTGCAAGAAAAGCCATAAAGTGAAGCGCTAGACATTTTGCATGTGAACCCATACTTGACTAAAAGTCCTAATAGATGGGTCCCTAAATTCTTCCAAATAGGTCCTTACGACTTTTAAATGAAAAGAATGTAAAGGAATAATTATGTAGGAAGGACCTAAGTGTAATGCTATGGTATGTTAATTGAGCAATTTAGAAGTTAATCCCACAATTGATTTGTACTTTCAAGCTCAAATTGTGTTCAATTGGTATTCAAATCATCCATTAACAATTTAAGTACAAAATCTCTCAAATATGACCTAATTTCGCATTTTTAGCACAAATTGAGTGTTTTAATTTTTTTCCATAAATCCCACACTTAACCCATTTTTGTGTTAGTTTAATAGTGTTTAACCTAGTTTCTAGCTTAACTTGAGCATTTTAACTATGATGAGCCACACCTCATCGTACCCCCATGCTTAGGTATTGCTAGCCCTTTAGCAAACAACTCATTAAATGCAAAGCAATATAGCATCAGCTAGGTAAGTGTGAAGAGATTTCTATTTAATTCATTTGAAATGTTAAGTGTGTGAATGACGGTGCGTGGGATGCGTATGTTTAAAAGAGTCATTATAGCTTGCGCTCGCAACGTCGATTTTAAACGAAGAAATGGACATGAGTCCGAGTGTCGATCTCAGGGAGGCGTGAAAACCAGATTTTTCTTGTCACTTAATGTCACGGAAATAACGGGTTTTTGCTTGCGAGAAGTTGTGGGTGAAAAGCGAGTGAGAGAGAGAGAATAGGGTTAGAATTTCTTCATTCACACATGCAATTTTAAACATAAAAGAGGGCAAGTAACTAGATAAGAAACAACTTCATTTGACATGCAACTTTAGTTTTATAATTACAACACTAGATAAATGCTTAAACACAAATAAAGTGAAGCTTAAGATAAAGAGAGAAAGTGAGAAGGAAGACGGCGAGGTAGCCACAGTGGTGGAGAGGGGCTTCGTCGGTGGCTCGTCAGCTCTGGCGATTACAAAGAGGGCTAATGGTGGCTAGGAGTGGGGTAGAACACTTGCAAGTGGATTGAATGCCCTCCATGGGTGGTTGGATGGAGTTTATATAGGAAAAGGGGTTTTCTAATTCAAGTATGGGCTTTAGCGACGTACAAGACATCGCTAAACCCATACTAAATCTGTCGATGTAGCCCCCTTTGCCTGCCGGTCGCCAGCGCATCCTGTGCTTTTTCGGAGGCGATCTACACGTGCGCGTTGTAAGCTGTTCGATCGAAGATAGAATGGTTGAGATCCCACGAAGAGCACGCTCGCGGATCACTGCTGAGGCACGTGCATCTGCCGTGTTATCATGCACGTGAGCATCCACGGGCATCCGTTGCGTCACGTGTGCTCCATCTGCGTCATCCACTGTTGATCAGGCGGCTTAATTTCCCCGGTGGCGCCTTCGCCTTGATATTTCTACGTAGCGCGATTCGATCCCGCACCGGCTGCCCGGGCGTGAGGTGGTTGACCGCTACGCTGTGCCTGCTGCTTTGTTGCGGCAAGGGCGGGCGCACGGGTGGCTCTCACCATTCGATCGAAGATCGACGGCTGAGATTCATCCTCCGAGTGAAGGTAGAAGCGGGCAGCGATGAAGATGTGATGAGCGGGCGCCACGTGGCGCGCTATGGGCCGTTGATCATCAGATCAACAGTTAGAACTTCTTAGGCCCATTGCAGGAGCTCTGGATGTTGGAGTTGGCCTATTTCGAGTCTGTTGGACTCTGTTCGTCGCTCTAAATCCATCTGTGTGGTCCGATTGCTCATCTAAGGCCTATTTTGTCATGTCCTTGTACACTTGGCCATTAATAATGCATTATAAGCAATCTTGATGTGCAATGCATGTGATGATCCTATTCCTATTTATGATGTGTTATCTGTGCATTTTGTTCTTAAGATAAACCCCAATTGATAGATTTATCACCCCAAGATGCAGTGTTATCATACCCCTATGCTTACTCCTTACTAGTCCCTAGCAAGGTTTATTCTAGCCTTTATTTCCAGTCAGAATTTAAGAAGTAATTACTTGGACACTTCGTCACTTGTCAATAGGAGGAAATATACTAAGATCTTAATCTACAAAGACTAAGCAGCACTCGGGTGCCTGCCAAAATATGAATTGCCTGAATCCTTGCTTTAATGTATGTATATATATATATATTTTTCTTATTTTTAGATCTTTTGTAGTTAAGAGTGTGTTGGTAACTTTTTACGGCTACCCAACCCACCCAAAACTTAGACAAAACTCTAAGTGCTAAGCATCTTGGTGTGAAGATTGTGATAGACTCACTCAACGGTAATTTAGACAGACTTCGGGTTTCTACGCCCCTAGGTGACCGGAAGAGGAAGTGTTTTTCCTGAAGGTGTATTTGTTCGATCAGTAGCTTTCTACCTACATTTGTTTTAACTAGGGTCAACACAAGGATTTTTCCAGTGTATATCTCCCCAGCTTGCTCTACTTCCCCACTTCTTTCTTAAGTGTTTTGGTTCTTTTTGTGCATTTACTGAGCTAGGCTCTGGACAACCGACCAATGGGCTGTTACCCACGATCACTTGCCAGCCATACTCGTGTGGTGAAGTGTGGTTTATTTTGTTATCTTTTTTCTTCTTCTTTTTTAATTTTTTTAATTTATTTGGTAGGTGGCTTCCTTGATCTCAAATTTACCTAGAAGCAATAAAGAGGAGGTGGTCCTGTGGCTAGGCTCTGGACAACCTGCCAATGGGCTGTTACCCACGACAACTTGCCAGCCATACCACCCTAGAGAGTTCATTAGCTACCCAATTTCTGTCAGAATCTCTGAGGAGTGAGTCTATGCAAAAATGTGTGCAGATGCTTAGACTAAAAGTCCTTCTGAGTTAGATGGTGAGTTGATAAGTCATATACTTATCACCTTATTTAGTTAGTGGATTAGAGTAACTTAAGGTTGCAAGGATTTGAAGCTAAATCCATATTTTAACGGATACCATGGCTGATTAAGCCTGAAGGCCTGAAAATTCTAAGTGTTCAAGTTCTTTCCGTATTATTTCCCACTATTGACAAATTTCTAATGCCTAAGTTTTTCTTCCTAAATTCATTTTTTTTTATTTTATTCTATTCAAATTGATTAAATGAGCTCAGGATCATGAAATTTACCACCCCCCATGCTTAAGTTGGACAATGTTCTCATTGACAAATACATGGATGCAACAGGGGTTTGAAAAGATATTACCTGAGTGAAGTAGAATACCTGATCAGTCTGAATCTTCTGGGTTACCTCCTGTTGGGCGGTGCTTCGTGTCATCCCTCAATGAGGGTGACACTCTCCTTTGGGGGAACCTGGGCTAGCAAGTGTTTAAATCTCTGGCCATTGACTGTGAAGTGTGCCCAGTGTTCGGATCAACGATTTCAACTACCCCATTGGAGTGGGGCTTGACCACCCTAAATGGTCCTGTCCACTTGGACCTGAGCTTCCCTGGAAAGAGTTTCAAATGGGCATCAAAAAGCCAGACTTGCTGGTTAGGCTCAAAGGTCTTTCTATAGATGAGTCGGTCGTGGACGGCTTTCATTTTCTCCTTATACAGTCGATTGTTCTCAAAGGCATCCCGACGAATTTCTTCAAGCTCAAAGAGTTGGAGTGTCCTCTGCGCACCGGTTAACTGGGAATCCATGTTACACTGCTTGACATCCCAATAAGCCTGATGTTCCAATTCAATAGGAAGGTGGTAGGCTTTGCCAAAGACCAGGCGATAAGGTGACATGCCTATCGGGGTCTTGAAAGCGGTCCTGTATGCCCATAGGGCATCATCCAGTCATGTGGACCAGTCTTTCCTGTCAGGTCTCACAGTTTTCTGTAGAATGTTCTTGATTTGTCTATTTGAGACCTTGGTCTACCCATTTGTTTGTGGATGATACTGGGTAGCGATGCGGTGTTTAACCCCATATTTTCTAAGTAGGGCACGGAATTGGGAGTGAATAAAATGACTTCCACCATCACTGATCATGGCCTTTGGTATTCCAAACTGGGAAAAGATGTTCTGCTTAACAAAGTCCATGACAGTCTTATGATTGCATCGGCGGGTGGTGACGGCTTCAATCTATTTAAAGATAGTCTACTGATACTAGGATGCACTCAAAGCCATTGGATGGTGGGAAGGGACCCATAAAATCAATACCCCAAACGTCGAAGATCTGAACAATCAAAATGGGCTGGAGGGGCATCATATCTTTTCTGGTCCTAGTCCCCAGTGTTTGGCAGCGAGAGCAAGTCTTGGCAAAGTTGTGTGCATCCTTAATTAAGGAAGGCCAGTAAAATCCAGACTGCAGAACCTTTGCAGCCATTTTCTTTCATGAGAAGTGGCCACCACAAGCTTGGTCATGACAAAAAGATAGCACACTCTGAACTTTGTCCTCAGGGATACACCTCCTGATGATCTGGTCGGTATAGAGGCGAAACAGCATGGGATCATCCCAGAAATAGTGCTTGGCCTCTGTCAAGAACTTGTCCCATTGCTGTCTGGACCAACTGTGCGGGGTCTGTACTACAACCAGGTGGTTGACATAGTTAGCATACCAAGGCAGTTTCTTGTCTTGCACAGCCAAAATGTGTTCATTGAGGAAGGTGTCAGATAAAGGCAGGGAGGGTCCAATGTGGTCTGGGTGAAGTCTGGATAAGTGGTCAGCCACCACATTCTTTGATCCGGCTTTGTCGCAGATTTCCAGGTCAAATTCCTGCAAGAGCAGGATCCATCTGATGAGCCTGGGCTTCACGTCCTTTTTAGCAAACAGGTGCCAGATGGCTGAATGGTCAGTATAGATGGTTACGTGGGATCCCAGTAGGTAAGGTCGGAACTTCTCAAGTCCGAAAACTACAACGAGCAATTCTTTCTCTGTGACCGTATAATTTCGTTGGGCCTTGTCCAACATCTTGCTTGCGTAGTAGATCACCACGGGTTTCTTGTCTTGTCTTTGTCCCAGGACAGCGCCTATGGCAAAATCTATGGCATCACACATAATGTCAAAGTCCTGGGACCAATCTGGGGGCTGAAGTACAGGTGCTGTGGAAACTAAGTCCCGGAGGGTGTGATAATCCTGGATGCAATTAGAGGTCATGTGGAATATGGCGTCATTGGCCAGAAGGTCAATTAAGGGTTTGGAAAGCTTGGAGAAGTCTTTGATGAACCTTCGGTAGAAGCCAACATGTCTCAGGAATGAACGGATCTGCCGGATCGAGCTAGGCGGAGGAAGTTTGGAAATCAAATCAACTTTGGCCCAATCCACATCAATGCCCCGATGCGATATGATGTGACCGAGGATGATTCCTTCTTGAACCATAAAATGGCTCTTCTCCCAACTTAACACCAAATTAACCTCGATACGTCATTTCAGGATTTTCTCCAAGTTGCTCAAACAGTGGTCGAATGAATTCCTAAATATAGAGAAATCATCCATAAAGACCTCCAAGTATTCACCCACCATTTCTGAAAAAATGGCTAGCATGCAACGCTGAAAGGTAGCAGGTGCGTTGCATAACCAGAATGGCATTCGACGGAATGCAAACGTGCCATACGGGCAAGTGAATGTGGTCTTCTCTTGATCTTCAGGAGCAATTGTGACTTGGTTATATCCTGAATATCCATCCAGGAAGCAAAAATACTTTTTCCCTGCCAATCTTTCAAGGATCTGGTCAATGAATGGCAAGGGGAAATGATCTTTCCTGGTTGCTTCATTGAGTTTCCTATAATCAATACACACCCACCATGTGGTGGTGGTGCGGGTGGGGATGGATTCGCCATGCTCATTGGTAACAACGGTGAGCCCGGCTTTCTTCGGAACCACTTGAGTGGGGCTCACCCAGGGGCTATCAGAGATGGGATAGATGATGTCGGCGTCAAGCCACTTGATAATTTCTTTCTTAACGACCTCCCGCATATTTGGGTTTAACCATCTCTGCATCTGGCGGGAGGGTCGTGCCCCATCTTCCAGGTAAATCTTATGAGTGCAATAGGCAGGGCTAATTCCTCTTAAGTCTGAAATGGTCCATCCAATGGCAGCCCGATGTTCCGAAAGGGTCGCGGTCAACCTGAGTTCTTGATCCTTGGTTAGATGAGAGTTAATAATCATAGGGAAGGTCTGGTCAGTTCCCAGGAAGACATACTTGAGATTCTTAGGTAGTGGCTTTAGTTCAGGTGCGGGTGGAACAACAGTCAAAGGGAAAGGGAAAGGCAGGAGTTGATCAACATCAATCTCCTCAAATGGTATTGTTTGATGGTAATTAGCCCTACAGAGGTCCACGGGCAGAGATGGTGACGGGTCAGAACAGTCATTACAGGATTGGTCGTCCTAGACAGAACTAAGGGTAAAGCATTCCTCGACCAAAGGTTCCACAGGATCATGTTCCTCGACACAGTCACAATCAAAAGACTTGGTCACCCAAAAGATATCCAACTACATTTTCTCATCTCCGAAGGTGATTTCCATACATCCCGTGTCACAATCGATGTTTGCCTTAGCCGTAGCTAAGAAAGGTCTACCTAAGATTATGGGTGCACTCTGTAGTTTTTCAGGGACTTCCATGTCAAGCACCAAGAAGTCGATCAGAAAATAGAAGTCCTTGACCCACACAATCACGTCCTCGACAACCCCCTTCGGGGTCTTCATAGATCTATCAGCCAACTGGATGGTGACAGGTGTGGGCATCAGCTCTCCGAAACCAAATTGGTGGTATAGGGTTGTTGAAATTAGATTGATGGAAGCACCTAAGTCCAGGAGTGCTTTATCAAATGTCATGTCCCCGATATTACAGGATATTAGGGGTGCTCCTAGAGCGGAAGGTTGCTTGATATTAGGGAACTTGCATGCTCGGAGAGCATAGCCTTCCTAGGTGCTTGAGGTCTTGGCTTACGTTTGGGTGTACAGGCATCCTTTAAAAATTTGGCGTAAGCTGGGATGTGCTTAACGGCTTTGAGGAGCGGAATATTAATCTGAACCTGCTTAAAGATCTCCAAAAGCTCCTCAGTTTCCACAACACTTTTCTTCTTCTTGATTGTTTCCAAGGCCTCGGGGTAGGGTGTCTGAACATGAATAGGATCTATTTCTGGGTCCTTGGGTTTTTCCAGTGCCTCTTCCGAGTCGAGTGTTTCAGCTGGTGAAGTCTCGGGAAGAGTCGGCCATTTGGGATCTTGGGTTTTGGTGACGCTTCTCAAGGTTACCGCATTCGCAGAGGCATTGGGACCATGGGTTGATCCTTAAGAAGACGAGGATCAAGAAGCACCAAACCCAGGGGGTGTTTGTGGGGCTGGTTGGACCATGTGAGCCTGCCCGAGATTGTTTTGGAACCCTTGCGAATTGGGGCCTCTGTTAATCATGTTTCGCGGGTTCGGTTATGGCTGGGAAGGTAGGGATCCTTGTTGTTTACAGTCCAATAGTTGGCTTAATTGTCCCTTTACTAAGGCCATTTCCTCTTGATGTTTCTAGTTCATTTCAGCCATCATCTTTATCAGGGTGTCCATTTGGTTTTGCGGGGGAGGGGCCACCCTATTCGGATTAAATGGGGTTTTAACTGGTGGTCCTTGCTGATAGGGGGCAAGTTTGGCTGCTGGTTTGGCTTGGGCCGGTTCTGGAATTTAGGTGGTTTCTGGTTTGTCCAACAAAAGTTGGGGTGATTATGCCAACCAGTGTTGTAAGTGTTGGAGAAAGGGTCAGGTTTAGCATAACCTTGGAAAGCCTGTACATCTTCAAGGATAGTAGATGTCGATGGGGAGGGATGAGAGTAATCAAGGGTTGAGGAAGCAAAGGTCCCTCCTTGGAATGTGGTCAGGGGTTGTTCCAGGTTCAGTTGGCTTAAGGGTTGGAACAGGTCAACATTGTGAGCTCCCTTTGCTAGGGAGAAGGTTTGTAACAGGTTCCTGGTCTAGTTCAGTAGCTCGTCTATCTTTTTATCCACCAATTCCACTCGATCTAATTTCTTGGCAATGATGTCCATGTCAACCATTCCAAAATTTGCTTGTACCTCATAAATCCCACCACAGGGTTGACTGGATCGGTTAAACTGGGTCATGGAGGCATTGTTGAGCGAATTTTCGCTCATAGACTCAAAGAGCTCAAACATGCTCTCCTCATCTTTGTTCAGGAAGTTCCCCCCGCATGAGGCATCGACGAAGTTCCGTAGGTTGCTATCCAGACTGTGGTAGAAGATCTGGGCCAATTGCCACCTTGGTACTTCGTGGTGTGGGCATTTCCTTAATAGTTTATTAAACCTTTCCCACGCCTCATGGAATTGTTCCCCACCCTGGAGTGTAAAGGTAGTAATGGCCCTTCTGAGGGCATTGGTCTTTCCTATGGGGAAGAATTTCTTTAAGAATGCATGCCTCAGTTCTTCCCAGGTGGTGATGGATCTACCTAGGGTTCTAAGCCAGTGAGATGCCTTGTCTCTCAGCAAGAAGGGGAACATCTTAATCAAAACAATGTCAAGGCTAATGTTCCTAGGTTTCACAGTTCGAGCTATCCGATCAAGATCCTCTAAGTTCTGGAAGGGGTCGTTATTTGAGCTTCCATGGAAGTGGCTCTGAATCAGACTCAAGACATTTGGTTTTAGCTCAAAATCATCTCCCCCTTCGGGGATCCTAAGGTGTGGCTCGACTCGAATAGCGGAAGGATTGTAGAAGTCGCGGAGGGGCCTAGGTTGGTCCTACAATGGTGGTAGACCAGGTGGCGGTTGCCCTTGTGGGCCTTGGAAAGGTGGTGGTGGTTGCCCTTGTGGGTTCTGCAACCGGTGTATGGCTTGCATGATAGTGTGGATCTATTGCTGCTGAAGCTGGTGGTTTGCGTTAATCTGGGCTTGGATGATGGCCATTGTGTCTGGTGGGGGTTGGTCCTCAACCTCATCTACCCTAGGTTCAGCCATGTTTCTAGCAGAATCAGGTCTCCTGGATTCCCGTCCCAAAACAAACAACTCAGGATGCAGAGATCGTCTCTCATGCATGCACTAGAGAAGAACAGGAGGGGATGCGGAGAGTGACAGATGCGAGAAGTGTATGTGTTCAACCAAGCAAACAAGTCTAATCCTTATGGTGTATTCCTTAGGGGACCTAGAAATCTCCGAAAGGGTGATCAAGTCCGTAGGCACTGGATTCCCCTTCCCAAAGCTAATCTGGCCAGGTTGATTACGAGGGGATTGTAGGGAAGGTTCTTCCTTTCACTTGCGCCGCCGATTCCATAGACCCCACAACTGCGATCGTTTGACACTTCCCCGTAGCCTAGTCACCAGATTCTACTAAGGGAATGAAAGCCGAGTGCCCAGCGAACAAAACCCCGCCTCTCGAGACTTAACCTAGTCCTACCTAGGGCACGTCTACTCTATTTTAAAAGGGCTAGGATAGTGCTTGTGCTAGGGTTATGTGATGAGGCGTTGATTGGGGTAGTGCCTCTTAGTTTTCCAATTTCAATGTGTGTGCTCCTATAAACACATGATTTTCAAGCTAGGATTTTTTTAAGATGTGGTGTCTTTTAATGTTTCATCCTTACTTTTGTGTCTTTTAGGATTGACGTGTCTTAATATTTTCAGACAAGTTTCAGTGGGCACGTCAAGTTTTGCACACAATTTGGTGAAAGTAGATTTCCTTTTGTTGTGTAGAGGCTCTAAAACCCTAATGTACTCATCCTAGTGATCATGCAACTTCTATTAGATGAGTCAATTTTAGGGTTGAGTGGTGCGGCCTATGTCAATTCAAGGTGGCTTCGCAAACACCACTCAAAAAGAGAAAAGAACACTCCAAGAATCTTAGATTATTCAGAATGTTAGATGTATTTTTTTTTTTGTTGGGTGATGTGTTAAGGATGTGGATCAGGCAATCATGCACCATGCCAATTTTTTTAGTTTTACAATTTTTTTAGATTTTTAAACAAGCAAACAACCATGGGTGAAGGAATACTCACGACCAGTCCTTGTTGCTCTTACTCCCTTGTTATCGTCACGAGTTGCACAGCTTCTCCGTCCAAGCGTCGAATTCCTGCAACCATCAAGTAGAAGGAGACAAGGCATTAGATGATGTGAGCATGGATGTAAAATGGAAGTGACAAAATAAATCTGTTGCCTCCCTGGCAACGACGCCAAAAATTGACGGTGCGTGGGATGCGTATATTTAAAAGAGTCGTTATAGCTTGCACTCGCAATGTCGATTTTAAATGAAGAAATGGACGTGAGTCCGAGTGTCAATCTTAGGGAGGCGTGAAAATTGGATTTTTCTTGTCACTTAATGTCATGGAAATAACAGGTTTTTGCTTGCGAGAAGTTGTGGGTGAAAAGCGAGTGAGAGAGAGACAAAGAGAGAAAGAGAGAGAATAGGGTTAGAATTTCTTCATTCACACATGCAATTTTAAACATAAAAGAGGGCAAGTAACTAGATAAGAAACAACTTCATTTGACATGCAACTTTAGTTTTATAATTACAACACTAGATAAATGCTTAAACACAAATAAAGTGAAGCTTAAGATAAAGAGGGAAAGAGAGAAGGAAGACGGCGAGGCAGCCACAGCGGTGGAGAAAGGCTCCGTCGGTAACTCGTCGGCTCCGGCGATTACAAAGAGGGCTAATGGTGGCTAGGAGTGGGGTAGAACACTTGCAAGTGGATTGAATGCCCTCCATGGGTGGTTGGATGGAGTTTATTAGAGGAATGCTTTAAACTACTACCATAAAGATGACAAAAAAAGAAGAAGATTCTCCCAAAATACTCGAAGATATCCTCGGTCCAGACTAAGAAGCTCCTAGGCCTGAAGAGGATCCTCCTTGCTCCTTGAATTCTTCTCCTCCCACGGTGGACGTCATCCATGGTTGGATGTGCTCCTTGGAGTGGAGCCAAGGAAGAAGATAGGAGAAGGTGAACACCAAAGGGACAAGGTGGGTGTTCCCTTTGATAACCTCTCTTTTCTTCCTCCTTAGGCATAGGATATGGGTAGAATATAGGAAATATTTTTGTAGCCAAGGATGGTTTGAATGGTAGGATGGGAGGTCTTTTTATAGGCTAGAATGAATGGTGGTTAGGAAGCTTCCTTAGCGCCATGCGAAGGGTGCCAAGGAGGGTGGCTTGGATGGTGGTTAGGAAGCTTCCTTGGCACCATGTGAAAGGGTGCCAAGGAGGGTGGTTAGGAGGCTTCCTTGGAGCCATGTGAAAGGGTGCCAAGGAGGGTGGTTAGGAAGCTTTCTTGGTTCCATTTGAAAGGGTGCCAAGGAGTGCATTTCAGGTGCCAATGGTTGGTGGTTTTAATGTAGGTGGACGGCCATTAAGGTGGAGAGGGAGTAGGGTAGGAGCTGGAGTAGTGAAGGAGCTAGTTTAGCTAACTAATAGCTTAGCTAAGTAGAAGAGGAGCTGGAAGGAGCTTTCTCGAGCTATCTTTACACTTGTTTCTTGTACCTTCCATACTACCAGGGCTTTTATGATTTCAAAGCATTCATCCTTGGCACAAATGATAACTACATAAGATAAAGTAAAATAAATGCTAACGCATGCTCTAGATCCCAAATGCAAATGCATGCTAAATGTAGTGAGATATGACAAAACCTTAGGAACTAGATGTGAATGGATATTAAGGATGATGATAAACTGGTGTTTATCACAACTTGATTCGTATCTTTTTGCTAATCTCTTAGCAAAAATTGTGATTGCACCACAATATTTCTTAAGAAAACATCCTTTTGTGTTTTAAGGAATAAGCTTAAGATAAGACTGTGGTTGATTTTGGTTAAAGTAGGTACAGGGTTTATTAAAGATAAAACATCAAGGCTCAACTTTGGATTCAAGGATTAGACAAATCAGGACAACTGTATCTTTTGAGAATTCACTACTTAACTTCTTTTAAATTCAAATATCCCGAAATTATTTTTGCTATTAGGATTTCCCTGACTCGTGAACTCGATCCACAACTCGCAAATTGATGAAAATTCAGATGTCAATGCCTTGTGCTATGTCAACATTATTGGGATAAGGTCATGTTATTGAAACCTTTTTTTTCATTTATTTCCTCCATGCTTAGCCTCACCTTAATCCTACTATAGATGTGTTGGGATCATCATTCCCATTACCAATTCTCAAGGGGGCTCTAGCATCGGCACTTCTAGATAGTACTGTCCAAGACACACCCCAGGAGCTCACAACCCTAAAACACAATGTGGTGTAAAGGGGCGCTACAAGCAAACTCAGGCTCTTGCTCCGACGCTATGGGTAGAGCACTATCCAAGACACCTGAGCTGTAAATTTGGCCTTAATGCTCCATCTAAAGATATGAAATATAGGTATAAAGTAGTGTCGAGGCGGTGACATGTTGACATCACATCCTCAAAGGAGGCATTTTTCCTCCTTCTCGGTGGTGGGAACTCAAACCAATCATCTGTCTTGATCTTTTACTAAGGTTTCACAGGAGGTTTTTAATTATTTAGATATTTTTAGGCTTGGGTAGTGTTGCCTATGTGTGAAATGTTTGACACCAGGTTTCCATAAGAAAAGCAAATTTTTAGATCGAGAGCCAAGTCACGTATTATCCAAGTCACTAAACATAATCAGGTTACTTGAATCATCAAGTGTTAGGATGGAATTCTTTTGTTGGATACCTGATCTAGTCTAGATTTATAGACCTAAAACATCTAACAAATGAATCTGCAACTTCATACTCAGTTTGTTAATGATTAAATCCCAAGTGGACCTAATTTGAATTAAATTTCAACTATTGGTCCTTTCTTTCACTAATAGTTCTCAAAAACATTTTTTCTCTTAGAAGTTATGCAAATAGAATGCATATGTAGATGCAGATGATGTGAATGCAGAATATTTTTAATGTTTTTAGGTTGTGAAAAATGATGAAATGCCTGACAAAATTGAAAGTACCCCTCCATGATTAAGGTTTTCAAGTCTCTTGCAAAAGGAAAAGAGTAGGGGAAGATATCACCTAAGAGAGGAAGTCAGGATAGAGGCAAAGTTTTGCAAAACCTGAAAAAGAAAATGAAAGTGGAAAGGAAAATGTTGCTGGGCTACCTCCCAACCAGTGTTGTCTTTAATGCCATTTAGCTGAGCATGAAGTGATGCATGGAAGATGGTTAATCATGAAGATAGTTGGACACCTGAATGCCCTGTAAAATGAGATCTTCCTAAAGGTCCCCTAAAAAAAAAGTGGTGGAAGTATGGGGACTAAAATGAGTGGGAAAAATGAAAGAAATACCCAAGTATAGCCAAGGTTTCAGTTCAGGAAGAAGGCCATACTCAAAAAGATCAGAAGGTAGGTCTAAGGGAAAGGGACTGGGGGAAGAATAAGCAAGATGAAGGGTGGGTGAAGTTAAGATAGGAGGTTGAATTGAGATTAAAGTGGGTTGGTGAGGTGATGAGTCAGGAAGAGAGTAGGATTGAGGACAAGTCTCTGGGGAATTGATGTCGCTAACCACTGATTCAAAGTCAGAATCCTTGAAAATATTATGGCCAGGAAGATAATCTACTAGCATTGTTTCTTCCACCAAATTAGATGTTTCAGTATCTGAGTCCTCAAAGAAGTCATCATCATGGAATCCCCTAGAGTATTTGAAAATATCTAGACTAATTGTTTGACCCATGCAAGTGATATCCATTTTACCTAGATGGCAATTTGTATTTGCTTTCGCAGTGCCCATAAAGGGGTCATCCAAGAATGATAAAGGCATTGATCAAAGATTCAGGTACCTCAATGTCAAGGACCAAAAAGTCAACGGGAAAGACATAGTTCTAGACCTTAACAAGAACATCCTTGACAATCCCTTTGGGTTTGATTGAAGTTCGGTCAGCTAATTGTAGGGTAACCACAACAGGCTTGAGATCACTGATCTTAAATTCCTCAAAAAGAATAGTGGGGATGATATTAACTGAGGCACCGAAATAAAGAAGGGCACGATTGAAACTGGTATCATCAATAATTACAGAAATTAAAGGCGCTCCCTGGTCTTTCATCTTAGGAGGTAGCTTGCTCTATATGATAGCGATTATTATCTCTGAAAGATGCACCTGTCCTAAATTTTTGGTTTGCCATTTTGGAGTACAGATATCCTCCAAAAACGTAGCATAGGCAGGGATATATTTGATTATGTCTAGGAGAGGGATGTTGATTTGAACTTGCCCAAATAATTCCATGAGTTCCTCGTTTATGGGCTCAAATTTCTTTCTTCTATTGGTGGTGGAGTGGAGAGATTGGGGAAAAGGGACAGGAGTTGTGTCGTGATAATCAATTTCTTTTTCTTCCTGAGTGATGGTATTAGGAAAGTGGACTTACATTGGAGTAGTGTGGGTTTCATCAAGTTAGTGTGAAGGCCCAGGATCGATGATTGTTTTCCCATTCCTCAAAGTAACTGCATTAGCAGTTTGGTTGTTTTTGGGAAGAGGTTGGGGGGCCTGATGTTGCAGGAAACTTTGTGAGTGTTGTGGTGTTGGGTTGATCGGAGGCTGATTAGTATGGTTCTAATTTGAGTTCCTACCGTGGTAGTGGTTCCTCTGATTGATAGGGTTGGGTATGGGCTGAGAAGGCAAATGTCCTGTAGGTCTCTGAGTCGAAGTTACCCCAATCTGGTTATGGAGATTTGTAACAACATGGGTTACCTCTGACATCTGACTTTGCATTCCTTGCAAGGTTTTCATAACCTGGGCATTGATGTCTTCTTGGGATGGCCCAAGTTGATAGAAGGTCTGGTTTTGCCCATACCCACACCAAATTGGTTGTATTTCTGGGAGGGAATCAGATTGATCTAGGAGTGAGTCAGGTAGTTTCTCCAATTGGAGTTGGAGGGATTTCTACATTGCCCCTAGAGGTCAGAAATATTCTCAGTGGGGTTGGGATAAATGTAAGTCCCCGATGATCCATATAAAGGCTCAAAGAAATGATTATACTTAGCACGGACAGTAGTGAGATTATGCAAGTTTTCTCTCTTCAGAATGTTAGGTGGGATCAGATGTGGAGCCTAGGTGGGTGTGGTAAGTCTTTCCTCGATTTTCTTCTGATTTAATTGCATTTGGTTGAGTATGTGGGCAATCATTTGAAGATCGTCTTGGGTAACGAGGATTGATTAAGTGCCTATCTCATGAACACCAAACTGTGGATTGGTAGTTTGGCCAAAGGTGTTCATGGTTGCATGGTTAAATGAGTTTTCATTCATTTCTTGAAATAGCTCATAGGCACTCTCAGCGTCTTTGTTCAGGAAGTTGCCACCACACAAGGCATCGACGAAATGTTGAAGTTGATCTTCTAATCCATGGTAGAAGATCTACACGAGCTACCGTAAAGGAACCTCATGGTACGGGAAACTTCTTAAGAGATCCTAGAATCGTTCCCAAGCATCATGTAAAGTCTCTCTAGGTTGTTGTTGGAAAGTCGTAATAAATCTTCTCAAGGAAATTGTACAACCAATGGGGAAGAATTTTTTAAGGAAAGCACTTTTGAGCTAAGGCCAAGTGTTAATAGGTTTTCCTATGGTTCTAAACTAGTAAGTGGCCTTGTCTTTGAGGGAAAGAGGGAATAACCACATCAGCCATAATCTTCTCGCACATTGTGAGAATAGGTCATTTGTGTGAGGAGAGTGAGTTCCTCAAGGTGGTTGAATGGGTCTTCCCTTGGAAGGCCATGGAAGTGCTTGATTAGGGTCAAAATAGAAGGTTTGATGTCAAAGTCTCCTTTTGGTATTACTGTTAATGCGGCGAAATCGAGTTTTAAGATAAAGAGCTGTAATATAGTCAAAATCGCTTTGAAAATAAATAGATTTTATTACTCAAAAAAGTTCCGATATCAAACACAGGGAGCAATATGGGAATTTAAATCTCAAGATCACAATTTAAAGTAAAAGAATTTGCAGTAATAACAAGATCAAGGTGCAAAAAGATGGGAATAAAATAGTGATTTAGATCACCAAATACTCCTACAATATCAACTAAGGAACTCAATATATATGTATGCAATCAAACCAAACTGTCGTCTGATTATGAAATCAAACAACTTAAACTTTTGTTTTTCTTCTTCCTTTCTTCTGCTTCTCTTCCTCTTCTTCTCATGCGGCTCCTCTTCTTCTTATCTTTTCTGCTTTGACTTCTTAAGCCTTCTTCTTCTTCTTTCTGCTTCCTTCTTTTCTCATAAGGGAGGGGAACTTCTCAAATTTGCTAAGTGTCAGCCAAAGCCTTAAGTAGCAAAACCCTCCCCCTACCCCTAGCAGCTATCCTCTCCTTCTCTCTTTATGATCCACTCTCCTAGAGCCATGGGTAATTGGGTTATTGGATTCAGCGTACCTAGGTCTAGGGTCTCCGGTGTGTGGTAGTGAGTGAGGAGTGCAGCTCAGTCTAGGTGAGGAAACGGGTCGGTCTAGGTCCGCAGGCAAAGGTCACAGATGAAGCCAGTAAAGGGTGGGTCAGAGGGACCTCACCCCGCGTTATGAGGCAAATAGCCTCTAACACTTTTTTACTTTATGCGCTAGCGGATGCTCTTCCACAACCGATGTGAGACTAAACACGTCCCTCTTCTTCGCGCAGCCAGCAGCAGGGTATCTCCGTTCAATTCGCGCAATGAGGAGGTAGACTCCTCCAATTGTCAGCTCGGACGAAGTCCTGGAGACTTTCCGCATTGCCTGGAGATGAAATTCTGGACTGAAGGCACCTGGAGCAGCTTCAAAGCTTGCTCGAACTCGCTATTAATGGCGAGAAGGAGCTCGACACCTAAAAACACAAAAATAGCCTCTCAGCCCTGCCAGAATGCTCAGGGAGGATTGTTGGACTACGACGAGTGCGACGAGGGTTTTGTGTGGCATCTCGTGGTCCGTGAGTGCATGTTGTGGTTGGTCTGTGTACGTAAAAGTGGGTGTGTTTGGGGGTGTGCGTGAGTGAGTGAAGTGGTGAATAAGGAGAGGGGAAATGAGCGAAGAGGTAAGGCTGAGGTTTTGAGGTCGTCGACGAAGGGGATGGTCACGTGTAGCGAGCGGAATCCTTTGCTGGAGTAGTCACCAGAGATGGAGAAGATGAAGTCGCAGAGGGTCGTCGGTGGTCGATTTAAAGTGGGGTGATTGTGAGAATGAAGTACAAAAGGTAAGGGGCTTAGCTAAAAGGATGTTGGACAAGGTGAGGTGGAGATGGCATTGGTTGAGGTGCAGCCAACGCCAGAGACGAAGGTGGTTTCGGTGAGGGAGAAACAACAAGGATGACGGAGAAGGAGGCATCTGCTGGTACGGCGAGATGCGGAAGGAGGTGAGGAAGATAGATCCACTGCTGGTATTGCAAACAGACGACGAGGAAAGGCAGAGGGGATCGTCAGACGTCGAGGAACCTTCGGTCGTGAAAGAGAGAGAGGAATTGTGGGGAATCTTGGCCGATTTCGAGTGTGAGAAATTCGGGAGGATCTGGGCTCTCTTATATAAGGATCTAGAGGTGGTTTGAGCTCGGGAAACAGCTTGGAAAGCCTCACCGGACTTGGAAATTTCTTGAGACCCAAATCTCTCATGCGTTCATGTGAGAGATTGGGTAAGTTCTAGGGCCTAGGATTGGGTCCAATAGGAAGGGAATTTCTTGACGAACTTCCCTTTCAATTTTGAAAGGGATTTGTCAAGAAATCAGGGCATTCTTTCCATTTTAAGGTTGCTGGAGCAAGTAGGAATAGGATTAATGGTGGTAGGGACCCTTTTGTGAGAACGACGATAAAGTTAGAGGCCTGTTTGAAAGGATTTTGAAAGTTAAGGGTAGAAATGAAATTAGACTGGATCAATTTGCAAACTAGGTCAAGACAAATTCATCTTAGGTCTAAATTTTGATACAAACCTAATTTGGACCTAAGGAATCCAACGGTGAAGTTGGATTTTGATTTTCCCAAATTAGGGAAAATGTCTGTCTATTGTTCTGCTTTGGGTCAAAATGGGTTCTGATGGTCAAATTGAAAGTTCTAAACCCTGGAAAATATTTTTCTATGAATTTCAGAGAGTTTAGGTGAATTTTATCCTAATCAGAACGTCAATTAATTAAACGGGTCTATTTTTAGGGTTTCAAAAGTCATTTAATTCTCAGAACATGAGCAAACCCTTTTCTGTCTGTCTTGTCCTACTTGTTATATTTTTAAGACCAATTGACCTTCATTCACTCCATAACAAAACCCTTAGTTGTACTGCATTCATGATGAGCTGGTAAAATTACAGTTTTAGCCCTAGTTTCTTATTTTTCTTTCAAAAGGAATATGCAATGACTTATGACTCTCTGGAGGTTATGGAGGAGCATTTATTGACTTAATTGGGTCAAAATGTGCTAGTTATGGCTCATGATGGTGTTCCCATCAATTACCACTCCTGATCTGTCCTCTTAATTAGAAGGATCATAGAAATCCTTAAGAGGGATGATAGGCTACTGAGGGGGTGGCGAGCTTTGCCCTTGCTTGCAAAGTTCACGATAGTCCTAGCCAACTGTTGTTGATTTACCTAAAGTCAAGCCAGTTGCTCAACCATCATAGCTAAAGGATTGGGCAGGTGGTGTTGGTTGTAATCTTGAGGCATCTTAGGTAATTCCAGACCAGGCAAGTTAAGGATGGTTTAGTCAAAGATGAAGGGGTTAGTTGGTTGATTTTGGGTAGAAGAGTTAGAGGCAGGATTAGGGGTGGGGTTAGAGGTAGAAGTAGCAGTGGACCTATTTTGGAGATTTTCCATTTGTGAAGAATGAAAATGAGAGGAAGAGGATCTTTTTGTGCGGGGGGCAGAATCAAGAGGTCCCTCTAGGTGTGGAATATGGGACCACTGCCCGTGCATGCAGTGGAAGAATGGGGAGGAGAAGAAGGAAAGATAAGAAGAATAAATGTTCAACCAAGCAAGCAAAATGCTAGCCGAGCTTAAAGGTAACTCCCTAAAATATACCTATGACTTGGTCTACCTAAGAAATAAGAAATTAGTAGCTGATAATTGTTCCTTCAACAAATCTAGCTAGAATAGTACGAGGGTTGGGCCCAAGCATGTTCCAGGAAAATCACTTGGGTCTTATATAAACCCATACCTGGTTGTTTGACATAACCCCTCAATCTGGCACCAGATATAGATGAAGGAATTGAAATCAACTAAGGAAATCTTATGACCTAGTTAGCAAGCCTAAGTTTGATGAAACCATAGAGGTCAAATTGCTACAAATTTTAATTAGGTCTAGGAGGCTAAAGTGCATAGGGAATGTGATGGGCGTTAATTGGGGTAATGCCTAGTTATTTCTTTTTTATGTGTGTGCAAATTTGGGAGGGAATGTGATGCCCAAAGCCAAAACAAGGAGGTTTGCAAACAAGGATTAAGATTAAAGGATTTTATAGTTTTGATCAAGATTTGTAGATTTTAAAGTTTTATCTTTTTAAGAATTCAACTAAGGTTTTAAAGCACCATAATAATATCAAACAAGTTATTGTTGGTGGAAGTCAATTCCTTTAAAGTTGATGTGGTACTAGAGAGAAATCAAAACCCCTAAAGTTTGAAAATCCTATGTATGTAGCTCCTAAATGAATCTCTTTTTTATAAAATATTTTTAGGTGGTTGTCCAAACAAGACAAGCACCACCACCACTTGATATGGAATCAAACAAGGAATCTAAAAGTGATTTTTCTGAGATTTTAGAAACTTTTTTGATTTTTTTTGGAATTTTTCTTCTTACTAGTGTCTAGAGGCAGAAAATATAGATTCAGAAAAATGATTCTACAGAAACCTTAATTAACCTCAACAATTTTTGAAAATTTTATATGTTGTAGAGAATTTCTCAAGGTTTCCAATAATATAAAGTTCGTTGAAATCTGATAAGTAGAAAAATTTATAAAATTCACGAACATTAAGGAAATAGTAAGGAAACAAGGTCTAACCTCTGTTTAGTCCAAGAATTTTTTAAATTTTTGTACTTAAGAAAACTCTCTGAAATTTGGATTCAAGGTTCTTGACTTAAAGGGACTTCTTTGGATGAAGTTTGAGAATTTTTGGAAGTCTCTAAGTGCAGAACCCAATTTTTGAAAATCAAAACAAAAGTCTGCATTTTCAAAAATCAAATACCAATAAGAACAAGGTGGTGGAGAATCAAAGCAAACAAGTACACAATTGGTTTTTAAGGTTCCACCACCCCAAATTTCTCTTGTTTTTATGATTTTGGATATTTTAAAGATTTTTTTTTTCTTTTAAAGAGATTCTTGAGGGTGTTTTCGTGGGTACTTACCTGGATATTGCAAGAAGAAAAGACAACTTGAAGATTCCTGAAAAACACACATGAATTCATGTTAAAATGCTTATTTTTGATAGTTCCTAAGCTTAGCATTGCATATCATGTTATAAATACTACATAAAATCCATTGCAAGGCATTTAGGATAGTTATGTATTATGTACATTAATTCTTCCATTTTCTATGACTAGGAGGTAGTGTGACATCTTTACGAGTTTTGGATGAAGAATTCGGTCTTATGGATGGATCTAGAGAGATGATCGTAGTCCGTCAATGCAAAAATCACCCCGATCAGAGCTCTATAGCACCCTCTACAAAAAGAAGAAGACGGATCGCCCAGATGGCACCACGTGATGCCATTCAGGCCACCCCACCTGATCCATCGCATCCCCAACCTCGCCACAAGAAGAGATCCTAGCCATTGGATCTCAATCCAATGGCTGAGACATGTGCTCCCACGGCTGAAGGGCGCCCAGCCTCAAGCAAGGATTCGCCTCGACTGTTGGGTCCTCATCCAACGGTCAAGGCACATGCGACCACACCATCCTCCACTCGATAAAGCACCGCCTTGGCCAAATGGTGAAGTGCCTACTCCTCAAACGAGAGGCGCGGGTTCGAGCCACAATCCACCACGCCCGCTACAGTGCCGGCGCTTGATCTCATTCGAGAGGTCGAGATTCTTCATGCGCGATTTAATGTCGCCCACCGATGCGAGGATGCACGCCAGATCGCACGTGCACAATCAGAGGTGCTCACTTAAGTCAAGCGGATGCATTGTCGACCGTCGGATCTCCGTAAGGGGCGATCTGCGTGCATTCAAAGTAGCGAAGGCGCGATCTGCGGGCGTCTCTCAGCATTGCGATGCTTCATCTGACATTGTCAACGCATGCACCAGTGGTGCGAGATTCAAACCCGGGCGAGTGCACGTTCCCCCCTCGCAATCTCAGCCATCCACGCCCTATCAACCAAGATTCCAAGTGCTAGCCAAGGCACGTGAATGCTATAGCAACACCTCTAGCGGGTCTTTAGTGACATCTTAAATGTCGCTAAAGGCCCATGCGCGCAAACCACCTCCATTCCACCACTATATAAGCACCCCTACACCCCCCATTCCTCTTCATGTCTACCTACTCTACTCCCACCTACTCCTAAGCTCTAGTAGCCTACCAAAGCTCCATTAGAGCTTATTCTCAAGCTCCAAAGGCCTCTTATTAGTGTAATGATTCTATGCCCCACCAAACATTCATCCTTCATCCCACCACCTTCATAAGAAGCCTTGGAGCCATCCTCCCACCTCCATTCCAGTAGAAGATCACCTCCATCTCCTCACCTCCATTCCAGAGCCTCGATGAAGCATTCCTCTACCCAGCATCCTCCTGCATCTCACCTCCTTCATCCAAGCTTCCACCAGGCGCCGTAGTCTCACCGAACAGTCGATTCGGGAGATGTCCTCTCACCCCTATCTCTTTTATACTTTCATAGATTATTGTAACAAACATTTGTGTAATATATCATAGTTTTTTCATCTCTCTTGTGATCTATCTTGCTTGCTTTTTCTATAAAAACAAAAGAAAAAGAATAACAAAACCCCAAAACACCAAAAAGAAACAAAACGAAGTGTTGATTTCAAACAAAGTAAACGTCGCCTCCCTGTGTTCGACTCGGGACTCCCTTGGAGTTTTGGTTATAAATTGTATTTGATAACCCTGATTTTACGAGCTGTGATGACGAGTTCTCTAAACCTTGATTTTAATTTGCGAAACATGGCTCATCACTTCCGCTCCAAGTGAATCCAATTCTTGCCACTCACACTCCTATTTTGCACCTGAGTCAAATCAAAACAAAATCCGTAAAGACCTAATTAACCAAGAGAGAGATAAATAAAAGACTAAGCCGTGCCTCCCTGACAATGTGCCAAAAAGTGATAGCAAAAATACACAATTTTGTAATTGTGGATTTTTATGTCGTTGCAATGCGTAAATCGTAAATAACCTTTAAATTTGTAAACCTAAATAGTGGAGTATCTAGGGTCACCCAAAGAGGCCAATTTGTTAGTCAAATAGATGGTTCTCTCTTTCACTCTCTCAAATTGACACTTTTCTTTTTGCCTTTTGGGTTTTATGAATTTTTAGGCTTTTTTTAATAATCGGGACACAGAAAGTTGATTAAACTACATCAAAGTGAATGAAAGAATCTACCTTTCTAAGCTCACCTTAGGAAAGTTGCCTAGGATATTTGGAAAGGAGAAATGGTGCACTAAAGCTACTAGAAAAAATAGAATTTAAAGTACATAAAATAAAGACAACAAGATATGGAAATGCACTTTGGAATTAGGAAATGTAGTGGAATCTACAAAGCACTTGGGGAGCTCAATTGTGTGAATGGCACCACACAATTAATCCCCAAGTAGAGGAATGCTTTAAACTACTACAACAAAGATGACAAAAAAATAAGAAGATTCTCCCAAAATTCTTGAAGATATCCTCGCTCCAGACTCAACAGCTCCCTAAAGAGGATCTTCCTTGCTCCTTGAATGGTTCTCCTCCCAAGGTAGACGTCCTCCCTAGATGGATGTGCTCCTTGGCTTAGAGCCAAGAAAGAAGATAGGAGAAGGTGAACACCAAAGGGTGTTGTTAGTGAAAATTGTTTTTAAAGTATAGTGTTGTAGTATAGTGACAAAAATCACAACATTTAAAATTTATAAACTCGGTAAATAGAAGTGAGTCCTAGGTCGTTCACAGGGAGAAAATATAGAATTCACACACTAATCGTAATTATAAATATTGTGCACAATAAGATATTCAAGGAATGATAGAAATTTACTAAAAATATTATTCAATAATAGCAAATGTATCTCAAGAATTACTGTGATAAAAAGAATAAGAAAGAACTATAAAAAATGATGATTTAGATCACCAATTAATCTCCCACATTAAGCACATATTCCAATGAAATCAATTTCTCAACCAACTTAAATTTTCCAACAGTGGTTAGAACCACTTATTCTCAAATTCCACGTCAGCTAACACTCGAATATGCCTCAAATAATTCCACAGAACCAACCAAACCAGACGTCAGAGTTGAGCCTCAAACGACTTAAAGTTGCCAGAGCCTCAACACCAACAACTCAGAAATCGCTAAGTGTGTGCATGCATTCCAAGGCACCAGGCATGAAACCCAAGGCAAAACCTTCCCCTACCCTACTCAAATTTTCTCCTTTTCTCCTCAGAATTGGGTAAACGAGTGAGCGGGTAATCGAGTTATCAGATCATGAATAGGGACCTGGCCCGCACGCACGTGACCGCAGGCGAGGTATGAGCGGTGAGAGAGTAAGGGACATCACCCCATGTCGGAGGCAACAAGCTAAGATCGCAGATTCAATTTATGCACTGAGAACATTTTGACGTGGTCAATGTAGGACTATCCTGTGTCATCTTTCTTTGCTTAGTAGTGTTGAGGAGTTTTCTTGATTGCACGCTGCAGCAACTAGAGGCAGCTCAATTGAGGATCTGGAGTGAGTTGTGATGGTCTTCCGCTGGTCCTGGAGATTGCAAAGAGGTTGAAGTAGGTCGGAGAACTGTGACCGAAGTTGGAGAAGGTGCGGTGATGGAGGAGCTCCAATTAAACCTTGAATTGTAATAAAATGGCCTTGTGGCCCAATTAAAAAGCTTAGAATAGTCACCAGTGGACGGTGAGTGCAGTGGTGATGAGAATTTGGTGTGCGCATGCGTGTGGTGGTCAGCTAGTGATGGAGATGATGTGCGAAGGTGGGTTTGTCTGAGGGAGAGGTGAGTGGTTGCTCCATTAAATATGTTTAGGGCTTTTGATGGTAGAGGTGAGCCGATGCTTTTGGGGGTTGCATTGGATGGACTGATGGTCTGTGGTAGTCACACGGCTTCACTGGAGCTATGCTGGCATTGGGGAAGACGAAGGGGAAGAGTGCAGTATGTCGGTTGAATTGGGAAGAGAAGGAGATAAGAACAGTCTAGAGAAGGAGAGATTAAGCTAGTTACAAACGAAGGGGAAAGGAGATCCGCGCCATCTTTGATTGGCCGACATTGGAGGGGATGAGCGCTCTGATGATGAGGACGACGACAAGGAGACAAGGAGGTGGCCCTCGCTTTGATTGGCGAGTAGCGGAAGAGAGAGAAAGAAAGAGGCGTTCCCAATTTGGCCGTTGGGAGGCCATAGGAGGATAGGGGAGGAAGGTCATTGGAGTTGAGGTTGGAGCTAGAAGGAGGAAGAAGAGAAGAGGTCTTTTAGCCTAAAACCTAGCTAGGGAGTATGATGGGAGCACAGGGAGCTTTTGTAGAGCTCAAATGCGAGCTCTAAATGAGGAAAGAGGCTCAATTAGTCACGGTCTTAGAAGAAAGAGTCCCTCAAAATCCTCAAGCTCACCTAAACTCTAGGATTTGATTCGTAGTTTTTGAGTCTGTTCATCAAATTGGGCAACTCCTCGAGAACAATCTCTCCAAATTTGGAGGGGTTTGGCTGAGGAATCATAGAGGAATCCTTGATTGAAGGTCAGGAGGTTTGGGTTCACAACTTTAATAGCAGCAGGGATCAGAATGCAAAGAAGACAAGAAAGTTAGGGACCCAATCATAATAAATTTGAAAATTAGGGGTCAAATTGTAAGAAATGGAGATTTTAGGGACTGAAATGCAAATTAGGTCAAAATGGACTCTGATTAGGCCTAAATTTTAGTCTTAGGCTAATCTTGACCTAAAAAATCTAATGGTGAGCTTGGATTTGAGTTTTGACCATGTTTGAATGGGCAAATTGAACATAAGACCAAATTAGGGCAAAATCACATCTGAAACTCTATTTTAGGTCAAAATAGGATCAGATGGTCAAATCGAGTGTATCTAACCTCTTATAATATTTTTTTATGAATCTTAGGAGGTTTAGATGAATTTTATGCTGACCAGAACCTCTTCAATTCAAGAAGGGCTGATAGTTAGGGTTTTGTGTACTAATTCGATTCTCGAAATGCGTGAAACCCTGATTCTATAAGTTTGAACCCACTTGTTAGTCTTTAATGCTCAATTGAACTTTGATTAACCCTTGGGTGACCTTGTGGTTACTCTGCATTCATTATGTGATGTTAAAATTGTAGATTTAACCTTGTTTTATTATTCTCTCCTCAAAGTAGATCTAAGTAGAATTATGGTCCTCGGGTACTTATTTAGGAGCATTTATCTCTTGATTATGACTAATTCAAACTAGTTATGACGAATGATGGTGTTACAATCATAGCCTCATGCCTTAGTTTTGTTAGTCCCTAGCAAAATCCTATGGAAAGAACTAGAACTCTAGAACATGCTTTGATGTTCAGATGCCCGATTGGTGCCACTATATAGAAATTAGATCAGAATACCAATAGTAGGCCTAGAGGTACTCAAGTACCAGCCAAGATCCAGACCTGACCCGCTTCAATCTGGGTCTGCTGAGAAGGTTTCTAAGGCCTGCAAAAACTGCCTAGAGGTTCGTTGACCCCAGCGGTTAAAGCACCCATAAGTAGAATGTATCAAGTCCATGTTTAGTTTGTTAGTGCATTTTGATGAGATAGAGATAGAGAAGTATTTTTCATTTTGAGTGTTTTCTCTTTTTTTTTTATATTTCCCTAAATCCAACCTTAGATTGGCCCTAAACACAGTTTGTGTCGAATTCCTTATCCCCACCATCAACCCTTGAAGGGTCCCTAGCTTTCGATGCTTGGGATAGCACCGCCCGTGGAAACCCCCAGAACCCTGACTTTCGACACTTCATGATAGTGTCGCCCATGTCATTTTGTAGCTAAATTCAGGCCCTGGCAATCAACATTTCTGGATAATCCCACCCATGACACTTGAATCAACACAAGGTGCTTACATGCCCCCGGTAGGATATTTAGATATCCTAGGAGACAAGCACCAAGGAGACAATATGTTATTATTCATCTTCGAGGGGACTGCTTTTCATTCCACTTCTTCGCGTCGGGAACTCGTCGAATCAACTTGTGTTTTCGAGCTGCTCATAGGCTAAATCTTCGAGATGACTTTTTAGAATAGAACACTTTTGGCATTATTTCCTTGTTAAGCACACTGAACCAGACTAGTGTGTGATTTTTAGGTGCTTAGATTACTAAGTCTCACAAACCAAAGGGTAGGCAATGGGGCTGAATACTCCTTAATCCTTAGACTTAATACATCAGGTTTGCACTTTCCTCAACCTCTTGACAACTAATCCAGATCTTAATAAATACATGAGTGTTTAAGCCCTAAAATAGGCTCAAGAGGCCTAAGATTAGCACTCTTTACTAATCTCCTTATCTCTAGAACTTAGGACTTAATCCTTGTTTTGATTTGGTCTAGAACTTAAGTAGATCACATAATCAATTGCTAAGACTGGATTTTTTTTCATGATTTTTCTCCTTTTTGACATTTTGTGTTTCCCTTATCTTCTTCCTCAAGAAAGATTTTCAATCATTTCTCAAAATTTTCCTCCCCTTTCTCCATTTTTTTAATATGTATTTGTTTATGAGAACCCCTCAGAGAATTGAATTTCCCATTTGTGTTTTGCACTACAACAACCTCCCATGCTTAAGTTTTACAATGAACTCATTGTAAACTAGGTGGGTACGAATTCATCTTGATTCAAGGTTTAGAATAGGGTCAAAGTGTGGGTGAATGGGTCGGGATGACTGTTATGAATGAGCAATTTTCTTGAATTACCAAATGAGCAATGTGCTCATTTTCTTGAAGATATGACATAAATTTGATGATCAAAACTATTATGAATGAGTATATTATCAATGAAAATCAATAGAAAGATGGTATTTCACGAAGTTGTATAGATAAATTAAAAAGTAATAAAAATATGCTAAAAATGATTTTTTTTAAGGATTGATTCCATTAGGGAGAGAGGTAAGGGGGCATGAACCTAACCTACCAAGCATAAACTAAGAAAAAGACAAAAGAAGATAACAAAAACCAATGTTAGCCTAGAGGTTACCATCCACGTCAAGTCAAAATCTAACTTCAAACGATCAATTGACATGATGGTAACCCCAAAGCAAATGCAGGAGAAGACAACAAAACCTATAGAACCTAAGGTATGCAAGGTGCATACTCCTATATAAGGTATCCAATGTGTAGGAATCATCAGAGGTAAGCCAGGAGCAACAACGCAACATGCCGCATTGTTATATCGCTATGAGATCGATGTTTAAAAGTGTCGCGTTGCAGTATAGTTGAAATCGCTTTGAAAATAAATATAATTTTATTACCCGAAAAGATTTCGAGGTCGAACACAGGGAGCAAATGGAATTCACACACTAAGCTTACCAATTAATGCAAATTGAACACATAATATTACTCAAAAACTAATTAGGAATGTAGAGCATATGAGTATATGAAGAGTAAAAAGAATTATAGACAAAATAATGATGATTTGAATCACCAATTATAAGTCTAATACATAGAATAGTTACTCAAATGTACTAAAGAAGGGAATATGAATTTCGACGTCTGATTTTGCAATTAGACATCTTAAATGACTTTTGCTACAGTGCCCTTCTTCTTTTCTTCTTCTTCCTTAGGCTTTCTTCTTCTTCTTTGCTCTTTCTTCTTCTGTTTTGCTTTCTCCTTTAATTCTCTTCTTCTTCTCTTCTTCTTCTTATGTCTTCAGCCCTGTTACTCTCTTCTTCTTCTTCTTCCTTAGACTTTCTTCTTCTTCTTTGCTCTTTCTACCTTCTGAGTCCGACTAAGTGTCGGAGCCAATCTTCCCATGGCAAAAACCCCTCTTCCCCCACTCAATTCTCCTCTCTTTCTCTCTTTCTATTTCAGTCTCACTCTGCCAAAGCCACAGCCGGTCGGGTAATCGGACCTATCGCATACCCAGGTCCAAGCTCACTGGCATGTGTGGTGAGCGAGTGTAGGTCAGGCGGGTAGTCGGGTCGGCCAGGTCCACAGGGCCAATGTCGCAGACGAGTCCAATGAAGGGGGAGGAGGACCTCACCCTCAATGTTTGGAGGCGAACTGCCCCATTCACTTTTTCACTTTATGCGCATGAAAGTGCCTCTTCATTTCTGAGGTGGGACTAAATGTCCCACCTTCCTTCCACGCACATAGCAACAAGGTGCTTGGCCAAATTGGTGACGCTGCAGCTGTTGAAGCCCCTACGTGAGGACTTGGATGCGTGCGGGCTTCTACTCTGCGTAGCCTAGAGGTAGCCCCCAAGCGTAGCAGGACCTGGAGCAGCTTGAAGCTCGCTCGAAGCTTAACAGCAATGGCAGCTCTAACCTGTGACCTAAAATCAAGAAAAGAGGCCTTATGGCCGTGTCAGAATGCTCAGCAAGGTCGCCGTGGCATGGTGAATGTAACGGTGGTCGTGGCATGGAGCACAGGCAGTCGTGGTGGTTGGACAGTGAAGGGAACAGTCGGTGAGAGTGGGTTTGTTCGGGGAGGTGTTTGGGTGGACGATGGAGTGAATGGAGTGAGGTGAAATGATCAGGGAGGTGCGATGGAGGTTGTAGGGTGGTTGGCGAGGTGGATGGAGGTGTGTAGCGGTGGGAATACCTCACCGGAGGAGTTGCCAGAGATGGAGGAGATGATGATGGTCAGTAGCGTTGGTGGTTGGTTTTGGGAAATAAAGAGGGGAAGAAAGTGTGAGAGAGAGGGAATCTAAGAACCTACTTCTAAGGGACGAAAGAGACAGAGATCCCACGCTAGTGTGGTTGCTGGACATGGGGAAGACAAACCTCCATAGGAGAGGCATCAGTGAAGACGGAGCAGGTACGACATCGGCGGGTATTGCTTGACGCGGAGGATGGTGGTGAAGATAAATCCTCCACTGGTATTGTGGCCGGATGACGAAGAAGCTAGGGAGAGGCCGCTGGAGCTTGCGGGGAGTTGTGGCTAGAGAGAAGAGAGGAATAGGGGGATTTCGACCCAAATTCAAGCTAAAGAGTATAATTTAACCTTGGGGAGTCTTTTATAGGTCATCAGAGAAGGTTTTGTGCTTAGAAGGCAAGCTTCCAAGCAAGGAATGCTCGCCAAAGAAGGAAGCTTTCAAGAGACCCAAATCTCTCATGAGTTAGCATGAGAGATTGGGAAAGATTCAGGGCATCTAACCGAGTTCATATTGGAGAGGATTTCTCAGAGGATCTCCCTTCCAATTTTGGAAGAGATTCTCTGAGCAATCAAGGAGAAAATCTAGGTTGAAGATCGTTGGAGTAGGTTTCCTCTGCGATAATGGTAGAGGGACCTAAATGTGAAAATGGAAAATAAGTTAGGGGGTTATTTGCAATGGTTTTTGAAAGTTAGGGTAGAAATGTAATCAGACAGGACCTTTTTGCAAATTAGGTCAAGACAAGTTCTCCTTAGGTCCAAATTTTGTTACAAACCTAATTTAGGCCCAAGGAATCCAATGGTGAAGTTGGATTTTGGTTTTGACCATGTTTGACTAGGTAATTTATGCAAAAATCCAAATTAGGGCAAATATCCGTCTGAGACTCCATTTTAGGTCAGAATAGGTTCTGATGGCCAAATTGAAGGTACTAAACCCTAGAGAATATTTTTCTATGATTTTTAGAGGGTTTAAGTGAATTTTATCCTGACCATAACCTTGGTTAATTAAGTGGGTCTGTTTTTAGGGTTTCAAAAGTCATTTAATTTTCAGAATACACACAAACCCTTTTCTGTCTGATTCAACCTACTTGTCTTATTAAGACCATTTGACCTTTGTTTAGCCCTTGAGAAAACCTGTGGTTGTATTGCATTGGTAAAATTACAGTTTTAACCCTAGTTTCTTATTTTTCTCTCAGAATGGTTATGCAATGAATTATGACCTTCAGCTGATTATGTAGGAGCAATTATTGACTTCATTGGGTCAAAATGAGCTAGTAAGGGCTCATGATGGTATTCCCATCACGCATCAAAGCACTTGAACATAAGGTGTGGCTTGGAAGTCCAAATGCAAAATCACCCTAGCCCTGAAACAAAAACCATGAATATTATCGTCAATGTGCCAAGTAGAGCAAGATGTCATCGCAGTTGCCTACTTGGCAATCAAAAGCTCTATCGCAACATTAGAGATCCTAGGAACAAAGTTAAGAGAATCTATCAATGATTTGAATATGGATATAGATGGAATACATACCTACAAATCCTAGGGCAAAGGCTAGGATTGACGCCACCAGAATATATAGTCAGAGGAGTAACAACAATATGAATAGGCGAGAGATTTCTTTGATCACAAAATTGGAGAGGCATGGCCAAGACCTAAAGTTCCATAATCAAAATGGTCAAGGCTAAATAAGGACCTATGCCAATAGCCCAAAAGCAACCACTAAAGTCTTTGAGAATCCAAGCATCAAAAGAACATATATGTTAATCTTTAAACCAACAGGTGGATGGGTCCAATGAAAGACAGGAGTGGAGGGCCGAGTAGTAATGATCCACTTTTGTAGCCCAAAACTATACCAAAGCTTCTCAAGGTAGGTTTTCCACACCATGGAGTTGATAAAGCCTCTTCTGCTTTTGTTCCTTATGAGCCAAATGGCATGAATAATAAATTTGGCAATGGATTAGGCTTTCCTAAGTCAGAAGAGGTGGTGAGGTGTAAGAAGTCGCTTCGAAGATCAAGAGGGAGGTTAAATGGAAATAAGATTTTGGAGCTAAGCCAACTATGAACAAAAATGGCCAACTGACTATAAGAGAGAAGGCTTTGAAAAGTTTCATCTTGAGGAGTAGAGGGGCAACAGTAGCAACAAGAAACAAGGGGGACCCCTCTATCTCTAATATGGTCATCAATAGGAAGATGACTATGAAGGAAGCGCCAAAGAAAAATAATGAGATTAATTGATAAATTAAGTAGCCAAATTGAATGGCCCTAGGAATAATGAGGAGAAGGAGAGGTCAGCAACTTATATGCAAAAGAGTTGGAGTTAAAGTGAAGTTCCTTACCTGGTGAAATAGTAGAAGAGGTAAGAATTCACTAAAAGGCAAAGTATCTAAAGAGGATAAGGCATCCCAAGTAGAATGGGAGGGGGAGGAGCCTTCAAGAAGATAGGAGCAAAGGAGGGAATCACCAATCCACAAGTCCATCCAAAAAGTAATGTTATCCTCATGGACCTCCCAAGCTATGTGAGGGGTAGTAATCTTCCAAGCATCATAAGGGAGGTGCCATCATAAGGCAAGGACTTGATTGTTCAGTGAGTTACTAGAAGAGCCATACAAACTTCTCATGAGGGACATGTAAAGATTATCCTCAAAAGCTATCCTTCTGACCCTTTTCATCTTGAAAGCTAAAAGAAAGGCCTAAAGATCATGGACTCTAAGACCCTCAAACTCCTTGGGTCTTCAAATTCTAGACCAAGAAATCCAGTGAGCATTAGGGCCAAACTTAGAAGATCCTCAACAAAAATTGGAAATAATGGAGTTAAGGCATTCAATGACCACTTAGGGAACATCAAGAATCGTGAGCACATGAATGGAAGTAGATGTCACCACATGCTTTATAAGGAGATGACTACTAAAGGATAGAAGAGAGACCTTCCAACCAGGAAGTTAGTTGAAAATCTTATCGATAATAAGCTTAAAGTAGAAACATTTTGCCCAACCTTTAAAGATTGGACAACCTAAATAAGTAAAAGGAAAGGATCCAATGAGTTCTGAGATCGTTCGCAGGGAGTAAGTGGAACAAATCAATCACCAATCACAATAATCATTAATAGTAATACAAGTGAATTAGATAAAAAATGATATTCAATAAAGTGCAAGAGTGCATCTAAAAAGTTAGGGACAAAAAATATAAAAATAAAGGACTAAAAATGGTGGTTGAGATGACCAGTTAAGTCCTAAAATTAAGCACAAATCCCAACAGTGCTCAAGAGCCAAATAACTCAACAGTAACCCTTAATCACTTATCCACGTCAAACCAAGGTCAAATAAATCCATAGTGCCTCAAATCAGACGTGTCCAAGGCACATCAGATGCCTTAACCTCCATGCTCATATCACCTTAGAATTGCCTAAGTGTTGGCATGTAACCCAAGGTGCAATAGTGCAAAACCACCCCCTCCCTCCTCAGAACTCTTTCTTTCTCTTTCTTCCTAATTGGGTCAGGCTTATCGGGTAATCGGGTCAAGAACATGGACCAGACTTGCCGGAAAGATGTAGCGGGTGAGGAGTGTGCACATGAGTGAGTGGGACCTCACCCCATGTGCTGAGGCAACACGACTACTTCATAAATGCATTAAATACACAATTTCAAACTTGTTTCCTACTATGTTGGACTAAGTTGGTGACTTCTTCGCGTAACATTGCAGATTGGAGCCTCGAATTGAAGTTACTAATGCTACACTCTTACTTGATTGCTGGTGCAAATGCCTTCAGGTAGTGAAGCCACATTTAGTGATGCTGGTTGCAAGTTGGATGATGGTCGGAGACAGGTAGACGAAGACGGAGGAGTGACGGCGACAACGAAGCTCCAGCGAAACCTGAAATCCACGAACATGGCCTTGCAGCCGAATTAAAAGAGCTCAGGTGCTTTGTCGGGCCATGGCGAGTGTGCTGGTGGTGGTTATGGGTGGTGTGCATGTGTGTGGTGGTTGCTCGGTGACAGAACGGGAGGCAGAAGTGTCAAGTGTTCAATGGGACAAAGAAGGAGCTAAAGCCCTAAATTAGGAGAGGGCTTTTGCTCGAGAGAGTGTGGAGGAGCTTATGGAGGCGGTGGTGAGTGGTCTGATGATCGAAGGTGGCCGTGCGACCTCATTGAAGGCATGGTTGACGTTGGGGAAGATGGAGGGGGAGAATAATGGTTAGTGACTGAAGTGGGTTCCTAAAGACCTAGGGGTGATCTAAAGAGGGAGAGGGAAAGGTTGAGGGTGCTTAGGAGGTGAGAGAGAGGAGGAGGCATCCGACGTTGACTAGTTAGACGCAAAGAAGATGAAGGCAACAACAAGACGATAGAGAGGAAGGAGAGGGTGAGAGCGATCTTGCCTTAGCCTGCAAGACTTGTGACAAAGAAGGGAAGCCGGAGGGCCATCCAATTTGATGGTTGGACGGTCGGAGGAGGAGGTTGGAGAGGTCAGAGGAGGAGGAGGTCGAAGGAGGTCGGAGAGGAAGATGTTATGGCCAAAGGTTTAGGTAGAGGGGTTATTTCGACGTATTCTTAGCTGAGGAGAATGTTAGGACGTAAGGGAGTTTATATAGAGCTCAGATACAAGCTTTAAGCGAAGAAACGAGAGTGATTGGGTCTCAGATTTGGAAGGAAAAGTTCATTGATTTCCTCGAGTTCGCCTGAGCTCTAGGACCAATTTTGATCTCTCAAATGAGGATTGTTGGATTTATTATCGTCTAATGATCCCTCTAATTTTGGAGGGAGTTGGAGTTGATTTAAGAGAGATTTTCTCTCTCGAATCTCAGCCTGAAGGTGCATTCCCACTCCAATGGTGGCAGGGACCTTTTTGAGAGAACAAAAATAAAGATAGGGGCATGAATGTAAGAAACTTGAAACTTAGGGGTACAAATATGAGAAATAGAGTTTTTAGGAGCTAAAATGCAAACTACATTAAGATGGATTCTAATTGGACCCAAATTTTGATGTTAACCTAATTTTAACCTAAAAAGTCTAATGATGAATTTGAATTTGAGTTTTGACCACATTTGACTAGGTAAATTGCATAAAAGTTCAAATCAGGGTAAATTCCTATCTGAAACTCTATTTTAGGTCAAAATGGATTCAGATAGTCAAATTGAAGATATCAAGCCTCTTGGAATATCTTTCAATAATTTTTAGGAGATTTAGATTAATTTTATGAAGATCATAATTTTTTCAATTTAAATGGGGTTGATAATTATGATTTTTAGTACTGTTTTTGCCCTTAGAATGCGTGAAACCCTAATTCAATTAGTGTGGACCCACTTTTTAGACTTTTATGCTTAATTGACCTTTAATTAACCCCTGAGTAACCCCGTGGTTAATCTGCATTTGTGATTCACGTTGAAACAACATAATTAACCATGTTTTCTTATTTTCTTCTTAAATCATATTGTTACGAAATTGTGACCCTCAGATGATCAAGTAGGAGTATTTACTAGTTTTATCTGACTAATTGTGGCTAATTAAGATCCATGATGGTGTTACCATCACTAACACCATATTCTTTGAACCCCTGATAAATGATTCCATCATAAGGTCAAAATGAAAAGGGGAGAGTGATTCCCCTAACATAGACCACACAAGTCAATGATGAACTCAAAGGAAATTCCATCAACAAAGATGGAGCAACTACTATGTTCAACATCCTCCTTAATAAAGGTGCCAAAATCATTATTGAAGCCAAAGGATAAGAAGACTTTGTAAAGGAAATCCCAGTTTACTCTATAATAGGCTTTTTCAAAGTCTAATTGAAAGATAACATTGGATCCAAAGGTTTTTTTATCCAAATGCTAAACCAATTCAAAAATAATGGCAATATGATAAAAAATGAAATGGTTTGAAACTTTGAAATGAAGCTGACCTACTCCTTAGAAATCAAGGTACCCATAAAAGGGGCCAATCAGGAGGAAAGGACTTTAGAGGCCAACTTGTAGCAAACATTGCATAGACAAATGGGTCTAAAATTAGTAAGAGTATGGATTTCATCCTGTTTGGGAATTAAGGTAATGAAGGAACTGTTAGAGGCCCAAGGAGCATATTTGTTTTGAAGAAAGCTGCATGTAGCACCAACAAGGTCATTTTAACAATATCCCAACAATGTATGTAAAATTCAACATTGAAATCATCAAGGCAAGGGGGATTTGTTGTGGGGCATAAGCTTAAGGCAGCCTAAAATTCATTCTCAAGAGAAATAGGGATTTAATTACCCTTATCAAACAAAAAAAAGGGGGAATATTCAATTGCATAAGTGGGTTTAGAGGCAAACAAATTTTTGAAGAAATCGAAGTAATTGATTTTAGCATGATTCCAAAACCCATTACGTACAAAGTTAGCAAAAGCGAAACGAGATTTGTTTGCTTAGTGACATCTCAAAGTGGTAAAGAAAAACTTCATATTGGCTTTGCCACTTGCAAGCCAAGTAGTTTTATTCTTTTGAGCTAAGAAATTGAGACACATGTTTTCAACATCATCAAGATGATCCTTAGCATGCTGAAAATTTTGGAAATCTCCATCATTCCAATTCTCCTAGAGTTTCTTATTAAGAGAAAGAAGTTATCCTCAATTGCTTGAAAGGCTAGCAAAATATGACCAAAAGTAGAATGATTCCATTTAATAAGATCTTTTTTCAAGTAGGAAAGTTTGAGACAAAGCTTAGAAAGAGACTCATGGGTGTTGACAATACCATCACTCAAGGCCCAGATGTTAGCAATCATCACCTTAAAATCAAAGTATCATCACCTTAAAATTAGAGTTCTTAAGCCACATGTTTTGAAACCTAGAGGGGGCAAAGCCTCCTAGAGAGTCCAACTTGGAGGAGACAAGGATATATAGGAGCATGGTCACAATTTTGGTGAGGCAAATAACATCCAATCGGAGAAAGAGAACACCAACCTGAGCTAATAAGAGAATGATCAAGTTTCTGATCAATATGCCTAGACTCCTACTAACCGTTGCACCAATAGAACTAGTTACCCTCAAGGGGAAGATCCATAAGCGCAAGGTCATCAAGAACATCTCAACAAAATAGAAGCATGGAAGCGACACCCATTGATCTTCTCAAAGGGAGAGAGGATACAATTGAAATCACCCCTCAACATCCATAAGCTCGAGAAGGAAGATAAGAACACAAATGAGACCAAATAAATTGATGAGCATTTTTTTTAACAAAATCGAGAGTAAATCTTATTCATCTCCTACTCCTTAGAGGATTTAAAAAAGACAGGGGGATTAAACCAAAACCCATCAATACAAAAAGAGAGGAGCCACGACTCGTGTTAGATTGACGGGCATTAAAGTCATAAGATGCGTAGACACCAGAGGCAAAAACATCTCAATTATTGAGTGATATACGAACAGCAAAACATTGGAAGAACACATCAAAAATATGGAGGTCAACATTGGAGCACCACAAGATCCAAATTTGGGTGGATATGGAGGGTTGGATGTAAAAACCAATGGATTAAGCAAGGCTAGTAATCTTAAAGCTATCAACAAAAGGCTCAGACAAAAATAAAACTTGCAGATTATGAGAGAAAGAAATAATATGAAGATTTTTTAGGGTATGGGGATTTAGGACCCCTTGCAGTTCTACAAAACATAACTAATCATATGGAAAGACGAAAAGGGATAGAAGAAAATAAATAATCAATGGGCTTCCGACCTAGCATGACTTTGGGTTACCCTCCTAAATCTTCCACTCCAACCACCACCATGAGAGCCTCTTGCACGACCACAAGAAAGAGGATCTACGTATGTAGACTAAGTTAAGATTTGGGTCTCCTTAACAAAAGTAGACTCTTACAAGGTAACATAACCTGAGCTAGATAAATAACCCTCAAACTCATAGTTGTAGGTATTTTCAACAGCCACACCAACCCATTCATTAGGCCTAATCATGCTTTTGTTTGGATTAAAAGGTAAATAAATCCCCCAATTACAGCCATCAGATCTATTTTGCATATTATCCTGCCTAATACATTCATTCCATTGTTTGGTAGGGGTCTAGTTAGGAACTTCACACAAAATGTCCATGGGGAAAAGGTCAGTAATTATATGGACCAAAGCCAGTTGTGATTCAGAAATCTCATCCAATTAAAGAATATGTTTGGAATTATCAATATTGGAAATTGTAACGACCCGATTCCCGAGTCCCTACGAGACACGAGGACCGGACCGACTCGACTAATCCCAAGACCTAGTCGTCTAACGAGGAAGTAACCAAAAGAGCAGTAAAATAAACCACATTCAGCATGAATAAAACTAGCAGTAACAAAATACAACAGTAAGAAAAGAAACCACTACAGTATATACCACTACAACAGTAGAACAACATTTATAACATGACATGAACTACAAGTAAAGAAAAGTACAGAGGTAACAAGAACTACTCACTACAGTGGAACAAAAAAAAAGGGGTATAAAAGAACTGTGGTAACTCTACTGGACCCTACTCGGCCCAGCGTCCTCTGCAGCCGCTGACCCTGGTTGCTCAACACCTGGTCCTGAAAAGTAACGAGTGTAACACGTCAGTGAAACGCTGAGTAGAGTGGCAACTAAAACTAAAGAAGCAGTAGAGTGTACAGTAGCTGTTATATTTTGTTACTTTCTTTATTTACGTCTTTCTATTATCTCACGATTTATTTATTTCTCAGATCCTTCACTTGATCTCGGATGTTCCTCGTGGGAACGATCTTGATTGCAGTCTTTTCCGAAAAGTAGAAGTAACACGTGGTGCTCTCCTGGTCGGAAAAGTCCCCCGTGGTGATCCTACTCTCAGTCAACCACCCCAAGGTCACTGACAGATGTAACGGTGACTATGGCACGCGTGATAAACGCACGGGTAGCTACCCTGCATTGGCACGTGGTCAGTCGTTTCCGTTAACGGGTGTGCCCCAAAGCACAGCATGGAACTAGTATAGGGCAGAGCCCTCTCAGTAACAGGGGTCCAACCCCTCCACAGTAACCAAACAGGGGCCTTGCCCCTCCACAGTCCGCGCACCCTCTCCTGACTACCCTGGTTTGCCCAGTGGGCCTAACAAGTCGGTGTAGGTGAGCTAGCAGAACCCCGGGACCCGTGGGGTAGCTAGTACTCGCTCTAAACTAGTAGCTCTCCTCGGTACTGTGTACACGAGGGCCAAAAAGTCGGTACAAAGTGGCCAGACCTAAACTCGGGTCCCTGGGGCGGCTGGCTCTGCTCTGCACTAAACAGGTAACAGGTGCTTCCCCTGGTACTACGTACCCAAGAGACAACACACTTCCATGTCCTTCTTTCTCAGTTCCATTCCATCCTCTTTCCAGGAGTTCTACTCCTAATTCCCCGTAGGGTTCCAGCTCTTCTAACTCAGCACATTTAGGTTTTACCGTTCATACAACCCATGTTCTCAATCATGTTTATTTATTCATAACAGGCAGCTATTAATTCCTTTCCACTTTTCCCAGACTGTAATATGTATATATTCCACTAGTTTTCCAGTCCTAGGATTCATGCCGTACCCTAGGATCTATCATACAAACTAGTTTTCCAACCCTAGGATTCATGCAATACCCTAGGATCTATCATTCAATCTAGTTTCTCATTCTTAGGATTCATGCAATGCCCTAGGTTCTATTAATTGTACCATAGTTGTAACAAATTATTCTAAAAAATTTAAAAGCTACTCTACCAGCTACAACGGGAGTACTGGGGGCGTGGTCGGAAATCCCGCACGCCTCCGCAACCCTCGAGACTGCAATGGAACGGGGTCCTAACACAAGGATCAAACACAAGGAGTTTCTCAGAACAATATATAATTACTGTAAATGGGTAGAGGATCTTATTCGAAAAGAACGCAACTCGAAACACGGAAAACGGACTCCGAACGGGCCCTAAACGGGTCAAAAACGACTGAACAGTCCAAAATCAGACGTCTGGAACCTCTTCCAGACGTCTTAAAATGTGGGTCAGATGGTACCTTCGCTCTATGTAGTCCCTCAGACATCCAGAAGCCTGCGGGGGCATTTGGCTTAGTTCCCAGACGTCCGATGGTCACCGCGGACGTCTGGAAGTCCTTCCCGTCGTTTGGCACTGCGGCTAGACGTCCGATTCTCGTTGGATGGCGAGTCTCAGAACTTGCACGTATCTACTCCTCGCTCTTAGTATGATGGGTCACGAAAAAGGAAGAAGGACGAAAATAACTTACTTGCCAGGCGTCTGGACAGTCCTCCAGACGTCTTCACCATCGTTTGGTTGGAATCCCAGATGTCTGATTCTGGAAAAACTTCCAGAATCAGAGCTCGACTCGCTCTCCACCCGCGACGCACCGCCGCACCGTGCCTCGTCCGCCTGCTGCTCGAGCTGCAGTAGCCCTCCCGCGTCACTCCACGCCCGCTGCTCCCCCGCCGGCCGGCTCTAGCTGCCCGGGCAAGCTCGAGCCCTCACAGTCGAGCGTCTCCTCCCTCGCGCAACACCTCCTCCCGCACCCTCGCCGCGGCTGCCGCTGCCACCTCTCGCTCGCTCTCGCACCGGCTGGAAGAAGGAGAAGAAGGGAGCGGAGGAGATGAGAGTGAGGGAGAGGGCGAGGGCCTTATAAGGCCACGCGGGGAGAGAGAGAGAGAGAGCACAGCACTGCACCTGTAGGAGGAGAGAGGGAAAAAGGGTGGTGTTCACAGGTCTGCGCACACAGGTGCGCAGACGCGATCCTGTGTGTCGCAGAAATTAAATCCCAGACGTCTGGAAGGGGTTCCAGACGTCTGGGCCACCTCCCAGCCGTCTTAAAAAACATATTGAAGCCGTGTTCGTAACAATATAACAAATTCAAAGGAAGTTTCGTCCCCGAAACTTGTGCTAACTAGGGTGTGGGAAAAACGTCATATAAAAACATAACAAACTCAAAGAGGACCGAAGCCGATCTGAAAAGACGTACCCGCGAAGAGCTCCGAGTACCACTCCCGCATTGCCGCCTCAGGCTCCCAGGTAGCCTCCTCATACTGCTAGCTCCTCCACAAAATCTTCACCAGGGGTACTTGCTTTCGTCTCAAACTGCGGACGGCTCGGTCGAGAATCTGCACTGGTCGCTCGGGGTAGGTCAGGTTGTCGCCCACTTCGATGCTCTCGTGACTCAGTACGTGACTGGGATCGGCTACATACTTCCTAAGGTTGGACACGTGGAACACGTCATGCACACCAGAAAGCTGAGGAGGGAGGGCAAGTCTGTAAGCAACGGGTCCAACCCGCTCCAGGACCTCAAAGGGCCCCACGAACCTCGGCGCAAGCTTCCTTCTCACCCCAAACCGCTGCAGGCCCTTCATGGGCAAAACACGAAGGAAGACGTGGTCCCCAACCTCAAACTGCACCTCTCTGCATCTCCGATCCGCGTAGCTCTTCTGTCTGCTCCTGACAGTGCAGAGTCACCTGTGGATCTGCTCGACTACCTCCTGACTCTGCCGGATCAACCTGGGGCCAACCTCCCACTTGGTCCCCACCTCAACCCAACTCAAGGGTGCCGTACACCTCCGTCCGTACAGAGCCTCGTAGGGAGCCATGCCGATGCTCGAGTGATAGCTGTTGTTGTATGCAAACTCTGCCAAGGGCAGGTGCTCCTCCCAAGAGCCCCTCCAGTCCAGTACACAAGCACGCAAAAGGTCCTCAAGTGTCTGTATCGTGCGGTCAGACTGTCCGTCCGTCTGGGGGTGGTAAGCTATACTAAACCTCAACCGCATCCCCAAGGCCTGCTGAAACTCAGCCCAAAACTGGGACGTAAAGAGGGTATCCTGGTCGGATACGATCTCCCACGGAACTCCGTGTAGTCGTACCACATCGCGAATATACCTCTCTGCCAACTGTGCTGGTCCCAAAGTGACTCGGATCGGCAAGAATCGTGCCGTCTTCATCAGTCTATCCACAATTACCCAGACTGCGTCGTGTCCTCACTGGGTAACAGGTAAGCCCACCACCAAGTCCATGGTGATGCTCTCCCACTTCCACTCTGGCACTGGAAGCGGCTGTAGCGGCCCTGCAGGCCTCTGATGCTCGGCTTTCACCTGCTGACACACTGAGCACTGCTGCACGAATTCACCCACATCCCGCTTCATCCCCCTCCACCAAAACTCGCGTCTCAAGTCGTGGTACATCTTTGTGTTTCCAGGATGTATGGTGAATCTGGAACCGTGTGCCTCAGTCAGGAGCTCTCTCAACAGCTCCTCGTCCCTGGGAACGCACAACCGTCCCCTCAGGCGCAGCACCTGGTCTGTGAAAGAGAAGTCCCCTCGGTCTCCTGACAGTACTCTATCGCGCAAGGACTGCAAGTACGGATCGGCCATCTGTCCTGTGATGATGCGGTCTATCAGCTCTGGCCTAGTCTGTCGTGTCACAGTCACTGCCCCACAGTGCCCCTGTAACTCTAGGGGTCGCCAACTGCCCACCTCCTCCAAAAGGCTCCAACTCTGTAACTGTAAACTGGCCAAGTGTGCGGGCGCCTTCCGGCTCAAGGCGTCAGCCACCACATTGGCCTTTCCCGGGTGGTAGGAAATGCTGCAGTCGTAGTCCTTCAGGAGCTCCAACCAGCATCTCTGTCTCATGTTGAGCTCCTTCTGATCAAAAAGGTATCTGAGGCTCTTGTGATCTGTGAAAATCTCAAAGGTCTCACCGTACAAGTAGTGCCTCCAGGTCTTCAGCGCGAAGACAATAGCTGCCAACTCCAGGTCGTGGGTAGGGTAGGTATGCTCATGGGGCTTCAGTTGCCGCAAAGCGTAAGCGACAACGTGGCCCCTCTGCATGAGCACACCTCCTAACCCCTGCAAGGAGGTGTCCGTGTACACAACGAACCCGCCACTACTGTCAGGGATGGTGAGCACGGGAGTCGAGGTCAACCTCTCCTTCAGCTCCTGAAAACACGCCTCACAGGCGTCTGTCCAAGTGAAGGGCATGTCCTTCCGGGTCAACTGTGTCATAGGACGTGCAATCTGTGAAAAACCTCTGATGAATCGTCTGTAGTAGCCTGCCAGTCCCAGGAAACTGCGAATCTCAGTGATTGAACACGGTCTCTCCCACCTGAGCACTGCCTCGACCTTGGCTGGGTCCACCGCCAAGCCGTCTCCAGAGATCACATGACCTAAGAAGGTCACCTCCCTCAACCAGAACTCGCACTTGCTGTATTTGGCGTACAGCCTACGTCATCTCAGTGTGTCCAGAACCATCCGCACGTGCTGTCTGTGCTGCGTTTGATCTCTAGAATAGATGAGTACATCATCAATGAATACCACCACGAACTGGTCCAAGTATGGTCTAAATACCCGTTTCATCAGGTCCATGAAAGCAGCGGGTGCATTGGTCAGCCCAAACGGCATGACCAAAAACTCGTAGTGTCCGTACCAGGTGCGGAAAGCTGTCTTGGAGACGTCGGTCTCCCTGATCCTCAACTGGTGGTATCCAGACCTCAAGTCGATCTTGGAGAACACCGTAGCAGCCCGCAACTGGTCAAACAAGTCGTCGATCCTCGGCAGCGGATATCTGTTCTTGATGGTGACCCTATTCAGTTGTCGGTAGTCCACACAAAGGCGTAGGGTACCATCCTTCTTCTTCACAAACAGTACCGGGGCTCCCCAGGGAGACGCACTGGGCCTCACGAAACCCTTCTCCAAAAGGTCCTGCAACTAAGACTTGAGCTCTCGTAGCTCAAGCGGTGCCATCCTGTATGCCGCGGTGGAGATGGGGCTGGCCCCTGGTATTAGTGAGATCTCAAACTCGATCTCGCGCTCGGGCGGCAGTCTTGGTAACTTGTCTGGGAACACGTCAGGGTACTCTCTGACCACCGGGATGCTCTGGAAGTCTGCCACAGGGCTGGGCTCTGCCACCACACAAGCTAGGAAGCCCTCACACCCCTGGCTCAAAAGTCTCACTGCCCGAAGTGCCGAAATGCACTTGAAGCCTCCGTCCACTGGCTGTCCGTGAAACTCAAAAGAAGGCAACTCCGACATGGAGAAGACAATCTTCATCTCAAAACAGTCCACCAAGGCGTGGTAAGCGAACAGCCAGTCCATCCCCAGAATTACGCCAAAGTCCTCCATCTGTATCATAATTAGGTCAGCTGGCAAGCTATGTCCCCCGACGTTGACCTCGCAATCCGTGTACACCTCCTCAGCTACAAACAGCTGACCACTCGGACCTCTGATTACGAATGGATTCTCTAACAGCGTATAGTCCTGGTCCAAACTAACTGCGAAACTAGCTACGACAAACGAATGCGTAGCGCCGTAATCGAAAAGTGTGTAAACGAGTCTGCCGGAACTGAAACCATACCTGTCACCACCGATCCCGAAGCTCTGGCATCCCTGTGTGTCAGGGCGTTGATACGCCCTTAGCTCTAGGTGCGGACGAAGCAGCCACACTCTGCGTCGGATGGGCAGGTGCTGGCCGGTACCCTCCTCGTGACTGCTGTCCTCCTCCTCGTGCCTGGGAACAGCGGCCTCCTGCGTGCCCTCCAGTGCTCTGCGCGGGAAGTATCTGCTGACCTCCTACCCTAGATGGGCAGTCCCTCCTGATGTGGCCCTGCTGGCTACACTGGTAATAGAGGGGAACCCGACTCCCGCCCTCAGTGGGTCCCTGCTGTCGGCTGGGCGGGGGTCCGGTGCTGGCGACTGGCCCCTGTCGAGGGCCCCCAAAGGCCACTGATGGCCCTGCAAAACATGATGGCTCTCCTGCGGACACCACGTGTCTCCTCTCTCGCTGACCCTGTGAAAAGTCTGGTTGAAAGGGCTTCTTCCGCCCGCAGTCAGTGTCTCGCGCGGACGGGTTGGTCTCCTCGTAAGTCATGGCTGCCTCCACCACCCTCGAAAACGTAGGCAGCTTCAGGGGTTTGACATACCCCCGAACCGCAGGCCGGAGCCCCTCGGTGAACCTCCAAAGGCGCTCCTCTTCAGTGGCTACCGCTGTCGCTGCAAAGCGGGACAGCTCCAGGAAACGCGTGCGGTACGCGCTCACGGTCATCGTCCCTTGGCGGAGAGTGTGAAACTCCTACCTCCTCTGGCCCTGCCACGTCTGGGGAAAGTACTACTCGCAGAAGAGGGTGACGAACCGGTCCCAGGTCGGCTTGTCCCTCTCCTGTCCCAGGACCGCCCTCCACCACCTGTGTGCCACGCTCTCCAGCTGGTACGTGGCGAAGGCCACGTGGCACTCCGCCGGGGGGCGAAGGGTGTCGAAAATCTTCTCCAGCTGTTCGAGCCAGTCCTCTGCCTCAGTCGGGTCCTCATCCCCCTTGAAGGAGGGGGGCTTCAGCTTCCGGAACTGCCCGAAGAGCTCGAAGTGGCGCTGCAGTGGAGATGCTGGTGCACCTCCAGGCAAAGGTGCCTCATGCACAGAAGTGTCGAAGGAAGGTGGGGGTGGCGGCGGCCCATCCCCTCCCCCGTGTCCAGCGCCGCGTCCGTCGTGTGGTCCCACAGAGGACTCCCCCTCCGCAGCCCCAAGGGGAGGCGCTCGGGGCGGTGGGTGGAGCTCCTCTCGCACAATGTCCCGTATCAGCTGGGCGAGGTCCTAGGCTTGGATGCCCGGGAGTGGTGGCTGGTCCATCGAGGCGTCGAGAATGGCATGCCCACCTCGCCGACCTCGTCCTCGACCGCGCCCGCGGCCAGTCTCGCCAGTCCCGCGACGAGGCATCTTCTACAAGGAGACGCGAAAGAAAACAAAACACGTCAATATGGAACGATACCTAACGGAAACGTCTAAGAGCTCATGTCAAAAGATATGTTGTGGTGGCTACTCTAGTTATAGACATGTGAATTGGTTATTTTCCAGTCAGTTGATTCACTTCTCGGGACGACCTTACTCTGATACCATCTTGTAACGACTTGATTCCCGAGTCCCTACGAGACACGAGGACCGGACAGACTCGACTAATCCCAAGACCTAGTCGTCCAACGAGGAAGTAACCAAAAGAGCAGTAAAATAAACCACATTTAGCATGAATAAAACTAGCAGTAACAAAATACAGCAGTAAGAAAAGAAACCACTACAGTATATACCACCACAACAGTAGAACAACATTTATAACATGACATGAACTACAAGTAAAGAAAAGTACAGAGGTAACAAGAACTACTCACTACAGTGGAACAAAAAAAAGGAGAATAAAAGAACTGCGGTAACTCTACTGGACCCTACTCGGCCCAGCGTCCTCTGCAGTCGCTGACCCTGGCTGCTCAACACCTGATCCTGAAAAGTAACGAGTGTAACACGTCAGCGAAATGCTGAGTAGAGTGGCAACTAAAACTAAAGAAGCAGTAGAGTGTACAGTAGCTGTTATATTTTGTTACTTTCTTTATTTACGTCTTTCTATTATCTCGCGATTTATTTATTTCTCAGATCCTTCACTTGATCTCGGATGTTCCTCGTGGGAATGATCTTGATTGCAGTCTTTTCCGAAAAGTAGAAGTAACACATGGTGCTCTCCTGGCCGGGAAAGTCCCCCGTGGTGATCCTACTCTCAGTCAACCACCCCAAGGTTACTGACAGACGTAACGGTGACTACGGCACGTGTGATAAACACACGGGTAGCTACCCCACACTGGCACGCGGTCAGTCTTTTCCATTAACGGGTGCGCCCCAAAGCACAGCACGGATCCAGTATAGGGCAGAGCCCTCTCAGTAACAGGGGTCCAACCCCTCCACAGTAACCAAACAGGGGCCTTGCCCCTCCACAGTCCGCGCACCCTCGCCTGACTACCCTGGTTTGCCCAATGGGCCTAACAAGTCGGTGTAGGTGAGCTAGCAGAACCCCGGGGCTCGTGGGGTAGCTATTACTCACTCAACACTAGTAGCTCTCCTCGGTACTGTGTACACAAGGGCCAAAAAGTCGGTACAAAGTGGCCAGACCTAAACTCGGGTCCCTGGGGCGGCTGGCTCCGCTCTGCACTAAACAGGTAACAGGTGCTTCCCCTGGTACTACGTACCCAAGAGACAACACACTTCCACGTCTTTCTTTCTCAGTTCCATTCCATCCTCTTTCCAAGAGTTCTACTCCTAATTCCCCGTAGGGTTCCAGCTCTTCTAACTCAGCACATTTAAGTTTTACCGTTCATACAACCCATGTTTTCAATCATGTTTATTTATGCATAACAGGCAGCTGTTAAACCAATTTATAGGCAGCTATTAGTTCCTTTCCACTTTTCACAGACTGCAATATGTATATATTCCACTAGTTTTCCAGTCCTAGGATTCATGTCGTACCCTAGGATCTATCATACAAACTAGTTTTGCAGCCCTAGGATTCATGCAATACCCTAGGATCGATCATTCAATCTAGTTTCTCATTCCTAGGATTCATGCAATGCCCTAGGTTCTATTAATTGTACCATAATTGTAACAAATTATTCTAACAAATTTAAAAGCCACTCTACCAGCTACAACGGGAGTACTGGAGGCGTGGTCGGAAATCCCGCGCACCTTCGCAACCCTCGAGACTGCAATGGAACGGGGTCCTAACACAAGGATCAAACACAAGGAGTTTCTCAGAACAGTATATAATTACTGTAAACGAGTAGAGGATCTTATTTCGAAAAGAACGCAACTCGAAACACGGAAAACGAACTCCGAACGGGCCCTAAACGGGTCGAAAACGACGAAATAGTCCAAAATCAGACGTCTGGAACCTCTTCCAGACGTCTTAAAATGTGGGTCAGATGGTACCTTCACTCTGTGTAGTCCCTCAGACATCCAGAAGCCTACGGGGGCATCTGGCTTAGTTCCCAGACTTCCGATGGTCGCCGCGGACGTCTGGAAGTCCTTCCTGTCGTGTGGCACTGCAGCCAGACGTCCAATTCTCGTTGGATGGCAAGTCTCAGAACCTGCACGTATCCACTCCTCGCTCTCAGTACGACAGGTCGCAGAAAAGGAAGAAGGACGAAAATAACTTACTTGCCAGACGTCTGGACAGTCCTCCAGACATCTTCACCATCGTCTGGTTGGAATCCCAGACGTCTGATTCTGGAAAAACTTTCAGAATCAGAGCTCGACTTGCTCTCCACCCGTGACGCACGGCCGCGCCGCGCCTCGTCCGCCTGCTGCTCGAGCTGCAGCAGCCCTCCCGCGTCACTCCACGCTCGCTGCTCCTCCCTTGCGTCGGCTCTAGGTGCCCCGGCAAGCTCGAGTCCTCACGGTCGAGCGTCTCCTCCCTTACGCAACACATCCTCCCGCACCCTCACCGCGACTACCGCTGCCGCCTCTTGCTCGCTCTCGCACCGACTGGAAGAAGGAGAAGAAGGGAGTGGAGGAGATGAGAGTGAGGGAGAGGGCAAGGGCCTTATAAGGCCGTGCGGGGAGAGAGATAGAGAGCGCAGCATTACACCTGCAGGAGGAGAGAGGGAAAAAGGGTGGCGTTCGTAGGTCTGTGCGCGCAGGCGCGCAGACGCGATCCTGTGTGTCGCAGAAATTAAATCCCAGACGTCTGGAAGGGGTTCCGGACATCTGGTCAGACGTCTGGGCCACCTCCCAGACGTCTTAAAAAATGTCTTGAAGTCGCGTTCGTAATAGAAATGGAGGGGAAGGGGGAACTGGAGCTTGTTTAATTGGGGAGTCACCATATTTTTGTGACTCGATGTTTTCTATTTGCTTCTGAAAATTGCCATTTTCAATCGGGTTATTAAAAGGAGGATTCAACACTTTATCGGAAGTAGTAGTTAAACCAAGTTACATCTCTTTTGAAAAATCAAAACCCAAAGGGTGAACAAAATAAAATGAGTTAGAAAAATGTCACCTAAACCTTACCCTAGGGGTGTGGACGAGGGCAAAGAGTGCTGACCTTAGGTTGGAAGGGCCACCAAACTCAAAAGGAGGCAGCAACGGGGAGGTATCCACAAGGACTCCCTTGGCCTTCCCAGAGGGCTTCAATTTTCTAGCTTTGACTTTCCAAACCTTGGAGGGCTTATGCATCCTAAATGGCCTATGAACCCTAAATCTATACCCATCCTCAGGCGAATGAGAAGGAGGGTTAAAGTTACAGATCAGAGACAATCCTTAGATTTCCCATAGTCCCTGGAGGCCATATTAGGATTGGAATTCTCTTTAGCAGAAGAGTCCAACTACACAGTATAAATAGGAGCAGGGTTAGCTGGAGAGACTAGGGCCTTGAAATTGATGTACCCTCTGGTCACTAGGGGGATCAACATGGCCCCTCTCACAATTAGTTGCAATATGACCAATGTGAGCACAAGAAGAACAAAAGGAGGGAACACACATATAAACAACTTTCTATTGAACCATAAAATCACCACTCATGAGGTAAGTCATGTCAATAAGCGGTTTAGATAAATCAACTTCAACAGAAACATGTGGTGAACCCCAATGGACTCCATTCCTTTGGTCAACACAAACAATGGCCCTGTTCGAAAGCTAAAGACAAAAGAACTAACGGGTGAATCATATCAAGATTCAACCCAAGGAACAAACCCAAATATGAATACAAGAAAATGGAGCATCATTGAAAAAGGAGGGATTCCATTAGACAAACAAAACTCTCAGATGATTGACAAGAATTGATTCCAAAGTTCAAGTCCAATAAAAGTCATCCTGAGACTTAAACATAAGAAGCCAATGTCGACAATCCAAAGAGATAGCAAAAGACTAACCATCGAGCTTCACTCACTTGGAGATGGCCCCTTTCAAAACATCAACGGGTGGTTTGGAGTCCCAACCTCCACTTATCAAAGCTCTCTTGAAGCAGGCACCCATTGCCATAACCCAATCAGTGGAGAAGATGGTGCATGCACGACCATCAATCTCTTGAGGGTGGCGAAGGGGTATCTCAAGCAAGGGAGGAGACAACGAAGAAGAAGATCTAACCTTAAATAAATCCACAAAGGACTTATGGGATCCCGAGGGTTTGAAAGGGAACCCGAGGGAGATTTGGGATCATCGGGCTTCTAGCCCTCTTTCAAAGGTATTTCCCCAATAGAAGAAGCACTCATTGAGAAAGAAAAATCAAGCAATCAAAGAAAACCAAAGGAGCAAATCATCAAAAAGAAGCAAAGAAACCACAAAAAATAAATGCAAGGAAAGAATTCTTAAGTACTCGACCTAATCACTTAAAGGAGCAATCACAAGAGCAAGGAGGGCCACCATCCAAAGAGGGGAGGAAGCCTAAAAAGTACCATGCAGAAAAGAAAGGTCAAGTACCAAGAGGAAAGAAAGGAGCGAGAAGGGGGGAGAGTAAGAGAGGGAGAGAGATCACTCATGGGAAGAGGATGGAAGGTGAGGGGCAGCGGCTAGGGTTTATGGGGAGGGCAGAGGTTGAGAAAGAAAGAATTGGAGGGGGAGTAGCTCTCTCCTCTCCATCCATCTAATGAGATGTTATTATAAAAAAAAATAAAGAAGATGTTTGTTTAAAATGTTGTATGTACTCAAAACGGGAAAAAATAAGAAAAACAACCTTCCCCATGTGACTTGTGAAACTTAGCTGAAAATCATTGTACTCACTTGTAAATAAATAGTCGTCCTTCATAAAATTGAATATATTGTAGTGCACACTTGGTAAATCCATATGTGTGTGTTGACATTCAAGTATCTGTAACACTGTTTGATATGAACATATGTTCTTTTGATTATGGCTCACAACATTGTGTAGAGTTCAATCCTTGATCAATTATTGTTTTCTACTTTAAAATAAATAGCATTTCATATAACTAGATTTTAATATTTTTTTCTTAGTTGTGGGGAGTTGAAGTGTGATTTCTCTTGAGAGGAACCTGTGAGCTGCATTAAAAGTGAAAGTGTAAATATAAATTCACGTCGACTTCGCAATGTACTCCAAATAAAGAAAATGGTAAGATATACCGAAGCCCATTCAGCTGCTCCAAATGCCGTTGGCGTCAAGCGGTTTAAGGTGAGTGAGCTATAAATAGAACAAAAAGTAAAACTCATTCAAAACAATTTAGTTTCTTGTGAGTGGTATATTAAGAAATTAAAATGAGAAGTCAGCAATCGGAAAGGTTGAAATGGGAGGCTATTTCACAAGATGCATGTCTACATGATCAGATTAAATTTGTTCCCTAGCTGGCACGTTTTACCATGCACTATTGTCGCATTAGATATATATATATACATATCTTCCAAGCTTAATTTCTTATGCATATGGCGCAACGAATTCAGATAGCGAAAAGCTTCGGACTGTTGCCGAAGAGATACTTAGAGTGGGAAACATCAATGGCATTGCCCCAAAGGCTCGAGTCTTCAAATTTCCTGAGTTGCAAGAAGCAACAAAGAACTTCAGCTCCGAGTGTTTAGCAGGGGAAGGTGGGTTTGGAAAGGTATACAAAGGCCATCTTGCAAGCACCAACCAGGTAATTAACTTCACTTAATTAATTAATTTAGTTCCCAAAATAAGTAGTCATATTTACCTTGAAACATTTCGAAACTTCAATCCGTCAGTCATAGAAAGCATACCTTCGAACCCAGAAAAAAAATCATAGCTAGGAAGCAAACCATACTCGATCGAGAAGCGTCCAATTCCTAAACGGAAGAAAATCAAGGGCATGCACTTCGAGAAAACAAGCTTCTCTAATTTAATCTTAAATCTAACGTAATTCAACACTTTCTAATAACATCACCACGTATTGAGGTATAAGTAATTAAACTCGTGCGTGTCTCAAATTTCAGTTTGCATTTGCTCCTCCGAACCCATTAATTTAGTGTCTTATTTATCAATAACATTGAGAGCAGATAATCAGGCTCAAGCAACTTTCATAAATTCAAGTCTACAGTAAGCTTAAAACCAAACCAATGCAGTATGTAACTTCTAAACAGCATCCTAATTAAGTAATCAAACTCTAAATTATCCCAAGTTTCCAATTTGGCCAGAAGACCTCCTATCTATTTGACGTCACAAGTTAATGTCCAAGGTTCAAATTTCTTATTTGAGACAAGAGATAATGGTCATAGATTCTAAATTTAACGTAAGGAGATAAAATTATACATTTAATTCAAAATCACACCCATGCAAAATCTCAGAACCATAATATAAACCTTCTAACTTTTGTAAATACAAATAAAAGAATTCATTCCCACCGTTTTAAAGGTTAATTAATAACTTATCCCCTCAAAGTAAGAGGAGATATTATAGCCACTTAAAAAGTCATTCTTTTTAATCTTTCTTTTAATAAGTTACAAACATGTTATGTGATAAGGTGTGTCTCGTTTTATGTAGTTCATATGCCTAACTTAAGTTATAAACTAGTCAAAACACTAATATTAGTACAATGAAAGGGTTAAGTGTGAAATTACTGGAAAATGACATAAAATACCTAATTTGTGCTAAATATGCAAAGTTAAGTCAAATTAAAAGAGATTATGTACTAAGAATACAAATGGCCAAATAAAAAGGTGATTGAACATTGAAAATGAGCTCAAATTCACAAATCAATAGTTAAATTAATTTCTAATAAATTCAAATTACTTGACATAAAAATCTCATCATATTTTGACTCCACTAAGACCTTGGACTTAGTGTTTTACATTTTGGTCCTTCCTATACTTTTAAACCTACACATTCTCTCAATACGAAAGTCACTAGGGACTTGTTTGCAAACTTCTAGGGACCTATCTGCAAGGATTTTTAGCTACTTATCAACTTCAGCTATAAATTTCCTACCATTTCACTTAAAGGGCTCACGTGCAAATGTCCCATCAATCCTGTAGCTTGCACTTCTTGAGTGTGAAGAACATGCACGTGCTTAGCCATTCATTCCACACAAATCAAATCCTCCAGTGGATCTAAATTCAACCGGCTAGAGCCGGTGCTCACCAGCTCAACTTGATCAATACCATCATGTAGATCACATCCAACGGCCGTAGTTCAACTTGATCACTTTAGCGCCTTTCCACACCCACTGCTAACCATTGATGCCCAACGGCCTTCACCCTTTGATCCTAGTAACCTTAAGGTCCATTGCCTATATAAGATCACGACCCCTGTGAGCCATCGGTTCCCTCTGCTCTAAGTCGATCATCATCCACACCTTCCAATTCCCTTTCCTTTTCACTCGCAGCTAGTAACAACAGCTATTCCTCTTTCTTCAATTCAAACCATGCCACTAAGGAACACGTAACCCCTGAAGGAATCCCTAAGCTCCCTCAACTTCGAGCTTTCTTCGTTGGAAGTCTTCCTCCTCCCTTCGTTGCCATAGCCACCGGTTGTGGTTCTTCTCAAGCTCCTATTCATCCAATTAGATTAGATTTATTATTTCTGTAGCTAGTGTCATCTAGATAGATAGCTTAGATTAGATTTCATTGTTAAATTGCATTAGTTTATAGTAGATTATTGTAATTCTTTGATTTCTGACCTCAGTTCCTTGATTTGTCCTCTCTGGTCAATTCTGATAAGAGAGGCTAAATCACCCATCCATGATGATCCATGAACTTTCCTCTACAGCTCCCTATATCCTTTTTTCATTTACATCACTCTTTTAGTCACATGAACACCTCCTTCATCAATGCCACCATGAGACCTGAAGCTCAGTAGCTTCCTGGCCCCATGGTGCGCTAAAACCCATCAAAGGGTCATCCATTCACTTCATAGGATCATAAGACCCCCCCTTGATCTGAATTGAGTTTAATTTGATTGATTGATTGCGGATTCATTTTTATGATTGAATGATCGATGTGAGATACAAATTTGTTTTAATCAGATCTAATTATGTGAATTGAGTTTGCAGAGATTAAATTGAGCTTAATGCAGTTGATTTGAGCCAATTTGATTCGATTTCCACTGTGATTTCGTCTCACACCCAATTTAGATCATTATTATTGTTTTGTTCTTCACCAGGTAGTGAGGACCTATAAAACTTAATGCACTAAGTTGAGGTCCTCGCAATGACCACAATGGTTCTAAAGATGGCATTGTCATCCTGAACACCAATCAATGGTGTGTAGGATGATTAGGTGATCAGATCACCTCAACGAAGAAAGATTAAAAGCCCAAGTGGGCGACATTGAGTTTAGATTTTGAATTTATTTTAATTTGATAATTAGAGCTTGAATGACATTTGAAGGGTTTTATTGACGATTTAGAAATAGTTTGTAAGTGGTTGTCATGTTTGATTTGATTTCTCTCTTTTGTGCTATCTATAGAGAAAGAAGAGCAAATTAGGGTTTCTAGAGTTCTTTGAGATTTGATTTGATTTTTGTAGTATCTCAGAGCTTTTGATAAGGTTTGCAACATATAAGACTGGTTTTCAATTGATTTCAATTAATTATGGGATTTCGGTCTCAAAGCATCAACTTCCAGGTTGATTTGGAAAACTTGAGGGCTTCAAATTGATCTCTGATCCATTGAGAGAGTTCTAAGATGATTTCAGATGCTTATGAGACATGTTAGAATGGTTTAAAGGAATTCTGAGTATTGATCTTGATCTGAGAGATGGTTGAATAGTCGCTACAGCAACTCTTTCTAGATGAGTGTGAATGAGTTTTTAATCATGGTTCTTAAATGGTTTTTGGATGATCTAAAGTTTGTAATGAGTTTTTTGGAGTAGTTGTTATGTAATTCTATCTCTCAAAAGTTAAGAGAGTCATGGAATACACAAATCAGACCTAAGTTGGCCTGAATCAATATTTGAACAACAGCAATAATGGAAAAACTATCATAACTGTCTAATGAGGTTATTTGAGAATTTAAAGAGTTTCTGACCTTGATTTGAGTATGAAGGACTTTTCTTAGATAGTTTAATGGTAGAACAAGCTTTCATCTATGTGGATAAATTTTATTTGGCTTGGAAATAAGATGTAATTCACTTTGAAACCTTGTTAGAATTTCTGTTAGCAAAGGAGAACTCCGGTATTGGTCAAAATTGTTGTTATGATATAATTTAATGAATAAATCATGTTTCTATGTTTGATTCTAATTTCAATTAATGTTTGGAAGTTTAGCATGAGTGATTCTTCATTTCCAGCATTTTTTTTTAATGTTTAAGGCTTGGATTCAATTACTAACAATTATTTCATCATTTTCCAGCTTTATTACTAGAATTAGTGTGATAATTAGGAAAATAATGTAAATAAATAAATGAAAAGTATAGTGAGTGAGATTAGCAAATAAGAAACATGTGTGAGTCATTAGATTTGAATTTCTATGTGGTTTGTTTGTAGATAATATCAATAGAAGTTTAGGATTCTACCTAGTTTAGAAATGAAAGAAGAAAACTAAAAACTCCAGAAAGATTATTTCCATTCACTTACCTAGACTTCATTCCCTTTATTTTCTATCCAAAATTCAAAAAAAAAAAAATTGAAAAACTCTCAAAAATCCTAAAAACACTTTATATATTGTAAATATTTGTATATTAACTCTAAGTTATTAATGTGCATCAGCTAATTTAACTTAACTTAAATTAGTAATTTAATTATGTACAAAGATAATTTATAATGTATTCTTGTATTCTATAATCAAACTTGTCCTAAATTAATCTATTTATAACCTAATTTATTAATCTATAGTAACTTATAACCAAACTTATGCTATAACTTATACCTAACTTAAATGTATATTAATATATATAAATTAATTAATTAAAATCATGAAAGAAATAATTTAATAAGTCAAATAACTTATTGTAACATTAATTTGTATTTAGCATCTTTAATTATGGTTAATTGCCTCACTCAATCCCTAATTTAATCAAAGCATGAAGATGCACAAAACCCACTCACTTTTAGTCCCACATCGTGGGCATTTTAAATGCTTGTGTTGTATATCACTGACTACCCCCATAGCCTTGTCGGCCAGTATGGGTTTGGCTCACCTATGGACCATTATCTTGAGCATGTGTGAGAGAGAGTGTGTGTGTGGGCCTACTGGGCCTAAATTGAATTAGAAATAGGTTAGGGTGCATAAGGTGCGGCCCATTGGGCAGGAATCTCTAGGTTCATAGGATCAATTTTTGGGTTGAAAAGAAAAAGAGAGACTTACAAGAGTTTGAGAAGAGTCGTAGAGTGTGATTAAGAGGGTGATTATGGGAGCAATTAAGTGCCTAATTGACTAATAAGATAATGATTATTGAACGCTCGAATTGCTACGCTAACATGTTCGATTTTGGAAAACCTATCGTTGTAGCTTGAAAGCGAAGAACTCATGTTCAACAAATAAAATTTATACCGAAATTGAAATTCCAGGTCGAACACAAGGAGGCAGACGTTTGATTTAAAAACTACGCGTTTGTTTTTATTTGTCACAAAGTAATTCAATTTAAAACTATCTAATTATTTACAATAAATAGAAGAGAGAGAGAGGGTAAGAGAGAGAGAATATTACACATAAAAATAAAAAATGAGATGTAGAATAAACAGAGAATTTATCATTAAGGAGATTGTTCATTACAACTAGAAAGCATAACACAATTGCACTAGAAAGCGATAAATTTACTCTAGAAAGCATTAAAAGAATGGAGGGAGAAATGTCCTCCTCAACGAATGCTTGAAGGACGAGTAGAACTACACTAGAAAGCAGTAAATCTATATTAGAAAGCAGTAAAAAGAATAGGGAGAGAGATATCATCCTTGACGGTCGCTTGGAGGACGAGCCGGATGGGACGACGCCTGGACGAAGGAGGACGAAGCAGGATGAAGCAGAAGAACGGGAACGGAGCAGCACGCCGTCGTCATTGCGGGATCCACTTCCGAAGGGGGACGAAAATTTGGACTTTATCTCGCGAGAAGCATCCCGAGTATGGGACAAGCTTCTCTTGAGCTTTGGAGAGGTAGAGAAGAGAAGGAAGGGGTGAGAATTTCGTACGGAGGGGGTCTCCTTTTATAGTTGCAAGGAGTGGGGGCAAATTGGTCATTACATCTTTAAAACAATAAATGAGGGGTCTTTAAAGACGGATAAAACCGTGACTAAAGCCCCAACGTGGGCATAGTACCCGCGCCCACGCGCACCTCCTCAGCTGCCCGCGCTCAACGCATCCGCCCACGTTCATCAGATCTCAGCCGTCCAATCTCGAGATCGGACGGCTTAGGATGCGCCATCGCCCGCTGCTGCGCGCCCGCCCCAACGCATACGATGGCGCGTCCTCACCGCGTGTGCAATAGCGCATCATCTCTATTGAGCGCAGACGGCCATCCGATCAAGATCCGACGCACGGCCGCGCCCGCTCGCCCGCGCCCTTCTCCCCTTCGCTGCGGCTCGAACCCGCGGCTGTAGCTCACGATAGCGCCCTCGACCACTGTGCTACAAGGCGCGGATGGTCGAGCGGACGCTTTTAGGCGCGGCTATCCACAGGCATTGGATCGAGATCCAACGGCGGAGAGGGAGCGGGTGCGGGGACTTTAGAGATTGTATGCGGCCGTTTGGGTGGCCGAGATGGCGCCACATGGTGCTATCTTGGCTGTCCATCTTCTGGATGTTGTAGATGGTGCCACGGATGTTGGATTGACTCGATTTTTGCGTCGTTGGGCTGCGATCGTCGATCCAAATTCATTCGTGTAGTCGGATTTGTCATTTGAAGTGCGGATTTACACCATCCTGACCCTTGATCTTCTAGGGTTCCCCGGTCACTATCTAATGCTACGGATGCCTGATTAGGGTGATCTTGGAGTCGTTGAACTCCAATCGTCGCCCTGATCACATCCATATGGTTGGATCTTCGATCCGAGACCCCGATAAAATGTTTACCCTGTCTAAGCACATAAAAGGAGATAATTAACCTCCATTTATTCAAACTACTCTAAATGCAAGATGATGCATGTTATGCAATATTTATATCATGAAATGCAATCCTATGCTTAAGAACATGCATAAATAGACATCTTAAGTAGTGTAAATGTGTTTACATCATACTCCCATGCCTATCTTTTGCTAGTCCCTAATAAAAACTATATGCTATTTATAAAAAAAATTAAGTTGGATTATTTGGACCTGAGTTATTTTCAATCATTAAGAAATTGTCTACTTAGGAACTAAACTTTCAAAGACACAACAGTGCCCGAGTATCAGCCAAAATGCAAACCGCCTCAAGCCCTCGCCTTATTCAAAGAAAATTTTCTTTTTCTCTTTTTCTTTTTTTTCTTTTTTTTTTTTGAATTTTCAAATTTTAGGGTTTGAGAGTGGCTTTCCACGGCCATTCAACTCACCCAAGATTTGATGAGAACCCTAAGTTTTAAGCATCTTATTGTGATTGTGATAGACTCGTTGGCCGGCAATTAAAACAGACTTCGAGTTTCTACGCCTCTAGGTGACCTCAAAAAGAATACTGCCTAAAGGTGTATCTTTACAACCAGTAGCTTTCTCCCTACTTTTATTTTTTTACAGGGTCAACACAAGGGTGAATCCAGTGTATATCTCTCCAGTTTATTCTACTTCTCCGCTTCTTCCTAAGTGTTTTGGGAATTTTTAGTGCATTTATTGAGCTGGGTTCTGGACAACCGGTCGATGAGCTGTTACCACCGACAACTTGCCAGCCATACTCATGCGGCGAAGTGTGGCTTATTTCTTTTTTTTTTCTTTTCTCCTTTTCTTTTTGATTTTTTTTTCTTTTCTTTTTAAGTAGGTGGCTTCCTTGGTCTAAGATTTACCTAAGGGTAGGAAAAAAAAAGAAAGGTCCAGTGACTGGACTCTAGACAACCTACCTATGGGCTATTACCCATGATAACATGCCAGCCATATCACCCTAAAAGGTTCATTAGCTACCCAATTTCCATTAAAATCATCGAATAACGAGTCAATGACAAGATAGTGTGTAGATGCTTAAGACTCAAAATTTCCTCAAATCAGAGGGCGGGTTGATAAGTCGTGCACTTATCACCCAAACTTATTTACTCCAATTAAAATAAAATTTAGGTTGGCGAGAACTCGAAAAACAGATCCACATTTTAGTGGATACACGAGCTGATTAAGTTTAAAGACCTGAAGGGTCTTTGTGCTCAAATCATAATGTAGTATTTCCTAAGATTGAAAATTTTCTTAAACCCAAATTCTCTTTCCTAATTCCGATTTTTTTTTTTTATAAAAGAAAATAAAACAAATTTACGGAGCTGACGAATGAATTCAGAGATGAATGTCCACCCCCCCATGGCTATCTAATGCAATGTCCTCATTGTATTAAAAAGACATAAAATAGCGTGGAAAAGCGTAGAAAGCACCTGAATTGCGTGAATGTCAGGTCCGCTCCGAGATGAAAACTAAAAAGAACTGTATATGTGCTGAGTTTAGTGCCTTCAGCTAGGCACGCTATACAAAGAAAAGAAATGAAGAATTCATAAGTGTAGGTCAGAATCAGAATAAACAAAAGAATCCTCTGACCTATCAACAGAGGTCCACAGATGTGGACCAGATTGTGGTGCAGACCCATCCCCCATAATCGAGAATATCTTAGGTTCTGGATAAAAATTACCTAAAAGCTAAAATCAGAATGCAAGCGGGGTCGGGCCTATGATTTATGAGGATGCAACTCAAGACCAAAAAGTCGGGTTACAAAGAATTGAAGCTCAAAAGGATAATCGTTGAATGTGTGCTTGAGTTTGACATCCTCGAAACGAATGTCATAAGGGTTCTGATTTGATGATTTCAGTTTAAAAGAAACCCTTCGACTCAATCTTCCATTTCCTCCAAAATTAACTTCCCAAATCAGAACTTCCCAACTCCTATCCTCCTCATTTAGCATACCAAATTCCAAGACCTCTTGTATATTAATCACCCCGTCTGAACTCTCCAAGTCTAAATGATATGGCAGAATCAGAATTGACTTGGGTCTAATTATCTCAGAAATAGAATTATCGATAAGCTCAACGAGGTGTAACTGATAATCAGGGCATTGAATTGATTCCTCTAAAAAATGCGATTCTGGATCCGTAATGTGTGCTCTAATAAGATCAGTTTCCTCAGTTATTGGGCTATCAAATGATCTATCAGATTCCTCAGGCCCAATCGTCTCACAGAAATCGTGTTCAAAAAACTCACGTGAAACTTCGCAACTTGAATCTTCACCATCAAAGAAATCAGGATCCGTATCAATGTATGTCCCAAAATCATTTGTCACTTTCTATTCCAAGTAGACATACGTTTCCTCGTACCCTGGCTCAAGGATCTTAGGTGAAGAAATTAGATCATCCTTAATTGGTTGCTTTAATTTAATCTAGTCAGCCTCGTAACACGTGTCCCCCCCAACAGGCGCCTGAGTGGGTTCTGTCATTGGTTTTCCTGAAGGGAGTTCATCCTGGGAATCATTTCATGATTGAATCAAAGTAACCACGAATCTCATCCTTAATTTCGCTAATTTCCCAAGTAGAAACTCACCCGGGTTCTTATCCTTAACATCCTGGAGCCAATCCAACAAAGACTTGTTTAAATCATCAATCATTTCAATCAGGGGCTCCAATCTCTCAATGCAAGGTGTTGGCTGAACTTCTAAAGATTGAATGATATTCCTCAAGTTAGCTAGAACCTTATCTTGAACCTGATTAACCTAAACCAAATGAGTTTGTTCAGGATTGGGCGTGTTTGACATCAATGCAGAGGAATTAACGAATTGAGATTCGTTATACCCTTCCTGATAATAGGTCATTTCAGATTGTTCACAAGGTGGTGATGACCTAAAGGCAGTGTAATCAGAGGATGGGTAAAGATCGATGTATCCTTCTTGATTGCAGATTGTATTAGGTTGTTCATGAAAGGAAGACGATCTATAATCGATGTAGCTCTAAGAGGGATAGAAATCAGAATCAAAGTGTTCAGGGTTAGACCCTAAACACGGAGGTCCGGAACTGTATCCCCAATCCGAGTTATCCCAACTAACTGATGGTTGATTACAGTACGGGTCGGGATAATCGTCATGTTGAGGATAATTCAAAACAGGAGGGAAAGAGCGGGAATGCTGTAATATGTGGAAGGATTCATGAGAAATGGGAGGAAGAAAGGCGTCCTGCAATACAAACAATCAAACATGTCCTTAAGTGGGTTAGCCTACAGACCAACAAACTCTCAAAACCCGTCTTAAGATAAAGAAACGATTTGATCTACTTCCTTCTGTTCAATCCAACCAGTTAGAAAGAGGGACTGGGGAGAAGGTTCTTCCTTCAGCTTGCACCTTTAGTTCCTAGTGTACCCCCCAGCCGCGATCGTTTGATTCTGCTCCCCTAGCTAGACATCAGATTGAACAGTAGAAACAGACTAATCGAAAATAATCTCGTTCTGGGTTCTGAAGAGCGAGTCCAATCCTTAAGGCCAACGTCTACTCTGTTTTATTTAGGGCTAGGTTTGAATGTGCTTTGGAATGTGATGAGCCCTTTAAATGGGTTGTGCCCTTAATGATTGATTGATTTGTGTGTGCGTGCACAACCAGTGGTTTTCAAGCAAGATTGTTTTTGATGCGGTGAATTTTAAGGTTCAAATCTTGCTTAGTAGCTTTTAGGATTCAACTTTAGGTGTTTTCAAACAGGTTTCGTTGGCACACTAGGTTTTGCAAGCACAGGTGAAGATGTTTTCCTTTAAAAATTAAAAGAATGTGGAGTGCCTGTAAATCCCTAAGAGTTGAACCTAAGTGGTAGCTACTTGATGAATTGATTTTATTCGAAGTGGTGCAACCCAATCAAATCAAATAATTGGCCTGTTGCACCACTTAATTAGGCACACAAATGATTATCTAATCTGATTTCTACTCAATTATGTGTTTGAATGTGTGTACCGGCTCCTAAGATCGGTTTACCGGTTGAGTTTGAAAATCAGATGAGGTTGTGTACCTCTGTGAGATTTTTTTTTTCTTTTAATGTGGGGGTTGGGGTGAGTATGGGTGTCAAACAACAAACAATCTAACCTTAGAGTTTATAAAAACACCTCGGTTGATTGATGTTTGAATTATTACGTTGTGGAATGAAATCTAATGGGTTGGAGGTGGGGGATAACTCATAGAACCTTCCACAGCACTTTACTCCAATCTACCGCTGTTGCTTGTCTCGAAAGAGTACCTGCAATCACAATAAGAAAGGAGAAAAGTGAGGTAAATGATTTGTAAGTTACAAAACGCGAAGAGAAATCAAAGAGTGTCGCCTCTCCGGCAATGGTGCCAAAATGTTGAACGCTCGAATTGCTACGCTAACGTGTTCGATTTTGGAAAACCTATCGTTGTAGCTTGAAAGCGAAGAACTCGTGTTCAACAAATAAAATTTATACTGAAATTGAAATTTCGGGTCGAACACAGGGAGGCGGACGTTTGATTTAAAAACTACGCGTTTATTTTTATTTGTCACAAAGTAATTCAATTTAAAACTATCTAATTATTTACAATAAATAGAAGAGAGAGAGAGGGTAAGAGAGAGAGAGAATATTACACATAAAAATAAAAAATGAGATGTAGAATAAACAGAGAATTTATCATTAAGGAGATTGTTCATTACAACTAGAAAGCATAACACAATTGCACTAGAAAGCGATAAATTTACTCTAGAAAGCATTAAAAGAATGGAGGGAGAAATGTCCTCCTCGACGAATGCTTGGAGGACGAGTAGAACTACACTAGAAAGCAGTAAATCTATATTAGAAAGTAGTAAAAAGAATAGGGAGAGAGATATCATCCTTGACGGTCGCTTGGAGGACGAGCCAGATGGGACGACACCTGGACAAAGGAGGATGAAGCAGGATGAAGGAGGACGAAGCAGAAGAACGGGAATGGAGTAGCACGCCGTCGTCGTCGCGAGATCCACTTCCGAAGGGGGACGAAAATTTGGACTTTATCTTGCGAGAACCATCCCGGGTGTGGGACAAGCTTCTCTTGAGCTTTGGAGAGGTAGAGAAGAGAAGGAAGGGATGAGAATTTCATATGGAGGGGGTCTCCTTTTATAGTTGCAAGGAGTGGGGGCAAATTGGTCATTACATCTTTAAAACAATAAATGAGGGGTCTTTAGTGACGGATAAAACCGTGACTAAAGCCCCAACGTGGGCGTAGTACCCGCGCCCACGCGCGCCTCCTCAGCTGCCCGCACTCAACGCATCTGCCCACGTTCATCAGATCTTAGCTGTCCGATCTCGAGATCGGACGGCTTAGGATGCGCCATCGCCTGCTATTGCGCGCCCACCCCAACGCGTACGATGCCGCGTCCTCGCCGCGCGTGCAATAGCGCATCATCTCTATTGAGTGCAGACGGTCGTCCGACCAAGATCTGACGCACGGTCGCGCCCGCTCGCCCGCGCCCTTCTCCCCTTCGCTGCGACTCGAACCTGCGGCTGCAGCTCGCGATAGCGCCCTCGACCGCTGCGCTACGAGGCGCGGATGGTCAAGTGGACGCTTTTAGGGGCGGCTGTCCACAACCGTTGGATCGAGATCCAATGGCGAAGAGGGAGTGGGTGCGGGGACTTCAGAGATTGTATGCGGCCATTTGGGCGGCCGAGATGGCACCACGTGGCATCATCTTGGCCGTCCATCTTCTGGATGTTGTAGATGGTGCCACGGATGTCAGATTGACTCGATTTTTGCGTCGTTGGGTTGCGATCGTCGATCCGAATTCATCCGTGCGGTCGGATTTATCATTTGAAGTGTAGATTTACACCATCCTGGTCCTTGATCTTCTAGGGTTCCCCGATCACTATCTGATGCTACTGATGCCTGATTAGGGCAATCTTGGAGTCGTTGAACTTCAATCGTCGCCTTGATCACATCCATACGGTTGGATCCTCGATCCGAGGTCTCGATAAAATGTTTGCCCTGTCCAAGCACATTAAAGGAGACAATTAACCTCCATTTTATTCAAACTACTCTAAATGCAAGATGATGCATGTTATGCAATATTTATATCATGAAATGCAATCCTATACTTAAGAACATGCATAAATAGACATCTTAAGTAGTGTAAATATGTTTACATCAATGATTAATGTGTTAATGATGGTTGACAGTTAAGGCAAAAAGAAGGAAAGAGTGCTACGTAAAGTCTGAAGAAGAAAAGGAGAGTCATGCCTAGTGAGAGAAGAAAAGAAGTGAAGTTAAAATGAAGAATAAGAGAAGAGAAGAAGAAGAAGGATCAAGAAGAATAACCTATATATATAGTTAAAATGTAAGTTGAATCTATTTCTTTTACCTTGTATTTGTACATAATTTTTTAGGCATTTTGTATATAAGTCTTTCTTGTTTTTATTCTTTATGCATGAGCTTGTATATACCTATTTTTAGTTGTAAACAAATAGATACTCATATATTCTTTTATGTATATAGATATAAGATGTAAATAACCTAATCTAACCTAAACTCATGTTCTTATGTCTTTTAATCGTATATATTCTTAAGGCATTACATGAGTAAATGAGTTAATAACCTCTATTCACTTAATCTAACTTGTATATAATTGACTTAATTCATTCTCATGTGTATAAATTGTATAGATTCTAGATAATTCATTTGTAAATAACCTTTATATTTTTGGAATGAAAGATTGATTTTGGAACTTAGGCAGTAATGTATATCAATAACTACCTCCCTATAAATGACCTGGATTAAAATCAATAATACTTGTATATATGTAAATAAAATGACATCTGATTATATTGTGACACTATAATGCAGATACTATTTTGACATTAATTAACTTAAATAAATCACAATATGGAATAGTGCATCATTATCAAATATACTTAATACATTTTTTTGTAAATTACAAACGTAATATGTAATATACATTGATGAGGGAAGAAATTGACATCACGAAATAAGCTCAATCAACTCGTGATCAGACTAATAGAACCCACTTGAACTCAGTCCATGCGGGAATGTGAATAGATGCAAACCACTGAGTGATTACGAGTCATAATAACTTACCATTATTCTCCATTATCTCTTAAGAACCTCCCCTTTTTTTTAAAAAAAAAGAGAACAAGAGCAATTTTATTCATCCCTCGCTCCTAGGAGGCAAGAAAGAGGGGGGCAGGGGGACTAGACCAAAACTTGCCCTTTACAGAGAAAAGAGGACCATGACTCATGGCCTAGTATAGAAAACAAGGCAGCAAAGGGGCTACAGGTGAATAATATATGGCATCTGAATGCTATCCAATTTGATAATACCCACAATATTGAGAGGAAGATGACCCAAGCAGGAGAAATAACACCAGTTGCCACCACCAAGATCCGCAATCCTGGAAGCAGCCTCATTAACAAGAGGATGAATGAAGGAGAAGGAATGGATCCTGAAGGAGCACTTGTGGAGAGAAGCGAAGAGCTTTTTGACTTGCCACGCAACCTGAAGCTTACCAGACCACCAATAGAAAAGAGAATCTGAATCCATTTCCACTTGAACATAGTCATTAGAAAAACAGGAGATATCATGGATAATGGCTTTAATAAGAGTAGCCTCAGAGGAAACACCAGGAAGACTAACAGCAGCATCCATAATGAAATCCCCCTTAGAATTCCTAATAATCCAACCAAGATTGCAATGATCCCCAATCAAAGAAGCAGCAACATTAATCTTAAGGCCTTGAGCAGGACGAACCCAGCTAAGGGAGAAAGAGGAGGGATGGGAGGATTTAAGCCAATTTTCCATTTGAAGATTTCTCCAGTGCTTATTGAGCATAAGGTGAAGCTTAGCAGGGTTGAAATCATCATTTTTCAAAGAATTTCGGATCCACCAAACATTGAACCAGATGAAACAAATTATACCGTAAACAGACTTGGTCCTATAATTGTTAGAAGAGTTTGAGATGCTGTCGAAGAAGAGGGAAGGATCCTTGACACTTTGGAAATTCTGCTTAAAGGTCTAGGAGGAAATGTCACAAACTAAGTGACTATCAAAGAAGAGATGAGGAGAGTTTCAGGCACAGGATTAGAGGGACAGCAGAGACCTTTAGAGGCAATGGGAATACCTAACTTCTTGATGTTATAGTCGGTGGGGAGCCTTCCTTTAAGTAGCTTCCAGACAAAATGGGAGATTCCTCTCAAGGACCTCCCATTAGTTTGGAGGTTACACCTTCAAATGTGTAACGTCCCACAGTTTGTACTCTATAAACAAGCTCTTACCTACACATGGTGGGGGGGACACCCAATTGGGGCAACTTGAAGGATCTACCTATTGCCTCGTGTATCAATCCCATCTATAATAGATATTAAGGTTTAGATCCCTTCATCAGATGTACACCTGTATCAGGTGAAATTGACTTAAGAATCGCCTATGTTCATGTAGTTGCTAGCTTATTTTTATTCTCGTGGCTATGTTTTATTTCATATTTTATACAAGTCATTTGATGGCAATCGGAGACCTTGATGGCGGCCTCTAAAGCCCATCATATATCTTATGTAATATACAAGTTAACGTACAGGCTTATCATGTAAGATACAAAATTTTAACCTTGTTTTCTTTTTAAATTATAGGAAAAAAAAAAATTCTCTTCCGCCAATTTAGAGGCTAGGCAATGGCCAACCTCTTTAAGATAGGACAAGATATTATACCTAATTAAAAGTTTATTCTATTTTATTCGAATATACATATTACTTTTTGTTTTTTATAAGTTACAAACGTAAGATCTAATATGCATGTCATGTAGTGTAGAGGTTATGTCAGATACAAACACGTTACGTAACACACAAAATTTTGGCTTTTATCCTTTAAGAACCAACGTACTTGTTATGGAATCTCTATATTTTTTAAAACTATTTAGATAATCACATCTATCTCTATAAATTACAAAGTGATTTTCTACGTAGATTCATTACTGAAAAGTGACCTTATCTTTAGATGTAGATCTTAATATAGTAATCCATCCTTGACTCAAAGAAGAGCGCATATAAGCACAAAAACGATATAGGTTAACTATAGTATATTTACCCCTCTCCCACAGGATATTGCCGTGAAGCAGTTGGACAGAAGTGGGGTGCAAGGGAACCGAGAGTTCCTGGTAGAAGTTCTTATGCTTAGCCTCTTGCAACACGACAATCTCGTCAACTTGCTCGGATACTGCACCGATGGAGGCCAAAGGATCCTCATCTACGAGTACATGCCTCGTGGATCCCTCGAGGATCACCTCCTTGGTACGTACAAACATACATACATGTATAGTAACGTGGATTATTCACCCGAAAGGTTACGTAAAAATTCACGCATTCTTCCCAAAAAAAAAAAAATTGCAATAGTGATATTTAAATATGTATCACTAATGATGTTACACACACACACACACACATATATATATATGGTGACAGATTTACCAGCCGCTAAGGAAGGGCTGCACTGGGAGACAAGGATGAAGATAGCGGAGGGGGCGGCAAAGGGGCTGGAGTACCTGCACGACACAGCGAAGCCGGCGGTGATATACCGGGACTTCAAGGCGTCCAACATACTGCTCGATGAGCAGTTCCAGCCGAAGCTCTCGGACTTCGGGCTCGCGAAGGTTGGACCGACGGGCAACAAGACGCACGTCTCCACCAGGGTGATGGGCACCTACGGCTACTGCGCCCCGGAGTACGCTCTCACCGGCCAGCTCACCACCATGTCCGACGTCTACAGCTTCGGGGTCGTCTTCTTAGAGATCATTACCGGCAGAAGAGCCGTCGACACGTCCAGACCCACCAGCGAGCAGCACCTTGTTCACTGGGTTTGTATCTATTTCTATATCTATATCTATATCTATAGATATACAAATACCATGTTAGTTAGTTTGTGTGTGTGCGTGTGTGTGCGTGTGTGTGTATGATCGATGTGTCTAATTAATTCAACGAAATTAATAAAGATTTGGTTCAAAATATGTATATGTATGCAATTTATTTTAATTATGATATGATATGTAGGCAGAGCCAATGTTTAAGGACAAGAAGAAGTTCGTGGAGATGGCGGACCCGTTACTGGAGGGCAACTTCCCAGTCAAGGGTCTATATCAAGCTCTTGCAGTTGCAGCAATGTGCCTCCAAGAGGAAGCGAGCACGCGCCCACTGATCAGTGATGTAGTAACTGCTCTTGAGTATTTATCAATGTCTAATCATGATACCGAGCGAGTTCCGAGAGCTCCCTCCCTCAATACGTCGCCCTCGTCAGCATCAACTCAGCAAGAAGGCGATAGTGACGACGGTGATGCTGGAGGAGCAGATAAGGGATTGCACCCACACCCACACCCACAGGGAAGTGATGAGGCTGGGAGAGCTTCTTCCTCCTCCTCTTCAGTAGAGAGAAGAGGGGGGTGAGTACAGGAAGAGAGCCCTTCCTTTAATTAAACATTGATGTAATTAATTAATAATTAACCTACGTACGTACTTGCTATATATGGGAAAAGGAAGATGCCAACCACAATTCAGATGTATAGACGTGCGTGGGTATACGTACGTAGTTGGGGCTCATGTCCAACGAAAGAAGACGACCTGTTGATTTATAGATGTTGTCGATAATTAATTGTTGGTTTTGAAATTATTGTTAGTTTTGAAAGTTATTGATCAGTACAAAATGTGTAAAATGCTGTCTTCAGCAAATATCGTTGCAACAAGTACTACGGCTTTTAGAGACGCCTACTATCAACGATAAAGGAAACTATTAGATTGCAAACACCCGACCCTTAACAATGGTTCTAAACGAGATTATTGCAACAAGATTAGAGTATGTAGGCACCCTAATTCTCTTCGGACAACCCTTTGGTGCATGCCTCCTCTACCTCATTCTACCACCCCTCTAATTCTTTTCTTTTTCCCTCCTCTCTTCTCCTCCTCCTCCTCCCTCACCTTCTAATCCCTCACCATCACCATTACCACCTCTAATTCTCTCTCACCCTTCTTCCTAATGGCCGATCATCACCCCCACCACCATCTTGTTGACCTTAGGTCCTCTCTCCTCTTGCATCCACCTCCTTCCTCACACCCCCTCCTCCTTTATCCTCTATACCATAACGCCACCATAACCACTCAACAGATAAAAGCATTAGCATTCTCATTAGGCATATTGATGAGGTGCTGAGTTATATACTTGTAGTTTGTTAGTGTAAGAACATTATTGTCATTGTACATTCATGTTTGTTACAACTTGTTACAACTATAACTGGATAGGGCAACCTTGCTATAAATATAATGGAGTAGTGTGCTGTGGCTTTCACTTCCAGTTCATCCCATTTCAATCGTGTGTGTAATATGGTATCAAAGCATCAGGCCTTTCCCAGTTCCAACTCTTGATCATGTGTGACATTGGAGTTTCTTCTCTGGCAGATCCTTACACAATTGTTAATACCTCAATTTTGATACATCAAAAGTATGTCATTTGTCATACTAATCTTTCAAGACTCTATCTTGACTCATGGAAAGGATTAAAGCTACTTTGGAGTCATCTGTTGTGTCTTTCTCCTTCTTGAGTCTAGAATATATGTACGAAACCTCAAAATACTTTTCGTAAATCACGAATAACTTTTGAACCCTAGTTTAGGCCTTTCTAATCGACCAATAATTAAAAGTGATCGACAAAACATAACTAATCGACCAATTACTTGGTTAATTGATCAAACCAATTCAAATTAGGAAGGTCATAAAATTCATTTTTAATCGATCAAAATATAAGTTAATCGATCAACTAATAATCAATCAACCAACTTAATTAACCAACCAAATTTATTTTTGATCGACCAAATGCATTTGAAAAACTTCCTTTCTAGGCCAAATTTCAAGTATAAATAGTGGTCCTTGGCAACCCTTTTCTCACATAGCTAAAAAGAAAAAATTCAAAGAAAAAGTGCTCTTACGCTCTCCTCTTTGTAGTTCTTTTGCATCTCTACTTCCATGCTTTTCATAGAACTCTGTTCAAAAGCCTCTACAAAAAACTTCAATTTCATCTTTTCTAGAGGTTCTTTAGGATTATATTGTATTACCTTTTATTATGCTATTTTGATTTGGGTCCCAAGTTATTTTGGGAAACCTGTTATTATTGTTATTGTGCTTCTCTTCAGGTATATAAAGAGAAGTGTCTTTGTAAGAGGTTGTGCCACCCTTGTTCAAGTGATACAAAGCTTTAGTGGATCAACTAGCCTAGTCTAGTCGGAAAAATCCTAACATGGGAGGCTTAAGTAGTGATTTTTACTCACAAGGGTTTCCATTATAAATTTAGGTGCACTTGTAAATGTTAATTTGTGGTTTATGATTTTTTTGTTTAGAGATTATTTTTAAATTGTCGTTTATACTATTCACCCCTCCCTTCTAGTATAGTCTTTAGATCCACATGCACCCTCATTTGGTATCAGAGCCTCGTTGGTCCAAAATATGTCAAAGTTCTCTGTTGACATGTATGTTGAAGGGCAATCTATAGTATGTCCTCCGCTATTTGACGGCACAAATTATGGATATTGGAAAACCAGGATGCAGATCTTTCTGGAGTCTATGAACTTCAAGGTCTGGGATGTGATCGCGTCGAAGTTACTTGCCCGGAGCAAAAAGGAGTTATAATAACATCAGAACCAAAGAAGATGGCCACCCACAACACTAAGATAATGAATGCCATATTTTGCAGGCTCTCTAAAGAAGAATTTAATAGAGTTTCTACATGTAAGACAACTTATGAGATCTGGAATATCTTGGAAGTCACACGTGATGGAACCTCCAAGGTAAAGGAGACATGAGTAAATTCGCTAACCCAAAAATATGAGTTGTTCAAGATGGAGAAGGGGGAGTGAATCAAGGAAATATACACCAGGTTCATAGGCATCATAAACTCCTTAAGAAATTTAGATCAAAACATCAAGAACAAAGCCTTGGTGAGGAAGATTCTTCGATTCCTCACCAGCGATTGGGAAACAAAGACCACTACCATCCAAGAATCCAAGGATCTGACGACATTACAATTAGATGACCTAATTGATAGTCTCATGGCCTATGAAGTTCAACTTCAGTACATGAAGAAGAACGAAAGCGAAGGAACGAAGAAAAAGGACATAGTGCTTGAAGCAAGTGACTACTTAAACCAATAAAGTAGTGAAGATGAAGATGACATTGCCCTCCTCTCAAGGAAATTCAGAAAGTTCCTAAAGAATAAGAGAAAGTAGAGAAAGAAGAAGGAAGAAACAAGGGAAGATGTCATTTCCTACAACTGCAAAAGGAAGGAAAATATTCAAAAGGATTGTCTGCTTCTCGAAAAGGAAATAGAAAGAAAGAAGTTTAAGAAGCCTTTGAAGAGAGATGGAAAGAAGAAGGCTCTTCAAGCAACATGGGATGAATCTGATTCAAGCTCAGAAGAGGAAGAAACTTCCAGTGAAGAAGCACTTTTAGGACCAATGGCTCTAAAAGATGAGGTGACCTCTTTACACCTGACGAGTTGTTAGAAACTTTTTATGAGATGCATGATCTAGCTAAGTCACTCAAAATTGAAAATAGAAAATTAGCAAAAACTCTAGATGTTGAGATTACACTTAAAGAAAAACTTGCTTTACAAAATCATGAGCTATCTCTTGAAATTACTACACTTAGAGCACATATAGATCCTTAAAATTAGATGTTGATGAACTTAAAGAAAAATCTGCTACTCTTGTAAATGATCTAGCAAAGAGCACAAATGGAAGTCATAATCTTCACAAATTGTTAGGAACATAGACACAAGCTACCACAAGATTTGGGTTTGGATATATACCTAAAAATGATCATGAAGCCTTTATTTCTAACTCCAACCAAAACGCTGAGAAAAGTACCTTGCCTCGTAAGGCAAATTAGGCTAACAAACGTGGATCCAAAAGAGAATGGGTACCAAACCAAATTTTGGAATCTTGTTTTGTAGGTCATAAAGAAAAAGTAGACTATAGAAAGTGGGTTTACCATGAGTCCAATGGAAGTCTTAAGCCAATCTATAGAACTAGTGATGCCAATCCTCACAAAGCTACACGAATGACAGAACCAAGGAAAAAGAAGGTGGATCATGGACAATGGGTGTTCAAAACACATGGTAAGAAAAGAATACCTACTCGTAGAGCTCAATCACAAGGAAGGTGGAACAGTTACATTTGAGAATAATCACAAGGATCGTATTATTGGTATTAGCCAAATTGGTAACTCCTCTACCTTTTTTGATAATGTGCACTTGTTAAAGGATTAAAACACAATTTGCTTACTGTAAGTCAAATCTGTGACAAAGGTTATAAAATTAGTTTCACCTCAAATGGGTTCAAAATAAATGACAAACAAACTAAACAAACCCCTCTTAAAGGTCACAGATACAAATATATCTATATTGTGGACTTCAACAAATGCAACAGCTTTGAATGTCTAGTCGCATTTGACGATAAGGCAATACTCTGGCACAAAAGACTAGGACATGTTCACATGAAAGACATAAGTAAACTTGTGAAACATGAGCTAGTCAAAGGTTTGCGAAAAATCAATTTCAAGAAGAGCAAAATTTACGACTCTTGTGAAATTAGTAAACAAACCAAAACTTCCTTTAAAACAAAAAGGATGTTTAGCACTTCTCAACCACTGGAGCTATTTCACTTAGGCTTGTTCAGACCAACCAAATTCGAAAGCCTGAGTGGGTGTTGCTATTGTCTTTTCATTATTGATGACTTCTCTAGGTTTACCTAAGTATCTTTCTTAAGAAGTAATGACCTAACCCTTGATATCTTTACTAAACTTGTAAAGAGATTGCAAAACAAGAAAGGATATAAAGTTACTAAGATTAGAAATGACCATGGTGGAGAATTTGAAAACCAACCCTTTTTTGACTTCTGTGATCAATTTAGGATTAAACATGAATTTTCTTTCTCTAAAACTGTTCCTCAGAATGAAGTAGATGAAAGAAAGAATAGGACCCTACAAGAGTGCTCGCACAATGTTGTGCAAGTCAAAGTTGCCTTGATTTGTTTGGGCCGAGGCTATAAACACAGCTTGCATATCCAAAGTAGATCCCTGATCAAACCAATATTAAACAAGAAACCCTTTGAGCTTTACTATGGTAGAATACCTAAAATCTCCTATTTTAAGGTATTTGGATGCTAATGTTTCATGTTGAATACAAAGAATAATCTTGATAAATTTGATGCTAGAAGTTCAGAAGGAATCTTTCTAGGTTACTCCACTAGAAGTAAAGCCTATAGAATTTACAACAAGAAAAGTCATGTTGTTGAGGAAACTTTACATGTACCATTTGATGAAATCCTATTTCACCCACAATCTTCTAAAAATGATGATGATGAACACCTAGGAGAACCTTCAAACATACCTGAGGAAAATATCTCGGACAAGTTACCTTAGGATATATCCTATATGAAGGATCACCCAAAGGAATTAGTGATTGGAGACCTATCCAAAGGTGTGCAAACAAGATCATCAGTCAACACCTTAGCACTTATAACTTTTGTCTAACAACTAGAACCTAGAAATGTTAAGGATGCCTTTACTGATGAACACTGGATTGTTGCAATGCAAGAAGAATTGAATCAATTTGAAAGAAATTAAGTTTGGGAACTTGTTCCAAAACTAGACTGCCAAACCATTGTAGGAACCAAATGGGTCTTTAGAAATAAACTCAACGAATCCGATGAAGTAGTTAGAAATAAAGCTAGACTTTATAGCCAAGGGTATAACCAAGAAGAGGGAATCAATTTTGATGAGACATATGCACCCGTGGCTCGCCTGGAATCCATTTGAATGCTGTTAGCCTTTGCTACTCATATGGAATTCAAACTCTTCCAAATGGACGTCAAAAATGCATTTTTAAATGAATTTGTTAAGGAAGAAGTCTATGTCAAGTAACCTCCAGGTTTTGAAAATGTTGACCATCCAAAATATGTTTATAAATTGCATAAGGTATTATATAGTCTAAAACAAGTCCCAAGAGCTTGGTATAACAAATTAAAAACTTACCTAATTGAAAATGATTTTAAAATAGGAAAAATAGATCCAACTCTTTTTACAAAATAAAAAGAAATTGATTGATGATAATGTCATCATCAGCCATATCTAGCTTTAATTAGTCAAAATCAATTGATAAATGCTCCTACATAACCGCCAGAAGACTGTAATTCACTACATATCCAGTCTGAGAAATAAATAGTAAAACAGGGGTAAATCTACAATTTTAATAGAATATCCTAAATGCAGAATAATCATAGGGTTTCCTAGCGGTTAAATGAAGGTCAAATGGTCATACATGTCTAATAAGAGGGTCTGTGCAGAAAGAAATGAGTTTTCATACATTTTGAGAATTAATGGACATCCAAAACCCTAAAAATAGACTCGCTTAATTAAATGAGGTTCTGGACAAGATAAAATTAACCTAAATCCTATAAAAATCATAGAAAAATATTCTCTAAGGTTTGGTATCCTTGATTTGACCATCTGAACCCATTTTGACCTAAAATAGAGCCTCAAACAGATAATTACCCTAATTTAGGTTTCTATGCAAATTACCCAATCAAACTTGGTCAAAACCTAAATCCTACTTCACCATCAAATTCCTTGGGTCCAAATTAGGTTTCTACCAAAATTTGGGCCTTATTAGAGATCATCTTAACCTAGTTTGCATTTTGGTCCAGTCTGATTCTTTTTACTTAAACCCTAGCTTTCAAAATATATTTCAAATACCCTCCTAACTTCATTATCTTCTTCACCAAATGGTACCCTCCACCTCCATGCTTGCAGAACTCTTAAACCCATCACCGGCGACCTTCAATTAGGGATTATTCCCTGTTTTCGCAGCCAAACCCTTCCAAAATTGGAAGGAAGATTCATGAAGAGTTGTTCTTCAATTTGAGATAGGCCTTGCCTTCCAATTCTTGTTCAAGAGTTCATGCAAACTCTTGGAAATCCTAAACGTACTCCTTGATTTTCGAAGCTTTCAAACTTAGTTTCCAAGCTTGAAGCTCAACTCTAGGCCTATAAAAAGACCTTGAATGCAAACCTTACTTAGCTTGGTTTGGAGGCCAGATACCCCCTCTTCCCTTCTCCCCGACCTCCTTCTCCACCAACTCTAGTGAGTCCTCCGACCACCTTCCTTGTCCACTCTCATAGACAATAGCAGGTGGATCCTTCTTCCCCACATTCATCCGCATTTCGTAATATCGACAGACGCCATCTACCTTATCGTCCTCGCTGCTCCATCACCAGAGATTTCATCTTCTCCATCACCGGCCTGCCAAAATCGGCACGGATCCTCCTTTTCATCCATTAGTTTAGGGTTAGTTGGGTTCCCTTAGATTCTTAGGCTAATTCTTTCTATTCAAAACCCAAAAACAACCCTTGACGCCGTTGTTCATCGTCATCTCCTCCACCTCCCGCTGCACCTCTGGTGAGGTCCTCCGCACGCTACACACCTCTAAACACCTCGCCAACACTCCCTACACCTCCGCCTCATCCACTTGCACAAAGCTCCTCTCTTATTTTGCCCTTTCTTCCACCCAAACTCCCTGTCGACCAACCCACCTTCGCACATCATTCTCCATCACCGACTGACCAGCACACATGCTCTCGCACCTCGCAACCACTACCATCACACTCCACTCCCTCCGGTGATGCTCATGGACTCTTTTATTGTGGCTGAGAGGCCATATTGATGATTTTCAAGTACATGCTGTCGTACTTAGCTACCGCTACTTCATCCAACCACAACCATCTACTTCCAGCCACATTCACCATCAAGTCCACCTCTAGGTGACGCAGGAGTATCCCAGGACCACTTCCAGGTCCTTGATTGAAGATCCCAATCACAGCTGATGCACCAATTGAATGAAGGAACCGCCTGTTGTTGTTGCTTGGATACGCAAAAAGAAGAGATGTGGATTTAGTCCCACATCGTGGGATTAGGGGCTGCTGTAGCCAAATAAAGTGATTTTGTGTATATGGCTTATCGCCTCAAGACACATCGGGGGTGAGGTCACCGCCTCCACCCACGCATACCCAACCCGCCTGAGCTATTCACACCTTGGCTACCACCCACTACCGATAGCCCTGGTCACCCGGATCCCATTACTCGATAAGCGATCTGATTATCTTTGAGAGAGTAGGAAGGAAAAAGAAAGGGAGAGAGAGGGGGAGGGGAGGGTTTTCTCCTCTGTGCATTGTGCGACACTTAGTCATTGGGAAGAAAGGAAGAGAATGGTTCTGAAGGAGAAAAGAAGAGGAAAGGAAGAAGGCACTGGTTGCGAAAGAAGGAGAAAACCTGAAGAAGAGGAGCTGAAGAAGAAAGCTCTTTACAGAGCACTATAGCAACAACATTTAAGTCGTCTGATTACCAAATCCGATGTCTGATAACTGTCTAAGCAACACTATGGATCTATTTGCCTTCGTGGAATTAAAAGCATAAGTGGTTCAAGCCAGTGTTCATTTATTTGATATTATTGAGTAGTTGATATATGTGCTTAGACTAATAATTGGTGATCTAAATCACTATTATTTTGTCTTAGATATCTTTTTGGTCTTTTAAACTCTTGAAATACTCATGTTATTATTGAATATCATATTTGAGTAGTAGTTATTCATTGAAATATCTTTGTTATGCTTCAATTATGGTGCTCATTTATACATTCATTTCTATTAGTGCGTGAATTACAATACTTGCTCCCTGTGTTTGACCTCAAACTTCATTTCTAGATATTCGAGTTATAAATTGTATCTGCTGATCAGCCTATTTAAGAGATTTTGCTATAATGATGAAACACTAAAACTCCTAAAACGCCCTGTCAACATTTTGTGGATTGGATATTAATTGGACCCAATCAAGGCACCCAAAAATTTTTGGTTGACTAACTCCTATCAACATTTTGGTGTCATTGCCAGAGAACAACATGCAATTCACCACTATTCTTTGTTTTAATTGATTATATTTGGGCACTAACTTGCCCTGTTTGATTTCTTATGATTTTGCGAGGTACATCACGAGGCAATTTTCCACGCAAAACAGCCACTCCCAGGGCAGGTAATTTCTGTTCTTCCCTAATCAACCTCCTAATCTTGGGAAGATGAAAAGGAAACAATCAATTAGGAACTATTTGCCTTATTTGTTTAGTAAATCATCATTTAAAAGGCAAGTTTCCTATTTGCGAAAAAATCAATATCTAATTAAAGCCTGAGATGATTCTGATTAGACATTCCCCATCCTGATTTCCTGTATCTATTAGGGACTACGCTTAATTTCTAAATCACTTTGGGCTAACACACTTCTTGCTTGAAGCACAAGGTGAACATTTTAAGATTGAATTGAACTTGGATTAGAGCCACTTAGGGTTTCAGCATTTAGGGTTTGAAGTGTTAGTACACATTTTCCTGCATTAAAGAGAATAAACCCTCTTGTATTTGTGTACTACCCAAGCCCTTGTTTGAAAAGATTTAATCAAGAAGAATCCTAAAATCAGGCTTTAAGACTAACTTGAACCTTAAAAATTATGGACCTAATAAACCTGAGAGTCAATTCAGGGTGACTTTTAGGTCTTGACCTAGAATTCATTCTTCACCTTTTAGGGCAGGTCAGGTAAAGTTGGTCTACTTTGTGGGCCAACCAACCTCCAAATTAGGTCACAAATCAAATCAACTTCTAATTAAGTGAAATTCAAGGCACAAATTAGGTTAAAATTGGTAGACTTAAGGTCTTATGTTCGTACATTTTGGTCTACTTGGAATCGCAGTGACAAGGAAGGTTAGGTGGGGAAAATCTTGTAACCTGTGAGGATGCTCTACCGTGTAGGGGTCTTTGTGGGGCTCTCCTTTCCTGGCTGCCCAGGTATTTCTCAGGTGTGCGAATTTCTGATTCAGAGGTATCATCCACCTCGAAACTACCTTAGTCATCCAAAAATTTTTGGGTGTCTTGATTGGGTCAAAATAACATCCAGTCCCTCATGTTTTCTCTAGAGCACACACACAGGAAGGTTCTTAGGTTTTAACCTAAGAGACCTCATTAGATCTTCTTGGGAATTTCTTTTAGATCTAATCAGTTCCAATCTAACCCTGAGTTTGATTTTACATCTTGATTCCATCACCTGATTTGAAAATGCAACCTAACATGTTAGGAAAAGTGATTAAGAAACCTGTGTCCCAAATGACTATCAAGGATAAGATGATTGAGGCTGCCTATAGACACCATGAAGAACATTATAAAGCCTTAGACAGGGACATTTAGGATAAATTTATAAAAAGAACAAACCACATTCTGAACTGTTTCAAAATAATATGCACACAAATGAATCACGGCTCAACCCGAGATGATCTCTTAGTAGAATGCATTGAATTAATAAAATTACATAGCAACGAATGTCTACAATGTTGGTTAAATCCTTCACTTTTGGAAAAACACCAAGATCTCATGGAAAAATGGGGAGAATTGCTGAATAAGTTATATAGCACCATTGATCAAAAATACCCATTAGAAGTTAAGACATCATGGAGTAATTCTAGTGATTAATGTAATTTCCCAAATCCTGGGTTTGATGATCAAGGTTGTTGTGGACCCCCAACCCAAATGAATTTAGATTCAAATTTCATAAAAATTGACATATCTGATCTTGATGAGGGTTGGGAGGATCCAAATGCAGGTGTTCCCGATTCTAAACCAACCCTAGGAAACCAGGAAGTCAGTCCATCGAGTTTAAATTTCCCCAATACCTGTGATGATGAGCTTAAAACAGAACCTCTCGAGGGTGTAAATTCTGCCCCTTATTCTGATAAGGTGACTCTCGAGAGCATTCTGACCTATTACTAACTCAAATATATGTTGATGATATCATTTTCTGTGCTACTAATGATCTTTTATGCCAAGAGTTTACCAAGGTTGCAGGAACAATTTGAAATGAGTATGATGGGCAAACTTCGATTGTTTCTTGGTCTTCAAATAGACCAGTTGAAGAATGGGATATTCATATATAATAAACACTGGTTTACCATTACTATTATACTTAAAAACACATCTAGCTCTTAGGTTTTGCACACTACAATATGGTTTAGGAATTGCATTTAGGCATTTCTTAGGTTAGGCATTCATTGCATCAATTTTCCTTTATTTTGACTCTCATACACTTTATGTCATTGTTAGGGATGATTACACATTGAGAATCACCTAAACCCTAGCAATGTAGAATGCATAAGATGAAGATAGAGCTCATTCCAGCTGGATCTTAGCTCAATCCAGCTCACCTTAGGTGGATTCCAGCTCACATCGGCTCAATGCAGCTTGATCTAGCTCATTCTAGCTCTAATCAACACATGATAGCTCTAGTCAACTTAGCTTAGCTACTAGTCCTCAACTAGCTAAGCTAAGTCAGCTAAGAAGTCAACAACTAGCTTAGGGCAGCTCAACATGAGCTCATGGAGACTCACCCTAGGTTAACTTACTTGAGCTTGTCTACTGACCTAAGCTAGCTAACTTAGCTAGCTAGGTAGTCCTTATGGAGATCATAACTAGCTCACCTCAGCTCCAGAATAGTTGAGAACAACTCAACTTAGCTCAACCTACTCAACTCAGTAGCTAGTAAAGAACTAGCTAGCTAAGCTAAGTAGTTGAACTCTTAAGACCTTCTTCAGCAGCAGTTAGCTCCAAGAAGGCACATAGAGCTCAAGCATACTCCTCCTAGCTATTTCTAGCTCCTACCCTCTACTACTAGCTAAGCTATCTTAGTTAGCTAAGTTAGCTCTACCCTACTTCCTCCTCCAATTCAATGGCCGACCACCCATACCTAAAATTTCACCAAAAAAATCACAACCTTCTCCTTTCTCTTTTGACGCCAACTATCCCTTCCATTACCACCCTACATCCAACATCAAAATCCATCTCCACCCTCCATTTTTTCCCTCTAAAATCAGCACCTTCTAGAAGGTATTTTTGGAGGGAAAACAAAGGCACATATTCATTTCCCTCCCATTTTTCCCTCCAAAAATATCCAAACACCCCTTCATTTCCCTCCAAAAACACCATAACCACCTGCCTTCCCATCCTATAAATACCCTGCCTTACCACCACCTAATTTCTACCCTTGGCTACCATAATTTCCTACCATATCTACCATAGTAATTGTCTAAAGGAGGAGTGGAGAGAAGAAGATTAAGGAAGCCATCCCATGCTTCCTTGGTGCCTTCTTCTCCCTTCTACCTTAGACCAAGCCAAGGAGCAACACCAAAGGGGATTGCCAGGCAGAGGAGAACAAAGGGTGGAGGACATCCACCATTGGAGGACTTCAAGGGGAAGCTATCAAGGAGAAGGAAGGACCCTTCTTCAAGTTCAAATGCTTCTGAGCTTGTAGCAAAGGTGACTTCTGTCTATGCGAAGATTCTTCTATCTTCTTCCTTTTCTTTATTTTGTACTTGGTAGAATAGAAGAAGCATTCCTCTACTTGGGGATTATTTGTGTGGTTCCCATCCACACAAGTGGCTCTCCAAGTAGTTGCATACTTTTCTTATTTCAATCAATCAAGTACCTTTTTCTATTATTCTACTTATGATTTGATGTGCTTTTGATTCCAAGTCACTAGTTGATTTCTTGTTGCACCCACTTCTACCCTTTAATTATTTTAGGTACACCTTCCCAGGGTGAGCTTAGAGGTGTAGATTTAATTGCTGTCACTTAGATGTAGTTTTATTTTTGCATGTTTCGCATATCCCGATTATCATTTATAAAACCAAAAAAAAAATTCAAAACATAAAAACACAAAAAAGGGAGATTCAAGTTTTGCAAGAGAGAAAATACTTTTCGAAAACTACAATTGCCTCCTTGGACGACCCTGATATTTCACCCTATCTAGGAATATAAATTTAAAAGTTGATTGAATTATACACATTGTAATGACTCAAAACTTGCTTTTTACAAAATATATTATGTATTTTTGTATCACTTTTTGGCATCGTTGCCAGGGAGGCACAACTTAGTTTTCAATTGTTTCTCTCTCTTGCATACTTCTATCTTCACTAGTTTTGTTTTTGTTTAGCTAGGTGCGAAATCAAGGTGAACGTAGGATCATTACGACTTGGAGCGAGAGCTTCTAGTACCTTTTCTTCCCACGATTCTCAGGTAAGCACCTACCAAAACTCCTTGGAAACCCTTAGAAAATCTCTTTAAAAAATCTTTAAAATATTAGAAAAAACATAAAATCAAGATAAATTTGGGGTGGTGGAACCTTAACAATCATTTGTTTGATTGTTTTCATCCATTATTCATCACCTTTATCTTATTGGTGGTTGATTTTTGAAAATTCAGACTTCTGTCTTGATTATCAAAAATCAGGTTCGAGCACTTAGAGGCTTTCTAGAATCACCAAACTTCACCCAAGGAAGTGCCCATGAGTCAGGAACCTTGAGACCAAATTTCAAAAGTTTTGGATAAATAGAAAAAATTAAAAAATTCATGGATTGAATAGGGGTCACACCTTGTTTCTTTACTATTTTCTTATTTCTGCAAATTTTCTAAATTATTCTACTTATTTGATTTGAATGAAATTTATATTTCTGTAATCCTTGAGGGATAAAGATGAAGATCTGTTTGTTAGAATTTTTGGGTCTACCTTAGACTAGATCAGGTATCCTTTGAAAAATTCCTCTTGAACTCTTGATGATTGAGGTGACTTGATTTTATTTAGCGACCTGGAAATGTCTTGGCTTAGTTTTTGATCCAAAAACTTGCATCTCCTTTTGAAAATCTTGTGTCAAACACTTCACACACAAAGCCATCAAACCCAAGCCCAAAAACATCTAAAAAATTTAAAATCCCCCTGTTAAGTCTTGGTAAAAATCTGAGGTAGATGATTGGTGAGTTCCCACCATCAAGAAGGAGGAAAATACCTCCTTTGAGGATGCGATGTCAACATGTTATCACTTCGGCACTACTCCATATCTATATTTCATACCAATATACGGAGCATTAAGGAGCATTTTGTGGCTCAAGTGTCTTGGACGATGCTCTACCCATAGCATCGAAGTAAGATCAAGCTTGAGTTCGCCTGAAGCACCCCTTTACACCACTTTGTGTTTTGAGGTTGTGAGCTCCTAGGGAGTGTCTTGGATGGTGCTATCTCGAAGTACTTGTGCCAGAGTCCCCTTGAGGATTAGTAATGGGAATGATGATCCCGACACAGCTGTATTAGGATTGATCCAAGGTTAGGCATGGGGAGCAAGAAAAAGCTCTAGAAAAACATGACCATATAAATATGTTATCCCAAAAATGTTAGCCAATCACAAGCACTGACACTCGATTCTTCATGGTTATACGAGTTGCAGATCAGGTTATTGAGTCAAGAAGGTCTTAACTGCAAAAACATTTTCGAGTTATTTGAATTAGAAAAGGGTTAATTAATGAATTCTTGAAGGATACATTGGTCCTGATTAGTCTAATCCCTGGATCTAAAGATGAATCCCAATGTTTTATCTTTAAAAAATCTCATACCTTCCTTATTTTCAATCAACCAAAGTCTCATAGTAATGTCATCCTCAAAAGTAAAAAAAAATATTAGTTTTCCCAAATTTGTTTTTGCGAAATTCAGTTTTTCTGAGAGACTAGCAAAAAGAAAAGCATGGGGGTGTGATAAACACTAGTTTATCATCACTATTATGCCTAAAAACACATCTAGCTCTTAGGTTTTGCACATTCTAATATGGTTTGGGAATTGTATTTAGGCATTTCTTAGGTTAGGCATGCATTGCATTAATTTTCCTTTATTTTAACTCTCATACACTTCATGTCATTGTCAGGGATGATCACACATTGAGAATCACCTGCAAAGTAGAAGCTAAAGATAAAGATAGAGCTCATTCCACCTGGATCTTAGCTCAATCCAAGTCACCTTAGCTGGATTCCAGTTCACACCAGCTCAATGCAGCTTAATCTAGCTCATTCTAGCTCTACTCAACTCATGGCAGCTCCAGTCAACATAACTTAACTTAACTAGTCCTCAACTAGCTACACTAAGTGAGCTAAGAAGTCCACAATCAGCTTAGGGTAGCTAAACACCAGCTCATGGAGACTCACCCTAGCTCAACTTAGTTGAGCTTGCCTACTAGCCTAAGCTAGCTAGCTTAGCCAGCCAGGAAGTCTTCATGGAGATCAAAACCAGCTCACCTCAGCTCCAAAATAGTTGAGAATAGCTCAACTTAGCTCAACCTACTCAACTTAGTAGCTAGCAAAGAAGTAGCTAACTAAGCTAAGTAGCTGAGCTCCTAAAAGACCTTCTTCAGCAGTAGTCAACTCTAGGAAGGCACATGCAGCTCAAGCTTCCTTCTGTTAACTATTTCCAGCTCCTACCCTCTACTACTTGCTAAGCTAGCATAGTTATCTAAGTCAACTCTACCCTACTGATGATAACGTCATCATCAGCCATATCTAGCTAATTAGTCATATTCCCTTAATAAATGCTCCTACATAACTGCCAGAAGGTTGTAATTCACTGCATATTCATTCTGAGAGAAATGCATAAGATCAGGGGTAAATCTGTAGATTTAACAAAATATCCTAAATGCAAAGCAATTACAGGGTTTCCCAGGGTTTAAATGAAGGTCAAATGGTGATAAATGTCTAATAAGTGGGTCCGTGTAGAAAGAAATAGGTTTTCACGCATTTTGAGAATTAATGGACATATGAAACCCTAAAAATAGGCCCGCTTAATTAACTGAGGTTTTGGTCAGGATAAAATTCACCTAAACCTTCTAAAAATTATAGAAAAATATTATGTAAGGTTTGGTATCTTTGATTTGACAATTGGAACCCATTTTGACCCAAAATAAACTCTCAGACAAATAGTTGCCCTAATTTGGGTTTCTACACAAATTACCTAGTAAAACTTAGTCAAAACGTAAACACGGCTTCACCATCAGATTCCTTCAGTCCAAATTAGGTTTGTACCAAAATTTTGGCCCAATCAAAGATCGTCTTGATCGAGTTTGCATTCTAGTACGGTCTGATTCTTTTCTCTCACATTATGCCCCTAACTTTTGAAATCCTTGCAAAAACCCCCCAAACTTCAACATCTTCTTCACCAACAAGTCTCCGCCGCCTTCAACTCCTAAACCCACTCACTGGAGACCTTCAATACGGGATTACTCCCTAATTTCACAGCCAAACTCTTCCAAATTTGGAAGAGAGGTTCCTAAGAGAATCCTCTACGATCTAAACCTAGTCTTGGGCTCTAATTCTTTTCCAAAAGATCATGCAAACCTTTCAAAGGTTTGGGTATCCTACATGTGCGTAAGCCCCAAGCTTGCAAGGACCACCTATGGTCTATAAAAGCATGCCCATGACATGCTTTACATCCTTAGCTTGGTTTGGACCGGTCTACACCTTCTTCTCCTTTCTCCAGCCAATCCCTCCACAAGCTCCGGCGAGCTTCTTGTCTACATTCTTTGCCGGCTGTCACAGACCATAGTCGGCCGGTTTACCTTCCTCAAGCTCCTTTGCCGCTTGCAATACTAGCGAGGGCTGTCTTCCCCTCTCTTCCACACCGTTCTCCCTCATTAGAGGTATTCCCTTCTCCAGTGCTAGCCATACCATAACTGGAGCCATCCTCCCCCCTTCGACCAACTAGACTAGAGTAGTTAGGTTTCCTTAGTTTCCTAGGTTAAATCCCTTTATCCAAAAACCAAAAAACATCCCTCGACCTCCACACATGCTAGCTTCGTTCTCCACTTCGGCCACCACTTCGGCAAGTCCGCCCCACCTCCACAACTCGCCAACACCTTCTACACCTCCACCACATCACCACGACCAAAAGCCCTCTCCTATTTCACCATTCCATCAACCCAAACCATCCCCCGAACACACCCATTACTGTACTCCATCTTTGACTTCGTCACACCTCTACACTCCACCAAACTCCACAAGACCACCGCCAATGCACTCCACGCCCTCCGACAAAGCTTTTGAGGTGTTTTAATTGGGCCAAGAGGTCATGTTATGGAGTTTCAGAGTTCGCCGTCCTCTGCCGTCGCTGCTGCTTCACTCGATCGTGTTCACATTCCTCCGACTATAATTCTTCCCCAATTTGTGCTCTAGGTGCTTCGAAATAGTCCCAGGAGTCTTCCTAGGCAGTTGATCGAAGGACCCCAATAGTAGTAGCCTCCTAATCAAACACAGCTCTACCTACTACTGTTCACGTGAGAAGAGGCCCGAAGATAGTCCCACATCATGGGATTTAGAGGCACTAAAGGTGCATATATTGATTTTGTCACACCGGCTGTTTGCCTCAGAACACCAAGGTAAGGTCCCCTTCACACCCGCTGACAACCTGACTCGCCTATTAGCCTTACTCCTCGGCTGCAACTCCACACACGGACTTGGATACACGACCCAAATACCTGATAAGCGTGGTTTGAGAGAAAGAGAAGGAAGGAAGGAAGGAAAGAAAGAGAGAGTGGGGGAGGGGTGGGTTTTTCTCCTGAAGGATTTGTGCAACACTTAGTTGCTAAGGAAGCTGAGACCCTGAGAAGAAGAAGAGAAGGCTTGTAGAGGAAAGGAAAGAAAAGAAGAAGGGGCTGTGCCTGAGAAGAGAAGAGAAGAACAACAAAAGAAGAAGATTAGAAGAAAAGGCACTGCAGTAGGTGACATTTAAGTCGTCTAACTTGAATATCTAGACGTTTGATCATTGTTCATTTATTTCATACATTTGAGTATTTGATATATATGTGCTTGGACTAATAGTTGGTGATCTAAATCACCATTATTTTATCTTAGTTATCTTTTTAGCCTCTTGAAGTCTTGAGATGCTTAGGTTATTCATTGAATATCTAATGTGACAGATTAGCATTTATTGAATATCATTATTCTTGGCTTATTCTTGTGCTCATTTATATTTTAATTGAAGATTAGCACGTGAATTCTATATTTGCTCCCTGTATTTGACCTTGGACTTTATTTAGATATTTGAGTTATAAATTTCATTTGTTGAAGAGCTATTTAGGAGACTTTACCACAACGAGACACATTTAAACTCCTGAAAAGCTTGTCAACACCTACTTCCTCCACTTCAATGGCCAGCCACCCATACCTAAAATTTCACCAAAAAAACCACAACCTTCTCCTTTCTCTTTTAGCACCAACTATCCCTTCCATCACCACCCTACATCCACCATCAAAATCCATCTCCACCCTCCATTTTTTCCCTCCTAAATCAACACCTTCTAGATGGTATTTCTGGAGGGAAAACCAAGGTACCTCTTCATTTCTTTCCCATTTTTCCCTCCAAAAATATTCAAGCACCCCTTCATTTCCCTCCAGAAACACCATTACCACCCCCCTTCCCATCCTATAAATACCCTGCCCTACCACCACATAATTCCCATCCTTGGCTACCATAATTTCCTACCATATCTACCATAGTAAGAGTCTAAAGGAGGAGTGGAGAGAAGAAGATTAAGGAAGCCATCATATGCTTCCTTGGTGCCTTCTTCTTCTCCCTTCTACCTTGGACCAAGCCAAGTAGAAACACCAAAGGGGTCTGCCAGGCAAAGGTGAACAAAGGGTGAAGGACATCCACCATTGGAGGAGCTCAAGGAGAAGTTGTCAAAAAGAAGGAAGAAGCCTTCAAGTTCAGATGCTGTTGAGCTTGAAGGGAAGGCTACTTTTGTCTACGTGAAGATTCCTCTATCTTCTTCCTATTCTTTATTTTGTACTCAGTAGTGTAGAAGAAGCATTTCTCTAATTGGGGATTATTTGTGTGGTTCCCATCCACACAAGTGAACTCTCCACGTAGTTGCATACTTTTCTTATTTCAATCAATCAGGGACCTTTTTCTATTATTGTACTTGTGATTTGAGGTGCTTTTGATTCCAAGTAACTAGTTGATTTCTTGTTGCACCCACTTCTAACCTTTAATTATCTTAGGTACACCTTCCCAGGGTGAGCTTAGAGATGTAGCTTTAATTGTTGTCAGTTAGATGTAGTTTTATTTTCATGTGTTTCGCATATCATTATTATCATTTTTAAAACCCAAAAAAAAAAAAATTAAAGCATAAAAACACAAAAAAGGGATTTTCAAGTTTTGCAAGAGAGAAAATACCTTTTGAAAACTACAATTGCCTCCTTGGATGACCCTAGATACTTCACCCTATTGAGGAATTTAAATTTAAAAGTTGATTGAAAAATATGCATTGCAATGACTCAAAACTCACTTTTTACAAAATCGCGTATTTTTGTATTAATATCCTAAACAAAGTACACTATGAAATACTAAAGAAATTCTCTATGAACAAGATGAAAAGAAAGGAAACACCCATGGCAGCTTCAACTCAACTAAAAAATGACTAAACAGGTACATTTGTAGATCAAAATGTATTTAGAAGCATGCTAGGATCTCTACTATACCTAACTGCTAATAGACCTAACATCCTATTTAGTACTTGCTTGTGTGCACATTTTCAAGTAAATCCAAAAGAATCACACCTGAATGTTGTTAAAAAATCTTTATATACTTAAACCACACCTCGGACTTGGGACTATTCTATCCTAAGTCAGTCACATTTGATCTATTCTCATACTGTGATGCTGATTATGCAAGTGATTGCACAGCAATCATAGGACCCAATTGTTCGGGGCATAAATTGCATTTCAAAAGATTATTTAGTTGTAGTATAGTGCGAAAACACATCGACAAATAAATTTGTTGAAGAGGATTGCCAATACAAGCTCGTGAAAATCAAGGGTTCAAGCTTTTAGAATCAGGAATCCTACATGCTAATCCTTGCCAATTAAGGTCCTATTTGACCTCTATATAAGCTCTAGATCATTTCCTCGACTTCCTTAGTTGATTTTTGATCGGATTTCCCTCTAATTCCACCATCAGCTCTGACAAGCACATCCGCCCACCCTCTTCCGACCAACCAACCATCAACTTGGGAGGCACACCTCTTCCTCCTTTACTCTCCTTGCCGGCAAAAGTAAGGATGTTTCCCACCTCTTCTTCCTCGTTTCCAACATCGGACTTTGTCTCCTTCCTCTCATCCAGCTGGCCAATGCCGGATGCTCCTCACCTCCGCTCGTCCATATTTGTAGCCTACTCTCTCTCTCTCTCCATATCTAGCTATGCCCTTACCTTCTAATTTCATTGACTAAACCTACCACTCCACCCTCGTCTTGCTCACCTCCGGCACGAGATCCGACGAGCTCTCGCCAACGCACCCATCCACCAAACACCACAATGCCACCACCACAACCATCCTCACCTCCCAGCGACCAAATCCAACATTATTGGGACTATTGGCCACTCACTCGCTCACCTGACCAACCCATTAATTCACTTGCAACTCTGACCTCGCCACACCACCACAGTCCACCAATCACCACAAAACCTCCATCACCGCACTCCTCACCTTACAAGGATTCTCCTGAGCATTTTAATTTGGGCTTTTAGCCCATGCTTCTTATTTCAAGGGCCTTGCTGGAGCTACTGCCAACTCCGCCTTACGCCGCCACCATCCGCTGCCATACCTCATTCTCTGACCCTGATTCCACCTCTAGCAATTGCAGATAGTAGCCAAGAATCCTTCTGGGTTCTTAATTTAAAGAATAAGCTGTAGCCACAATATCACTTGAAGTAGGGATTAGCTACTGCACGTGCGAAGGAAGAAGGCTTGGGACATTAGTGTAGGTTCTGAAGGAGGGGGGTGAGATTTGAGTGAAAGGAAATAATGCGAAATAAACAATCTCACAAAAATGCAATCACTCAAGTACACAAGGATTTTTAGGTGGAAACCCAAACCCAGGTAAAAACCACCACCTAAGCCTCTCGACTTAGGATTTTAAAAGACCCATTTTGCCATCATTTTGGCTATAAAAAGGGCCCAAGACCCCCCATTTCCATCATCAAATCCACCATTGAGCATCTCCCTCTCAATTTTCCTCCAAAGAGCTCTCCTCCTCGAAGCTCCTCACCTCCCCCTTACCACCAAAGGGGTCGATTTTGCTGCCCTTCATGAAGCAATCGAAGGCCGCTAAAGTACTCCTTATTGAAGCACCATTAGCTCCCTCATCTCTACTCTTATCTCTCTACCATTCTCTCTCTATTCTTGTTCTTTTACTACATTTTTAGTGTTAGTTGAAGCATGTATCTAGAAACAGCCAGTTATCTATGAAGCTTTATTTTAATTATGTTTCTCTTCATTAGGAAATAATAATGGCAAGTAGAAAAATTAGAATCAATTTGCGAAACATGCCTCCTTGACATCGACCGAGACTTACGTCTCGTTATAAAAAATATTTTTGTTGAATCAGAATCGCGAGTATACTACGACGCATTTCAAATTAAATTCCCGATTTCACATTCCAACAGCGAGTAGTTTCACGGACCGTAAGAGTGCTACTGGAACGTGTCAATTTCTTAGAAATTCACTATTCTCCTAGTTCTTTAGAAAATAAAATATTGTTTCCTTATCCACAACAGAAGCAGAATACATGCTGCATCCTTAACTTGTTTACAAATCTTGTGGATGAAACAAACCTTAGAAGATTTTTGCCTAGCTTATAAAAGTAACAAAATACTTTGTGACAATACTAGTGCCATTAACCTATCCAAAAACCCTGTACAACACTCTAGAACCAAACTCATAGATGTTAGACATAATTTCTTAAGAGATTACATGTTAAAAAATGAAATTAATTGAGTTTGTACAAACAGAAGACCAGCTAGCTGATATTTTCAGAAAACCTTTACCAAAAGATAAGTTCAACGTTATATGTCATGCCCTAAGACTAGCAAGACTAAAAGAACTAATTGAAAAACCTTAAAATGCTTTGTTTTCTCAATTTGATTGATGAAAATTTCATCTTTGATTGACCAACTACTTTTGATCAATCAATCATTATGAATTGATTGACCATTTTTTTGGCAGGAAAATTCCCTCCAAAAATTTGAAGTTTGATCAACCAAAATTAATTTTTTGATCGATCATTGGTTCGGGCAGGAAATTTCCCCCCAAAATTTTCAAGCCTGATCAATCAATCACTTTGTCTGATTGATCAATTTCCTTTTTGATCAATCAAACCCTAGTTTTGATTAACCAAATCTGGGCAGATTTGACTTATGATTCTTGATCCTAATTTCTTGTAATATTGATTTCTTTTACTTAATCTGAACTCTTACACCTAATACCTACCATGTTTGTTTTTACCATACATAACTCCACAAAAACATAAAACCCAACCTTTTACTCATCATTTTTTACCACCCTACCATGACCCACAAAAAATCACATCATACCCCACACCACCCCCACCAACCAAATCCCTATCCCTTCCTCCCCCACTGACCTTCCCTCACGCCACCACCACGGACCAACGCTGCCACCATCACTGACCAATGCCCCCCCAGGTTGCCGAAACCCTCGTCCCTAGCTGACAAGCATCGATGTGTCCTCCTCCTCTCTGTCGTCCAACCTCCCTTGGTCGGTGATCTCTCTCCTCTGGCCACTGACGATCGAGCATCGCTGACCACCTCCCACGCATGCTCCTCCTCCATGCTGACCACAAGCCACGCCCCCTTCTCCGACTTGCCACCACCCGACCTCCTCTTGATTAATCACTCTGATTGATCTTGGTATAAATCTAGACCTCCTCTTTTCATTCCTTCCTCTTGGCTTTCATTGCTTAGGTTGTATGTCATTTTCTCTTGGTATAGCTATCTTAGTGGTGTGCTTGTGAAATTGGTTTTTTGTGAGCTTATATCATCTTTGGAGCACTCTTATTTTTTGCCCAAAAATCGCTTTGATCTATCAATACCCTAGATTGATCAACCAAAAACCCAATTTCCAATACCCTGTCCAGCCTTGTTTTGATCGACCAGTCGATCTCTTTGATTGACCAATTACCATTTTTTGATCGATCAAAACCCATTTTTGATTGACCATTGGCACCTAAACACACACGTAGTTCTTCTTTTGGCCCTTGTGATAATACTTTCAACCGTTATTTCATCACCAAGGCTCTACACGAGTGTTTTTCTATCCTTGATAAGCTATCTCCACATGTTGGTCATCCTGTAGACTTCACTTATTTTGAGAAGATCTTTCCTGGTGTACAGGATAAATTTGCTTACCATTAAATACTACGACTCTTTGAGTGAAACTTTTATAGGGGTTCCAAGACTAGCTACATTCCTAGTGTTGACCTAATGGCTTGCCACCTGTTTTATGCTAATTTGAAAAATATAGGCCATGGATTCAACATCGAACTTACCTCGAATGTTTATGGGATTGAGATCTTGGTGAATGTCGATATCCTCACCAAGATCCTTGGATGCGCTAACATTGGTCCTACCCTTTTGAAGCTCCACCAACAAACATAGAGCAACACCATTAAGGAGACTCTTTTCACTCCCTCTTACTATGATTTGGGTCGCCCTGCCAAGTCTTGCTACATTCGTTGTCTTCCTCGATTCCTCAATTGAGTATTTTTATGAAATTTCATGTCCAAGTTGACCTCCTTTGAGAAATACCCAGGGATTATGCTCATCACCCTATGGCCTTTATGAAGAACAAGAGGTTCAACTGGAACCACTTGATTCTTTATTAGATGGATAAAAAACCCACCAGCTCCTTCCAGTTTGGGACACTCCTACCTCACATCTTCCTACATTTTAATGTCCCAATGGATGTAAACCATAAATAATTCATCACTAGAGTCTCCATTTTTTATAAGCTTACATATACCAAAATGGATCAAGCATAGGGAGAATGTGGTGAAGAAGCTGATCCCCAGCATCCTTAGAAATCAACTAGACCATCTACACAGGGTGCATCCCCCTCTACAGTACCTCCATCTTTCCTGCCATACGAGCACCTTCACAGCTACCTATCCTCTGCCAGCATGCCCTACTCCATCCTTCTATGACCAGGAGTGGAGTCTTTTGGACAAACAATTCACTGGTAGGAATTTCGTCAGTATTCAGGATGTTACTGACGGTATTTCATTAATGATGCATTACCAGCGGGAGACAAATTCAGTTTTGTTGCAGCACAGGCATCATGTATTCGAATACCTGAATGGTCAGGGATAGTTCTTGGATCAACTTGAAGAGTCTATTTACAACATGCAATAGCAATCTTACTGTCCTCCCCATCCTCATTGTACTTCAGCAGTTCCTCCTCCAGCAGTAGCTCCTCCTCCTACAGTAGTGTTCTTCATGCTAAATCGGTATTTAAGATTGTTGTGTTGTAGTATAGCCAAAATAGTGCTTAAACAAATAAATTTTATTACCCAAAAAAGTTCCGAGGTCAAGCATAGGGAGCAATATGGAATTTAGATCTCAAGAATTACAATTTAAGCACAACATAAGCAAGTTATAATAAAACTCCAAACAATAATGATATAGAAGTGAAAATAGATGTCAATAGTGCAAGAAGACGAGGTAAAATGATGATTTGAATCACCAATTACCCCTCAAAATAATAGCAAATTTCTCAACAGTATCAATCAAATAAAGCCTAGAAATCAAGTATCAGACGGCTAGATGTGTAATCAGACGGTTTAACCATCTTGGGCTACAGTGTATAGCCCTCTCTTTCTCTTCTCAGCCTCTTCTTCTTCTCTTCTCTTCTTTCTCTGTTGCGGCTCTCTCTTCTCTTCTTCTACTCAACCTCTTCTTTTGCGGGTCCTTTTCTTCTTTTTTTGCTTCCTTCTCCTTCTTCATACAAGGGAGGGGGGCTTCTCAAATTGGCTAAGTGTCAGCCAATTTCCTCTGCAGCAAAACCCCCCTACCCTCGTGCAAGCTCTCTTTCTCTCTCTGGGTCATGCTCTCCTAGAGCCTTCCACAGTACTGGGTATATGGGTAATTGGACCTAGAGCATACCTAGGACCAGGGCTGTAGGCATGGGTCGCAGCCGAGGAGTGCTTGGCTAGGTAGGTTATCAGGCGCACCAGGTCCGTGGGAGAGATGTCATGGATGAGGCGCATGAGGGGGGCATACGGGGACCTCACCCCCTGTGCGTGCTAAGGCAAATAGCCTATAACACCTTTTCAATTTATTTGTTGGCGGGCACTCTTCAATCCACAATGTAGGACTAAATCCCACCGCCTTTCTCTGTGTATGACTGCAGTGGCTTCTTCTCATGATTGTGGCCAAAGGCTTAGTCAAAGAGCCTAATTGGCTCCTTGGTTGTGATCTTGGAAGTGCTCCATAGCACCTAAGACTTTGCCTGGGGCCTGCAGGTGCTTGAAGCCAGCTTTGAGCTTTGCTCGAAGCTTCGGTAATGGTGGCGAAGACCTGGGACCTGAAAGCACGAAAATGGAGTAAGAGCCCAGTTAAAATAGTTCATAAGCTTCACCGTGAGGTGGGGAACTAAACAGCAGTGTTCGTGAGGTGTGGGAGTGCATGAGGTGGTCGGATGGTGACGAAAGGTGAAGTGTGAAAGTGTGGTGTTTGGCAGAGTAGTGGGGAGGCTAATAGCCTCAAAGACCAAAGGGCTTTTGCTCTCTGGGACATGGCGGAGGTGTAGAGATGAACAGTGACCAAATTGGTGGACTGTAGTGGCCGTGTGAGCTCGCTGGAGGTACTCTAGTGAGGTGGAAGATGGAAGGCAGTAGGGCTAGTCGGCGATCGAAACGAAGTGGCAGATGGCTGGAAACAAAGAGTGGAAGATAAGGAGTCATTTAGGAAAGGAGGTAGACGAAGGGGAGTGGAGTTGACACCGAGTGAGGTGTGGCCAGCGCCAGAGACGAAGCTGCTCTGAGAGAGGCGGTCGGCGAGGATGAAAGGGGGTAGGATCGTCGGCGGGTGCTGCGCGACGGGGAAGAAGACAAGGAGGAAGAATCTGCCACTGGTATTGTGGTCAAATGACGAGGGATGGCAGGGAGGGTCACCGGAGCTTGAAGAGTAAATCGACCAGAGGAGGGGAGAGGAATTTGAGGGATTCTCTGGTTGAATTCAAGCTTGGAGGATCAGGCAGGCTTGGGGAGTCTTTATATAGGTGTCAGGGGGTCGATTAGAGCTTGGAAGCCAAGCTTTCAATCTTAATACCCAAATCAGGAGTTGGAAATTTCTTAATACCCAAATCTCTCATGCATTCGCATGAGTGATTGGGTAGGTTTCAAGGCTTAGGATTGGGTTTAAAAGGAAGGGAATTTCTTGACGAACTTCCCTTGCAAATTTGAAAGAGATTTGTCAAGAAATCAGGGAGTTCTTTCCTTTTTAAGGTCGTCGGAGTAAGTAGGAATAGGTTTAATGGCAGTAGGGACCAATTTGTTAGAATAATGACAAAGTTAAGGCCCTTTTTGAAAGAATTTTGAAAGTTAATGGCAGAAATGTAATTAGACAGGACCAATTTGCAAACTAGGTCAAGACAAATTCATCTTTAGTCCAAGTTTTGATAAAAACCTAACTTGGACCTAAGGAATCCAATGGTGAAGTTGGATTTTAGTTTTAACTATGTTTGACTGGGTAATTATGTAAAAATCCAAATTAGGGCAAATGTCTGTCTGTGATTCTGTTTTGGGTCAAAATGGGTTGTGATGGTCAAATTGAAGGTTCTGAACCCTAGAGAATACTTTTCTATGAATTTTAGAGGGTTTAGGTGGATTTTATCCTATTTAGAACCTCAGTTAATTAAGCAGGTCTGTTTTTAGGCTTTCAAAAGTCATTTAATTCTCCAAACATGTGCAAACCCTTTTCTAATTGTTCTAACCCACTTGTTGTCTTTTTAAGACCAATTGATCTTCATTCAACCCCTGATAAAACCCGTGGTTGTACTACATTCATGATAAGTTGGTAAAATTATAGTTTTAACCCTAGTTTCTTATTTTTCCTTCAGAATGATTATATAATGACTTATGACTCTCTGGCGGTTATGTAGGAGCATTTATTGACTTAGTTCGGTCAAAATGAGCTATTTATGACTCATGATGGTGTTCCCATCAAATAGCACTAGATAAGCACTTAGGTAGTGGTATGAAGTTTTAGTGGATTGACTAGCTTGGTTTAGTCGGAAAAATCCTAAGCTAGGAGGCTTAGGTAGTGGTTTTTACCCGCAAGGGTTTCCGCTATAAATTCAGGTGCACTCGTGAATGTTTTTCTTTTTTTTGAAAAAGAAAGGGATGTTATTGAAGTTGATAACAAATTGGGAAAAATTTTATTAATCCATCAGGAAAATGAAATTACAAATTTTCACTCCAATTTTGATATAGAGATCCACTCTCTCGTACAATGTGCTCCACACAAACAGGTGCCCCCTTAAACATCCTCTCATTTCTTGCGCTCTAAACACACTACAAAACTGCAACCATCTTCAAATGGGGTTTGCTTGCCATCTTAACTCTCACATAGGGAGGGGTTCCCCCCCAATGGATCTCCAAACTTGATCCGTCATCAAACATGAAGAGAATAAATGCCTTGCACTATTTGAAGGGAATCCACATAAGGGACATTGTTGCAACGGAACCCCTATCCTTTTGTGTTGTCGCTCCCCCGTGATGAGCCCCTCCCTTCTACACAGCCAGAGAAAGATTTGAACTTTGAGAAGGATACATAAATTCTAGAATGGTGCACACTGCCGATCAGCATCATCATTAGTGAAATGGTCTCCAGCATCGACCAAATGTTCATACTTTCCAGCAGGCATGTATCTCTCATGCACCCAGCCAAAGGTGTCCACTTCACGTTGTAGTTGAAAGGCCTCCAAATCATGCGTCATTCTGTCAGCCTCTTCACGGGAACACCTACCTTCCCTCAGGTTTTTGCCTGAAATAAGCCATCTCTACGATCTGCATCCCAATTGTCCCTCAAGTTGCACTCGTGAATGTTAATTTGTGGTTTATGATTGTTTCATTTAAAGATTATTTTTAAATTTCCATCTATACTATTCACCCCTTCCCTCTAGTATAGTCTTTAGATCCACAGGCACCCTCAGAACTAAACCAAGTGATTGCTCTGCTACGACAGATTCTAATTATTCTTCGCCAGATGTCCAATCTCCTTTGTCAATCCCTTATGTTTTCACGGTGAATATTTGCTTTAGCTTTTGATAAGGTGTGATTACCCCACTTCTTATTTTCTAATCATTGTTTCCTAATCAATGGCGTCCTCTGCCTCTTTGTCCATCTCTACTCCTGGGAAACTTCCTTCCTCTGGTCTTACCATGCAACCTCCAGCAAATATTTTCTATAGTGCTCCTTACAAACTTAATTCCACTAATTTCTCTATGTGGAAAGCTTAGTTTCTTCCAATCCTTCAAGCGTATGATCTTGTATCATTTGTTGATGGTACTGCCAATTGCCCTCCAAAATTTCTTTCTCAAGGCAATGGTGATTCTTCTATTCAAGTTCTCAATGAGGAGTATTTGTTATTTCATAAGAGGGATCAATTAGTTTTGAGTTGGCTAATTAGTTCCATTAGTGAAGAAATTTGCACACAACTTTCTAATTTATCTATTGCTCAAGAAGTTTGGATATTTCTTGAAAAATTCTTTGGCACATGCTCTAGATCTCAAATTTGCTAGTTTCATAGTCAGCTTAGCAATTTGAATAAGGGAGATTTATCTGTTCTTGTCATGTAAATAAAGCCAAGTGCATCTCTTTTAATCCTGCTACCTCAGGAAAACGTCTTGATGAGGATGATCTTCATATTTCAACCCTCATTGGTCTTCCTTTTGAATTTGATTCAATTCTTGCCATTATTAACTCATGTGTTTCTATTACCTTGGATGAGCCTCTCAACTTGCTTCTTAGTCATGAAAAAAGACTAATTCATCTTCAACCTCAGATTGATGTGTCACTCAATTTTACAACACGTGGTCACTTAGGTGATCAAGGATTTTGTACTAGTTAATCTCATAGCAACAGATTCAGAAGTGGTTCTCGTTAGTGAGGAAATTCTGGTCAATCCAAAGGCAATGTATTTGTTCTAGGTCATGCAAGCTCTGTTGCTTGTATACAATGGCAGATTTGTGGCTATTATAATCACTTTGCCATGACCTGCTATTGCTGATATGATTCTCCTCCTCTGGCCAATGCTATTGCTTCCTCTCCTCAGGCCAATACTGCTATCACTAAGGATTTCACTTTGTGGCTAGTGGACTCAGGAGCTTCTCACCATGTTACAAATAACCTCAAATCCTTGGATATTGCAACCGATTATGATGGATTTGATATGGTTCAACTTGCAAATGGTAATAGTGAGAATATCATCCATATTTGACACAAGTACCTATCTGCTGGAAGTTGCCAATTATGCTTGAAGAATGTTCTTTGTGTGCCTAATATTTCCAATAATCTTGTGTCCATATATTGTCTTACAACTGATAATAATTGTTCTATTAAGTTCTCACCTAATTCTTTTACAAGTAAGGATCTGTTAACCAAGGAAATCCCTTATCGCGACCAACCTAGGCGAGGATTATACCCGTCGCTGCTACCAATAGTTCCTAATGGTTCTTCAACAACTTCTCTAGCTACTTCAACAAATTCAGTTGTGACTTCTAATTTGCATTCCATTTCCATTTCTTCATCTATGCCCACTACTGAAATATGACACCAATGCCGAGGCCATGAAAATTTTCATTCTCTTCAAAGGTTACTACCTTAGTTTTAGCTACCTATTTCAAGTAATAAAGTTAGTTCTTTAATTTGTGACACATGTTGTGTCTCAAAAATTGACAAGTTTCCCTTATATTCTATAGGTTCTATTAGCAAAGAAAATTTGATCTTGCATTCTCAGTCTTGTGGACTGCTCCTTGATAAACGCCATTTTATCATCACTCTTATGCCCTAAAATAGATCTAGCTCTTAGGATTTTAACTCCGCAAATAGGTTTTTAGGTTGCATTTAGGCATTCACCTAGGATAGGCATGCATTTCATTTTATTGTCTTTTTGATATGTTTATTTGAGTGTCAGGGATAAGTAGAGAGTCAGATCCCATAAACCTTGGCACCCAAGAAGGTAGAAGATGAAAGAGAAGCTTAAATCAGCTAGATCTCAGCTAGATCCAGCTCATCCCTACTAGATCTTAGCTTATTCTAGTTGGATCAACCTATCCTTAGCTTCATTCAGCTCATCTCAGCTGAATGGTAGCTCAAGCTAGTCACCTCTACTGCATTCAACTCACCTCAGCTAGATGGCAGCTCAAACTAGCTCAAGTCAATTGATCCCAACTCCATTTCAACTCCTCTCAGCTCAAGTTGGTCCATGGAAGCTCTACATGACTAGGCTTAGCTACTACCATCAACTAGCTAAGCCTAGTCAGTTGAAGAAGTCCTCAAGTAGCTCAGGCCAGCTCAAGTCCAACTCCCGAAGACTCAACTCAACTCAACTTGATTGAGATTAGCTACTTAACCTTAGTAACTCCAACTAGCTAGGTAGTCTTCGAGAAGACCAGATTTAGCTCACCTCAGCTCATATCAGCAGAAGCCAGCTCATCTTATCTTGGCTTAGCTGCTTGCAAAGAACTAGCTAATGAGCTCAGATGCAGTCCTCTTCAACTTCAGCTAGCTTCAGTGCAGCTCATTGCAAGTCCTCCTCAACTCCTCAAGCTAAAACCCTAGCTCTCTTACCTTCTCTCCTACTCCCTACTAGCTAAGCGAGCTTAGCTAACCTAAGCTCCATGGCCATTCCTAAACCCCACCTAGTTAGCTCCACCAAATAACCCTAACCCTAAGTCCACCTAAGCTACCCATTCCTAATCCTTTTTGGCACCAACATAATACACCCTCTCACCCATTTCCATCAACAAAAGGCACCATTAATTTGGCACCAAAAACACCTCCCATAACCACCTATTTTGGTGCCAATTTTAGCCCCCATCTTAACCCTCCATCCAACACCAAATCAATCCTAACCATCCATGAAATTGGCACCACCTAAGCCCTTCTAGAAGCCCCTTATAAACTCTAGTTTATCGTCATTCTTATGCCCTAAAACAGATGTAGCTCTTAGGGTTTTAACTCCGCAATTGGATTTTCGGGCTGCATTTAGGCATTTACTTAGGTCAGGCATGCATTGCATCTTATTGTCTTTTTGATGTGTTTATCTGAGTGTTAGGGATAGGCAGAAAGTCAGATCCTACATACCTTGGCACTCGGGAAGGCAGAAGATGAAGAAGAAGCCCACATCAACTAGATCCTAGCTGGATCCTACTCATCCTAGCTGGATCCTAGCTCATTCTAACTGGATCAACTCATCCTTAGCTCCATTCAGCTCATCTTAGCTGCATGGTAGCTCAAGCTAGTTCACCTCAGCCGGATGGCAACTCATAACAACTGATCCCAGCTTCATTCCAGCTCCTCTAGCTCAGAGCAGTTCACTGGAAGCTCAACCAGACTAGGACTAGCTACTGCCATAACTACGTAGACCTAGTCAACTGAAGATGACCTCAGCCAACTCAGGCCAGCTCAAGTCCAGCTCCCAGAAACTCAACTCAGCTCAACTTGGTTTAGCTGAGCTACTTGACCTAAAATAACTACTCCAGCTAGCTAGGTAATCTCCGAGAAGACCAGACCCAGCTCATATTAGCAGAAGCCAGCTCATCTTAGCTTTGCTTAGCAACTAGCAAAGAACTAGCAGGCTAAGCCAACTAAGGTAGGTCCTTGTAGCTCTCTTCAGCAGCCATCAGCTCCAATGCAGCTTAATGTTGCTCCTTCCAACTCCTCACCTCCAAACCCTAGCTCCCTCCACCTCCTTTCCACTTATCTACTAGCTAAGCTAGCTTCTCTTAGCTAGTCCACCTCCATTGCAACCCAACCTAACCCCAAAACTCCACCAACTAGCTCCACCAAATACACCAACCCTAAGTCCACCTAAGCTACATAGTCCACCCTCCTTTTGGCGCCAACCATAGCCACCCTTTCAACCGTCTCCAACACCAAAAGGCACCTTTAAGTTGGCACCAAAAACCAACCCTCAACCACCTTGATTTTGGCACCAACTTCAACCTTCATCTCAACCATCCATCCCCCACCAAACACATCCCAACCCTACACATTTGACGCCACCTAAGACCCTTCTAGAAGCCCCACTTTTGGAGCCACTTTTGAGGTGTCTCTCCACCACCAAAGGGTACCAACATCCAACCATAACCATCCCCATGTGCCCCTTGGGTTGGCGCCAATTATCTTACACCCTAGGATCCACATAACTACCCATAACCACCCTCAAAACCCATCCTAGCCCTACACCTAACCCCCCTGCTAGCCATACCCATCCTACTCTATATATATTCCATCTAACCATCGCCATAAAATCTTCTCCATTAGTGTAGTTCTACCCATATCACCTATATTCCACGCCAAAGAAGAAGAAGAAGAGAAGTTCAAGGGGGCAACCTACCCGCCCCCTTGGTGCCTTCTTTCTCTATCTTCCTCTCCCTTATGCCACGCCAAGGTGGAGGTCTTCACACTTGAAGGGATGGCCAAGAAAGAGGAGGAGCAAGGTGGTTGATTCCCACCTTGGAGGACAACTTGGAGGAATGCTACTTGAAGAAGAAGCCAAGGAAATCCTTTTCAAGTGCGGGGCAGCTGCATTTGGAGCAAGGGCTATCCAGACTTCAACCAGAGGATCCCCCCTTCTTCTATCTTGGTTTCATCTTTGTATTAGCTAGTGGTTTATTGTTTTCTTATTAAGAAGCATTCCTCTACCTTTACTCTACTTGCTAGTAATACAAAGTCTTTAATTTGCCTTCCAATTTCTTGTTTTATAGTAGTGTGTTTTTCTTGTTCTAAGTAGTCTTAGTGTGCATACCCCTTCTCTTCTAATCACCCTAGGCACACTTGCCTAGGGTGAGCTTAGAAGGGAGCTTTTCATTCTTGTCACTTAGGCATAGGTTTAGCATAGTTTGTCTTCACTTTCAAATACCTGATTGTTTTGAAAACCATACAAACAATAAAATGAAAAATAAAAAAATACATGTGTTGATTTGAGAGGCAAGAGAGAGAACCATTTTTATGACAAACAATTTGCCTGCCTTGGACAACCTAGATATTCACCTTATCAAGATATTACAAATTTTAAAAGTTGATTACAAAGATACACGTCTCAATGACAAAACACACTTTTTACAAAATCGCGTATTTTTGACATCTGCCCCCTTCTTGGTGCCAATTCTTGGTGCCTCTCCACTAACAAAAGCCACCAACACCACCATAACCACCACCCTACATGACCTTTTGATTGGCACCACTTAATCCCCTCCATCCATCCTACAACCACCCAATCCTAGGCCTCCAAATTGTTGGCTCCAACCTTAACCCATAACCCAACCTAAAGGTGGTGCCAACCCCATCTAACACCACCATAACCACCACTCAACACACCCCTACAAATGATGCCAACCCTAATCCACCCTCCATCCATTAACCACCATGATCCTAGCCATCCATAAAGACTACACCACCCTTAACCCTAGTTGGCACTAACCTCTACCCATCCACTCTATATAAACACCACTAACTACCCACTATATCCCCATCCTTGGTTAGTTTAATTCCACCCATCCACCATAGGCCATGGCCAAAGAAGGAGAAGAAGATCAAGGGGGCAACCTACTTGCCCCTGATACGGATTTTACGCTGTTTGTAAAGTACGTCATTATAATGTGCAAAACTGATCAACTCTTAAATTTATAAACCTAGATAGTGGGAGTATCTAAGGTCGTCCAAGGAGGAAATATGTTTGCAAAATCAATTCTCTTGCTAACAAAATAGATCTCAACTTTCCTTTTGCTCTTTTGAACTATATCATTTTTTTTTGGGTTTTGAAATAACGAGAGAAAACACGAGTTGTTGGTGAAAAAGTAAATAACAACTACGATTACTAAGCTAACACCTAAGTGACAAGTAATTCTTCTTCCTAAGCTCACTCTAGGCACGTGGAGGCCTAGAGTAATTAGGGAGAGGGAGTGAAGAGTGCTAGAATCACAATTATTAAAATGCAACTAAAAGAAATTGCAAAGAAGGCAACTAGATTAATGAGAAAGTGTTTTACAGGAAAATCTAGTAGATGAATGCTTCTACTACTAGAGAATTGTAATAAATAAAATAAAACACAAATCCTCTAGATAGATGGTGAAGAAGAGGGCTTCTTGCTCCAAGCTTGGTAGCTCTCGAGCTTGAAAAGAGTCCTCCAACTTCTTCCTTGCTATGCTCTGCCAAGGTGATGTCCTCCAAAGCAAGCCCTAAGGGGGCGTTGATGAGAACCTCATCATGAGCCATAACTAGCTCATTTTGACCTAATACAAAGGATAAAAGCTCCTACATATCTCAAGGAAAGGCTTAACTCAGAGAATCCTGAGTTTGAGAAGAAAACAAGTCATAAGGGGTAAAAATGCAATTTTACCAGTATAATCTGCATACAGGGTAATTCAGGGCCCAAACATAGGTCAAAGCAGCTTAATAAGAATAAGAGTGGGATGAAATGATCTAGCAAGGGCTACAGCAATTCCAAGAAACTAAATGATAATCTGTAACCCTAAAACAACCCACTTCAATTCACGAGGTTCAAGGCAAAGTAAAAATAGAATAAACCCTCTAAAATTCATAGAAAAATAATCTCTAGGGTTTAGAACCTTCAATTTGGCCTTCAGAACCCATTTTGACCTACATTGAGAACCATGCCCAATTAATAACTTAATTTGGGTTTTCGCATAAATTGACCGGTCAAACAAGGTTTAATATAGAAATGAAATTCACCATCGGATTCCTTAGGTCCTAATCAGTCATGTATAAAAACTTGAGCCTAAGAAGAAACCTCCTTGACCAACTTTACACTTTGGTCCTCATATATTTACTTTTTGGCCCTCAACTTTTGAACCCTCGCATTTTGGCCCCTAACTCTCCTTCGTTCTTTGCGATCAGGTCCCCCATGCAAAACCTGCCACCACCATGCTCCGGCGACCTTGCGCGGAGCATGGCGCCGCGCAGGGTAAGGGGGGGGACCTGGCAAGTAAACCGGGGGTGCCCTGCGTCGTCAGCCGTCGCAGGGACACCCCCTTGGTCGTTGTAACCCACCATACCGTCCGTGCGAACGCACGGACGGTATGGGTTTTTGTTTCCGGCCATCCTCCGGCGAGGGAGACACGTCGTCTCCCTCCGCCTTCCTCCCTGTTTTGATCCCTATAAATACCCCCCGTTGCTCCACCGACCGGGGCAGCCTGGATCTGACGGAGAAAATCCCCAACTTTCCTCTCTTCTCTCTCCGGCAGACGCTCACCAGCTCCGGCGGTTCCCCCCCCTCCACCTCTTCGCTCTGCCGCAATACCAGCAGCAAAGACTTCCTCCCCTGCTCTTCCCGCGCCACGCCGCACCCAGCTGGCGCCTCTCCGGCTCTCTGCTCGCCGCCGCCCCTTTCCCTGAGCATCGTCTTCTCCGGCGACAGTCGATACGACTGTCGCCCTGTTCCTCCCCCTTCGTCCCTGCAAGTAAGCTAGAACTACCCCCCGTCTTCTCCTCTTTCTTCCCCCGCTTTCAATTTATTCAATTAAGCTCTCAACCGACCCTGACCATCGTCACCCCCTTCGTCTCCGGCCACCCTCCGGCGAGATGCTCCCATCGCTCCACAGCCTCACACACCTCGCCGACCTTCACCGAACCTCCGCCTCATCACACTGAGCACCCCCCACCCCTTCACTGCCACTCCACACCTCCGTAACGCTTCCCCCAACAAACCCATCCTCCGACCAACAGTCCGACCTAGGGCAGCCCTTGCACGCCGCCCCACGCCTCGCCACCACCCACACGAGCTTCGCCGCACCCTGGCGAAGCTCCCGGCACTTTCTGATTAGGCCGAGAGGCCGTTTTCTTGTGAACAGGCCACCTGACCTCCGCTGCCATTGCCGTGCAGAAGGAACTGCTTCCGCCTGCAGCTACAGGCGCGCCACGCTCAGCGCCACGCCCAGATTCAACTCCTAGGCCTTGCGAGGCGTTTCGACAAAACACCAGGCTCGCAGCTAAGGCAGAAGGCTTCGCGTGACGCCGCGATCTCCCGCTAATTTCCCCGCTGCGGGCACGCAATTGAGGTGGGACATTTAGTCCCACCTCGGAAAAGCCTAAAGAGGCGCAGCGATATAAGATGCAAAAGTGCTGGAGGCTTACTGCCTCAGCACACGGGGTGAGGTCCCCTTCACCCGCCCGGTCACCCGGTCTCGTCCGCGCTCACGCCCCGCGGACCTAACCCGACCCGACCCGACTTAAGACTGACCTGCACTCCTCGCCCACCACGCACGCCGGTGGGCCTGGACCCGGGCGTGACCCGAACCCGATTACCCGGCAGCTCTGGGAGAGCTTTCCGAAGAGTGGTTTCAGAGAGAGAGAGACGCGGGGGGAGAGGGTAGAGTAGGTTTTGTTCTCTGACGTAAGCTCTGAAGTGTGCAGGCACAGGTGAAGAAGAAGAGCCGCGAAAGAAGAAGGAAGCTGACTGTAGCAACAGGCAGTTTAAGTCGTCTGATTTGGAAATCAGACGACGTCCTGAAGGGAAAAGAAGAAAGACGGAAGAAGATCTGAAGAACAACAGAAGAAGGCGAAGCATAGGAGAACACAAAAGAACAAGGGAAGAACTGAAAGAAGAAAAACAAAGAAGAAGAAGGAGATCTGAAGAAAGAAAGAAAGAAGAGCATCACCTCTGCAGAACAAAGAAGAAGAAGGAGATCTGAAGAAAGAAAGAAAGAAGATCATCACGAGGAGAAAACAAAGAGAAAAGAAGACAACAAATTCTTTCCCTCTCTCTTTCTTTATTTTTTGTAAAAGAAACATGTATATCTCTAGAATACAACTTGCTCCCTGAGTTCGACCTCGGGAACTCTTTTATTCTCCGAGTAAAAAATTTTATATATTTGAAATGTTGGTAATAACTGGCTATACTACAACGTTATAACAATAAAACCCGGTTGTCCCAACCTCTTCAATCAGGCGTGCCCTAAGCTTTTGTCCAGGGGTGGACGTCCACCCTAGATTCTTCTCCTTTGCCTGTCCGTCCTCCTTGAAGTAGAAAAGTCCTCCTCCTTGGCGTGGCCCAAGTTGAAGAGAGTGGGGAGAAGAAGGCACCAAAGGGGCTGGTGATGTGCCCCCTTAATCTTCTTCTCTACTCCTTCTCCTAGGTCGTAGGTATAGGTGGATGTAGGTGGAATAATACACTAATGGAGGATGCTCTAAAATGGTGATAGGTGGTGGGTTTATATAGAGTAGGAAGGGGGCTAAGGTGCCTCTTGAAATGAAGGGCTAAGATGGGAAGATGGAGGTGGTTGGGGATCCTATGGCTAAGGGCAATTGGCGCCAACCCAAGGGACACTTAGGGGTTGGTTATGGGTGGTGGCACCCCTTGAAGTTGGTGCCAAAATGGCTTCTAGAAGGGGGGCTTAGGTGGCGCCAAGTAGGGTTCTAGAAGGAGGGGCAGGTGGGTGGCTAGGATGGGTTGTAGGGTTAGGTGTATGGTGGGTGTGGGGGTGGATGTTGGTGCCATAAAGGGGGGTAGTTAGGGTTAGGTTCTGGCGCCAAAATTAGTGCCTTTTGGTGGTGATGATGGGGTGAAGAGGTGGCTAAGAGGTGGCACCAACTTGGAGTAGGATAGCTAGCTTAGGTAGGGCTTAAGTTGGTGGAGCTTGCTAGGGTTGAGTTGAAGGTGGTGGATGGCCAAGGAGCTGGGTGCTAGCTAAGCTAGCTTAGCTAGCTATGGAGTTGTGGAAGAGGTATTGGAGCTAGGGTTTGAAGAGAGGAGCTGAGGAGGAGAAGTCTGGAGCTGGAACTGGAGCTGGCAGCTGCTGAAGAGGCTGGCATGGAGCTACTCTAGCTGGCTTAGCTTGCTAGTTCTTTGCTAGCTGCTAAGCCAAGCTAAAGTGAGCTGGCTTCTACCATAATGAGCTGAGGTGAGCTGGGTCTGGTTCTCCCAGGTAGGATCAAGCTGGTTGAGGCAGCTAAGGTAGCTTAGCTCAACTGAGTTGAGCTAAGCTGAGTCCTTGGGAGCTGGACTTGAGCTTCCTGAGCTGGGATGAGTTCTTCTTCAGCTGGCTGGAGTTGAGTGGAGCGGGATGTAGCTGGATCTATGCTAGGGTGAACTCCAGTCAACTCAGCTGAGCTAGCTAGAGCTTCCTGTGGACTTGTGGGAGCTAAAATGAGCTAGACTCAACTAGGTTGAGCTGGATCTGAGCTGACTTGAGCTAGGGTGAACTAAGATGAACTCTCTTGAGCTGCCATTCAGCTGAGATTAGCTGAATGGAGCTGGGATGAGCTAACCCTAGTTCAAGTGAGCTAGGTTCTGATGAGCCCATTTTAATGGACTAATATTACGCCTAAGTAACTTTCATATTACCTTTTTGGTTTGTTAATAACTACATTAAGTTATAGAATGTTTGCATGCATCATGATTTAAGTTTACATCTATTTTATGGCATTCTATAACTTAATAAGTAATGATTTTATGCTTTTATGTGCAGAAATAATATTGGGAAAAGAACAAGGAGGTGAGGGTAAATTTTCCTTTCTAACAAACGGCGCCATCTTTTCCCCATCCTCCGACCAGCCGCAATTCTTCCCTCAATAGCCACCGGCCAAAAATAGCAAAGGGATTTGGAAAATCCCTTAACTCATGCACGTAGGGAGAAGAGATAAAGAGGTGGGGAAAAGTTGGATGGGAGGGGTAGCTTCTTCCTCGCTCTGGCGGGGATCTACCTTCTCCACCGTGGAGAGGGTGGACCCTGTGAACCACCGTGTGCACTGTGCACCAAGTCTCCCACTGGAAACAACCCTCCAGCCTGCACCTGCATCACCGTCCATCGCTCCCTCCAGTCACTCCCGCAGGCACTCCAGCGCTCACACCACTCTAGCCCGCAGGCACCACACCTTCTCCACCTTGCGTGCCCCTACCAGGCCGCGCCCATCTCCAGCCGTCCCTGCAGGCACCCGCTCCACCCCTCTCCATCGCCAGCAGCCGCTCTGCCCTTGCCACCCGCTCCCGCAGGTGCGCGCCCTTCTGCAGCGCTTGCAGGCGCTCTGCCTGCACGCACCACCCCGCTCCACCCTTGCAGGCACCCGTCTCTCCAGCGCCAGCAGCCGCTCTGCCTCGCCACCCACTCCCGTAGGCGTGCGCCCTTCTGCAGTGCCCACAGGAGCTCGGCCTGTACGCACCGCCCCGCTCCACCCCCGTAGGCACCTGCCTCGCTCCACCCCCGCAGGCACCCGCCTCGCTCCACTCCCGCCCCTGCCAGGCCCGCACACGTAGCACCCACCGCAATGCACCCTGTAGGCACACCGCCTCACCCACACCCTCACCAAGCGCCCTACAGACGCTCGCTCACGCCCTCGCCACCAACGCCCTGCAGGCGCGCACCCGCGTGCTCCTACACCTCCAATGTGCAGCCAACCGTGTGGCTATAGCAGTCTCCTTCTCCTCCAACAGGCTGGCAGCCCTCCTTCGTCTGCCGGCTGCCGCCGGCCACCTCTGGCAGCTGCATCACCACCGTTGCGTAGCTTTCGTCAAGCCGCACCTCCCCGCCAACTCTCACGGCCAACCGTGCGCGGCTGCACACGCAAGGAGGAGAAAGGAGAAATCCTCTATTTTTATCTCTATTAATAATTACATTCAATGCCATTGTCAAGTTTATATTAATATTTTATTCTAGCCACATTGCACTGATGCACTCAGATTTTCTTGAAATTATTTTATTTGTGTTATGTGCATGTTTCTATCTTGAATTTCAAATTATAATTGCATGAAAGTTGAATTCACATGATAAGCCATTACACATGCATCTTACACATATTTTTGGAGCTTAATTCCTGATGTGAAAATTACATAAATACCCCTGAACCTTTAAGGAAATTGCAAACTTCATTTAAAATAGCATGTTCCTCGCATTAAAGTTGCAGAAGAGTTTGCAAATTGTGTATTCCTTGACTCGTGAATTTATTGGTCTATTCCTCCCTGTGGATACGACATCCGTTATTGTGGTTTAAATTCATGTCTGTTTAATATTTGATTGAGAGATTTTCCACCACCTTTTGTGCTACATCGATTTATTATCTTAATATTAATTATTCAAAGTGAAAATTGATCCATCAGGTTACAGCTATGGTGAGCTGGATCAAGCTGAGTTCCAGCTAGTCTGAGCTTCTCCTTCACCATTTGCCTTCGTGAGTGCTAGGGTTTTAGGGATTTGTATATCTATTCATCCCTAACACTCACAAAAACATATTAAAAAGATAATAAAAAATGCAATGCATGCCTAACCTAATTTATGCATAAATACAGCCCAAAAACCCATTTGCAGAGTAAAATCCGTTTGCGGAGTAAAATCCTAAGAGCTAGGTTTGTTTTAATGCATAAGAATGATGATAAACTGGCGTTATCACACCCCCATGCTTATATTTTGCTAGTCTCTTAGCAAAACTTCAATTTTTTTGGAAAACGAAATTTTTGGGAAATCTAATTTTTTTTTCTACTTTTGAGGAGAAAAAGATTAACGGACCTTGGTTGATCTAAATACAAGAGGTACGAGATTTATTAAAGATAAACATTGGGATTTGTTTTGGATCCAACCATTAGACAAAATGGGATCAATATCCTCCAGAAAATCACAAATTAACCCCTTGTTAATTCAAATGATTTGAAATTTTTATTTTTAGGATTTTTCTGGCTCATGAATCTGATTCGCAACTTGCAAAAATCCTTTAAAACCTTGTGTCTGTGCTTGTGAAAAGCTAACATTTATAGGGGCGTGTTAATTTATTTATTTATTCTTATTATTATTATATTATTTCTCTCCCCCATGCTTATTTTCAGCTTAGTCTTACAACAGATGTGTCGGGATCATCATTCCTATTACCAATCCTTGAGGGGGCTCTGGTGCCAGTACTTCGGGATAGCACTATCCATGACATCACCCAGGAGCTCATAACCCCAAAACACAATGCGATGTAAAGGGGCACTCAAAGCAAACTCAAGCTCTTGCTTCGACACTATAGGTAGAGCACCGTCCAAGACACTTGAGTTGCTAAAATGTGCTTTAATGCTCCGTCTAAAGATATGAAATATAAATATGGAGCAGCGTCGAGGTGGTAACATGTTGACATCGCGTCCTCAAAGGAGGCATTTTCCTCCTTCTCGGCGATGGGAACTCAAACCAATGATCTGTTTCAGACTTTTACTAAGTCCAAACACTGGAGTTTTTCAAATTTTTAGTTATTTTTAAGTGTTGGCTTGTGTGTGAAAATTGACACAAGAAGTTTCTCAAGACATGCAAGCTTTTGAATCAGAAACTAAGCCAAATACTTTTCACATTACAAAATAGGATCAAGTCACCTGAACTATCATGAGTTCAGGTGGAATTTTTAGAGAAGGATATCTAATCTAGTCTAAAATAGATCCTGAAATTCTAATGATCAGATCCACATCCTCTTCCCTAGTTTGTTAAAGGTTAAGTCCCATTGTACCAAAAGTGAATTTTTCGACCTTAGTCCCAATTTCAAAATTTTTCCTCAAAAAGTTTTCAACATTTTTTTTTTGGGTATGCAAGCAGGAAAATAAAATAACTAAAGAAAAATGCATGTTTTTAGGTTTCAAAAATCCTAAATCGATTGTCAAATTTTAAAAACACCCCCCCCATGCTTAAGATATGTCATGTCCTCATGCATTAGGAGGGAAAAGGGCTCACCTTAATGAAGAGCGGTCGGGTTTAGGATGGTCAAAACCTGGAAAAAGAAAAGAAAAAAAAGAAAGCAGGAAAAAAAATGATGGGTTACTTCCGATCCAGTGCTATCTTTTATGCCATTCAGCTGGGCATAGTGTGCACGGAAGACGGAAAATCATGTAAAAGGTTGGACACTTGAATGTCTTTAATAAAAGTGTCTTCCTCAAGATCCCTAAAAAGATGAGTGGTAAAGATAAAGGGATCAAAATAAAATAGAGAAATGGAAAAAGGACCCGGGTCTAGCCATGGTTTGAATTGATGATGAAAGCCAAACTTAGGTGGATCAGGTGGTAGGTCTAATAGAAAAGGGAGGGGAAAGGAGTTAGTGAGATGCAGGATGGGTGAAGTTAGTGTGGATATTTTTGGTGAAAAATCAGGAAGATGAAAAGGGGGAAAGTCAAACCTTAGTTGATCTGGAAAGTCTTGGACCACATAATTATCCTTAGAATAAGAATCAATAAAATCTAGATCAATAGTGGTCAAAGATGAATGAGATTGGATCAACATAGACTTCTCAAATACTACTTCCATTTTATTATCAATGTCCTCAAAAATTTTGTGATCAATGGACCTCTTGGAAGCTTGAAATAAATCTAATGAGAAGGTCTGATTACTGCAACTTATATTCATTTTCTTCAAATGAGAATTGATATTAGTTGCTGCCATAATTAGAAAAGGTCTTCCAAGGATGGCATTAATGAGAGCCTTAGGTACCTCTATGTCAAGGACCAGAAAATTTACCGAAAATAGACAATTCTGGACCTTGATAATACTATCCTCAACAACTCCCCGCGGTTGAATGGTAGATCGATCTTCCAATTGAAATTGAACCTTAGTAGTTTTTAAATCACTTAATTGAAATTCCTCAAATAAGACAGGGGGGATGAGATTACTAGAGGTACCTAAGTTGAGAGGGGCACGAAAAAAAATGGTGTCAGTTATGACAACTAAGATGAGTGATGTGCCCTGGTCATTTTTTGTGAAAGGCAGCTTACTCTAAAAAACTGAGCTTGCTGTCTTTGAAAGGACCAACCTTTCTAGATTCTGATCATGCCCTTTTGCAGTAAATTTTTTAGAGGCATGGGGAGAATCTAGGAAGGGAATATTCCTCTCGACTTGCTTAAATAAGTCTAAAGGATTGTGGTCAAAGGGCTCTGATTTTGGATTGTTGGATTGCAGTTTTTGAGAGTGGGAAATAGGGTTTGAATCAAGTGTTTTTGGGATTTATTTTTCTTCTTCCTTTTTGAGGTTAGGGGGGTCAATCTGCATTGGTTGAGAATCAGTTTCATCATTTGAATGTGAAGGCCTTAAATCCATGGTGGTTTTCTCACTCCTCAAAGTCTCTACATACGCAGCTTGGTGATCACTAGGAGGAGGTAGGGGGCCTGATGTTGATAGAAACTGGGTTGGTGCTGTGATATTGGGTTAATAGGAGGCTGAACCATGTGGTTCTGATGTTGGTAGCCACTCGGGTGTTGGTTCCTGTGATTAATAAAGTTTGGTGGTGAGTGTCCTACAGGTCTTTGATTCGGAATATCCCCAATTTGATCATTGAGATTGTTAATAAGACAGGTTGTTTCCTTTGTTTTTCTTTGCAACTCCTGCAGGGTTTTCATCATCTGGGCATTAATGTCTTCTTGAGATTGCCCAGATTGATAAGTCTGATTTGAACCATACCCTCCAAATGGGTTATGTTGTTGGTGTGGAACCGGATTGGTCCAGGAGTGAGCTGGATAATTCCCCCCATTAGAGGAATTTTTCAATTTCTCTTGGAAAGTAGGGACATTTTGGGTGGGGTGATGATTGGGATAAACATAATTCCCTATTGAACCATTGAAAGCCTCAGAATAACAATTATACTCAGCATGGGATTTATGCAGATTTTCTCTCTTGCGGGTGTTAAAAGGGTGAGATGTGGAATATGTGGAGCTTGGGTAGGTGTGGCAGGGCTCCCTTGGTTGGCTAGGTTTGTTAAATCCTTTTGCAACTGTTGTTGCTTAACTTGTAGCTGAGCCATGATAGAGTAGAGATTAGGTGGAGGGGCTTGATTAAGTAGCTCCTAGGTGGAAAAATAGGGGAAAGAAAAATTAGCACGGGGTTAGAGGACCAATTTTGATTTTCATTTTTAAAGAAAAGGAAGAATGTAGGAAGTCTTTTGGGGAGGCAAAATCAAGTGGTCCCTCCAAGTGTGGAGTTTTGGACCGCCGCCCGTGCAAAATGGAAGAAATGGTAAGGGAGGAGAAGAGATGGGGATGAGAGAAGTGTGCACACAAGTAATCAAATTCTAGACCTAACTTAATTGTGACTCCCTAGAATTTAACCTAAGACTTGGTCTACCTAGGAAATAAGTAATCAACAGTGAATACCCGTTCTGTCAACAAATCTAGCCAAGTTGCTTAAGGGGAGGTTTGGGCCCAAGTGTTTCCTAGGAAAATCCCCAGGTTCTTGTACAAACCCATGCCTAGTTGTTTGACACGGCCCGTCAGCCTAAACACCAGGTATAGATGACAGAATTGGTATTAACTAGAGAAAACTTAAGTCTTATATAGCAAGCCTAAATTGATGAAACCTTAGGGGTCAAATTACTACAAATTTTAGTTAGGGTTAGGATATTATAGTACACACGGAATGTGGAGGGCATTAATTGGGTTTTTGCCCTGTTATTTCAATTTTTTTAGTGTGTGTGCAAGAATTGGAAAGTTGTTCCAATGAAAAGCAAGTTGTCACACAATTATTGTATTTCTGTCTTTTAGGATTGGATTTAACTTAGCGTATTTTTTTAGGATTTTCTTTTTAAGTTTTCAAACAAGTTTAAGATTCCACAAACAAGAGGAAATCAAGTTGTATGGGTGAAGATATGTTTCCTTTTGTTGTTTGTTTCTAAAAATGAAAAAAGAATCCCTAATCCAATTGGTCCTAGGACAGAAATTTAACTACCAATGAGTTGTTTTTAGGCTTTCTGCATAGATAGTGGTCCAAACAATGCAACCAACACCACTACCTTAAGTGAAATCAAACAAGGATTCCAGAAAGATTTTTGTAAGATTTTAGGAATTTGTTTAATAATTATTTTTAATTTTTACTTATACTGCTGTCAAAGTCTAGAAATGATACCCGTGGGTATTTTGGAATTTTCAATATTACCACTAACCTTAGAAATTTTTGATAATTTTATATAACGTGTAAAATTTCACAAGGATTTCAGCAAGCTAAATTTCACGAAAATTGGATGAGTATAAAAATTCTAAAAATTCATGGACGGTAGAAAAATAGGAAGATTGGAGGGTGTGACCCCTCTGCAGTCCACGAATTTTTAAAAATTAAATACAAATCCAATTGATCTAAAATTTGGAACAGATGTTTCTAACTTGGTTTGGAATCATTGTACAAACTTTTATGATTTTAGGAGACCTGTGGTGTTACGAATTGATTTTTCAAATCTAGACAGAAATCTGGACCCAAAAAATACAACACCAATACTTGAAATGAAGTGGTGTTAATGGGGCAAACAAGCAATCAATAAGTTTTAAAATGCACCACTCAACTTAATTAAGTTGTTTATGGTCTTGAAAGCCAAGCTTAGTGTATTTTGGTAGTTTTTTTTTAGGTTAGGTGTGACAAGTAAGAAGAACCAACCTGAATGTTCAGGGGACGACAAGGAACTTTGAGCTTTCACTTTCAAACTCCCGCTTTCCTGCTATAGTTCCTGCACACACAAGAGAGAAGAAAGAGAAGGGGCTGGGATCCACTTCAAGCAAGAGAAGAAAGAATAAGAAAAGCTGTGCCTTCCCAGCAATGGCGCCAAAAAGTGATACGGATTTTATGCGGTTTGTAAAGTACGTCGTTGTAACGCACAAAATCGATCAACTCTTAAATTTATAAACCTAGATAGTGGGAGTATCTAGGGTCCTCCAAGGATGCAATATGTTTGCAAAATTAATTCTCTTGCTTACAAAATAGATCTCAACTTTCTTTTTGGTCTTTTCAACTATATCATCTTTTTTTTGGGTTTCGAAATAACGAGAGAAAACACGAGTTGTTGGCGAAAAAGTAAATAACAACTATGATTACTAAGCTAACACCTAAGTGACAAGTAATTCTTCTTCCTAAGCTCACTCTAGGCACGTGGAGGCCTAGAGTAATTAGTGAGAGGGAGTGAAGAGTGCTAGAATTACAGCTATTAAAATGCAACTAAAAGAAATTGCAAATAAGGCAACTAGATTAATGAGAAAGTGTTTTAAAGAAAAACCTAGTAGATGAATGCTTCTACTACTAGAGAATTACAATAAATAAAATAAAACACAAATCCTCTAGATAGATGGTGAAGAAGAGGGCTTCTTGCTCCAAGCTTGGTAGCTCTTGAGCTTGAAAAGAGTCCTCCAACTTCTTCCTTGCTATGCTCCGCCATGGTGATGTCCTCCAAAGCAAGCCCTAAGGGGGCGTGCCCTAAGCTTTTGTCCAGGGGTGGACGCCCACCCTAGATTCTTCTCCTTTGCCTGGCCGTCCTCCTTGAAGTAGAAAAGTCCTCCTCCTTGGCGTGGCCCAAGTTGAAGAGAGTGGGGAGAAGAAGGCACCAAAGGGGCTGGTGATGTGCCCCCTTAATCTTCTTCTCTACTCCTCCTAGGCCGTAGGTATAGGTGGATGTAGGTGGAATAATACACTAATGGAGGATGCTCTAAAATGGTGGTAGGTGGTGGGTTTATAAAGAGTAGGAAGGGGGCTAAGGTGCCTCTTGAAATGAAGGGCTAAGATGGGAAGATGGAGGTGGTTGGGGATCCTATGGCTAAGGGCAATTGGCGCCAACCCAAGGGACACTTAGGGGTTGGTTATGGGTGGTGGCACCCCTTGAAGTTGGTGCCAAAATGGCTTCTAGAAGGGGGGCTTAGGTGGCGCCAAGTAGGGTTCTAGAAGGAGGGGTAGGTGGGTGGCAAGGATGGGTTGTAGGGTTAGGTGTATGGTGGATGTGGGGGTGGATATTGGCGCCAAAAAGGAGGGTAGTTAGGGTTAGGTTTTGGCACCAAAATTGGTGCCTTTTGGTGGTGATGATGGGGTGAAGTGGTGGTTAAGAGGTGGCGCCAATGTGGAGTAGGATAGCTAGCTTAGGTAGGGCTTAAGTTGGTGGAGCTAGCTAGGGTTGAGTTGAAGGTGGTGGATGGCCAAGGAGCTAGGTGTTAGCTAAGCTAAGCTAAGCTAAGCTAGCTTAGATTGCTATGGAGTAGAGGAGGAAGTATTGGAGCTAGGGTTTGAAGAGAGGAGTTGAGGAGGAGAAGTCTGGAGCTGGCAGCTGCTGAAGAGGCTGGTGATGGGTCGACTTTTCACTTAGCATTATAGTATTTAAGTGGTGGAAAAAATCGACTAATCAAAAATAATGAAAATAACCACTCGCAGAAGAGCGGGTCGTGTCCACAGGGAGGCAATGATGCAATCAATACTTAATTATTTAATGTTATTTCGGATAGTGTGAAATTCCTTTCCAAATTGGACTTAAAATGTGAAGGAAAGTAGGTTTGAAATAACCTAAAAAGTTAAGGGTGTAAGTGCAGTTTTCCCTCACAGAAATCCTCAATAAATTTAGGATGAATTAGTGAAATTTTCATGTGATGTGTACTAAAGACAATTAGTACTTAAATCAAGTCCAAAATCAATCTTTAAACTAGCCAATATTAATACCATGCAATTAGAAATAATTGTGAGTGCGTGAATGCAATTCTACCATAATATAATAATAATAAAAAAAATCGGTGGAAATGGCATTGAATGTAATTTTTAATTCTATAAAAAATAGAGCATTTTCTCTCTCTCTTCCTCGCGAGAGAGAGAGAGCACCGGCGGGGTAGTTGCGAAGCTCAGGAGGACGGCGAGGACGGGGGCTCTCCGACGGTGGCAGCGACGGCGGCGGAGGTGGCCGGAGCTGGCCGGCGGTGGTGGCCAGAGGTGAAGAACGCTAGTCAGCTGGCGGGCGGCTACTGCTGCGGCTGTTCGAGCGGGCGCGCGCGCGCGGTTGTGTGCGGGCAGGGAGCGCCTGCAGGTGGCATGGAGGCACCCAGGGTGGAGTACGCTGGCTTGGGTGCGAGCGCCCGCTGTGGCGTGGGGGCGGTGGTCTGCAGTTAGCGTCTTCAGTAGCTAGCGGGCGGAGGCGCTGCAGGGACGCGCAAGGAGAGGGTGCTGGGGCGCGCGGTTGTGTGCGGGCAGGTAGAGGGAGCACCTGTAGGTGGCATGCAGGCGCGCTGGAGGAGAGGCGCTGGCTTGGGTGCGAGTGGTGCCTTCAGTAGCGAGCGGGTGGCAAGGACGCGCCTTCAGTAGCGCTGGTGCGAGCGGGCCGCACCTGCTGATGGGCGTGCAGGTGCAGGGACGCAGCAAGGAGAGGGTGCTGGGGCGCGCGGTTGGCTTTGCAGATCTGCAGGCGATGGAGAGGGTGTTGTCGCTGGCACGCGGTTGCCTGCAGCGCGCAAGGAGGATGCGTCGGCGGCGGTGTGCGGGCGGAGAGACCTTTTCCCTGCAAGGGGAAAGAGGACGCAGTGCGGCACAGTGCACGCTTTTCTTCTTTTTCTCGATAGCCTTCTTCTCTCCCCGCCTCTTCTTTTTAAGTTCTCCCCTCACCGCGTGAGTTCAGGGATTTTCCAAAATCCCTGGTCATGGCTGTTGAGAAAGGCGGCACCAGAAGTTTTGCCCAATGTCCGGCGGGTGAGGGGGGGAAAGAGAGTTGCGGTTGTTTTGGGAATTTTATCCCCCCACCCTTGCTCTTTGTGTATTTTAGTACCTGCACATAAAAACCATAGAATTATGAAGTTATAGAATGTTATAACTTAAATTATGAGGTGTACAAATCTTCTATAACTTAATTACCATTATTAACACACCTAAATTATGTAATTAAAGATACTTAGGCTTAACAATAGTCCAATTTAATGGACTCATCAAATACCCCCATGCCTAAGATTTGCTAGTCCCTAGCAAAAATGAATAATAGAAGTAATCAGAAAACTTCTTCTTTTCCTATTTCAAAACTTTAGAAAACTAGACAAATATGAAGTGCTGATAGCCTAGGTCACAGATCCAAGTGAAAGAGCCGATTCGCATTAGGAGTTCATACATCACCCTTGGTAAATATTTCTGATGAGATAGGCAACTACTTCCCTCGAGGATAAAGCAGACGATAATCTGTAATTTGACCCCGGTGTTTGGCTTAGGTAGGAGATAATAAGTTAAATGGATTTGTATTTGGTGGCACACACTCTACTGTTGCTACATATAGTCTGGTACTGCAGACTCTAGCTCTCTAGATTATTAGACAAGTCAACCTTGAGAGAGGCTACATAACTGTGCTCTCCTGATGTTCCTGGGCACTCTCTTTTTTTTCTTTCTGAGATCACGAATCTCGCTAGATTTAGAAATTGTACTCACTATTTGGTGGCCTCTCATGGCATCCACACTTCAATTAAAGTCCTAATAACTCTATAACTAAGTTAGAGTCCTCAACCAGTATTCAAGCGATCAGAAATACTAGAAGGTAGGTATGGGTCATATTTGGTGGAACACAATAGGTGTCCTGTTGCCTCAGAAACATTAGAAACTTCAACTTTTTTTTTTCTAATATAACTATTTTTCCTTTTTCTTCTTTTTGTTTCTTCTTTTTCTTCTTCTTTTCTCTCTCTCTCTTTTTTTATTTCTAATTTCTTCTTATTTTTGTTTCTTTTTCAATCAGCACAACACGATACAGACTTTTATTTACGAGGCATTATTAGGGATGATGACGGTCAAGAGGAAGTTGTGTGGCTTATTTGGTGGAAGTGCCTATTCTCGGCACCGGGAAAGAATGGATAGGACAGGCGTATTTCTGACCTGTGACACTATTACCCTCCTTCAGCTGAGGACTCTATGAAGGACGGTCATAACCATCCACCATAGTTATAGCTTTATTAAGACTAAATCTCTGTGTATCTGCCTTATTTGGTGATTCTCAGGAATTCACTCAAAGTACGCACCCAGGAACAGAGAGTGAAAACTACGCCTAACTCTAAAGTATCATCATCTAATTATCCAGAACTTAAGAGTCCTTGCAGTAGACTTAACGCACCAGTAATCTCTCTACTCCTCACAAATATGAGGTGGATTTACTAGAAGATAGTATGCCTGACTCTCTATGAACTGTCCAAGGGTTCAGTAGACTACAAATGCTTATTGGTTTTCCCAAAGGATTCATTACCAAGTCTACGTGCTCGTGAAATAAATGTACTAGATTCTAAACTTAAGAAATAATTCCGGAAGAAAAACCTCCAATAAAGGTATTATGATAGGGACTAACCCAATCAGCTCAAGAAAAGAGTTTTTTTTTTTTAAATATATATGCAAATATTTATAAATGCTATAAACACTATAAACATTCTCAGGTTATATCCCCCCATGCCTAAGACTGACAATGTCCTCATTGGAAAAATATAGACATTGAAGAATATCACCTGAGGAGGAGAGTGGAAGGAGCTAAGGCTCCTCAAGTTGTAGTGCATCCAAAACCTGGCCATCTAAAAGAGTAATATACGGTTTAAGTCGCTGGCCATTTACTTTAAAGTTCGCACCTGAAATAGGGTTCCTGATCTTTACAACTCCATGAGGGAAGGTATTAATCACAACGTAAGGCCCATCCCAACGGGACTTGAGCTTTCCAGGAAATAATTTAAATCTAGAATTGAAAAGCCAGACCCACTGGTTGGGCTCAAAAGTCTTTCTAATGATGTGCTTGTCATGGAAGACTTTTGTACGTTGCTTGTAAGCTTGAGAAGTTCCATAAGCTTCATTACGAAGCTCCTCAAGCTCACTTAATTCTAACATACGTGCTCTTCCCGCTTTATCCAGATTTAAGTTAACGTTTTTAATGGCCCAATAAGCTTTACGGCATGCTTTTCCGTAGACAAGACGGGAAGGAGACATACCCAAGGGAGTCTTATATGCGGTTCTGTAGGCCCAAAGAGCGTCATTTAGTTTTTTAGACCAATCCTTTCGATTAGGCTTGACAGTTTTTTCTAAAATTCTCTTAATCTCCCTATTAGACACTTCCACTTGCCCACTCGTTTGGGGATGATAAGGTGTGGCTATCATGTGATTTACTCAAAAATTTTGGAGTAGTCTAGTGAAGTGTACATTCTTAAAGTGAGGTCCTCCATCACTTATGATCGTCCTTGGGCACCCATACCGAGAAATGATATTAGCCTTAATAAAGCCCAAGACCACAGAATGGTCATTGGTTCGTGTGGGGATGGCTTCTATCCATTTTGATACATAATCAATAGCCACAAGGATGTATTCATATCCGAAGGACACAGGAAAGGGACCCATGAAGTCAATGCCCCAAATATCAAAGATTTCAACAGGGAGGATAGGTTGTTGGGGCATCTCATCCCTTTTTCCAATGGTTCCCGTCTGCTGGCAACGTAGACATGCACCCACATACGTATGTGCACCTCGGAATAATGTGGGCCACCAAAAACCAGACTGAAGAACCTTATGAGCAGTCTTCTTCCCACTAAAATGTCCCCCACAGTGGAGGTCATGGCAGAAACTCAGAACAGTTCTTTGTTCCTCATCAGGGACGCAACGGTGAAACAGCTGGTCAGGGCCTATTCTAAAAAGCTCGGGTTCCTCCCAGTGATAAAATTTAGCATTAGCGATAAACCTGTCTCGCTTTTGCTTGTCCCAAGTACTAGGGGTGATGCCCGTGACCAGATAGTTCACTATGTCAGCGAACCAAGGAGTTTTAGTTTCCACGGCCATTAGAGACTCATCAGGGAAAGTCTCTTGAATACCGCCAGCGGGGTTTGATGCCTCAATAGGGATCCTAGACAAGTGGTCTGCTACCGCATTCTCAACTCCTTTCTTGTCTTTAATTTCTAGGTCAAATTCTTGGAGTAGCAAAATCCAACGAATTAGGCAAGGTTTGGTGTCCTTTTTATCCAGAAGATGCTTAAGGGTCGAATGATCAGTGAACACCACGACCTTGGATCCCAAAAAATAAGACTGAAACTTGTCCAAAGCAAATACTACAACAAGTAATTCCTTTTCCGTGACCGTGTAGTTTTGCTGAGGATCCGTAAGGGTCTTGCTGGCATAATGCAGCACATGAGGTTTGCCATCAACCCTTTGACCTAAGATCGCTCCCACTGCAAAATCAGAAGCATCGCACATAAGCTCAAATGGGAGGGTCCAATCTGGCGCTTGGAGAATCGGCGCGGTAATGAGGGCTTTCTTCAAAGCTTGGAAAGCCTCTTCACATCTATCATCAAAATCGAAGGAAACATCCTTCGCTAACAGGTCGCAGAGTGGCTTAGAGATTTTACTGAAGTCTCTAATGAAGCGCCTATAAAATCCAGCATGGCCAAGGAAAGATCTAACCTGACAAACATTGGCGGGCAATGGAAGCTTAGAGATGGAATCGATTTTTGCGGTGTCCACCTCTAATCCTTTCTCGGAAACTACATGCCCTAACACAATGCCCTGCTGGACCATAAAGTGGCTTTTCTCCCAACTAAGCACCAATTTTGCCTATTCGCAACGGGTTAAGACTTTATCAAGGTGCGAAAGGCATAGGTCAAACGACGAGCCATAAATGGAGAAGTCATCCATGAAAATTTCAATGAACTCATCAATCATATCAGAGAAGATAGCCATCATACAACGTTGGAAAGTGGCAGGAGCATTACATAACCCGAATGGCATTCGACGGAATGCAAAAGTGCCATAAGGACTCGTGAAGGTGGTACGCTCCTGATCATCAGGAAAAATGGCTATCTGATTGTACCCAGAGTACCCATCAAGAAAACAAAAGTACCTATTCCCCGCCAATCATTCCAAAATTTGATCGATAAATGGTAAGGGGAAATGGTCTTTCTGGGTAGCCGTGTTTAAACGGTGGTAATCAATGCAGACCCTCCAACCAGTTGAGGGTCTAGTGGTCACCAGTTCTCCTTGGTCATTCTCCTCCACAGTGATTCCTGCCTTTTTCGGAACTACATGAATCGGACTGACCCATTTACTATCTGAAATGGGATAGATAATCCCTGCATCTAGCCATTTCAGAATCTCCTTTTTAACAACCTCCCACATATTTGGATTGAGCCTTCTCTGCATGTCTCAGAAAGGCTTCACGGACTCGTCCGTGTAAATATGATGCATGCAAAGAGAGGGATCAACACCCTTAATATCAGCAATTGTCCAGGCAATTGCTTCCTTGTGCCTTTGTAAACACTCAAGCAGAGCTCCCTCCTACAATTTAGATAATGCAGACGAGATAATAACGGGGAGCGTGTTATTAGGGCCAAGGAAAGCATATTTCAATGTGCTCGAGAGGGGTTTCAACTCCAATTCAGGAGCCTTTCGGATTGAGGGTTTTAGTTGAGATGTCCCCGCTTCAGGAGCGGATCTACCTTCACAGTCCAGGGTGGGGACAGAGACTTAGTGTGTATCTCCAGCAACTCTTCTAGTTTGGGCATTTTCCTTTCAGTTTCTTTGATAATCGAGGGATGGTCCTGAGTTATGACCTTCTGAAGGGGATCTCTACATAAGAGTGCTGGAGTAGTCTCTTCAATTATTTCATCAACGACCTCAATCTGAGAACAATCTTCAAATCTGGGTTGTTTATAAGTATCAAAAACATTCAACTGGATCTTCTTGTTCCCAAAGCCCATTTTAAGTGCCCCAGATCTACAATTTATAGAGGCATTGGCTGTGGCCAAAAATGGGCATCCCAGAATAATGGATGACTTTGTGGGCTTATTAGACGGGTCAGTATCAAGTACCAGAAAGTCAACGGGGAAGAAGAAATCCTCCACTCTCACAAGGACATCTTCCAACAATCCTTGCAGTGTCTTAAGCGATCTGTCTGCAACCTGGAGGATTACTGGACTAGGCTTCAGCTTTCCTCCTCCCAATAGGTCGTAGACAGAGCTCAGTAGAATGTTTACCCCCGAACCTAAATTGAGCAGAGCCTCGTCAATGTGTTGGTTACCTATAACCACTGAAATATACGGGGCCCCTGGGTCTTTCATTTTGGGGGGTGTTCCATGCTGAAGAACCGAGCTAATGTGGTCAGGCAGGATGACCTTAGTTTGGACCTGTTTCCTAGATCGGCGCTTCTGGGTGCATAGGTCCTTCAAAAACTTGGCATAGGACGGAATTTGTTTAATCACTTCCAACAGAGGCAAGTTAATCTAGACTTGCCTAAAAGTATCGATAATCTCTTCCGTCCTATCCTTGGCTCTAGACGAGCCAACAGAAGATTCCCCAGGAGCAGATAGGCGCTCTGGATAAGGCACCCTCGGCTTTTGAGTAGAGGGGTCGTCATGGCGAGAAAGGGGTGGTGGTAGGACGACATCCTCATTATGGATGATTTTTTGTGAGGGAGAGTGCTGTGGCTCTTCCTCGGGTGAGATGGAGGTAGGGTTAGGTGTGGAAGGGGAATTCTGAGATGTAACCGTAGGAGTGTATCAGGCTTGTCAATCTTTTTTCCACTCCTCAACACGGCCACTGCTTGGGCGTGCTCCCTGAATACAACCCCCTTGCCCTTAGGGTTCTCCTCAGAAGAGCTAGGCAATTTCCCCGGATCACGTTGCCTAACTGCCTCAGTAAGATGACCAATTTGGGATTGCATATCAGTAATCATCTTATTCTGAGATTGGATAACCATATTCTGATGCTCTTGCATCGCTTTCATCATGGCCTTCAGTTCATCCATCTCAGAGGGCTTATTCGGAAGAGGGTTTTCATAAGAAGGTTGGTATGTGGGCTGGGGAGGTAAGGGTCTTGTATTCCCTGAGTTAGAAGAATCAGCTTGCTTCCAAGAGAAGTTTGGATGGTTCCGCCACCCTGGATTATAAGTGTTGGAGTAAGGGTTATTGCGAGGGGGCCGGAAACCTTGGGTTGCATTCAAGTCGGCCTGAATCAACTCAGGGAATTGGGTTGCCTGATGGCACTCCATAGTGGCGTGCGTTGTGCTTTGGAAGATGGAGCATTCTCTTGAAGCCTGAAAAATAGAGGTTGCTTGTGGGTTCATGCCAGGGTTTGCTAAAAGCCTATCTAAATTTTTATTCAATAGTTGAATCTGATAAGCCAAATCCTGAGAAGCCCCAGCTTCATGGGCCTCTATCTTCCTCTGCAAGATTGATGGTTTTCTTTCTTGATATGCAGAGGACAGATGTATGGAGTTGTCGCTTAAAGTTTCAAATAATGCCCAGGCTTCATCCTCAGTTCTGGTCATGAAGGTTCCTGCACAGGCTGCATCAATGGTTTGCCTATGCCTTTCAGATAATCCATTATAGAACCTTTCGACCAACTACCATCTTGGCACTTGATGGTGAGGGCATAACCTAAGAAGGTCATTAAAGCACTCCCAAGTCTCATGAAATTGCTCCCCTTCTTGCTGAGTAAAACCCATAATCTCTCTTCTGTAATGGTTGGTTTTACTCATAGGAAAATACTTTTTTAAAAATTCTCCCTTAAGGGTAGCCCAATCATTTACCCTTGCATCGAGGGTATGATACCAGTGCTTGGCCTTATCCTTTGGGGAGAAAGGAAATAGAGTCCTCATCAGGGTTTCATCAGTAAAGCCCTGGAGCTTCACCGTGGAACAGACCTCGGTGAATTCCTCCAAATGCCGGTAGGAGTCCTCCCTAGTAGTACCATAAAAAGAGGGCAATAAAGATATGGTACTGCTCTTGATCTCATACGGATTATCCCCTGCCGGTCGTCTTAGTGCTTGTGCAGGTTGGTTGGTAGGAATAAAATAGTCCCTTAGGGTCCTTTGTTGATTTGCACCTTGCTCAGCCATTTCTTCTCTTTCTTCTCCTAGATGAGCTCTCCTAAGAATTCTCTCGGGCTCAGGATCAAACACTAGACTACCCTCAAGAGAGCGTCTACCAAGCATACAAAACACAATTCAGCAAAATTTTTATTTTATTATTGAGTAAGTCAAACCTCCACTCTAAAGATAAGTTAAAAGATCAAGACTTATCCCTCCGTTCCCACGTAAGTGGTATAAGAGGGGTGTGGACTTGAAATCTTAACCTTCTTTATTAGTTAAAATAAATGGCCAAACAAGTTTTCCACTGCAATTACGTGCCTTAATTCAACCTTCGAGTGCCCAAGGACCTATACTTTGCTTAGCTGATACTCCCAGGTGATCAAGGGAGAAGTTACTCCAAGGACGAACAAAGGGATGCAAGTAGGGCGAACCCTTCCTTTGAGGCGATGCATATGCGGTGCCCCTTAACTACCCTTTTGTTCCTTTAAGGGGTGTCCCCCTCCGTGGAGTATCCAAACACTTGATCAAAAGATAGTATCACCACTACCACAAAGCACAATAGGAGGGTCTGCACCGATAAAGAGATCGGTGCCTATAGCCTTAAGGGATCGAGCCTTAGTGCGGTGCCTAATGTGTGTGCTCAGTGTCCAAAGTGTGCAACACACCGTAAATCTTTGTAATTTCTTTTTGAAATCGCAGACAAGTCCCTTAGAATCAGATCAAAAGTATATTGCTTTTAGGGTTGAATCTGATTATTAGTTCCGCTTTTAGTTATGTGACCACTTAATTAGTAAATTCAAATAATTTGGTGGTCTTGAATTTAAATCAGAATGCAAATGTGTGAACAGAAGCTGGATGCAAAAGTTAGAAAGATATGCCTGTCTCCAGCAATCTTCGTGCTAAGATGCTTGCAATGCAATAATAAGATCTAATATGCTGCTCAATCACCCCTAAATGCACACACCTAAGGGTGTGCAACTTCTAAATAGGCAGCTCGATATTTTTTATTGGTTTTTAAAAGCAAGAAACAGAAAATATAATCACGCATGTACCAGAAATACTGTATGCCCTAGTAGCTAAAGAATGCGGGGACAAACCCCCAAAAATTTAACCCCAAATTACAAGGGCGAAAAGACAGAATCAAATTGTGACGACAGAGAATCCTCTGCGAAACAGGATCTTGGTCTCCTTCGTCTTTTCCTTGTGTGGCTTAACTCGTGGTTGCTGTCGCTCCTCTATTGCGCCTTGTCGCTTCGGCGGATTCCTTGCACAATAATCAAAATGATTAGATAATTTCGCAACTCAAAAGATTCAAAAATAATAAAGTAATTCTATTGCGTCTGTTGCCTCCCCGGCAACGGCTCCAATTTGATGGGTCGACTTTTCGCTTAGCGTTATAGTATTTAAGTGGTGGAAAAAATCGACTAATCAAAAATAATAAAAATAACCACTCGTAGAAGAGCGGGTCGTGTCCACAGGGAGGCAATGATGCAATCAATACTTAATTAATTAATGTTATTTCGGATAGTGCGAAATTCCTTTTCAAATTGGACTTAAAATGTGAAGGAAAGTAGGTTTGTAATAACCTAAAAAGTTAAGGGTGTAAGTGCAGTTTTCCCTCACAGAAATCCTCAATAAATTTAGGATGAATTAGTGAAATTTTCATGTGATGTGTACTAAAAGACAATTAGTACTTAAATCAAGTCCAAAATCAATCTTTAAACTAGCCAATACTAAACCATGCAATTAGAAATAACTGTGAGTGCGTGAATGCAATTCTGCGACAATATAATAATAATAAAAATAAATAAAATCGGTGGAAATGGCATTGAATGTAATTTTTAATTCTATCAAAAACAGAGCATTTTCTCTCTCTCTTCCTCACGAGAGAGAGAGAGCACCAGCGGGGCAGTTGTGAAGCTCAGGAGGACGGCGAGGATGGGGGCTCTTCGACGGTGGCAGCGACGGCGGCGGAGGTGGCTGGAGCTAGCCGGCGGAGGTGGCCGGAGGTGAAGAATGTCGGTCTGCTGGCGGGCGGCTGCTGCTGCGACTGTTCGAGCGGGCGCGCGCCCGCGGTTGTGTGCGGGCAGGGAGTGCCTGCAGCTGGCGTGGAGGCACGCAGGGTGGAGTGCGCAGGCTTGGGTGCGAGAGCCCGCTGTGGCATGGGGGCGGTGGTCTACAGTTAGCATCTTCAGCAGCAAGTGGTTGGAGGTGCTGCAGGGACGCGCAAGGAGAGGGTGCTGGGGCGCGCGGTTGTGTGCGGGCAGGTAGAGGGAGTGCCTGCAGGTGGCATGCAGGCGCGCTGGAGGAGAGGCGTTGGCTTGGGTGCGAGTGGTGCCTTCAGTAGCGAGCGGGAGGCAAGGACGCGCCTTCAGTAGCGCTGGTGCGAGCGGGCCGCGCCTGCTGATGGGCGTGCAGGTGCAGGGACGCAGCAAGGAGAGGGTGCTGGGGTGCGCGGTTGGCTTTGTAGATCTGCAGGCGATGGAGAGGGTGTTGTGGCTGGCGCGCAGTTGCCTACAGCGTGCAAGGAGGATGCGCCGGCGGCGGTGTGCGGGCGGAGAGACTTTTTCCCCGCAAGGGGAAAGAGGACACAGTGCGGCACAGTGCACGCTTTTCTTCTTTTTCTCGATAGCCTTCTTCTCTCCCTGCCTTTTCTTTTTAAGTTCTCCCCTCACCGCGTGAGTTCAGGGATTTTCCAAAATCCCCGGTCATGGCTGTTGAGAAAGGTGGCGCCAGAAGTTTTGCCCAATGTCCGGCTGGGGAGGGGGGGAAAGAGAGTTGCGGTTGTTTTGGGAATTTTATCCCCCCACCCTTGCTCTTTGTGTATTTTAGTACCTGCACATAAAAACCATAGAATTATGAAGTTATAGAATGTTATAACTTAAATTATGAGGTGTACAAATCTTATATAACTTAATTACCATTATTAACACACCTAAATTGTATAATTAAAGATACTTAGGCTTAATAATAGTCCAATTTAATGGACTCATCAGTTGGCATGGAGCTACTCTAGCTGGCTTAGCTTGCTAGTTCTTTGCTAGCTGCTAAGCCAAGCTAAAGTGAGCTGGCTTCTACCATAATGAGTTGAGGTGAGCTGGGTCTGGTGCTCCCGGGGAGGATCAAGCTGGTTGAGGTAGCTAAGGTAGCTTAGCTCAACTGAGTTGAGCTAAGCTGAGTCCCCGGGAGCTGGACTTGAGCTGGGATGAGTTCTTCTTCAGCTGGCTAGAGTTGAGTGGAGCTGGATGTAGCTGGATCTATGCTGGGGTGAACTCGAGTCAACTCAACTGATCTAGCTAGAGCTCCCTGTGGACTTGTGGGAGCTAAAATGAGCTAGACTCAACTAGGTTGAGCTAGATCTAAGCTGACTTGAACTAGGGTGAGCTAAGATGAACTCTCTTGAGCTGCCATTCAGCTGAGATTAGCTGAATGGAGCTGGGATGAGCTAACCCTAGTTCAAGTGAGCTAGGTTCCAGCTGTGGTGAGCTGGATCAAGCTGAGTTCCTGCTAGTCTGAGCTTCTCCTTCACCATTTGCCTTCTTGAGTGCTAGGGTTTTAGGGGTCTATATATTTGTTCATCCTTAACACTCACAAAAACATATTAACAAGACAATAAAAAATTCAATGCATGCCTAATCTAATTTATGCCTAAATGCAGCCCAAAACCCATTTGCGGAGTAAAATCCTGAGAGCTAGGTTTGTTTTAATGCATAAGAATGATGATAAACTGGCGTTTATCAGCCCCCTTGATGCCTTCTTCCTCTTTCTTCCTCTCCCTTGTGCCACTGCAAAGAGGAGCTCTTCACTAAGGGTGGACAGCCAGGTAAGGAGGAAGAAAAGCTAGGAGAAGCTTGGAGGAAGATACCAAGAGCAAGAAGGATCTCTCTTCATAGTGCGGGTGCAACCGCACTTGGAGTGAGAGAATCTTCACTTCATTTAGAGGAGTTTTTATTCATCTTTCACTTTATCTTTTTTATTAGCTAGTAGTTTACTTTTTGTAAGAAGCGTTCCTCTACATGTACTCCATTTTAATAGCAATACAAAAGTTCAATGTTGCCTTCAATTCCATGCTTTTAACTTTTAGTGCTTTCTTTTTATCCTTAGTGCACCACTACCCTCTTCTAATTACCCTAGTGTTGTATTGAGAATTCGTCGCAAAAAGATTTGAGTATTGAAAACCTATCATCATAGTGTAATTTGCGAGAAAATTCGAACAATTAAATAATTTTTACCGAAACTCAAAAGGAGTCCCGGGTCGAACGCGAGGAGGCAAACGTTTGATCAAAAATCACATTCATATTTGTTGTCACGAAGTAGATTAGTTGGTTGAATTAAATCTATGCTGGGTATCTACTTAAAGAGTAAACAATAGAAGAAAGAGAAAAAGAATGATACAAATAAAGAGAAAATAGAGAGAGAATAAATAGGAATTTCATAACCACAATTTGATGTTCTTTACAACTAATCACTACACTAGAAAGCAGGAAATGTATACTAGAAAGCAATAAAAGAGAAGGTGGAGAGAGGTTATCCTCCTCGACGGCTGCTTCGAGGATAAGCTGCTTTAACGGAGTGCCTGGACGAGGGTGGTGAGACGACGGACGAGGGAGAACGAAGACGAAGGATGGGGCAGGGCGACATCATAGCAGAATCTGCTTCCTGAACGGCGGTGAGAAGACAACCGCAGGCACTCCACAAATGGGGATGAGAAGGTGGAAAAATTCTATTTTAAACTCTAATGGAGCATCCTAGGTTTGGGACAAGCTCTTAGAGCTATAAAGGGGGTGAGAGAAGAGAGTAAGAGATGAGAATAATGTGGGGGTCATAGGGCCTTTTATAGGTGTAGAGGTTGGGGGCAAATAGTTCATTTTAACATTAAAACATTAATGTAGGGGTCATTAGTGATGGATAAAATCGTCGATAAAGCCCCCACGTCGTTGAACGTGTGCGTGCGCCCACACCTCCTCCTCTTCCTTTGCTTCAATGCTTCTCCCACATTCAGAAAACCTCAGTCATCTGACCGTGAGATTGAACAGCTTAAGATCATCTGCACCAGCTCTTCATTACGCGCTCGCGTGTACGATCAAGCGTGCAGTGGCTTGTTTAATCGCACGTGTGTGAATTGTGCTATCTGAGCGCACCATGTCTCTACATCATCGGCCACACGATCTTCATCGCACGGTCGAAATTGACCATGCCCCACCCGTGCCTTCAATTTGAGGAGTACGGGGGCTCAACCCTACGACCTTTACCTCGTGAAGAGGCGCTTGCCCAATGCGCTAGGCACGCATTTGAGGTGCGTTTTGATCCAAGACGCATTCATTGCCATTGGATCAAGATCCAAGGGCCCAGATCTAATGGCCGGTTGAGGCGAGGAAGCGCAGCGGCGATCCTGGGGCAGTTTGGGCGGTTGAGATGGTGCCACGTGGCATCATCTTGGCCGTATGTCTTCTCTGACTTGTAGATGATGCCACAGATGTCAGATTGGACCATTTTTCACATCGTTGGGTTGCGATCTTCGATCTGAACTCATTCGTGCAGTCGAATTTGTCATCTGAAGTATGGATTTACACCACCTGGTCCCTTGGTTTTAGATATTTCTCGAACTACATATGATGCTATGAAAATCTGATTGGGGCGATCTTGGTGTCACTGAACTCCGATCTTCACCCTGATTAGATCCGTATAGTTGGATCTTCAATTCAAGGCCTCGATTAAGTGTCATCCTATTCCCTGACCACAAAAAGAGAATTAACTTAAAATTTATACAATCTAACCTAAATGTACGATGATGCATGTTATGCAATATTTATAATGATGAATGCTTCTATGACACTAGAAACATGCATAAATAGGCAATTTAGGTCAATTAGATGTGTACACATCACCTAGGTGCACTTGTCTAGGGTGAGATTAGAAGAATGGGCATCTCTTGTCACTTAGGTCTAGTTGATAGGTGTAGTTTTTAGCATAATCATCTTCGCTTTTCAAGTGCCCATTGTTTTGAAAACCTAAAAACAACAAAAATCAAAAATACAAAAAGACAAGTGTTTATTTGGGAAGCGAGAGAGAGAGAATCATCTTATTGACTAACAATTTGGCCTCCTTGGATGACCCTATATACTCATCCTATCTAGGTTATAAATTTAAAAGCAATTATGATTTCGTGTGTTACAATGACTAAAAATCGTAGTTTATAAATCATGCAATTTTTATAATCACTCCTGTTTTGTCTTTTGAAGGTTTGTGTTGTGTGATCACTTTTATTGATGATTTCTCCATATTTGTTTAGGCATTTCCACTTCACCAAAAGTTTGATGCTTATACTATTATTTGTGAGTTTTTTGCCTATGTTAAAACATAGTTTGGGACCTCAATTAAAGCATTCCACAGTGACTGCGGTGGTAAATATCAGAAAGCATACCTTTGGTTCAATAGTCAAGGTGTTCATCATTGCATTTCGGCTCCCTACACTCCTTAGCAGTGTGGCATAGCTGAAAGAAAGAATAGACATCTTGGTGACATTACCAAAGCCTTCATGTTCCTATCTAAAGTCCCTCTTTGCTACTGGGTGCATGCAATTCATTCTACAGCCTATGTTATTAATATTCTTCCCTCTCCAATTACTTTTCATAAATCACCTCATAAACTTCTTTTCAACACTCTTCCAGATTATACAATTCTTCAAGTATTTGGATGTGCCTGTTATCCTTATCTCACACACTACTAACCACAAACCCTAATGCCACTCAAGTCAACATATTTTCCTTGGATATAGTCACTCTCACAAAGCTTATAAATGCCTAAATCCTCAAACTGACAAATTTATTCTCTGTCATTTTGTCAGCTTTTATGAGACCACTTCTTTTCAAAATTGTTATACTCTTCAACCCCCTTGCTCGGCTAATTCCGCACCATCCTTTCTACCAATTCCACCATTTCTTTCTTTCCCTTCAATAGCACCACCAAATACATTTGTACCAATTACTTCACCTCCACCAAATATCCTGAACCAATTGATGGTTGACAGAGTCATTTTCGTACATTTTGAAATACGTCAGAATTCATAATATAGTTGCACTAAACCCTCGATCAAAAATGTTTATTTATTTAACGAAACTCATGTTGATTTTTTCTTTTAGAACTTGAGTCCCGGTCGTTCATCTCTGGGAGGCATGAAAAATGAGTTTTAGATTCAAATCCACTTTTCTAACCTAAATCTAAGCTAACCTAATCTTTTTGGGTCTTTTTGTATTTTGCGATCTTTTTGTGTTTTTGATTTTTGTTTTGAAAAGCGAAATGAAACCTAAATCTAAATATGCTAACGAAAACCTAATATTAACCTAACTAATGGCCATGTATTCATAATGACAAATAGAAGCATATCACTAATTATTCAAAGAAAACTAATCATGCATTAGCTAATTATATGAAGTTGCAAAACCATACATAAAACAACTAAACTAAGAGAATGCTAGGATCAACCAAGAGAGGCTATGAAGAAGCCTTCTTGGCCGTCTAAGAGGAGAAAGAGAGGGAGGGCATGGGCTCATCTTTCAAGGAAAGGGAAGAGGGCATGCCCATGAAGAAGACAAGGAGAAGAGAGTGGTGGACCCTTTCTCTTCTAGCTATCCTTGAAGCCTTGGAGGGGAGCACCTTGGAGCTTCACTTGGTCATCCACGGAGGAGCACCTTGGAGCTTCTCCTAGTTGTCCATGGAGTAGGAGAGTGGACGACCTTGGGAGGGTGGAAGGGAAGGTGTTGGTGGTCGCAAGAGTGGAGTGGAGGAGAATTGGATTTTTTTCTAAGGTGGCTGTCCAAGGGGTCTTAGTAGTAGGAGCTTAGGTTGGGTTTACTAAGATTAAGAAGGCTAACAATAGGTGTTTCTAGAATAGTCTATATTTAGGTGTTTTCTAGACTAAGGTAGAAGAAGTGTGTGTGTGTAGTTTGAATTCCGTAGGGCTAGGTTGTGGGTTTTTGTAGAATTAGGTGCTAATAGGTTGGGTCAATCTAGATTAGATTGGTATGGACCTAACTAGGCTTAGGTGAGTCTAATTGGAGAGGAGTGAACCTAATTGGGTCTATGTCAAGTCTAATTGGATGTGTGTGTGTGGTTTGACTAAGGTAATCCTAATAGCTTCAAGTCAATTAGATCCTAGGTGGATCTAATTGGGTTCACATGCACACAATCAACTGTAGATGCATCCAATTAGGCATGGGCTAGTTTAATTGGGTTAGGGATAGAATAACTAAGGGTATGGATAGTGGGATAGGCTTAGGAGGTCTCTAATTAGGTTTCCTAAGGTGTTTGGTGGGGTTTTTAGGTCACAAGAGGCAAGCTCGGGCTTCTAGCACCAAAAATAGGAACTAGAGAACAGTATCAAATGTCCAGGGAACATATCAGACGTCTTAAAGTCCAAAGTTGGACGTCTAGATAGTAAATTGGGCATCCAATTCTGTGTCAGTGCGAGTTTTGGCTTCTTGGATTGATTTTCTACAGAATTCAGACGTCCAGCCTAATGTCTGGACATCTAGAAAGGTGCTAGAGAGTGGGTTTTGGGTTTAGGAAGGTAGGTTTTTGTTCTTAAGTGTTTGGGAGAGGGATAAGGTGGATAAGAACATGGATAGTGCTATCCATGTTTTGGGTTCTATGGCTAAGATGTCCTAATGGGAGTGGTTTTGGGTTTAGAAGGCTGTCCTAAGGTTTCTAAGGGTAGGAATAAGGTTATCTTCCTCACTCCTCTTGTCTGGATCAGTCTTCTCTCTTTATTGCCTTATTCCACTCTATCTTGCATCCTGGATCAGTTTATTACCTATCAATAGCAATAGAAACATTAAATAGCAAGATATCTCATCTTATTCTATATAAAATGATGCAATGCATGATATGCATGATATCAATGCAATATTTACAAATTAAGCTAGGTTCAAACATATATAGGTTGATTAGGACCTATGACTACTGCACAATCAATGGTAACACCATCATTAGCCATAACTAGCTTTAATTAGTCAGAAGCAAGTGACAAATGCTCCTACATAACCGCCTGAGAGCTGTAATTCCATGTAAATCCATTCTGAGAAGAAAACACTAAAAAAGGGTTAATTCTGCAATTGTAACATCACATCATAAATGCAGAATAACCACGAGGTTTGTTAGGGGTTAATTGAAGGTCAAATGAGCATTAAAGTCTAATAAGTGGGTCCATACAGAAAGAAACAGGGTTTCACACTTTTCGAGAACCGTAATAGCACATAAAACCCTAATTTTAGACTTGCTTAAATAAAAGAAGTTCTAATCAAGATAAAATTCATCTAAACCTCCTAAAATTCATAGAAAATTGCTAAGAGATTTGGTACCCTTGGTTTGACCATTTGAACTTATTTTGACCTTGAATAGAGTTGTAGACGGAATTTTGCCCTAATTTGGGTCTTTGTACAAATTGCTCAGTCAAACTTGGTCAAACTGAAAGCCAACTTCACCATTAGATTTCTTGGGACCAAATTAGGTTTGTATCAAAATTTGGGGCCACTCAGAGTCCATCTTGACCTAGTTTGCATTTCAATCCATTAAAACTCTATTCCTCTCAATCAAGCCCCTAACTTTCAAATTATTTGTAGAACGTCCCCTAGCTTTCTCATCTTCTTCACAGATAGGTCCCTGTCACCTTTGTAGGTCAACCAACCTCAGCACCGACCTTTGATAGCCTCAAAACCTCATCAAAGCACCACCAAATCTCACCAAAATTGGTGGGATTGATTTTACACTAAAAAGAATCATTTGGACCAGATCTTGGCTTCCAATTTGCACTAATTTGCCCTAGCGAATCCATGAAATTCATGGGTTCCTTGTGACTTAATTTCCAAGCAAATCAAGCTTGTTTCTTCCTTTGGAGCTCAGACTTTAGCTCTATAAAAGCTCCCCCTAGCATGGTCATTTTTTTCACCTAGGTTTAAAGGCCAATTCCCTCTTCTTCTCCTTCCGACCTGCTCCAACCAGCTCTGGTGAGCTTCCTCTATCTTCCTACAGTCTCCCAACAACCAAATTGGGAATGCCAAAACCTTCCTCGACGACCAACTTAGGAGCTGCCTCTCCCTTTCTTCCTCGCTGTCCCCCTCAACAGAGCTCTAAATCTCTCTGACGCCGACCAATCAAAGCCAACGCCAATTTCTCCCCCATTCATCCTATAGCTAGGACCAACCTCCTCCTCTCCCTCTCCAGCTCTTCCCTAACCCTTTCCCCTCTTGTTTTGACCGTCGTTTCACTATCTCCCTCACTGTCTTCTTCACGACAAGCCATGCCTCTGGCGAGGCTGTGTGCCCATTACACTACACCAGTCACCTTGCCACAACTCCTAGAAGCATCGTCATATCACCCTCATCAAAAGACCTCTGATTATTTCATCTTCCACCCACTCCATAACTCCCCCAAACAAACCCACCGTTCGCCACCCTAACAGCCACCGTCTGGCTACCATAATCACCCACTCACCAATTCATGCCCACCACTACATTCGCCACTCCACAACGAAGGTCTCTAGCTATTTAATTGGGCTGCAAGGGCATCTTTTTGTTTCAGGACCCTTGCCGATGAAGCTTGTCTTCTCCGATGTCGAGCAGCATCGTGCTGTCAGTTAGCGACTTGCCACCACCATCAACCTTCGCAGATGGACTTCACGAAGCACCTGGGAACTCCAATTGAAGACAATAGTTGCAGCAATGGACTCAATTGATTGGAGCCCTTAGCCACATTATGTGAAGAAGAAGGCACCAATTAGTGCCACATTGTGGAAGACAAAACTCATAACAACATATAAATCATTTTTGTGATATCTACTCTTCGCCCATTACATGGGGGGTTGGGTCCCCCTTCACATGCGCCTCCTTACTCCTCGCTCATGCACACATGCACATGGGCCTGGACCCAATAGTCGGATCCGTTTACCCGCTATGAACTTGATTAATGCCTGGTTATGAGAGAAGAAGGGGAAAATTTGTGAGGAGGGGAAGGGTTTTGCTTCAGGTTTGTTGCCTCGAGATGCATGACTACTTGTTCAACACTCAGCGAGAATTTGAAGAGGCATTTCCTTTGTGTTGTGCTTGAGAAGAAGCTTTGTGCCTTAGTTGAGTGATTTAAGTCATCTGATCTCCTTGGCGATGCCTAATGAGCCTTATGCTTGGTACTGCAGATATATTTGGCCTTTATGCTAATGTGGAATTAAGAGGTTAAGTGGTTAAGGCACTCTATGAAAATTTTAGTTAATTGCTGATATTAACATGTGCTTAATTTGAGGGATTTATGTGGTGATCTAAATCATCATTATTTTTGCACTCTTCTATCTTTTTATCCCTCTATTTCATGAGATACATTGGTTTATAATTAAATATATTTTTGAGTAGATTATTCATTGCAAATCTTTATCTTGTGTTCATTATTTTTGAATGTGATTAGTTGTGAATTCCATATTTGCTCTCTGCAAATGACCTCAGACTCACATTGTTTTCGAGCTTTATACATTTAAGTGTTTTATGCAAATTTCTTCCTATACTACAATGAGTATTTCTAAACATCAACGATTCCACACAAAACACCAGTTGTTTCACCTCCACATATATCTCCCTCTGTCCTAGCTCCTATTGTCCCTCCTATTCCCACCACTCTAGATATACCTATAGATTCCATCTCTCCCATTTTAGATGCGCCACAGCCAAACCAACTCCCTTCTTCTCAACGTATATCTATTGCTGCACCATTACGCACCCATGGCATGAGGACTCGAGCTATGGATCGTATAATTAAGAAGGTCTTTTCTGCTACAAAACATCCACTGCATGCAGAATCTTCTATCAATGGCTTTGAACCCTCCTAATACCTTGAAGCATCCAAGCACTATCTTTGGTGTCAATCCTTGGCTATAGAATTTTGAGCTCTTATTTCCAACGGCACCTAGGAATTTGTTCCCAAACAAGCTGATATGAATATAATTGGAAATAAATGGGTGTATCACCTCAAGAGAAATTCTGATGGTACCATTGCTTGCTACAAAGTCTGCTTAGTAGCAAAGGGTTATCATCAAATGGAAGGTCAAGATTCCCTGGAAACCTTCAGTGTAGTTGTAAAAACCACCACTATTCGTTTGAGAGTTGGGTTCAATGGCTAGGCTCTAAACACCTAGTAATGGGGGTTTACCCACTGCAACGTGCCAGCCATACCACCACTAGCCTGCTTATTGGCTCCCTAATTTCCACTTATGGTCACCCGAACAACGAGTTAGTGTGTGATGTGTGCAGATGCTTAGACTTCTAGAATGATTAAAATCAAAGGGTGAGTTGATAAGTTGCCTACTTATCGCTCCACTTTATTTACTCCATTGAATTTTATGTTGGCAAGAACTAGGGGAACAAGTCTATATCTTAGTGGACATCAGGATTAACTAAGCCATTATGCCTGAAGAGACCCACTTAAAAGATCCTAAATGTATTATTTCCTACAGAAGGTAAACTTTTGGTTCCCACAATTCTGAGTTCCTCCTAGCTTTCTTATTTTATTACATTTTTTTTTTAGTTTAAAAAAAAAAATAACAAAAATAATTCAAGTTGACAATCCATGCTCAGAAAATAAGAATTACCACCCCCCCATACCTATCTATCACAATGTCTGCATTGGAAAATAAATGCATGCGAAGGAGTAAAGATAGAGATCACCTGAGCATCATCTCAAAATAGGTTAGCATGAAACCACTGGGTTTCCTCGCAGGAAGCACTGAGTTTATTGCCTTTAGTTGGGCTAGCTACAACTTGACCCTCGATCAAGCTTACTACTTCCTTCGGGGGTACTTAAGCAAGGAAATGTTTAGACTTTGTCTATTTACTGTGAATGTTTGCCCGATTTTTGGGTTTGCAATTTCTACGCCCCATTGGAGAATGGTCTGACCACCCAGCCATAAGGTCTTGTCCACTTGGAACATAACTTTCCTAGGAAAAGCTTAAGTTGTGCATCAAAGAGCCAGACTTGTTGATTTGGCTTGAAGGTTTTCCTATGGATATGTCAATTGTGGGCAGCTTTCATCTTTTCCTTGTAAAGTCTACTATTCTCATAAGCGTCCTGACAAAGTTCTTCAACCTTGAAAAGCTGGAGCTTTCGTTGAGTATCGGTCATTTGGGAATCCATATTACACTGTTTGATAGCCCAATATGCCCAATGCTCAAGCTCGATCAGAAGGTGGTAAGCTTTGCTAAAGACCAATCGGTATGATGACATGCCTATTGGGGTCATATAAGTGGTTCGATATGCCCAGAGAGCATCATCTAGTCTGGTGAACCAATCCTTCCGATCAGGTCTCATGATTTTCTGTAGAATATTCTTGATTTGCCTATTTAAGACCTAAGCTTGCCCATTCGTTTGCTGGTGTTACGAGGTGGAAATACGATGAGTTACCCCATATTTCGTATGAAATTAGGCATTAATAAAGTGGCTCCCACCATCACTGATCATGGCCTTAGGCATCCCAAATCGAGAGAAGATATTCTTAACAAATTCTATGATGGTCTTATGATCACATTTCTAGGTAGGTATGACTTTGATCAATTTAGAGACATGGTCCAAAGAAACTAGAATATATTTAAATCCATTGGATGGAGGGAAGGGACCCATGAAATAGACTCCCCATACATCGAATATTTTGACAATTAAAATGGATTGGAGAGACATCATATCCTTCTTAGTCATGCTCCCCAAAGTCTGGCATCTTAGACAGGTTTTAGCGAAATTGTGTGCATCCTTAAATAGTGATGGCCAATAAAAACTAGACTGCAAAATTTTTGCAGCCATTTATTTTCCCAAGAAGTGGCCACCACAAGCTTGATCATGACAAAAGGACAATACACTTTGGACTTCATCCTTGGGAATGCATCTCCTAATTATATGACCATCACAATGTCTAAAAAGCATGGGATCATCCCAGAAATAATGTTTGTCTTCAGCCATGAACTTATCCCACTGTTGTCTAGACCAGCCATGCAGAATTTGCCTACTACTAAGTAGTTAACCAAGTGAACATACCAAGGGAGATTCCTTTCCTGCACGGCCAAAATATGTTCATTAGGAAATAAATCAGTCAAGGGTAGTGAGGGTCCAATATTCTCTAAGTTTAATCGTGACAAGTGTTTGGGCGTATTTCCATGTCAAATTCTTGCAGGAGCAGGATCCATTTGATCAACCTGGGTTTTGCATCTTTCTTGGCTAACAAGTGTCATACAACCAAGTGATCAGTGTAAACTACCACATGGGATCCTAGAAGATATGATCGAAATTTTTCCAGTCCAAATACTATGATGAGAAATTCCTTTTCCGTGACAATATAATTTCACTATGCCTCATCTAAGGTCTTGCTTGCGTAGTAGATCACCATGAGTTTCTTCTCTTCACTTTATCCTAGGATAGCTCCAATCTCAAAGTTTGATGCATCACACATTATCTCAAAGTCTTAGGACCAATCAGGGGGTTGTAAGATAGGTGCAGTCAAGATTGTATCCCTCAAGGTAGTGTAGGCTTGGATGCTATTAGGTGTCATATCAAACTGTGCATCGTTAGCTAGAATATCAGTCAGAGATTGGATATTTTTGTGAAATCCTTTATAAACCTTCTGTAAAAGCGAACATGTCCTAGGAAAGATCTTATTTGCTTGACCGAGCTAGGTGGTGGAAGTTTAGAAATCAAGTCTACTTTAGTCGGTCAACTTCTATAACCCTTTGTGACATGATGTGCCCAAGGATAATCCCTTCGTGAACCATGGCATGGCTCTTTTCTCAACTCAAAACAAGATTGACCTCAATACATCACTTTAGGATTTTCTCCAGGTTGCTAAGGCATTGGTCAAATGAATCTCCAAAAATGGATAAATCATTCATAAATACCTCTAAATATTCACCCACCATCTTCGAAAGGATGGCTAGCATGCAATGCTGAAAGGTGGTGGGTGCGTTGCATGACCTGAGTGGCATACAACGGAATGCAAATGTGCCATACGAGTAAGTGAACGTGGTCTTCTCTTGATCCTCAGGTGCTATAGCGACCTGGTTATACCCTGAATATCCATCCATGAAGTAGAAATACTTCTGCCCTGCCAGACATTCGAGAATCTGGTCAATGAAAGGTAGGGGAAATGATCTTTCTTGGTGTCCTCATTTAGCTCCCTATAGTTTATACAGACTTGCCATGCGGTGGTAGTGTGGGTGGGGATGGATTCGCCTTTGTCATTTGTGACCAAGGTGAGCCCAACCTTCTTTGGCACCACTTGTGTAGGGCTCACCCAAGGGCTATCGAAAATCGAGTAAATGATTCCTGCATCAAGCCATTTTATAATCTCTTTTTTAATGACCTCTCGCATGTTTAGGTTCAGTCTCCATTGCATCTAGCGAGAAGGTCGAGCCCCATCTTCTAAGTAAATCTTATGTGTGCAATATCCAGGGTTGATACCTCTAAGGTTAGAAATTGTCCACCCAATAGCTGCCCGGTGTTCTGCTAGGGTTGTAGTCAACCTAAGCTCCTGTTCTCGGTTAGGTGTGCATTGATAATCATGGGAAAGGTGTTGTCAGGTCCTAGGAAGACATATTTAAGGTTATCGAGCAATGATTTGAGTATAGGTGTGGGAGGTACAATGTTGGATGGGTAAGAGAAGGGAGAGAGTTGGGTCACATATTTTCTAAGCGGGGAGGTTATAGATTATAGCCAACTCAAAACAAATCCACAACCTTTGGGGATTGAGGTTGGTGAGGGTAATCAAAAGTTGATTGAGTTTGATGATCATCAACAGCATTAATTATCATGCATTCCTCAACTAAAGGAACCATGGGATTACATTCCTCAACCTGACCACAATCAAGAGACTTAGTTGCCTTAAAGATGTCTAGCTGCATTCTCTTATTTCCAAAGGCAATTTCCATACATCCCATGGCACAATCAATGTTTGCCTTGAACATAGCCAAAAAGGGACTACCTAAGATGATAAGTGCTAATGCACTTTCATCGAGTTTAAATATGCGTCATAGTGTAGTCAACAAAAGTGAATCAACATTTAAATTTATAAGCTCGAATGTGAGTTCGAGGTCATCTCAAGGAGAAAAATAATCACAATTAACCATTAATCAATTGAATAAAAAAAATCACAAGAGCTTGACAAAAATAAATATAATACTGAATGAATGCTAATATCAAACTCAAAATTAATATAAGTGTTTGAGGTCAAACAATTTGGTTTTCAACTAAGACAAAGGCCTTTCAACACGTAGAAATTTTGAACCAAAAGAGCCTTCACAAAATACTGTGCAAGCTCAGCATAAGCTGGCCCAAAACCTGGCCCTATTTGACCCAGGCGCGCCCACATGTGTGTGGGCGTGCATGCATATGGTGGTGAATGGGATGGGGACCCGACCCCTTGATCTCTTGGGAATGCCTTAAGGGAACAAAAGTCCTTTTGTTTCCAAATCCAAGCCCTTTCTTCACTGATGTGGCACTATGTGTGCCTCTTCTTCCTTGTCTTCTTTATTTCTCAACGTGGAGGTGAGGCTCGTCAATCAAAGCATGATGGGCATTGGATCTCTATTCCAACGGCTCAAATGTGCTCTTCAAGAGGATCCGCACCCAATGAGGGGAAGACACTCGTCAAGAAGACATCAGGGGTGGCTGAATAGAGTTGGGGAAGACGATGACTTCCAGCATGGAACTTGCATAAGGAAACATGGCCTTCTAGCCCAATTCAAGCCACCAAAACCTCTAGTGCTACTCGTCAGAGTAAAGCCCTAAGTTAATTGTGAGTGAGGTTGAGTGTGTGCCATCGGTGCAACTTTGAAGACGCTCCACCGACGGCGATGGTGGCTAGTGTAGGCGTTGATGTAGGGTTCAATTGACTTGGGAAAAAGGTTTGTGGAAGTGTGGAGATCCTTTTGCCCAAGTCAATTTGGTCAGAGGAAGGCAAAGAGGGTGAGTCGATGGAGGTGGTTGTGACTACGGTGGTCAACGTCGAAGAAGGAGGAGGCGTTGATGAACGAAGTCCAAGAGCTCCCTAAACCTAATTGGGAAGGAGTGGAGTAATAGCCCTAAGTTAATTAAGCTAATAGATGATGGGGAGGAGGTTGCCAATGTGGCCATCAGCGAGGAAGTAGGAGGAATTTCGAAGCCGACGAGAATAGTTAGAGGTTCAAGCTTCACATGAAGCTCGGTGGATGCATGGGAAGGCAATACCCTCTGCCTATTTTACGTGGTAGAGGGTGAGGAAGGGGGAAAGAGAGCTTCGAGGTGCTTCCAATTGCCACCATCATGGAAGAAGAAAGGAGGAAGGACCAACGAATTGGGTACCCCTCAACGTGCTTGAGTCAAGGCCTACTTATAGGAGAGGATTCCCTCTCAATTGAGTCAACAAATGCAACTTTGGATTGCGCATTTGGCTGACCTTGAGCTCAAAATTATCGAGCTCGCCAGTGCCAATTCCATCCATGTTGGGATGCAAGAAGGTGCTTGATGGATTCGGCATGACTTGATGAACAATCTCACCAAATTTGTCAAGATTTGCTGGAGATTTGAGGGGTCAAATCTTTGATGGAAGATTCGCGTGCATGGGTTGATTCTTTCCTTGTTTTGCCACTGCTAGTGCGTCTCATTGGAGAAGAAGATGAAGGTGGTGGACCTTTTTGCAAGGAATCAAAGTATGGGGGCTTTTGTGTAATGAAACATCGAAACTTAGGGGGTTTCATGTGATAAATAGAAGCAAATGGACTAAAATGCAAACCAGGTCAAGATGGATTCTGATTGGGATCAAATTTGGGCATAACCTAATTTGGACCCAAGGAATCTAGTAATGACCTAAAATTTGAGTTTCAACATCGTTTGACTGGGTAATTTATAGTGTAACCGAAAACAAAGCAAATTCCCACCTAAGTCTCCATTTTTTTATTAAAATGGGTTCGTTTGGTCAAAGTGAAGGTTCCAAGCCTTACAGAATATTTTTCATTGATTTTTAAGAGGTTTAGATTACACTTATTTCCACTAGAACCCATTGAATTGAATTGAGGTTGTAATTAATGTTTTTCTTAATAAAATAATACTCAAATCTTAGAAAACTCTGATTCGATCAGTTCGAGCCCACTTCTTGGAAATTTAAGTTCATTTGACCTTGGATTAAGTACTGATTAACCCCTCAGTTAATCTGCATTCATGATTATTTATTAAAGCATCAAAATTAACGAAATTTTCAATCTTCTTCTCACATTCAGTTAAGAACAGAATTAAGACCTTTTAATGCTTATTAAGGAGCATTTATTCTTGGAGTTATGCTAAAACTGTCTAGTTATCACAGATGATGGTGCTTCCATCATACCCCCATGCCTAACTTTTGCTAGTCCCTAGAAAAATCTTATGGAACAAACCAGATCTCTAGACTAGATATTCTCATCAGGATGCCTTATTATGCCATCTCTCTAAAGATTAGATTGAAATACCACCTCTAAGCCTAGAGGTACTCAAGTACCAGCCAAGATATGGACTTGACCAGCCTCAGCCTTGGATCTGCAACAAAGGTTTCTAAGGCCCCAAAATCTGCCCAGAGGTTCGTTGACCCCAGTGGTTAAAGCACTCGTGCGTTCGTGCAACAAGGTTCAGGTTTAACTTGCCAGTGTATTTTTTAGAAGATAGAGAGAGATATTTTTTAGCTTTTTCTTTTTGTAATTTTTTATTTCCCTAAAATCCAACATTGAATTGGCCCTCAACAGAGTTTGCATCAGATTCCTCATCCCCATCATCAATCCTCGAAGGGTCCCTGGCAATCGATGCTTCGGAATAGCACCATCCATGGCAATTCCCAAAACCCTGGTAATCGACACTTCGTGATAGTGCCTCTCATGACATTCTATAGCTTAATCCAGGCCCTAGCAATCGACATTTTAGGATAATGCTGCCTATAGCACCTGAACCAACACAAGGAGCTTACATGCCCCTGGTAGGATATTTAGATATCCTAGGAGACAAGCATCGAGGAGACGATATATTATAACGTGTCTTCAAGGGGAGTATTTACTCTCAACAGTGGGAACTCCTCTAATCAACTTATGTTTTCGAGCTATTCCTAAGTCAAATCTTTGAGAAATCATTTTCTTTTTTGGAACAGAACACTTTTTGGCATTTTCTTTATTAAGCTCATTGAACTTGACTAGTGTGTGAGATTTAGGTGCCTAGGTTACCAAGTCCGGTAAACCAAAGGGTAGACAACGAGGCCGAATAATCCCTAAGCCTTGGACTTAATACATCAACTTCGTAACTCCCTCAACATCTTGAGGAATAGTCCTAATCTTAGCAAATACATGAATGTTCAAGCCCAAAATAGGCCCAAGAAGCCTAAAATAGGTATCCCTCACTTATCTCCTTATTTCTAGTACTTCAGGTCTTAATTCATTATTTTACTCATCCCAAAACTTAGGTATGTTCCATACTCAACTGCTAGGACTTACACAAATGTTTTTCTATTTTTGCTCTTTTTCTTTCTTTATTTCCTCCTCTTTTTTCTCCTTAATAAAGATTTTTCAATTTAGCTCAAAAAAATTTCTTCCCCGTTCCTCCATTCTTTTTTGTGAGAATCCTTTATAAGAATTGAATAATGTCAGTCGTTTTGCACTTTTAATACCCCCCATGCCTAAGATTTGCAATGCCCTCGTTGCAAACCAGGTGGGTTTGAATTTAGCTTAGTTTAGAGTTTAGAACAAGTTCAAAGGGTGGGTGATCAGGTCGGGATGACTGTTGCGAATGATATCGAAATGCAATACGAGTATCGGAGGTGGAGTCGGATGTTAAGAAGTTTGAACCCTAAAGTGCAATAGGAATGCAGCTCAAAGAGGAAAAGAAAGGTCTCCGATTTTTTTTTTGAATGACGGTTTGCCTCCCATTAAGCTTTAAATTCAATGTCTTCAATCGAGCAGAAGATGGTTAAGAAGAAGGGGTGATAAGATTGGATGATTTTTGTAGAATAAACACCTTTATGATTAGCCTGGTTGATCCAACCAAGTGCTTATTCAGATCAACTTGTTGATTGTGTAGACTAAACCCAATCGGTCTAGTAGGCTAAGAAATATGAATCAATAAGTGTTGTGCCCCCAGGTGAATTCTAGCTTAAATAGATGTAGAAATGAAAATTGAGGGTTTAGCTGCATTGGTTCAGCCAGATCAGAGTATGGATTCTTAAAAGATAATGGATTGATGAAGAATGTAGGAGCCCTATTCATGGGATTAGAAGTAAGCATTGAATGTCGTTTGATCAATGTCCCATTCACTGTCAAACTGCGATGAAAAATCAGCTCCAACCATATTGGAATGAGGTGATTTAGAATAAAAGTGGATTTCGGTGGAGTAACATGGCAGGGCCTGGTTACTGAAAGTCTTAGTCTTCCGATTAGGTGGTATGCCTATTTCAAGCTCTATATCAATGACCTCAAAAATAGAATCAAAGAATGGATCATGGATATCAAGGTCATAAATTGGCTCATAATCACCTGGAAACAAGGATTCTCTTGAATCAGAATATGGTTCAAACTTCACATAGGAGAATTTTAAAAAATGATCTTCTGAACCTAACTCGAGATCGAAGTTACCACCACAAGAAGAATCAACATTCACAGAGCTATCAACCTAACTTTTGTCTACCCTAGCTTCAGATTCCCAGCTAATAGGGGTATCCTTATTAGGCAGAGGATTTGGTTTAGGGTATCTAGGGTAGATCCATTTATTCTCGACTCTCTAGATTCCTCTAATTCTGTGTCGTAAATCGATTTTGTTTCAAATAATCAATCTGCTCTTTTGAGGAGTCTAGAGAGGTTTCATCCTCAACCATAGGCTCAAAATCATATTTCAAATCCAAGGTTTTATCCTCGTCACATTGAGCCTCATAATCATCCCAAATAGGTTCAGATCTAGATTATAGGTTAGGTGTAGGAATTAGGTTACTAGAATTTGAATTTGGCTTAGTTGGGATGCCAAAACTATTCTTGATGATGACCTTACCAAGATAAGGTGCGAGGGTTACATCCTCAAGGGGTTCTGAATCAAAGTCATCACAGGTGTTTTGAAGTTCTGTTTGAGCTAGACTAGCTTCAAAATTTCCAATAGCTGGCTCATAGTCAAGAACACCTGCAATGGAATCCTTCCAACCCATGAATTGATCATGTAATTCATTCTGCACAAAATCATTATCTAGTTCCATTTGGGTTGGGGGTTCAGCATAGAAACCTCATTCTCAAACTTGGGCTTGTGAAAATCATATTGGTCCTCAAAATTACTCCAAGATTCACAATCAACTTCTAGGTGGGGGTCTAGGTATCTTTCATTAATTAATTCTTCCAGATGATCTAGCTGATCCCTACATCGTGCCATGATATCCTGGTACTTTTCCTAAAGTGGTGGATTTGACAAGTATTGTAAACCTTAATTTCTATGCAATCTTCTCATCACAATGATTTGTTGTTAGAGGGTTTCCCAGGTGGAACCACATGATATCTATGTTGCAATCATTTGGATGTGGTCCATAATGAGGTTCGTTATCTTTGGTTCACTAACCTGAGTTCCTTTAACTGGGGTTGAGGTTCTGTAAAATTCCTCGCTATGTCTGATAGCATCCTCAATCATCCGATCTTTCATGCTCTTATGGGGTTCAAGGTTAGTGGACATCTTTCCTACTCTATCAGGTTGATTCTTGAAATCAGGTGGTGGATCAAGATGAAGAATCAAATTCAAGTCTAGATCGACTTGATCGGATCAGATTAGATTTTACCCAAGATAATCAGGGTTTGACCCAATTTAGATTAGACTCTAATGGAGGCCTTAAGGTCAGACCTAAGGGCCTCTTCCTGTGCATGTACTATAGAAGTGACGAGGAACTAGATATATATTGGACCCAATCAAGGCACCCAAAAGATTTCGATGACTATGGCAATTTGAGGTAGATGGACCTCTAGATAAGAAATTTGCACATCCAAGAATTACTTAGGCAGCCAGGAAGGGAGAGCCCCGCAAAAACCCCTACATGGTAGAGCATCCCCACTGGTTACTGAAAAATGCCAGTTTATCATCATTCTTATGCATTAAAATAAACCTAGCTCTTAGGATTTTACTCTGCAAACGGGTTTTTGGGCTGCATTTAGGCATTAACTAGGTTAGCCATGCATTGCATTTTCATTTGTTGTTTTAATGTGTTTTTGTGAGTGTTAGGGATGAACAGATTTATAGATCCCTAAAACCCTAGCACTCAAGAAGGCAAATGGTGAAGAAGGAGCTCAGACTAGCGGGAACTCAGCTTAATCCAGCTCACTGAAAGTTCCTACTTGGAGGGGGTGAGATTAGCGTAACATAAAAAATGCGGAATTGAAATATAAAGCAATCTCACAAAAATCAATCGCACAAGTACACAAGTAATTTTTAGGTGGAAACCCAAACCGGGTGAAAACCACCACCTAACCCTCTCGAGTTAGGATTTTCCGATCAACCTAGTTGATCAAAACCACTAACCGAATCACTTTAAAACGAGGGTGATTCAACCTCAGTACAACCACGCTATAAGTACGAGGGTAGCGTTCCTCAACCCCTTCTCTCCACGAGAAGGATTTTGTCCCACGAAGGAGACGGGAATTCGCAAGGCGAATACCCAACCAAAAGACAAAGATAAAATAAAACAACAAACCTATAGAGCCAACAAAGTAATAAACCTAAGCTTCTATAGGATTTAGGAAACTCCCCTTTGCAAGGAGTGCGTCGACGATGACGCGGGTGCGTGAGCCACGCAACGGCGCAATGTCGCTCTCGTGAACAACGGCGGGAGAGCGGGTGCGCGAAGGCTTGATGCTCTCAAGAGAATGGAGCTTGAGCTTGGAGAGCAAGAGTTAGCTAGGACACAAGAGAGTGGAACTATGTTGCTTAAGTGTGTCTTGTGTTTCTCTTGTTGTATCTTGGTGTGTAAAGGCTCCCCTCTATTTATAGAGGCCTTAGGAAGGCTTTGGAAGGCTTAGGAAAGGTTCTATAGCTGTTGGGAACAAAGCCCAAGAGAATCAGGACAATGATTACACTTGACAGGGTTACCAGACGTCTAACTCTTGCATCAGACGTCTGGAGGGCCACTTTAAGACATCTGATTTCAAGGTCAGACGTCTGATTCTATGCGGGTTTCTCCCTGACTTGAATCAGATCTAAACAGGGTTTTTGTGCAAGTCCATCAGATGACATACAGGACGTCTGGCACTATGTATGGACGCCTGGAAACCTACTTTTACTATGGGAATTGATTTCCAAACATTGCAACGGCTAGAAAATCTCTGAGAAGAGATTTTGGGTCAGCCGAGGCAAAACGGTCATTTATCAGACGTCTGGAAAGACCTAAGGATGTCTGATAAGGCTCTAACGGTCATAATCTTGAGTGTATGCTAAGCCAGCCAACGGTCCACTAATTGGACGTCTGGCAAAGTCATCAGACGTCTTCTAAGACGTCTGGTCTAAGGTCTGGACGTCTGATTTCATCAGACAGAACTAAGTATGTCCAGCTTAACAGTTATCAGACGTCTGAAACAACAGTCAGACGTCTTAAAATACTTTATCAGACGTCTGATTTGGGAATTAGACGTCTGGAAGTGTTGTTTGAGCCCTATATTGGTTTTCTAAGTATTCTACAGAAAACCTAAGTATCCTAGGGTTGTGCCGGTGTTCCTAGGACTACTGTTAGGGTTCTTTGAGGCTCTTTAACATAATTTTCTAAGGAAAATAAAAAGCAACAAAAGAAACGAAAAATACAACAAGTACAAAAGAAGGAAATCTATCCTATTCTTCATTTCCTTCCATCTTCAATCTTTCGCTCCACGCGAACCTCCTCTGTTTTCCGTCAAGCTCCTCCAATCCGTCCTGGATGCGAGCTCGAGTTCCGTCTAAACACGTCCACATTTGCAATTGACCTGAAATCTAGGACTCAAATTGCAAATGTTAAATAACACGTGTTTTGTTATCATCAAAACAAATGATCTTGGTGCTCTAGCACCAACACTCACCACAACTGGAACCTAGCTCACTTGAATTAGGGTTAGGTCATCCCAGCTCCATTCAGCTAATCTCAGCTGAATGGCAGCTCAAGAGAGTTCATCTTAGCTCACCCTAGCTCAAGTCAGCTTAGATCCAACTCAACCTAGTTGAGTCTAGCTCATTTTAGCTCCCACTAGTCCACAGGGAGCTCTAGCTAGCTCAGCTAAGTTGACTGGAGTTCACCCCAGCTCAGATCCAGCTACATCCAGCTCCACTCAACTCCAGCCAGCTGAAGAAGAACTCATCCTAGCTCAGGAAGCTCAAGTCCAGCTCCTGGGGACCCAGCTTAGCCCAAGCTAATTGAGCTAAGCTACCTTAGCTATCTCAACCAGCTCAATCCTCCCTGGGAGCACCAGACCCAGCTCACTTCAGCTCCATTCAACAGAAGCTAGCTCACTTTAGCTTGGCTTAGTAGCTAGAAAAGAACTAGCAAGCTAAGCTAGCTGGAGTAGCCCCATGTTGACCTCTTCAGTAGCTGTCAGCTCCACTTCGGCTCTGGACTCTTCAGAACCAACTCCTCCCTCCAAACCCTAGCTCCAACACCTCCTCCTCTACTCCTCCATTAGCTAAGCTAGCTTAGCTTAGCTTATCTTAGCTTAGCTATGCTCCAACTTCCTTGGCTTGTACCACCCCAAAAAACCCACCTAACAACTCCACCTAACTAGCTCCACCTAAGCTCCACATAAGCTAACCTAGTTGGCGCCAACCTAGCCTACCCACCACCTCCAAAAGACATCTAAAAGTGGCGCCAAAACCACCTTAACTACCCCCTTGTTGGCGCCACTTTTCCCTCCAAAAATCCCTTTCATCTCCACCACACATCTCCCCTTAAACCCATCTCCACCCTCCACATAACCCCACCTTCTAGAAACCTCAAAGTTGGCGCCAACCCATGGCACCTCTCCATGGTTAGCGTCACTTTTAGGTGCCTCTTGACCAACCCTAACTACCCCCCTTACACCCCTTAGGTGGTGCCAACAACCCTTAACCCTAGGATCATCTAACCACCTCCATCCTTCCATCATAGCCCTCCATTTCAAGAGGCACCCTAACCCCTCATCCTACCCTATAAAAAGGCCACTACCCACCACCATTCAAACCATCCTTGGCTAGCAAATTCACTCTCATATTCCACTTAGAGCCCATGCCAAAGAGAGAAGAAGAAGAAGAAGAAGATTAAAGGGATATTCTGTCCCTTTGGTGCCTTCCCCTCTTCCCTTCTCTCTTGAGTCACGCCAGCCAAAGGAGAGGCTATGAAAGGAAGATCTTTGGAGGAGATCTTGAAGGTGGTCCACGCCACCTTGGAGGAGCTTTTGAGGGTGGTGCACGCCCACCCCTTGGAGGAGAGCATTGAAGGTGGTAGCATCCACCTTGGAGGAGCTCTCAAGGAAGGAGAAGAAGGAGGCCCTCTTTTCAAGACAAGGAGCAGCTAGGATTGGAGCAAGAAGACTCCCTTCTTCACCAATTTTTGCAAGAGGATTTGTGTTTCTTTTATTGCTTTTAGATTTTTTCATTTCTAGTAGAAGCATTCCTCTACTTGTCTTGGAAAAAGAACACAAATTCTAGTTAATCAAATTGCCTTCTTTTTACTTTCTATTGCAATTGTTGTTTTGGTTCTAGCACTTGTTTCATCTCTTCTTCCTAATTACTCTAGGCCTCCACTTGCCTAGAGTGAGCTTAGGAAGAGGATATATCCATCTCTTAAGTTTTAGTTAAGTAATTATAGGTGTTAGTACTTTCCGCTACAATTCACACTTTGTCCATGTCATTTCAAAACAAAATATATATATATATATTTAAAATACCAAATAGAAGGTTGAGATGTACTTTTAGCAAGAGAATTGAATTGCAATTTTTGTCTCTTTGGACGACCCTAGATACTCCCCTATCTAGGATATAAATTTAAAAGCGTATGCAAATTCATGTGTTACAATGACATTAAAAACCCACCTTTGCAAATCACATGTATTTAGCATCAGTTACAAGTTTCCCCTACCCAACCTTTTTTATCACCGTGGATCCAAGCAAACTGGTATGTGTGAATTGAGCCCTTAAGACTACCACTTTTAGGCCTAATTGTGCCTTGAATTTCACTTGAATTAGAAGTTGATTCAAATTGTGACCTAATTTGAAGTTGGTTGATTCAAAAAGTGAACCAACTTCACCTAACCTATCCTAAGGTTGAGGATGAAATTTGGGTCAAGTCACTCGAACCACCCTATTTTGGTTAACAACAGGTTATTAGGTCTCAAGTTTTATGATTTAGGTGAAGTTAGGGCCTTGATTTTAGTGTTTGATGATTAAATATGTTCAAACAAGGACTTAGGTGGCACATGATCGCGAAAAAGCATGATTTGTTAAAATCAGGCCTTTGGTTGTTGCAACACTCAAATTCAATCACTTTTAAAATTTGTAATTACCGAGTACTTGTTGAGTATTCAGGCCGTCCCAGGGGAGGTAGAAATGCAAATTGATCTTCTCTTTCTTGCAATCACAGAAATCAACTTATTTTTTGAATTTTTTATATGTAATTTTTTTAGTTTTGAAATAATGGGCAATAGGAAGCAAATACGTGAAATGAAACTATGCGTATATGCTATTACTAAAGTGACAATAGGAACCTCTCTCTAGGAATGTGAAGACATAGGGTAATTAGAGAGAGTGTGAGTGCACTAAATAAAGGAAAAAGCAAGCAAATAAATTGCAACAAAAATTAGAAAAGCAACTTATATTAAGGGAGAAAATTGTTTCACAAAAGCTTGTAGTGGAATGCTTCTACTACAAAAACAAAATATGAAATAAGAACAAAATTTCTCCCGATGAAGATGGTGAAGAGGAAGGAAGCCTTACTCCAAGCTCAGCTACTCTTGGGCTTAGAAAGGTTCCTCCAACTCCATCCTTGAAGTGCTCCTCCAAGTTGATGATGATCCTCTCCTGGCAAGCCCTAGATGGGCATGCCTTTACTCCTCCTAGAGTGGATGGTTTCCACTCTCAAACTCCTCCTTAGGGTGGACGTTCACCACCCAAAAAGTCCTCCTCTTTGGCCATCCTCCTTGCCTGGCTGATCCCTTGCTAAGCATGGACACAAGGTAGTAAAGAATAGGAAGTTGAAGGCACCAAGATAGCAAGAGTAGCCCCTTAACCTTCTTCTTCTCCTCTTCTCCTTGGTCGCTGGGAATGGTGGACTGAAGGTGGTAATGTTCTTGAAGTTTGTAGCCAAGGGTGAAGATATGATGGGTAGTTAGTGGTATTTTTATAGGGTGGATGGGTGGAGGTTGGTGTTAACTAAGGTTAAGGGTGGCATGGTGTTATGGATGGCTAGGATCAAGGTGTTTAATGGATGTAGGGTGGATTAGGGTTGGTATGGAGTGTGGGGTTATGTTGAGTGGTGGTTATGGTGGAGTTGGGTAGGGTTAGCACCAATTTTAGGTGGGTTTAGGAGGGTTGGCGTGGGATGTGTTGGAGGGCTAGGATAGAATTATTTGTGGAAGTTAAGGGATGGATGGTGGATGATCATTGGTGCCATTTAGAATGGTGTGATTAAGTAATGGTTAAGGTTTAGTTAGGTGGGGTTGGTGACTTTTTTAGGTGGGGTTAGGGGTTAAGGGTTGGCATAGAGTATGTGGAGGGTTAGGATAGGCTTATGAGGTGGTGGTCATGTGATGGAGGGTGGATGTTAAATGGCACCAAAGGGAGAGGTGTATGGAGGTGGAGTTAAGGAAGGGTTGGTGCCAACCTAGTGTTCTAGAAGGGTAAGTGTTTTGGCCCCTAAAATGGATGGTTAGGATAGGTTAGTAAGGTGGATGGAGGGTGGATATGTAGGGAAGAGTAGGTGCTAACATTAGGTGGTGGTTGTAGGATGTGTTGATGCCAACTTAGGGTAGGTTATGGGGTGGCTATGGTGGTGGAGAGGTGCCATTGTTGGCGCCATTATGAAGGGGTGAAAGGTGTTGGAGGTGGTTTTGGTTTTGGTGCCAAAAGTGGAAAGGAGACGGTGGTGGTTTTGGTTTTGGTGGAGCTTAGGTAATCAGAGCTAGGTGGAAGGTCATGTGAAGTGGAGGGGAGATAACTAAGACAAACTAAGCTAACTTAGCTAGTATGGTAGTAGTGGAGGAGCTGAGAAGAGAGGGCAGGAGTTGAATGAAGCAGTCTGGAGCTGAAGAGAACCTTCCCAGAGCTGATTCTGATTTGAAGAGGTCTTTATAAGAGCTCAGCTACTCAACTTATCTAGCTAATTCTTCTGCTAGCAGCTAGGCTTGAGTAGTTGAGCTGGTCGCAACTTATCTAGAGTTAGGTTGAGTTGGACCTGCTTCTCTTTAGAACTCCCAAGCTACCTTAGCTACTAAGTTGACAATTAGTAGCTAAGCTAAAGGGAGTTTAGATGTCGTGAGCTAAGTGGAGCTGGGAAGAGCTCGACTGGAACTGACGTGAACTCATGTCAACTAGGTTGAGCTAGCTTGAGCTCCCAGTGAACTGATTGGAACTAAGATGAGCTAGACATGAGTTGAATCTGAGCTAAGCTGAGCTATGTTGAACTACCTTGAGCTTCCATCTAGCTAGGACGAGCTGAATGGAGCTCAGATGAGTTAAACCCAACCTAATTGAGTTGTATCTAGCTATGATGAGCTGGGTTCAACTATAGTCTAGTTGGAATGAGCTTCCTCTTCACCTTCTGCCTTCTTGAGTGCTAGGGTTTTAGGGATCTGACTGTCTATTCATCCCTAGCACTCAAACAAACATGTGAAAAACACAAAAAACATGCAGTACATGCCGATCCTAAATGATGCCTAAATGTAGCCTGGAAGCTCATTTGCAAAGGTAAAACCCTAAGAGCTAAATTAGTTTTAGGGCATATGAACGCTGATAAACTGGCATTTATTACACCCCCATGCTTATCTTTTTGTAATCTCTTAGAGAAATATTTTCACAAATGAGATTTTTGGGAAAGACTAGTTTTTTTACTTTTGAGGAGAAGCATATTACGAGACTTTGGTTGATTGGAAACGTGGGAGGTACAAGATTTATTAAGGATAAAACATAGGGATTCATCTTTGGATGAAAAAGCTAGATAAATCGGGACCAATGTATCCTTCAAAAATTTCAAGTTAACTCTTTGTTAATTCAAATGACCCGAAATCATTTTGTAGTTAGGATTTCCTTGGCTCTTGAATCCAACTCACAACTTGCATAACTTTTAAAATCTTATGTCAGTGCTTGTGAATGCCAACACTTATAAGGTCTCATTTTTGAAACATTTTTTTTTGTCTCCCCCATGCTAATTCCTAGCTTAATCCTACAACAGATGTGTCGGGATCATCATTCCTGTTACCAATCCTCGAGGGGGCTCTGACGCCAACACTTTGAGATAGTACTATCCAAGACACCACCCAAGAGCTCACAACCCCAAAACATAATGTAGTGTAAAGGGATGCTCTAAGAGAACTCAAGCTCTTGCTCTGATGCTATGGGTAGAGCACCATCCAAGACACTTGAGACGTAAAATTGTGCCTTAATGCTCCATCTAAAGATACGAAATATAGATATAGAGCAGCACCGAGGCAGTAACATGCTGACATCGCATCCTCAAAAGAGGCATTTTCCTCCTCCTCGGTGGTGGGAACTCAAACCAATCATCTACCTAGGGTTTTATTAAAACTAAACAAGGGGTTTTTCGAATTTTTCTAGTTATTTTTAGGTGTTGGATTTGTGTGTGGAATTTGACACAAGAATTTTGCACGAGACGCAAGTTTTTGGGTCAGAAACTAAGCCAAGAAATTTCCAGGACAGAAAAAGAGATCGAGTCACCTGAATCATCACGAGTTCAGGTGGAATTTAGAGAAGGATACTTAATCTAGTCTAAAAATAGACCCAGAGATTCTAATAGTTAGATCTGTATCCTAGTCCCTAGTTTGTTAGAGATTAAATCCCATTGTACCTTAGAATGAATCTTCAACCATGGCCCTAATTTCAAAATTTTCTCAAAAAGTTTTAATTTTTTTTTGGGTATGCATGCAAAAATGAGACAAAGGAATGATCATGGGTTTTGAAAATCCTGAATTGATCATCAAAATTTAAAAACACCCCCCCATGCTTAAGATATGCAATGTCCACATGTAGTGGGAAGGGAAAAGAATTCACCTTGGTGAAGGCAGTCTGCATCAAGATAGTCAAAACTTCTGAAAAAGAAAATGAAAAAAAAAGCAAGAAAAATGATAGGTTATCTCCCATGCAGTGCTATCTTTTAAGCCATTCAGCCGGGCAAGAAGAGAATCAATGATCATGGGTTGGTAAGTTGGTTAAATCAAGAGATTTTGATGGGTGATTCGGGGAATTGTCTAGGTAGGGCTTTAATCGTTGGCCATTGACCTGAAATGTAGTATTTGTTTTAGGGTCAAAAAGATCAACTGTGCCATATGGATATGTTTTATGAACAATAAATGGGCTGGTCTAGTTGGATTTCAATTTTCCAGGAAAAATACATAAGTGTGCATTGAAAAGCTAAATGCACTGATTAATGTCAAAATGTTTCCAAATGATATATTTATCATGAAATTTCTTTATTCGATCTTTATAAATCCATGCATTTTCATATGAAAAATTATGCAATTCTTCTAATTCTGTTAATTGCAATTTCCTTTGTTTGCCCGCTTCAGATAATCCAGATTTAGTTGTTTGGTTGGCCCAAAAGCCCTATGTTTGAGTTCTACCAGCAAATGTCCTGCCTTTCCAAAAATGAAATGGAAAGGAGACATGCCAACGAGAGTTTTAAATGCTGTATGGTAGGCCCATAAAGCATCGTCCAATTTATTGGGTTGGTGTTTACGATCGGGCCTAACCGTTTTTTGCAAAATGTTTTTAATTTCCTAGGTAAGGAGTGGAAATTTTATGATTGACCTCATTATTATATACTTTCATCGAGTGTTAAGAAATGTATTTGCATGGTAGTACAATCGATAAAAACACAACAAACATTTAAATTTATAAACTTGAAATCTACTTGGAGTTCGAGGTCATTCATAGGGAGCAAATATGGTATTCACGCACCAATCTCAATTCAGGAATAATGAGCACAATTAATTAAGCACAATAAAATATATTCAATGAATAAACTAGCCAAAATGTTATTCGATAATAATCAATAATATCTCAAGAAGTCATGGGATAAAAAGAAAGAATAAACAATAATGGTGATTTGAATCACCAATTATTCTCTTAATTAAGCATATATCCCAAGTATCAAATCATTCAAATAACCCAACAGTAGTTTTGACAGAGCCGACTTTTCACTTTGTGTTTAGTATTTAAGTGGTGGAAAAATCGACTAATCAAAAATAATAATAGCCACTCATAGAAGAGCGAGTCATGTCCACAGGGAGGCAATTATGCAATAAATTCTTAATTATTTAATATTATTTCGGATAGTGCGAAATCCCTATTCAAATCTAACATAAAATGCGAAGGAAAGTAGATTCGCAATAACTGAAAAAGATAAGGGTATATGTGTAGCTTTCCCTCACAGAAATCTTCAATAAATTTATGATGAATTTATGCAATTTTCACGTGACGTGTACTAGAGAAAATTAGTGCTCAGTTTAAGCCCAAAAATCAATCTTAAAACTAGTGAATATCAATAACATGCAATTATAAGGAAATACGAGTGTTCATGCGCAATTCTGCCACAATATAATAATAATAAATAAAAATCAAATTATGTGGCAATGGCAATGAATGTAAATACTAACTGGGATAAAAACATAGCATTTTTGCTCTCTCCTCCTCGCGAGAGAAAGGGAGCACCGGCGGGGCTTTGGAGAGGCTAAGGAGGACGGCGAGGACGAGGGCTCTCCGATGGTGGCTGTGGCGTCGACGGAGGTGGTCGATGGGCGGAGGAGGAGCACCGTCCTGTTGGAGAAGAAGGCAGAGCGGCTGCTGCAGGGCAGCCTGTTGGCGGGTGGCCGCACGCCGTGCTCGTCTACAGCAGCCAGTTGGTGGGTGGCCGCGTGGGTGCAGGCCTGGCGTGGAGAGGCACTATGAGGGGGCCCGTGGGTGCGACGCTGGGGGGTAAGGCGGTCTGCAAGCGTGCGGTGCGGCTGCAGGCTTGGTGCAGTGCACTCTGCACGCAGCGCCTGCTATTGGTGGCGTGGACTGCATGGAGCGCTGGAGAAGGGCTTGCAGACGCCTGTAGGTGTTGCGGATGCCTGTAGGTGAGAGGGCACTCTGCAAGGAGCACTGGAGAGGTTGGCTGCAGGGAGGCGTGTGGGCACGGTGCAGGCTGAAGGGAGGTAGGCACGCTTGCAGATGGCACAGGTGAGCGGTGGGGCGTGCGGGCACCTGCAAGAAGGAGGGGGCGCACTGGAAGGGAGAAGGGTGCATCGAGGTATGGCTGCAAGCACTTGTAAAGGTTGGAGCGGCTGCGGTGAGGCATGTGGGCGCCTGCAGATGTCGATGCGGTGTGGTGCAGGAGCGGGAAAGAGGAGGAGAGCGTTGTGCTTGCAGGAAAGAGGGGGCGCGCAAGGAGGATGCGCTGAAGGGAGGTGCGCTTGCGGGCTGGCTAGAGAGGCTGGAGGAAGGCGCGCACCTGCTGGGAGAGAGGGTGCACTTGGTGCTGAAGATGAGGTTTTTCCCCGCAAGGGGGAAGATGGTCCACAGTGCATGCTGGAGAAGATGGTGCCCATTCTTCTCTTCCTCCGATGATTCCCTCTCTCCCTGGATCCTTCTCTTCTTTTTAACTTCTCCATTGCGCCTGCGAGAGTTAAGGGATTTTCAAATCCCTTAACTATTTTTGGCCGGTGGCTGTTGAGGGTTCCCCGGAGGATGGGGAAAAGAGCAGCTGCAGGTTATTGTAAAAAGGGTAATTTATCCTTTTCTCCTCATTCTTTTGCTAATTATTTTTCCTGCACATAAAAAGAACATATTAAGTTATAGAATAAATGTAAACCTAAATCATGATGCATGCAAACATTCTATAACTTAATATAGTTATTAACAATCCTAAAAGATATAATTAAAGTTACTTAGGTGTAATATTAGTCCATTAAAATGGACTCATCAAATACCCCCATGCCTACGATTTGCTAATCCCTAGCAAAAATGAAAAACAATAGAAGTAATCAGAAGTTTTCTTCTTTTCTTATTTGAAAACTTTAGAAATCCAAACAAATGTGAAGTGCTGATAGCCTAGGTAACAGATTCAAGTGAAAGAGCCGATTCGCATTGGGAGTTCGTACATCACCCTTGGCAAAAGTTTCTGTCGAGATAAGCAACTACTTCCCTCGGGGATAAAGCAGACGATAATCTATAATTTGACCTCGACGCTTGGCTTAGTTAGGAGATATCGAGTTGAATGGAATTGTATTTAGTGGCACACACTCATCTGGTGCTACATATAGTCTAGTACTGCAGACTCTAGATCTCTAGACTATTAGACAAGTCAACTCTGAGAGAGGCTACACAATTGTGCTCTCTTGATGTTCCTAGGCACTCTCTCTTTTCTTTCTTTCTAAGATCACGAATCTCACCAGATTTAGAAATTGTACTCCCTATTTGGTGGCCTCACATGGCATCCACACTTCAATTAAAGTCCTAATAACTCTATAACTAAGTTAGAGTCCTCAACCAGTATTCGGGCGATCAGAAATACTGAAAGGTAGGTATGGGTCATATTTGGTGGAACGCGAAAGGTGTTTTGTTGCCTCAGAAACAATATTACATTAGAAACTTGGACTTTTTTTTTTGTAATATAACTATTTCTTCTTTTTCTTCTTTCTATTTCTTCTTTTTCTTCTTCTTTTCTCTCTTCCCTTTTTTTTTATTTCTTCTTGTTTTTGTTTCTTTTTCAATCATCACAACACGATACGGACTTTTATTTACAAGGCATTATTAGGTATGATGATGGTCAAGAGGAAGTTGTGTGGCTTATTTGGTGGAAGTGCCTATTCTCGGCACCAGGAAGGAATGGATAGGACAGGCGTATTTCTGACCTTTGACATTATTACCCTCCTTCAGCCGAGGATTCTATGAAGGACGGTCGTAACCATCCATCATAGTTATAGCTTTATTAAGACTCAATCTCTGTGTATCTACCTTATTTGGTGACTCTCAGGAATTCACTCAAAGTACGCACACAGGAATAGAGAGTGAAAACTATGTCTAACTCTAAAGTATCATCATCTAATTATCCAAAACTTAAGAGTCCTTGCACTAGACTTAGTGCACCAGTAATCTCTCTACTTTCTTCTCACAAATATGAGGTGGATTTATTAGAAGATAGTATGCCTGACTCCCTATGAATTGTCCAAGGATTTAGTAGACTTATAAATGCTCATTGGTTTTCCTCAAGGATCCATTACCAAGTCTACGTGCACGTGAAATAAATGTACTGATTCTAAACTTAAGAAATAATTCTGGAAGAAAAACCTCCAATAATAAAGGTATTTTGCTAGGGACTAACCCAATCACCTCAAGAAAAGAAATTTTTTTTAATATATATAAATATGTATGCAAATATTTATAAATGTTATAAACACTATAAACATTCGCAGGTTATACCCCCCCATACCTAGGGCTAACAATGTCCTCATTGAAAAAATACAAACATAGAAGAATATCACCTGAGGAGGAGAGTGGGAGGAGCTAAGGCTCCTCAAGCCGTAGTGCATCCAAAACCTGGCCATCTGAAAGAGAAATATACGTTTTAAGTCGCTGGCCATTTACTTTAAAGCTTGCACCTGAAATAGGGTTCCTAATCTCTACAGCTCCATGAGGGAAGGTATTGATAACAACGTATGGCCCATCCCAACGGGACTTGAGCTTTCCAGGAAATAATTTAAGTCTAGAATTGAAAATCCAAACCCACTGGTTGGGCTCAAAAGTCTTTCTAATGATGTGCTTGTCATGGAAAGCTTTTGTACGTTGCTTGTAAGCTTGAGAAGTTTCATAAGCTTCATTACGAAGCTTCTCAAGCTCACTTAATTCTAACATACGTGCTTTTCCTGCTTTATCCAGATTTAAGTTAACGTTTTTAATAGCACAATAAGCTTTATGTTGGATTTCAATGGGAAGGTGGCACACTTTTCCGTAGACAAGACGGAAAGGAGACATGCCCAAGGGAGTCTTATACGTAGTTCTGTAGGCCCAAAGAGCGTCATTTAGTTTTTTTGACCAATCCTTCCGATCAGGCCTGACAGTTTTTTCTAAAATTTGCTTAATCTCCCTATTAGATACTTCAACTTGTCCACTCGTTTGGGAATGATAAGGTGTGGCTATCATGTGGTTGACTCCCAAATTTTGGAGTAGTCTTATGAAGTGTACATTCTTCAAGTGAGGTCCTCCACCACTTATGATCGTCCTTGGGCACCCATACCAAGAAATGATATTAGCCTTAACAAAGCCCAAGACCATGGAATGGTCATTGGTCCGCGTGGGTATGGCTTCTATCCACTTTGATACATAGTCAACAGCCACAAGGATGTATTCATATCCAAAGGACACAGGAAAAGGACCCATGAAGTCAATGCCCCAAATATCAAAGATTTCAACAGGGAAGATAGGTTGTTGGGGCATCTCATCCCTTTTTCCAATGGTTCCCATCTGCTGGCAACGTAGACATGCGCCCACATACGTATGTGCATCTCGAAATAATGTGGGCCACCAAAAACCAGACTGAAGAACCTTATGGGCAGTCTTCTTCGCACTAAAATGTCCCCCACAGTGGAGGTCATGGCAGAAACTCAGAACACTTCTTTGTTCCTCATCAGGGACGCAACGGCGAAACAGTTGGTCAGGGCCTATTCTAAAAAGCTCGGGCTCCTCCTAGTGATAAAATTTAGCATTGGCGATAAACCTGTCTCGCTTCTGCTTGTCCCAAGTACTGGGGGTGATGCCCGTGACCAGATAGTTCACTATGTCAGCGAACCAAGGAGTTTTAGTTTCCACAGCCATTAGAGACTCATCAGGGAAAGTCTCTTGAATACCGCCAGCAGGGTTTGATCCCTCAATAGGGATCCTAGACAAATGGTCTGCTACCACATTCTCAACTCCTTTCTTGTCTTTAATTTCCAGGTCAAATTCTTGGAGTAGCAGAATCCAATGAATTAGGCGAGGTTTGGTGTCCTTTTTAGCCAGAAGATGCTTAAGGGCTGAATGATCAGTGAACACCACAACCTTGGATCCCAACAGATAAGACTGAAACTTTTCCAAAGTAAATACTACAACAAGTAATTCCTTTCCAGTGACCGTATAGTTTTGCTGAGAGTCCGTAAGGGTCTTGCTGGCATAATGCAGCACATGAGGTTTGCCATCAACCCTTTGACCTAAGACCGCTCCCACTGCAAAATCAGAAGCATCGCACATAAGCTCAAATGGGAGGGTCCAATTTGGTGCTTGGAGAATCGACGCGGTAATGAGGGCTTTCTTCAAAGCTTGGAAAGCCTCGCCACATCTATCATCAAAATCAAAGGAGACATCCTTCGCTAACAGGTTGCAGAGTGGCTTAGAGGTTTTACTGAAGTCTCTAATGAAGCACCTATAAAATCCAGCATGGCCAAGGAAAGATCTAACCTGACGAACATTGGCGGGCAATGGAAGCTTAGAGATGGAATCGATTTTTGCGGTGTCCACCTCTAATCCTCTCTCGGAAACTATATGCCCTAACATAATGCCCTGCTGGACCATAAAGTGGCTTTTCTCCCAGCTACGCACCAGCTTTGCCTCTTCGCAATGGGTTAAGACTTTATCAAGGTGTGAAAGGCATAGGTCAAACGACGAGCCATAAATGGAGAAGTCATCAATGAAAATTTCAATGAACTCGTCGATCATATAAGAAAAGATAGCCATCATACAACGTTGGAAAGTGGCAGGAGCGTTACATAACCCAAATGGCATTCGACGGAGTGCAAAAGTTCCATACAGACTCATGAAGGTGGTACGCTCCTGATCATCAGGAAAAATGGCTATCTGATTGTACCCAGAGTACCCATCAAGAAAACAAAAGTACTTGTTCCCCGCCAATCATTCCAAAATTTAATTGATAAACGGTAAGGGGAAATGGTCTTTCTGGGTAGCCGTGTTTAAACGGCGGTAATCAATGTAGACCCTCCAACCAGTTGAGGGTCTAGTGGTCACTAGTTCTCCTTGGTCATTCTCCTCCACAGTGATTCCTACCTTTTTCGGAACTACGTGAATAGGACTAACCCATTTACTATCTGAAATGGGATAGATAATCCCTGCATCCAGCCATTTCAGAATCTCCTTTTTAATAACCTCCCGCATATTTGGATTGAGCCTTCTCTGCATATCTTGGAAAGGCTTCATGGACTCATTTGTGTATATATGATGCATGCAAAGAGAGGGATCAACACCCTTAATATTAGCTATTGTCCAGGAAATTACTTCCTTATGCCTTTGTAAACACTTAAGCAGAGCTCCCTCCTGCAATTCAGATAATGCAGATGAGATAATAATAGGGAGCGTGTTATTAGGGCCAAGGAAAGCATATTTCAATGTGCTCGGAGGGGTTTCAACTCCAATTCAGGAGCCTTTTGGATTGAGGGTTTTAGTTGAGATGTCCCCGCCTCAAGCAGTGGATCTACCTTCACAGTCCAGGGTGGGGATAGAGACTCAGTGTGTACCCCCAGCAACTCTTCTAGTTCGGGCATTTTCCTTTCAGTTTCTTTAATAATCGAGGGATGGTCCTGAGATATGACCTTCTGAAGGGGATCTCTACATAAGAGTGCTAGAGTAGTCTCTTCAATTATTTCATCAATGACCTCAATCTGAGAACAATCTTCAAATCCGAGTTGCTTGTAAGTATCAAAAACATTTAATCGGATCTTCTTGTTCCCAAAGCCCATTTTAAGTGCCCCAGATCTACAATTTATAGAGGCATTGGCTGTGGCCAAAAAGGGGTGTCCCAGAATAATGGACAGCTTTGTGGGCTTATTAGATGGGTCAGTATCAAGTACCAGAAAGTCAACGGGGAAGAAGAAATCCTCCACTCTCACAAGGACATCTTCCAACAATCCTCATGGTGTCTTAAGTGATATGTCTGCAACCTGGAGGATTACTGGACTAGGCTTCAGCTTTCCTCCTCCCAAAAAGCCATAGACAAAGCTCGGTAGAATGTTTACCCCCGCACCCAGATCGAGCAGAGCCTCGTCAATGTGTTGGTTACCTATAACCACTAAAATATACGGGGCCCCTGGGTCTTTCATTTTGGGGGTTGTTCCATGCTGAAGAACCAAGCTAACATGGTCAGGCAGGATGACCTTGGTTTGGACCTGTTTCCTAGATCGACGCTTCTGGGTGCATAGGTCCTTCAGAAACTTGGCATAAGACGAAATCTGTTTAATTGCTTCCAACAGAGGCAAGTTAATCTGGACTTGCCTAAAAGTATCCATAATCTCTTCCGTCCTATCCTTGGCTTTAGACGAGCCAACAGAAGATTCCCCAGGAGCAGATAGGAGCTCTGGATAGGGCACCCTCAGCTTCTGGGTAGAGGGGTCGTCATGGCGGGAAAGGGGTGGTGGAAGGACGACATCCTCATTGTGGGTGATTTTTTGTGAGGGAGAGTGGTGTGGCTCTTCCTCGGGTGAGATGGAAGTCGGGTCAGGTGTGGAAGGGGAATTATGAGATGTAACCGTAGGAGTGTTATCAGGCTTGTCAATCTTTTTTCCACTCCTCAACACGATCACTGCTTGGGCGTGCTCCCTGAATACAACCCCCTTGCCCTAAGGGTTCTCCTCAGAAGAGCTAGGCAGCTTCCCCGGATCACGTTGCCTAACTGCCTCAGTAAGATGACCAATTTGGGATTGCATATCAGTAATCATCTTATTCTGAGATTCGATAACCATATTCTGATGCTCTTACATTGCTTTCATCATGGCCTTCAGTTCATCCATCTCAGAGGGCTTATTTGGAGGAGGGTTTTCATAAGAAGGTTGGTATGTGGGCTAGGGAGGTAAGGGTCTTGTATTCCTTGAGTTAGAAGCATCAGCTTGCTTCCAAGAGAAGTTTGGATGGTTCTGCCACCCTGGATTATAAGTGTTGGAGTAAGGGTTATTGCGAGGGGGGCGGAAACCTTGGGCTGCGTTTAAGTCAGCCTGAATCAACTCAGGGAATTGGGTTGCCTGATGGCACTCCGCAGTGGCGTGCATCGTGCTTTGGCAAATGGAGCATTCTCTTGAAGCCTAAAAAATAGAGGCTGCTTGCGGGTTAATGCCGGGGTTTGCTAATAGCCTATCAAAGTTTTTATTCAATAGTTGAATCTGATAAGCCAAATCATGAGAAGCCCCAACTTCATGTGCCTCTATCTTCCTCTACAAGATTGATGGTTTTCTTTCTTGATAGGTAGAGGACAAATGTATGGAGTTGTCGCATAAAGTTTCAAATAATGCCCAGGCATCATCCTCAGCTCTGGTCATGAAGGTTCCTGCACAGGATGCATCAATGGTTTGCCGATGCCTTTCAGATAATCCGTTATAGAACCTTTCTACCAACTGCCATCTTGGAACTTGATGGTGGGGGCATAACCTAAGAAGGTCATTAAAGTGCTCCCAAGTCTCATGAACTTGCTCCCCTTCCTATTGAGTAAAACCCATAATCTCTCTTCTGTAATGGTTGGTTTTATTCATAGGAAAATACTTTTTTAAAAATTCTCCCTTAAGAGTGGCCCAATCATTTACCCTTGCATCGAGGGTATGATACCAGTGCTTGGCCTTATCCTTTAGGGAGAAAGGAAATAGAGTCCTTATCAGGGCTTCATCAGTAAAGCCCTGGAGCTTCACCGTGGAACAAACCTCGGTGAATTCCTCCAAATGCCGGTAGGGGTCCTCCCTAGTAGTACCATAAAAAGAGGGCAATAAAGATATGGTACTGCTCTTGATCTCATACGGATTATCCCCTGCCAGTTGTCTTAGTGCTTGTGCAGGTTGGTTAGTAGGAATAAAATAGTCCCTTAGGGTCCTTTGTTGATTTGTACCTTGCTCAACCATTCCTTCTTTTTCTTCTCCTAGGTGAGCTCTCCTAAGAATTCTCTCAGGCTCAGGATCAAACACTAGACTACCCTCAAGAGAGCATCTACCAAGCATACAAAACAAAATTCAGATTTTTTTTTTTTATTGAGTAAGTCAAACCTCCACTCCAAAGATAAGTCAAAAGATCAAGACTTATCCCTCCGTTCCCACGTAAGTGGTATAAGAGGGGTGTGGACTTGAAATCTTAACCTTCTTTATAGTGGATGTCGAATTAGTTAAAATAAATGGCCAAACAAGTTTTTCACTGGAATTACGTGCCTTAATTCAACCTTCGAGTGCCCTAGGACCTATACTTTGCTTGGATGACACTCCCAGGTGATCAAGTGAGAAGTTACTCCAAGGATGAACAAAGGGATGCAAGTAGGGCGAACCCTTCCTTTGAGGCGATGCATATGCGGTGCCCCTTAACTACCCTTTTGTTCCTTTAAGGGGTGTCCCCCTCCGTGGAGTATCAAAACACTTGATCAAAAGATAGTATCACCACCACCACAAAGCACAATAGGAGGGTCAGCACCGATAAAGGGATCGGTGCCTATAGCCTTAAGGGATCGAGCCTTAGTGCGGTGCCTAGTGTGCGTGCTCAGTGTCAGAAGTGTGCAACACACCGCAAATCTTTGTAATTTCTTTTGATATCAGAGACAAGTCCCTTAGAATCGAATCAAATGTGAATTGCTTTTTGGGTTGAATCTGATTATTAGTTCCACTTTTAGTTATGTGACCACTGAATTAGTAAATTCAAACAATGGTGGTCTTGAATTTAAATTTGAATGCAAATGTGTGAATAGGAGCTGGATGCAAAAGTTAGAAAGATATACCTGTCTCCAGTAATCTTCATGCTAATATGCTTGCAATGCAATAATAAGATCTAAAGTGCTACTTAATCACCCCTAAATGCGCGCACCTAAGGGCATGCAACTTCTAAATAGGCAGCTCGATATTTTCTTTATTGGTTTTTAAAAGCAAGCAAGCAGAAAATATAATCACGCATGCACCAAAAATATTGTAAGCCCTAGTAGCTAAAGAATGAGGGGACAAACCCCCAAAAATTCAGCCCCAATTACTACAAGGGAAAAAAGACAGAATTAAATTTGTGACGACAGAGAATCCTCTGCGAAAATAGGATCTTGGTCTCCTTCATCTTTTCCTCGTGTAGCTTAACTCGTATTGCTGTTGCCGCTCTGTTGCACCTCGTAGCCTCTTCAGATTCCTCGCACAATAATAAAAATGATTAGATAATTTCGCAACTCAGAAGATTTAAAAATAATGAAGTAAATCTATTGTGTCTGTTGCCTCCCCGGCAACAGAGCCAACTTTTCACTTTGCGTTGTAGTATTTAAGTGGTGGAAAAATCGACTAATCAAAGATAATAATAACCACTCATAGAAGAGCGGGTCATGTCCACAGGGAGGCAATTTTGCAATAAATTCTTAATTATTTAATATTATTTTGGATAGTGCGAAATCCCTATTCAAATCTGACATAAAATGTGAAGGAAAGTAGATTCTCAATAACTGAAAAAGATAAGGGTATATGTGTAGTTTTCCCTCGCAGAAATCTTCAATAAATTTATGTTAAATTTATGCAATTTTCACGTGACGTGTACTAGAGAAAATTAGTGCTCAGGTTAAGCCCAAAAATCAATCTTAAAACTAGTGAATATCAATAACATGCAATTATAAGGAAATATGAGTGTTCATGCGCAATTCTACCATAATATAATAATAATAAATAAAAATCAAATTATGTGGCAATGGCAATGAATGTAAATACTAATTGGCATAAAAACATAGCATTTTTGCTCTCTCCTCCTCGCGAGAGAAAGGGAGCACCGGCAGGGCTTTGGAGAGGCTAAGGAGGACGGCGAGGACGAGGGCTCTCCGATGGTGGTTGCGGTGTTGACGGAGGTGGCCGACGCGCGGAGGAGGAGCGCCGGCCTGTTGGAGAAGAAGGCAGAGCGGCTGCTGCAGGGCAGCCTGTTGGCGGGTGGCCGCACGCTGGTGCGCGCCCGTGCGCGTCTGTAGCAGCCTGTTGGCGGGTGGCCACGCGGGGGTGGGCCTGGCGTGGAGAGGCATTGTGAGGGGGCCTGTGGGTGCGGTGCTGGAGGGTGAGGTGATCTGCAGGAGTGCGGCGCGGCTGCAGGCTTGGTGTAGTGTGCTCTGCACGCAGTGCCTGCGGTTGGTGGCACGGACTGCAGGGAGCGCTGGAGAAGGGTGCAAGCTGATGCCTACAGGTGAGAGGGCACTCTGCAGGGAGCGCTGGAGAGGTTGGCTGCGGGGAGGCATGCGGGCGCGTTGCAGGCTGAAGGGAGGTAGGCGCACTTGTAGATGGCGCGGGTGAGAGGTGGGGCGTGCGGGCTCCTGCAGGAAGGAGGGGGCACGCTGGAAGGGAGATGGGCGCGTGGAGGTATGGTTGCAGGCGCTTGCAGTGGTTGGAGCTGCTGCGGTGAGACATGCAGGCGCCTGTAGATGTTGATGCGGTGCAGTGCAGGAGCGGGAAAGAGGAGGAGAGCACTGTGCTTGCAGGAAGGAGGGTGCTTGCAAGGAGGATGCGCTGAAGGGTGGTGCGTCTACGGGCTGGTTGGAGAGGCTGGAGGAAGGCACGCACCTGCCGGGAGAGAGGGTGCACTTGGTGCTGAAGATGAGGTTTTTCCCTGCAAGGGGGAAGATGGTCCACAGTGCATGCTGGAGAAGATGGTGCCCGTTCTTCTCTTCCTCCGATGATTCCCTCTCTCCCTGGATTAGCCTCTTCTTCTTAACTTCTCCTCCGTTGCGCCTACGAGAGTTAAGGGATTTTCAAATCCCTTAACTATTTCTGGCCGGTAGCTGTTGAGGGTTCCCCGGAGGATGGGGAAAAGAGCAGCCGCCGGTTATTTGAAAAAGGGTAATTTATCCTTTTCTCCTCATTCTTTTGCCAATTATTTTTCCTGCACATAAAAAGAACATATTAAGTTATAGAATAAATGTAAACCTAAATCATGATGCATGCAAACATTCTATAACTTAATATAGTTATTAACAATCCTAAAAGATACAATTAAAGTTACTTAGGCGTAATATTAGTCCATTAAAATGGACTCATCAAGTTTCAACCATTAATCCACGTCAGCTATGTCCACAGTATCAGATGAATAATGCCACAGTGTTCTGAAGCAAATCAGACGTTGGATCTATGTATCAGACGCCTTAACTATCACAGCATAGAACCATAGTAAGGCACACAAGGGTGCCAAGCCTGAAAACTTCAAGTCACAAGGGTTCTTCTCAAGCACAACACAAGGCTTGCTCAAGCACCTTATAGAAAGTGTTAGCATCTCTTCAACATGTGCCCCGAGGTCATGAAAACCATAACAAACCCTCCCCCTTCCTCCTCACAAATTCTCTTCTTTTTTCTCTCACATAACGGGCATAATCGAGTCCGTAATCAGGTTATCAGGTCAAGCAGTATCGGGTCCAAGCTCATTGGATGTGTGGGTGAGAGAGGAGTGAGAGGCTGAGTGTGCGGGGGACCTCACCCCCTGTGTGTCGAGGTGATAAGGCCTTAGCACTCTTTCTTGATATATGCTGTTAGGTGTTTGGTTGCGGATGATGTGGCACTAAAGCGCCACCTTCTTCAGTTAACTGCAGCAAGTGGATGTTCTCATGATTGCATGCTGTTGCTGTTGCTGGGAAGCCCAATTGGAGGTGTTGGAGTCTTCAGGAGATGAAGTCGTAGCATCTGGAAGTCACACGAGATCAGAGCAGCTCAGAGCACGGTGGTCTGAGGTGGTTATGAGGACGGCAACGACAACGTATGTCAATGACCTAAAATCCACAAATACGGGCCATAAGCCTTGATTAGTAGGTCCATTAGCATTGCCAGAGTACGACGAAGGTGGTAGCGGTGTCGATTTGGTGTTTCATGGTCGGGCGAGGTCAGATGGAGTCGGAGAGGGTGAACGGTGGATGGGTTGTTGGTGGAGGTTTTCGGAGTGCAGAAAGTGAAATAAAGAGAGGGGTTTTGATCAGGGCGTTGAGGCGGAGGTTTTGGGAGTGGTATCATGGAGTTTGGATGAGTGTGGAGTGTGTGCGGCCTCGCTAGAGTGCAACCGGAGTGGAAGAAGACGGAGAGGGAGGAGGTGAATCGGCAGTTGAAAGAGGAGACTAAGGAGATAAACCTAAACTACAAAGAGAGAGGGAGAGTTTGGGACGTAATTAGCAGACGAAAGGGAAGAGATGGTGTCGGCTTTGATTAGCCGACATCGGAGACGATGAATTCCTCTGGTGAGGGAGCGATGAGGAAGAAGAGGGCCTGGGAGCTCCTGATTTGTCCGTTGAGGTGCAAAAGAAGGAGATGAAGATGATCTCGCTGCCTATGGTATGTTACAGCAAGTGAAGAAGCTGGAGAAGGAGGCATCGCCGGAGCTACGGTGGAGGTGACCAGAGAGAGGAATTTGAAGACTTTGAGGCCTAAAACAGAGCTAAGGAATGTGACATGAAGTTCAGGAACTTTTATAGAGTTCCTAGTTGAGCTCTAGATGATGAAAGAGCTCTGATTGGCTTGGGAATTAGATCACAATGAACCCACGATTTTCATGGATTTGCTAAGGCAAATCCACGCGATTTAAGAACCAAGATCTATCTCAAATGATTCTTTGTAGTATGAACACCAATCTCACCAATTTTGGTGAGATTTGGTGATGATTTGATTAGGTTTTGATGTGGTCAAAGTCAGCCTGAAGATCAATTGACGTCCAATGGTGGTAGGGGTCTTTCTATAAAGAATTCAAGGAAATTAGGGACCCATTTGTAAATGTTTTCAAAAGTTAGAGGCTTGTCTGAAAGAAATAGAGACTTAATGAACTGAAATGCAAATTAGGTCAAGATAGATGCTGATTGAGCCCAAATTTTGGTAAAAACCTAATTTGGACCCAAGGAATCTAGTGGTGAAGTCAAATTTGAGTTTTGATCAAGTTTGATTGGGTAATTTGTGTAGAGACCCAAATTAAGGTAGAAATTCGTCTGCGACTCTGTTCAAGGTCAAAATAGGTTCAGGTGGTCAAATCAAAGGTACTAAACCTCTAGAAATATTTTTCTATGAATTTTAGTAGGTTCAGATGAAATGCATCTTGACCATAACCTCTTCAATTTAAGTAGGTCTGAAATTAGGGTTTTGTGTTCTGATTTGATTCTCGAAACACGTGAAATCTCGTTTCTATATGTATGGACCCACTCATTGGACTTTAATGCTCACTTGACCTTTAATTAACCTTTGAAAAATCCCATGGTTACTCTGCATTCATGGTATGATGTTAAAATCGCATAATTAACCTTGTTTTAATATTCTTCTCTTAAAACGGATATGCGTGGAATTATGTCTCTCAGGCGACTATTCAAGAGCATTTGTCAATTAATCATGACAAAATAAAGCTAGTTATGGCTTATGATGGTGTTACCATCACCCATATTTAGATAAAAGGTGATAGAATTGAGAGTGAGTGAAATGTGATCCTCCGTCACTGATGATGACCTTAGGGATGTCAAATCTCGAAAAAATGTTTTTCTTGATAAAGTCAACAACTACCTTATGATCATTGGCAGGTATGGGTATTGCTGCAATCCATTTCAATACATAGTCGACTACGACTAGTATATATAAATACCCACAAGAGTTAACGAATGGTCCCATGAAATCGAAGCCCCATACATCAAAAATTTCAACCTCTAATATCAAATTAAGGGGCATTATATTCTTTCTAATCATGTTGCCAATGCTCTGGCAATGCACATAGGATCAAACAAATGAATGAGCATCTTTGTGAAAGTTGGGTCAAAAGAATCCAGAAGTAAGGATTTTAGCTATTATTTTCTTTCCCGAGAAATGACCACTACAGGGCATTGAGTGACAGTGTGTCAGAATGTCATGAAATTCTGATTTAGAAACACATCGTCGAATGACATGATCAGCACAAATGCGGAAAAGGTCAGGCTCCTCTGAAAAATAATATTTAATGTCAGCAATTAACTTATCTCACTTGGTTTTTGGCCAATCGAAAGGGATTTGTTTTGTTGCTAGGTAATTTGCAATCGGTGAAAACCAAAGGAGGGTATTGGCAGCTAACATAGTTTTATCAGGGAAGACATCTGGAGGGGTCAACACATCGTTCGTCATAAGATGAGAGAGATGACCGACCACCACATTTTGCGAGCCCACCTTATCCTTGATTTCCAGGTCAAATTCCTAGAGTAGTAGGATCCAACAAATAAGGCGGGGTTTCGCATCTTTCTTATTCAGTAGATATTTAAGTGCTAAGTGGTCGATATAAATGGCAACATGTGACCCCAACAGATATGAGCGAAATTTTTCAAGGGAAAAAATAATGGCAAGAAGTTTTTTTTCAGTTACCGTGTAATTCCATTGTGCATCATCAAGGGTTTTATTGGCATAATAGATCACAACAGGCTTCTTGTCAATACATTACCCTAGAACAACCCCCATAAAAAAATCAAAGGGATCTGTCATTAACTCTAAGGGATAGTTCCAATCAGGTCCCTGTAAAATCGGTACCTCTGTGACTTCCTTCTTCAACCAACTAAAACTCTCCAGGCATTGTTCTGTGAAGTCGAAAGGTTGGTCTTTAGTAAGCAAATGACTTAAGGGTTTGGAGAATTGGGAGAAGTTCTTGATAAAATGGTAGTAGAAATTGGTCAGGAAATTTTCACTTTTCAGGAAAATATGTCGTCATAGTAATGTAAATCGTGGTGGAAAAATCCCAGATCAAAAATATATATCAGTGAAAATTGACCATGGTGGATTAGGTCTATCCACTGGGAGAAACAAACCAATAAGATCACAGATATGTAACAATAATGTTCGCAGAGATGAAAGATGATTGCATAAAAATATTCGTCAAATCAATCAATGGATATGCTGCTCTGAAAGTGAACCCCCAATTTATAGAGAAATCAAGGGTTGTTTAAGAAATTTCATGTAAGAAATCAAAGCTCCAAACATGTGAATAGTCCATCTGTAATGGCATCCCATGTAATTTTCACTTTCATACGTATTAGAGTGTAAATCTATGTTGCAATTTGATGCAATCAAAAGTGATCAACATGAGTTAAATAATTACAAGAAAGCATAAGTGCAATGTCTCAAATTTACCTCAATAAAATAATGAAAACAAAAAACTCAAAGGCGGCAATGTCAATGTAAATACTAATGCTACCGTTACCGTTGCAAAACAGACCACTCGCTCTGCTATGTCGCGCGCAGCCGAGGAGGACACGGCCGGAGGTGTGGCTTGTCGGAGGAATAGCGCTGGAGGAGAGCAATGCGCCTGTCGTCGTACAGTGGCCTGCGGTGGCCGGAGCTTGCCGCCGACGACGAGAAGGGGCAACGAAGATGGTGCTCTGTTGCTGCTGCTTAGAGTAGCTGCGGCCAGCGCTTTCCATGCGCGATGGTGGCTGCACGTGCGCGTAGCCGCACGAGGCGGATGGGTGGCCCCGGAGAGTCGTTGATGCCGAGGAGAGGATGGACGGTTCTGAGGCTATTGGGTTCCTTCCTCGGTTGCAGCAGGTGAAGAAAGAAGAAGGAGATGAAGAAGACGAAGATTACGGAGAGCTGCCGGTTCTGAGGTGGCTACTCTGCTGCTGCGGCCGGCGCGAGGGCATGCGCGAGGGTTGGCCGCGCATTGGGTTTCTTCTTGAAGCACCGAGGTTGAAGAAGATGAAGCGGACGGGCGTGGGAAGTTGCGGGCGTTGAGGAGGCAGTGCGTGGTGGCTGACTACGGTGTGGCTCGCGTTGTCATGGTTGGTCGAGGGAGGCTCGTGATTGTGAACGTCGGAGGCCGAGGTCGCAAGGGCGTGCACGGTCGAGGGGGAAGGCCGGAGACTGTCGGTGTCGCGGTTGTGGTAGTTGATGAGGAAGCCGAGGACATCGTGGTCGAGTGGAGGTCGTAGTGGCGTGGTGGTTGTGGTGCGTGTACAGACAGGGACGAGAGAAAGGAAACATATGGGGTTGGGGGATGATTTAGCCGTGCATGGTGTTGACGTGAGGAGGATTTGAGCTCTCGGAAAATATGAGGAAGAAGAGGAGAAAACAATGAGATATATAGCCCCTGGTTGAGAATGGTGATTGAAATAAAAGGGGGAGAGAGAGATTTAAGGGAGAGATTACCTGGACAAAGAGAGAGACGGTGGGTGATTTCCAAATTTGAGGGGAGAGAGAGATCGGCGATTGAGGAGTGGGAATGGTATAATGAATTGAAAAATGGGAATTTTTAGAACATTGTTGATCTCTCTCTATTGGTCTTTTCTTTCTCCGGTGAAAAATTTAGATGTCAAAGTGGTATTCCCAATTAGATCTTCAGTTAATCGTGCAATATATATATATATATATATATATATATATATATATATATATATATATATATATATTCGTATACGAATGTGCATTAAGAACATATGGAGGAGTATCCTAATTAAATAAAAATGCATGACTTAATAATTCACGAACTTAATGAATTTTCCAATGTAATGTATGCTCCAAGTTTTCTTAAATCTTTAAATTGAATGTTCTTAGGTGTAATTATAATCCACGAAAGTGGATCCATCAGAAACCCACATGTCCCAAAAAGGATCTGATTTGTTTTATAGATGTGGGCGGTGGGAGTCTAGAGATAGCATCAATTTTGGTACAATCTACCACAATTCCATTTTTAGGAATGACATTACCCAAGACGATGCCTTCCTCGATCATGAAATGACTTTTCTCCCAACTGAGGACAAGATTAACTTCTATACATTTATGGAGTGCTCTTTTAAGACTTTTAAGATATATATCAAATGAAGGAAAGTCGTTGGAGAATGAGAGAGAGAGGGAGAGAGGGCGATCGGCGTCGAGCGGCAGGTGGAGCCAACTAGGGCTGGAGAAGGAGGCGAGTGGAGGAGAAGGGAGCGGGTCTGGCAGGAGAGGTTTCTTAGGACATCTAAAAACGTTCGAAGATGACCCTCGAGGAGGATGAACGATGATGTTCTCTGTTTCAGATGCATACATTGGAGACATGCGGCGATGATTTGTAAAAACCCTTTGATCTGCTTGGCGTGCAGGGGTGAAGGGAACAAATGTGAGTCATGCCCTAGGAAGATTCCTCTACAGACAAAGAGGGTATTCTCGCACCCTGTCTGGAGGGTGAAGAAAGAAACCCGACCGCCGCCACCGCCGATTTTGGGCAGGCATTTAATTGAAGTTGAGATCCCAACTTCTGAAGAGATCTCGTCTGTAGAGATCATGCTGAGGGATGCTTTGATTGGCGAGATCATGGTAGGCAAACCATCGATAGCTAAGCTTCAAAACCTGGTATGTTCCTTAAACCTCTTGTCTATGGGCTGGAAGGTAGCCATGATATCCCATTCTCAATTCCTGGTATATGGTTTGGGTATTGACAGAAAGCCGATTTTGCGCATTTGAAAGTTGTCGGAAATCGTAGTATAGTCCCGCAAAAACGTTCGTCAAAAATTAATTTCTAAAGATAACGAGACTTGAGTCCCAGTCGTTCGTCTTTGGGAGGCGTTGCTTTTACTTTTGAAATCGATCTTACTCTACTTTGTTTAGAATCGCATGCCAGTTCGTGATTATTACGTATTTAGGTATGACATGTTTAGTTGCAAGAATATTAGAAATCGAAAACAGGCAACCTGAATCACACAAAAAGAATGACAATTATTAAGCTCATGGTGATTTCAAACATATAGAGACAAATATATATATATATATAAGCATTTTTCATTCATTTAGCGGGAGAGTCGTTTGCAACATAAAACGTAGAGGGAAGCTTGTACATAAATGCTTGAAAATTAAATCTAGCTACCAGAAAATGATCACATACAAGAATCGATGGGGGGATTTCACATGCATCATTGGCGGAGAAGTAAGACTACACTACTAAGTAGTAAATAAAAGCAGTAAATATACGAAGAGCATAATCTAAATCTAGCAAAATGGAATGGCATTCAGGGGTGGTCCCCGATGGCCTTTGAGTGGTTGAGAGAAGAAGGAGGGGCGGCCAATGGAACTTAGGCCGGCCCTTGGAGAGAGGTTGGGGAGCTAATCCAGCTTCCTGGCGTGGAGATGGTGGCCTCCATGGTGGTGCTCAACTCGTGGAGGTGGAGTGGAGATGGAAGTGGCTATTCTAAGTAGAATGGATGCCAAGGAAGCGAATGGGTGCAAATGGCCACCCAAGGGGTCTTTTTATAGACCTAAGGGAAGCTCTCTAGAGAATTATGGAATTCTCTAGAGAGGCCTATGGTGGGAGCTCGTGGGAGAATGAGAGAGAGAGGGTGGATGGTGGTTTGTAGATCCACCAAATGTGGATCTAAAAACTGAATGGCTCTTGGTTGCTATTTTTTGGCAACCAAGGCAACCACACATGGTAGAGAGTTCTAGAGAACTCTAGGCTAGATATTTTCATGTGGATGGTGTGTGTGGGTGTGTGTGGGTCGAAACATAGGTGGCTAGGTTGATTAGGTTGGGTTCTAGTGGGTTTAGGTCAAGGTAGGTCTCAAATTAGGGTTATAAACCCTAATTCACTAAGGTAAAGTGCAGTTAAACTTAATACAAGTTTAATTGGGTGTGTGGAAACTTAATTGAGAGTAAAACAACTCAATTAAGTCAGGTCTAAGTCAATTGGACTCTCACTGAGTCCAATTGGACAGTGTGTGTAGAGATCAGGGCTCAATTAGACTCAATGAGTCCAATTGAATAGGCTGATGGAATTGACTAATATCCAAGTCAATTAGGTTTAGTGAGGTCCTAATTAGGTCCTTAGGGAGGTCTAGAGGTGATGTACTAGTGTTAGGGCACCTTAATTTATGTTCCTATGGGGTTGGAATTGGGTTTAGGGACCTAGAGATCCAAGATCAAGGCTTAAATCTCAAAACAAGAATTGGAGAGCAGTATCAGACGTCTAATAATAGAATCAGACGTCTTATACTAAAAAATCAGAACTCCAGACTTGTTGTCTGGACGTCCAATCAGAGTCAAAAAGGATTTCTGGTTCTGTTTTGGGTATTCTGCAGAAATTAGACGTCTAACAAAGTGTCTGGACGTCCAATAACAATGCAGAAGTGGGTTTGAAGTGTGCGGGAGTTGGCTAAGGGTCCTGGATGTCTTAAAACTTATCTGGACGTCCAGAGAAGGGTTGGAACTAGGGTTTTAGGGCTTCCTAGGGTGTTGTGACTTAATCTAAGGGTGGCTAAGGCTTGGGGAAGTCTCTAGGATATCCTAAGGTTAGGATGGACCTAAGCTCTTCACATTTTACTGATTTATTCCTACTTAATAGAATAGCAAACTTTTAACCCCCTTACATTATTATTCCCTCATATAAACTAGGCCTTCTGCTCCAGCTCTGCTACAACTCCTGTTATTCCTGATCCAGCTTCAGATCCAGCTCCTGATCAGCTTATTCCCTGCAATCGACATAATGCACTTAATTAGCACGTTATAACATTATTTTATGCATAGCTAAAGGAAAGCAGTAAAGATGCAGATAATGCGTATGCATGCATGAATAACCCTAACTTATCCTAAGTCCTAGCCTAATTTAGGTCAAATAAGACCTATGATTGCTGCGCAATCATAACCCCATGCCTAAATCTTGCTAGTCCCTAGCAAATGCAAGACTAAATTATTTACAGTAAGGGTCCCTAAGGGACTTGTTATTTTATTAAGTGTTTGCATAGAGATTTTTCTCCCTTTTGTTTTCATCCTATGCTCTAGAAATCCAGACAATCGTGAAGGTACAGCTATGTAGCTTTTGCAACGGATTTGAGTGAAAACTAATACACCTCTAAAGCCTGTACTTGACCCCTAATAAAAATTCTAGCAGGATAGGCAGATTTCTTCCCTCGGGGTATTCAAGATATTCTATGAATTTCACCCCAACTTTGGGCTTAGGTAGAGAATCTTTGAGGGAAAGGATTATATATTTGGTGGCTCATTCTCACTTGGTGCTACATAGAGACTAGTACTACAGAATCCAGATTCCCGAATTACTAAGTAACTTAACTTAGAGAAAGACGAGAGAAACTATGCTTTCTTTGATTCTTTTGTATTCATTCTCTCTTGCTCTTTTTCTTTCTTTTTCTTAGAGCTCACAACCTCACCAGATTCACACATAGGATCTGTATTTGGTGGTCTCACTAGGTATTAACACTTTAATTGAGTTCTCATAACCCTAACACTAAGTCGGGATTCCTCAGCCAGTATTCGGGTGATCAGAAACACAAGAAAAATAGGTTAAGGCCATATTTGGTGGAGCTCAATTTTATTTGGTGGTATTTCCTTGATAAACACTAAATATTCATTCTTTTCTTCTTTTTTCTTCTTTTTCTAATTTTTTTTTTCAATTTTTCTTTCTTTTCATCATTCTTTTTCTTTTTCTTTTTCTTTTTCTCATTTTTTTTTAATTTTTTTTTTCAGCATAACACAACTGGCATACATCCATGAACTTTATTAAGGAGGCATTATTGGGGATTGGTGGTACTCAAGAGGCATTGGGTGGCTTATTTAGTGGAAGTGCCTACTCACGGCACCGGGAGAGACGGATAGGATGGTGTATTTCTGACCTTGACATCAATACCCTCCTTCAGTCGAGGATGTCGTAAAGAATGGTCGTAACCATCTACCTTAGCCCTAGTTTTATGAAAACTCGCTCTCCGCGTATTTGCCTTATTCGGTGGCTCTCACAATTTAGCACAAAATGCATATGCAGGAACCAAGAGCAAAAATTATGTCTCATCTCAGAGCATCATCACCTAATTATCTAGGATTCCAGATTCCTCACACTAATCTTAGAGCACCAGTACACTCTACTCTCATCTCACACTATTTGGTGAATTTTTGGAGGAAAATCTCCCTGACTCCCAAAACATTGTCCAAGGGTTCAGGAAAAGAAGCACTGCTTCTTCTCGACAAACTGAAGATGTTTATTAGCCTTCACCATGAATCCATTGCAAATTCTACGTGTGTGTGAAAAGTTGTACTGGATTCCAGATTACAGGAATCAACTAAAGGATAAAATCCCTAATGCATTCTCTTAATAAAATAATCTTATTCATGAATGCAATATCTATATATGCTACAACATGTAACCTCATATAATTTGTACTTCGTGAATTTCCCGTATCAGGTTACAATCAGCTTGACCCTAAATTTAGAACAAAAGGTGAGCGGGTGAGTCAGAATTGGTTGTTGCGAACGATTTCTAGCTCCAATTAGAGCACTGGAGGTGGAGTCGGTTGTTCTTTTATTTAAGGTCCTAAAGTACATTTTGCATGCAGCTCCGAGGTTTTCCTAAGTGTTGGCATAAATTTTTTTTTCAGTTTTTCTGTATCTACCCCCCCCATGCCTAAGTTCTTGCATGTCCTCATGCATGAATGTAAAAGAAATTAGCATTGGAAAGGAAATATACATTCAGCACCGGCTAACCTATTAGCATGCACTATGCAAAGGAAATATGCTAAAGGGAAAATATGCTATGTATAAAAATGATTATATATAAATGATGGTGGAATGTAGGGTAGACGGTATCTATATGTGCTGAGTTTAACGCCTCCAGCTAGGTGAAAACTCAATCAGATGTGTCATTTCTAGCATAGGATCCGGCTAGGATTAAGAGAAAGATATGCTCGTATGCTCCCAGAATCAGTGGTCCAGAGATACGAACCAGCTGATTGTGCACCCCTACTCCAAAAAGTCTAGCTATAAGAAAGTGTGGAGTGGTGGTGGAAAATAGAGGATAATCAGAGGGGGGATCATGATGTTGATTTAGCTAATTTAGCATGTCCGACAATTCAGCAGGAAGTTGCTGAGGGAGTAGATCAACATGTATCTCAGAACCAGAATCTGAGTCATAGGGATCCTCATAATGATAATTGACATCAAAGATCATTCCCTCTCCAGGCTCTGGGTCATACGGGGGTATTCGTGAAAGTAGAAAATCTATGGGGAGGTCACTGAAATCCTCACCAGAAATTACTTCATCCTCATCAGCACCCATCTCTAATTCATCAGAGGCTGTCTCCTCAGGCTCAAAGTTGAGCCATCTACTAGGATGATAGGTGCGTCCCCAGCTCCTTCTGCTCAAAGCTTCACCCTCATATGCATTGGGTTCCTCAGTAATTCCTGCCTCAAGTAGCATATTTATTTCTTCATCTAAGTCATCCATAGCTACTTCTGGTTTTCGGATGTTAGGATCAGGGATAGAAAGTGTCATCTTAGAATCTCTAATATCTGAATTAGGGATGTAGGTGAAAGAAGAAGAGTGCAGATCAAAAGATGTTGGCTCTAGCACAGGTTCACCTACAATGGGAAGTGGTCTAGATTGATCAGTAGTGTCGCATGTAATGTCTGCCTTAGGATCCATATCCTCAATTGGATCCGCTTCCCTTATCTCGATTTGGTTATCCAACCCAAAAGGTGTCTCCCAGGATTCAGGATAATCTGATTGTGGCTCAGTCCTGGAGATATCAGTCCTTTCCTCAATTTTCTGAATGGAGTTCTCAGATGAACCCATTTGGCATACTTCCTGCTCCTGTCTCATATCCACGCTAGATTCTTTTTCCCCTGAGTGATCTCTAGGCATCTGCTCCCGAGAATCTTCTGTGTGTTCTTCCGGCGTAGTTGTTTCAGATTCTTCGAGGTCTTCAATGCTATTTTCCACTTGATATCTCAAAAGCAACAATTCTTGAGTTTCCCGATTTTGTCCCATTCGCCTTGTTATCTCTGCTGTTTCCTGAAGGAGGTCCATCACAGCTTGTTGATGCGTAATCCAGCTTTATCTTTGGTTCGACTCAATGATAGCCTGGATTTCGCGTAGATAGGATGCGGCCCTTTCCTTAGCACTCGCTATAGCTCTCTGTATTCTATAATGTGGCTGCATTTGCACCGGTAGCTCTTCAGGGGTTCCAGGGGGTGAATTAGGTCTACCCATGTTCCATGGTTGAGAAGTAGGAGTACGAAATCCATATCCTGGGTTATAAGGTGCGGTCCTTTGAGGGACCGACTGGTATGGGTCATAATATCCAGGGATAGGATATGGGTTAACCATTTTGGTAACCCAAGGAGAAGGATCAGGCGAAGCGAAAAGTCGTCTTCGCCACCTTGGGTTCTGATCCCAAGGTTGAGCTGATTCAGTGACCCGAGCTCTCAGATAAGCTCGTGGGTCCAGCTCTTCTAGATCCTGATTAGGTCCAGATCCAATGTTAGCCATCGCAGCTCAGCAGATAGAAGAAGTGACTCGCCTCCTTGGGAGCGGCTCCCAAGGTCCAACCAAGTGAGGTCAAAGTGACCTCCTTCCATGCATACACCGCCCAACCCCTGGGTTGGTGTAGCCACGCAGGACAAGGCTAAGGCCCTGTCAATCAAATGATCCTTATAGATCAGATGACCAGATTTTTCATTAGGGATTTGAATTTCTGAAGATAAGTTCGTCGTACAACCGACTGAAAGTGAATCCCGCCTCTCAAGCTAGCCTAGCCAGTCTGGTTACGAGGGGACTAAGGGGAAGGTTCTTCCTTTTGCTTACGCCTCCGGTTCCATTGACCCTCGAGCCGCGGTCGTTTGACACTACCTCGCAGACTTAGTCACCAGGTTTGGCAAGAGAGATTAAACTCACCCAGTAGTACGACAACGAACTTGGGTTGATTTCATATTTTAAAGTTAATTTCAACCCATTTTCTTCAGTGGGGTTTGTGGTGAGTGGCCCACAAGGTGACCAAGTTCACCGACTAACCAGGCTTGATTAAGTCTAAGTTAGCCTAATGTATGGTCTCTAGTTGTGACCCTCAAGGTTCAACCTAAGTTGCACGCACTTCTAGGGTTTTTCTTTGTTTCAGCCGACCACAAAAATGATGTTGATTCTCTGATAATAATTCGAATCAAATTAATTTGAAATTTTGCAAGAAGATTCCTTTTTCAATCAGTTTTTTAGAGAATATTTTTTTGGAATTTTTAATGTTTCAACCGAATTTTTAGGGAATTTTGAATATCAGGGGGTCAGATCTAGAATTTTGACCCCTGGTCGATTTTTCGCTTTGAAATAGTATCAAATGATCTTAAAAAATTTGGTAAAAATATGAAAAATAAAGCTAATGAGATCAGCTTTCAAACCCCACCATTTTTAGTCAAAACAGATTCGTGAATTGCTTGGAATTGCTTTTGTGCACTTCATGAATTTTTAAAAATTTTATACTTGGAATTTTTTCAAAGTAACGGTGGCAATTGAAATATGGTTTGAAAATTAAGGTTTAACCCAAATTTCAAAATTTTTTGCTAATGAATTTTTGGGCAATCGAATTTTTAAGTTAGATTTGAAATCTGGCCGAAAATCAAAAGATGGTGGAAAAGTCTTTTAAAGAGGTTTGAATTCAAATCTAGGCTTTCCACCAAAAAGGATGTTTTTTTTTTCAAAACTTTTCCACGATTTTTTTTCAACAAATATTTTTCAAAAGATTCATAGAAAATATTTTCTCTATTTTTTTTAAAGTAACCTAGATTCAAAAGGAAACATAATCTAGATTTTTTTTTCAAAATTTTTCTTTTTGACTTTTTTTATTTTTCATGAAAACGAGAAAAATCTTTTTTTTTTCACAAAGAATTTTTGAAAAGAAATTGCAGCAAGTAAATCTACTCCTAGGGTTCAGAAAGAGAAACCTAATCTAAGATAGATGATGTGCACTTGATTTTTCTTCACCACGCTTGGTGTGTGCGCAGATCCCGTTTTCGTTCCGTGTTGTCCTACACATCAAAAACAAAGTAGAGGTAGATTTGTCAATGATAGATTAAAAGATCGAAATCAAGAAAAATGACGTTGCCTCCCCGGCAACAGCGCCATTTGACAGAAAGCCGATTTCACGCATTTGTAAGTCGTCAGAAATCGTAGTATAGTCACGCAAAAACGTTCGTCAAAAATTGATTTCTAAAGATAACGAGACTTGAGTCCCGGTCGTTCGTCTCTGGGAGGCGTTGCTTTTACTTTTGAAATCGATCTTACTCTACTTTGTTTAGAATCGCATGCCAGTTCGTGATTATTACGTATTTAGGTATGACATGCTTAGTTGCAAGAATATTAGGAATCGGAAACAGGCAACTTAAATCACACAAAAAGAATGACAATTATTAAGCTCATGGTGATTTCAAACATATAGAGACAAATATATATATAAGCATTTTTCATTCATTTAGCGGGAGAGTCGTTTGCAACATAAAACATAGAGGGAAGCTTGTACATAAATGCTTGAAAATTAAATCTAGCTATCAGAAAATGATCACATACAAGAATCGATGGGGGGATTTCGCATGGATCATTGGTGAAGAAGTAAGACTACACTACTAAGTAGTAAATAAAAGCAGTAAATATACGAAGAGCATAATCTAAATCTAGCAGAATGGAAGGGCATTCAGGGGTGGTCCCCGATGGCCTTTGAGTGGTTGAGAGAAGGAGGGGCGGCCAATGGAACTTAGGCCAGCCCTTGGAGAGAGGTTGGGGAGCTGATCCAACTTCCTGGCGTGGAGATGGTGGCCTCCATGGTGGTGCTCAACTCGTGGAGGTGGAGTGGAGATGGAAGTGGCTATTCTAAGTGTAATGGATGCCAAGGAAGTGAATGGGTGCAAATGGCCACCTAAGGGGTCTTTTTATAGACCTAAGGGAAGCTCTCTAGAGAATTATGGAATTCTCTAGAGAGGCCTATGGTGGGAGCTCGTGGGAGAGTGAGAGAGAGAGGGTGGATGGTGGTTTTTAGATCCACCAAATGTGGATCTAAAAATTGAATGGCTCTTGGTTGCTATTTTTGGAAATCAAGGCAACCACACATGGTAAAGAGTTCTAGAGAACTCTAGGCTAGATATTTTCATGTGGATGGTGTGTGTGGGTGTGTGTGGGTCGAAACTTAGGTGGCTAGGTTGATTAGGTTGGGTTCTAGTGGGTTTAGGTCAAGGTAGGTCTCAAATTAGGGTTATAAACCCTAATTCACTAAGGTAAAGTGAAGTTAAACTTAATGCAACTTTAATTGGTGTGTGGAAACTTAATTGAGAGTAAAACAACTCAATTAAGTCAGGTCTAGGTCAATTGGACTCTCATTGAGTCCAATTGAATAGGTTGATGGAATTGACTAATATCCAAGTCAATTAGGTTTAGTGAGGACCTAATTAGGTCCTTAGGGAGGTCTAGAGCTGATGTACTAGGGTTAGGGCACCTTAATTTATGTTCCTATGGGGTTGGAATTGGGTTTAGGGACCTAGCGATCCAAGATCAAGGCTTAAATCTCAAAACAGGAATTGGAGAGTAGTATCAGATGTCTAATAATAGAATCATACGTCTTATACTCAAAAATCAGAAGTCCAGACTTGTCTGAACATCCAATCAGAGTCAGGAAGGATTTCAGGTTCTGTTTTGGGTATTCTGCAGAAATTAGATGTCTGACAAAGTGTCTGGACATCCAATAACACTGTAGAAGTGGGTTTGAATTGTGCGGGAGTTGGCTAAGGGTCCTGGACATCTTAAAACTTATCTGGACGTCCAGAGAAGGGTTGGAACTAGGGTTTTAGGGCTTTCTAGGGTGTTGTGGCCTAATCTAAGGGTGGCTAAGGCTTGGGGAAGTCTCTAGGCTATCCTAGGGCTAGGATGGACCTAAGCTCTTCACATTTTACTGCTTTATTCCTATTTAATAGAATATCAAACTTTTAACCCCCTTACATTATTATTCCTACATATAAACTAGGCCTTCTACTCCAGCTCTGCTACAACTCTTGTTATTCCTGATCCAGCTCCTGATCAGCTTATTCCCTGCAATTGACATAATGCATTTAATCAGCACATTATAACATTATTTTATGCATAGCTAAAGGAAAGCAGTAAAGATGCAGATAATGTGTATGCATGCATGAATAACCCTAACTTATCCTAAGTCCTAGCCTAATTTAGGTCAATTAAGACCTATGATTGCTGCGCAATCAGGTATGTTGGATGTTGAACGACTGAGATTTCGTTCGAGCTCCTTTGAAGATTTTATTGTGATTTGGAGAATGGTATCTCCTTTTGATGGGGCTCTCCCTGATCGGCCTCCCCAAAGAGTGAGCTCTAGGAGGATTCTTCTTGAGATTTCTGGACTACCATTACATTTGAGATCAAAGGGGGTCGTTTCTAAGATGCTAGCAGGCTTTGCATCCATCTGTGATGGGTCTGAAATTTTGATTGGAGAGGGGGACATCAGATCTCTTATAATTGAGGCTGATGTCTTCAGTGTTGGTTCAATTCCTGATATGGTCACAATCAGATGTGGGGACACTTCTTGGCTTGTTCGGCTAGCAGTACTTGGACAGGTGCCTGGGCAGGTTGAACAAGGACAGGATAAGTTATCTGAGGAAGGACAGATGCCTAGAGCCAACACTGAGGTGAGGAAACAGAATGATAGGTGTGGCCGCACTCCTCCTGTTGATGCTCTTGAGCCTAAAAAGTGGAAGGACTGTCACCAGGTCTATGCTAAGGAGGATCAGATGGAAGCGGTTGATACAGCTGGTGATCGCAGACAAGCCATGGTAGTCAAAGAAGATGGTTATATGGAGGTTGATGAGAATTCAGTGATAGATTCAGAGGTGCATAGCAGTAAAGTGGACGACAGGATAGGAAGAGAACTGGTGCTCAGAAATGATAGCAGTGTGCCCAAAGAGGCAAACCAGATGCAGCTATCTATTCTTATTGATTTGAAATATGGCAGTGGTTCCAATCAGAAAAGAGGTGTGGGTAGATCACCCTACATGTTGAGAAGGAGAAGGAAGGAGAACTTGTCCCCTATTGAGGAGCAGAATATTGCTAACTCTATTATGGTCGAATTTATGGGTTGTATGGCCCTAGGGAGTCATTCCAATGAGGAATGAGAGTGATGACTTGGAATATGCATGGGTTGCACAATAAACAGAGGACTTCCTTGTGTAGATATCTCTCTGAGTGGGAGATTGACTATGCTCTCATTCAAGAGACACGTTTGGAGATGGAGAATGGTCAGGAATGGGATTGTTTTAAGCAATTTGGCCGCAGTGATGTTGTGGTTAAGGGTGCCTCTGGAAGGTCTGGTGGATTGGCCTTTTGGTGGAGAAAGTCTTGCATCTCAGTAATTGAAGTTATTCGCGACAGGTACATGCTTTCTTGCAGATGTCAATCTCCCCAAGGAGATATGGAATGGTTTATATCTTGCATTTATGGTCCTTGTGTGGCTACAGACAGGGTTGGCTTGTGGGAGGAGCTCCCTGCAATGCATCAAAGAGTTCAAGAGACCCCATGGCTGCTAGGGGGTGATTTCAATTGTTATCTCTCAGGTGATGACAACCCAGATGGGAGAGTGGACAGCTTAATGGCAGGCTTTCAAATGGCTGTGCAGAACATGGGACTGACTGAATACCCCATCAGTGCTGTAGAGTTTACTTGGAGGAATGGCAGTGGACAGGTTTCCAAATTGGATAGGTTTTCTGGCAGTCCTAGCTTGTTGGAGAGGTATCAATTATTTGCAGTTATGAGCCTTGATAGGCCTTTCTCTGACCACACTCCGCTGGTATGGGATAGTGGGATGAATTCAGACATTGGTTCATACTTCAAACTCAAGAGATCTTGGTTTAGAGAAGAAGGTTTTGTGAAAATGGTGTCCCAGTGGTGGCAGAACAAGGCAGTGCAAGGTAATGTTACACAGCAGCTGGCTGCAAAATTGTCAGGCCTGCGTGATGTGCTGAAAGAATATGGGTAGGCTGTGACTCTGATCAGAGAACAAAAGAGGAGGGAAGCTCTGGCAATAATCAGGGACCTGGATTTGAAAGAATGCAGGTAATCCTTGAACCACCAGGAACAGTAGATGAGGCAGCAGATGCAAGCTGCAGTGGGGGAAGAGGATCTGAAAACAGAAATGGATTGGCATGAAAGATCAAGATAGCTATGGCTCAAAGAGGGTGATGCCAACATGAAGTTTTTCCATTTTGCGGCCAGTGCTAGGAGGAGATTCAATCTTATCTCATCTATTAAAGTTGAAGAGAGAACTGCTACCTCTGTTAGTGAAATCAGAACTGAAGCAAGTAAATATTTTAAAGAAATATCCAAGGCTGCTCCAAGAGGTTCTTGGAGGATGGCATCGATGGACTTCCCCTGTGTTAGTGATGATCAGAGAGACATGCTTGTCACCCCTATATCTGAATAAGAAGTACTAAAAGCTATTAAAGATTTAAATAATGAAGGTGCTCCTAGTCCGGATGGATTTCAGGTGTTCTTTTACACAGAGCTGTGGAGTGTTGTTAAGGTGGATGTTTTAAAGGTTATTCAAGAATTTGAATTGGGCAACTCTGGATTTGAGAGGTTGAACAAGTCCTATTTGTTTTTGCTTTCTAAGAAATTAGGTGCGAAGTGATTTTCTGATTGCAGACCCATTGCACTATCTAATTCCATCTACCTTAATATTAGTAAGGTTATAGCTAACAAATTGCGAGAGGTTTTAAAGGACTTGATAATGCCTGTTCAGTCAACTTTTCTTCCTAGGAGATCATTACAAGAGTCCATTATTGCGCAGAAGACGGTAATGGGTTGGCACAGGAGAAAGACTAAGGCCTTTTTATGGAAAGTAGACTTTTCCAAGGCCTATGACTCAATTTCCTGGTCATACTTGTGGGAGATTCTTAGAAGAAGGAAGTTTCCACCTTTATTGATACAATGGGTGAAGAGGTGCATTACGACAGCCTTTTTTTCCCCATTGATAAATGGTAAACCATGTCGCTCTTGGATTCAGCCCCAGTGTGGAGTTAGGCAAGGCTGCCCAATTGCTCCTCTGATTTTCAACCTTGCTGTGGATACTTTGGCTAGATTCGCCTGCAAACTGGCAATGGATGGTTTTATAAGGGGGTATTCAATGTCTAATCATAGGGCTCTAGTCCCTATACTCCAATATGCAGATGATACTATTTTTTTTATGGAAGGGGGGAAGAGAGAAGAGCAAGCACTTATACATATGGTAAAGATTTTTGGAGAGATTTCTGGTCTCAGACTGAATGGAAATAATTCCTCCCTGGTCTGCTTTGGGATGAACAGTGTGTTACAGAATGACATCTCCACCATTCTAGGTACACCTGTGGTTTCACTGCTTATTAAATATCTGGGTCTGCCTTTAAAATGTTCTAAGTTGAAGAAAGCATATTGGTCTTTCCTTTTTGAAGAGGTAGCTATGAAATTGGAGGGCTGGAGCAGTAGATACCTATCAAAATGGGGGAGGTATATATTACTGAATTCCATCATCACTTCGATTCCAGTATTCTTTCTCTTTGTCCTTAAAGCCCCGAACTCAATCTAGAAAAAGCTAGACGTGATGCGCAAAAGATTCTTTTGGAAAGGGGCCTCTCATCAAGGGGTTTTTTCTCAACCTTTGAAGTGGGAATCAATTTGCAAGCCAAAAAAGATGGGAGGTATGGGTGTTAGATCCCTTAAGGAATTCAATGAAGCTCTGCTATTAAAGTGGGCTGTTCGGTTGCTACAGGAAGAAAAAAAATCTAGATAGAAACTATTTAGGACAGTTATGGGACTGCCAATGATGAGAATAATCGTCTAAACCCCCGTAAACCTTCCCCCTTTTGGTCTTCAGTTGTGCGCGCCTTGAGGGACAATTGAAATTTTTTCAAATCTGTATTAGGTGATGGGAAAAGCTTCAAGTTTTGGCTAGAAAATTGGGTACATGGAGGGGTGTTTAAAGACAAGTTCCCCCTTGCTTACACAATGGCTTCGGATAAAAATGCTGTGGTGTTCGATTATTGGGATGCAGAATCTGAGCAATGGTTTTTCAATAATGTTGGGGGGAATAATCATGAAACAAGAACACGAGTAGAGAATGAACGTCTCATGCAAGAACTTGCTGCCTTCAAACCCATGCCTCATGAATATGACATACAAATGGGAGGGTAAATTTTCTACTGCGGCTGCTTATGACAGATTGATAATGTCCTCCAGGATGGCTAAAGTTGATGAGATGGGGAAGAAGCTATGGAATTTAAAAATACCATTAAAGATACAAATTTTTTTATGGCTCTGCAGAAGGGATGGCTTGATTACTGGAGATTTGAGGCACAGGAGGACGGGTACCCCCACCCAGTTTTGTCATTTATGTGGGATGCATAATGATTCTAGCACTCATATCTTTTCTTCATGCGCGATCACTGATTATGTATGGAGGAGAGTATGTAATGAGTCTCTACCCACATGGGATTATTTGTGGTGTTGTCTTGTGGATGGGAATAAGCCATGCTTACATATGGTGGCTGTGTTATGGGCTGTATGGAGGGCTAGAAATGAGTGTGTTTTTCAGGAGACCCCAGTGTATGTGGATAATATTATAAATTTTTGCTGGAGTCTCATACAGCATTGGGGTTCGATCATGTAATTATTTCTTTATTATTAACAAAAGCTCTCCTGGTTTGCTATCGGTGATTCAATAGCATTCCTTTCTTTCTCAAAAAAAAAAATGATATAGATCAAATGAATCTTCAAAAATAAAGAAGTCATCCATAAAAATTTCTGAACATTCACCTACTAGATTTGAAAATATAGCAAGCATACACCTTTGAAAAGTCGCAAGTGCGTTGCATCGACCAAAGGGCATTCTTCGGAAAGAAAAGGTTCCGAAGGGGCAGGTGATCCTCAGGATGGACTGTGACTTGATTATAGCTAGAATAACCATCAAGAAAGCAATAGTAATCACATCCAGCTAACCGCTCCAAGATTTGATCAATAAATGGGAGCAAAAATTGGAACTTCTTGGTGTCAATGTTTAATTTGCAATAGTCAATGAACACATGCCAAGAAGAAGTTGTCCAAGTGGCTATGTTTTCCCCATGTTCATTTGTGACAACAGTTAGTCCAGCCTTTTTAGGCACTACTTGTGTAGGACTAACCTAGGAGCTATAAGAAATAAGGTAAATGATATGAGCATCCAGCCACTTAATGATCTCCTTTTTTACCACCTCCTGCATATTGGGATTTAAATGCCTTTGTGGTTGGCAGGAGGGGCAAGATTCATCCTCAAGATATATTTTGTGAGTACAATAGAATGGATTGGTACCCTTAAGGTCATTTCGATTTTTACTAAGAACGTGGAGAAGCTTATCCTCTTTAGCCCTAGTAAGTCCAAAATTGATAATTAGGGGCATGGTTTGATTAGGTCCTAGGAAAACATATTTAAAGGAGTCGGGCAAAGGTTTCAACTCTAGCTGTGGACCCAGCTCCGAAATGATTTCTGCTTTTTAGTCCATGGGTGAAGGGATAGAGAAAGAGTTAGCTGAAGAGTCAAGTGCTGATGGTGTGGTTAGGGTAGGTGGTAGGTTAAATCAGAAGATGGTTCAGGAACTGTGTTAACTGCAAAGCAAGATCCTACTTGTGAAATTTGCATTGTTTCCTCCACTAAATTTTCAATTTCAGAATCTGAGTCGTCAAAGAAATCTGGTTCTTGGAAGCTCCTAGAAGCTTGAAAGATATTCAGGGTGATTGACTCACTACCACACATGATTTTCATCTTTCCAGAATCAAAATTAATGTTTGCTTTAGCGGTGGCTAAAAATGGTCTTCCAAGAATTATGGGGGCATTTTTCAGTGCTTCCAGTACGTCTATGTCCATGACCAAAAAGTCTATAGCAAATAGATAATTTTAGACTCGGACAATGACATCCTCAATTAGCCCCTTTGGTTTTATTGTAGATCAGTCAGCTAATTAAACAGTAACCTCAATAGGCTTTAATTTACCGATCTTGAATTCTTCAAATACAACAGTAGGGATAAGATTAATTGAGGTACCGAGATCCAACAATGCACGATCAAAAGAAGTGTCATTAATGACTACTTGAATTAGGGGAGTGCCTGGATCTTGCTTTTTTAGATGCAGTTTGCTTTGTACAACGAGCTCACTGTCTTTGGAAGAATCACCTTTTCGAAGTTTCGTGGCTGCCTTTTGAAAGTACATAAATCTTTTAAAAATTTTGCATAGGTAGGGATATATTTTATGGCATCAAGGAGAGGGATATTTATTTCTACTTGCCCGAAAAGATCCATCAGTTACTTATTAGTGGGCTCGAATTTCTTTTTCTTATTAGGCATGGAGTGAAGGGCTTGTGGGAAAGGTATGGGATTGCCCTGCTTCGTAGTTGAAGGTTCCTGAACAAGGTTAGAGAGAAAGGAGGAAGAAGGAGAAGAGTTGATTTGCTTTTCTCTGAAGTGGGTTTCTTGAGCAGGCAAGGGATCATGAGTAGTTTTCTCATTCCTCAAAGTGACTGCATTTGTAGTATGGTTGCTTCTGGGAGGAGATCGGGAAGCCTGGTTTTGTTTGAAACTTGGTGGGTGCTGAGGTGTTGGGTAGATTGGTTGATTGGGAAACCCACTTTGATGCTGGTTTCATTGATTATTAGGGTTGGGCATGGGTTGTGAGGGCAGATTTCTAGTAGGTCTATGATAAGAAGTGACCTTGACTTGATTTTACAAATTAGTAACCATACGGGTTACTTGTGCCATTTGATTTTGCATGCCCTGCAAGGTTTTCATGACCTACGTATTAATATCCTCTTGAGATGGCCTAGGTTGGTACACGTTTTTCCCATAAATCCCAAATTGGTTTTGTTTAGGGAACAAAACTTGATTTGGGGCTTTCCAGAAGAAGTTCAGGTTGTTCCTCCAATTTTGATTATATGAATTGGAGGAATTTCTAAATCATTCCTAGAGAGCTGAGATGTTTTCAGTGGGGTTCAGAATATTTTGATCTATGCAATCATAATTCCCAGTCGAAGTCTATGAAAATTCAAGTGAATATTGCTGCTTAGTAGGAATAGCACCAATATTGTGCAGATTTTCTCTCCTCAAAAGGTTAGGGGGATTTGGGTAAGGAGCCTGTTTTTGGGTCAACTTTTCTTCCATTTTCTTCTAGTTAATTTTCATCTGATCTAGTCATTGAGCTATCATGTGTAGGTCATCTTGTGTGACTGGAATAGATGCAGATTTGGAGTCAATTTTATTTACTCCTAGTCTTGGGTTTGTTATCCTACCAAATGTATCCATTGAAGCCAAATTGAATGAGTTTTCATTCATTTCTTCAAAAAGAAGGTGGGCACTATCAACATCTTTATTAAGGAAATTCCCTCCACATGAAGCATCAACGAACCATTTTAATTGATCTTCTAATCCATGATAGATGATTTGCATTAGCTACCATCGTGGAATCTCATGGTGGGGGCTACTCCTGAGTAATTCTTGAAATCTCTCCTAAGACTTGTGGAGAGGTTCACTACATTTTTGTTGAAAGGTCATAATTGATCGTCTTAAAGAATTTGTACGACCAATTGGAATTTTTTTTTCAGAAAATCACTTTTTAATTTGGGCTAGGTGGTGATAAGGTGCCTAATCATCCTAAACCAGTAAGATGCCTTATCTTTTAATGAGAGAGGAAAATCTCATAAGCCACAATTCTTCCCGCACATTGCTGGAACTGGTAGTTTGAGCGAGGACAATCAGCTCCTCAAGGTGGCTAAAAGGGTCCTCTCTTAGAAGACCATGGAAGTGTTTAATTAGGTTCAAGATGGTGAGTTTAATTTCAAAATCACCTTCAGGTAAAACCACTCTGGGTCTCTCTTTGTAGTTGGAAGGATCATAAAAATGATTAAGTGGTACAAGAGGTTCCCCGAGTGGCTGACCTTGTCTTTGGTTGGTTAGGTTCATGACTGTCCTAAACAATTGTTGCTAATTTAATTGAAGTCGGGCCAATTGGTTGACCATTATAAAGAGGGATTAGGTGGCATTTGATTTAAACCTGGCTGTTTTAGTTGTTTAGGTTGCTCCAAACCTAGGAAATTAGGGATGGGAAAGTCAGCATGCGGGTTAGCTGATGGGTTTTGTACATTGGGGTTAGGGTCAGGTTGATAAGTGAAAGGGTTAGCGGCAGAATTTCTGGACCCATTTTCCATATTTTCCATGCTTAAGTCAGAGGAATGATGTAAGGGAAAAGAAGAAAACAAAGATCTTTTTATGAGAGGGGGGGAATCAAGTGGTCCCTCGAGATGTGGGTTCTGGGACCTTCGCCCGTGCATGCACTTGGAAGTTGAAAAGGGAGAAGAGATGGGGAGAAGTGCGCAAAACAAGCAAACAAGCCTAAGTCTGCCTTAAGGTTGACTCCTTAAAGAAACCTAAGACTTGGGAACCCGGTAAGTAAGGGATCAATAAGTGAACCCACTTCCTAAAGATCACCCAGCTGGACTAAAGAGGTGACTTGGGTCCAAGAATGTCCTAGGAAAATCACCAGAGGCTTGTGTAAACCCTTACCTGTCATTTGACTTCCCTCTAAGTCTGTCACTGCATTTTTTTAAGGGAATTAGGAGGGATTAATGATCCTTAAATCCTAGATATCAAGCTTAGTTTTTGTGAAGTCCTTAAGTGATCAAATGACTATTTGTTTTAATTAGGCATGGGTACCTGAATGTGCACAGGAATTTGAAGGACGTTGTTTGGGTTGATGCCTAGTTATTTCTTTTTCTTATGGTGTGTGCAAATTGGACGGAGTGAGTCCAATGCCAAATCAAAGTTGTCACACAAATTTTTTTGTTATTTTTTTGCTTTTAGGATTTGATATTAGTAGTGTGTTTTAAGGTCTTCTTGTTAAAATTTCAAAACAAGTTTTGGATTCCACATTCATAAGGAAAATAAGTTGTATTGGTGATGATATATTCCTTTATAGATTGTGGGGCTAAAAATGAGAGGAAACCCTAATTGAATTGAACTCTTAAGTAGAAAATTTACTATCAGTGAATCTTTTCAGGCATCTCTTGTTAAGTAGTGGTTCAAACAAAGCAAGCAATACCACTACTAGAAATCAAATCAAACAAGGATTCGAAAAAATATTTTTTTGTGATTTTAGAAGTTTGTTCGATATTTTTTTGGAAAATTTCTTTATACTGGTGTCAAAGTCTAGAAATGATACCTGTGGATATTTTGGACTTTTCAATTACACCACCGACCGCAAACAATTTTGTGATTTTGTATGTTGTGTAAAATTTCCTAAGGATTCTTGAAAGCTAAATTTCACAAAAATTAGACAAGTAGAACAATTCCTAAAATTCTCGAATAGTAAAAATATATTGAAATCAGAGGAGATGACCCTCCTGTGGTTTGAGAATTTTTAAAACTTTTCTACAAGTCTAAATGCTCTGAAATTTGGAACAGATGTTCATGACTTGATTTGGAACCTTTGGATGAAAGTTCATGAATTGATTTTTGAAATCCGGATAGAAGTCTAGACCCGAAAATTAGAACACCAACACTTTGAGTAGGGTGGTGGTAAACAAGTCAAATAGCCAAACAATTGATTTTAAAAATCACCATCGTACAAGATCTTAATGTTTTTGATTCTAAAAGCTTGATTTAATATTTTTTGATAGTTTTTAAGATTTCTTATGTGATAAGAAAGAAGGCACTAACCTCAATTTCGTGGGAAGACAAGGAACTTCAAGCTTTTGCTTCCAAAAATCTCACTTTCTTCCTGTAGTACCTGCACACACGAGATGAAACAAAGAGGAGAGAATGAGATCTATGTATCAAGAAAGAGTAACAATGGTATGCAAAGCCATGCCACCCTAGTAGCGGTGCCAAAAAGTGATCGCGAAAAAGCATGATTTGTTAAAATTAGGTTTTTGGTCATTACAACATGCAAATCCGATCACTTTTAAAATTTGTAATTACCGATAGAGTATAAGGGAGGTAGAAATGTAAATTGATGTTCTCTTGCTTGCAATCACGGCAATCAACTTTCTTTTTGAATTTTTGATATGTAATTTTTTTTAGTTTTGAAATAATAGGCAACAGGAAGCAAATACATGAAATGAAACTATGCCTATAGGCTATAACTAAAGTGATAAGAGGAACCTCTCTCTAAGATCACCCTAGGTACATGAAGACCTAGGGCAATTAGAGAGAGTGTGAGTGCACTAACTAAAGGAGAAAGCAAGTAAATAAATTGTGACAAAAGCTAGAAAGGAAACTTATATTAAGGGAGAAAATTATTTTACAAAAGCTTGTAGTAGAATGCTTCTACTACAAAAATAAAATATGAAAGAACAAAATTTCTCCCGATGAAGATGGTGAAGAGGAAGGAAGCCTTGCTCCAAGCTCAGCTGCTCCTAGGCTTAGAAAGTTTTCTCCAACACCTTCCTTGAAATGCTCCTCCAAGTTGGTGATGATCCACTCTTGGCAAACCCTAGATAGGCATCCCTTTACACCTCCTAGAGTGGATAGTTTCCACTCTCAAACTCCTCCTTAGGGTTGACGTTCACCACCCTAAAAGTCCACCTCTTTGGCCGTCCTCCTTGCCTGGCTGACTCCTTGGCTTGGCATGGACACAAGGTAGAAGTGAATAGGAAGTTGAAGGCACCAAGAGGGCAAGAGCACCCCCTTAATGTTATTCTTCTTCTCCTCTTCTCCTTGGTCTTTGGGAATGGTAGAATGAAGGTGGTAATGTGCTTGAAGTATGTAGCCAAGGGTAAAGATATGGTGGGTAGTTAGTGGTATTTTTATAGGGTGGATGGGTGAAGGTTGGTGTTAACTAGGGTTAAGGGTGGCATGGTGTTATGGATGGCTAGGATCAAGGTGGTTAATGGATGGAGGGTGGATTAGGGTTGGTATGGAGTGTAGGGTTGTGTTGAGTGGTGGTTATCCTAGAGTTAGGTAGGGTTGGTGCCAATTTTAGGTGGGTTTAGGAGGGTTGGCGTGGGATGTGTTGGAGGGCTAGGATAGAATTATTTGGTGGTAGTTAAGGGATGGATTGGCGCCATTTAGAAGGGTGTGATTAAGTAGTGGTTAAGGTTTAGTTAGGTAGGGTTGGAGCTATTTTTAGATGGGGTTAAGGGTTAAGGGTTGGTGTGGAGTATGTGGAGGGTTAGGATAGGTTTATGAGGTGGTGGTTATGTGATGGAGGGTGGAGGTTAAATGGCACCAAAGGGAAAGGTGATTGGAGGTGGAGTTAAGGAAGAGTTGGCGCCAACCTAGGGTTCTAGAAGGTAAGTGTTTTGACACCTAAAATGGATCGTTAGGATGGGTTAGTAAGCTGGATGTAGGGTGGATATGTAGGAAAGAGTTGGCACCAACTTTAGGTGGTGGTTGTAGGGTGTGTTGGCGCCAACTTAGGGTAGGTTATGGGGTGGTTATGGTGGTGTAGAGGTGCCCTTGTTGGCACCATTATGAAGCGGTGAAAGGTGTTGGTGGTGGTTTTGGTTTTGGTGCCAAAAATGGGAAGGAGAAGGTGGTGGTTTTGGTTTTGGTGGAGGTTAGGTAATAGGAGCTAGGTGGAAGGTCATGTGAAGTGGAGAGGAGCTAAGTTAAGCTAAGCTAACTTAACTAGTAGGGTAGTAGTGGAGGAGTTGAGGAGAGAGGGCAGGAGCTGACTGAAGTAGTCTAAAGCTGAAGAGAACCTTCTCAGAGCTGATTTTGATTTGAAGAGGTCTTTATAGGAGCTCAACTACTCAACTTAGCTTGTTAATTCTTCTGCTAGCAGCTAAGCTTGAGTAGTAGAGCTAAGTTGAGTTGGTCTCAACTTACCTGGAGCTAGGTTGAGCTGGACCTGCTTCTCTTGAGAACTCCTGAGCTAACTTAGCTACTAAGTTGACAAGTAGTAGCTAAGCTAGAAGGAGTTTAGCTGTCGTAAGCTACGTGGAGGTGGGAAGTGCTGGACTGGAGCTGGCGTGAACTCATGTCAACTAGGTTGAGCTAGCTTGAGTTCCCAGTAAATTGATTGCAGCTAAGATGAGCTAGACTCAACTAAGTTGAGCTGGATCTAAGATAAGCTAAGCTGAGTTGAACTACCTTGAGCTGCCATCCAGCTAAGATGAGCTGAATGGAGCTTAGATGAGCTAAATCCAACCTAGTTGAGCTGTATCCAACTATGATGAGCTGGATTCAGCTATGGTCTAGCTGGAATGAGCTTCCTCTTCACCTTCTTCCTTCCTGAGTGCTAGGGTTTTAATGATCTGGCTATTTGTTCATCCCTAACACTCAAACAAACATGTGAAAAACACAAAAAATATGCAATGCGTGCCTATCCTAAAATGATGCCTAAATGTAGCTCGAAAACTTGTTTGCAGAAGTAAAATCCTAACAGTTGGATTAGTTTTAGGGCATAAGAATGATAATAAACTAGCATTTATCAGCACACAAATGTGGGAAGATCTATTTTCTTTATAAATGGCAAATGTGTACTAACACTTCAACCCCAATATGTAACCCTACTTGGCTCTATTTCCAATGTCCAATTTGATTCCAAATGTGACACCTTGAACTCAAACAAGAAGGTGAGTAGTCCAAGCTGTTGAGAGATTTAGAACATGTCCCTAATAGGCACAGGAAGCAAAGGGTTAGATCTTTCTAATCAAATCTAATCAACTCTGATCAAATAGCAATTGAATCAAGTAAATCAGGAAACTCTTACCTTGATTGAATTCTCTAGAAAGGTAAGGCAAGGTTGGATCCTAATTTTGTTTGTTTACTTTTCTAATCTTCCCAAGATAAAGAGGGGATTATGGAAGAAAAGAGAAGATGACTGACCTGTCTCTGTCATGGTTGCTTTGAGTTGATGATTTTGAGTGTGTGATTTACTTCAAAACAATCAAACAAAAGCAAGTTAGAAATCAAATCAAATTAAGATGAAAGGAATAGTGGTGAACTATGTGTTGCTCCCCAACAACGGTGCCAAAATGCTAACATGCTTTCGTTGAGTTTAAATATGCATCATAGTATAGTCAACAAAAGCGAATCAACATTTAAATTTATAAGCTCGGATGTGAGTTCGAGGTTGTCTCAGAGAGCAAAATAATCGCAAATAACCACTAATCAATTGAATAAAAAGAATCACAAGAGCTTAACAAAAATAAATATAATACTGAATGAATGCTGATATCAAACATAAAATGAATATAAGTGTTTGAGGCCAAAAAATTTGGTTTTCAACTAATCCAAAGGCCTTTCAACACCTAGAAATTTTCAAAACAAAGAGCGTTCACAAAATTCAATCCAAGCCTAAGCATAACCCAGCCCAAAACCCAGCCCAATTCGGCCAAAGGGCACCTGTGTGTGTGTGGGCGTGTGTGCGTATGGTGGTGAATGGGATGGGGATCCAACCCCTTGAGCTCTTTGGTACACCTTAAGGGAACAAAAGCCCTTTTGTTTCAAAATCCAAAACCTTTCTTCACCGATGTGGCATTGTGTGCCTCTTCTTCCTTGTCTTCTTTGTTTCTCAACATGGAGATGAAGCTTGTTAATCAATGTGCACGATGGTTGTTGGATCTCTAATCCAATGGCTCAGATGTGCTCTTTAAGAGGATCTACACCCAATGAGGGGGAGACACTCATTGAGAAGCAGTTGGAAGTGGCCGAATGGAGTTGGGGATGACGACAACTTCTAACATGGTACCTGCACAAGGAAACATGGCCTTCCGACCCAATTAAAGCCACTAAAACCTCTGATGCTACTCACTAGAGTAAAGCCCTAAGTTAATTGTGAGTGAGGGTAAGCATGTGTGGTCGTCGATGAAGCTTTGAAGAAGCCCCACCGGTGGCAATGGTAGCGGGTGTAGGCGTTGATGTAGGGTTCAATTGATCTGGGCAAAAGGTTTGTGGAGGTGTGGAGGTCCTTTTTCCCAAGTCAGCTTGGTTGGAGGAAGGCGGAGAGGGTGAGTCGATGAAGGTGGTGGTGACAACAGTGGTTAGCATCAAAGAAGGTGGAGGCATTGATGAACGAAGCCCAAGAGCTCCCTAAACTTAATTGGGAAGGAGAGGAGTAAAAGCCCTAAGTTAATTACACTAATAGAAAATGAGGAGGAGGTTGCCGATGTGGCCACTGGCGAGGGAGGAGGAATTTCAGAGCTGGCAAGGAGAGTTAGAGGCTTAAGCTTCATATGAAGCTTCATGGATGCATGGGAAGGCAAAGCCCTCTGCCTATTGTATGTGGTAGAGTGCGAGGAAGGGGGAAAGAGAAGCTCCGAGGTGCTTCCAATTGCTTCCGACATGGAAGAAGAAAGGAGGAAGAATCGACGAATTGGGCACCCCCTCAACTTGCTTAAGTCAAGGCCTTCTTATAGGAGAGGATTCCCTCTCAATTGAGTCAACAAATTTAACTTTTGATTGTGCATTTTGCCAACCTTGAGCTCAAAATTCTTGAGCTCGCCGACACCAATCTCAGCCACATTGGGGTGCAACAAGGTGCTTGATGGATTCGGCATGACTTGATGAACAATCTTGCCAAATTTGGCAAGATTTGGTGGAGATTTGAGGGTTCAAATCTTTGATGGAAGATTCGCATGCACAGTTAGATTCTTTCAATGTTTTGTTGCTGCTGCTGCATCTCATTGGAGAAGAAGATGAAGGTGGTGGACCTTTTTGCAAGGAAATCAAAATGTGGGGGATTTTGTGTAATGAAACATCAAAACTTAGGGGTTTCATGTAATAAACAAAAGCAAATGGGATAAAATGCAAACCAGATCAAGATGAAATCTGATTAGGCTCAAAATTTGGGGTTAACCTAATTTGGACCCAAAAAATCTAGTGGTGACCTCAAATTTGGGTTTTAAAATTGTTTGACTAGGTAATTTACACTATAACACAAAATAAAGCAAATTCCTACCTAAGTTTCCATTTTTGGTCAAAATGGGTTCCTTTGGTCAAAGTGAAGGTTCCAAACCTCATAGAATATTTTTCATTGATTTTTAGGAGGTTTATATTACATTTATTTCCACTGGAACCCATTCAATAGAAGTGAGGCTGCAATTAGGATTTTTATTAATAAAATAATCCTTAAATCTCAGAAAATCCTAATTTGGTCAGTTCAAGCCCACTTCTTGGAAATTTAAGTTCATTTAGCCTTGAATTAAGTACTGATTAACCCCTCAATTAATCTGCATTTGCGATTATTCATTAAAACAACAAAATCATCAAAATTTCCAGCCTCTCATATTCAGCTCAAAATAGAATTACGAACTTCTAATGCTTGTTAAGGAGCATTTATTCTTAGAGTTAGGCTAAAACAGGATAGTTATCACAGATTATGGTGTTATCATTATAGGGGTATTTGTAATTGTTGAGGGACTTTCATGTCAAGTACTAAAAAGCCAACTGGGAGGTAGAAGTCTTTAATCCGAACAATCACATCCTTAACCACCCCCTTTGGGGTTTTAACAGATCGATCACCCCATTAGATAGACACAGGTGTATGCTTGAGCTCTCCAAAACAAAAATGGTGGTAGAGGGTGGTCAAAATCAAATTAATTAAAGCACCTAAATCAAGGAGTGCTATGCCAAAAGTTAAATTTGCAATATTGCAAGAAATCAGAGGTGCTCCTGTGCCTTTCATTTTACGAGGTAGGCTACTCAAAATAATCAAACTAGCTTGTTCTGATAGCACAACCTTCCTAGGTGCTTGAGTCTTATACTTACGCTTGGGTGTACAGACATCCTTTACAAACTTCATGTAAGCCAAGATATGCTTAATTGCTTCAAGAAGAGGTATGTTAACTTGCACTTGCTTGAATATCTCCAATAACTCATTATCAGCTACATTTTTCTTTTCCTTAACTTTATCCAAGGCTTCAAGGTAAGGGATTTGGGTTTTAATCATGTCAGGTTCCTGGGCCTTGGGTTCCTCATGTTTGTCCTAAAATTGTCAATTATTTTGGGACTTGCAATTATGGGAGGGGTTGGCCATTGTGGGTCCTGGGTTTGGGACCATCAACGTAACTGCATTGTCTGAGGCACTGGAACTAGGGTTAGATCCTTGAGAAGAAGAGGTAAATCCTAGGGGTGTTTGTGGGGCTTGTAAAATCATATGGGCTTTTCCTGGGTTTTATTGGAACCCTTGAGGATTGTGGCCTCGGTTCATTACATTCGTCAGGTTTGGTTATGGCTAAGAAGAAAGGGATCCCCGTTATTTTGATTCCAACAGCTGGATCAGTTGTCCCTTTACTAAAGCCATTTCCTCATGGTGTTTTTGGTTCATCACTACCATCATTTTGACCAGGGTATCCATCTGGCTTTACTATGTAGGACCCACCCTATTCTTATTATAGGGTGGTCTATTAGGCTGCCCCTGCTGAAAGGAGGAAGGGTTAGGCCTAGGTTGGTTTTGGAGTTGGTTCGATTTTTGATTAGACCAAAAAATTAAGAAGTGTCATTATAGTTGCACTTGCAACGTCGTTTTAAAATAAATAAATGGAGGTGAGTCCGAGTGTCGGTCTCAGGGAGGCATGAAAATTGAATTTTGCTTATCACTTGTCACGGAAAGCGTGGAGTTTTGCTTGCGAAAGGTGCGGTTTGAAAAGCGAGAGAGAGATAGAGAGAGAGATTAGGGTTAGAGTTGTTTCTTGCTTGATCATGCAACTTAGACAGGAATTAACATAAACATCTAAACAGAAAGTACTTCATTAATCATGCAGCTTTAGTTCATAGCTTACAACATTAAATACATGCTCAAACAAAAGTGAAAGAAAGCTTAAAAGAAAAGAAGAGAGAGAGAGGGGGGAGAGCGGCAAGACAGCCACGACGATGGAGGCTCTATCGGTGGCTCGTCGTCTCCGACGATTACAAGAGGGCCTAAAGCTAGCTAAGAGAGGGGTAGAGTAGTTGCAAGGGAAGTGAATGCCTTGAATGAGTTGTTGGAGGGGGTTTAAATAGGGTTAAGGGCTTTCTAAAGAAGAAGGGGCTTTAGCGATGTCCGGGACGTTGCTAAAACCACTCCAAAAGTGTCAATGAAGCCCTCTAGCCTGCCGGTCAACTGCCTGTGCCGTTCTTCTTCACGCTCGATCCGCGGCCGCTGCGTGAGAGTTGTCCGATCGAAGACCGGACGGTTTAGATCTTCCTTGGATGCACTCGGATCGTGCCTCTGGCGCGCGTGTGCACAGGCGTCGCCGCCCGGCGTGCGCACGCGAGTAAGCGCTCGCGATTTGAGGGCATGCTGCATGGCGTGATCATGGCCGCCCGCTGCTGATCGAGCGGCCCAATTTCTCCGCGTGCTTCCTTTGTCTTCAATTTCACGCACTGTGCGGCTCAAACTCGCGTCGCGTGCATGCGGGCGTGTGCGCTAACCGTTACGCCACGCCCGCGCTTTGTCGCGTCGACTGCGTGGTTCTCGACGGCCGAGATTTGATCTCAGTTGATGGATGAAGTGGCGAGCGGTGGAGCGGGGGTGACGTGGCACAATGAGGGCCGTTGATCACCATATCAACGGTCAGAACTTCTTGGATCCCATTGTAGGAGCTCCAGATGTTGGATTTGGCCGATCTTGAGTCCGTTGGACTCCGTTCGTCGTTTTGAATCCATCCGTGTGGTCCGATTGCTCATCTGAGGCCTGCTTTGACAAGTACTTACACAAATGGCCATTAATACAGTTTTACAAGCAATCTTGGTACATGATGCATGCAATGCTCCCATTCTACTTATATTGTGCCTTTTATTCTTAAGATGGGCCCTATTTAGCAGAATTATCACTCCCTTGTGCAGTGTTATCATACCCCCATGCTTACTCCTTTCTAGTCCCTAGCAAGGTTTATTCTAGCCTTTATTATTATTATTATTTTAGAATTTAAGTAATTGCTTAGACACTTCTTCACTTGTCAATAGGAGGAAATATACCAAGATCTTAATCTACAAAGACTAAGCAGCGCCCGGGTGTCTGCCAAAATACGAATCGCCCAAATCCTTGCTTTAATGTATATAACTATACGTATGTATATGTATATATATATATATATATATTTTAGAATTTTTCGGAATTCAGTGTGGGTTGGTAACTTTTTACGGCTACCCAACCCACCAAAAACTCGGTCAAAACCCTAACTGCTAAGCATCTTGGTGTGAAGATTGTGATAGGCTCACTTAACGATAATTCAGACAGACTTCGGGTTTCTACACCCCTAGGTGATCGGAAAAAGAAATATATTTACCTGAAGGTGTATTTGTTCGATTGGTAGCTTTTTCCCTACGTTTGTTTTAATTTGGGGTCAACACAAGGATTTTTCCAGTGTATATCTCCCCGGCTTGTACTACTTCCCCACTTCTTCCTTAAGTGTTTTGGTTCTTTTTGTGCAGTTGTTGAGCTGGGCTCCGGACAACCGACTAATGGGCTATTACCCATGATCACTTGCCAGCCATACTCGTGCGGTGAGGTGTGGTTTATTTTCTTTTCTTCTCCTTTTTTTTTCCATTGGTGGCTTCCCTGATCTCAAATGTACCTAGAGGCAATGAAGAAGAAATGGTCCGTGGCTGTGTTCTAGACAACCTGCTATTGGTCTGTTACCCACAACAACTTGCCAGCCATACCACCCTAGAGAGTTCATTAGCTACCCAATTTCTGTCAAAATCTCCGAGGAGTGAGTCTGTGCAAAAATGTATGCAGATGCTTAGACTCAAAGTTTTTCTGAGTTAGAGGGTGAGTTGATAAGTCGTATACTTATCACCTTATTTAGTAGGTGGATTAGAATAGCTTAAGGTTGCAATGATTCGAAGCTAAATCCATATTTTAATGGACACCAGGGCTAATTAAGCCTGAAGGCCTAAAAAGTCTAAGTGTTTAAGTTCTTTTTGTATTATTTCCTACTATTGACAAGTTTCTAATGCCTAAGTTTTCTTCCTAAATTCAATTTTTTTTTAAATTTTACTTTTATTTTTATTCAGACTGATTAAATGAGCTCAGGATTATGCAATTTACCACCCCCCCATGCTTAAGTTGGATAATGTCCTCATTGGCAAGTACATGGATGCATAAGGGTTCAAAAAGACAGTACCTGAGTGACGTAAAATACCGCATCAGTCTGAATCCTATAGGTTGTCTCCCTGGAAGCGCTCAGTTTAATGCCTTCATCTGGGCGGTGCTCCGTGTCATCCCTCAACGAGGGTGACACTCTCCTTTGTGGGAACCTGGGCCAGGAAGTGCTTCAATCTTTGACCATTAACTATAAAAGTGTGCCTAGTGTTAGGATCAGTGATTTCAACCACCCCATTAGAGTAGGGCTTAACCACCCAAAATGGTCCTGTCCATTTGGACCTGAGTTTCCCCGGGAAGAGTTTTAGGCGGGCGTCAAACAGCTAGACTTGCTGGTTAGGCTCAAAGGTTTTTCTATGAATGAGTCGATCGTGGATGGCTTTCATTTTCTCCTTATATAGTCGACTATTTTCTAAGGTGTCCCGACGAATTTCTTCAAGCTCAGATAATTGGAGCATCCTCTGCGCACCGGCTAACTGGGAATCCATGTTACATTGCTTGACAGCCTAGTAAGCCTGGTGTTCCAATTCGACAGGAAGATGGCAGGCTTTGCCAAAGACCAAGCGATAAGGCGACATTTCTATCGAGGTCTTGAAAGCGGTCCTCCATGCCCACAAGGCATCATCAAGTCGTGTGGACCAGTCTTTCTTGTCAGGTCTCACAGTCTTCTGTAAAATGTTCTTGATTTGTCTATTTGAGACCTCGGTCTGCCCATTTGTTTGTGGATGATACAGGGTAGCAATGCGGTGGTTTACCCTATATTTTCTAAGTAGGGCACGGAATTGGGAATGGATAAAATGGCTTCCACCATCACTGATCATGGCCTTGGGTATTCTAAACTGGGAAAAGATGTTCTTCTTAACAAAGTCCATGACAGTCCTATGATCGCATCAGCGGGTGGCATTGGCTTCAATCCATTTGGAAACATAGTCTACCGAGACCAGGATGTACTCGAAGCCGTTGGATGGTGGAAAGGGGCCCATAAAATCGATACCCTAAACGTCGAAGATTTTGACAATCAAAATGGGCTGGAGGGGCATCATATCTTTCTTGGTCATGGTCCCTAGCATTTGGTAGTGTGAGCAAGTCTTGGCAAAGTTGTGTGCATCCTTAAATAGGGACGGCCAGTAAAATCCAGACTGTTAAACCTTTGCAGCTGTTTTCTTGCCAGAGAATTGGTCGCCACAAGCCTGGTCATGACAGAAGGAAAGCACACTCTGAACTTCATCATCGGGGATACACCTCCTGATGATCTGGTCAGAACAAAGGTGAAACAGCATGGGATCATCCCAGAAATAGTGCTTGGCCTCATCCAAGAACCTATCCCGTTGCTGTCTGGACCAGCTGTGGGGGGTTTGTCCTACAACCAGGTAGTTGACATAGTCATCATACCATGGCATTTTCTTGTCTGGCACAGCAGGATGTGTTCATCAGGGAAGGCGTCAGATAGAGGTAGGGAGGGTCCAATGTGATCTGGATGAAGTCTAGACAAGTGGTCAGCACCACATTCTTTGATTTGGCCTTGTCTCGGATTTCCAGGTCAAATTCCTGCAAAAGCAGGATCCATCTAATGAGCCTGGGCTTTGCGTCCTTCTTGGCCAACAAGTGTTGGATGGCTGAATGGTCAGTGTAAATCGTCACGTGGGATCCCAGCAAGTACGATCGGAACTTTTTAAGTCCAAAGACTACAGCGAGTAGTTCTTTCTCTATGATTGTATAATTTCGTTGGGCCTCGTCCAATGTTTTGCTGGCGTAGTAGATCACCACGGGCTTCTTATCTTGCCTTTGTCCCAGGACAGCGCCTATGGCAAAATCTAATGCATCACACATAATCTCAAAGTCCTGGGACCAGTCTGGGGGTTGAAGTATAGGTGTGGTGGAGACTAAGTCCCGGAGGGTGTGATAAGCCTGGATGCAATCAGAAGACATGTGGAATATGGCGTCGTTAGCTAGAAGGTCGGTCAAGGTTTTGGAAAGCTTGGAAAAGTCTTTAATGAACCTTCGGTAGAAGCCAACATGTCCTAGGAATGAGCGAATCTGTCAGACCGAGCTAGGTGGAGGAAGTTTGGAAATCAAATCAACCTTAGCCCGATCTACCTTGATGCCCCTATGCGATATGATGTGACCGAGGACAATTCCTTCTTGAACCATAAAATGGCTCTTTTCCCAACTTAACACCAAATTAACCTCGATACATCGTTTCAAGATTTTCTCCAAGTTGCTCAGACAATGGTCGAATGAATTCTCGAATACAGAGAAATCATCCATAAAGACCTTTAAGTATTCACCCACCATTTCTGAAAAAATGGCTAGCATGCAACGCTGGAAGGTCGCAGGTGCATTGCATAACCCAAACGGCATTCAATGGAATGCAAACATGCCATACGAGCAAGTGAATGTGGTCTTTTCTTGATCCTTCGGAGCAATTGCGACTTGGTTATATCCTGAATATCCATCCAGGAAGCAAAAATACTTCTGCCCTGCCAATCTTTCAAGGATTTGGTCAATGAATGGCAAGGGGAAATGATCCTTCTTAGTGGCTTCATTGAGCTTCCTATAATCAATACACACCCGCCATGCTGTGGTGGTGCAGGTGGGGATGGATTCGCCATGATCATTGCTAATGGTGAGCCCAGCTTTCTTGGGAACCACTTGAGTGGGCCTCACCCAGGGGCTATCGGAGATAGGATAGATGATGTCGGCGTCAAGTCACTTGATAATTTCTTTCTTAACGACCTCCCGCATGTTTGGGTTTAAAAGTCTCTACATCTGGCGGGAAGGTTGTGCCCCGTCTTCCAGGTAAATCTTATGGGTGCAATAGGTGGGGCTAATTCCTCTTAAGTCAGAAATGGTCCAACTAATGGCGGCCCGATGTTCTGAAAGGGTCGCAGTCAACCTGAGTTCCTGATCCTTGGTCAGATGAGAATTAATAATCACTGGGAAGGTCTGGTCAGGTCCCAGGAAGAGATACTTGAGATTCTCGGGCAATGGCTTAAGTTCAGGTGCGGATGGAACCACAGTCGATGGGAAGGGAAAGGGCGGGAGTTGATTAGCATCGATCTCCTCAAATGGTGTTGTGTGATGGTACTCAGCCTTACAGAGGTCCATGGGTAATGATAGTGATGGGTTAGAACAGTCAATATGAGTTTGGTGGTCTGATACAGAACTGAGGGTGAGGCATTCCTCGATCAGTGTTTCCACGGGATCATGTTCCTCAACTCAATCGCAATCAAAAGACTTTGTCACCCGGAAGATATCCAATTGCATTTTCTTGTCCCCGAAGGCGATTTCCATACATCCCGTGTCACAATCAATGTTTGCCTTAGCCGTAGCTAAGAAAGGTCTACCTAAGATTATGGGTGCATTCTGTAATTTTTCAGGGACTTCCATGTCAAGCACCAAAAAGTCGATCGAGAAATAGAAGTCCTTGACCCGTACAATCACATCCTTGACAACCCCCTTCGGGGTTTTCACTGATCTATCAGCCAGCTGGATGGTGACAGGGGTTGCTGTCAACTCTTCGAAACCAAATTGGAATCAAATTGATATTCACCTAAGTCCAGGAGTGCTCTATCAAATGTCATGTCCCCGATATTGCAAGAAATCAGGGGCGCTGTTGGGTCAGTTCGCTTGAGTGGAAGGTTGCTTGATATTACGAAACTTGCTTGTTCAGAGAGAATAACCTTCCTAGGTGCTTGAGGTCTCGACTTACGCTTGGGTGTACAGGCATCCTTTAAAAACTTGGCATAAGCAGGGATGTGTTTGACGGCTTCAAGGAGCAGAATATTAATCTGTACTTGCTTAAAGATTTCCAACAGCTCCTCAGCTTCCACGACATTCTTCTTTTTCTTGGTTGTTTCCAAGGCCTCACGGTAGGGTGTCTGAATGTGGATTGGTTCTATTTCTGGGTCCTTGGTTGGTGCCTCTTTTGAGTCGGGTATTTCAGCGGGTGAAGTCTCAGGGAGAGTCGGCCATTTGGGATCCTGGGTCTTGGTGCCGCTTCTCAAGGTCACCGCATTCGCAGAGGCATTAGGGCCATGGGTTGATCCTTGAGAAGACGAGGACGAAGAAGCACCAAACCCAGGGGGTGTTTGCGGTGCTGGCTAGACCATGTGAGCCTGCTCCGGGTTGCCTTGGAACCCTTGCGAATTGGGGCCTCTGTTAATTATGTTTCGCGGGTTCGGTTGTGACTGGGAAGGTAGGGATCCTTGTTGTTTACAGTCCAAGAGTTGGCTTAACTGTCCCTTTACCAAGGCCATTTCCTCCTGATATTTCTGGTTCATGTCAGCCATCATTTTTATTAGGGTGTCCATTTTATTTTGTGGGGGAGGGGCCACCCTATTCTGATTATATTGGGGTCTAACTGGTGGTCCTTGCTGATAGGGGGGCAAGTGTGGCTGCTGGTTTGGCCTGGGCTAGTTTTGGAATTGCGGAGGTTTCTGATTTGTCCAACCAAAGTTGGGATGGTTACGCCAGCCAGTGTTGTAGGTGTTGGAGAAAGGGTTCGGTTTCGCATAACCTTGGACAGCTTACACAATTGTTCGAGGATAGCCGATGTCGATGGAGAGGGAAGAGAGTAATCAAGGGTTGAGGGAGCAAAGGTCCCTCCCTGGAATATGGTCAGGGGTTGTTCCAAGTTCAGTTGGGTTAAGGGCTGGACCTGGTCAACATTATGCGCTCCCTTTGCTAGGGAGAAAGTCTGTAAGGGGTTCCTGGTTTGGTTCAGTAGCTCATCAATCTTTTTGTCCACCAATTCCACTCGACCCAGTTTCTTGGCAATGATGTCCATGTCAACCATCCCAGAATTTTCTTGTACCTCATAAATCCCACCACGGGGTTGACTGGACCTGTTAAACTGGGTCATGGAGGCATTGTTGAGCGAATTCTCGCTCATAGACTCAAAGAGCTCAAACACGCTCTCCTCGTCCTTGTTCAGGAAGTTCCCCCTGCATGAGGCATCGACGAAGTTCCGTAGGTTACTGTCCAGACTGTGGTAGAAAATCTGGGTCAATTGCCACCTTGGTACTTCGTGGTGTGGTCATTTCCTCAAGAGTTCATTAAATCTTTCCCATGCCTCATGAAATTGCTCCCCACCCTGGAGTGTAAAGGTAGTGATAGCTCCTCTGAGGGCATTGGTCTTTCTTATGGGGAAGAATTTCTTTAAAAATGCATGCCTCAGTTCTTCCCAGGTGGTGATGGGTCTACCTAGGGTTCTAAGCCAATGAGAACCCTTGTCTCTTAATGAAAAGGGAAACATCTTGATTAGAACAATGTCAAGGCTAATGTTCCTAGGTTTCATGGTTTGTGCTATGCGGTCGAGATCCTCTAGGTGCTGAAAGGGGTCCTCATTTGAGCTTCCATGAAAGTGGCTCTGGATCAGACTTAAGACATTCGGTTTTAGCTCAAAATCATCTCCCCCTTCGGGGATCCTAAGGTGCAGCTCGACTCTAATAGCGGAGGGATTATAGAAATCGCGGAGGGGCCTCGGCTGATCCTGAAATGGTGGTATATCAAGTGGTGGTTGCCTTTGTATGTCTTGGAAATGTGGTGGTGGTTGTTCTTGTGGGTTCTGTAGCCGTTGTATGGCTTGCATGATGGTGTGGATTTGCTGTTGCTGAAGCCGGTGTTTTGCATTAATTTGGGCTTGGATGCTGGCCATTGCGTCTGGTGGGGGTTGATCCTCAGCCTCATCTACCCTAGGTTCCGCCATGTTTCTAACAGAATCGCGTTGCCTAGATTCCTGCCCCAAAACACACAACTCAGGATGCAGTGAGCATCTCTTGTGCATACACTAGAGAAGAATAGGAGGGGATGCAAAGGGAGACAGATGCGAGAAATGTGTTTCAATCAAGCACACAAGCCTAATCCTTATGGTGTATTCCTTAGGAGACCTAGAAATCTCACAAAGGGTGATTAAGTCCATAAGCACTGGACTCCCCTTCCCAAGGCTAATCTGGCCAGGTTGATTATGAGGGGATTGCAGGGAAGGTGCTTCCTTTGGCTTGCGCCTTCAGTTCCGTAGACCCCACAACCGCGGTCGTTTGACACTACCCCGCAGCCTAGTCACCAGATTCTACCAAGGGAATGAAAGCCAAGTGCCTAGCAAACAAAACCTCGCCTTTTGAGACTTAACTCAATCCTGCCTAGGGCACGTCTACTCAGTTTTAAAGGGCTAGGATAGTGCTTGTGCTAGGGTTATGTGATGAGGTGTTGATTGAGGTGGTGCCTCTTAATTTTCCACTTTCAAGGTGTGTGCTTCTATCAAAACATGGTTTTCAAGCAAGGATTTTTAAGATGTGGTGTCTTTTAGTGTTTCATCCTTACTTTAGTGCTTTTTAGGGTTGACGTGTCTTAATGTTTTCAGAGAAGTTTTAGTGGGCACGTCAAGTTTTGCACACAAATTGGTGAAATTAGATTTCCTTTTATTCTGTAGAGGCTCTAAAACCTTAATGTACTCATCCTAATGATCATGCAGCTTCTATTAGATGAGTCAGTTTTAGGGTTGAGTGGTGCGGCCCAGGTCAACTCACAGTGGCTTCGCAAACACCACTCAAAAAAGAGAAGAGAACACTCTATGAATTTATTCAGAATATTAGAGTGTACATTTTTTTTTGTGGGGTGATGTGTTAAGGATGTGGGTCAAGCAATCATACACCACGCTAATTTTTTTCAATTTTTACAATTTCTTTAGTTTTTTCACGAAAGCAAACAATCATGAGTGAAGAATTACTCACTATCAGTCCTTGTTGTGCCTACTCCCTTGTTACCGTCGTGGGATGCGTCGCTTCACCGTCCAAGCGCCGAATTCCTGCAACCATCAAGTAAAAAGGAAACAAGGCATTAGACGATGTGAGAATGGATGTGGAATGGAGGTGACAAAACAAATCCGTTGCTTCCTCAGCAACGGTGCCAAAAACTGATGTGCGGTTGTGCATGTGTGTTAAGAAGTGTCGTTATAGTTGCACTTGCAACGCCAGTTTTAAAATAAATAAACGGAGGTGAGACCGAGTGTCAATCTTAGGGAGGCATGAAAATCGGATTTTGCTTATCACTTGTTGTCACGGAAAGCGCAGAGTTTTGCTTGCAAAAGGTGCGGTTTGAAAAGCGAGAGAGAGATAGAGAGAGAGAGAGATTAGGGTTAGAGTTGTTTCTTGCTCGATCATGCAACTTAGACCGGAATTAAAATAAAGATCTGAACGGAAAGTACTTCATTAATCATGCAGTTTTAGTTCATAGCTTACAAAATTGAATACATGCTCAAACAAAAGTAAAGGAAAGCTTAAAAGAAAGGAAGAGAGAGAAGGGGGGGAGAGCGGTGAGGCAGCCATGGCGGTGGAGGAGGCTCTATCGGTGGCTCATCGTCTCCGGCGATTACAAGAGGGCCTAAAGCTAGCTAAGAGAGGGGTAGAGTAGTTGCAAGGGAAGTGAATGCCTTGAATGAGTGGTTGGAGGGGGTTTAAATAGGGTTAAGGGCTTTCTAAAAGAAGAAAGGTCTTTAGCGATGTCCGGGACGTCGCTAAAACCACTCCAAAAGTGTCGATGAAGCCCTCCAGCCTGCCGGTCAACCGCCTGCGCCGTTCTTCTTCTCGCTCGATCCACGGCCGCTGCATGAGAGCTGTCCGATCGAAGATCGAACGGCTAAGATCTTCCTTGGATGCGCTCGAATCGCGCCTCAGGTGCACGTGTGCGCGGGCGTCGTCGCCTGGCATGCGCGCTCACGATCTGATGGCACACCGCGTGGCGCGATCACGGCAGCCCTCTGCTGATTGGGTAGCCCAATTTCGCTGCATGCTTCCTTCGTCTTCAATTTCACACACCGCGCGGCTCGAACCCGCGTCGCGTGCATGCGGGCGTGCACGCTAACTGTTGCACCACGCTCGCGCTTTGTCGCGTCGACTGCATGGTTCTCGGCCGTCCGATCAAAGATCGACGGCCAAGATTTGATCTCAGTTGATGGATGAAGTGGCGCAATGAGGGCCGTTGATCACCAGATCAACGGTCAGAACTTCTTGGATCCCATTGTAGGAGTTCCGGATGTTGGATTTGGCCGATCTTGAGTCCGTTGGACTCCGTTCGTCGTTCTGAATCCATCCGTGCGGTCCGATTGCTCATCTGAGGCCTGCTTTGACAAGTACTTACACAAATGGCCATTAATACAGTTTTATAAGCAATCTTGGTACATGATGCATGCAATGCTCCCGTTCTACTTATGTTGTGCCTTTTATTCTTAAGATGGGCCCTATTTAACAGAATTATCACTCCCTTGTGCAGTGTTATCAGCCATCCAAGGTTATATGTGTTTGAGAATGGACCAGGCTTAGAGTAACCTTGGATAGTGTTGGCATCTTCAAAAGTAGAGGGTGCCAAAGGTGAGGGAAGGAATAATCAAGGTATGAGGAAGCAAAGGTCCCTCACTGGAATGTAGTCGGGGGTTGTTCCAGGTGAATTTGGTTCATTGACTAAACCAAGTCAACATTATGAGCTCCCTTGGTGATGAGGTGCGGCTCATCATAGTTAAAATGCCCAAGTTAAGTTAGAAACTAGGTTAAACACTACATTATTAACACAAGAAATGGGCTAAGTGTGAAAATAGCAGCAATGACCTAAAATAGCAAATTGAGGTTAAAAATGCATAATTAGGTCAATTAATGAGATATTCTATTAATAAACACAAAATAATGATCCATTTGCAAATTAACACATGCTTCAGTTCAAATGTTCAAATTAAAAGTGAAATCATGTTCTTAAATGTTCAATTAAACTTCAATGAAAACGTCATTGCATTTGGGTATCATTAGGACCCTGCATTAATGACTTTACATATAGGTCTTTATTTCATTTACATCTATTCACATTTAAATGCCCAAGGACCATTTGAAAAATTACAGGGACCTTTTTGAAAAACTTAAGGACTACACTGCATTAAATCTCATCACTTATGGGTCACCTTGCAAATCTTCTACCCTTTCAAACTTTAGGGTCTTTCTTGTAAAATGCCAACACACCTGATGTCGTGGGTGCACTGTAGCACCAAAGAACACAGTGCATGGGCACCGTTGAACACGATGCACAGGTACCGTTGATCCCTTATGCATTTGATCTGATGGTTGATCTTGATCCAATTAGCACGTGCCTTCTTGTGAAGGACCCTTACCTCTTCCAAATCCATCTAGTGGCTGACATTTGATTCTAAGCATCTCACCTTCCTCGGAGCTCATCCCCACCATTAACCCTATCTATGCCTAATCGCACCTAATGGTGCTCAGATCACCTTGAGTCGGTCATTCACTCCTCTCCAGTTTCTTCTTCTCACATTACCCCAATTCCATCGCCATGGTAGTGGAAATCCATCTCTTCGACTCTCCTTGCCGCTACAGATTACATAACACCTGAGGGAAACATCAAGCTCCACTAGAGGGCTTTCAAATCGCTGGAGATCCTTCCTCCTTCCTTGCTGCAGCCACCAATTGCAGATCTTCTTCAAGGTCCCATTCTTCCATTTAGGCTAGGATCTAATGCTCTCTAGGGTAAATATTAGTGTAGTGTAGATCAATTAGAGTAGAATTAGTTAGTTAATTCACGAATTTGCTTGATTAGTTAGGAGTAGAATAGCTTAGGTAGGTTTTCACCAATCCACCTCTTCTAATCAATTCAGATTAGAGGAGAAGAATTTGCTTTCATTCATTTATTCACTAATCTCTCTCTTCACCTCAGAATCACATTCTACTCTTCCTCGCGAATGTAATTCACTGACCCTCTCCTTCATCAGAGCATTCGGTAGATCTGAAGCTCATTAGCTTTTAGATCTGTTAAAGCACTCAAAATCAATTTGAGGGCATTCCATTCAGCCCAGACAATCATTAATTCCCTCACCATGGATTTAATTAAGTTGGACTCACTTGAGTTATGCAGATTTGTTTCTCATGCTCGATCAAAAGATTAAGGTTCCATTTGGTTTTAATACATTTCAATTAAGTGAATGAAGCTTCTCTCTATGTAATTGGATTTAATGTGATGGGTTTGACCATCTGGGATTGGATTTTTATAATTTAATAATCTCGAACCCAATTTTAGCTTTGTTACTATTTTTGAGGTAGCTTTGGCCAAGGAGAATCTAATGCAATGATTTGAGGCCAAAGCAATGACCTACTGAATTCTAAAACATTGTTAGATAATCCTGAATACCAATTAATGGTGTGCAGGATAATTAGGTAATCACATCACTTGAACGGAGCTACAGGAAATGCCCATCTGGGCAACAACTGGATTCTAGCCAAATTGGTTTGAATCAGATTTTTGGTAGTTGAAATGGATTTGAATGTTAATGAGGGCCAGGATGTGGTTTTAATGCATTTTGAAGGTCTAATTTGAATACGAGCCTTCATGTTGTCTATAGCATAAGGCAAGAATTGAATTAGGGTTTTAGATGTATTTGGAGTTGAATATGAAATTCATTGTGTCTTGATCATGCAAGGAACATTTGTGACAACTTGAAATGGATTTTTAGTATCTTGATTCAAAATAGCAATAGTAGCAGTTGTTGCCCTATTTTGTTAATCTGAATGGATTTTCCTTGGATTTCAAATTCCAAAGTTTGAGTGGTTTAAGGATGAATTAGATTTTTAGGAATGAATAGCTCCTAGATATTGTTTTTAGATGTGAAGGGATCATGGATTTGACTCATATCAGACCTGAAAAGGTCTAATGTCAGTTCTTGATCAGTTGCAGCAGAATGGCTGCACAGTAGCTGTATCTTGGACTTTCAAAAGAGATTTTAAGTTGATTTGAATGTTGTAGTGAGTTGACAATGTGTTATAATGCTAGATCTTCATTTCCAAGCATTCATGTACCTTTCATTGATTTAAATCTGATTGGAAGTGCTTGTAATTGTTATTTAAGTATGCTATCAGCAGCATTTAAATGGATCTGAATGTCCAAAGGGTGATTTTAGTGAAATTGAAGCTAAAATGCATGTTTTAATGCTCAGAACTATTTCATGCTGATGTCTGGACAATTTTGAATGTCTATCTCCTTTTTCCAACCACTTAAGCCCAATTAGATGCCTTAAATCCTTAGTTCAAATTCATTAAAGGCCACTTTTGGGTGAGATTTGTAAATGAATAAAAATCATAAAAAAAATCACCAAAAAATAAAATAAACTTTTTTGGAGTAAGATCAAGTATTTTTCTAGGTGCATGCAATGTTGCAAAGTAATCCGAATCCCCAACTTGATAGAACAAACTAGCTAATGGTTCGGTCTACTTTGAAACTCAATAAAAGAAATCATTCATAAATCACAAAAGGAACTCTCTCTCTCATCTCACCTTCTCTCTCTCTTCTCCTACTCTATAGAATATACAAATATTATAAAAACTCAAAAATACACAAAAATACATAAAAATACCTTGTACATTGTATTTATACTTGTAAATATAATTTAATACTAAGATATATGTAGATATTGTACTATATGTAAATAATGTACATAAATAACATATAATTGCATTATATATATTTAAATAAGTATTTAGAATGAGTTATTATATATATATCTTTATTGTCTAATTATATATTAATTTATATTAAAGTAAATGTATATAATCCTAAGTAATTATAAAAACCTATGTATATGTCTATTACCACAATTAATATTGTACATACGTATTTAACTAATTTTTATATACTGTACCATACCTGTATATTAATTTATTTATGCACTTATTGTAATTAATTAAGTTATTAAGTTAAAATAAAATAGTTTGGTAAATTAAGTTATTACTGAAGTAATCTATACTGTACATATATATATTAATTTTAAATATTTTCAACTTATTTATAACATAATTATACTGTATAATAGTATATATACGTTAATTATGTGTATAACTATTTAAAACATGCCTTTAAATGTATATAAATTAAAATAAAGACTCTAAAATAAATTAAAAATGTTTAATAAAAAATTTAATATATAAATTAACTATTTATAAAGTAAATTTCATGATTAATTTAACAATTTGTACATGAATTAACAAATTAAACTTTAATTTAACGTGCATAATTTCCTAACTTTAACTAATTTTAATATATATTTAAATAACCTATTTCCCTAAATTAATTATATGATTATATAGACCTATATAAGGGCTTTGTAACCATATAATTTATTTGTAAAATGGAATTAATTATGGCCATCAAATTGAGGGCCAAAATCATGAAATTAGAACGTGCATAGTGCACCTGCTATGCTCAATTGAGCACCGTGGAAGGTCCCACATCGTAGGCGACAAAGCCTTCGAAGCAGTATAAAAGGAATTATGTACACCGGCTTCTCAGTCATCATATGCGCTGGGTGCACACATTACCTATATCCTCTCTATCCTGACCTTGAGCATATTATGAGCATATATTTGAACAGTGCTAGGCTGGGGGCTGTGCGCTATGCTAGGCTTGTAATGGGCCTGCTATTAAGACTAAAATGAAAATTTAGGAAAATGTACCCTAAATGAACTAGGGTCGGCCTAATAGTAGTCTGGTCTCATCCTCTTGGGTGCTGTGTATCCCATGAAAGGCTGACTCACCCCTTATAAAACCTAATTTTTGACTTAACTGAACAGTAATGCAAGTGCCATGTGTGAGAGAGGACTTGAAAAATTGGCTAACTATCGAAGAAGAGAGAAGAGGGGCGTAAGAAATTCTAAGTGTTAGTGTGAGAATATGTGCTGTGTTGTGATCTTGAGTGTGTTATGTATATATGTATAACATGTATATGTATACAGTGCACATATGTAAATAGTATAAGTATATAATATATTTGTATAATAAATAATATATATAATGTATATGTATATATAGGTAATATATATATAAATAAGTATAAATAGAATAGTATAGGTGTGCTTGAGCCTTATATATATAAATAAATCCTAAGGCTTTTAGTGATGAATATACTCGTCACTATAGATATGTATAAATGTCAGTAAACATATTCTTTTACCTTATGTTTTGTACATGTTTTTTACTAAGGCTATAGTAACACTTATTTATGTCACTGAATATGTTATTAAAGTTAATGCTATATGTTAGTATATTTAGTCTAGTGTACATTAGTAGTTATTTTTATACCTATACTTAAGTATTATTTAGAATAATTGTATGTAACTAACACCGAGTAGTTATACTTAGTTTCTGATGCTTGTCTAGTTGTAAATATGTTTAAGGCATTGTAGTGAATATTAATTGATTCTTTTGTACATAATTGACCAATTCATTCATTATTTGATTTATTAATTCATTTTGTAAATAAAATTAATATTTTTGGAATAAAAGAATATTTTTGGAACATAGAGAGTGATATATATACAATAATTACCTCCAATGAACGACCTGGAATAAACAATTAAAATTTTGTAAATAAATAAAATAACACAACATCTATTTGCAATGTGACAATTATCCTACGACAATGACGTTTAAAAAACATCGTAAACATCATTTTTAACATGCAAATGGTTTTGTCAATCACTTGGTCAGGCAGAAGGCTTGCCTAGGGGCTCGAGATTGATTCAGAAGCTCATCTATTTTTTTGTCCTCCAATTCAACCTGATCCAGTTTCTTGGCTATAATGTCCATGTCAATCGAACTTGAATTAGTTTAAACCTTATAACTTCCACCACGAGGTTGACTAGACCTTTTGAATGTAATTATGGAGGCATGATTAAGCAAGTTCTCACTCATTGACTCAAAAAGTTAAAATGTGCTTTCCTCATCTTTATTTAGAAAGTTGCCTTTGCATGAGGCAACTACGAAATTCCTGAGGGTGCCATCCAGACCATGTAGAAAATCTAGGCTAATTGCCACCTCGGAATCTCATGGTCTGGGCATTTCCTCAATAATTCCTTAAATCTTTCCCATGCCTCATGAAATTGTTCTCCACTTTATTGGGTGAATGGAGTAATGGCTCTCCTAAGGGATTGGTTTTTCCTACAAGAAAAGTTTCTTCAAGAAGGCATGCCTCAGTTCTTCCCAAGTGGAGATAATTCCCCCTATTGTTCTAAGCCAGTGAGATGCCTTGTCTTTCAGGGAGAATGGGAGCATCCCCTCCTTTAGGGACCCTAAGATAAGTTCAACAGTAATGGCAGAAGGGTCATACAAATCATGGAGAGAACTTAGTTGACCCTCAGGGGGGGTCATGGTGGGTTTAGAGGTGGTTGCCCTTGAGGGTTTTGAAGTCAGTGTATGGCCTGCATTATAGCCTGGATCAATTGCTGCTAGAGTTGGTGGTTGGCAATGATTTTGGTGTATGATCTTGAAGCTACTGTAGTATAGCGCGATTTGATGGCTAAGCGCACAAACTTAAGGCAAAATATTAGTAATAACAAAAAGATTTGTACAAATAATTCAAACCACAAAGGACATAATGTATAGTGGTTCCCCACTCACTTGGGTACTCCACTACCTAAGCCACCTAGCTTAGGATTTTTAACTCGATTCCCTTAACCCCAAGGGAATCACTATACTAACCAAGTTAATTAACGGGTTACCTCAACCCAAGTACAACAACGGATTCCTTACAACCCAAAGGATGAGCAAGAAGCTCAATACAAAAATAATAGCACCAGTGTAAGACAAGTAAAAATCTTACAACAAGGATTCCCAATCCTCTCAACAATAATTACAATAATATTATCGAATAGAGAGCCTAGAAAGGACGTGAATCACCTTGAAAATGCGTAAGAAAAACACATCAATGAGTTTGCAAAAGTGTAGAGAAATTTGAGAATCGCCAACTATTTCTTCTCTTGAGAAAGTAGTGGAAATATGAAAATTAAGCTCTAGGAATTTCTCTCTTATTTCTTATATATAAACTAAGAGTCCAAGGGTCTTTTAATAGAGTTAGGACCTTAGTTACTCGTCCACTAGACATTGGGGTTTAAATCCCAACATTCATGGTCTCAAAATAAAATTTTCAGCTGTTCAAATTTGAACCAACAGCTAACTGGTACTGGTACTGAAGTACTGGTACAGATACTAGTTGCTCACAATTTTTCTGCAGGTAGCACACGAAAGTCCTCGTACCAGTACTCATCATGGGTACTGGTACTTGTGACTCCAAAGTTTAAGACTCACTAGCATTATGATGTACCTGTACTAGTACTCATCATCGGTACCGGTACTTGTAAAGTGATAATGCTACATTTTATGGTGATAATTCTGTCAATCAGGATTTATCTTAGGGATAATATGCACAAAGAATACACTGTAAATGGGCATAGGAGCATGACATGCATCACACATCAAGATTGCTTGTAATTTAATGTTAATAGACATTTGTACAAGTTCATGTCAAAACAGGCCTCAGATGAGCAATCGGACCACACGAATGGATTCAAAATGACGAACGGAGTCCAACAGACTCAAAATCGACCCAATTCAACATTCGGAGCTCTCTCAAATGGCCCAAGAAGTTCTAGCCATTGATCTGATGATCAACGGTCCACTACGTGCCACGTGGCACCCGATTGACACATCCAAGCCACCGCCCCACCTCTTCTAACATCGCAGAGACAAATCTGAGATGCTCGATCTTCAATCGGACGATTGAGAGCCGTGCACCCTCCGCGACAATCCACGTTCTCAGCGTAGCGGTCTGCGCCTCAACCTCGCACTGAGAGGAGAGGGATTGAGCCACACTGCACATCAAATCCAAGGTGAAGGCGCACGCGAAGAAATTGAACCGTCGATGAGCGTGTGGACGGAGCGGATGAAGGCACGCGGTGCGATCGTGAGCGCTCATTCCAGACGCACGCAATGACGTGTGGGGCAAGTGCTACACAAGTGCGATCCGCGAGTGCGCCCTTCGCGCAATCTCAATTGTTCGATCTTCGATCGGACAGTCCTCAAGGTGCGCACTTGGATTGCGAAGAGGAGGAAGCACGACACACACGGAGGACTGGCAGGCAAGGAGGCTACACCGACGATTTTGGCATGGGTTTAGCGACGTCTCGGACGTCGCTAAAGCCCCTATTCATTTATAAAGCCCTTCCTCATATATAAGCCCCTTCCAACTACCCATGTAAAGCATTCAATTCCCTTGCAAGTCTTCTACCCTACTCCTAGCCACCATTAGCACCCTTTTGTAATCGTCAGAGTCGACGAGCCACTGACGAAGCCCTCCTCCACCGCTGTGGCTGCCTCGCCGTATCCTTTCTCTATCTTAGCATTACTTTACTTTAGCTTAAACATTTGTCTATGGTTGTATTTACAAAAACTTAAGTTGCATGTTAAATGAAGATGTTTCTTTCTAGCTGTTATCACTCTTTTTTTTACCATGTTTTTTTTTTCCTTATTGTGGGTTGCATGAATGACATGATCAAAAGATTCTAACCCTACTCTCTCTCTCCCCCTCACTCATTCTCTTCTCTCGCATTTTCTCGCAAGCAAAACTTGCCATTTTCGTGACGACGAAGTGATAGAAAACCTGATTTTCACGCTTCCTTGTGTTCGACACTGGGACTCACATCTATTTCTTTATTGAAAATCGACGTGAATAAAGCATAAGTTTTTGGCACTATTTCTTTTCTAAATAAAAAAATAAAAAATAACAAAATAAAAAAATGATGAATTTAGGAAGAAAAACTTAGGAATTAGGAACTTGTCAATAGTGGGAAATAATATGAAAAGAACCTAAACACTTAAACTTTTCAGGCCTTCAGGCTTAATCAGCCCTGGTGTCCGTTAAAATATGGATTTAGCTTCGAATCCTTGCAACCTTAATTTAGGGTGATAAGTATACAACTTATTAACTCGACCTCTGAATCGGAGGGACTTTTAGTCTAAGCATCTGCACATGTTTTTGCACTGACTCACTCCTCGGAGATTCTGACAGAAATTGGGCAGCTAATGAACCTTCTAGGGTGGTATGGTTGGTAAGTTATTGTGGGTAACAGCCCATTGGCCGGTTGTCAAGAGCCCAGCCACAAGACCACTTTCTTCCTATTTCCTCTAGGTAAATTTGAGATTAGGGAAGCCACCTGCTAAACAAAAAAAAGAAAAGAAGAAAAAAAGAAAAAATAAGCCATACTTCACCGCACGAGTATGGCTGGCAAGTAGTTGTGGGTAACAGCCCATTGGCAGGTTGTCCAAAGCCCAGCTCACTAAATGCACAAAAAGATCCAAACACTTAAGGAATAAGCGGGGAAGTAGAGCGATCCGGGGAGATATACACTAGAAGCACCCTTGTGTTGACCCCAAATAAAATAAAAGTAGGGAGAAAGTTACCGATCAGACAGATACACCTTCAGGCAAATACTTCCTTTTCCGGTCACCTAGGGGCGTAGAAACCTGAAGTCCATCTGAATTACCATTGAGTGAGTCTATCACGATCTTCACACCAAGATGCTTAGCACTTAGAGTCTTTTTTCGAGTTTTAGGTGGGTTGGTAGCCGTAAAAAGTTACCAACACACTCTCAACTCCAAAAATCCAAAAAATGAGAAAAGATGAAAAAGAGAATATATATATATATATATATATATATATATATATATATATATATATATATATATGCCTTAAAGCAAGGATTCAGGCGATTCACATTTTGGCAGACACCCGGGTGCTGTTTAGTCTCTGTAGATCAGGATCTTAGTATATTTCCTCCTAACAAGTAACAAAATGTCTAAGTAATCAATTCCAGAATTCTGACTGATAATAATGGCTAGGATGAACCTTGCTAGGGACTAAAAAGGAGTAAGCATGGGGGTATGATAACACTACATTTTATGGTGATAGTTCTGCCAATCAGGATTTATCTTAAAGATAATATGAAGAAAGAATACATCGTAAATGGGCATGGGAGCATGACATGCATCGCACATCAAGATTGCTTGTAATTCAATGTTAATAGCCATTTGTACAAGTTCATGTCAAAACAGGCCTCCGATGAGCAATCAGACCACATGGATGGATTCAAAACGACGAATGGAGTCCAACGAACTCAAAATCGACCCAATCCGACATTCGGAGCTCCCATAATTGGTTTAAGAAGTTCTGGCCATTGATCTAATGATCAACGGACCACAGCGCACCACGTGGCACCCAATCGACGCGTCCAGGCCACTGCATTGCCTCTTCCATCATCTCAGAGACAAATCTGAGCCATCCGATCTTCGATCGGACGGCTGAGAGCCGCGCACACTCCACGAAAATTCATGCTCTTAGCGCAGTGGTCCGCGTCTCGACCTCATGCTGAGAGGCGAGGGATCGAGCCGCACCGCACATCAAATCCAAGGCGAAGGCACGCGTGAAGAAATTGAATCGTCGATGAGTGCGCGGACGGAGAGGATGAAGACACGTGGCGCGATCGTGAGCGCTCATTCCAGAGCACGCGATGACGTGCAGGGTGCATGCTGCACAAGCACGATCTGCGAGCACACCCTCTGTGCAATCTCAACCATCCGATGTTCGATCAGACAGTCCTCAAGGCACGCACTTGGATTGCGAAGAGGAGGAAGCACGGCGCACAAGGAGGCTACACCGACGATTTTGGCATGGGTTTAGCGATGTCCTGGATGTCGCTAAAGCCCCTACTTCATTTAGAAAGCCCTTCCTCCTATATAAACCCCTTCCAACTACCCATGTAAAGCATTCAATTCCCTTGCAAGTCTTCTACCTACTCCTAGCCACCATTAGTACCCTTTTGTAATCGTTGGAGTCAACAAGCCGCTAACGGAACCCTCCTCCACTGCCGTGGCTGCCTCGCTATCTCCTTTCTCTCTCTCTTTCTCTATCTTAGCATTACTTTACTTTAGCTTAAACATTTATCTATGGTCGTATTTACAAAAACTTAAGTTGCATGTTAAATGAAGATGCTTCTTTTCTAGCTATTGTCGCTCTTTTTTTTACCAAGTTTTTTTTCCTTATCGTGAGTTGCATGAGTGACATGATCAAAAGATTCTAACCCTACTCTCTCTCTCTCTCCCCCTCACTCGTTCTCTTCTCTCGCATTTTCTCACAAGAAAAACCCGCCATTTTCGTAACAACGAAGTGACAGAAAACCCAATTTTCACGGCTCCTTGTGTTTGACACTTGGACTCACGTCCGTTTCTTTATTCAAAATTGATGTGAATAAAGTGTTAGTTTTTGGCACCGTTTCTTTTCTAAATAAAAAACAAAATGATGAATTTAGGAAGAAAAACTTAGGCATTAGGAACTTGTGAATAGTGGGAAATAATACGAAAATAACCTGAACACTTAGACTTGTCAGACCTTCAGGCTTAATCAGCCCTGGTGTCCGTTAAAATTTGGATTTAGCTTTGAATCCTCACAACCTTAATTTATTTTAATCCACCAATAAAATAAGGTGATAAGTATACTACTTATCAACACTCCCTATGACTCAGACGGGCTTTTAGTCTAAGTATCTGCACACATTTTTGCACTGACTCACTCCTCAGAGTTTCTAACAGAAATTGGATAGCTAATGAACCATCTAGGGTGGTATGGCTAGCAAGTTGTCATGGGAAACAACCCATTGGCCGGTTGTCCAGAGCCCAGCCACAGGACCACTTTCTTCCTATTGCCTTTAGGTAAATTTGAGATCAGGGAAGCCACCTACTAAACCAAAAAAAAAAAAAAAAGAAAAGAAGAAGAAAAGAAAAAATAAGCCACACCTCACCGCACGAGTATGGCTGGTAAGTGGTCGTGGATAATAGCCCATTGGCCGGTTGTCTAGAGCCCAGCTCACTAAATGCACAAAAAGATCCAAACACTTAAGGAAGAAGTAGGGAAGTAGAGCAATCTAGGGAGATATACACTGGAAGCACCCTTTTGTTGACCCCAAATGACAAGAACACCATCATGAGTCCTAGCTAGCTCATTTTGACTTAGGAAAGAGAATAAAAGCTCCTACATAACCTAGAGAAAGGCCTAAATTAAGAGATTACTATTCTGAGAAGAAAACATGAAATAAATGGGTAAAATTGTAATTTTACCATTGCAGTACATCAACGGGATTTCTTAGGGGCTAAACATAGGTCAATTGCACTTAACAAGAGAAAAAATTGGATGGTTCAATCAGAAAAGGGTTATTATGAGATCTAAGAATTAAATGATATTCTGTAATCCTAAAATAAATCCACTTAATAAAATAAGGTTATGGATAGGATAAAAATCAACCAAACCCTCAAAAATTCATGGACAAATACCCTCTAGAGTTTATAACTTTCAAATTGTCCTTTGGAACCTATTTTGACCTAAGTAGGGGTCCTAGTCAGATATTTGACCTAAATTGGGTTTTTGTGTAAAATATCCAGTCAAACGTGGTCAAAACTAAAATCCAACTTCAACATTGGATTCCTTAGGTCCAAATTAGGTTTGTACCAAAATTTGGACCTAAGGGAAGGTCGCCTTGACTTACTTTGCAAAATAATCCACCCAATTACATTTTGACCCCTAACTTTTGAAAACCTTTGTGCAGACCCTCCTATCTTCCTCGCCACCCTTTGCATTTAGGTCCCTTCTCCATTACAGCGGAGGAGTCCTACTTTGGCGAGGATTTAAGGAAGATTTCTCCCCGATTCCTCAGAGATCTCCTCCCAGATTTAGAAGGGAGATTCTCTGAGGAATTCCCTATCGTCTGAGCGCAATCCCAAGATTTGATTTGCACCCAATCTCTTATGTGAACGCACGAGAGATATGGGTATCTCTCGAATTTCCAAGTCCGGTGATGTTGCCATGCTTGGAAGCTTGCCTTCCAAGCACAATGCCCTCCATCCGCGACTATAAAAGATGCCCCAGATCCTTGCCACTACTCTCAAGCTTGTTTTGGCTCGAGAATCCCCATAAATTCATCCTCCCTCATCTCCGGCCAACAGCTCGTAGGCTCTGGAAATCTCTCCTCCCTCTTTTCGTCGCTCTGCCATAATACCAGTGGCAGAGCCTTCTCCTCCTTGCTCCTTCGCGTCGCGCCATACCTACATGTGCTTCTTCGACCCCTTCATCGTCGTCGTCATCCTCACCTCAGGGCCTTCTTCTACGATGATGGCACACACGAGTCACTCGTCATCTGCCTTCCACCCCTTCGTCAAAATACCCTTAGCAAGTCTCTCTCTCTCTACCTTTCACTTTCCCCTTCTTTATTTCATAAAAACACCCTCGACAACCACCAATCACCTCTGTCTCCCTCATCTCCTACAGACCACTGGCGAGGCAAATCCGTCGCTCCACCCATCCACACTCCTCGCCACCCGCCTCAGAACCTTCGCCATCACTCACTGATCACCATCCACTCCTCCATTGACCGCCACACACACCCCAAGTTTCCACCGAACACACACACTTCCACGGTCACAGTCCGACCTAGGCATGCACGCCTAGGCCGTTCTACACCACGTCACCCCCCGCCTCACCTTCAACGTGACACGGCGAAGCTCCCCAAGTCATTTGACAGGGTTGTGAGGCCATATCTATGAAGTGCAGGTCATACCCCTTTCTGCCATTGGAGCAGGCGTGAAGGAGCTTGCTAGCTCACTCTAGGTCACACTGCTCTAGGATGAGGCATTCGAGGTGCACAGAATCCTTCTACGAACCTTTCGCACCCAACAATCAAGGGCCTCAGCGACTGCAGCTGCCCCAATTACATGAGAGTTCTCCCTGCGGGTGGGCGAAGAAGCGGGTGGGACTTTAGTCCCACCGCGGAAACGATAGGCGCAGGTAAGCAGTATAAGTTGTTTTTGTGTTTCTTCTCTTCACCTCAAGACACGGGGTAAGGTCCCCTCACCCACGACAGTTGCCTCGTCCGCGACCCACACCTATGCGGACCTAGTCGACCCATTTACCCTACACTCCTCGCGCACCACCCACCCCGGTGTGCCTGGACCTGGGTGCGCATAACCCAACCCGATTACCCAGCTGGCTCTGAGAGATCGAAGAGAGAAATAGAGAGAGAGAGAGTACGTGGGGGAGGGTAGGGGTAGGTTTTTCTCTTCGCTGTGCAGGGAAAGAAGGAGAAGGAAGAGGCAGCTGCTGAAGAAGGACTTGAGGGCAGAAGGAAGAATAAGGTGCTACCAAAGAAGACAAGGAAGGAAGGAAGAAGCACTGTAGCAAGAGAAGGTGCGGCTGAAGAAGAAGGCACTACTGAAGGAGAAAAGAGAAGGAAGAAAATCAGAAGCCATGATAGACAAAGAAGAAAAGAAGAGAAGGTGCGGCCAAGCAGAGAAGGAAGAAGAAGGAAAGCAAAAGGCAAAGATAGAAGCTGAGAAATCAAAGGCAGAAGAAGTGAAAGGATCAAAGGCAGAGAAAGAGTAAGGAACCAAGAGAAGACAGAGAAAGAAAGAAGGAAGAAAAGAAAAGAAGAAAGAGAATAGACATTCTTTTTGCATCTCTATTCTCTCCTTAGCTTTCATATACATTGAATCTCATTCATATTATTGTTGAACATTACAATTGATTGATTCGATATTGTGATTTTAGTTTTTAAATTCCAATTTTTTCCTTGTGTTCGACCTTTGATACTTAGGTTTTCGAGTAATAAAATTCTTACTTGTTTTAAAGGCTATTTCATTTATACTGCAACACTATATTATTTAAACACCAATTTTGCCCTGTAAACATTTTGGCACCGCTGCCGGGGAGCAACGGGCATTTTAGAAGCTTTGATCACAACCTCTGATTTAGTACTAACTTACTCTCTTTCTTTTGCTGTGATTGTTTCAGGGGAAGAGAAGAAAAGAAAAACAGCCGCACAACAACCACACCAAGGACCAGGTAAATCTTCATTAGCCCTTTCTCTTAATCCCCTCAAAATCTGAAAAGGTAAACAAAGAAAAAATCAATCTAGGGCTACCTGCTTCCATATTTAGTAATTCACCAAACTTGCCTAATTTTTTATTTCAACACATTCTTGAATTGCACATCCATTTAAGGTAACTAGGACTAACACCTTGATTGAGCCCTAGATACCATCTTTGGGGCAACTAAATTGGACCAAATAGAACCAACTTAAGGGTTTCAATCTAGCATTTTAGAGACACATCTTCTCTAAGCAAAGAATCAAAATTTTCAAAAGGAGGTGTGCCTAAGCCTTGTTTAAAGAGATTTATCCAAGAGAAACCCTAAGAAAATCAAGCTCTTAACTCACTTGAACCCTAAAAGAAAGGACATAAAAGCTCTCAAAGGACAAAGAGGTGAAGTTGACCCTTTTGGTCAACCAACCTTGAAATTAGGTCACTTTTTGCACTCAAAAGATCTAAAGTTCAAGTGGAACCCTAAGCACCTTGATCTTAATTAAAAGTGGTAGACTTAAGAGGTCAATGTCCCCATTCTGGTCTACCTGGAATCTCAGTGACAAGAGAGGTCGGGTGGGGGAAACCCTGTAACTCGTGGGGATGCTCTACCATGTAGGGGTCTTTGCGGGACTCTCCCTCTCTGGCTACACAGGTATTTCTCAGGTGGACAGCCTTTCTGACTAAGGAGTATCATCCGCCCCCAACCTATATAGTCACCCAATATTGTTTGGGTGTCTGGATTTGGTCCAGCACATTCTAATCTCATCAAATCCTTCAGTGCATGTTTGGTAGGAGGTCATTAAGACCATCCTTAAGACTTCCTTTAGAAATCCACTCCCACCGAGGCCAAGCCTCGATGCCCTTGTTTGTGCAACAACCCGACCACATAGATCTTTCCTCTGATTCAGGACCAAGTTCTCCTTCTTCTTCCATCATGGCACAACCCATTGAAGAAGAGAACAACCTTGAGCACCAACTTCAGCGCTTAAATGATCTATTCCAGAACTTTGTAAACCCGCCACAGCATCCTATGATGCGAGATCACTATAATCCCACTGCGGTGGCAATTGAGCCACGAGTCCAAATCCCGGCTGGTGGTCTTGATTCTAAACTCAAACCCAATATGATTCATGCCATACCAAAATTCCATGGGCTTAACTTCGAGGATCCATTCTAGCACATTAAACAGCTCAAACATCTGGCCGAGACCTTCGGGTCTGATGCACAAAATCGAGATATTTTACTCATGAAGATATTTTCTTTCTCCCTCGTGGACAAGGCTGCTCATTGGTATCAGACTCAAACTCGTCCGATCAACACATGGGTCAAACTTCAATTCGAATTTTTGAAAAAGTTCTTCCCCGTTGGTCGAACAAATGCCTTGCACCATCAAATCACTCACTTCACTCAACAATCGGGAGAACCTCTTCATGAGACATGGGATCGATTCTTGGATCTCATGCGAAAGTGCCCCCATCACGGAGTTCCTAAATGGGAACAAGTCCAGTCTTTTTACGAAGGACTCCGTGAAGACATTCGATTATTCGTCAATGCAACCTGCGGAGGAAACATCATGGGTCAACATGAGGACATGGTGTGGGAGATTCTCGAAAATATGTGTGAGAACTCCATCAATAATGACTCCATGGGCTTATTCGACCGGATGAATACTCGTGCATCAACGAATCTTAGGGGAGCACATGAGACGCAGGGCCTGTCCACATCCGTCGACTTGGAGCTAATGGCCAGTCAGTTGGAGAAGGTCTCTATCATAGAGAAGAAGGTGGATGAGCTGACTCGGCATCTGCAGCGAGCCACCTCTACGCAGAACTCATTTTCACAGCCACCTCTTGCTAGGGAAACTGTGCAAAACATCTATCATCGATCTTCTCAGGGGATGGACCTATATCCACCCTCATCTGACTCCAGGACTGGAGGGACCTCTGATCCACTCTAGTCTAGTTGGGGAAACTCTGAACCCTCATACTCTAATTTTCCTGAGGCTCCTCAGACCTACAAGGACCTCAACGCCATCCAGAATGACCCATTCTCCAATACCTACAACCCTGCATGGCGGAATCATCCCAACTTCCAATGGACAGGGAATTCTCATAATCAAAGACCACCTTATCAACCTCGTCCACAAGCTCCTCGTCCATATCAGCCACCTCAGCCTCGGCCCAACCCCACCTATCAATCTGGGCCAAACCAAGATTAAATGACTTATTTTTCAAACACTGGCTGACATTCAGAAGACGAATGTAGCAATACAGAAATAGTACAAGGACAAGATCACAGAGGTTCGCAATCAACTCGCCCAGATGGAAAATTCCCGCCAACCTGGCATACTTCCTTCGCAACCTCTGCCAAATCCAAATAACATGCCAACCCAAAGTCACGTTATGAACCCAAATCCAGGCCATGCGCATATGATTTACCAGGCCCCTTCTGTTCCATCACCCGACGGGATGGAAGCTTCGACATCTTACGCGGGATTTCAACAGCAGACACCTATTTTACTAGTCCCAAACCAAAACCAGGTAGGACTAAACTCTGTAACAACCCGTAGTGGTAAAGCAACTCAAGACCTACCTTATCCAAACCACTCCAAGCCTGGTAGTAGCCCAAGCCCTAGGATAGTTATCCAGGATACCCCTATCCTAGATCAAGAACCTAGACCTATTCTAGAGGAACCAACCAAGGTTCCATTTCTTGAGGCCTTGACCAAGGGAAAGAGGATAACTAAACCCATGGCTCCTAAGGAGGATCTGGTCAAGCTCTTTGAACAGGTCCAAATAAACATCCCCTTGATGGATGCAATCCACCACGTACTGGCTTACGCACGATTTTTGAAAGACGTGTGTACACCCAAGTGTAAGTCGTGAACCAAAAATAGGAGTCTGATTATATTGTCAGAGCAAGTCAGCTCTATAATCTTGAGTAAACTCCCACCCAAGGCTAAAGACCCAGGTACTCCCCTGATCTCATGTAAAATTGGTGAAACCCAATTCGACATAGCCTTGTTAGACTTAGGTGCCTCCATAAACTTAATACCTACATCCCTCCTTGACCACCTTGAAGAGTCCGAGCTTAAACCGACAGAGGTGACATTGCAGTTAGCCGATTGATCCATCAAGTCACCTAAAGGAATACTCAAGGATGTCATTGTTAGGGTATGAGATTTCTATTTCCTGGTTGATTTTATAGTCTTGGATATGGATGCACACGAGAACCCAAGGGATACACCGATTATACTAGGGAGACCTTTTCTGGTCACTGATAGGGCCAATATAAATTGTGAGGAAGGCCAAATAGAACTAAAATTTTGAAACCAAACTCTAAAGATGGACATCTTCAAGGCCCAACAAGGGATTAATTGCAGTGTTATAGAACAAATATGTGATATCAAAGCTGTGGTTGATGAACCGCATATCGAGGACAACCTGATTATTTCTAATCAACCACCAGAATATCAAAACCCGCAAACAGAGGAGTCTGAACCTGATTTAGATACACCCATAACTCCTACCCTTGTTCCTGATACACACCCTGAACCGCCCGCTGCTACTGATAATCCCGTCTTGGAACTCAAGCCCCTTCCTGATCATCTAAAGTACGTCCTTTTGGGTTCCAATCAGACGTTTCCTCTGATTATCAACTCCTGACTCACACCTGACCAGGAATCCCGTCTGATTACGATTCTCCAGCAACATCGTAGAGCCATTGGATGTACTCTCGATGACTTAACCGGCATAAGCCCCTCTTATTGCATACATCGAATCTACACCGAAGAGGGTGCACGACCTTCGCGAGAAATGCAGAGACGTTTGAACCCTAATCTATAGGAGGTCTTGAAAAATGAGATCATTAAGTGGTTAGATGCAGGGATCATCTACTCGATCTCTGACAGTCGATGGGTGAGTCCAATCCAGGTTGTGCCTAAGAAGGCAGGACTCATCATCATTACGACTAAAATCGGAGAGGTCATATCGACCCGTATAGCTAACTCATGGAGAGTCTGCATTGATTACAGAAGACTCAATTCCTCCATGAAGAAGGATCATTTCCCACTACCATTTATTGATCAGATCCTCAAGAAACTAGCGGCAAATAGGTTCTTTTGCTTTCTTGATGGGTACTCCGGTTATAACTAAGTGGCAATCCATCCTGAGGACCAAGAAAAGATCACTTTCACCTGCGCCTTTGGAACATACGCATTCCAAAGGATGTCGTTCGATCTCTGCAATGCACCCGCGACTTTTCAACAGTGCATGCTTTCCATATTCTCAGATATGGTAGGTGATTATTTGGAAGTCTTCATGGATGACTTTTCAGTATTTAGAGTATCATTTGACGATTGCCTCCAGCACTTGGTCCAAATACTCAAGTGATGCATTGACGTGAATCTGGTTCTTTCCTGGGAAAAGAGCCATTTCATGGGGCTTGAGGGAATCATCTTAGGACATCTAATTTCAGAGAAAGGCATCCAGGTCGATCGAGCCAAGGTAAACTTGATTTCCAAACTCCCTATGCCTAGCTCAATCAAGGACATCCGATCTTTTTTGGGGCTTGTCATTTTTTACCGTCTATTTATCCCTGATTTTTCAAAAATTGCGTGCCCCCTGACTACTCTTCTCTCCAAGGATGTACCTTTCAAAATCTCCAAGGAATGCACTCAAGCATTTGAGATCCTCTGTGACCGAGTTACCCAAGTCCCGATCCTACAGTCCCCTGATTGGTCTCAACCCTTTGAGATCATGTGCGATGCATCTGACTTCGCTGTAGGAGTGGTTTTGGGCCAGAAAATTGACAGGAAACCCGTGGTCATTTACTACACTTGCAAAACACTTGACGAGACTTAGCGTAACTACACGGTTACTGAGAAAGAGCTGCTAGCAGTAGTATTTGCCCTAGAAAAATTCAGATCTTACCTCCTAGGTTCCCATGTTATCATGTACTCGAATCACACAGCTGTGATGCATCTCCTTGCAAAGAAGGACGTGAAACCTCGATTAATCTGCTGGATCTTGCTATTGTAAGAATTTGACCTCTAGATTCGTGACAAAGTGGGAAAACAGAATGTGGTAGCTGATCACTTATCCGGCCTTCCTTCTGAGATCATTGACCCTTCCGGACCCATCACAGAATATTTCCCTGATGAGCACCTCCTAACTATCGATATAGGGCTTCCATGGTTTGCTAACATAGTGAACTACTTGCCATTACATTAGATCCCGTCCGATTGGCCAAAGGCCAAGGACAAATTACGTTCCGATGCTAAGTATTACCTTTGGGAAGACCTGTATCTATTTCACATTGGTGCTAATCAAATAATTCGATGATGTGTCGCGAAAGCAGAAATCAAAGACATACTCTCTTTCTGCCATGACCAGGCATGCGGTGGACATTTTTCAGGACATAAAACCGCATCAAAAGTCCTCCAGTGTAGCTTTTACTAGCCCACAATTTTCAAGGATGCATACAATCACTGTAAGGCATGTACCCGTTGCCAGACCTTAGGCAACATGAGCCATCAGGACTTGATGCCTCTACAGCCAATTCTGGTATGCGAGATCTTCAACATTTGGGGGATTGATTTTATGAGACCCTTCCCTATCTTGGACGGCTGCGAATACATTTTATTCACTGTTGACTATGTGTCCAAGTGGATCGAAGCCATTCCAACCCAAACCAATGATCACAAAGTTGTTATCAAGTTTATTCACCAAAACATCTTCTCACAGTTCGGGATTCCACATGCAATAATTTCTGATGGAGGGACCCATTTTCACAAATGCTCAGTTCAAGTCACTGATGACCAAATACGGGGTGTCTCACTGAATCTCTACTCCTTACCACCCCCAAACTAATGGTCTAGCTGAGCTATCGAACTGGGAGATCAAGAAATCCTCCAGTTATTGTTAGACCTGACAGGAAGGATTGGTCATCCCAGCTTCCAGAAGCTTTGTGGGCTTATAGGATCGCGCACAAGATCCAATTACGTATGTCTCCCTTTAGACTGGTGTATGGGAAGGCGTGTCACCTCCCCGTTGAATTGGAGCATAAAGCCTATTGGGCAGTACGGAACTGCAACTTAGATCTTTCTAAGGCTAGAACCCATAGAAAGCTTCAAATGAACGAGATCGATGAATTACGCCATGATGCTTATGAGAACTCACGAATTTACAAAGAGCGGGTTAAAGCCTTTCACAACAAGCACATATCTAGAAAGATCTTTCATTCTGGTCAAAAGGTCCTACTCTTTGATGCTATACTCAAGTTATTCCCAGGAAAACTTCGATCTAAATGGATTGAACCTTACCTAGTCCGACAAATCTTTGGAAATTGAGTCGTTGAGATAAGTCCACTTAGCCACGATTCCGAACCCTTCGTCATGAATGGTCAGAGACTCAAACCATTCATTGACATGACCGATACAAATTTGGTTGAGATATCCTTTATCCTCTATTCTCCCTGAGCTCATTGCTCCCAGTCGATGGCGTAAAACTCAACTCTTAACGGGTGGCAACCCGTCATTCTTTGAAAAACCTGAAACCTTTCTTGACATTTCTATGTTGAATTCATATCGCACTTTAGGGTTCATCCATTAGAACAGCCGACTCCACCTCAGGTACCTGTACCCGAGTCTAGAAATCGTCCGCAATAGTCACCTCGACTCGTTCGCCCACCCAACATCTGTCCTAATGAATGAACTAAGCTGAATTCGAACCCACCTAATTTACAATAGGGACATTGCAAATCGTAGGCATGGGGAGGTATGAAAGTGCAAAACGTTATGAAAACTAATATCAAGAAAAGGTTTCAACAAAAAAATCACATATCACAAAAAACACAAAAAAATGAAAAAAATCTTGAAAAAGAACAAAAAAACTAAGGAGGGGGGAGAGAAAATTTTTGATGCTATACAAAACATGAGGAAAAAGAGTAAAATGACAAAAAAGGAGCACAAAATGAAAAAGAAAAAGAATAGTCATTAGTAAGAAATTAATGGATTAGCTGAAGTTCTAGACCACATCAAGAAAAGAAAGAGAAAAATGAGAAAAAGTGCTAAAGAGACGCAAAAGAGATTAGATTCCTCGTCCCCATCATCAATCCTTAAAGGTCCCTGGCAATTGATGCTTCATGATAGCACTGCCCATGGCAACCCCCAGAATCCTGGCTTTTGAGATTTCAAGATAATCCCCCCCATGGCATTCCATGGCCAAATCCAGACCCTGGCAATCGACATTTCGTGATAATGCTGCCCATGGTATCTGAACTAGTAGAGTGCTTACGTGCCTCCGGTAGGATATGTAAATATCCTAGGAGAAGCCAATCCTTCGAAGCTAGAAATAAAAAGAAAAGAGAGAGAAAACTCTCCACACAAATAAATCCTCTGTCTCTCTCTTACAAAAAACACACTGCAAACTAAATGGAGGCTAAAATATGTCTCAAGCACAGGTGCTTTAACTGCAGAGTTCAACAAACCCTAGGATAGTTCCTATGGGCCTTAAAAACCTTCGCGGAGGATCGAGGCTAGAGCTGGTCAGGTCTGGATCTTGGTTGGTACTTGAGTACCTCTAGGCCTATAAGGATTGATGATGGGGATGAGGAATCTGATACAGATCGTGTTAAGAAGCCAATCCGAAGCTAGAAATAAAAAGAAAAGAGAGAGAAAACTCTCCACACAAATAAATCCTATGTCTTTCTCTTACAAAAAACACACTACAAACTAAATCGAGGCTAAAATATGTCTCAAGCATGGGTGTTTTAATCGCGGAGTCCAACGAACCCTAGGATCGAGGCTAGAGCTGGTTAGGTCCGGATCTTGGTTGGTACTTGAGTACCTCTAGGCCTACTGTTAGCATTCTAGCCTAATCAAAAAGAAAAAAGAGAAAAGGCACTTATCATAAATTGTGAAAGAAACTCATGGTCTAGAACAGAAGTTAAAACCTTAAAATTTTGCTAAGGAACTAGCAAAAGCTAGGCATGGGGGTATGATGGGAACACTATCATAAGTCCTAACTAGCTCATTTTGACCTAAGAGAGAGAATAAAAGCTCCTACATAACCCAGAGAATGGCCAAATTCAAAAGATTACTGTTTTAAGAAGAAAACATGAAATAAAGGGTAAAACTGCAATTTTACCATTGCATTGCATCAACGGGATTTCTCAGGGGCTAAACAAAGGTCAATTGGACTTAACAAGAGAAAAAGTGGGATGGTTCAATTGGAAAAGGATTATTGTGAGATATAAGAATTAAATGACATTCTGTAACCCTAAAACAAATCCACTTAATACAACAAGGTTCTGAAAAGGATAAAAATCAACTAAACCCTCTAAAATTCATGGAAAAATACCCTCTAGGGTTTAGATCCTTCAAATTGGCCTTTGGAACCAATTTTAACCAAAGTAGGGGTCCTAGTCAGATATTTGACTTAAATTGGGTTTTTATGTAAAATATCCAGTCAAACGTGGTCAAACCTAAAATACAACTTCACCATTGGATTCCTTAGGTCAAAATTAGGCTTTTACCAAAATTTGGATTTAAGGGAAGGTTGCCTTGACCTACTTTGCAAAATAATCCACCCAATTACATTTTGGCCCCTAACTTTTGAAAACCTTTGCGTAGACCCCCCTAACTTCCTCGCCACCCTTTGCATTTAGTTCCCTCTTCCATTATAGCGGAGAAGTCCTACACCGTCGAGGATTTGAGGAGGATTTCTCCCCGATTCCTCAGAGATCTCCTCCCAAATTTGGAAGAGAGATTCTCTGAGGAATTCCCTATCATCTGAATGCAATCCCAAGATTTGATTTGCACCCAATCTCTCGTACGAATGCATGAGAGATATGGGTATCTCTCACCCTTCCAAGTCTGGAAAGGTTGCCGTGCTTGAAAGCTTGCCATCCAAGCACAAGGCCCTCCATCTAAGACTATAAAAAATGCCCCAGATCCTTGTCACTGCTCTCAAGCTTGTTTTGGCCCGAGAATCCCCCTAAATTCGTCCTCCCTCATCACCAGCCAACAGCCCACAGGCTCCGGCGATCTCTCCTCCCTCTTCTCGTCGCTCTGCCACAATACCAGTGGCAGAGTCTTCTCCTTCTTGCGCCTCGGCGTCACACCATACCTGTGCGTGCTTCTCCAACCCCTTCATCGTCGCCTTCATCCTCACCTCAAGGCCTTCTTCTCTGATGATGGCACACATGCACCGCTCATCCTTCGCCTTCCCCCCTTCGTCCAAATACCCTCAGTAAGTCTCTCTCTCTCTCTCTACCTTTCACTTTCCCCTTCTTTATTTCATAAAATCACCCCCGACAACCACCAATCACCTCCGTCTCCCTCATCTCCAGCAGACCACCGGCGAGGCGAATCTGTCGTTCCACCCATCCACACATCTCTCCACCCACCTCAGAACCTTCTCCATCACTCACTGATCACCATCCACTCCTCCATTGACCGCCACACACACCCCAAGTGCCCACCGAACACACGTACTTCCACGATCATAGTCCGACCTAGGCATGCACGCCTAGGCCATTCTGTGCCACATCACGCCTCGCCTCACCTTCACCGTGACACGGCGAAGCTCCCCAAGTCATTTGACAGGGCTGCGAGGCCATATCTGTGAAGTGCAGGTCATACCCCTTTTCACCATTGGAGTAGGCATAAAGGAGCTTGCTAGCTCGCTCCTTGTCACACTGCTCCAGGTTGAGGCATTCCAGGTGCGCAGAATCCTTCTACGAACCTTTCTCACCTAGAAATCAATGGCCTCAGCGACTGCAGCTGCCCCAATTTCATGAGAGTTCTCCCTGCTAGCTCGCGAAGAAGCAGGTGGAACTTTAGTCCTACCTAGAAAATGGTAGGCGCAGCTAAGCGGTATAAGTTGGTTTTGTGTTTTCTTCTCTTCACCTCAAGACACGGGGTGAGGTCCCCTCGCCCACGACACACCCCTCGTTCGTGACCCACACCTACGTAGACCTGGCTGACCTGTTTACCCTACACTCCTCGCACACCACCCATGCCAGTCGCCTGGACCCGGGTGTGTGTAACTCGACCTGATTACTCGACTGGCTCTAAGAGATCGAAGAGAGAAATAGAGAGAGAGCGTACGCAGGGAGGGTAGGGGTAGGTTTTGCTCTTCGCTGTGCAGGGAAAGAAGGAGAAGGAAGAGGCAGCTGTTGAAGAAGAAGGACTTGAGGGCATAAGGAAGAAGAAGGCGTTGCCAAAGAAGACATGGAAGGAAGGAAGAAGCATTGCAGCAAGAGAAGGTACGACTAAAGAAGAAGGCACTACTGAAGGAGAAAAGAGAAGGAAGAAAATCAAAAGCCAAGGTAGACAAAGAAGAAAAGAAGAAGAGAAGGTACGACCAAGCAGAGAAGGAAGAAGAAGGAAAGTAAAAGGCAAAGGCAGAAGCTGAGAAATCAAAGGCAAAAGAAGAGAAAGGATCAAAGGCAGAGAAAGAGTAAGGAACCAAGAGAAGAGAGAGAAAGAAAGAAGGAAGAAAAGAAAAGAAGAAAGAGAATAGACATTCTTTTTGCATCTCTATTCTCTCCTTAGCTTTCATATACATTGAATCTCATTCATATTATTATTGAACATCACGTTTGATTGATTCGAGATTGTGATTTTAGTTTTTAAATACCAATTTGCTCTCTGTTTTCGACCTCAGATACTTAGGTTTTCGAGTAATAAAATTCTTATTTTTTTCAAGGCGATTTCATTTATACTACAATGCTACATTATTTAAACACCGATTTCGCCCTGTAAACACCAAATAAAATAAAAGCAGGGACAAAGCTACCGATCGAATAGATACACCTTCAGGCAAACACTTCCTTTTCTGGTCACCTAGGGGCGTAGAAACCCGAAGTCTGTCTGAATTACCATTGAGTGAGTCTATCACAATCTTCACACCAAGATGCTTAGCACTTAGAGTCTTTTTTCGAGTTTTGGGTGGGTTGAGTAGCCATAAAAAGTTACCAACACACTCTCAACTCCAAAAATCAAAAAAATGAGAAAAGATGAAAAAGAAAAGATATATATATATATATGCGTTAAAGTAAGGATTTAGACGATTCACATTTTGGTAGACACCTGGGCGCTGTTTAGTCTCTGTAGATCAGGATCTTAGTATATTTCCTCCTCCTGACAAGTAACAAAATGTCTAAGTAATCAATTCCTGAATTTTGACTAAGAATAATGGCTAGGATGAACCTTACTAGGAACTAACAAGGAGTAAGCATGGGGGTATAATAACACTACACTTTATGGTGATAATTCTGCCAATCAGAATTTATCTTAAAGATAATATGCATAAAGAATACACCGTAAATGGGCATGGGAGCATGACATGCATTGGACATCAAGATTGCTTGTAATTCAATGTTAATAGCCATTTGTACAAGTTCATGTCAAAACAGGCCTTAGATGAGCAATCGGACCGCACGGATGGATTCAGAACGACAAACGGAGTCCAACAGACTCAAAATCGACCCAATCCGACATCCAGAGCTCCCGCAATTGGCTCAAGAAGTTCTGGTCATTGATCTAATGATCAACTGTCCACAGCACGCCATGTGGCACCCGATCGGCGCATCCAGGCCACCGCCCTGCCTCTTCCGTCATCGCAGAGACAATCTGAGCTGTTCGATCTTTGATCGGATGGCTGAGAGCTGCGCACCCTCCGCGACAATCCATGCTCTCAATGTAACGGTCTGTGCCTCGACCTCGTGTTGAGAGGCAAGGGATCGAGCCGCACCATGCATCAAATCAAAGGCGAAGGCACGCGCGAAGAAATTGAACCGTCGATGAATGCACGAACAGAGCGGATGAAGGCATGCGGCGCGATTGCGAGCGCTCATTCCAGACAGATGCGATGATGTGTGGGGTGCGTGTTGCACAAGAGTGATCCGCAAGCGTGCTCTCCATGCAATTGCAACCATCCGATCTTTGATCAAACGGTCCCCAAGGCGCACACTTGGATAGCAAAGAGGAGGAAGCATGGTGTGCACGAAGGACTGGCGGACAAGGAGGCTACACTGACAGTTTTGGCATGGGTTTAGCGACGTCCTGGATGTTGCTAAAGCTCCTACTTCATTTAGAAAGCCCTTCCTCCTATATAAACCCCTTCCAACTACCCATGTAAAGCATTCAATTCCCTTGCAAATCTTCTACCCTACTTCTAGCCACCCTTAGCACCCTTTTGTAATCGCTGGAGTTGACGAGCCACCGATGGAGCCCTCCTCCATTTTCGTGGCAGCCTCACCGTCTCCTTTCTTTCTCTCTCTCTCTCTCTATCTTAGCATTACTTTACTTTAGCTTAAACATTTGTCTATGGTTGTATTTAGAAAAACTTAAGTTGCATGTTAAATGAAGATGTTTCTTTTCTAGCTATTGTCGCTCTTTTTTTATCAAGTTTTTTTTCCTTATTGTGAGTTACATGAATGACATGATCAAAATATTCTAACCCTACTCTCTCTCTCCCCCTCACTCGTTCTCTTCTCCGGCATTTTCTCGCAAGTAAAACTTGCCATTTTTGTGACAACGAAGAGACAGAAAACCTGATTTTCATGCCTCCCTGTGTTCGACACTTGGACTAACATCAGTTTCTTTATTCAAAACTGACGTGCGAACGCAAGCTACAATGGCATTCTTAAACAAACGCATCTGTAACACGTCATAATGTCCAAGCCTGAACTGAGTCTACAAACTTTGACCACTAGATATTGATACTCATGGTTAGTATCGGTACTTGTTGCTCACAGTTTGAGACAAAGGCTCAAACCCGTGCCTTGCATGTACCGATACTTATGAACAGTACCGGTACTTACTACAAGTACCTTGAATTAACTCTTTTAATCAATTTTAGTGCTTTTCAAATTCAATTAAACTAGTAATTTAACTAAGAAACGATTTTAATTTTTTAAATGAACAATTAAATGTGGGTTTGATACCTAATTATCTCTATTTTGATTTTTACTTCCTAAATCAAATTTTCTTGTTTAGGAGACATACATATTTCTAGATTACAACAAATAAACATAGGCAAAATCTTCATCCACTTGAAATTTCTTCCTTGTCATCATCCATACTTCCTATCATCCTGTGATTTTTCTGTAAATATCACTTCACAAACCTATTAGATTTAAAATAGTTTTGTTAAAACCAAAACATAAACGAGAAGTGGAACTAGGTTCCAACATTGGGCTTGGATAATGGCAATTGCATCAGGTTGAGGTTGATCCTCCACATCCTCATTTCTCGAGTCGGCCATTTCTTCTATCTTAGCCTTAGAATAACTCAGTCTCCTTCCTGGGTTTCTTTCTAGTTCCACCAATTCAAGATTAAGTGAGTGCCTTCCTAGCATACACTAGAGAAGAATTAGGAAAGATGTGAAGGAAACTGATGAGAGAATTGTGTGTGCACAACCAAACAAGCAAAACTAAGCCTTACAGTGTTGTCGTAGATGACCTAAGATTCTAAGGTACAACACTCACCACAGTACAAGTAGGTGTTGTGTTTAATTCAAAAGCCGAATAAGATGGGCCAAGTAGAGTAGGGGAGCATTTTGGGTCATTGATCATCAAATCAACGGTCAGAACTTCCTCGATTTACTGTGAGGTCTACAAAGATCCAAATGGGCAATTTCAGAGCCATTGGATTATGAGTTTTGTCCTGAATCCATCCTTGTAGCTTGATTTCTCATCTAAGACATGTTACAATATGCACTTTCACAACTTGGCCATTAGACAGCAGTTTCAAGGAGGACTTATATAAAAGTTATACCAAATGCATGCACAACCCTAAACCTGCTAGATTGTCATATTTAAGTACTGAGGCCCCTGGAATTAACTCTAAATGATATAATTAACAGTATTTATTGTAGAGTCAACAATGCCATAAGTCTGAAGCTCCGTTAGAAGCTTCCAACAAGCATCCCTAAAGTAGCTCCGCTCTCCTTTCTTCCTCTATTCTCTTACATTTTATTCTTATTATACTCTCTAATATAGATCTTATTTGTGAGACATTTTGACATTTGCAATAAAAATCAATATTCATTTGATACCCTTGTCTCTATTGATATTATTTGATACTCTACTCTATTATATAATGATTGTGAAAGGTTTGCAATAAAGACTGCCTCCCTATGTTTGACTCGGACCCATTGTAGTTCAATATTATAAATATTAATTTATTGCTGATTGCACAGCAGTCATAGGACCTAATCTACCTAAATTAAGTTAGATCCTAGCTTAACATAGGAATAATGCATGCATGAGCAGCATATTTTGCATCGTAGTTGATTTGTTAGCTATGTAAATAATAATGGTATTTTATGTTCTAATTGATAGGCAATGATAATTGTAGAGGATTTAAGGCCACGAATGATAAATCTAACCATACGGATGGACTCAGAGCGACGATCGCAGTCCGATAGTGCAAAAATCACCTCAATCAAAGCCTTGTAGCACCAAATACAAAGGTAAGAAGATGGACGGTCAGGATGGCACCATATAGTGTCATCCCAACGACCTACTACCAGCCCCCATCCATTGAATCATGTTCTACGTGCTTTGTGGGCCATTGGATCATCATCCAATGGCCACAAAGGCGCCACATTGCCGCCTCCTCGCTATTCATGAAGGAGGACTTCATCTCAATTGTTGGATCTTCATCCAACGACTGAGGGCACCCTCATGTTAAAGTGTAACCATGACCATTTGCGACTGTAGCACAGCAGAGACTGCCTTCACGCGAATGCCAAGCACGCACAATCGAAACGCATGGCACTGGCAATTGAGGCTGTGGCATGCGCGGGTGAAATTGGAGCATTGATTTCAATTGGGCAATGCAGGACGAGACTCATGGCGCATAGAGATTTGTCAGATCAGCACGCACGCGATTGCACACGATCAGTGGTGAGGCGATAGCATGCATGATCTCAACTATAAATCGTTGTGAACAGATGGACGAGAATGAAAGCGCGCATGCATGCGCGATGAAACTTCAGGCAATGGCTATGGCACGGGCTTAGCCACATGATCTTCATCAGAGAACACAATGAGCTCCACATGGCGCATTATGGTGCGAGCGCACGTTGGGCGCGTGATAGAGGCACATGGATGTGAGTTTTTGATGCAATCTTAGCTGTAGACTCGAGATCGACAACTCTTGTTGCTCCGAAGTGTTTGCACAGATTGGGGGTCTAAAAAACTCATTTTACCCCTCACTTCGGTTATAAAAAGGACCCCAGACCCCCTATTTGAGAGGCATTTCCACCTCCATGCATCTCCCACTCCCTTCTCCGAATAGCCCTCTTCTTCTCCTCGATTAGCTGAGATGTCTAATCTTGGTCCTGGACCTACTCAAGACCCTAAAAATCTAGACCCAATGGTTCATCTGGAAGCCAGGGTTGTGGCATTGAAGTAGAGATATTAGCAGAACATTGACAGCATTCTCACCACACTGGATAGAATGTAGCATCCGCCATGTGGAGAACAACTGAGGGACTTCTATGATTTGGCAACTATGATTTTGGCACCCTAAGTTTGGATTCCCACAGGTGGAGACGCATTTGAGCTGAAGCCGAATATAGTAAGTTTGATTCAAACTTATTTTCATGAAAACTCAAATGAAGATCCCTTCCAGCACATCGAGGATCTGAGTCAAATTGCCAAAATAGTTTGACCCAGAAACGTTGATTTAGGGATTTTTCTCATGAAGCTTTTTCCATTCTCTCTTAAGGATAAAGCTTCTTATTGGTTCAAGACCATTGGGAGGCCAATTGGAACTTGGACGGAATTATGTTGTGAATTCCTCCAAAAGTTCTTCCCGATTGGTTGGACAAATGCGATGAGGCATGCAATTACAGCTTTCTCAGAGGGACCAAGGGAGAAATTGCATGATGCCTAGGATAGATTTCATGATCTTATCAGGAAATGCCATGCCATGGTGTACCCAGATGGCACTTAGCTCAAATCTTCTATCATGGGCTAGATGACACACATCAATACCTGGTCGATGCATCTAGCGGTGGGAATTTCCTTGCGAAGGATGAAACAGCTCATTCGAGTTGTTTGAGTCCTTTACAGAGAACTCAATGAATGTTGCCTCTATGAACTGGTTCTAGCAACTTGGACAGCAGCGAGTCAATGTCCATGAAGCTTACGTCGAATCTGCTAGAGCTGATATGCACATTATCACCAAGAAGATGGATAAGGTGGATCAACTTGACAAGAAGCTTGACGAAATGATTCGAGCTCGACCAAGATTTTCTGGCAATTCAGCTACATCTCACTCTTCTTTTGCATCCCGAGTCCCTCCTGCTCAAGTACATTTACTCACTTGGGATGTATCTTCTCCATCTTCACAGGAGCCTATGTATCATGAACCCATGAATAATCTGGATCTGGCACCAAACAATCAGGGTTGCACACCCATGATGCTATCCAAGGTTACAAACATCTTCAGCCAATGAAGATGTCAACACTATCCAAGGTTACAAGCGTAATAACCCATATTCAGAGATGTGTAATCCTGGTTGGCGCCAACATCCTAACTTTTCCTAGCCTAGTAACTTACAGAGATGAAATCAAGATCCACACTACCAGACCAGATAATATGGTAATGTGCAAAACACATATCCGAGGCAGCAGCCATTCCCGTCTTAGTAGCAATCCCGCTCTATTTATCAACCTCTCCGCCAAGCTGCCAATCACCCTCCAAAGCAAGCCGACCCTTTAGAGTCATTAAAAGAGGAATTGCAAGAGTCAATGTGGAAATTGACTCATGACAATTTGAAGATTATGAAGGCTATGGAAGATCAGATTCAGAGCATACAAAATACGCAGAATCAACTGCTGCAGGAGCATAGTTTGCAGGGAGCCTTGCCCTCCCAACCTGTCCCTAACCCAAGATATGTGCAGAACTAGGGTGCCCCACCTAGGTTCCAAGCACCATAGGGACAGTCGCATGCTGTATTACAATCACCTCCTACACCATCTAGTTATGGATAGAGTCAGCCACCTCTACTTCAAAATCCCACCTATTTTGCCCCTTCCGCTCCTCTACCACCTCATGGATAGTATACTGATGCAAAATGGTGAGCGTGTTTTCATGATGGAAAATCAGGGTTTCAAAAAACCCATCATCGTAGTCACAAAAATCGCTACCAAATAAAATTTATACCGAAACTCCAAGGGAGTCCCAAGTCGAACATAGGGAGGCAACGTTTGTTTGCTTGAAATCCATGTTTCGCTTTGTTTCCTTTTGGTAGTTTTAGGGTTTTGTGATTTTTTTGTATTTTTATAATGGAGAACTAGCCAAGATAATTCACTAGCGAAAATAAATCAAGAGAGTGAGAGTAGAGACATGAAGGAAATCTGATATATCCAGAATAATGTTTATTACACTAAACAGAGATATGCTAAGAAAAATAACAATAGAATGAAGATGAGAGGAATCTCCCAAAGTGATTGTCTGGCGAGACGACAACACTTGGCGATGGCTTGGATGAAGGAGATGAGGTACTGGATGTCGAGAATGAGGTGTAGGAGGAATCTGGGTAGAGGGCTACTTGACTGAGTTGTAGGAATTGTGATGAGGTGGAGGTGATCATCTACCTGAATGGAGGTGAGGGGATGGCTCTGTGGTCACCTATGAAGGAGGTGAGGGTAAGGTTGGGTATTTGGTGGAGTAGGGGAGTATTACACTAACAGGAGGCCATGGAGCTTGGGAATGAGATCTTGGGAGCTTGGGAGGCTTCTTGGAGCTCTTGAGTAGGTGAGGAATAGCTAGGTAGAGATGGGTAGGGAAAGGGGGTTTGTAGGTCCTTATATAGTGGATGAGAGGGGGCTAAAAATGGGTATGGGACAATTAGCGACCTTGAAGATGTCACTGTAGATCCTGCTCATGCATCACTACAGCCCACTCACGCTCACTCATGCACTCGCTGTAGCAAGCTAAGCTGGCCATCCATCTCGTGTGTTGATCATGCTCATGCTTCACTAGTCGTCCATCATGCATCTCCAACTTTCATCGCGTGCATCCATTAGCTGGCATCCACTGAGTCGCAGTGGAGTGAATCGCCGCCATTGGATAGCAGATGAAGGGCACTGATCTCATGAGAGAGGATGCTCTAGACCGTGCCTCCATTACACGCGTGATTCGACATGTACCCATGTGGTATTGCGTGTGTATAGATCACACAGCACTCGGAGCGCACGTCGCCACTTCCTTCGTAGCTCGATTGCTCATCGATGGCTCAATTTTCACCCACGCGCACTTAGCGGATTAAATCCACGCATGGGGCTTCAATCTCTCATCTGCACGTTGGGAGTGGGGGCACTAACCAATGTGCTGTGAGCGAGTTTGGGTTTCATTTAGCAATCAAGGCTCATGCATCCATGACTGTTGGATCTTCATCCAACAGTTGAGATTATGTGGAGCTTCTCTTTGTATGACCTAATGAGGGCAACATGGCCTCTCGATGTCCATTGGATTTGAATCCAACAGCTTAGATCTGACGAGCATGGCTTGAGAGGGGCGGCTACAGTTGGGCTGGAGGGCTACGATGGTGCCATGTGGTGCCATCGCGGCCATCCAACTTCTTCATGTAGAGGGTGCTATGGAACTTTGATCAGGGTGGTTTTTGCTCTGATGGACTACGATAGTCATTTTGGATCCATCTGTATGGTTAGATTTTCCATTTGAAGCCTGTAAAGATGCCAAATTGCCCCCTAGCCATATAAAATGTAGAGATTAATATACAAACTGCACAAATTATCCTAAATGGAATATAATGAATGTTATGCATTATTCACAATCTTGAATGCAATGCTAAGCTTAGGAACTATCATAAGTCGACATTTTATCATGAATAAATGCGCATTTATCATACCCCCATGCCTATCTTTTGCTAGTCCCTAGTGAAAGTTAACTTGAATGCTATGTATATAATAGAATCAAGATCTGATCACTTAAGCAAGATTTGTTTATCACATTAGAAAATTTCAACTATGAACCTAATTACAAAAACTCAACAGTGCCCGGGTGTTTGCCAAAATGCAGGCCACCCAAGTCCTCATCTTATTTTGAAAAGGGAAGATACATTTTTTCAATTTTTTTTCTTTTATGTTTTTTTTTTTATTTTGGAGTTGAGAGTTTCAGGAACTTTTTACAGTCACCCGACCCACCCAAGACTTGAAAAGGACTCTAAGTGCTAAGCATCTTATCATGAAAATTGTGATAGACTCACTCAATGGCAATTAAAATGGACTTCGGGTTTCTACACCCCTAGGTAACCTTGATAGAAGAAGATGTTGCCTAAAGGTGTATTTGTCTGACCGGTAGCTTTCTCCCTACTTTTATTTTTGTGAGGTCAACATAAGGGCGCACCCAGTATTTATCTCCCCGAATTATTCTACTTCATTGCTTCTTCCTTAAGTGTTTTGGAATTTTTGTGCATTTCATGAGCTGGGTTTTGGACAATCGGCAATGAGCTGTTATCACCGACCACTTGCTAGTCATACTCGTGCGGTGAAGTGTGGCTTATTTATTCTTTTTCTTTTCTTTCTTTTTTTTTGGGCATTTCTCTTTTTTTCTTCTTTTTTTTAAGTAGGTGGCTTCCCTGATCTAAGATTTACCTAAAGTAACAGGAAGAGAATGGTCATGTGGCTGGGCTCTAGACAACTGACCAATGACCTGTTACCACCGACAACTTGCCAACCATAGCATCCTAGAAGGTTCATTAGCTACCCAATTTCTATTAGAACCACTGAGGAGCAAGTCAGTGCAAAACGTGTGTAGATGCTTAAACTATAAGTTCCCCCAAATCAGAGGGCAAGTTGGTAATTCATGTACTTATCACCCCAATTTATTGACGAAGTTAGAATAAAATTACTTGGCGAAGACTCGAGACCAAGTCCACATTTTAGTGGATACCTGGGCTGATTAAGCTCGAAGACCTAAAGAGTCTTTGTGTTCAGGTCTTAAAGTATCATTTCCTAAAGGTCACAACACCTAATGCCTAAATTCTCTTCTCCTAATACTAGTTCTTTTTCTTTTTTTCTTTTTTTAATAAATAATAGGAAATTACTGTTATGGGCTGACAAAATAATTAAATCATAAAGTATCCACCCCCATGCCTAGCTAATGCAATGTCCTCATTGAAAAATAAAAGCATAAAGGAGGGCAGAATAGGAAGAATATCACCTGTATTCCTTGAAACTCCAATCAGATCCAAAATAGCCTATACACGTGCTAAGTTTAGTGCCTTCAGCTAGGCGATGTCCGGCCAACAGAGATCAAATCAAGGCGAGAGAAACCTTGCCCGAGACGGGTTCAGGGAGCACATGGTCAACATAAGGTTTGTGATGTTGCCTGTTGACCTTAAAGGAATTACTCAACTTTGGGTCAGATATTCTAATGGCTTCGTTAAGAAAAATCCGATCAATAATGAACGAGTCATTCCTCTTAGACCTAAGCTTGCTGGGAAAGAGCTTAAGTCAAGAATCAAAATGCCAGACCCTCTGGTTTAGCTCAAAGATCTTACGGGAAATCATCTGCTCATGAAGAGCTTTGGTCCTTGCCTTATAGATTCTGGCATTCTCATAGGCATCATTTCTAAGCTCCTCCAACTTAGATAGTTGGAGTTTTCTGGTCTTCTCGACTAACTTTAGGTCAAGATTGCATTTCTTGATGGCCCAAAATGCTTGATGTTCTAATTCTAAAGGTAAGTGACATGCCTTACCGAACACTAGACCAAACGGAGACATATTGATAGGCATTTTGTATGCCATATAGTAAGCCCAAAGAGCATCATCCAGCTTTTGGATCCAATCCTTCCTATCAGGCCTAACAATTTTCTATAGTATGTTCTTGATCTCTCGATTGGAGACCTCGACTTGTCTGTTCGTCTGGGGGTGGTAGCATGTGGAAATATGATGATTCACCCCATATTTTGCCAGTAGATTCCTGAATTGGGCATGACTGAAAGGCATGCCATCATCACTGATAATGGCTCAAGGAATCCCGAACTGACTGAAGATATTTTTTTTCACAAAATCGATGACCACCTTGTGGTCATTGGTTCGAGTGGGAGTTCCCTTAATCCATTTAGACACATAATCCACAACAACCAGAATATACCGATGTCCAAATGAAGGAGGAAAGGGTTCCATGAAATCGATGCCCCAGACATCAAAAATTTTGAGAAGTATCAGGTTTAGGGGCATCATGTCTCTCTTGGCCATGTTCCCAAGTGTCTGGCATTGGGTGCACAACCTTGAGAATTCCTGGGCATCCTTAAATAATGATGGCCAATAGAATCCAGATTGTAGAATTTTTGCTACCATCTTGCTCCCAAAAAAATGTTGACCACACGTAGACGCATGGCAGAACTCAAGTATACTAAGGAAGTCATTTTTCGGGATACATCGAAGAATAATCTGGTAAGCACCGATGTGGTATAGCTCGAAATCATCCCAAAAATAATATTTGGCCTCAAACATAAGTCTATCCTATTGTTGCTTGGTCTAATCCTAGGGGATCTGACCGATGGCCAAATAATTAACGATATCCACAAACCAAAGTGTTCGAATACCCAAGACTATAAGGATAGTCTCATCCGAAAAAGTGTCGGAGATAGGGATATTCAGATGAGGAGAATCAATCAAGATTCTCGAAAGGTGATTCGCCACCACATTTTGTGCCCTAAATTTGTCTTTTATTTCAAGATCAAATTCTTGAAGTAAAAGAATCCAGCGAATAAGCCAGGGCTTGGCATCCTTTTTGGCCAAGAGATGATTCAAGGCCTAGTGGTCGGTGTAGATAATGACACGAGAACCTAAAAGATAAGTCTTAAATTTTTCCAAAGCGAAAACTATAGCTAGCAACTCTTTTTCAGTAACGGTGTAGTTCCTCTGGGCCTTGTCCAAAGTCTTGCTAGTGTAGTGATAACAGAGGGCTTTTTATCTATCTTCTAACCCAAGACAACCCCGACCGTATAATCAGACGCATCAGCCATAATCTTGAAAGGGGCTCTCCTGACCGATAGTTGCAACATCGAGGCGCAGATGACTGTCATTTTTAATAAATCAAATGCCTTGCGACACAATTCATTGAACTCGAACGATGTGTCTTTGGCCAAAAGGCTACTCAAGGGTCAAGCAACCTTCAAGAAGTCCTTAATGAATCTCCGATACAAACCCACATGACCAAGGAATGATCGGGTTTGCTTCACAAATGTGGGTGAACGAAGTTTAGAGATAGCATCCACCTTAGCCTTATCGACTTCAATACCCTGATTAGAGGCCACATGACCCAAGACAATGCCTTCCTGAGTCATGAAGTGGCTCTTTTCCCAGCTAAGGAGCAGTCGTGTCTTGATGCATCTCTTGAGGATCAATTCCTAGTTAGCTAGGCATGACTCGAAGGAATCTCCGAAAATAGAGAAATCATCCATGAACACCTCAAGACAATCTCCCACCATGTTAGAAAAGATGGAAAGCATACACCTTTGGAAAGTCGCGGGTGCATTGTAGAGCCCAAACAACATCCTACAGAATGCAAAGGTTCTGTAGGGACATGTGAAAGTTATCTTCTCCTGGTCTTCGGGATGGATAGAGACTTGGTTATATCCTGAATAACCGTCCAGAAAGCAAACTTACTTTTGCCCAGCTAACCTTTCCAGGATTTAATCAATGAATGGTAAAGGGAAATGATCCTTTTTGGTGGTTGTGTGTAACTTCCTATAATCGATACAAACTCTCCAAGAGGAAGCTGAATGGGTGGTGAAGGATTCCCCTTTCTCATTAGTCATTATAGTTATCCCCGCCTTTTTAGGCACAATCTAAATAGGGCTAACCCAAGGACTATCTAAGATTGGGTAAATAATGCCTACATCGAGCCACTTGATTATTTCCTTCTTGTCCACTTCTCGCATATTAGGGTTTAGTCTCCTTTTCATTTCACGAGAAGGGCGGGATCCATCTTCCATAAAAATATGATGATTATAGTAAGATGGCTCGATCCCCCTAAGGTCATGGATGGTCCAACCATTGCCTCTTTATTATTCTTAAGGACCTTAATCAATCTCAATTCTTGCTCCTTAGTCAAATCAGCACTAATAATCACAGGAAGCGTATTCTTAGGTCCTAAGAACTCATATTTTAAATTCTTAGGCAATGGTTTCAACTCAAGCTAGGGTGGATTTAGGATAGAGGGTAAGGAGGTTGCCGATGAAGATTCATCAGGATAATTTGAAGGAAGAGGTTGAGAATGAATGAAATCAATAACCTGTTCAAGGTATGGCGGGTCTACCACGGAGGGTTGTGTGTCAATATTGTGAGTACTGGTAAAATCCTTGAGGGCATTAATCATTAAATATGTTTCAATGTTATGATCTAAATGCTCTAAGGCCTCAATAAATCCACAATCCTCAAATTTGTTCATTACCTTAAAAATATCAAGTGTCAATTTCCTATCCCCAAAGGCGATTTCCATACTGCCGCTATCACAATTTATGTTGGCCTTGGTGGTAGCTAGGAACGGACACCCTAGAATGATGGATGTGTTCCTTAAATCTTTAGGTACATCCATGTCAAGGACTAGGAAGTCTATAGGAAAAGAGAAGTCGTTGACCTTGACAATCACGTCCTCAATAATGCCTTTTGGTGTGGTGACCAAATGGTCTGCTAACTATAGCGTTACTGAGGTTGGCTTGAGCTCACCTAACCTAAACTTTTCATAGAGAGAAGTTGGGATTAGGTTGATGGATGCACCTCGATCTAATAGTGCCCGATCAAAAGTGTAATCCCCAATGACACATGAAATCAAAGGGGCACCTGGATCTCTCTTCTTCTTAGGAAGGTGGTGTAGGATAACAAAACTAGCATGCTCAGTGAGTATCACCTTCCTCAGGGTGGGTTCTTTTGGCTGCTACTTTTGAGTACATAGATCCTTCAAGAACTTAGCATATGCTGGGATGTGCTTAATAGCATCAAGGAGTAGGATATTGATCACTACACTCTTGAATATATTCAAGAGCTCCTTATTGCTATCTAGGGTTCTCTTCTTCTTGGTTTTTAATAAGGCTTCAAGGAATGGGATGTGGGTGGTGTCTTCAATTTTAGATTCCTGGGCCTTGTTCTTTTCTTCAACTTTCTCCTTTTCTTCCTTAGGCTCACCAGGGTTTTATTTACTAGAAGAAGGTAGTTCAAGGTCCTGGGTTTGCTTCCTGCTCCTTAAGGTGACAGAATTTGCAGATGCATATGGGTTTGGGTCTTGGGGAGGGTTAGGGAAGATAGGAGGAGCTTGATTAACTAGATAACCAAGGTTAGAAGAGGAAGAAGAAGGACCCTACTCAACCACCTGAGCATGTGCGTGTGGGCCCCTCTGATTCCAGTACCCTTGGGCTTTATTACCCTAATTTTATACATTGTGCAAGTTGGGTACAGGTTGAGATGGTAAAGATTTGGGCCGTTAGGTGTTAGCAATAAGCCCGGATTGCAAGTTGTCCAACGATGTCTTCATTTGCTGCATAGGTTGGAGCATAGATCCTTGCATTTCTACCATCTGTCGATTTAAATTAGCTTGCCTTGCGTGTTGTTGGGCATTCCAAGATGGCTGATGAACCTATCTCAGGGGCAACTAGGCATATACTTGACCCTAACCCGTATATCTTTGAGGTGCATTGTTGTTGGGTTGTATCTGGGTTTGTTTCACTTGATTCTTCTAGGAGAAGTTAGGGTGGTTCCTCCAACCCGGGTTATAAGTGTTGGAATATGGGTTGGACCTAGCATTCTTTTGTATAGCATACACATCCTCATAGGGTGAGGATGAAGAAAAGGAATGATTAGAAAAACTAGGATCAAAGGCCCCAGTTTTGAACCCATAAGGTTCCGAGAAATTCCAGCTCATAGGTTAAGCCGACTCAAGTTGGTTCACAAATTCTCGTCCCATGGAAGCTCGTGAAGAATGGAATCCCGAGTTCTGGGATTGAGTGGGTGTAGAAGTGCTTCCTGAATTTCTAGCCATTCACTCTTCCATCTTTTTCGTAACCAGGTCCACCTTATCTAATTTATTACAAATTAATTCCATGTCAAATGAATGAGAGTTCTAAATTTCATTAGCATTTGACCTAGGTTGTTGGGAATGGTTGAAAGTCTCCATGGAAGTGTGATTTATCGAATTCTTACTCATTTCCTTGAACAATTCATATACGCTATCTGCATCCCAGTTGAGAAAATTGCCTTCACAGGTGGTGTTGTTCGTTGGAAGTTTCTACGCTAAGAATTTGAGTTTTGAAAACCCATTATTGTAGTTGCGTAAAAATCCGTCAAACAAATAATTTAACTGAAACTCTGGTGAGTCTCGAGTCGACCATGGGGAGACAAACGCTTGATTAAAAACCACTTTTATAATTATTGTCACAAAGTATATTAGCTGGTTGAATTAAATCTATGCTAGCTATCTACTTAAAGAATAATTAATAGAAGAGAGAAAAAGAATAATACAAATAAAGAGAAAAATAGGGAGAGAATAAACAAATATTTCATAACCATAAAATCAGGTTCATTACATCTAATTACTACACTAGAAAGTAGAAAATCTATACTAGAAAGTGATAAAAGAGAAGGTGATAAGAAGTTATCCACCTTGACGAGTGCTTGGAGGACGAGTCGTATTGACGGGGTGCCCGGACAAGGGTGGTGAGATGCTGGATGAGGGAGAACAAAGATGGAGGAAGGTGGACGGAGCAGCGTGGCGTCGCCGCGGAATCCACTTCCAGAATGGCGGTGAGAGGACAACCGCAGGATGCTCCACGAATGGGGGTGAGAAGATGGAAAAATTATCTTTTAAACTCTAATGGAGCATCCCGGGTTTGGGACAAACTCGTAGAGCTTTGGAGGGGGTTAGAGAAGAGAGAAAGGGATGATGGAAATGTGGAGGGCGTAGGGTCTTTATATAGTTGTAGGAATGGGGGCATATAGCTCATTTTAGATCTTAACACATTAATTGCTGGGGTCTTTGGTGATAGATACAATCGTCACTAAAGCCCCTACATCTCTAAACATGTGCACATGCCCTCACCTCTTCAGCTTCAAACATTGAGGCATGCTCTCCATGATCGGCTAATCTCAGCCATCCCATCTCTCGATCGGATAGCTTAAAAGCCTTATGCACATCTTCTTCTTTACGTACGCGGCACCCACGTCAGATTGGGCATGCATCGATGCATCATCATGCGCGTTTACGTGCACCTTCATCCGTGCCACCATGTCTTCTCTCCATCAACTGTTCGCGCTTCATCTAATTAGCGAACTTCTCCCATGCCCCATCACGCTTAATTTGAGGTGCTTGGCGTCTCGACCTAGAGCCGCATGTTGCTTGAAAGGGCGTTTGACCATCGTGCTAAGCCCACGTGGTTTAAGGTGCAAATGCTCACTACTGTTGGATCTTGATCCCATGGTCGTGATCGAGTGCCCTTATCCTTCAATATATGCGAGCCGGCTTGAGGAGCGACGTGGCACGTTCTTAGCCGTTGGATTGATGATCCAACAGCTGAGATGTGTTAGCCATCACGTAAAGAGGTGGAATGGGAGACTTGGGCCGATGTTGGGCGACTGGGATGATGCCACATGGTGCCATCCTGGCCATCCATCTTCTTTGACTAGTAGATGTGCTACGGATGTCAGATTGGATCGATTTTTGCCCCATTGGGCTGCAATCGTCGATCCGAACCCATCCATGTGGTTGGATTTATCATCTAAGGTGCTGATTTAACGCCACCTGATCGCTTGATCTCTAATTTTTCTTGAACTATATCTGATATTACGGAGGTCTGTTCGGGGTGATCTTGGAGTCGTTGAACTTCGATCGTCACCTTGATCAGATCCATACGGTTGGATCTTCAATCCGAGGCCCCAATAAATGTTTCCTAGTTCCCTAGCCACAAAAAGAGAAAAATAACCTAAAATTTATACAATCTATCCTAAATGCATGATGATGCATGTTATGTAATATTTATAATAATGAATGCTCCTATAACACTAGAAATATGCATAAATAGGCATTTTAGGTCAATTAGATGTATGCATATCACACCCCCATGCCTATCTTTTGCTAGTTCCTAGCAAAATTATATGCTATTTATAACAGAATTGGGATCAGATTTCTTGGGCAAAAGTTATTTTTCAAGACTACGAAATTTCTACTAAGAACCTGAACTACAATGACACAAGAGTTCTCGGGTGTTTGCCAAAATGCAGACCGCCCAAGCCCTCACCTTATTCAAAAGCAAAAGGATCTTTTTCTTTTTCTTCTTTTTCTAATTTTTTTGGATTTTTTAGTTTAAGGTTTTGAGGTAGCTTTCTATGGCTACCCAACCCACCCAAGACTCGAAGAGAACTCTAAGTACTAAGCATCTTTTTATGTGAATGTGATAGACTCACTAATTGGAAATTAGAATGGACTTCAAGTTTTTATGCCCTTAGGTGACATAATGAAGAATTTCTGCCAAAGGTATATTTGTACGAGTAGTAACATTCTCCATACTTTTTATTTTTATGGGGTCAACACAAGGGTGAACCTAGTGTATATCTCCTTGGCTTATTCTACTTCTCTACTTCTTCCTAAGTGTTTGGAATTAAACGTGCATTCTCGAGCTGGGATCTGGACAACCAGCCGATGAGCTATTACCACCGACAACTTTCCAGCCATACTCGTACAGTGAAGTGTGATTTATTTCTTTTTCTTATTTTCTTCTTTTCTATTTTTTTTTTCTTTTCTTTTTGGATATTTTTCTCTTTTTTTTTCTTTTTTATTTTTTCTAAGTAGGTGGCTTCTCTGATCTAAGATTTACCTAAAGGTAGTAGGAAGAGAATGGTTATGCTATTGGGCTCTATACAATCGGTCGATGAGCTATTACCATAGACAACATGCCTGTCATACCACCCTAGAAGGTTCATTAGTTACCTAATTTCCATTAAAATTGCCAAAAAGCGAGTCAGTGCAAAGAGTGTGTAGATGCTTACTTATCACCCCAACTTATTAACTAATTAAAAATTGAATTTAGAATGGCGAGAATTTGATAAACAAATCCACATTTTAGTGGACACTCAGGCTGATTAAGCCCTAAGACCTGAAGGATCTAAGTATTCAGATTCTATCGTATTATTTCCTATGGTCGACAAATTTCTAAAGCCCAAGTTCACTTTTCCTAATTCAATTTCTTTTTTCAAAAATAAAGAGAAAATAAAAAGAATCTACGGAGCTAACAAGATGATTCCAATAATGATATCTACCCTCCATGCTTATCTAATGCAATGTCCTCATTGTATTATAAAGACATGAAACAAAGTGGAGTAGAGTAGAAAGCACCAGAATTTTGTGATTACTCAGTCAGCTGCGAGAAGAAAACAGATTGTATATGTGCTAAATTTAGTGCCTTCAGCTAGGCACACTATACAAATAAAGAAGAAATAAAAAATTCACAAGTGCAGGTCAGGATCAAGATAAGAAAATCTATTTTTGGACCTACCATGAGAAGATGTCCACATATGTGGATGAGGTTGTAGTGCAGACCCATGAACCATGGTTGAGTGTATCTAAGGTTCTGGATAAAAATTACCTAGAACCTAAGATCAGTATGCAAGCGAGGTTGGGCCTGTGGTTTGTGAGGATGCAACCCAAGTCCAAAAAGTTAGATAATAGGAAAATCAAGATCAAAAAGATAATCAGTGAATTTGTGCTTGGGTTGGACTCCTCTAAGTTGAAAATGTCATAAGGGTCCTGGTAAAAGGCTGGTAGTTTCAGGTCTATAGGAACCCTTAGACTCAAATTTCTACTTCCCCCGGAATTGGCATCCCATATCTTCATTTCCAAACTCCGATCCTCCATAATCATAATTTCGGATTCTGAGACGCCCTACATGTTATGCACCCCATCTAAAGTATCCAAGTTGAAGATTTGTGGCTGAATCAGAATTGACTTGGGTCTAGTGATCTCAAAATCAAAATTGCCATTATGCTTGAAGGGGTATAATTGAGGAATAGGGCTATGAATTGAATCCTGCATGAAATCAAGATCTGAATCCACCATGCTAGCCCCAACAAGATCAATTTCCTCAATTATTCGGCCATGAAATGATCTATCATACTTCGTGGGCCTGTTTATCTCACTAAAATTATCTTTCTCAAATTCAAGTGAGACTTCACACAACGATTCTTCACTTTCAGAATCAAATAATTCTGGATCCGCATTTATATATGTCTCAAAATCATTGACCATTTCCTGGTGCATGGAGACATACTTTTCTTCATACCTTGGCTCATGGATCTCAGGTGAAGTAATCAATTCATCCACAATTGGTTGCTCTAGACCAACCTGGTCAACCCCGGTCTCGTAAAATGTGTCCCCCCCCCCAATAGGTGCCTGACCAGGTTTTGACATTGGCACTCCTGAAATGGATTCATCCTGGGAATCATCCCAAGATTAAACTAAAGAAACCACAAATTTTATCCTCAATTTTGATAACTTCCTAAGTGAAAACTCACCTGGGTCCTTATCCTTAACATCTTGGGGCCAATCCAAAAAATATTTGTTAAGATCATCAATCATTTGAATCAGAGGCTCCAATTCTTCAATGCAGGGTATTGGCTGAGCTTCTAAAGATTGTATGGCATTCCTTAAGTTAGCTAACACCCTATCTTGGACCTGATTCACTTGAACCAAATGGTTTGGTTTAGGGTTGGGAGGATTTGGGTTTAGTCCAGGGGAGTCAACAAATTGAGGTTCTTGATACCCTCCCTAATAATAGGTCATTTAGAATTGTTCATAAAAGGGTGGTGACCCATATGCAGTGTAATTTGGGGGAGGGTAAGAGTTGTAATCAGGATATCCTTCTTGATTGTAGATCGAGTTAAATTGATCATTAACGGGTGGAGATCTATAATCATTATAGCTTAGAGAAGGATAGAAATCACAATCATGGAATTCAGGGTTAGACCCTAAACACGGAGGTTTGGAATTGTATCCCCAATCAGGATTATTGCAACTAGTAGATGGGTGAGAATAAGTCTGGTTGGGATAATAATCATCTTGGGAATAAGATGTGTTAGGAGGGTAAGAGTGGAAATGTGAGTAGGATGTGGAAGCATCCATGGCAAAGTGAGGGGAAGAAAGGTGCCCTGTAGAACAAACAATCAAACCTGTCGTTAGGTAAGATAGCCTAAAGATTTATAGACTCCCATAACCTGTCATGAGAGGAAAAGAGCGATTTAATCTACTTCTTTCCAATCAATCCAAACAGTTAGGAGGGGTTGGGGAGAAGGTTCTTCCCTTAGCTTTTGCCTCACGTTCCGTTGATACCCACCAGCTATAGTCGTTTGACTCTGCTCCCCTAGCTAGACATCAGAATGAACGGTAGAATCAAATTAATCGAAAATAATCTCAATTTGGGCCCTGAAGAGCGAGTCCAATCCTTAAGGCCAATGTCTACTCTATTTTAATAGGGTTAGGTTTAAATGTGCTTTGGAATGTGATGGACCCTTTATCTGGGTTGTGCCCTTAAAGATCAATTTCAATGTGTGTGAGTGCAGAACCAATGGTTTTCAAACAAGGTTTATTGATGATTTGTCTTTTAGGGTTCAACCTTATTTAGTAGCTTTTAGAGTTTAACTTTAGGTATATTCAATCAAGGTTCAATTGGCACACAAAGTTTTGAAAGCACGGGTAAGGATGTTTTCCTTTAAAACTTAAAAAGAATGTGGAGTGCCTGGTTAATTCCTAAAAGTTGAATCCTATGTGGCAAGATACTGATGAGTTATTTTTAGATGAAGTGGTGCAGCCCAAACAACTCAAGCAATTGGCCTTAATGCACCACTGAGTTAGGCACACAAATGATTACCTAGTTTGATTTCTACTCAATTATATGTTGATGAGTGTACTGGTTACAAAGATCGAGCTACCGGTTGAGTATGAAGAATCAGAAGAGGTTATGTACCTTTGTGAGATTTTTTTAGATTTCTTTTTTTTTTTGAAAGAGGGTGAGGTGGGTGGAGGTGACAAACAAACAACCAAGACTAACCTTAGGGTTTATGAGATCTCCTAGGTTAATTAGGGTTTGTGTTATTAGGTGATGGAATGAAAACTAGGAGGTGGGAGGTGGGGTATACTTACAAATCCTTCAACAACACTTTACTTCAATCTACCACTTCTTCCCTCCTTGAGAGAGTACCTGTAATCATAATAAGAAAGGAAAGAAGTGAGGTAAAGGATAAGTAAGGAGGGAAAATGCAAGAAATCAAAGAGCATCGCCTCCTCGATAACAACACCAAAATGTTGGCTATAAATTTCTACGCTAAGAATTTGAGTTTTGAAAACCAGTCATTATAGTCGAGTAAAATCCATCAAACAGATAATTTAACCAAAACTCTGGTGAGTCATTAGGTCGAACACGGGGAGACAAAAACTTGATTAAAAATCACGTTTATAATATTGTCATAAAGTAGATTAGCTGGTTGAATTAAATCTATGCTAGCTATCTACTTAAGGAATAATACAAATAAAGAGAAAAATAGGGAGAGAATAAACAAATATTTCATAACCATGGAATTAGGTTCATTAAATCTAATCGCTACACTAGAAAGTAGAAAATCTATACTAGAAAGCGATAAAAGAGAAGGTAATGAGAAGTTATCCTCCTCAACAGCTACTTAGAGGATGAGTTGCATTGATAGGGTGCCTGGATGAGGGTGGTGAGATGCTGGATGAGGGAGAATGAAGACAGAGGAAGGAGGACGAAGCAAGGCGAAGTCGCAGTGGGATCCGCTTCCCGAATAGCGGTGAGAGGACAACCGCAGGATGCTCTACGAACAGGGATCAGAAGATGGAAAAATTATCTTTTTAACTCTTATGGAGCATCACGGGTTTGGGACAAGCTCATAGAGCTTTGGATGGGGTCAAAGAAGAGAGAAAGGGATAATGGAAATGTGGAGGGTGTAGGGTCTTTATATAGTTGTAGGAATGGAGGCATAAAGGTCATTTTAGATCTTAACACATTAATTGCTAGGGTCTTTACTGACAGATATAACCCTCACTAAAGCCCCTATGTCGCTAAACACATGCACGCTTCCTCGCCTCTTCAACTTTAGTTGTTGAGGCATGCTCTCCTTGATTGGCTAATCTCAGCCATCTGATTCTCGATCAGACGGTTTAAAAGCCTTAAGTGCTTCTTCTTTGCACGTGTAATGCCAGCATCAGATCGGGCATGCATCGGCGTGTCATCACCTGCGTTCATGTATGCCTTCATTCGTACCGCCACGTCTTCACTCCATTAGCTGTCCGCGCTTCATCCAACGGGTGTTTTGCCCACGCCCACATCATGTTTGATTTGCAGCACTTGGTGTCTCGACCTGATGCCGCATGTTGCTTGAAAGGGTGCGTGATCAACATGCTATGCTCGTGACTTTGTCATGTTTATGGTTTAAGGTGCAAACACTCATGACCGTTGGATCTCCATCCAACAGTTGTGATCGAGTGCCCTTAGCCTTCAGTAGATGTAAGCCAGCCTGAGGAGCGACATGGTGCATTCTCATTCTTTGGATCGATGATCCAATGGCTGAGATGTGTTGGCCATCGTATGAAGAGGTGAAGCGGGATACTTGGGCCAACATTGGGCAGCCGGGATGGTGCCACGTGGTGCCATCCTGGCTGTCCATCTTCTCTAACTTGTAGATGGTGCCACAGATGTCAGATTGGATAGATTTTTGCATCGTTGGGCTGCGATCGTTGATCTGAACTCATCCGTGCCGTTGATTTGTCATCTGAGGTATTGATTTAATACCACCTGGCCCTTTGACCTCTGATATTTCTCAAACTGTATCTAATATTATAGAGGTCCGATTGGGGCGATCTTGGAGTCGTTGAACTCCGATCGTCACCTTGATCAGATCTATACGGTTAGATCTTCAATCCGAGGCCTAAGTAAATGTTGCCCTATTCCCTAACCTCAAAAAGAGAAAATTAACCTAAAATTTATACAATCTATCCTAAATGCATGATGATGCATGTTATGCAATATTTATAATGATGAATGCTCCTATGACACTAGCAACATGCATAAATGGGCATTTTAGGTCAATTAGATGTATGCACATAAGGTGTCCACATGATTACGGAGTTGTTCTACCAACCCATGGTAAAATATCTACACAAGTTTCCATTTGGCACCTTGTGGTGTGGACACCTCCGAAAAAGATCCTGGAATTGCTCCCAGGCACCATGAAACGATTCCTTTGACCGTTGGGCAAAAATGGTAATCACCCATCGTAAAGCATTGGTCCATCCAATTGGGGAGAATTTCTTTAGGAAAGCCAACTTAAGGGCAGCCCAAGTTTCTATTGGCCTTCCAATGGTCCGGTACCAATGTGCGGCCTTATCCCTAAGAGAATGGGGAAGAAGCCTCATGATCATTTGCTCTTCATTCACATTCATAGCTTTGGTGGTCTAAACCAAAGTGGTCAGATCCTTTAAGTATTGGAATGGGTCCTTAGAACCAAGCCCATGGAAATGTTTAATAATGCCTAAAATCTGGGGCGTGATTTCTACGTCTCCGTCAGGAATCATGATGTCAGGACGTTCCCCATAATTTGAAGGATCATAGAAATCCTTCAAGGGCCGAGCGCCCTAACCTTTCATCCGTTGGTACCATTGCTGCATCTACTGCAGCTCTTCCAACTGCCTCTAAATCAGCTCCTGTTGGTTCAGGGGTAGGGGAGGTGGTTATTGATCAGCCATGGGTTCGGTTTGACTATGATTCAACCTCCACCTCCAGGAATGGTCTAAAGGTCCTTCCAACCGAGGATTCAATGGCCTCCTTCCAAGTATGCATTGGAAGGATGTCGGAAGGATGGGGAAAATGGAAACCTGTAGCACAAAAATGCAAGCCTATCCTTAAATTGGGTAGCCTAAGGACCTATGCCTCAGAAATAAACTCCAACCACACAATGAATTTGGTGTTGTCCTTGCTCCCGTAGATGGTAAAGTTGGGCCGGCGAAGTAGGGGGAGCATGTCCTGAGGGCTGCTAATTATGCCAAACCCCTACTTAAGTCATTTGACAATCAGGCCTCCCAACTTAGCACCTTTTGAAGAAAGTAGACATCAGTAATTTAAAATGAGTTCAAGAGAGTACCCTGAAATGGACTCTATGAATCCTAGGGCAAACGTCTACTCAATTTTAATTATGTCCTGGGATAGTAGTGCTTTCAGAATGTGATGGGCCTTGTTAATGGGTTGTGCCCTTAATAATTTGTTAAGAATGTTTGTATGTGCACAACCAAAAGTTTTCAAGCAAGGTTATTAAGGATGAAATGAATTTTATGGTTCGAATCTTGCGTAGTAGCTTTTAGGATTTAAATATTAGGTGTATTCAACCAAGTTTTGTGAGGCAAACCAAGTTTGAAAGCACAAGTTCAAGTATTTTCCTTTATAAATCAAGAAAATATGGAGTGCCTGGCTTGACCTAATTATTTGAATCCTATAGGGCAACTACAAGATGAATCAATTTTAAATTAGGTGGTGTAGCCCAAGCAATTCAACCAATTGGCCCTGATGCACCACCAATTAAAGCACACAAAGATGATTAACCTAATCTGATTTCTACTCTTTTATGCATGTTGATGAGTGTACCGATTCCATAGGTCAGAATCTTGGTTGAGTAGATAAAATCAAATGAAGTTATGTGCCTCAAATGTGGGTGTGTGTATTGTGTGTATTAATTTGTCCCACAATCTTTTTTTTTTTTTATGCGTAGGGTGAGATGAGTGGAGGTGGCAAACAAGACAAACAGTTTCTATCCTAGGATTTATGCAAACACCTAAGTAGATTAAGTCTTGGTTATTGATGCGGTGGAATGAGAAACTAGTGGGCGGGGGGGGGAATGTGGGGGCACTTACAACCCACTTTACCCGCACTTTACTCCGGTCTACTGCACTTGTATCTCCTTGCTAGGATACCTGCAAGACATCAATTAGAGGCAAGAGGGGTTAGTAAATAAGTAAATGCAAAGAAACATGGAAAAGGAAAGAAAATTCCGTTGCCTCCCAAGCAACTGTGCCAAAATGGTGAGCATGTTTTCGCAATGGAAAATCAAGGTTTCGGAGAACCCGTCGTCGTAGTCACAAAAATCGCTACCAAATAAAATTTATACCAAAACTCTAAGGGAGTCCCAGGTCGAACACAGGGAGGCGACGTTTGTTTCCTTGAAATCCACATTTTTATTTATTTCTTTTTGGTATTTTTAGGATTTTGTGATTTTTTTGCAATTTTTATAATGAAGAACTAACCAAAATAATTTACTAGCAAAAATAAATCAAGAGAGAGAGAGAGAGAGTAGAGACATGAAGGAAATATGATATATCTACAATAATGTTTGTTACACTAAACAGAGATATGCTAAGAAAACTAGCAATAGAATGAAGATGAGAAGAAATCTCTGAAAGCGAATGTCTGGCGAGATGACGACACTTGGTGGTGGCTTGGATGAAGGAAATGAGGTACTGGACGTTCGGAATGAGGTGCAGGAGGAATCCGAGTAGAGGGCCACTTGATTGAGCTGTAGGAATGGTGATGACGGGGTGGAGGTGATCGTCTACATGAATGGAGGTGAGGGGATGGCTTTGTGGTCTCCTATGAAGGAGGTGAGGGTAAGGTTGAGTATTTGGTGGAGTAGGGGAGTATTACACTACTAGGAGGCCATGGAGCTTGGGAATGAGCACTTGGAAGCTTGGGAGGCTTCTTAAAGCTCTTGAGTAGGTGAGGAATAGCTAGGTAGAGATGAGTAGGCATGGGGGGTGTATAGGTCCTTATATAGTGTATGAGAGTGGGCTAAAAATGGGTATGGGACAATTGGCAACCTCCAAGACATTGCTATAGATCCCATTCATGCATCATTGTAGCCAACTCACGCTCGCTCTTGCACTCGATGTAGCGAGCTATGCTGGCCATCCATCTCGCTCGTTGATCGCACTCGTGCTTCACTGGACATCCATGTCGCATCTCCAGCTGCCATTGCATGCGTCCATCAGCTGGCGTCCGCTGAGCCATAGTGGAGTGAATCACCACCCTTGGATGGTAGATGAAGGGCTTTGATTGTGTAGGAGAGGATGCTCCAGGATCGTGCCTCTTCTACACGTGTGGTTCAGCATGTACCCGCGCAGTATCGCGCGATGCTTTAAGCGCCATGTCGCCACTTCCTTCACCACTCAATCGCCCATCGATGGCTCAATTTTCATCTACACGCTGAGTAGATTTAATCCATGCGCAGGGCTTCGTTCTCTCATCTGCGCATTGGGAGTGGGGGTGGGGGTGCTAACCAATGTGCTAAGGGCGAGTTTGGGTCTTGTTTAGGAATCAAGGCTCACACATCCACGACCGTTGGATCTTGATCCAATGATTGAGATTGCGTGGAGCTTCTCTTTGTATGACCTGATGAGGGTGACGTGGCCTCTCAGTGTCTATTAGATTTGAATCTGACGAGCATGGCTTGAGAGGGGCGGCTGCAATTGGGCTGGAGGGTGCTACGGAGCTTTGATCGGGGTGGTTTTTACATTGATGGTCTGCGATAGTCGTCCGGATCCATCCATACGGTCAGATTTTCCATCTAAAGCCCGTAAAGATGTCGCATTTCCCCCTCGCCATATAAAATGTAGAGATTAATATAAAAACTACACAAATTATTCTAAATGTAATGTAATGAATGTTATTCATTATTCACAATGCTACATGCAATGTTATTCTTAGGAACTACCATAAGTTGTCATTTTATCATTAATAAATGCGTATTTATCACAAAGGTTGTCACATTGAGGAGTAGGAAGACTACACATGACCCACCACTTAGGCAGGCGGGTCATGATTTTTCGTGCCCTCTACCACAGGATGGCTTGTCTCCTTCTTCCTCTTAGGAGCCACCTACTGTAGACAAGGGCAAAAGACTAGTTGATCCTGAGATTCTCATCCCTTTTCCCAACACTTTGATGCAAGATTTAGCTCAAAAAAAGGGTACACGGAATTTTGAGGACCTAAGAACTATGCTCAAAGAGGTTCACATTTAGGTCCCTCTCCTCGACGTAATAGATCACATCCCTATTGTTGCTAGGTTCTTCAAAGACCACTGTACCCCACTCATGTTTCTAGTGACTTACCACCTAAAAAGAAAGAGCCTGGTACCCCACTCATTTCATACTTTTTGCAGGATTCTCCATTTGATCAGGTCCTTCTTGATTTGGGTTCGTCCATCAGCCTAACTCCTACCGTAGTATTTGATCGATTTTGATTTGGGGAGTTGAAACCCACCTCGGTTACCATACAGCTGGCCGACCAATCGGTGGGGGTGGTTGAGAACGTGATCATAAAGGTCTATGGATTTTGCTTTCCAACAAACTTTTTTGTTCTCAATATTGAGGTTCCTCCTAATCTCCATGATGCACCGATTATTTTGGGTCTCCCATTTTTGGCGATAGCTCGTGCGAGCACCGATTGTGCATCCGAGTGTATGGAGATAATCCTAGGAAATGAAAGACTTAGATTGGACATATTCATGGCATCACGGAACTTCAACTGTGATCTGATAGAGGACGGTGAAGATGAAGACTAGGCTTTTTGTGGGAACATTGAGCTCCTCTGTAATGACCCAATGTCACATTCATCTTCACAATCAGGGTTTTTGGATCTTGATCCACACGGGACTAAGGATAATGCCATGCACATTTCATCCCGCGGATCTGATTGTCTAGGGTGTTCATCTGATCACAGCACCCCAAATTGTAATATCCTGTCCACCAAGTACTGATTTGCCCCTACTGACACAGGATGGCATGACTGTGACAAGAAAATTTCCCGTCAATGCAGTCACAACCAACCTCTTCACAAGTGGGGAATCAATGAGAATTCACGAAAGTCAGGATTATCATATTTTTGCTACCGATTCTTTTCCTCCCATGAATGAATCTGATTCCTACCCACTCGTGATTGAATTGAAGCCCTTACCTGATTCACTCAAGTATGTGTTTTTGGGTGATAGTGAGACATACCCAGTGATTATTAGTGATCACTTGACCCCAAAACAAGAGCATCAATTGATTGAATTGAAGCCCTTACCTGATTCACTCAAGTATGTGTTTTTGGGTGATAGTGAGACATACCCAGTGATTATTAGTGATCACTTGACCCCAAAACAAGAGCATCAATTGATCTCTATCTTACAAACACATAGGGCTGCTATCGGGTAGAGAATTGCTGATCTCTGTGGGATTTGCCCCTCATATTGCACTCATCATATTTACACGAATGAGGGGGTGAAACCTTCTAGACAACCTTAGAGACATACGAACCCAAATATGCTGGAGGTTGTCAAGAAGATCATTAAATGACTGGATGCAAGCATTGTATATCCCATTTCCGACAGCCAGTGGGTGAGTCCTATTCAAATTATTCCTAGAAAAGCAAGACTCAATGTAATCAAGAATGATAAGGGCGAATCCATCTTGACCTGCAGCATGACTTAGTCGCGGGTTTGCATCGCTTATAGGAAATTCAACATGGCTACCAAAAAGGATCATTTTCCTTTACCTTTTATTGATCAAATCTTAAAAAGGTTAGCCGGGCGTAATTTCTTTTATTTTTTGGATGGATAGTCTAAGTATAATCAGGTTGCGATTAACCCAGAAGATCAGGACAAGACTACTTTTACATGTCCCTTTGGAAGATTTGCTTTTAAGCAAATGTTGTTTGGCCTCTTTAATGCACTAGCAACATTTCAGCATTGTATGATGGCCATTTTCTCTGATATGATTGAAGACTATGTAGAAGTATTTATGGATGACTTCTCCATCTTCGAAGATGATTTCTCATCTTGTCTAGTTAACCTCACAAAGATCCTGAGGTGCATAGAAGTAAACCTAGTACTTTCATGGGAGAAAAGCTATTTGATGGTGAGGGATGGCATTGTACTAGGTCACAAGATCTCATCTAATGGACTCGAGGTCAACCGAGCTAAATCTGAAGTCATTTCTCGACTACCTCCACCTAGCTCGGTTAAGCAGCTCATATCCTTCTTAGGTCCCGTAGGATTTTACCAAAGATTCATTTGTGATTTCCCAAAAATCACCTATCCTTTGACGAATCTTTTGGTAGCCGATGCCTCGTTTGACTTTGATTCCTTGTGTCTCAGCACTTTCGAGACCTTACAAAGCGTTGTTTCTAATTCGTCAGTTCTCCAACCACCCAATTGGTCTCTCAATTTTGAGATGATGTGTGTTGCCTCTGATTTCGCTGTTGGAGCCATTCTAGGCCAATGTCAGGAGAGCCATCCATTTGTAATCTACTATTCTAGCAAGGCACTAAATAAGGCTCTGCATAATTATACGATTATTGAGAAAGAACTGCTAGCAGTAGTGTATGGGTTGGAGAAATTTAGATCTTATTTACTTGGGTTAAAAGTGATTATTTTCACTAATCATTTCACCATTCGACATTTGTTGGCAAAGAAGGACACCAAACCTCATCTTATCAGATGGATCCTTCTTTTGTAGGAATTCGATGTCAAGATTCATGACAAAGCCAGAGCTCATAATGTGGTGGCAGATTATCTGTCACGGCTAGACCCAGAACACATCCCTTACTCCCTACCTATCTTAAATCAATTCCCGGATGAGTCTCTTTCCGCCGTTAATTCTATTGAGTTTCCCTCGTATGTAGATATTGTGAATTATCTTATCACAGATAAGATTCTCACAGGGTTATCCAAGGACCAGAAACTCAAATTCATTTTGGAAGCCAAATTTTATTTCTGGGACAACCCCTTGCTCTTTTGCATCGAGGTTAATCAGATCATCACAAGGTGCATTGCCGACTCAGAAATTTCGAGTGTGCTATCTTTTTGCCATAGCGATTCTTGTGGCATTCATTTTTCAGGCTTGAAAACCGTTGAAAAGATTTTGTTGTCAAGTTTTTTCTGGCAAACTATTTTCAAAGATACACACGAGTTTGCCAAATGTTGCTAGTGATGTCATTCGGTCGGTTCTATGACCCAAAGAGACATGATGCCTCTCCAACCCATTCTGGTTGTAGAAGTGTTCAATGTTTGGGGCATCGACCATTTGGGCCTAAATTGTTTAATTCCTCAACACAATTAATTAAGTTGTTTAGACTTAATTAATCGCATGAGAAATTAACTTAGGTTAACTTGAATTAATATTAATTGTGTAGTATAGGGTCAAGTTATCCAAACATTTTAAAGTTTTAATTCTTTTTAACTGGTTGAGTCCAGGATGTTCAATGGGAGGCATAACTTACCTTAATTCATCATTAATTCCTAAACATAAATTACTAATTACTTAATTAATCAGAATTATAATTAAATTATTTTAAGTACATGAATCTTGCATAAAAGATATTCACTTAAAAGCATGCAACATTCCATTAAGAAAGAACATATTTACACATGTGATTTTTCATTAAAAATCAAGTAAACTTGTTTATTACAACTAATTATAAAAGATTAAGGTAAGAAAATGTTATACAAATGAATACAAATGCCTTAATACATCAATTAACCTCAAAATATTAAAAGGAGACATTATTACATTGAAAATACAAAAGTAAGAATTAAAAATCACAAGTCTCCTTTCTTCTTCTCTTCAGCCCTTTCCTATTCTTTTAATCTCTGCCATAATTCTCTCTTTCTTATTCTTCTTTTTCTCTTCTTCTTCCTCTAAACCCACTCTGTTCTTTTATCTTTAGCTCTCTCATTTTATTCCCTTAATTCTTTCTTCTTTACTATGCTTCTTATATTTCCTATACTGTGCACAATGCAATCCACACTTAGCCAATTTCTCTCGATCCTTAACCCATTTTTTAAAGCTCATTCCAAAAATTTGGTTAGTGGGCGGCCTGGCCTTTCGAGGATACACAACGCCCACAATGGGCGGGACCAGACCCTACTCAACTGGGCCTAGTTCAATTATTAGGTGGATTTCTCATATTTTTATCTCAACGGACAGTCTTGGCCTCCAGGCCCACATTCACATCGACACCCACTCACGGGCCCACACACACAAGCATATGCCTACGCATGCACACACACATCCGCACAGGCACGTGCACATGCACATGCCAGCACACAATCAAGTTTCTCTTTGCACCCAGCACTAATGACCGAAACGTCGTCGGCACAAAATCATAATATACTAAGGCATGCACTCACTCATTTCCGATGTGGGACTAAACTTCTCCCTTCCAGGCTAAACTTTGCCTTACAGTTCCTAGCAGCACAGGGCTCCAAATCGAGCAATCAAGGGTGATGGGAACACCATCATGAGCCCTAACTAGCTCATTTTAACCTAGGAAAGAGAACAAAAGCTCCTACATAACCTAGAGAAGGGTCTAATTCAAGGAATAACTGTTCTGAGAAGGAAACAAGAAATAAAAGGGTAAAACTGCAATTTTACCATTACAGTACATCAACGGGATTTCTCAGGGGCTAAAAATAAGTCAAATAGTCTTAACAAGATAAAATTGGGTTGGTTCAGTCAGAAGAGGACTCATGAGCAATCTTAGAATTAAATGACTTCTTGTAACCCTAAAACAGACCTGCTTAATTAAACAAGGTTCTGGTTAAGATAAAAATCAACTAAACCCTCTAAAATTAATGGAAAAATATCCCCTAGGGTTTAGACCCTTCAATTTGGCATTTGGAACCTATTTTGACCTATGTAGGGGTCCTAACTAGATATTTGACCTAATTTGGGTTTTTTGTGCAAAATATCCAGTCAAACATAGTAAAACCTAAAATCCAACTTCACCATTGGATTTCTTAGGTCCAAATTAGGTTTGTACCAAAATTTGGACCTAAGGGGAGGTCACCTTGACCTACTTTGCAAAATAGTCCACTTAATTACATTTTGACCCCTAGCTTTTGAAAATCACTGTGCAGACCCCCTATCTTCATCGCCACTCTTTGCAATTAGGTCCCTTCGCCATTACAGTGGAAGAGTCCTACTCCGGTGAGGATTTGAGGAGGATTTCTCCCTGATTCCTCAGAGATCCCCTCTCAAATTTGAAAGGGAGATTCTCTAAGGAATTCCCTATCATCTGAATGCAGTCCCAAGATCTGATTTGCACCCAATCTCTCGTGGGAATGCTCAAGAGACATGGGTATCCTTTGCACATTCCTACTCCAGTGAGGATTCTTGCACTTGGAAGCTTGTCTTCTAAGCACAAGGACCTCTGCCAGTACCTATAGAAGGACCCCCTGATCTGGATGCTCAAATCCAGCTTAGCTTGGCCGGAGAAAACCCTCCAATTTCTTCCCTTCTCCTCCGGCCAAAGCGACCAGTGAGCTCCGGTGACTCCTCCTCCTTCTTCTCGTCGCTCTGCCACAATACTAGTGGCAGAGGCATCTTCACCTCCTTCCTCCGCATCGTGCCATACCTGCACACGCGCCAAAAGCCTCTTTATCGTCGCTGTTCTCCCTCCACTGGAACTTTCTTCTTCGGCAGTGGAAGGTACGCACCAGCCACCCTCCTTATCCTTTCATCCACTTAGTTAGGTTAGAACTCTTCCTCTGTCTCCTTTCTTCATTTCCCCCTTCTTTATTTCTACCTTCAACCCCTCGACACCGCAGACCACCACCATCTTCCTCATCTCCGACTGACCACTGGAGAAGGCACATCCATTGCTCCACGCATCCACACGCCTCGCCTGACCCCTCAAAACCTCCGCCATCGTCAACTGAGCACTTTCCCCATCTCCATCGACCGCATCACCTCCACAAGCTCCCCCCGACCGAACCCATCATCACGGCCACAGAGCGACCTAGGCATGCACTCCTAGGCCACCCCATGGCCAGCCACCTACCGCGTCGTGCCATGGCGAAGTTGCCTGAGTGTTCTAATGAGGCCGAAAGGCCTTATTGCTTGAAACCCAGGTCCGACCTCCACTGCCATTTGCACCAGCTCAAAGAAGCTCGCAAGCTCGCTCCAGGCAGTTGCGCTTCAGGTCTCAGGTCCCAAGCGATGCGGCGTTGTCTCGAGTGCTCATTCAACTAGGCAATTGGATTTGAGAGAGCACCCAGCCATAGTAATTAGGCAGAACATCTCCTGCGGGTGCGCGAGAAGCGGGTGGGACTTCTAGTCCCACCTCGGAAAGTTAGGAGTACGTTGAGTGGTATAAAGTGTTTTTGTGTTTTAAGCTCTTCATCTTAGATCACGAGGTGAGGTCCCCTTGCCCACTCACCTACCTCGTCCGCGAACCAAGCTACGCGGACCTAGCTTGCCTGACCCGTTTACCCAGCACTCCTCGCGCACCACCCACGCCGATGCGCCTGGACCCAGGTGCACGTAACCTGACCCGAATACCTGATTGGCTGGCTCTAGGAGAGCGAACCTAAGATAGAATAGAGTGAGAGTGTATGCGGGGATGGTAGGGGTAGGTTTTGCACTTGCGTGTGCAAGAAGAGGAAGCTAAAGTTGAAGAAACAAAGGGCAGGAGGAAGCAGCCGCAGAGAAGAAGGCCAAAGTCAGAGAGGAAAAGAAAGAGAAGCTAAGGCAAGCACACAGAGGAGCTAAGAAACTGAGGAAGCTTAAGGAAGGAGGAGGTGCGGCCAAGCCAGAGAAGAAAAGAAAAGGCACTGTAGCAGAGAGGGCGCAGCTGAAGAAAAGCAAAAGGTTGAAGGCAGAAGCTGAGGAAGCTAAGGAAGAAAAGGCAAAGGCAAAGTTGAAGGAAAGAAAGAAGGAAAGACAAATCAAAGAAGAAAGAAGGCAAGGCGAAAGAAGAAGAAACTAGAAAGAGCTAAAGAGAAAGTCAAAGAAGAAAAGAAAGAAGAGATCAGAAAGCCAAAGTCAGAGAAGGAAATCAAAGAAGAAGAAAAAGGAAAGAAGAACCAAGAAAGAAAAAAAAAGGAAGCTAAAGAGAGAGCCAAGAGAAGAAGAATCAACCTTTTTATTCTATTCCTCTCAATTTATCTCTTATTTATACATTTTAGTATTCATAAACTCTTGCATTATAATTTGAATTAGATTTTGAGTAACTTTAAGTGTTCAAATTCCACCTATTGAGATTAGTGAATAAATTCCATTTGCTCCTTGTGTTCAACCTCGGACTCAACATTCGAGTAATAAAAAAAATTCTTATTTGTTTACAAGGAGATTTCAACTATATTACAATGCAGTACTTATTTTATAAAACTGATCTCGCTGTGTAAACATTTTGGCGCCATTGCCGTGGAGCAACGCACAATTTATCACTAATCTCTGCATTCTTTTTTATTATAACTTGAACACTAACTTGCCTTATTTGTTTTTCTGTGATTTTTCCAAGGTATTTCACGAAGAAATCTCCCGTGCAAGTCAACCACTCTAGGGCAGGTAAATTCTCTTTTCTTTCCTAATCCACCTCCTAATCCTGGGAAGACAAAAAGGAAGTAATCAATTAGGAATCAATTGCCTTCTTTCTGTAGTAATCACCATCTTTAAGGCAAAAGTTCCCTGACTTTGTGAAAAATTTCAAATCTTAATTGAAGTTGGAGCAATTTTTAGAGATCCTACCCCACAAATTCCTGTGCCTATTAGGGAACACGCTTAATTCCTGAATCTCCGCAGACTACACACTTCTTATTTTAATTTCAAAGAGAACTTTTGTGAAAAGAAAAGAGGATTGGAAATAGAACCAAATTAGGGTTTCTACAGTAGGGTTTTGGAGTGCTAGTTCACACATGCTTGCATAAAAGGAAATAAACTCACCCGCATCAGTATACTACCCAAGCCCTTGATTGAAAAGATCTAAGCAAGACAAACCCTAAATTGAGCTCTAAAATCACTTGAATCTTAAAAACCTTGGACCTAATAAACCTGAGAGTCAAATCAGGGTGATTTCTAGGTCTTGACCTAGAATCATTCTTCCATCTTTAGGGCAGGTCAGGTGAAGTTGACCCCTCGGGTCAACCAACCTTGAAATTAGGTCACAAAATCAAACATCTAAAGTTCAAGTGAAAACCCTAAAGCACTTTTGATCTTAAAAGTGGTAGACTTAAGAGGTCAAGGTCCCCATTCTGGTCTACTTAGAATCTCAGTGACAAGAGAGGCCGGGTGGGGGAAACCTTGTAACCCGGTGGGACGCTCTACCGTGTAGGGGTCTTTGCAAGACTCTCCCTCTCTAGATGCCCAGGTAATTCTCAGGTGGACGACTTTTTGATCCAGGGGTATCATCCACCCCGAACCTCCATCTAAACACCTTTGGGTGCCTTGATTGGGTGAAAAACACCTCCAATCCCTCATCTCTTCTCTTTAGAGCACACACATAGATTTTCAAGTGGGACTCTCTATTCAAATCTAATCACTTCACAACTTGATTCAACATCTTGATCCAAATTCTGATTCCACATCTTGGTTCCACCACCTGATCCAAATATGCAGCCAAATTACTTAGGACTACCATTCAAGAAACCTGAATCACAGAGATCCATGAGAGATAGGATGATTGAGGATGCCCTTGAATTTTATAAAATTAAATATAAAACCTCAACACCAATAGAAGACATTTAGGCTAATGTACCAACAACCACAACCTTCATCATAAACTGTGCCCAAGTATTACTGACAGAAGCCACAAAAGGATCAACCTGAGACATTCTCATAATAGGGTACATAGAGATAGAACAATTACACAACTTTGAATACCTTCAATGCGTGACAAATCCTGTAATTTGGGAATAACACCAAGATGATCTTGAAAAATGAGAAGAGATAATGAGATTATTGAAACAAATTATCGACCAAAAATACCCGTATATGCCACAAACAGATGATGAACCATCTTGGAACAATATCGAGGATCAATTCGATCTCGGGTTTGAGGCACAGAGTTGTTATGGATTCCCATCCCAGATGGAGTACAATGTGCCTAATAATGAAGAAGGTTGGGAGGTTCCAATTGCAGGAAAACACAATGTAGAGACAACCCTAGACCATGGATCACCAAGCTTAGAATTCCAAAATTCCTGCAATGATGAGATTAACACTGAACCTCTCGAGGGTGTAAATCCCGCCCCTTATTCTGATAAGGTCATCCTCGAAGGTTATTTGGATCGAGATTCTAGTAATTCAACCCACATCCTAAGCCTAGAATCTGGATCTGAAACATCTTGGGAAGATTACGAGGCCCCGTATGAAGAAGATCAAATTTTCAATGAAGAGTATGATTATGGGCCTCTATTTGATGAATATCCCTCTCAAACATCCTCAGAGAATCAGATCAATTTTTCAGAAGTCACGCCAATTTACGATACAGAAATCGAGGATTTGGATGAGTGGGGTGTTGATTGGGTCTTTCCTACAAGCCTAGAACTTGAGCCTAGACCAAATAAGGACAACTTCTTCAGCTCAGAATCTACATATAGGCAAGACCCCAGTTAGGCTGCTAAATCTACATCATATGATTTATTCCATGGTGGAACCTTTGATCTCAAATCTCATTCAGAATTTAATTTTCGTAATATCTCCGACGATTTCGAATCTGACCATGATTTCGGAGGAAATCTACTTCCTGAATACAACAAGCCAACCTACGACCTCAGCACACATGATTCAATCTACGACTCCGAATCTATGGTCCTGGTTCTCGAGATCACTGATTTAAGTTCAGGTTCCAGTGACATGGAATCATTTCTTTTCAATCCTCAGGAATCAAAACCAGAAAATGCCGAGAGAGACTACAACCCAGAATTTGAATCTTTTCTCGATTAAGATTTCCAGTATCCTATCAACACTCTTCAGGCACTCACTTTTGACTTTGAAAGCTGCAATGAGGACTCTCTACATGAAACCACCTGTCACTTCTTTCTAGAAGAGCCTCATACACAATTCTCATTGAAGCCACCTCTTCCATACATACAGAACCCAGCAAAACTCGTTTCCAACCCTGACTCACAACAGGACTCAATTTCTATTCTGATTCACCTTTCACTGAGTCAATTGCAGATGATTCAATTCCACATATATACTGGGTATCAAACATTGATCAGACTGAAAATCATGCTCCATCATTTTCTGATCCCCCCTGTAGGGTGTTCGCATCATTCACTGATTATTTCATGGATCCCTACTCTGATCAGGCTGATTCAACTCAGCCAAAACCCAAATTTACACTTCCACATCCATCAGAGCTCCAGAGCATATGGTGGGTTCCACATCTTTTGGTCTACATTTATCAACCCACTAGATTAATAGGGTTTGGGCTGCATCATCAGCCTGTTAATCTCAACAAGCACCTGGTTGGACCAACAAGGCTCTTAATCAAGGTGCTTCTTCTACAAAACTCTACTGATTTGACCACTCCCTCTCCATACCATTTCCCGCTCAACTGAAGGCAATGAATTTAGCGCTTAATGAGAGGCAACCCGTCATTTCGAAAACCCAAGATCCGTCTAATTATCCATCTGTACTCCACGTCTATTGCACCCTAAGTTCAGCCTTAGACAATCGTTCCCACCTCTGGTACATGTACTAGAGCTTGAAATCATCCGCATCAGTCATTTCCCGACCCATTCACCCAACCGATATATCTTGTTCTAAGTCACTGAACCCAATGCTGTTTCACACCCTCTATTTACAATGAGGACATTGCAAAACTTAGGCATGGGGGTTGGTAAACTACAAACATACAAAACCAAAAAAAGTCAGAAGGATTCACACAAAAAAATTCACATGTCAAAAATACCAAAAAATAGAAAATTATGAAAAAGAACACAAAAATAGAGGAGGGAAGAAATTTTGAAGTCACATAAGCATGAGGAGGAAAAGAGCAAAATGATAAAAAGGAGCACAAAATGAAAAAGAAAAAGAGATAGTCATTAGTAAAAAAATTAAAGGATTAACCGAAGTTCTAGACCACATCAAGGAAAAAGAGAAAAATAGGAAAAAAGTGCTAATTAGACACGAAAAGATGTTAGTAGGAACGTTGAACTTAGGCCTTTTGGGCTAGACTCTTAGGCTTAAAAATTCAAGTATCCGCTAAGATTTGGATAATCCTCAAGAGGTTGGGGAAAATGCGAAGCTTAAGTATTAGGTCTAAGGCTAAGGGAGTATTCAGCCTCGTTAACTGACCTTCGATTTGTGGGACTCGGTAACCTAAGCACCCCAATCCATACACAATCTGGTTCAATGCGCATAACTATCAAAATCATGCAAAAGCATTTAAATATTCTGAAAAAAGTTGCCTAGATTAGGAGCGGCCGATCAACACAAGTTGAATTGGACGAGTTCTTGGCACAGAGAGGCGGGAAAATTTCCCTCGAAGATGCGTAACAACATATCGTCTCCGCGGTGCTTGTCTCCTAGGATATTTACATATCCTACCGGGGGCACGTAAGCACTTTGCTGGTTCAGATACCATGGGTGGTATTATCATGAAATGTTGATTGCCAGGGTCTGGATTTGGCTATGGAATGCCACGGGTGGGATTATCTCAAAATCTCGAAAGCCAGGGTTCTGCAGGTTGCCATGGGCGGTGCTATCACGAAGCATCAATTGCCAAGGACCTCTGAGGATTGATGATGGGGACGAGGAATCCGATACAGACCATGTTGAGAGGCTAATCCGAAGCTAGAAATGAAAAGAAAAGAGAGAGAAAACTCTCCAAACAAATAAATCCTCTGTGTCTCTCTTACAAAAACCCACTATAAACTGAACCAAGGCTAAAATATGTCTCAAGCATGGGTGCTTTAACCACAAAGTCCAATGAACCTCAGGATAGTTTCTACGGGCCTTAAAAACCTTCGCGGAGGATCGAGGTTAAAGCTGGTCAGGTCTGGATCTTGGTTGGTACTCGAGTATCTCTAGGCCTACTATCAGCATTCTGACCTAGTCATAAAAGAAAAAGAAAACACTTATCATAGAATGTGAAAGAAACTCATGGTCTAGAATAAAAGTTAAAACCTTGAGATTTTGCTAAGGGACTAGCAAAAGCTAGGCATGGGGGTATGATGGGAGCATCATCACAAGCCCTAACTAGCTCATTTTAACCTAGAAAAGAGAACAAAAGCTCCTACATAACCTATAGAAGGGTCTAATTTAAGGAATAACCGTTCTGAGAAGGAAATAAGAAACAAAGGGTAAAACTATAATTTTACCATTGCAGTACATCAACGGGATTTATCAGGGGCTAAACATAGGTCAAATGGTCATGATAAGCTAAAAAGTGGGTTGATTCAGTCAGAAAAGGGTTCATGAGCAATCTAAGAATTAAATGACTTCTTGTAACCCTAAAATAGACTCAATTCAACAAGGTTCTGTTCAGGATAAAAATCAAGTAAACCCTTTAAAATTCATGGAATAATATCCCCTAGGGTTTAGAGCCTTCAATTTGGCCTTTGGAACCTATTTTGACCTATGTAGGGGTCCTAGCTAAATATTTGACCTAATTTGGGTTTTTTGTGCAAAATATCCAGTCAAACATGGTCAAACATAAAATTCAACTTCACCATTGGATTTCTTAGGGCCAAATTAAATTTCTACCAAAATTTGGACCTAATGGGAGGTCACCTTGACCTACTTCGCAAAATAGTCCACTTAATTACATTTTGACCCCTAGCTTTTGAAAATCACTGTGCAGACCCCCTATCTTCATCGCCACTCTTTGCAATTAGGTCCCTTCGCCATTACAGAGGAGGAGTCCTACTCCGGCGAGGATCTGAGGAGGATTTCTCCCTGATTCCTCAGAGATCCCCTCTCAAATTTGAAAGGGAGATTCTCTGAGGAATTCCCTATCATCTGAACGCAGTCCCAAGATCTGATTTGCACCCAATCTCTCATGCGAATGCTCAAGAGACATGGGTATCCTTTGCACATTCCTACTTCAATGAGGATTCTTGCACTTGGAAGCTTGTCTTCTAAGCACAGAGACCTTTGCCAGTACCTATAGAAGGACCCCCTGATCTGGATGCTCAAATCCAGCTTAGCTTGGCCGGAGAAAACCCTCCAATTTCTTTCCTTCTCCTCCGGCCAAAGCAACCAGCGAGCTCCGGTGACTCCTCCTTCTTCTCGTTACTCTGCCACAATACCAGTGGTAGAGGCATCTTCACCTCCTTCCTCTGCATCGCGCCATACCTGCACACGCGCCAAAAGCCTCTTCGTTGTTGCCATTCTCCCTCCACTGTAACTTTCTTCTTCGGCGGCGGCAGGTACACGCCAGCCACCCTCCTTATCCTTTCATCCAGTTGGTTTGGTTAGAACTCTTCCTCTGTCTCCTCTCTTCATTTCCCCCTTCTTTATTTCTACCTTCGACCTCTCGACATCGCAGACCACCACCATCTTCCTCATCTCCGGCCGACCACCGGCGAAGGCGCATCCATCGCACCACGCATCCACATGCCTTGCCAGACCCCTCAAAACCTCTGCCATTGTCCACTGAGCACTTCCCCATCTTCATCGACTGCCATCACCTCCACAAACTCCCCCCGACCAAACCCATCATCATGGCCATAGAGCGTCCTAGGCACGCACGCCTAGGTCGCCTCAAGGCCAACCACCTACCGCAGCACCTTTGTCATGCCACGGCGAAGCTGCCTGAGTGTTCTAATGAGGTCGAAAGGTCGTATTGCTTGAAACCCAAGTCCGACCACCGCCGCCATTAGCGTCGGCTCGAAGACGCTCGCAAGCTCGCTGGAGGCAGTTGCACTCCAAGTCTCAGGTCCGAGGTGATGCGGCGTTGTCTCACGCACGCATTCAGCCAGACAATTGGATTTGAGAGAGCACCCAACCACAAAAACTAGGCAAAACATCTTCTACGGGTGAGCGAGATGCAGGTGGGACTTTTAGTCCCACCTCAGAAAGTTAGGAGTGCACTGAGTGGTATAAAGTGTTTTTGTGTTTTAAGCTCTTCGCCTCAGATCATAGGATGAGGTACCCTCGCCCGCTGATCCACCTTGTCCGCGACCCAAGCTACGCGGACCTAGCTTGCCTGACCCGTTTACCCAGCACTCCTCGTGCAGCACCCACGTCGGTGTGCCTGGACCTGGGTGCGCGTAACCTGACCCGAATACCTGATTGGCTGGCTCTGGGAGAGCGAACCTAAGAGAGAATAGAGTGAGAGTGTATGCGGGGATGGTAGGGTTAGGTTTTGCACTTGCGTGTGCAAGAAGAGGAAGCTGAAATTGAAGAAACAAAGGGCAAGAGGAAGCAACCGTAGAGAAGAAGGCCAAAGTTAGAGAGGAAAAGAAAGAGAAGCTAAGGCAAGCATGCAGAGGAGCTAAGAAACTGAGGAAGCTGAAGGAAGGAGGAGGTGCGGCCAAGCCAGAGAAGAAAAGAAAAGGCACTGTAGCAAAGAGGGTGCTGCTGAAGAAAAGTAAAAGGCTGAAGAAAGAAGTTGAGGAAGCTAAGGAAGAAAAGGCAAAGGCAAAGCTGAAGGAAAGAAAGAAGGAGAAATCAAAGAAGAAGAAAGAAGGCAAGGCGAAAGAAGAAGAAAGTAGAAAGAGCTAAAGAGAAAGTCAAAGAAGAAAAGAAAGAAGTGATCAGAAAGCCAAAGTCAGAGAAGGAAATCAAAGAAGAAGAAGAATGAAAGAAGAACCAAGAAAGAAAAAAAAGGAAGCTAAAGAGAGAGCCAAGAGAAGAAGAATCAACCTTTTTATTCTATTCCTCTCAATTTATCTCTTATTGCTACATTTTAGTATTCATAAACTCCTGCATTATAATTTGAATTAGATTTTGAGTAACTTTAAGTGTTCAAATTCCATCTATTGAGATTAGTGAATAAATTCCATTTGTTCCCTGTATTCGACCTCGGACTCAACATTCGAGTAATAAAAAAAATTCTTATTTGTTTAGAAGGTGATTTCAACTATACTACGATGCAGTACTTATTTTATAAAACTGATCTCGCTGTGTAAACAATGGGCACGTTGGAAAGCTCTATAAGTGTTCTACAAGAATTGACATCAATTTGAGGTTCAAAACATGATTGGTCTATTGATTTGAAGAATGAAAGTGGATGTTTTGCATGGCCATTTGAGCTTGCAGAGGGTGATTTCAGGTCTAAGGACCTTCAGGAGGGTGTCTGACCTCCAGGTAAGTTCTGAACCATCTTCAGTAGATGGTTCCGCATCTAATGATGAAGAAAGGGAACTCTGTATGACTTCAGGAAGAGGAAGAAGCTCAAGAGCTTCTAATAGGAGCTTCAAAGCTCCATTTGAGCTCTGAACATCTCAACAGAGAGCTAAGGATCCCTGGAAAAGATTTAAACAATCTTTGCAAGGAGTAATGATTCAATCTGGGTGAATTAAACATCCAAATCTCACCAAAAACATACTAAAAGCAGTTTGGGTTCAAAAATGACCCAAACTGGACAGTGACATGATTTAGCCTAATTCCTCAATAAAACACCTTTCAATCAACTCTATCAACCTCTAAATCATCCTGACATTAGATTCAACTCAATAATCATCGACTTCACTCAAGAATTCTCTAAATCAGGCTTGAGTTTGACCATAAAGCTTCAGAAATTGACTTTCTGAATTAGAGCTTCTCTGACCTAAATAAGACCCTAGATTAGTTCTTTTTATCTTCAGGAGTTTATTTCAGAGTCTCAAAAGTAATTTTTGTCAAAAATTCTATGGTTTAGGACTCATCTCCTGAGATCCTAATAAAGTTTGTTTGATAGAACAAACAATAGCTTCTCTTAGTAAACAATCAACAAGAATAACTTCATCATGCTTCACTCAAGCTTCCAGACCTCTTAGATTGGATTCAATCCTAATGAAGGTGTCTCTCCAACTCTGCTGGAGTTGGAGAAGACAGAAGCCTAAGATGAGATCCAAGCATCAAAATATCAAATTAGTGATCGATACAAAATCCTTAAGTCATTAGTAATCAATTTGGAGCTCTGCACAGAGTTCTATGGGGTGAAGACCAATTTCGACTCGCTGGAGCTCATTGGATCTCCAGTGAGTCTAGAACTGACATTATGGAGTTCAAAACTCCATGGAATTACTCAGAAATAACCTTAAAAGTCTCCTGAGGTCGTAAGGAACCTCAAGAGCTTCACAATTGACTCAATTAAAGATTAAATCAAAAGATAGGCTTCGAATTCAAAAAAAATTGCAATCTGAGTTCACTGGAACTCAGATTGACTCCTCTCACTCAATTGAGTGAGGAGATTTGCTCATTAAGATACATCGATGATCTAGATGTGATTAATTAGGTGTTTTAACTCTCTTGAGCTCACTGTGGATAGTGAACTCAAGAGTTGAGATGAATTTAGGCATTTTATAAATAGGCGATTAATTATTTAATGAACATTTAGCACGAGGCCCTTAAGTGGTGTCTATGTGATGGAGGGCCCCAATTGGGTGTGGTCTACCCTTTATGACCTCCACCATGGACAGCGGAGGTTGTCAGTGAATGTGGCAATGACTTAAGCGTAACAACTGATAAAAAAAAATGAGGGAGTAGTGCTATGAATTCATGATGAGAAAAGGAAGGTGATTGATGCGTAGAAATTGCAAAAGAGTGCTCCGAACAAGCTCAATGAGCTCACCGGAGCTGGAGAAGATGGCGAACAATCTGAGCATAAAAGCCTAACTAAGCTACTTAACCGACTGAATTAAAACTACACTACACTTACCTGCCTAACCCTACTGTTACCTAGACAAAGGGGGGTAGAAATCTTCGTCGACAACTCTTAATGGAGGATGAAACTAGAGGGTTAGGGAAAGAAGTCCAGCAGGTGTGTTCACAGAGTAGAAGCAGAGTCCGGAGTCATCGCTTTATCCAGATACACGGTGGAAGATGGCGGAGCTCGACAGATGGTGGAAGCGATTGGAGAATGTGCATGGAGGTGAAGGTAGTTCACCGGAATAGGAAGGAATAGCCTATTAGTTAGCTACATTTGGGGGAAGAGGGTAGGGAGCTAACTATCAAAATCGAAGGGTTCAAGGGGTATTTATAAGGTTCGGTAGCTGTGAAGGAGCTCGAATCTGGACGGAACTGTTACTAGGTTCAAGGTAACCACCAGCATCTTCTCCGACGTCGGTGAAGTTAACCTTGAGTCTTAAATAGGATTTTAGGTGCATCCAGACTGTGGGATGGAAAGATGACGGTGAGCGCAAGCTCCAGGAAGTTGGTTAGGGTGGAATGGCGTCGGATGGAAGGTGATCAGGTGGTAAACGCACCGCCGTTCATCAACCATTGAAGCGGCTGAAGAAGAAACGAAGAAGAAGAAAGGTGTACATAGGGACCTGAGTGTAAGAAAAGTTAAGGACCTTGTGCATGAGAAGGACTCAAAGGCGATGAAACCTAAGGACTAAAACGTAAACTGAGGTTTTCAAGGTTTCTTTTAATTTAATTCTTTTTGAACTTTTTATATATGATTATAAATTAGATAAATATTATATATATACCCTGAATTTACATTTTTGACCTTTCTAGCTTAATTTATTTAATTGAATTAAGTTACTTAAGTTATTACATACTTAAGTATCAATTATGCTTAAGTTAAATTAGATATTAATTAGGTAACTAATTAATGATATTTCGAGTCCATTTATTAATTAAATTATTAATAATGTTAATTGACTTTTAATTAAGCATTTTTAACTTATTTTTAGGTCCTTTATTGATTTATCCCTTATTCTATAATTATCCCTTTTATAAACATATTCCTAGCTAATTAACTAGGAAAACTAGTTAATTAGGGGTAATTAAAAGCCATGATGAGCCTCTCATCATACCCCCAAGTCAAAGTTTTGCTAGTCCCTAGCAAAATTAACCAGAAATATGATGATTTAAACACTAGGTTTAAATTATCATAAATACAAACTAAGTAGAAGAATCCTTAGGTCAGAATTTTAGATATTCAATTTTTTTAGATTTTTTATGTATATATAAATAAGTATCCATAAATATGTGGAGCATTCTACAAAGAATTTTACTTTGACTCAAAAACTCAAATACCCTTCTCAAAACACACTATTAAAAACAGAGTTTTTGACATGATTTTTTTTATCAAAAATCAGAATCCTAATAACCCAATTATTTTCTGTAATCACTCTAAACCCTAGAAACTCAAAATTCAAAGTGTTTTAACAAAACCTAAGAGTTGGAAATTAAATTTTAACGCAAAAACTCAATTGACTTAAGTTAATCCTTATGTTTATGAAATCTAATTTTTATCAATCTGAGTTTTAACAAATTGGCCAGATACTCATTATTAGCCAAATTCAGAATAGTAAAATTTTAATCTGCCAGCCCACAACACCAAGGATAAACTTCTAGACCTACGATTTTGTCAATCTTTCTCCTTAAGGCCTCAACTATAAGTCCTCAAAACCCGATTTCTTAGGCTTCACTGCCCAATACAAAGGTTCAGTAGCTATGATTTTTAAGCATCCGTACTTGTGAAGAGAATTTTCCTAAAAGCATCCAAAGTTGCAAAAATCCAGATCTTAAGACATCAATTTCCAATCCAGGTTATTCCAATTCAAGCCTTTGGCTTGGCCTTACTCAGATTTGGTTGCTTTCTCCTCATCATTTTTCTATCCCAAGGTCAACACTTTTTGTGTATATCTCCCCGATGGACCACTGGGTTTCTTATTCCTAATTTTTATCTCCATATTTTTCAACTCTTTTCTATAGGATAGAACACCCATATGTAGCGAGGTGTTCTTTTATTTGATGGAAGGAAGGGTAGCATCCATTTATACCGAGATGCTTTATTTGGTGGATAAACTGCATAAGCACCCATTTGTAGCGAGATGCTTAACTGTAGAGTGTTTATTTTTTTTTTCTTTTCTTTTCTTTTCTCCTCCTAATTTTTCTTACTAACATAATACTCCAATTCCTTTTTCTAGGTGAGTGGCACATCCTTCGCCCTTTCAAGAGCCACCCCACGGAAATCCTTGGACCAAAGAGGATTTAGAATTGATCTCTTACCCTCTATGTTTTTGCGGTCTCAGATGCCAACAAGACAACTCTATGTGTGTGAATTTTAGACGCTTAGGTTACTTAGCTCTCAAACCAGAGCTTGGTTAGCAAAGCCATTCACTCTCAGGTCCTTTAAACTCTTAGTTTCCTCCTGCAGGATCTGTCAAGACACAACTCACTAAGTCTAGATGAATGTCCTTAGTTGATTAAGCTAATTATAGCCTGATAGACCTTAGGACTAAGATTGTACCAACTTTTTATTTAATTAACCTTGAATATCTGGCCTTTTTACTTAACTTTGATGATAAAAATAGATGTTCATAAGGTGTAAGGATTTACTTAGTCTAGTTGACCAAGAAAGTTACAATTTAATTCCAAAACTCAAGTTTAAAACTTAATACACCTTAATTATTTTATTTTAGGGTAAAGAGCGAAAAAACATATCTTTAGGCTTCAAATTCTAACAAAATCCCATTCAAAAATTTCACAAATAGATGCATGTTTTGAAAAGATTATTTAAGTAAAAATCTAAATAAGAATTCCATGCTCTTATAAAATAATATTTACAATATATATATATATATATATATATTTGGTTTCTGACCTAAAAGCAAAATTAAGCTCTTAATTACTAATATGATTAAATTTAAATATGTTTTTTGGTGTCTTCTTCTTTTTCTTCTTTATTATAAAACCCCTTATTATGTTTATGATTTTTAAATTTTAAATTTTTATATTTATATATTTTTTTATGTTTGTAAAGTTTTCAAACTTTTTTGAATTTTTCAATTTTTTTTAAAATTTTTAGGGTATTTTTGACTTTTTTAATTTTCTAAAAAATTTTTTTTATATTTTAATATTTCCATTTTTTAAAATTTTGTGGGTATTTTTTTTGTGTTTTTATATTTTTACTTTTATCTACAAATACACTTGAAGTGAAAATTGTCACTTCACCCCCCCAAACCAAAATATTACAATGTCCACATTGTAAGAAGGGTGAAAAAGATATTACACTTCACTTAGTGTAGGGTGACGAAAGGAGTCGACTAGAGGAGATCAAAGATCTCTATGTGGATGATTTCTATTCTGACCAAAGGTCAGAGTGGTCAATCAGACTAAGTGAAGGTAATCAGTATAAAATAAGTAACAATTCAGAAATAGATTTGAGTGTATGAGTAGAGAAAAGTGTAGAAAATAGGAAACAACTATATACAAGGTGAGTGAAATGATAGATGAAAAACCCTAGTGGAGCATGTAACAATCTCCAACAAGACCCAAAACATGTGGTTCCAAGAAAGGTTTTAAACATTGACCATTAACTTTGAAGGGTTGATCCTTATTGGGTTCGGTAATTTTGACAGCTCCATTGTCGAAGACTCTAACTACAATAAATGGTCCTTGCCATTTAGACCTAAGTTTCCCAGGAAAGAGCTTTAGGCGGGCATCAAAGAGCAGCACCTTTTAACCAGGTGTAAAAGATTTGCGGGAAATGTGTTTATCATGGAAGGCTTTAAGTTTTCCCTTATACAGGTTTGAACTCTCATAGGAATCATGATGTAATTCCTCAAGTTCACTAAGCTGCAACCAACGATGATCACCAGCCTTTGCGAGTTCCAAATTACAGGCTTTAATTGCCCAATAGGCCTTGTGTTCAATTTCTACAGGAAGATGATAGGGTTTCCCATAAACAAGTTCGTATGGTGACATGTCCATTGGTGTTTTGTGGGCGGTCCTATAAGCCCACAAAGCCTCATCTAAATGGGAAGACCAATCCTTCCTATCGAGTCAGATTATCATTTGAAGGATCTTTTTGATCTCCTGATTAGATACCTTGGTTTGCCCATTGGTTTGGGGATGATAAGGTGTAGAAATACGATGTATAACCCCATATTTTCTAAGTAAGTTCTAAACTGGGCGTTGTTAAAATGGGATCCACCATCTGAAATGATAGCACGAGGTACCCCAAAACGAGTGATAATGACTCTGTATGAAAGGAATGATAACTCAATGATCATTTGTGCATGTGGGTATGGCTTCGATCCAATGAGATACATAAAATATACTCGAAGCCAGAAGAAGACGGAAATGGACCCATAAAATCTATGCCCCAAATATCAAAGATCTCACAGACTACAATCGGGTTCAAAGGCATCATGTCTTTTTGGGACATACTACCGAGAGTTTGGTAGCGACTACATGCCTTACAAAATGTCTATGAATCTGCAAATAAAATGGGCCAATAAAACCCGCACTATAGAACTTTTGCAGCAGTCTTACGACCAGAAAAATGACCACCACAAGCCTGGTCATGACAAAAAGAAAGAATAGAATCAATCTCAGAAGAGGAAACACAACACCTGATGATTTGATCATTGCAGAGTCGAAACAAATATGGATCTTCCCAGAAATGGTATTTGGCTTCTAATTTGAGTCGTGATTTCCAATTCCCATCCCAATCAGGTAGAAATTGATGTGTAACCAAATAATTGACAATGTCTACATACCAAGGAAGATCAGATGATATAGTCAAAAAATGTTCATCAGGAAAGTGCTCAATGATTGGAGGAGATGATTCGATAGTCTCAGAAGGAAGGCAGGAAAGATGGTCGGCAACAACATTCTATCATCTTGCCTTTTCGCGAAATTCTAGGTCAAATTCTTGCAAAAACAAGATCCATCTAATTAACCTAGGTTTCATGTCCTTTTTAGATAGAAGGTGTCTAATAGCAGAGTGATCAGAGTACACAATGATTCGAGATCCAAGTATATAAGATCTAAACTTTTCTAATCTAAATACTATTGCTAATAATTCCTTTTCTATAACTGTGTAATTCTTTTATGCTTCATTCAAAGTCTTACTAGCATAGTAAATCACTACCGGATTTTTCTCAATTTTCTATCCCAAAATAGCTCCAACTACATAATCTGATGCATCACACATGATCTCAAACGGTAAATCCCAATTAGGTGCTTGCAAGATTGGAGCCTGCGTAACTCTGTCTCTTAATGTCTCAAATGCAGATATACAGTCACTCATCTCAAAAGTCATGACCTTTGTGAGGAGGTTTGTGAGTGGTCGGGCAATCTTCGAAAAGTCGAGTATAAATCTTCTATAAAATCTCACATGCCCGAGAAAAGATCTAATGCCCATCATCAAGTCAGGAATTAGATGATTTGAGATTTGATTGATCTTGGCTCGATCTACTTGGATACCTCGCTCAGATACAAGGTGGCCAAGTACAATGCCCTCTGAAACCATAAAATGGCTCTTCTCCCAGCTGAGGTTAAGATTCACTTCAATGCATCTCTTAAGAATCTTTGACAAATTATCCAAACAAATATCAAATGTTTCCCTGAAGACTGAAAAATCATCCATGAATACTTCCATACATTCACCTACCATCTCAGTGAAAATGGCTAACATGCAACGCTGAAAAGTTGCGAATGCGTTGCAAATCCCAAATGGCATTCTTCGAAAAGAAAAAGTTCCGAAGGGGCAGGTGAAAGTCATTTTCTCTTGATCATCGGGATAAATTGCTACCTGATTATATCCAGAGTAACCAACCAAGAAGCAGAAGAACCTATTACCAGCTAATCTCTCAAGGATCTGATCAATGAATGGCAAGGGAAAATGGTTGATGTAAACATGTTTACACTACTTAACATGTCTATTTATACATGTTCTTAAGCATAGGATTGCATTGCATACTATAAATATTGCATAACATGCATCATCTTGCATTTAGAATAGTTTAAATAAAATGGAGGTTAATTGTCTCCTTTTATGTTCATGGACAGGGCAAACTTGTTATCGGGGCCTCGAATCGAAGATCCAGCCGTACAGATGTGATCAGGGTGACGATTGGAGTTCAACGACTCCAAGATCGCCCTAATCAGACATTTGTAGCATCAAATAGAGATCGAGGAACCCTAGAAGATCAATGGCCAAGATGGTGTGAATCCACACTTCAAATGACAAATTTGACAGCACGGATGGATTCGGATAGACGATCGTAGCCTAATGGCACGAAAATCGACTCAATCCGACAACCGTGGCACCATCTAAATCATCCAGAAGATGGACGGCTCAGATGGCGCCACGTGGCACCATCTCGGCTGCCCAAACCAGCCCAACTAATTTTGGAGCCAACCGTGCATTGAATCGTGGCCACTGGATCGCCATCCAACAGCCATGGGCAGCTGCACCGCAATTCAATAACGTGCCCTTTTCCCCTCCGTAGTGTAGTGGGTGAGAGCGCCTGCGTGAAGGAGGAGCAAGCGTTCGAATCGCAGGGCGCGGGCGAGCGAGCGCAGGCGAGCAGGTGCGAGGAGCATCGGATCATCATCGAATAGCTGCGTGCGCCTGATAGCGCTCATGCGCCATTAGACGCACGGCGAAGACGCGGCATCACACGCGATGAGGCTCGCGGCTGAGGCGAGGATGGATGCATCTCAGCCGTTCGATCTCACGATCAAACGGTCGAGATTTAAAGTACGTGAATGCACGTTGAGGAGCGGAAGGCGAGCGGGCGTGCGCGCACCACCCACGAAGGCCATGTTCAGACCTTTAGCGACGATTTTATCCGTCACTAAAGGTACTGAAATAATGTTTTTAGAGTTGTAATGACCAAATTGCCCCCATTCCTTGCAACTATAAAAGGAGATCCCCTTCATACAAAATTCTCATCCCTTCCTTCTCTTCTCTCCCTCTCCAAAGCTCAAGAGAAGCTTGTCCCACACCCGGGATGCTTCTCGCGAGATAAAGTCAATTTTTCATCCCCTTTTGGAAGCAGATCCCGCGACGATGACAACGTGCTACCCCATTCCCGTTCTTCTACTTCGTCCTCCTTCATCCTACTCTGTCCTCCTTCGTCCAGGTGTCATCCCGTCCGGCTTGTCCTCCAAGCGACTGTTGAGGAGGATATTTCTCTCTCCATTCTTTTTAATGCTTTCTTGAGTAGATTTATTTCTTTTTAGAGTAGATTTACTACTTTCTCATGTAATCATTTTCTACTTTCTAGTCATAATGTTTAGTGAAACAAACAATCCTTTTAATGATGAATTCCATGTTCATTCTACATCTCGTTTTGGTTTTTGTTTGTAATATTCTCTCTCTTACTCTCTCTCTTTCTCTTCTATTAATTGTAAATAGTTAGATAGTTCTAATCAATTAATTTTCTTCATGACAAATAAAACAAACATGTGTTTTTAAATCAAATGTCCGCCTCCCTGTGTTCGACCTGAGATTTTCATTCCGGTATAAATTGTATTTGTTGAACACGAGTTCTTCGCTTTCAAACTACAACAACAGGTTTTCAAAACCAAACACGTTAGCGTAGCAACCTGATGTTCAACAATGGTCCTTCTTTGTAACCATGTTGAGCTTGCAATAATCGATGCAAACCCGCCACAAAGTTGCAATTCGTGTGGGAATGGTTTCTCTAGATTCAGTCTTGATTATGGTGAGCCCTGCCTTTTAAGTACCACTTGAATTGGACTCACCCAAGGGCTATCAGACATAGGATATATAATGTCAGCATCTAGCCACTTGATTATTTCTTTCTTAACGACCTCCTTCAGATTCAGATTTAAATGTCTTCGAGCTTCTCTTGAAGGTCGTGCCCCATCTTCTATAGAGATATGATAAGTACAATAATTGGGGCTAATCCTAGTGAGATCGTGTAGAGTCCACCCAATTGCCTTCTTATGATCTCGTAAAACCTGGATCAATTTTAATTCTTGTGATTTAGATAGATTAGAACTAATGATTACAGGATATGTTTGATTAGGTTCGAGATAAGCATATTTAAGAGTATCAAGCAATGGCTTCAATTCTAATGCAGGTGTAGGATCAACAGCAGGATTTAGGGTGGGATTTTCAATTGCAAATAGTGACTAAAACGAGTCATATGATTCAAATCCAAGGTCGAGTTCAGATTCTAATAGCGGATTTTCAACATGAGGGTATAAGATATCAAGAGATGTGCTTTCTAGTTCTAAGGAACTAGGGTCATCCTTAAAAATTGAAATAGATTTAATTTCCTCAACCCATTTGCAATCTAATCCTCGAGAAGCTCTAAATATATCCAATTTTATTGTCTTCTCCCCAAATTTTAGCTCAATCTTTCTAGATTCACAATCTATGTTGGCCTTTGCAGTGGCCAAAAAGGGTCTCCCTAAAATAATTGGGCCATCTCTAATGCATTCGGGTACTTCCATATCTAGTACAATAAAATTCACAGGAAAATAAAAGTCTCGAACTCTTACAATAATATCCTCCAACATTCCCTTAAGTGACTTAATTGATCTATCAGCTAATTGTAAAGTCACATTGGTTGACTTAAGATTTTCTATTTGGAAATGGTCTACTAAGGATGAAGGAATGAGATTAGTAGAAGCTCCTAAATCTAGGAGAGCTCTATCAAAATAGTGGTCCCCAATTATACAGGAAATAAATGGAGAACTTGGATCTTTCTTTTTCAAAGGAAGCATACTTGAAATAATAGAGCTCATTTCTCCAAGAGTACCACAGTGATTCCTTTCCTCAGCTTACGCTTAGGAGTACACAATTCTTTGAGAAGCTTGCATAAGCCGAAATGTGTTTGATAGCATCTAGGAGTAGGATATTAATATGTACCTATTCAAAAATTTTGACTAAATCCTCATCTAATGTGACAGGTTGCTTTTGTTTCCTAGTCTTCTTCAAAGCTTCTGGAAATGGGACTTCAATTTCCTGTTCTACTGAGGTATTACCTTGATCACGTGAATAAGCGGGAATTGTAGGATCAGGTGTATCACCTCTTATAGGTGTAGAAATAGGGGCTGTCCTAGATGTACTAGGGTCTTCAGATAGGTTTCGTGGATCTACTGGATCCCTAGTGGAAGTTCCACTGCAGGTTGTAACAGAGTTAATACCTGCATGAGAAGAAGCTGGTGAAGAAGATGCTTGATTCTGGAAAGACGGATTAGAGAGTAGAGGTTGGTCACCTTGATTTGAAAAAGATTGCTGCTGATTTTGATACTCGTAATCATGAGTAGCAGAAGGTGGATTCTGATTCGAATTTTGATTTAGGGGTATTTGATTAAGGAAATGTGCTTGTCCCTGATTCGGATGTTGAAATCCATGATGTGATTGTTGTTGGATATTCCTAGGGTTTGGAACTAGCTGGGATGGAAGGGCCCCTAGCTGATGAGACTCAGCTAACTGCATGATTTGGCCCCTTAGATCAACCAATTCTACCAAGCATTGCCGTTGTACTTCAGCAAGAGCCTTAGCATTTTGTCACTAGCTCTTAGTCACAGCTTGCAAAATCTAATCGAGCTGTGAATATCTATTTGGCCCCGTGAAGTTCTGTGAACCCGCGTAAAATGGCCTCGCATTTGGTTGCTGAAGCGGCAACGTAGGCAAGTTTTGTCTGGTTTGAGTCGGATATGATGGTCTTTGTGAACGGTCAGACCAAAAGAAATTTGGGTGATTACCCCATCCAGAATTATAGGTATTAGAATATGGGTTTGATCTTGGTGCATATCCCTGAATGGCATTCAAATCATAAGCATATGGTGTGTTTTCTACAAAAACAGGGAGTGGGGACAGAGGTGGGAAAGATTGTGGGACAAAGGTTTCTCCTTGGGTTGGTGCAGGAGTAAATAGAAAACCCAAAAAAGATGGATCTCTTGAATCCAAATTATTCATAAACTCCCTCCCCGTGGGAATTTGTGAAATAGGCAAATGCATGGGATTCTACGTAGCAAGAAGAGGAGTAAGAGATTTCATCATGTTTTAGACCTCTTCGAGATGTTTCGCTACGATATCAACTTTGTCCAATTTTTTAGCTATAATCTCTAAATCCTTAGAACTGGACAGATTCCCGATCTCGTGAATGCCCTTTTGCAGGTTTTGATGCACTGTATTGGTGCCCCACGTAAATTGCGTCATGGATGCGTTATTGATTGAGTTTTCCGCCATCCCTTGAAACAATTCTAAGGTGGATTCTGCATCTCGATTTAAGAAATTCCCTCCACAAGAGGCATCAACTAGATTGCGAATGCCCTCTTGCAATCCATAGTAAAAGATGTGCATTAATTTCCAACGAGGGATGTCATGATGTGGGAATTTCCTTTGCAATTCATGAAAGCATTCCCACACTTCATGAATTGGTTCTTCTTGATTTTGAGTAAATGTGGTGATGGCTCGCCTTAGTGCATTGGTTCAACCAATAGGGAAAATTTTCTTCAAAAATGTAGATTCATGTTCAGCCCAAGTTGAGATTTGTTGTGCAATAGTTCTATACCAGTAGGCAGCCTTGTCCTTAAGGCTAAAGGAGAACTTCTTCATTAATAGAATTTCCCGACTTTGATTTCGAGGACCAAGAGTTTGAGATAAATTCTTTAGATCTTCAATGTGTTGAAATGGATCCTCGGATGCAAATCCATGAAAATGCGGGATTAGACCTATAATGTTTGGCTTTAATTCTGGGTCATTTTCCCCAATGGCAATCCTAACATTAGGCTCACTTGTGCATTAGATGGATTATAATAATTATGGTGTAGAGGCTTAGGATGAGGGATCGGTAATCAAGGTCTTCGAAACCCACCTCAGGTCGAGGTGGAGGACGGGTTTGCAGATTCTGTAAATTTTGAAGAGCAGCCGTCAGCAGATTGATTAGACGGTTCTGCTCGAGCATATGAAGGTTCTGGTTTAGGAGCACCTCATGAACATCAAAAGGTGGCATCTCCCCCTAACCAGAAGAAGAAAGGATCTCGGGATTCTGGTTTCGCATTTGGTCCATAGGATAAAATGCAGAAAAAGCAGATGTATTAGATGGGAAAATTATAGGTTGCTTAATTGCAACTGGCTTAAAAATACCTGTCAATGGAGATGCGAGAGGCGGTTTCAAGGATCGCCTCCCATGCATAAACCAAAAAGAATGTGCAAAGGCACACTCACGCCACTAAAAACAGCATCAAACAAGACTCGAAAACAATGTAAAAAATGGGTTTTTCTCTTCTTTCAAAGGAAAGAAGAGAATCCTAGAATACGCAAAGATAATTTGGATGCAAACAAGTATAATATCAGTATCAAAATGCGCATCCTAAACCCGTGTCTATGCAAGTGCGCATCCTTAAAGCTCAAAGGTCTAAGGTCTAGGATCAAGACTGCTCACTACAAGCTCCTTGGGGCTAAGTAGTGAGAGACTTGTTGATCTTCGACCAAAGCCCTAAGAGGTGCAAAGAGGAGAGGTAGAAAAATTAGACTCGTGTGACTCTAATGATCGCGCTGTGTGCTCGATATCATGCAACAGACGAGAGAGATAACACCTGCATACATTCTGCAAACAGATTGAGTCAAAAATTTTATTTATCCTCTTTTTGCTTAATCTTTTTCACAAAAAAAAATGATAGAAAGAAGTAAGGTGATCGCTTTTTAGGTAATTTCAAACAAAAATATGGTCTTGTTAATATCCGATGACAGGGATCCATGTGATTTTGCGCATGTTTTCCCACTGATGCGAGAAAAGCAATAGAAAAATTCCCGAGTCAGAAGTCGCAAATAAACTAGCAGGTATGTGCACTCATAAGAGTGTATGCCTAAAACATGCTATTGCTAGTCAAGAAGTATGCGTATTTTTGTATTTTTTAAAATTTTCTAACTAAATGCAAAAATACAAGCTACACTAAAGACTAAGTAAGAAATACTCACAATGGTATGTATAATGGAAAAACAGAAAAAGAAAACCTGCCTCCTTTCCTAAGAATACCCGCAAAAGTAACCCTGAAAATAAGACAGGAAACAGAACAAAACAAGCTAATTAGTAAAAAGAAATTATATACAAAGCAAAACAATAATGGCGAATATAACAATACAGTTACCTCCCCGGCAATGATGCCATTAAAATGATTGTTTAATTCCTCAACATAGTATAGGGTCAAGTTAACCTAACATTTTAGAGTTTTAATTCTTTTTAACTGGTTGAGTCCAGGTCATTCACTGGAAAGCATAACTTATCTTAATTCACCATTAATTCCTAAACATAAATTACTAATTACTTAATTAATCAGAATTATAATTAAATTATTTTGAGTACATGAATCTCGCATAAAAGATATTCACTTAAAAGCATGAAACATTCCATTAAGAAAGAACATATTTACACATGTGATTTTTCATTAAAAATCAAGTAAACATGTTTATTACACCCAATACAACTAATTATAAAAGATTAAGGTAAGAAAAAGTTATACAAATGAATACAAATGCCTTAATACATCAATTAAGCTCAATATTAAAAGGAGACATTATTACATTGAAAATACAAAAGTAAGAATTAAAAATCACAAGTCTCCTTTCTTCTTCTCTTCAGCCCTTTCCTCTTCTTTTAATCTCTGCCATAATTCTCTCTCTTATTCTTCTTTTTCTCTTCTTCTTCCTCTAAACCCTCTCTGTTCTTTTTTTCTTTAGCTCTCTCATTTTATTCCCTTAATTCTTTCTTCTTTACTGTGCTTCTTATATTTCCTATACTGTGCAAAATGCAATCCACACTTAGCCAATTTCTCTCGATCCTTAACTCATTTTTTAACGCTCATTCCAAAAATTTGGTTAGTGGGCGGCCAAACCTTTCGAGGATACACAGCACCCACAAGGGGTGGGACCAGACCCTACTCAACTAGGCCTAGTTCAATTATTTGGTGGATTTCTCATATTTTTATCTCAATGGATAGTCTCGGCCTCCCAGGCCCACGTTCACATCCACGCCCACTCACGAGCCCACTCACACAGGCATACGCCTATGCATGCACACACACATCCACACAGGCATGTGCACATGCACGCGTCGGCACACAATCAAGTTTCTCTTTGCACAAGCACTGACGACCGAAACATCGTCGGCACAAAATCATAATATACTAAGGCATGCACTCACTCGTTCCCGATGTGGGACTAAACTTCTCCCTTCCAGGCCAAACTTTGCCTTACAGTTCTAAACAGCATAGAGCTCCAAATCAAGCAATCAAGGGCTCGTTGGAAAGCTCTATAAGTGTTCTATAAGAATTGAGCATCAATTTGAGGCTTAGAACATGATTGGTCTATTGATTTGAAGAATGAAAGTGGATGTTTTGCATGGCCATTTGAACCTGCAGAGGGTGATTTCAGCTCTAAGGACCTTCAGGAGGGTGCCTGACATCCAGGTGAGGTCTGAACCATCTTCAGTAGATGGTTACGCATCTAATGATGAAGAAAGGGGACTCTGTATGGCTTCAGGAAGAGGAAGAAGCTCAAGAGCTTCTAACAGGAGCTTCAAAGCTCCATTTGAGCTCTGAACATCTCGACAGAGAGCTAAGGATCCGTGGAAAAGATTTAAACAATCTTTGCAAGGAGTAATGATTCAATCTAGGCGAATTAAACATCCAAATCTCGCAAAAACATATTGAAAGCAGTTTGGGTTCTAAAATGACCCAAACTGGACAGTGACATGATTTGGCCTAATTCCTCAATAAAATACCTTCCAATCAACTCTATCAACCTCTAAATCATCCTGACATTAGATTCAACTCAATAATCATTGACTTCACTCAAAAATTATCTAAATCAGGCTTGAGTTTGACCATAAGCTTCAGAAATTGACTTTCTGAATTAGAGCTTCTCTGACCTAAATAAGACCCTAGATTAGTTCTTTTTATCTTCAGGAATTTATTTCAGAGTCTCAAAAGTAATTTTTGTCAGAAATTCTAGGGTTTAGGACTCATTGCCTGAGATCCTAATTAAGTTTGTTCGATAGAACAAACAATAGCTTCTCTTAGTAAACAATAAACAAGAATAACTTCATCATGCTTCACTCAAGATTCCAGACCTCTTAGATTGGATTCAATCCTAATGAAGGTGTCTCTCCAACTCTGCTGGAGTTGGAGAAGACAGAAGCCTAAGATGAGATCCAAGCATCAAAATATCAAATTAATGATCAATACAAAATCCTTAAGTCATTAGTAATCAATTTGGAGCTCCGCACAGAGTTCTATGGGGTGAAGACCAATTTCGACTCACTGGAGCTCATTGGAGCTCCAGTGAGTCCAGAACTGACATTATGGAGTTCAAAACTCCTTGGAATTACTCAAAAATAGCCTTAAAAGTCTCCTGAGGTCGTAAGGAACCTCAAGAGCTTCACAATTGACTCAATTAAATATTAAATTAGAAGATAGGCTTCGAATTCAAAAAAAATTGCAATCTGAGTTCACTAGAACTCAGATTGACTCCTCTCACTCAATTGAGTGAGGAGATTTGCTCATTAAGATACGGCGATGATCTAGATGTGATTAATTAGGTGTTTTACTCCCTTGAGTTCACCATGGACAGTAAACTCAAGAGTTGAGATGAATTTAGTCATTTTATGAATAGGCGATTAACTCTTTAATAAACACTTCGAACGAGGCCCTTAAGTGGTGTATATGTGATGGAGGGCCCCAATTGGGTGTGGTCTACCCTCGATGACCTCCACCGTGGACAGCGGAGGTCGCCAGTGAATGTGGCGATGACTTAGGCGTAACAACTGATAAAAAAAAAAGAGGGAGTAGTGCTATCAATTCATGATGAGAAATGAAAGGTGATTGATGCATAAAAATTGCAAAAGAGTACTCCGAACAAGCTCAGCGAGCTCACTAGAGCTGGAGGAGATGGCAAACAATCTGAGCATAAAAGCCTAACTAATCTACTTAACCGACTGAATTAAAACTATGCTACACTTACCTACCTAACCCTACTGTTACCTAGACGAAGGGGTGTAGAAATCTTCGTCGATGGCTCTTAACGGAGGATGAAACTAGACGGTTAGGGAAAGAAGTTTGGCAGTTGTGTTCGTGGAGTAGAAGCAGAGTCCGGTGTCATCGCTTTGTCCAAATACGTGGCAGAAGATGGCGGAGCTCGGCAGATGGTGGAAGTGATCGAAGAAAGTTCATGGAGGTGAAGGTAGTTCACTGGAATAGGAAGGAATAGCCTATTAGTTAGCTACATTTGGGGGAAGAGGGTAGGGATCTAACTATCGAAATCGAATGGTTTAAGGGGTATTTATAGGGTTCGGCAGCTGTGAAGGAGCTCGAATCTGGACGGAACTGTGACTAGGTTCAATTTAACCACCGACGTCCTCTCCGACGCCAGTGAAGTTAACCTTGATTCCTAAATAGGATTTCAGGTGCATCCAGACCGTGGGATGGAAAGATGATAGTGAGCGCAAGCTCTAGGAGCTTGGCGAGGGTGGAATGGCATCGGATGAAAGGTAATTAGGTGGTAAACGCACTGCTGTTCATCAGCCGTTGATGCGACTGAAGAAGAAACGAAGAAGAAGAAAGGTGTTCACAGGGACCTGAGTGTAAGAAAAGTTAAGGACCTATGTGCATGAAAGGGACTCAAAGGTGATGAAACCTAAGGACTAAAATGTAAACTTAGGTTTTCAGGCTTCTTTTACTTTAATTCTTTTTAAACTTTTTATATATGATTATCAATTAGATAAATATTATATACATAACCTGAATTTATGTTTTTGACCTTTTTAGATTAATTTATTTAATTGAATTAAGTTATTTAAGTTATTACATACTTAAGTATAAATTATGCTTAAGTTAAATTAGATATTAATTAGGTAACTAATTAATGATATTTTGAGTCCATTTATTAATTAAATTATTAATAATGTTACTTGACTTTTAATTAAGCATTTTAAACTTATTTTTAGGTCCTTTATTGATTTATCCCTTATTTTATAATTATCCCTTTTATAAACATATTCCTAGCTAGAAAACTAGTTAATTAGGGGTAATTAGAAGCAATGATAAGCCTCTCATCTAACCCTTTTTCGAAATTGCATGGCTTTGAGTACATACTTCTCACAGTTCACTATGTCTAGAAGTGGGTTGAAGCTATTCTAACGAGATGGGCTTACCATAAGACCATCATCTCTTTCGTACGGGAATTCATTTTCGTGAGTTTCGGAGTTCCCTGCACTCAGATTAGCAACACGGGCAATCACTTCATCCATGCTAATTTTAGGTCTCTATTGAAAAAATACAGGGTACATCACCGCATTGCCACCCCATATCATCCGCAGACCAATGGGCAGGTTGAAGTTTCTAACCATCAAATCAAGCTTATTCTCCAGAAGACGGTTAGACCAGATAGGAAGGATTGGTTCGATCGATTGATTGATGCACTTTGGGCATATCGAACCACGTACAAGGCCCCGCTCGGAATGTCGCCATACCATATGGTGTATGGAAAGGCTTGTCACCTTCCTATTGAGCTGGAGCACCATGCCTTTTGGGCGATGTAGAAGTGTAATTTTAACCTTAATGCAGGAGGTTATGAAAGGAAGCTCTAGCTCAATGAATTAGAAGAAATTTGATGGGAAGCCTATGACAATGCAAAGATATACAAAGATAGGACTAAGGCTTTTCACAACTGCCACATCCGAAGGAAGGAATTCACACCTAACCAGCAAGTCTGGTTATTTAATTCTTGACTCAAATTCTTTGCAGGAAAGCTCAAGTCCAAGTGGACTGGCCCGTATCTTGTGATTCACCCATTTTCTAATGGGGTGGTTCAAATTATGGACCCAAAATCTAAGCATGTTTCTATAGCAAATGGCCAGTGCCTCAAGCCATTCATGGCCTAGGAACATCCTCCTGCTGATGAAATTATTAATTTTATCAAGGACACGTTATTGAATTTTTGCCCAACTGGAGGCGGTAAACTCAGCACTTATACATATGTAGATATCTTCTATACGTAGCACATTGCATTTTTGCATATTATTCTACATATTGTGCTGTCTGTCATTTGGTTGGGATCTTATTAGGGATTTAGTCTTTAGTTAATTCCTGAATTTAGAATCCAGTACAATTTCACGCTTGCACGTAGAATTTGCAATGGATCCACTGTGAAGACTAATAGACATTTTTAGTTTGTCGAGAAGAAGCATTGCTTCTTTTCCTAAACCCTTGGACAGTAATTAGGGTGTTAGGCAAACCATCTTCTATTAGATCCACCAAATAACTGCAAGGTGAGAGTAGAATGTCTGTTGGTTCTCTAAGTCTAGTACAAGGAATCTTACCTTCTAGATAATTAGATAATGATACTCAGAGTTAAGCATAGTTTTCACTCTCAGTTCCTGTGTGCAAAGTCTTTGTGTGAATTTTTAAGAGCCACCAAATAAAGCAAATACACATAGAGTGAGTTCTAATAAAACTAGGACTAAGCTGGATGGTTACGACTGTCCGTTGCAGAATCTTCGATTGAAGGAGGATGTTAGTGTTAAAGGTTAGAAAATACACTGTCCCATCCATTCCTTTCTCGGTGCTGAGAGTAGGCACTTCCACCAAATAAGCCACCCAATATTCTCTTGAACATTACCAATCCCCAATAATGACTCGTGAATAAAAATTTACGTGTGTCTGTGTATTGCGTTGTGTTAGTAGATATGGAAAGAAAAAAAGAAAAAAAGAGAAAAAAATAGAAAAAAATAAAAAAGAAGAAAATATTGGAAAAAAGTGTTATGTTTATTTTGTGTCAACTATATTGAGGCAATAATACCTACTACCATTACGATCCACCAAATACAGTTTTGACCTACTTTTATGTATTTCTGATTGCCCAAATACTGGCTGAGGATTTTTGACTTAATTATGGGGTTATCAGAACTTAATTAAAGTGTTAATACCATGAGAGACACCAAATATATTTACAAATCTGGTGAGATTGTGAGCTCAAAAAGAAAAGAAAAAGAAAAGAAAAAAAAGAGAAGGAAAAAGAGAAATAGCGAGTACAAAGGAACTAAAGAGAGCATAGTTTCTCCACCTCTCTCTGAGTTGATTTATTTGATAGTCTAGAAATCTAGGTTCTGTAGAACTAGTTTATATGTAGCACCAGAGTGTGAGCCACTAAATACAAACCCACTTGACTCAGACATCTTCTACCTAAACCAAAAGCCAGTGCTGAAATTACATATTATTTTGTTATACCCCCGAGGGAAGAAGTTGGCCTATCCTGATAGAGTTTTACTAGGGGTCAAGTACGAGCTTTAGTTGTAGATTGGCTTTCACTTAGATCCATTGCATAGGCTACAACACTACACTTTCACGATCATTTGGATTTCTAAATTTCTAGATGTAAACAAAAGAAATAAATCTCTAGTCAAACTCTTGATAGAAATCAGCTATTTAGGGAGCAATTTGCATGTAATCTTGCATTTGATAGGGACTAGTAAGATTTAGGCATGGGAGTATGATTGTGCAGCAATCATAGGACCTAATCTACCTAAATTAAATTAGATCCTAGCTTAACTTAAGAATAATGCATGCATGAGCAGCATATTTTGCATCATAGTTGATTTGTTAGCTATGTAAATAATAATGCTATTTTATGTCCTAATTGATAGGAAATGATAATTGCAGATGATTCGGGGCCATAGATGGTAAATCCAACTATACGGTTGGACTTAGAGTGACGATCACAGTCTGATGGCACAAAAATAACCTTAATCAGAGCCTTGTATCACCAACTACAAAGGTGGGAAGATGGATGGTCAAGATAGCACCACGTGGTGCCATCCCAATGGCCTATCATTAGCCCCCATCCACTAAAGGATGTTCTACACACTTTGTGGGTCGTTGGATCATCATCTGATCACTAAAATCCGTGATTTATAAAAAATGGGTTTTAAGTCATTACAACACGCAATTTGGATCGCTTTTAAATTTCTAAACTCTGAGTACTTGGGAAAGTATTCGGGTCGTCCTAAGAGAGGTAGGAATGCTTTTAACAAAATCTCTCACTTGAATCTTGGAAATCAACTTCCCTTTTAGGTTTTCAAATATGTAATTTTTTTAGGGTTTTGAATATGGCAAAACAAATACGGAGAGAGACAAAAATTGAAACTACGGGAAATGCAAAGCAACAAGTACCTTGCTTCTGTAACTCACCGTAAGCACGGAAGGCCTAGTGTAATGAAGAAGCAAGTCACAACACAATCACAAGCTATCTAAAAAAAATAAAGGAATGCTTTTGTTGATTTGAAAAATTATTTTACAACGGGTTAGAGAACTCACAAGTAAGAGGGGTTCTCACTTGTAATCTCCAACAAAACACTACACTACCATCAAAAGAAATAACAAGAATATAGGAGAAAGCTTAGGAAGATAATGTTGATGATGATGCTATTGCTTGGAATTCCTACTCCAATCCGTGTTGCCCCAGGACCAAAAGGAAATCTTCTCTCCTGAACGTACTCCTTGTGGCAAACCCTAGGTGGGCATGCCTCCTCCTCTTAGAGTGGAAGATCTCCGCTGCAGGAACTTGTCCCTAGGGTGGTGTGGACCACCCTTAGTATCTCCTCCTTTGGATGTCCTCCTTGCCTGGCCTTCCTCCTTGGTTTGGTGGCGACACAAGGAAGAAGAAGTTGAAGCCACCAAGGAGACAGGGTGTCTCCTTGATCTTCTTCCTCCTCTCCTTCCTTCCTTGGACGTTGGCTATGGGTGGAATATGGGTAGAAATAATGTAACCAAGGATGATTTTAGTTGTGGTAAAATGGGGGTTATATATAGGGCTTATGAAGAGAGAGGTTGGCGTGGACACATGTAGGGCTAGGATGGATTCAAAGGGTAGTTATAGGTGGTTATCAGGATCTAATGGAGGGGGTAAGTTGGCGCCACCTAAGGGGGTGCTATGGGGTGGTTATTGTTGGCCAAGGGGTGCTTAAAGTTGGCGCCAACCATGGAGGGGTGACATCTAAAGGGGGTTCTAGAAGGGGGTAGGTGGATGGTTAGGATGGCTTGTAGAGGTAGGTGTATGGTGGTGTTAGGGAGGGTTTTTGGAGGGAAAAGTGGTGCCACTTTTGTGGTGCCCTTTGGTGGTGGTGGTGGGTTGAAAGGAGGTGAATGGGTTGGCGCCAAGAAAAAGGGTTTTAGGAGTAGGAGATAGGTGGACTAGGTTTAGGTCTCTTTTTGGTCAAGTTAGCTAGGTAGGTTGGGTGGCCATGTAGGTGGAGCTAGTTTTGAGCTTAGCTAAGCTAGCTTAACTACTGGGTGAGTAGAAGGAGAGGTAGGAGGAATTAGGGTTTAGGGAGGAGCTGAGGGAGTAGCCTTGAGCTGCTTTGAAGCTTGTGGGAGCTGACAGTTGTTGAAGAAGTCTTCTTGGGAGCTCAACTACTCAACTTTAGCTTGGTAGCTCTTTGCTAGTTACTAAGTTGAATAGGTTGAGCTGAGTTGAGCTAGTCTCAACTATTCTGGAGCTGGGGGAAGCTGGTTATGAACTTCTCTGCTGACCTAGCTTAGCTAGCTAAAGACTAGTAGCTAAGCCAAGTTGAGTAGAGCTTCTGTGGGCTAAGTAGAGCTAGGATGAGCTAGAATGAATTGAGTTGGAGCTGGATTAAACTCTTGTCAACTAAGCTGAGCTAGCTAGGGCTCCCAATGAACTGATTGGAGCTAGGATGAGCTAGACTTAGCCAAGTTGAGTTGGATCTGAACTGAGTTGAGGTAGGTTTAGCTAAGTTGAGCTACCTTGAGCTACCATCCAACTAAGATGAGTTGAATGGAGCTGGAGATAGCTAAACCTATCCCATGTGAGTTGATATCTAGTTGAGATGAGCTGGATCCAGCTAGAGTTCAGCCAAAATGAACTTCTTCACTTTCTTCCCTCTTGAGTGCTAGGGTTTTAAGGGTTTGATCATCAACTTAACCTTAACACTCAAGTAAAGATGTTAAAAATACAAAAAGAATGCAATGCATGCTAAACCTATATTATGCCTAAATGCAACCCAGAAACTCATTTGCAAAGTTAAAATCCTAAGAGTTAAGTTTGTTTGGGGCATAAGAATGACGATAAACTGACGTTTATCATCATCCAACTGCTACAAAAGTACCACGTCACCTCCTCCCTACTCTTCATCAAAAAGGACTTCATCTCAACCGTTGGATCTTCATCCAATGGCTGAGGGCACACGAGCACTAAAGTGTAACCGAGACCATCCGTGGTCACAGCATAGTGGAGACCACCTTTATGTGAAAGAGACGAAAATGCATAGCGCTGGCCATTAAGGTAGTGGCTTATGCGAGTCAAATTGGAGCGTTGATTTTCAATCGGGCGACATAGGATGAGATGCATGGTGTGGGAAGACATGTCAGATCAGCACATGCACAATGACACTCGGCTGCACACATGATTCCATGCGATCAATGGTGAGGCGGTAGTGCTTGCGATCTCAGCCATCGATTGTTGCGATCAGACGACCAAGATTGAAAGCGTGTGTGCGCGCATGATGAAACTTCAGGCAGTGGCTGTGGTGCGTGCTCAACCATGAGATCTTCATCAGACAGCACAGCGAGCGCCACATGGAGCATTTTGGTGCAAGCACACATTGGGTGCATGATAAAGGCTCGTGGATGTGGGTTTTTGATGCAATCTGAGATGTAGATCTCGAGATCGACGGCTCTTGTTGCTCCAAAGTGTTTGCATGGATTGGGGGTCTAAAAAAACTCATTTTGCCCCTTACTTTGGTTATAAAACTAGACCCCCCATTTGAGACGCAATTCCATCTCCGCGTATCTCTCGCTCCCTTCTCCGAATAGCCCTCTTCTTCCGAGACATCTGCTAAGGCCACCCTTAGTGCATGGCTGTTGCTCCCTCATGCCTCTCCAAAGGCCACCAAGGACCACTCCTTGGTAACCTTGTTCTAGTAGAATAGATAGTCGTCTTTTTAATTCTTTTAGTAGTTCTAGTTCTAGTAGATTTTGTTCTAATTTCTAATGTAGTTCTAGTTATTCTTTTTTTCAAGCATTCAACTAGATGGAGAACTTGCCTGATTATTATCTGAATATAGTTGATTTGCTTCATATCATATATATATATATCTTGCTTATTGTTCTAGTTCTAGTTAGATTAGATCGTTATTAAATCAAGTTGCAATTTTGCCTCCCTGAGTTCGACCGGGACTTACCAAATCTCGTTATATTTATTTGTCGATGTATTTTCGCACTATACTACGATGCAAGTATTTTAAAAATGCGATTTCACAGATTATGACAATCGCTTAATTTGTGCACTACAAAGGTTCTACTTTTTTAATCACGTAGATTTAGCATTATCAATTTACCATTGTTGTTGGGGAGGCACGAATTTATTTTTAGCCTTTCGATCCTGCACTTATTTTAGATTACTAATCCACTTTACTTCTTATTTTTTGGCTTGTGCGTAGGTATAAAAAATACATAGAAAAGCACACCAATGGAAGAAAAGCAGATTAGTCGTCTTAAGGTAAGTATATGTATCTTAACTAGGTTAGGTTTGCTTTCGACATAGAAAAAATCCAAAAAAAAATAATTTAGGAGCTCTGCTTGATCCTAGGTTAGAAATTTTCTTTGCTTGTTTGCTTTATAAAAGAAAAACTCTTTTGGTGGTTGTTATCCCTTTGAAATCAACAAAACCACCTCTTTAAAATTTGGGCTGCCAACAAGAACGTTTTCAAAAATCATTTACTGAATGTTTATTTGCCCATAAATTATAAAACTGCTCCTGGGAGTAGACATTAAAGTCAGGAACATTGTGTCCAAATTTTGTACTCATCAGATTTATATTGAATTTTTAAAAATTCGTGAACTGCACTGATATTCGTTTTGATTTTTTTGTTTGATTCATGGCAGTCAAAAAATCATAAGAATTTTTATACAACTATAATTAATATAAATTTGTGATGTTTGATTTCTGTGATAATTTATCACCAACTAAAAATTTGAAAAAAATATTTGAGTACGTTCCATTTCACTAAAAATCCAATCACTGATTAGGCGTCAAAACATACCTAAAGACCCTAGTGCACATTTAAATCTGAACAAAATACAAAACATGCATTAAAAATTTTGAACAAAAGAGTTTGAGTGCTTTAGTTAGTGGTGCATTAGGATCACTAATTTCTTTGATTGGGTCATACAACATTTTGCCTGTTGGTCTTAAAATTTATCATTTAGAACTATCTATTCTTAGGGTTTTCACATTAAGGTAGAGCACACTTGCATTTCCATACTTAAAGGGAATTTATCAAACAATTAGGGCTTGCAAAACTTCTTGTGCGCTTAAATAGAACCTTAATTAAATTCATTTAACTAAGTGAACCCTATAATCCATTAATACAAGCATTGAATCCTAAAAGATACCACATCAATTAAGCTTGTATTATGAACCACTTTATTTGTGCACTACACATTTCAAAGTAATCTTTATGGGGCACAAACCTAGTAAACAACGCCCCATCACATTCCTTGAGCACATTCTATGTAATCCTAATAAGGTGTAGATCTGTGATGTATAACTACCTTGCTTTGTTAATAATGTCGTTATTAAGTCGTAGCATAGAGAGCAAGATAGTCAACATATTTTATAAATTTTTACTGGTTGAGTCCAAGTTGTTCGTTGGGTGGCTAAATTACCAAAATTCACCAATTATTCTTGAATTTATTCTTTTATCCTTTATTATATAACTTATTACTATTTACTATTCAGTTACTTAATAAATGCCACTATAACTTAACTACTTAATTTACTTATTTAACTAACTATAAATTACCTTATAACTTACTATCTACTTAATTACTTATCTTAAGTAACAATTACTTAACTCATTACTTAAGTTATAATACTTAACATAATAATTGTATACTTACTTAACTACTTAACTTAGTTATTTAAACCTAAGTACTTAAGTACTTAACTTACTTTAACTTAATTGATTACTTAAGTTATACAAGACTTAATTTAATTGGTTACTTAAGCTACTAATAAGTTATTTACTTATTTAATTGAATAATTAGAGTACAATAAGAGCATGAATTAATTGCAAGAAGTATAAACATGATATACATGTCAATCAATTCTAAAAGAAAGTTGATCATATATTACAAGAAATCGAAATGATCAGCACTAATTGTAAAAGAGATAGTCACAAAAAGAGTTGGTTTATAACAACTACTAAACCCTTTTATTAAGCATAAGCACTCCTTAACAAAGCACATAGTTCTTTACAAATTATACTAAGTGTTGAGAAAACACTTAGCATTTTCTCTTCTCAACATAAGCATGCATATAATGAATGAGGCTTAGGTCTATTTAAAAAGGTAATCCTACATGGCACATAGCCCCAAACTGAATCAGCGGTCTAGATCATCTAGATCAGACCAAAGTTGCATCAACAAGTGCCACGTGGCACCATATTGTTCAGACACGCCTGTAGGTCACCCCCTAGGCCACAGGATATAGCAAGGTCAAACATCAGATCATGTGATCGCTCTCCTATGTCAGCCAATGGCTTACAAGAGGGTAGTGAATGCGATTCGTTATATGGGTTCATCTGCTCACCAACTAACGTTGTGGGATTATCCCAGTCCCTTTCCTTCTTGTGTGCACCTTAGCACATCTCTTCTTCACAGTAGCTATAGTAACGCTCCAATTCTTCCAAATCAAAGTTCGATCTTCATCAATTCTTCACATCAACTTTAGCAACTCCATCTAAGCTTAATTCTTCATCTGGAATTAACATTGGCTTGATGCAACTCCCTGGATTAGCTAAAGGCTCAGTTGCTTCATCTAAAGCTAAGTTTGTACAAGGCTTAACTCAAGAACTCGCAAACCAATGTCTTTAACTCAAAACACTCTCTTACTCAGCCTAAAAGGTTCTCACAGTGCCTTACTAATAGCTTAATCAATCTCAAGTCCTAAAAGAAGTATTTGGGACTCAAATATGTCCTAGAATTCTACAACTTCATATTAGAGGAGATCAAGGAATACTCAAATCAAAGCAAGTCTTGATTCTAAACTCACAAACAGATTACTAAAACTTTTAGAAGGTGTAAACACCATTTTTCGAGCTATAAGAAGCTTGGAAATTCATCTAGAATTCAATGGAATTCTCGAATAGTACAAATAACCCAACAAACCTAGAGTTGATGAAAAGGCTCCAAATTACCTAGAATCAATCTAAAAATAGTTCAGATCAATTCCGAACAACCTTAGGAACACATTGTAACTCCTAGACTTGAGCTCATAAGTTTTGAGCTCTCATGGCGACATAGGTTTGACCAAAACAAGTTAGAATTTGACTTTTAACTTCAAAGTAATTCTAATCAAGCTAAAGACCCAGATCGACTCTAAATGCTACAAAGAACTCATTAGGATCAAAAAGTAGGCAAATTGGTCATCTTCCTAAGGTTCTCAGATCCATCACCTGAGCTTAATGGAGGAGTTGTTTGGCAAAGTGAACTATGACTCTAACAACCTAAAGAATAGGTATTCTAAATTTAGAATGTTATGCTGATGCACTAGAAGAAAAATTGGCTTTTACAACGCTTTTATAGCGATAGGTTTTGTTAAAACCATCTTCTATAGTAGAATATATAAGCAACATTTTTTAAACCATCCTATTGATGATATAGATGATGATTTCATTAAACCCGTCATGTCTCACGACATGTTATAAACAACGGTTATTAATATAACCATCGTATATAGGGAATAATATACACGACAATTTTTAAACCATAATATAAATCACCAAAACGATGGTTTCACACAAACTCTTGTATATATATTTCATGAATTTTTTTTGGGCGTGAGGAGTGGCACCCTAACCCAACATTAAATGACAGTTTTATACAAAACCGTCATTAAATGTGCACTATTAACCCAACGACACCTGATCCCCCAAACCCTCCCCTTCCTTTCCCTCTCTTCCCCGAGGCCAGTCGAACCTCCTCCGGCTGCATCGCCCCCTCATCGGTAAGCACCCCTCCTCTTCCCATGGTCATCCTCCTCCTCCAGCCCCTTCCCCTAGTCGTCCTCCTCCACACACGCAACCGCCACCCCTGGCCCCATCCACCCCCTCCCACACCATCTCCTCCTCCAGCCCCCTCCCCTCCCCATCCTCCTCCTCCACGCATGCAGTCGCCGCCCTCCTCTTCCATGCATGCAGCAATTGCCCCTGGTCCCATCCTCCCCCTCCCATGCCATCTCCTCCTCCTCTAGCTACCCCCTCCATCCTCCTCCTCCACCTCACCATCTCCTCCTCCCCTTACCATCTCTGCCCCCTCCCCCTCCTCCTCTCAGTCGACCCCCCTCCTCTCGCTACAAATATTAAATTTTTAGGTTAATAAAATATATAGTACATTAATTAAATGTAAAATGTGTTTAAATTTATGTAATTTTTTTCAATTTTTTGCTTATAAATTTTTGTAATTTTATTTAGGTATCTTGCATCATCGGACACCTTCTCTTTGATTCACACACTTCGTTGAGGTATCAAATTAAGTTATCTTAATTAATTTGTGAATGAATGTGGGGTGTGCCCACTTAATCAAGTTTAGAATGTGGGGTGTACCAACTTAATTAATTTATGTTTTGTGAATGAATTATTTTTATGAATGTGGGGTGTGCCCACTTGATTTAGTAAATTGAATTTGTTTGATTGATTTTGTGGTGTACCTACTTTCTTCTGAATGCTTATGTGATTGTATTTCTGTGTTAATTTATTATGGTTAGAAGCTTATATTATAGGAAAAAATTTGTGAAAATTTTTACGAATTTAAGAAGTTAAGTAATGAGAGAAGAGAGGGAAAGTGAAAGGAGATGGAGTAGGAGAGGAAGAAGAGGGAAAGAGATGAATAAAGAAGAATATGAATTAATGAAGGAAAAGAGGAGAGGAAGGATAGGGAGAAGAGAGGGAAAAAGAGGATAAATAATTAGATAGGAGAGGAAGAATAGGGAGAGATGCATAAAAAAGAATATGAAGGAAGGAAAGGATGAGAGAAAGGGTAGGGAGAAGAGAGAAAGAGAGTAGAAAAAAAGTGGTAAGACAGGGAGTGATGGGAACACCATCATGAGCCCTAACTAGCTCATTTTGACTCGGAAAAGAGAACAAAATCTCCTACATAACCAACTGGAGGTCTTAATTCCATGTATAATCATTCTGAGATAAAAGTAAGAAATAAGGGGTAAAATTGTAATTTTACTATTTTAGTACAACAACGAGATTTCTCATGGGCTAAACACAGGTTAAATGGTCCTAACAAGATAAAAAGTAGGTTAGTTCAAACAGAAAAGGGTTCATGTGAATTCTAGGAATTAAATGACTTCTTATAACCCTAAAACAAATCCACTTGATTTAACAACATTTTGGTTAGAATAAAATTCACCTAAACCCTCTAAAAATCATGGAAAAAAATTCTCTAGGGTTTAGAACCTTCAATTTGACCCTTAGAACCTATTTTGACCTAAATTGAAGTCTCAGTCAAATATTTGCCCTAAATTAGGTTTTGCATAAATTTCCCTGTCAAACGTGGTCAAACCCAAAATTAAACTTCATCATTGGATTCCTTAGGTCCAAATTAGGTTTGTACCAAAATTTGGACCTAAGGGAAATTCATCTTGACCTACTTTGCAAACAAGTCTAGCCCAATTATATTTCTACCCCTATCTTTTGAAAACCTCTATAGAAACCCCCCATCTTTGTCTTCATTCTTTGCAATTAGGTCCCTCCACCATTGTAGAGGAGGGAATCCTACTCCAATGATATTTTGGGGCAAGATCTCTCTGATTTCTCAGAGAATCCCCTTTAAAATTGGAAGAGATTCTCTGAGAAATCTCCTCCAATATGAATACAATTTGAGGTTCTATTTGGTACCAATCTCTCATGTGAATGAATGAGAGATTAGGATCTCCTCCAAATTTCCATCTCCGGTGAGCTTTCCGTGCTTGGAAGCTTGGCTTCCAAGCACAAATCCATCCTCCAGAGCCTATATAAGAAGACCTAAGCCACCCTGCATCTCCTAAGCTTGACATTGGCCAGAGAATCCCTCAAACTCATCTCTTCCTCCTTTAGCCAGTGGCTCAGCAAGCTCCAGCGACCTCCCTCTCTTTCCCTCATCGCCTAGCCACAATACCAGTGGTAGGGTCCTCTTCCTCCTATTCGTCCGTGTTGGAAAGTCGTAGATCACATTTTTGATAAAAGCGTCGTAGTATAGTTGCGAAATACAATCAAACAATGATATTATTTTGTAAAAATAACGAGACTTTGAGTCCCGGTCGTTCGTCTCTGGGAGGCGTTGTTTTTGTTTTTGAAATCGATCTTAAAGCTGCTCTACTTTATTTAAGCGACATGCTGGTGCGTAATATATAGGAGGTTAAAGAACAGGCACTTAAATCATGCAAATATGATAATCATTTAGCTCATGGTGTTTTCAAACACATAAGAGATATATATATATAAAATGAAATTTCATTCATCGTGGGAGAGTTGTTGCACAAGGAAATCTAGAGGAAAGCTTATACATGAATGCTTAAAATTAAATCTAAAATTAAATCTAACTACCAGAAAATGATTGCATACAAGAATCAGTGGGGGGATTTCGCATGCACATTGGAGGAGAAGTAAGACTACTCTACTAAGCAGTAAATGAAAGCAATAAAAATTATGAAGAGCATGATCTAGAGCAAGAAGAATAGAAGGCATTCAGGGGTGGTCCCCGATGGCCTTGGAGTGGTCGAGAGAAGAAGGAGGGGCGGCCAATGTAGCTTAGGCCGACCCTTGGAGAGAGGTAGGGTTGATCCAGCATCCCGGCATGGTGTCCTCCATGGTGGTTGTAGTGAGCTCGTGGAGGTGGAGTGACTATGGAGGTGGTGTGAATGGCACCAATGGAGCGTAATTGCCAAAGAAGTGAATGGGTGCAAATGGCCACCCAAGGGGTCTTTTTAGGGAAGCTCTCTAGAGAATTATGTAATTCTCTAGAGAGGCCTATGGTGGGAGCTCGTGGGAGAGTGAGAGAGAGAGGGTGGATGGTGGTTTTTAGATCCACCAAATGTGGATCTAAAAATTGAATGGCTCTTGGTTGCTATTTTTGGCAACCAAGGCAACCACACATGGTAGAGAGTTCTAGAGAACTCTAGGCTAGATATTTTCATGTGAATGGTGTGTGTGGGTCGAAACTTAGGTGGCTAGGTTGATTAGGTTGGGTTCTAGTGGGTTTAGGTCAAGGTAGGTTTCAAATTAGGGTTATAAACCCTAATTCACTAAAGTAAAGTGCAATTAAACTTAATACAAGTTTAATTAGGTGTGTGGAAACTTAATTGAGAGTAAAACAACTCAATTAAGTCAGGTCTAGGTCAATTGGACTCTCACTGAGTCCAATTGGACAGTGTATGGTGAGATCAGGGCTCAATTGGACTCAATGAGTCCAATTGAATAGGTTGATGGAATTGACTAAGATCCAAGTCAATTAGGTTTAGTGAGGACCTAATTAGGCCCTTAGGGAGGTCTAGAGGTGATGTACTAGGGTTAGGGCACCTTAATTTAGGTTCCAATGCGGTTGGAATTGGGTTTAGGGACCTAGAGATCCAAGATCAAGGCTTAAATCTCAAAACAGGAATTGGAGAGCAGTATCAGACGTCTAATAATAGAATCAGACGTCTTATACTCAAAAATCCGAAGTCCAGACTTATTGTCTAGATGTCCAATCAGAGTCAGGAAGGATTTCGGGTTCTATTTTAGGTATTCTGCAGAAATTGGACGTCTGACAAAGTGTCTGGACGTCCAATAACACTGCAGAAGTGGGTTTGAAGTGTGCGGGAGTTGGCTAAGGGTCCTGGACATCTTAAAACTTATGTGGACGTCCAGAGAAGGGTTGGAACTAGGGTTTTAGGGCTTCCTAGGGAGTTGTGACCTAATCTAAGGGTGGCTAAGGCTTGGGGAAGTCTCTAGGCTATCCTAGGGCTAGGATGGACCTAAGCTCTTCACATTTTACTGCTTTATTTCTACTTAATAGAATAGAAAACCTTGAACCCCGTTACATTATTATTCCTACATCTAAACTAGGCCTTCTGCTCCGGCTCTGCTACAACTCCCGTTATTCCTGATCCAGCTTCAGATCCAGCTCCTGATCAACTTATTCCCTGTAATCGACATAATGCACTTAATCAGCACATTATAACATTATTTTATGCATAGCTAAAGGAAAGCAGTAAAGATGCAGATAATGTGTATGCATGCATGAATAACCCTAACTTATGCTAAGTCCTAGCTTAATCTAGGCCAATTAAGACCTACGATTGCTGCGCAATCATACCCCCATGCTTAAATCTTGCTAGTCCCTAGAAAATGTAAGACTAAATTATTTACAGCAAGGGTCCCTAAGGGACTGGTTATTTTATCAAGTGTTTGCATAGAAATTTTTCTCCCTCTTGTTTTCATCCTATGCTCTAGAAATCCAGGCAATCGTGAAGGTGCAGCTATGTAGCTTTTGCAATGGATTCGAGTGAAAACTAATACACCTCTAATGCCTGTACTTGACCCCAAATTAAAATTCTAGCGGGATAGGCAGATTTCTTCCCTCAGGGTATTAAAGATATTTTATGAATTCCACCCTGGCTTTAGGCTTAGGTAGAGAATCCTTGAGGGAAAGGATTGTATATTTGGTGGCTCATTCTCACTTGGTGCTACATAGAGACTAGTACTACAGAATCTAGATTCCTGAATTACTAAGTAACTTAACTTAGAGAAAGACGAGAAAAACTATGCTCTCTTTGATTCCTTTGTATTCATTCTCTCTTGCTCTTTTTCTTTCTTTTTCTTAGAGCTCACAACCTCACCAGATTCACACATATGTTCTGTATTTGGTGATCTCACTAGGCATTAACACTTTAATTGAGTTCTCATAACCCTAACACTAAGTCGAAATTCCTCAGCCATTATTCAGGCGGTCAGAAACACAAGAAAAATAGGTTAAGGCCATATTTGTTGGAGCTCAATTTTGTTTGGTGGTATTGCCTCAATGTAAATGAAATAAATTCTAAATATTCACAAACTCTTTTTCTTCTTCTTCCAAAATTTTTTTTCTTCTTTTTCTTCTTTTTCAATTTTTCTTCCTTTTCATCAATTTTTTTTTTTTTAGCATAGCACAACTGGCATACATCCATGAACTTTATTAAGGAGGCATTATTAGGGATTTGTGGTACTCAAGAGACATTGGGTGATTTATTTGGTGGAAGTGCCTACTTACGGCACCGGGAGAAACGGATAGGACGATGTATTTCTAACCTTGACATAAATACCCTCCTTCAGCCGAGGATTCCGTAAAGAATGGTCGTAACCATCCACCTTAGCCCTAGTTTTATGAAAACTCGCTCTCCGCATATTTGCCTTATTCGGTGGCTCTCACAATTTCGCACAAAATGCATACGCAGGAATCGAGAGCGAAAACTATGTCTAATCTCAGAGTATCATTACCTAATTATCTAGGATTCCAGATTCCTCGCACTAATCTTAGAGCACCAATACACTCTACTCTCATCTCACACTATTTGGTGGATTTTTGGAATAAAATCAGCCTGACTCCCAAAACACTGTCAAGGGGTTCAGGAAAAGAAGCATTGCTTTGTCTCGACATACTGAAGACGTTTATCAGCCTTCACCATGAATCCATTGCAAATTCTACGTGTATGTGAAAAGTTGTACTAGATTCCAGATTACAGGAATCAACTAAAGGATAAAATCCCTAATGCATTCTCTTAATAAAATAATATTATTCATGAATGCAACATATATATATGCTATAAACATGTAACCTCATATAATTTGTACTTCGTGAATTTCCCGTATCGGGTTACAATCAGCTTGACCCTAAATTTAGAACAAAAGGTGTGCAGGTGAGTCAGAATTGGTTGTTGCAAACGATTTCTAGCTCCAATGAGAGCATTGGAGGTGGAGTCAATTGTTCTTTTATTTAAGGTCCTAAAGTACGTTTTACATGCAGCTTCGAGGTTTTCCTAAATGTTGGCATAAAATTTTTTTCAATTTTTGCTGTATCTACCCCCCCATGCCTATGTTCTTGCATGTCCTCATGCATGAATATAAAAGAAAATAACTCTAACAGAGGATGAGTGGGTAGAAGTCACCTATAATTGCTCTTGAAAATATACATTCAGCACCAGCCAACCTATTAACATGCAATATAAAAGGGAAATATGCTAAAACAAAACTATGCTATGTATAAAAATGATGGTGGAATGTGGGGCGAATGGTATCTATATGTGCTGAGTTTAACGCCTCCAGTTGGGCGAAAGCTCAATGAGATGTATCAATTCTTGCAGAGGAGCCGATCAAAATTAAGAGAAAGATGTGCTCGTATGCTCCTAGAATCAGTGGTCCAGAGATGCGGACCAACTGATTGTGCACCCCTACTCCAAAAAGTCTAGCTATAAGAAAGTGTGGAGTGGTGGTGGAAAATAGAGGATAATCAGAGGGGGGATCATGATGTTGATTCAGCTGATTTATCATGTCCCACAATTCAGCAGGAAGTTGTTGAGGGAGTAGATCAACATGTATCTCAGAACCAGAATCTGAGTCATAGGGATCCTCAGAATGATAATTGACATCAAAGATCATGCCCTCTCCAGGCTCTGGGTCATATGGGGGTATTCGTGAAAGTAGAAGATCTATGGGGAGGTCACTGAAATCCTCGTCAGAAATTACTTCGTCCTCATCAGTACTCATCTATGATTCATCAGAGGCTGTCTCTTCAGGCTCGAGGTCGAGCCATTGACTAGGATGGTAGGTGCGTCCCCAGCTCATTCTGCTTGAAGCTTCACCCTCATATGCATTGGGCTCCTTAGTAATTCCTACCTCAGGTAGTATATTTATTTCTTTGTTTGAGTTATCCATAGCTACTTCTGGTTTTCGGATGTTAGGATCAAGGATAGAAAGTGTCATCTTAGAATCTCTAATATCCAAATTAGGGATGTAGGTGAAAGAAGAAGAGTGTAGATCAGAAGATGTTGGCTCTAGCACAGGTTCACCTACAATGGGAAGTGGTCTAGATTGATCAGTAGTGTCGCATGTAATGTTTGCCTCAAGGTCCATATCCTCAATTGGATCTACTTCCCTTGTCTCGATCGGGTTATCTAACCCAAAAGGTGTCTCCCAGGATTCAGGATAATCTGATTGTGGCTCAGTCCTGGAGATATCAGTCCTTTCCTCCTCAATTTTAGATGAACCCATTTGGCATACTTCCTGCTCCTGTCTTATATCCATGCTAGATTCTTTTTCCCTTGAGTGATCTTCGGGCATCTGCTCCCGAGAATCTTCTGTGTGTTCTTTTGGCGTAGTTGTTTCAGATTCTTCGAGGTCTTCAATGCTATTTTCCACTTGATATCTCAAAAGCAATAGTTCTTGAGTTTCCCGATTTTGTCCAATTCACCTTGTTATCTCTGTTGTTTCCTGAAGGAGCTCCATCACGGCTTGTTGATGCAGAATCTGGCTTTGTCTTTGGTTCGACTCAATGATAGCCTAGATTTTGCGTAGATAGGATGCAGCCTTTTCCTTAGCGCTCGCTATAGCTCTCTGTATTTTATAATGTGGCCGCATATGCACCGGTAGCTCTTCAGGGGTTCCAAGGGGTGAATCAGGTCTACCCATGTTCCATGGGTGAGAAGCAGGAGTATGAAATCCATATCCTGGGTTATAAGATGCGATCCTTTGAGGGACCGACTGGTATGGGTCATAATATCCAGGGTTAGGATATGGGTTAACCATTTCGGTAACCCGAGGAGAAGGATCAAGCGAAGCGAAAAGTCATCTTCGCCACCTTGGTTTCTGATCCCAAGGTTGAGCTGATTCAATGACCCGAGCTCTCAGATAAGCTCGTGGGTCCAGCTCTTCTGGATCCTGATTAGGTCCAGATCCAATGTTAGCCATTGCAGTACAGCAGATAGAAGAAATGGGGCGAGAAGATGGTCCGGGCGAGGTGACTCGCCTCCTTGGGAGTGGCTCCCAAGGTCCAACCAAGTGAGGTCGAAGTGACCTCCTTCCGTGCATACACCGCTCAACCCCTGGGTTGGTGTAGCCACGTAGAACAAGGCTAAGGCCCTATCAATCAAATGGTCCTTATAGATCAGGTGACCAGATTTTTCGTTATGGATTCAAATTCCTGAAGATAAGTTCGTCGTACAACCAACTGAACGTGAATCCTGCCTCTCAAGCTAACCCAGCCAGTCTGGTTACGAGGGGACTAAGGGGAAGGTTCTTCCTTTGGCTTACGCCTCCGGCTCCATTGACCCCCAAGCCGCGGTCGTTTGACACTACCCCGCAGACTTAGTCACCAAGTTTGGCAAGAGAGATTACACTCATCTAGTAGTACGACAACGAACTCGGGTTGATTTCGTATTTTAAAATTAGTTTTAACCCGTTTTCTTCAGTGGGGTTTGTGGTGAGTGGCCCACAAGGTGACCAAGCTCACCGGCTAACTAGACTTGATTAAGTCTAGGTTAGCCAAAAGTGTGGTCTCTATTTGTGACCCTAAAGGTTCAACCTAAGTTGCATGCACTTCTAGGATTTTTTTCTCTATTTCAGCAGACCACAAGAATAATGTTGATTCTCTGATAGTAATTGGAATCCAATTAATTTGAAATTTTGTGAGTAGATTCCTTTTTCAATTAGTTTTTCAGAGAATATTTTTTTTTACAATTTTTACTATTTCAACCAAATTTTTTGGGAATTTTAAATATCAGGGGGTCAGATTTGGAACTTTGACCCCTAGATGGTTTCTCACTTTGAAACAATATCAAATGATCTTCAAAAATTTGGGAAAAATATGGAAAATAAAGACAATTAGATCATCTTTCTAACCCCACCATTTTTAGTCAAAACAAATTCGTAGATTGCTCGGAATCGCTTTTGGAACTTTGCAAATTTTTGAATCTGGGTCTATCTGGCCCCCATGCACTTCGCGAATTTTTAAAAATTTTATTCTTGGAGTTTTCTCAAAGTAACGGTGTCATTTGAAAGATGGTTTGAAAGTGAAGGTTTTTCCTAAATTTCAGAATTTTTCGCTAATGGATTTTTGGGCAATCGAATTTTTAGGTGAAATTTGAAATCTGGCCGAAAATCAGAAGGTGGTGGAAAAGCTTTTAAAGAGGTTTGAATTTGAAATTCAAGCCTTCCACCAAAAATGCTTCTTTTTTTTTCATTTTAATCTTTTGCACCTTTTTTTTTCAAAAAGAATTTTTCAAAAGATTCAACGAAAATCTCTTTTTTTTTTCTTTTTCTTTCAAAACAACCTAGATTCGAAAGAAAACCTAATCAAGATTTTTTTTCAAAATTTTTTCTTTTTGATTTTTTTTCTTTTTCACGAAAATGAGATTTTTTTTTTCACAAAGAATTTTTCAAAGGAAATTGCAACAAGTAAATCTACTCCTACGGTTCAGAAAGAGAAACCTAATCTAAGATAGATGATGTGCACCTGATTTTTCTTCACCGCGCTCGGTGTGTGTGCATATCTCGTTTTTATACCATGTTGTCCTGCACATCAAAAACAAAGTAGAGGCAAATTTGTCAGTGATAGATTAAAAGATCGAAATCAAGAAAAATAACGTTGCCTCCCCGGCAACGGCACCATTTTTGTTCGGAGAAATCGTAGATCACATTTTTGATAAAAGCGTCGTAGTATAGTTGCGAAATACGATCCAACAAAGATATTGTTTTGTAAAAATAATGAGACATTGAGTCTCGGTCGTTCGTCTCTGGGAGGTGTTGTTTTTGTTTTTGAAATCGATCTTAAAGCCGCTCTACTTTATTTAAATGACATGCTGGTGCGTAATATATAGGCGGTTAAAGAACAGACACTTAAATCACGCAAATATGATAATCATTTAGCTCAAGGTGATTTCAAACACATAAGAGATATATATATATATATATATAAAATGAAATTTCATTCATCGTGGGAGAGTTGTTGCACAAGGAAATCTAGAGGAAAGCTTATACATGAATGCTTAAAATTAAATCTAAAATTAAATCTAACTACCAGAAAACGATTGCATACAAGAATCAGTGGGGGGATTTCACATGCATCATTGGGGGAGAAGTAAGACTACTCTACTAAGAAGTAAATGAAAGCAATAAAAATTATGAAGAGCATGATCTAGAGCTAGAAGAATAGAGGGCATTCAGGGGTGGTCCCCGATGGCCTTGGAGTGGTCTAGAGAAGAAGGAGGGGCGGCCAATGTAGCTTAGGCCGACCCTTGGAGAGAGGTAGGGTTGATCCAGCATCCCGGCATGGTGTCCTCCGTGGTGGTGGTAATGAGCTCGTGGAGGTGGAGTGACTATGGAGGTGGCGTGAATGGCACCAATGGAGTGCAATTGCCAAAGAAGTGAATGGGTGCAAATGGCCACCCAAGGGGTCTTTTTGTAGACCTAAGGGAAGCTCTCTAGAGAATTATGGAATTCTCTAGAGAGGCCTATGGTGGGAGCTCGTGGGAGAGTGAGAGAGAGAGGGTGGATGGTGGTTTTTAGATCCACCAAATGTGGATCTAAAAATTGAATGGCTCTTGGTTGCTATTTTTGGCAACCAAGGCAACCACACATGGTAGAGAGTTCTAGAGAACTCTAGGCTAGATATTTTCATGTGAATGGTGTGTGTGGGTCGAAACTTAGGTGGCTAGGTTGATTAGGTTGGGTTCTAGTGGGTTTAGGTCAAGGTAGGTTTCAAATTAGGGTTATAAACCCTAATTCACTAAAGTAAAGTGCAATTAAACTTAATACAAGTTTAATTAGGTGTGTGGAAACTTAATTGAGAGTAAAAAAACTCAATTAAGTCAGGTCTAGGTCAATTGGACTCTCACTGAGTCCAATTGGACAGTGTATGGTGAGATCAGGGCTCAATTGGACTCAATGAGTCCAATTGAATAGGTTGATGGAATTGACTAAGATCCAAGTCAATTAGGTTTAGTGAGGACCTAATTAGGCCCTTAGGGAGGTCTAGAGGTGATGTACTAGGGTTAGGGCACCTTAATTTAGGTTCCAATGCGGTTGGAATTGGGTTTAGGGACCTAGAGATCCAAGATCAAGGCTTAAATCTCAAAACAGGAATTGGAGAGCAGTATCAGACATCTAATAATAGAATCAGACGTCTTATACTCAAAAATCCGAAGTCCAGACTTATTGTCTAGATGTCCAATCAGAGTCAGGAAGGATTTCGGGTTCTATTTTAGGTATTCTGCAGAAATTGGACGTCTGACAAAGTGTCTGGACGTCCAATAACACTGCAGAAGTGGGTTTGAAGTGTGCGGGAGTTGGCTAAGGGTCCTGGACATCTTAAAACTTATGTGGACGTCCAGAGAAGGGTTGGAACTAGGGTTTTAGGGCTTCCTAGGGAGTTATGACCTAATCTAAGGGTGGCTAAGGCTTGGGGAAGTCTTTAGGCTATCCTAGGGCTAGGATGGACCTAAGCTGTTCACATTTTACTGCTTTATTTCTACTTAATAGAATAGAAAACCTTTAACCCCCTTACATTATTATTCCTACATCTAAACTAGGCCTTCTGCTCCAGCTTTGCTACAACTCCCGTTATTCCTGATCCAGCTTCAGATCCAGCTCCTGATCAACTTATTCCCTGCAATCGACATAATGCACTTAATCAGCACATTATAACATTATTTTATGCATAGCTAAAGGAAAGCAGTAAAGATGCAGATAATGTGTATGCATGCATGAATAACCCTAACTTATGCTAAGTCCTAGCTTATCTAGGCCAATTAAGACCTATGATTGTTGCGCAATCAGTCCGCGTCACGCCACACCCTCTGATCCCTCTACAGCCCCTTCATCATCGCCGTCCTTCCCCCACTGAGCACTTCATCTCTGGCGACGGTAATACGAGCCAGCCACCATCTCTGCCTCCCCCTTCATCTCTCTAGACCCAGCTAAGTCCTCTTTCCTTTCTACTCCTTTTTACCACCTTTATCTCTGAAAAAAGCCCTTCGATGACTTAATCACCATCACCCCTTCCAACTCAGGCTAGACCTCTGGCAAGGCATCCCTGCCGCTCCGCACCTCCATCTGCCTCGCCAACCACCCCATAAGCTCCGCAACACTTCACTGAACATAAACCCTCACTTCACTCACTGCGCCACGCCCCCAAAACACTCCTTGAACACACCCACTCTCACGCACATAGGGTGCCCTATGCACATGCACTCCGGCAGCCCCATGCCACGCCGACCCCCACAGTACATTCGCCGTGTCTCGGTGAAGCCTCCTGAGCTTTCTGACGAGGCCGCAAGCCCGTTTGCATGTTAACAGGTATAGGAGGTTCATCGCCATTGACGACCACAGGAAGCTTGCTTGCGAGCTCCCTCCAAGTCTCCTTGCTCCAGGTTCATAGCCCCAGGTTGCGTGGAATACTTCCACGCATAGCTCCAGGAAAGCAATTGACTTTGAAGGGCAAAGTAGCAGCTGAAATCAACCGAAGACATCCCTACAATAGGCATACACAATAGAGGTGGGAAGATAGTCCCACCTCGGAAGCAATTGGCGCACCGCAGCTGAATAAGTTGCAAAACTGCATAGGGCTTATCGCCTCCTGATCACGGGGTGAGGTCCCACTCACCTTCTCCTGCCTCGTTCGTGACTCGACATACGCGGACCTGGCGTGACCCATATACTCGACTCTACACTCCTCGCCCAACATTGCATGTCGGTGGGCCTAGTCCCGAGTGCGTACCTGACCCGATTACCCGAGACGGTAACTTTGGGAGATCGAACCTAAGAGAGAAAAAGGAGAGGAGAGTGCGTGCGGGTAGGGGTAGGTTTTGCTCTCACAAGGAAAGGAGAAGAAGAAGATGCCAAGGAAGATGAAGGTGGAGGCCAGAGAAAGCTAAGGAGAAGGCAAGGCTGAAGGGGGAGAAGTTGAAGTTAGAGAGGCTAAAGAGCTAAAGAAGAAAGAGAAAGAAAGAGAAGGAAGGAGAAGAAGCTGAAGGCAAAGAAAGGCTACGGCACAAGCATGAGAACAGAAGAAAAGAAAGAAAGAAGAAGAAAGAAAGGAAGCTTCAAAGTAGAGAAGAAAAGAGAAGAAATAAAGCACTGTAGCACCCATAGTTTAAGACGTATGATTCATCAATCAAGACGTCCAATTTTTGTGCTTGTTTACATTGATTTCTTTAACCATGTGTGTCTACATTATTGCACTATAACTCTGGTTTTCATTGCATATTATATTAAATTTCTCAAAATTGTGCTCTTGATTTTTAAACCCTAATTTGCTCCCAGTGTTTGACCTCGGACTTAAAACTTCGAGTAATAAAATCTATTTGTTTTCAAAGCGATTTCAACTATATTACAATGTGTTATTTTAAAACCTGATTTCGCTTTGACAAAATATTTTGGCACTGTTGCCGAGGAGCAACAGGCGATTTAGGAATCTTGATTACAATTTCTGATTTGGAACTAACTTGATATATCTCTTTTGCTGTGATTGTTTTAGGGGAAAAGATTCAAAGGAAGACGGTCGCACAGCAAACACACCCGGGTTAGGTAATCACTGATTAGTCCTTTCTCTTAACCCCCTCATTCTGAAAAGGAAAAATACAAGATAAAATGTATTAGGGCTACCTACTTTCCATCTTTAGCTAAGCCAGAAGTTGCCTGATTTGATTTCAACAACAACATTAATTTGTGCACCTATTTAAGGTAACTAGGGCTACAACCTTCTTGATTGACCCCTAGATACCATATTCTTGGCAACTAAATTGGACCAAAATTAGAGCCAAATTAAGGATTCCAATTTAGGATTTTAGAGACACATCTTTCTAAGCAAGAATCAACTATCCAAAAAGAGGTGTAGCCTTGGTTGAAAAGACTTATTCAAGAAAACCCTAAAAAATTCAAGCTCTTAAGTTCACTTGAATCTTAAAAGAAAGGACCTAAAACTTCTTAAAGGAAAAATAGGTGAAGTTGACCTCCTTTGTTGGGTCAACCAACCTTGAAATTAGGTCACTTTTATACTCAATACATCTAAAGTTCAAGTGAAATCTTAAGCATCTTTGCTCTTAAATAAAAGTGATAGACTTAAGAGGTCAAAGTCCCCATTCTAGTCTACCTGGAACCTCAGTGACAAGAGAGGTCGGGTGGGGGAAACCCTGTAACTTGTGGGGATGCTCTACCGTGTAGGGGTCTTTGCAGGACTCTCCCTCTCTGGCTACCCAGGTATTTCTCAGGTGGACGACTTTCTGACTGAGGGGTATCATCCGCCCCAAACCTCTATAGTCATCCAAATTTTTGGGTGTCTTGATTGGGTCCAGCACATTCTAATCTTGTCCAAACCATCGGTGCATGTTCAGGAGGAGGTCCTTAAGACCATCCTTAAGACCTCCGTTAGTGATTCACTCTCGCCGAGGCCAAGCTTCAATGTCCGTGTTTGTGCAGCAACCCCACCACATAGACATCTCCTTTAATTCGTCAGAACCCAATTCTCCTTCTTCCATCATCATGGCATAACCAGTAGAAGAAGAGAATAACCTTGAAAACCAACTTCAGCGCCTGAATGATCTATTCCAAGCCTTTGTAAACCCGCTGCAGCATCGTACGATGCAAGATCACTACAATCCAGCTGCGGTGGCAATCGAACCTCGAGTCCAAATCCTAGCTGGAGGTCCTGATTCTAAACTCAAGCCCAACATGATTCATGCTATTCCAAAATTTCATGGGCTTAATTCCGAGGATCCATTCCAGCACATCAAACAACTCAAGCATCTGGCCCAGACCTTTGGGTCAGATGTCCAAAATCGGGATATTCTTCTTATGAAAATGTTCTCCTTCTCCCTCATGGACAAAGCAGCACACTGGTATTAGACTCAAATGCATCCAATCAACACGTGGGTTGAACTGCAATCCGAATTCTTGAAAAAGTTCTTCCCAGTTGGTCAGACGAATGCCTTATGACACCAGATCACACACTTCACCTAGCAATCTGGAGAACCGCTTCATGAAGCATGGGACCGTTTCCTGGATCTCATGCGAAAGTGCCCCCATCACGAAGTTCCTAAATGGGAACAAGTCCAATCTTTTTACTAGAGACTCCATGAAGACATCCGCTTATTCCTCAATGCAACCTGCGGAGGAAATATCATGGGTCAACATGAAGACATTGTGTGGGAGATTCTCGAGAATGTGCGAGAACTCCATCAATAATGACTCCATGGGCTTACTCGACCGGACAAATGCCCACGCATCGACGAATGCAAGGGGAGCACACGAGACGCAGGGCCTACTCTCATCTGTCGACTTGGAATTGATGGCCAATTGGTTGGACAAGGTCTCTATCATAGAGAAGAAGGTGGATGAGCTGACTCGACATCTACAACGAGCCACCTTTACGCAAAACCCATTTGCACAACTACCTCTTGGGAGGGAAGCTATGCATAACATCTATCACTGATCTTCTCAAGGGATGGACCCATATCCACCCCCGTCTGACTCTAGGATCGGAGGAAACTTCAATCCGACCTACTATAGTTGGGGGAACTCTGAACCCTCGTACTCTGACTTTTCTGAGGTTCCTCAGGCCTGCAAGGACCTCAACGCCATCCAGAATGACCCATTCTCTAATACTTATAACCCTGGATGGTGGAATCATCCCAACTTCCTGTGGATGGGAAATAATCAGAATCAAAGACCACCATATCAACCCCGTCCATAAGCTCCTCGTCCATATCAGCCACCTCAGCCTTGGCCCAACCCTACCTATCAATCTGGGCCAACCCAAACAGATCAAATGACTCTTATCCTTCAGACTCTGGCTGAAATTCAGAAGACGAATGCTGCTATGCAAAAATAGCACAAGGACGAGATCATAGAGGTTCGCAATCAACTTGCCCAGATGGCGAATTCCAGCCAACCAGGTATACTCCCTTCGCAACCTCTGCCGAATCCAAATAACGTGCCAAACCAGAGGCATGTTATGAATCCAAATCTGGGCCAAGCCCACACGATTTTTCAGGCCCCTTTTATTCCATCACCCAATGGGATGGAAGCTTCGACATCGTATACCAGATTTTAGCAGTAGCCACCTATTTTACCAACTCCAAACCAAAACCAAGTAGGACTAAATTCTGTAACAACCCATAGTGGCAAAGCAACATAAGGCCCACCTTATCCAAGCCACTTTCTGCCTAGTAGTAACCCAAGTCCTAGGATAGTTATCCAGGATACCCCTGTCCCAGATCAAGAACCTGGACCTATTCTAGAGGAACCATCCAAGGTTCCATTTCCCAAGGTCTTGACCAAGGGAAAGAGGACAAACAAACCCGTGGCTCTTGAGGAGGATCTGGTCAAGCTCTTTGAACAGGTCCACATAAACATCCCCTTGATGGATGCAATCTGCCACGTACCAGCTTACACACAATTTCTGAAAGACGTGTACACCCAAGCGTAAGTCGCAAATCAAAAGTGGGAGTCCGATCGTACTATCAGAGCAAGCTGACTCTTTAATTTTGAGTAAACTTCCACCTAAGGCAAAAGACCTAGGTACTCCCCTGATTTCATGTACCATTGGTGATACCCAATTTGACAGAGCTTTATTAGATCTAGGAGCCTCCATAAACATAATACCTACATCCCTCCTTGACCACCTTGAGGAATCTAAGCTTAAACCGACAGAGGTGACATTGTAGTTGGCTGACCAATCTATTAAGTCACCAAAAGGAGTTCTTGAGGATGTCATCGTTAGGGTGCAGGATTTCTATTTCCCGGTGGATTTTGTAGTCTTGGATATGGATGCTCCAGAAAACCCAAGGGATACACCAATTATACGAGGGAGACCCTTTCTAGCCACTGCTAAGGCCAATATAAATTGTGAAGAGGGCCAAATTGAACTGAAATTCAGGAACCAAACACTGAAGATTAACATCTTTAAGGCCCAACAAGGGATTAATTGCGGTGTTATAGGACAGATATGTGATATCAAGGCTGTGGTTGATGAACCGTATATTGAGAACAATCTGATTACTTTTGATCAACCACAAGAGGATCAAAACTACAATCAGAGGAGTCTGAACCTGACCTAGATACACCTATAACTCCTTCCCTTGCTCCTAACACACACCTTAAACTTCCTGTTGCAGCTGATAACCTCATTTTGGAACTCAAGCCTCTTCCCGACCATCTAAAGTACGTCTTTTTGGGTTCTAATTAGACGTTTCCTTTGATTATCAACTCAAGACTCACACCTGACTAGGAATCCCATCTGATTACTATTCTCCAGCAACATCGTAGAGCCATTTGATGGACTCTCGATGATTTGACTAGTATCAGCCCCTCTTACTGCACACACCGTATCTACACTAAAGAGGGCGCACGACCTTCCCATGAGATGCGGAGATGTTTGAATCCTAATCTGCAGGAGGTCATGAAAAAGGAGATCATTAAGTGGTTAGATGCAGGGATCATCTACCTGATCTCTGAAGTCGGTGGGTGAGTCCAATCTAAGTTGTGCCTAAGAAGGCAGGACTCATCGTGATTGCGTCTTTGAACAGTGTGGGCCAGTAAAAGCCGCACTGGAGGACTTTTGATGCGATTTTATGTCCAGAGAAATGGCCACCACATGCCTGGTCATGGCAGAAAGAGAGGATATTGTTGACTTCCTCTTCCGAAACACATTTCCGGATGATTTGATCAGCACCTATGCGGAAGAGGTACAGGTCTTCCCAAATGTATTATTTGGCATTAGAGCACAATTTGTCTTTCTTAGCCTTCGGCCAATCAGATGGGATCTGATGAGATGCCAAGTAGTTTACTATATTAGCAAACCATGGAAGGCTAGTACCAATAGTCAGCAGGTGCTCATCAGGAAAATGTTCCGTGATGGGTTCGGAAGGGTTGATAATCTTAGAAGCAAGGCGGGACAAATGATCGGCTACCACATTCTGTCTTCTCGCCTTGTCGCGAATTTCGAGATCGAATTCTTGCAACAGCAAGATCCATCGGATTAGTCGGGGCTTCACGTCCTTCTTGGCAAGGTGATGCCTCACAGCTGTGTGATCTGAGTAGATGATGACGTGGGAACCCAGGAGATACGATCGAAATTTTTCAAGGGCAAATACTACGGCTAGCATCTCTTTCTCCGTAACCAGATAGTTACGCTGAGCCTCGTCAAGTGTCATACTAGCGTAGTAGATGACCACGAGTTTCCCGTCAGCTTTCTACCCCAGGACCACTCCTACAGCGAAATCAGACGCATCGCACATGATCTCAAAGGGTTTAGACTAGTTAGGAGATTGTAGGATAGGTGCCTGGGTGACTCGATCACGAAGGTTTTCAAAGGCTAGTGTGCATTCCTTGGAGATTTCAAAGGATACATCCTTAGAGAGAAGAGTAGTCAAGGGGCACATGATTTTCGAGAAATCAGGAATGAAACGACGGTAAAATCGACGTGCCCCAGAAAAGAACGGATGTCCCTGATCGAGCTAGGCATAAGAAGGTGAGAGATTAGATCAACCTTAGCTCGATCTACTTGGATGCCTTTCTCCGAGATTAAGTGTCCCAGGAGAATTCCCTCAGGCACCATGAAATGGCTCTTTTCCCAGGAAAGAACCAAATTCACATCGATGCACCGCCTGAGTATTTGGACCAAGTGTTGGAGGCAATCGTCAAATGATGCTCCAAAAATTGAAAAGTCATCCATGAAGACTTCCAGATAGTCACCTACCATATCTGAGAATATGGCAAGCATGCACTGCTGAAAAGTCGTGGGTGCATTGCAAAGACCGAAAGGCATCCTTCGGAATACATACGTTCCGAAGGGGCAGGTGAACATGGTCTTCTCTTGGTCCTCAGGATGGATTGCCACCTGGTTGTAACCGGAGTACCCGTCAAGAAAGCAGAAGAATCGATTTTCCGCTAATTTTTTGAGAATCTGATCAATGAAATGTAGTGGGAAATGATCCTTCTTCGTGGAGGAATTGAGTTGTCGGTAATCTATACAGACTCTCCACGAGTTGGCTAATCAGGTAGGAATGACTTCTCCGATTTCAGTCGTTATGGTGGTGAGCCCTGCCTTTTTAGGCACAACTTGAATTGGGCTCACCCAACGACTATCGGAGATCGGGTAGATGATCCCGGCATCTAACCACTTGATGATCTCCTTTTTCACGACCTCCTGCAAATTTGGGTTCAAGCGTCTCTGCATTTCACGAGAAGGTCGTGCGCCTCTACAGAATAAATATGATGAGTACAATAAGAGGGATTTATTCCAGTCAGATCATCGAGAGTCCATTCGATGGCTCCACGATATTGCTGGAGAATAGTAATCAGACGGGATTCCTATTCAGGTTTGATCCTGGAATTGATAATCACAGGAAGGGTCTGATTAGAACCCAGAAAGATGTATTTCAAGTGATCAGGAAGGGGCTTTAGTTCGAGGATGGGGTTATCAGCAGCAGTGGGTGGTTCAGAATAGATGTGAGGTTCAAGGGTAGGAGTTATTGGTTCGTCTAAATCTAGTTTTGACTCCTCTGTTTGGGGGTCAAGATCTTGCTACTATTGATGAGGCATAATTAGGTCATTCTGAAAGTGTGTTTCATCAACCAAAGCCCTAATGTCATAAATTTGTTCGATGACACCGCAACTGATTCCTTGTTGGGCCTTAAATATATCAATTTTCAGGGTTTGATTTCCAAATTTTAGCTCTATTTGGCCCTCCTCACAGCTAATGTTGGCTCTAGCTGTAGCCAAGAAAGGTCTCCCTAGAATGATTGGTGTATCCCTAGGGTTTTCAGGTGCGTCCATGTCTAAGACTATAAAGTCTACAGGAAAGTAGAAATCCCGCACTCTTACAATAACATCCTCGAGAATCCCTTTTGGTGACTTTATAGATCGATCTGCTAATTGTAATGTCACCTCAATTGGTTTTAGCTCAGATTCTTCTAGGTGGTTAAGTAAGGATGTGGGTATCAAATTTATGGAAGCACCTAAGTCTAGCAATGCTCTATCAAATTGGGTATCACCTATCTTGCAGGAAATCAGGGGAGTACCATGATCTTTAGCCTTGGGTGGGAGTCTGCTTAGGATTACAGAGCTGGCTTGCTCTGACAGTACAATTGGACTCCCACTTTTGGTTCGCAGCTTACGCTGGGGTGTACAGACATTCTTTAAGAATCGTGCGTAAGCCGGTACGTGGCGGATTGCATCCATCAAGGGGATGTTTATGTGGACCAGCTCAAAGAGCTTGACCAGGTCCTCCTCAGGTGCCACGGGCTTGGTAGTCTTCTTTCCCTTGGTCAAGGCCTCGGGAAACGGAACCTTTGTTGGTTCTTCTAGGATAGGTCCAGGTCTTTGATCTGGGACAGGGATAGGAATGTCCTGGATTACTGTCCTAGGCTTGGGATCACTACCAGGCTTGGAGTGGTTTGGATAAGGTGGATCTTGGGTTTCCTTACCACTACGGGTTGTCACGGAATTAAGTCCTGCCTGGTTTTGGTTGGGATTGGGTAAGATGGGTTATTGCTGATAGCCTGCAAACGAAGTAGAAGCCTCCATCCCGTCGGGTGAAGGAACAGAGGGGGCCTGATAAATCATGTGGGCTTGGCCCAGGTTTGGGTTCATAACACGCCGCTGTGTTGGCACGTTATTCGAGTTAGGAAGAGGTTGGGAAGGAAGTGTTCCTGGCTGGCGAGAATTTGCCAATTGGGCCAGTTGATTTCAGACCTCTGTAAGTTCGTCCTTGTGTTGTTTTTGGATAGCCGCATTCGTTCTTTGAATGTCAGCCAGAGTCTGAAGGATAAGGGACATTTGATCCTGGTTTGGCCCTGATGGATAAGTAGGGTTGGGCTGAGGCTGAGGCGGCTGGTAAGGACGAGGGGGTTGTGGGCGGGACTGAAAGGGTGGTCGTTGGGTTTAGGAATTTCCCGCCCACTGGAAGTTGGGATGGTTTCGCCATCCAAGGTTGTAGGTGTTGGAGAATGGGTCATTCTGGATGGCGTTGAGGTCCTCGCAGGTCTGAGGAACCTCCAGAGAATCAAAGAAAGGGGGAATGGAATTCCCCAGGCTGGTATAGAAGGGATCGGATGACCCTCCGATCCGAGAATCAGATGGGGATGGGTATGGATCCATCCCAGGTGAAGATCGGTGGAGAATGTTTTGTACAGTTTCCCGTGTGGAAGGAGGTTGTGCAAAGGAGCTATGCGCAGAGGTGGCTCACTGCAAGTGCTGAGTCAGCTCATCAACCTTCTTTTCAATGATTGAGACCTTGTCCAATCGACTGGCCATTAGTTCCAGGTCGACTGATGTGGACAGGCCCTGCGTCTCATGTGCTCCCCTAAGGTTCGTCGATGCACGGGTATTCGTCCTGTCGAATAATCACATGGAGTCATTGTTGATGTAGTTCTCGCACATGTTTTCGAGAATCTCACACACGGTGTCCTCATGTTGACCCATGATATTTCCTCCGCAGGTTGCATTGACGAAAAGACGGATGTCTTCACAGAGTCCCTGGTAAAAAGACTGGACTTGTTCCCATTTAGGAACTCTGTGATAGGGGCACTTTCTCATGAGATCCTGAAAGTGATCCCATGCCTCATGGAGAGGTTCCCCTGTTTGCTGAGTGAAGTGAGTAATCTGATGGTGCAAGGCATTGGGTCCGACCAACGGGAAAGAACTTCAAAAATTCAGACTGAAGTTCCTCCCAAGTGTTGATCGGCTGGGTCTGAGTTTGATACCAATGAGCGGCCTTGTCCATAAGAGAGAAGGAGAACATCTTCATGAGGAGAATGTCCCAATTTTGTGCATCTGACCCAAAAGTTTGGGCTGGATGCTTCAACTGTTTGATGTGCTGGAAGGGATCTTCGGAATTAAGCCCATGGAATTTAGGTATAGCATGAATCATATTGGGCTTTAATTCGGAATCAGGTCCTCCAGCCGGGATTCTGACTCGAGGCTCAATGGCCACTGTAGTAGGATTATAATGTCCTGCATCATAGGACACTCAGTGGGTGCACAAAGTTTTGGAAGAGGTCATTGAGTCGCTGGAGCTGGTGCTCCAGATTGTTTTCTTCCTCAACTGGCTGAGCCATGATGGGGGAAGAAGAAGATCTTGGTTCTAAATCAGATGAGAGAATAATGTGGTGGGGTTGCTGCACAAACACGAGCATCGAGGCTTGGCCTTGACGAGAGTGAATTTCTAAAGGAGGTCTTAAGGGTGGTCTTACGGACCTCCTACCGTACATGTACTATTGGAATAGATGAGTTTAGAAGGTGCTAGACCCAATCGAGACACCCAAAAATTGTTGGGTGACTATAGAGGTGCGGGGCAAATGGACCCCTTGATCAAAAAGATCGTCCACCTGAGAATTACCTGGGCAGCCAGAGAGGGTGAGTCCCGCGAAGACCCCTACATAGTAGAGCGTCCCCATGGGTTACAGGGTTTCCCCCACCCGACCTCTCTTGTCACTGCGGTTCCAAGTAGACTAGAATGAGGACCTTGACCTCTTAAGTCTACCTCTTTTACTTTAAGATCAAGGTGCTTAAGGTTCCACTTGAACTCTTAGGTATTTTGAGTGAAAAAGTGACCTAATTTTAAGGTTGGTTGACCCAAGGGTCAACTTCACCTCTTGTTCCTTTTGAGAGCTTTTGGGTCCTTTCTTTTAAGGTTCAAATGGATTTAAGAGCCTCATTTGCTTAGGGTTCCTCTTGTATAGATCTTTTCAAACAAGGTTTAGGCACACCACTTTTTGGGAAGATCTTTTCTTTGTTAATAGAAGGTGTGTCTCTAAAAACCCTAGCTTTTCAATCCTTGAGTTGGCTCTAGTTGGTCCATTTTAGTTGCCTCAAAATTTAGTAACTAGGGCTCAATCAAGAAGGTTTTAGCCCTAGTTACCTTAATTGGATGGACAGTTAAAATGTGTTGAAATGAAAAATTAGGCAACTTTAATGAGTTACTAAGTATAACACAAGTAGCCCTAAGTTGATTCTTCTTTTCGTTTCTTTTTAGATTTCAAGGGAGTTTAGTAGAGGGCTGATGAAGATTACCCGTTTGTTGGAGTGTTTGTTGTGCAGCTACTCTTCCAATTCTTTTCCTTTACCTGCACACAAGAGAAAAAGATTAGCAATTTTTAAATAAAGAGTTCAGAACTTCTAGAATAGCCGTTGCTCCCCGGCAATGGCGCCAAGTGAAAACGGCGAACCGCAGTGTTGCTTTGTGTTTATTATAGTACAGTCGTTATAGTATAAGACAGCTACGGTTGTCGTTACTATCAAAATTTACTCGGAAATAGTTTGGTTTCCCGAGGTTGAACTCAGGGAGCTACTAGAATTCTAGAAGTACAAAGTTTCTCTATTGGATTACAAAAATAAGAGAGAGAGAGAGGGGGAGAGAGAGAGAGAGAATTTTTTGTCTTGGCTTCTTCTTCTTCTCTTCTTCTCTCACAGCTGTGCCTTATTCTTTCTTCTTTTTGTGCTTTCTGTCTTCTTCCCTCTTCTTTCTTCTTCTTCTTCTTGGCTGTTCATCTTCTTCTCTTCTTCTTTCTTCTCTTTTCTTCCTATTTCTTTCTTTCTCTTTCTTTTGATTTCTTTTTCTCTAGCGGCCAAGTCTTCTTCTTCTGCTCATCCTGTCTTCTTCTCTTCTCTTCAGCTGCAGAGTCTTCTTCTTTTCTTCTTCCTTCTTCTCTGCTTTATCTCCTCTGGCTGCTGCTCAACCGTCGTCTGATGTAGTGGTCAGACGACTTAATTGCAGGTCTGCTACAGTGCTTCTCTTCTTCTCCTTCCTTTCTTCCTTCACCGCTTCTTCTTCTTCTGCTCCTGCACACTCACACAACTTGTCAGAGCAAAACCTACCCCTACCCTTCCCCGCGTCTCTCTCTTTCTCAGATTTCTCTCATAGGATCGCTCTCCCAGAGTCGGGTATTCGGGTACGGGTATCGCACTCAGGACCAGGCCCACTGACGTGCGGTGGTGGGCGAGGTGTGCGTAGTGTCGGGTATTCGGATCCTGCCCAGACCCGCGGGGCGTGAGCATAGGCGAGGGCGAGTGCGTGGCGCACATGTGCGTGAGGGACCTGACCCCTATGTTCGAAGGCGAATAGCCTCGAACACCCACCTCCCGACTGGCGTCCGCAGGCGAGGAGGCTGCAGGAAATTGCAGCAACTCGCGAGGAGTTTGCCTCAGCTGCAGACCTGGGAGTCTTCGCAGAGACACTCCACGCGACCTGGGACCAGCGCCTGGGCGAGATCGAAGTTGCAGCGGCAGGTGAAGCAGCTTCACCTGCCCAGCAATGGCGGCGAAGGGGGCGTGACCTGAAAGCAGGAATACGGCCTCTCGGCCTAGTCAGAAGATGTAGGGAGCTTCACCGGAGTGCGGCGAAGCCAGTGCGGGTGGTGGTGAGGCGTGAGGTGGTGTATGGCGGCAGCCCTAGGTCGGACTGTAGTCGGAAAAATGGGTTTGTTCGGGGGGTCGTTATGGAGGTGTGGAATGGCAGTGGAGGGGCGGAGGGTGTTTGGTGAGGTGAGGCAGAGCTTTTGGTGCAGTTGGCGAGTCGTATGGGGTTGTGGGATGACGGGAACGACTCGCCGGAGAGTGGCCGGAGGTGGGGAAGATGAAGGTGGTCAGGCGTGGGCGTAGGGCGATCAAGCAAAACAAGTTGGGGAAAAGAAAGAGGGGAGGAAGGGAAATAACTGTTACTTACCTACAGGGACGAAGGGGGGCCAGAGCGGCAGGCAGCCGTACGGACTGTCGCCGGAGAAGAAACACCCAGAGGGAGAGAGCGGCGGCCAGGAAGAGGGCAAGGAGGCGCGTGCTTGGTGCGGTGCGACGCGGGGAGATCAGGTGCAGGTGACTCTGCTCCTGGTATTGCAGCAGAGTGACGAGAAGGAGGAGGAGGAGCCGCCGGAGCTGGTGGGTTCCTGTCGGAGTGAGGAGAGAGGAAGGGATGAGGTATTCTCCATCAAGACCAAGCTGGGAGAAACGGCTGGCGACGCTGGTCTTTATAAAGGCTGTGGTGGAGGGACGGACGCACACTGGCGACGTGCGTCCCTCACAGGAGTATGGTCGAAGACGAGACCCATACCTTCCGTGCGTTCGCAAGGAAGGTGTGGGCGTCGTCAGGTGGCATGGCCAAGTCCCTGCGATAGCAGACATCACAGGGAACTCCGCGTTCTCTTGGCAGGATGCCCCCCTCACCCTGCGCGGCGCCATGCTCCGCGCAAAGTCGCCGGAGCATGGTGCTACGTAGAGACTTGCAGGAGGGACCAAAATGCAAAGAATGAAGATGAAATTAGGGGCCAAAATGCAAGAGTTTCGAATTTGAGGGTCAAAAAGTAAATGATGAGGACCAAATTGCAAAATCGGTCAAGGAGGTCTCTTCTTAAGCTCAAGTTTTTATACATGACTAAGTTGGACCTAAGGATTTTAATGGTGAATTTTTTTCTAGGTCAGACCATTTTGATTGGCCAATTTACGTAAAAACCCAAATTAAATCATTAATTTGGCATGGTTCTCAATGTAGGTCAAAATGGGTTTCTAAGGCCAAATTAAAGGTTCTAAGCCCTAGAGATTATTTTTCTATGAATTTTAGAAGATTTAGTTGATTTTTACCCTACCTCGAACCACGTGAATTGAAGTGAGTTTGTTTTAGGGTTACAGAATGTCATTTAATTCCCTGGAGCTGCTGTAGCCCTTGTTGGATCAGATCATCCCACTTTCCTTTTTATTAGGTTAGTTTGACCTGTGTTTGGACCCTGAGTTACCCTGTTTGCAGATTGTGTTGGTAAAATTGCATTTTTACCCCTTATGAGTTATTTTCTTCTTAAACTCAGAATTCTCTGAGTTAAGCCTTTCTTTGAGTTATGTAGGAGCTTTTTCTTGCATACCTAGGTTAGATTGTGCTAGTTAGGGTTCATGATGAGGTTCTCATCAGTGATCATGACTGAAACTAGAGAAATCATACCGACCCGTGTGGTGAACTCGTGGAGAGTCTGTATTGATTATAGAAGACTCAATTCCTCCACGAAAAAGGATCATTTCCCACTACAGTTTATTGATCAGATCCTCAAGAAACTAGCGGGAAATAGGTTCTTCTACTTTTTCAACGAGTACTTCAGTTATAACCAGGTGGAAATCCATCCTGAGAACCAAGAAAAGACCACTTTCACCTGCCCCATTGGGACATATGCATTCCGAAGGATGCCGTTCGGTCTCTGCAATGCACCCATGACTTTTCAGCAGTGCATGCTTGCCATATTCTCAAATATGGTAGGTGATTATCTGGAAGTCTTCATGGATGACTTTTTAGTATTCGGAGAATCATTTGACCATTGCCTCCTATACTTGGTCCAAATCCTCAGGCGGTGCATTGACGTGAATCTGGTTCTTTCCTGGGAAAAGAACCATTTCATGGTGCCTGAAGGAATTGCCCTGGGACATCTCATATCAGAAAAAGGCATCCAAGTCGATCGAGCCAAGGTGAACTTAATTTCCAAACTCCCTATGCCTATCTCGATCAAGGACATCCGATCTTTCCTAGGGCACGTTGATTTTTACCGTCGATTCATTCTTGATTTCTCAAAGATCGCGCACCCCCTAACCACTCTGCTTTCTAAGGACGTACCTTTCGAAATCTCCAAGGAATGCACTCAAGCATTTGAAATCCTCCGTGTTCAAGTTACCCAAGCTCCGATCCTATAGTCCCCTGATTGGTCTCAACCCTTTGAGATCATGTGCGATGCATCTGATTTTGCTGTAAGAGTGGTACTTGGGTAGAAAATTGACGGGAAACCCATGATCATGTACTACGTTAGCAAGACACTTGACGAGGCTTAGCGTAACTACACAATTACTGAGAAAGAGCTGCTAATCGTAGTATTTACCCTGGAAAAATTCAGATCTTATCTCCTGGGTTCCCGTGTTATCATTTACTTGGATCACACTATTGTGAGGCATCTCCTTGTGAAGAAGGACACGAAACCTCGATTAATATACTGGATCTTGTTGTTGCAAGAGTTTGACCTCGAGATTCAAGACAAAGTGGGAAAACAGAATGTGGTAGCTAATCACTTGTCCCACCTTCCTTCTGAGATCATCGACCCTTCCGGACCCATCACGGAACATTTTCCTGATGAGCACCTCCTGACTATCAATACAGAGCTTCCATGGTTCGCTGATATAGTAAACTACTTGGCATCACATTAGATCCCATCCAATTGGCCGAAGGCCAAGAAAGATAAATTGCTCTTCGATGCCAAGTATTACTTCTGGGAAGACCCATATCTTTTCTGCATCAGTGCTGATCAGATCATTCGATAATGTGTCATGGAAGTGGAAATTCAGGATATATTGTCCTTCTGCCATGACCAGGCATGCGGTGGACATTTTTCAGGTCATAAAATCGCAGCGAAAGTCCTCCAGTGTGGCTTCTATTGGTCCACGATTTTCAAAGATGCATACAATCACTGTAGGGTATGCACTCGTTGCCAGACCTTAGGCAACATGAGCCATCGTGATATGATACCCTTGCAGCCGATTCTTGTAAGCAAAATCTTTGACATGTGGCAGATTGATTTTATGGGACCCTTCCCTGTTTCAGACAGCTTCGAGTACATTCTACTCGTTGTTGACTACGTGTCCAAATGGATCGAAGCCATTCCAACCCGAACCAATGATCATAAAGTGGTTATTAAATTCATTCATCAGAACATCTTTTCACGGTTCAGGATTCCACGTGCTATAATCTCTTATGGAGGGACCCATTTCATTAACACTCAATTTAGGTCACTGATGACCAAATACAGGGTGTCACATCGAATCTCTACTCCATACCACCCCCAAACTAATGGTCTAGCTGATCTATCAAATTGGGAGATCAAGAAAATCCTCCAGGTTACTGTTTGACCTAACAGGAAGGACTGGTCATCCCGACTTCCGGAAGCTTTGTGGGCTTATAGGACCTCCCACAAAACCTAATTAGGTATGTCTCCCTTCAGATTGGTGTACGGGAAGGCATGTCACCTCCCCGTAGAATTGGAGCACAAGGCCTATTAGGCAGTACAGAACTGCAACCTAGATCTTTCTAAGGTAGGAACCCACATAAAGCTTCAAATGAGCAAGATCGATGAATTATGCCACGATGCGTATGAGAACTCATGAATTTACAAAGAGCGGGTTAAGGCCTTTCACGACAAACACATATCCAAAAAGATCTTTCATCCTGGTCAAAAAGTCCTACTCTTTGATGCCAAGCTTAAACTGTTCCCAGGAAAACTACGATCGAAATGGATCGGACCCTACCTCGTTTGATGAATTTTCGAAAATGGAGCCATCGAGATCAGTCCACTCAGCCACAATTCAGAACCTTTCGTCGTGAACTATCAGAGACTTAAACCGTTCATTGACTTGACCGATACAAATTTGGTTGAGATATCCTTTACCCTCCATTCTCCCTGAGCTCATTGCACCCAGCCGATGGCATAAAACTTAGCGCTTAACGAGAGGCAACCCGTCATTTTTGAAAAAACCCGAAACTTTTCTTGAAATTCCTATGCTGAATTCATATTGCACTTTAAGGTTCATCCATTAGAATAGCTGACTCCACCTCAGGTACCTGTACCCGAGTTTTGAAATCATTCGCAACAGTCACCTTGACTCGTTCGCCCACCCAAAATCTGTTCTAATGAATGATCTAAGCTGAACTCGAACCCACCTAATTTACAATGGGGACATTGCAAATAGTAGGCATGGGGGGTATGAAAGTGCAAAACACCATGAAAACTCATCTCATAAGAAAAGCATTCAATAAAAAATCACATATCACAAAAACACCAAAAAAATGAAAAAATCTTGAAAAAGAACAAAAAAATTCTGAGGGGAGCAAAAATTTTGAGGCCATACAAATCATGAGGAGAAAAAGGGGAAAAGTGAAAAATGCCAAAAAGGAGCACAAAATGAAAAGAAAAAAAGAAGAGATAGTAATTAGTAAGAAATTAAGGGATTAACTAAGTTCTAAACCATATCAGGAAAAAGAAAATGAAAGGAAAAAAAGTGCTAATGAGATAGAAAAGAGATTAGTAAGAACGCTAATCTTAGGCCTCTTAGGCTAGTCTGCTAGGCTTAAAAATTCAAGTATCCACTAAAATCTAGACAGTCCTCAAGAGGTTGGGGAAAATGCGAAGCTTAAGTATTAGGTCTAAGGCTTAAGGAGTATTCGGCCTTGTTAACTGACCTCTGGTTTGTGGGACTTGGTAACCTAAGCACCTCAATCCACATACAGTCTAGTTCAGTGCACATAAGTATCAAAATCATGTAAAAGCATTTAATTATTCTGAAAAAGTCACCTAGATTAGGAGTGGCCGATCAACACAAGTTGATTTGGATGAGTTCCCAGCATGGATAGGCAGGAAATTCCCCTCGAAGATGTGCAATAACATATCATCTCCTCGGTGCTTGTCTCCTAGAATATGTACATATTCTACTACGGCCACGTAAGCACCCTGTGTTGGTTTAGATGCCATGGGCAGCATTATCACGAAATGTCGATTGCTAGGGTATGGATTTAGATACAGAATGCCATGGGCAGGATTATCTCAAAATCTCGAAAGCCAAGGGTCTGAGGGTTGCCATGGGCGGTGCTATCACGAAGCATCGATTGCTAGGGACCCTTTGATGATTGATGATGGGGACGAGGAATCCGATTCAGACCGTGTTGAGAAGCCAATCTGAAGCTAGAAATAAAAAGAAAAGAGAGAGAAAACTCTCCAAACAAAGAAAATCCTCTATCTCTCTCTTACAAAAAAAAGCACTGTAAACTGAACCGAGGCTAAAATATGTTACAAGCATGGGTGCTTTAACCACGGAGTCCAACGAACCTTAGGATAGTTCCTGTGGGCCTTGAAAACCTTCGCGGAGGACTAAGGCTAGAGCTGGTCAGGTCCAGATCTTGGTTGGTACTTAAGTACCTCTAGGCCTACTGTTGGCATTCTAACCTAATCAAAAAGAAAAAAAAAGCACTCATCATAATCTTTGAACATCAAGGAACTCATGGTCTAGAACTGAAGTTAAAACCTTAAAATTTTGCTAAGGGACTAGCAAAAGCTAGGCATAGGGGTATGATGGGAACACCATCATGAGCCCTAACTAGCTCATTTTGACCCAGAAAAGAGAACAAAAGCTCCTACATAACCAACTGGAGGTCCTAATTCCATGTATAATCATTCTAAGATAAAAGCAAGAAACAAGGGGTAAAATTACAATTTTACCATTACAGTGGGATTTCTCATGGGCTAAACATAGGTTAAATTGTCTTAACAAGATAAAAAGTAGGTTGGTTCAAACAGAAAATGGTTCATGTGAATTTTAGGAATTAAATGACTTCTTCTAACCCTAAAACAACCCAACTTGATTTAATAAGGTTCTAGTTAAGATAAAATTCACCTAAACCCTCTAAAAGTCATGGAAAAATATTATCTAGGATTTAGAACCTTCAATTTGGCCCTTAGAATCTATTTTGACCTAAACTGGGGTCTCAGTCAAATATTTTCCCTAAATTAGGTTTTTACGTAAATTACTCATTCAAACATGGTCAAACCCAAAATTCAACTTCACCATTGGATTCCTTAGGTGCAAATTAGGTTTGTACCAAAATTTGGACCTAAGGGGAATTCATCTTGACCTACTTTGCAAATAAGTCTAGCCCAATTACATTTCTACCCTTATCTTTTGAAAACCTTTGTAGAAACCCCCTAGCTTTGTCTTCATTCTTTGCAATTAGGTCCCTATGCCATTATAGCAGAGGGAATCCTACTCCGACGATATTTCGAGGGCAAGTTCTCTTTATTTCTCAGAGAATCCCCTTCAAAATTGAAAGGGAGATTCACTGAGAAATCTCCTCCAGTATGAACACAATTTGAGGTTTTATTTGGTACCCAATCTCTCATGTGAATGCATGAGATTCGGGTCTCCTCCAAATTTCCATCTCCAGTGAGTTTTCCGTGCTTGGAAGCTTGGCTTCCAAGCACAAATTCATCCTCCAGAGCCTATATAAGCAGACCCAAGCCACCCCGCATCTCCAAAGCTTAATATTGGCCAAAGAATCCCTCAAATTCATCTCTTCCTCCTCCAGCCAGTGGCTCAGCAAGCTCCGACGACCTCCCTCTCTTTCCTTCGTCACCTAGCCACAATACCAGTGCCAGAGTCCTCTTCCTCTTGTTTGTCCGTGTGGCACTGCACCCGCCGATGCCTCTACAGCCCCTTCATCATCGTCATCCTCCCCCCACTGAGTGCCTCATCTCCGGCGACGGCAATACGAGCTGACTGCCATCTCTGCCTTCCCCTTCATCTCTTTATGCCTAGCTAAGTCCTCTTTTTTTTCTACTCCTTTTTCCCACCTTTATCTCTCAAAAATGCCCTTCAACGCACTCAATCACCATCACTACTTCCAACTCCGGCTAGACATCCGGCGAGGCATCCTTGCCGCTCCACACCTCTTTCGCCTCGCCAACCACCCCATAAGCTTCGCAACACTTCACTGAACATAAACCCTCACTTCGCTCACCACACCATGTCCCCAAACTACCCACCGAACACACTCACTCTCATGCACACAGGGTGCCCTAGGCAAGCGCACTCCGGCAGCCCCACACCACGCTGACCCTCATAGTACATTCCTCGTGTCTCGACAAAGCCTCATGAGCTTTCTGATGAGGCTGCGAAGCCGTTTGCATGTTAATAGGTATAGGAGGTTCGCCGCCATTGACGACCGCAAGAAGCTTGCTTGTGAGCTACCTCCAGGTCTCCCCGCTCCAGGTTCATAACACCAGGTTGCACGGAATACTTCCATGCACAGCTCCAGGCAAACAATTGGCTTCGAGGGCCGAAGTAGCAGCTGAAATCAACCGAAGACATCCCTTCGGCAAGCACGCACAAGAGAGGTGGGAAGATAGTCCCACCTCGGAAGCTCTTGGTGCTCCGCAGCTGAATAAGTTGTAAAACTGCATAGGGCTTATCTCCTCCTAACCACAAGGTGAGGTCTCACTCACCTTCACCTGCTTTGTCAGTGACTCGACCTCCGCGGACCTGGCGTGACCTGTATACCCGACCCTACACTCCTTACCCACCACCGCATGCCGGTGGGCCTGGTCCCAGGCGCGTACCCGACTCGATTACCCGAGACGGTGACTCTGGGAGATTGAACCTAAGAGAGAAAGAGGAGAGGAGAGCACGTGTGGGTAGGGGTAGGTTTTGCTCTCACAGGGAAAGGAGAAGAAGAAGCCAAGGGAGAAGAAGGTGGAGGCTAGAGAAAGCTAAGGGAAAGCTAAGGAAGTAGAAGGCAAGGCTGAAGAGGGAGAAGCTGAAGTCAAAGAGGCTGAAGAGATAAAGAAGAAAGAGAAAGAAAGAGAAGCAGAAGAGCTAAAGGCAGAAGAAGGAGCCGGCAAAGAAAGAAGGAGAAGGAAGGAGAAGACGTTGGAGGCAAAGAAAGGATAAGGCATCGGCATGAGAACAGAAGAACAGAAAGAAAGAAAAGGAAAGAAAGGAAGCTTCAGAGCAGAGGAGAAAAGAGAAGAAATAAAGCACTGTAGTACCCATAGTTTAAGACTTCTGATTCATCAATCAAGACATCCAATTTTTGTGCTTGTTTACATTGATTTCTTTAACCTTGTGTGCCTACATTATTGCACTATAACTCTAGTTTTCATTGCATATTATATTCCATTTCTCAAAATTGTGCTCTTGATTTCTAAACCCTAATTTGCTCCCTGTGTTCTACCTCGAACTTAAAACTTCGAGTAATAAAATCTATTTATTTTTAAAGCGATTTCAACTATATTACAACATGTTATTTTAAAACCTAATTTTGCTTTGACAAAATAGGGAGGTTGGAGAGAAGGGAGAGGAGGCAAAGGGAGGAAGAATCTATTTTTATTTTGTGTATATAACCATTTTATTTTATTGCAAATTTTATTATTAATGAATTTATAAATACACACACTTGCACAAATCTAGATGCACTTGAGACAAAACAATAGGCATTCTAACCCATAGGTTATATGTCTTGAAAGGGGATAATTGTGTCAAAATACTTACCCATCGACACTTACATTCACGAAGCTTTGTCTTTATAGCATCCCATAAGAGTCGTCATCCTTTGTACAGAGAAGTTCTGAATAAAGGGGGCCCTTGATGATTTGATCACAACTTAGGGTTACTTGTTATATGGAACCGATCTCTGGAGGAATTTTAGTGGTATCTTTTAGCTCATCTCCAGTATACCAACTGATCTTATCTACGTTCCTAATTCACCCTTGAATGGGAGTTATTGGGAATGTAGTTATGGTTAGTCTTGAGGTGTATACTAGAGAAGTGTGAGGAGATGCTGCCGAAATTTCTCCAGACATCGGTTACATCTCCTCGCACTTCTCGCACTTCTCTAAACAAGTGAATAATAGCCCATCCTTGAAACGTTGTCTGGAACGTTGTCTAGAAACCCTTGGGCCTAATAGCCCATCCTTGAAGTTAATTATAGTCTTGGGGTGTATCCTTGATGATTAGGGTAACAAGTAATGTTGTGATCAAATCTTCAAGGATGGGCTATTAAGTGAAAAGCCTAATCAAAATACAAACACTATTATAAAATCAGATTATGATTATTGGGTGGTTTTATTGCATTTTTGTATATTATCATGGATAAGTCTTGGATTAGTTTGAGGAACTTTGATTACTCTCGATACAAGAATGGAGTGAGAGAGTTCCTTGATTGGGTATTTCATGATGATAAGAAGTCATTCAAGCGAGGAGACAAGTTTGACAAGATATTTTGCCCATGTAAGAGGTGCTTGAATGGATATTCACATGATAGGAACACTGTATACGAGTACATGATTTGCAATAGTTGGTGGCAGCATTATATTAAGTGGATTGCTCATGGAGAAGATCTTATAGAGGAAGTCAAACAATCTCCGATAGATTTCGATGAGACAGCTATTAATACTGAAGATGATGGCATCGCTGAAATGCTTGATGAGATGAGAGCAAGAGTTGAAAATCCGGCTAGTGGGGAAACTTGTAATCAGTTTTATGATGCTATTATGGTAGTGGATGAACCTATTGCTCCCGGTATCACGTCCATTTCTAAGTTGTCATTTCTTTTGAAATTATTTTGGATGAAGGTTATGAATAGAGCGACCTCTAAATTGATGTCCAAGGTGCTTAAATTCATTGGAGAGCTTTTAAATAATCCAAAAGGTTATCCAAAGACATGCTATGAAGTAAAGAAACAAATTCGTGGATTTTGTTTAAATTGCGAGAAAATTGATGCTTGTCTAAATGATTGTGTGTTATATAGAAATGAATATGTAGAGTTGACTAGTTATCCATAGTGTGGTGTTGAGAGATTTAAAGTGGGAAATTTACTAAATACAAGGACCAAAAAATAGTCGGAGAAGGTTCTGCATTACTTTCCATTGATTCATAGGCTTCAACACCTTTTTATTTCAAGTAGAACTACAAATTTGATGACATGGAATAAGGGTAACATGTCATAAGATGGTCGCATTAGTCATCCTGTAGATTTAGAAGAGTGGAAAATGTTTGACAACACTCATTTTGCATTAGCAGTGGATGCAAGAAATGTCAAATTGGGTCTTGCAAGCAATGGGTTTAATCCTTTCAAGAATATGTACCCATCTTATTCAATTTGGCCAATCATGATGGTAACTTGCAACTTACCTGCATGGCTTTGCATGCGATCATCGTTTATGATGTTGACCCTCCTCATCCCCAGTCTAAAACAGATAGGAAATGCAATTGATATTTATTTTCAACCATTGATAGATGAATTGAAACTGTTGTGGTGTAACGTTATTCGTACATATGATGCACAAAGAAAATAATTATTTAATATGCATGCTGCATTATTGTGGACCATTAATGACTTCCCCGCATATACAAATTTGTTGGGATGGAGCATAAAGGGAAAGCCTACTTGTCCAGTATGTATGGATGACACTCATCATCTTCAACTACCTGAAAGCAACAAGTTCTATTATTTGGGATACCATAGATTCCTGTCAATTGAGCATAGATGGCGAACAACAGTGTTTAAGGACAGGTTTGGTGGTAAAACTTTTTGGTATTCTTCCAAGAATCTGAGGAATAAGTTAAGTACAAATTCAATAAGGTTGTCAGGTTTTCAAATAATGGAGAAATTACAACTTGGCAATATACGATTAGGTCGTCTGTTCAAGAAAGATCAAATAGCTTTGAAACATACGGGTTTTAAAAAGAAGAGCATTTTCTTCATGGAACTCCTATATTTGAAAGATCTAACTATTCGACATAATCTTGATGTGATGCATATTGAGAAGAATGTTATGGATAAAATTTTAGATGTGTTCAACTTAACTGGTAGTCCAAAGGATACAGTGAAAACGACAAAAGACATGATAACTTTAGGCGTTCATCCAGAGTTACATGTTATTGAAAAAGAAGACGGTGGTTATGACTTTTCGAAAGCCATTTACAACCTAAATAATGATCAATGAGAGAAAGTTTTCACCTTCTTGAAAGAAGTACAGGTGTCAGATGGCTATTCTTCACAATTTTCTCGATGTGCAAACAAGGCTCAAAGGAAAATTAGTGGGTTAAAGAGTCATGACAGTCACGTTTACATGCAAGTCTTGTTCTTACTAGCTATTCGTGGAGCGCTACTTAATCCAATTGTGGATTCATTTATAGAGATGAGCTGATATTTCAAACCTATTTGTTCAAAATTTGGAGATTCTGATTTATTAAAGTACTGGGATAAGCAAATAGTCATCACATTATGTACAATGGAGCAGATATTTCCTCCAGCCTTCTTTGATGTCATGGTTCATTTAACTCTACATCTTGCAAATGAAGTGAAAGTTGCTGGGCCTATGCAATACAGGTGGATGTATCCAGTTGAACGGTTTCTGAAGAAACTTAAAGATTATGTGTTAAATAAGGCTAAGCCTGAAGGATCTATTGTGGAAGGATATCTTGTAGAAGAGTCTATTAACTTCTGTGCCATATGTATAGATAAGACAGACAATCAATTTAATCAATTGTAAAGAAATTATATTGGAGGGTACAATGAGAAGGATGAAGATTGTCATTCCATATTTGATATTCCAGGAAGTTCTATCATCCACACAGAGTACAAGTCAATCTCTAAAATCGATCGGCGTCTAGCTCACTTGTACATTCTCAAGCATATTCCAGAAGTTCATGCATTTTATAATTAATTTAAGGAGTATCCACATCCAGAAACATGTGAGGTCGACTTTGTTGAGTGGTTTAAATAATGTGTTATTCAAATGAAAGAAGAGAACGACCCACGATGGTTGGAGGACTTTGACATAATATCAGATCAACTGTTAAGTTATGAACATTACCATTCAGGTTACATTATAAATGGATTCAGATTCAGGACAAAATCCATAAATGATACGAAGGCCAAGTAGCATGTTGGTGTTGTTGTCAGTTGCTATTTGAACACTGGTTGTGATGGATACTACCGACATATCAAAGAAATTATTGAAATGAGCTTTAGATACGATTGTAGAGTTGTCCTTTTCAAGTATAATTAGTTCGACGTGTTTAAAGAAGGAATTGGCTTCAAACTTAACAAGAAGTATGATTTTTTAAGTTTGAATAAGAATCATCGATTTCTTCATTCTTTAGAACCATTTACATTAATATGTTAAGTATCTCAAGTCTTCTATGTCCCTGACAATAGTAGAAATGGATGGATTATACCCGTACTGATAATTCCATGTGAATATTTTAATGCGTAAAAAGATGTCGAACATGAAGTAGAAGTAGATGCTTATCAAGAACACTTACAAAAAGTTGGTGCAGGTGCAATGGATATTGATATGTGAGGTATACTTAACTTTTATACCATTTTTCTTATTTACCTTACTTTATTACTTTAGCTTGCAATGAATTGTCTCATATATCTCATAGTAGCAAAGTTGAAGCCAACGAGTTAAGGAAAAAATTTTTGCCTATTAAAATAGGTCAGGAGTGCCTATTAAAACAGGTCGTTAGCAAAGTTGAAGCTAACGAGGTGGGAATTCCTTAGGTACACAATCCAGATTAAATCCTATGCCTACCCAAGGAGTGACTATATTAACCCACAACCAATTCCCCAACCCACTAGGTCAAGAATCAGTGCACAACATTAATGACCTAACCATGGCACCACCTATGAGCCAATTGTACTTGGACCCATCTCTTTCTGGGTACCAAGGAGGGACCTCAATGCCCTCAAATTCTGAACTAGACAGCTCGATGCCTAGTTACCCTGAGGATGTGAATGCACTCTAGGGTTACACTAGAAATGAGCCTTATTCAAACACTTACAACCCTGGATGGCGCCACCATCCTAACTTTGCTTGGTCAAGTTAGAAACCCGCCGAGGGTCTTAACTTGACTAAGCTAAACACTTATGGGCAACCTAATAGGTACACACAACCACGTACATATCAACCACAACCTACACAGCAAAACCAACCCTCTGATCTAAGTCTAGTCCTCAAAGAAATGAGAGAAATAAATCTAAGACATAAAGAAGAAATGAATCAATTGAGGACATATTTGATGGGACAATTAGACCAGCTAGTTGATGCTAGACAACATGGGATGTTACCATCCCAACCTATCCCAAACCCAAGAAACTTCAATAGGGTTAATCAGCACAACACATAGGAGCAACAAGCACACCTAATTCAGCCTACTCCACAGCACCCACTAGGTTTTGTTAACCTTAACCCAACCTAGGCTCAACCCATTTTGCAAAACCCACCTTACCCTTCTAACCCTAATGTACATTCCTGTCCTGTCACTTTGAGAAGTGGGAAATAAATCCAAGATTCTTCTACATCAAAATCTTTCCAAGATCTTGAGGAGCATGAATCTGACCTGGGAAACCAAACTAATCTAGAAAACAGGACTTAGGATTTGAATACTCATGATTTTTCTCAAGCACCTTTTCCTGAAGCCTTGATCAAACCTAGGGAAAAGAAAACTGATCAATCCAAGGAGTGGCTTGAGATTCTAAAGCAAGTCTAGGTAAATATACCACTCCTTGAGGCTATTGAGAACATCTCAGCCTATGCAAAATTTTTGAAGGAATTATGCACACCGAAACACGAAGCCTAATCATAAAAAATGGTAGTGATTTCTGAACAAGCCAGTGCCATCATCCTAAATAAGCTCCCTCCTAAAAAGAAAGATCTAGGGACCCCCTTAACTTCATGTGAAATAGATGGATCGAACCTTACTAGACCTTGGTGCCTCCATCAACTTAATCCCCACAGACTTGTATGAAGAGTTGAATTTAGGCCCCTTGCAACACACTGAAGTGACCCTTCAGCTCGCTGATAGGTCAACCAAAATTCCAAAGGGCCTTCTACAGAATGTGATTATAAAAGTGAGGGATTTTGAGTACACTATGGACTTTCTTGTTCTAGATATGGAGGCATCAAAAAACCTTAACCACACCCCAATAATCTTAGGGAGACCTTTCTTGGCCACTACCAAGGCTCTAATCAACTGTGAGATGGGGATTATGCACATCACCTCTAGAAGGAAAAATTATCAACTCAATATCTTTAAAACTTCCCAAAAGAATAAAGTGAATTGTGGTTCCATCGAGGTTATAGGAATAATTGAACAAGTTTTGGCAATTCACACTAAAGATGATCTGAATCCTGCCAAAGCTCAAGACTAGCACGAAGGGAAAGAAGGGGATGTACTTGAGGATAATTATGATCTACCATCTTCCATGGAAAATCAATTTGAGCAGGACATTAGTGAGATTGAGAAACTTCTGGGAGTAACTTATGACGAGTTAGATGATAACGTGAAGAATCCTCATTACCCTCACCCTGAGATCCAGGAACTATTAAAATTTGAGGGAGTTCAAGAGAATGGACAATCTAAGGACATGAACCAGGAAATAACTCTAGAAGAAGAAGTTTAACACATAATGGACTGGGGAAGAATTTATAAACCAATCGGTTCAAATGGATGGCATGAATCTGAGGGAGAAATGACTTCGGATGAGGAAGAGGTAATATCTAATGAAGATTTCGACAAATTCAGCACAACTCTAACTTTTCCCTCATATGACCCAAAGCCTGAAGAACTCATGATTTTTAATATCAACTACCGATATGAGGATCCTTATGATTTTGATTTGGAACCAGATCTAAATCTCAATCATGATCTCGATCTAGACCCTCTACCACTTCTTCTTGATCTATGGAACTGGATTAACAAATAGGCTCTGCATCTTCAACCTCATCTACCTGACCCTATTTCATATTCCAAATCAGAAAGACTCTTTGGAATAGGGCTGCATCATCAGCTAGTCCGCATTTGTGGATCAGTAATTATAGGACCAAATGATCATATCTTTCTACTAATCTTAAATTCCCCTGCAACAATTATTACTTCTCTTAACCCATAGTATTGAACTACATATTTTTGGGTTTAAGTTTGGCAAGTGACGTTAAACTTAGTGCTGGCTGAGAGACAACCTAGTACTATGTACAGGTAGCTCTGCATCCTCTGCATCTATATTGACCTGGATTAACAAGCATAGTCAAGTGGTATCCCCTCCTGTTGCTTATTATATTTTGATTTTCATGCATACATTTTAATGACGACATTGTAATGAATAGGCATGGGGGGGTGGACATTACATGACTTATCTTTATGTCTAAATAAAATAAAATAGTAATAATAATAATAAATAATAAATAAATGCATTTAGGCATAAAGAATTTTTATTAAGGTTTTATTAGAAATTTATTCTTAAGTTGATTCCTGAGTTTAGAATCCAGTACAATTGCACACTTACAGGTAGAATTTGGAATGGATCCTCTGTGAAGACCGATAAACATCTTTAGTTTGTCGAGAAGAAGCAATGCTTCTTCTCCTAAATCCTTGAACAGTAATTAGGGACTCAAGCAAACTATCTTCTAACAGATCCACCAAACAAGTGTGAGGTGAGAATAGAAAGTCTACTAGTGCTCTAAGGCTAGTTTGAGGAATCTTAACATTTGGATAATTAGATCATGATACTCGGAGTTAAGCATAATTTTCGCTCTCTATTTCTGCGTACAAATTCTTAGTTTGAATATTTTGAGAGCCACCAAATAAGGCAAATACACAGAGAGTGGGTTCTGATAAAACTAAGACTAAGGTGGATGATCACGACCATCTTTTACAGAATCCTCAACTAAAGGAGGGTATTAATGTCAAGGTCAGAAATACACTATCCTATTCATTCCCTTCCGGGTGCCGAGAATAGTCACTTCCACCAAATAAGCCATCGATATCCTCTTGAACACCCATAATCCCAAATAATGCCTCATAATGCTGCATTGTGTTAGTAGATATTTGGATGCGAAAAAAAAAGTTTATGAGTTAGAATTTATTTCAAGTGTAATGAGGCAACAACACCTACCACGGTCACGATCTACCAAATATAGCCTTGACCTATATTTCTATATTTCTGGTCGCCTGAATATAGGCTGAGGAATTCTGACTTAATCTTAGAGTTATTAGAACCTAATCAAAGTGTTAATGCCAAGAAAGACCACCAAATATTTTGATAAATCTGGTGAGATTGTGAGCTCAAAAAAAAGATAAGAAAAGAAAAGAAAAGATAAGAAAAAGAAAGAGAAAAGAAAAGAAAGAGAAAGAAAGAGAGAGAATGAGTACAAAGGAACTAAAGAGAGCACAGTTTCTTGTGTCTCAAAGAGAAAGAAAGAGAGAGAATGAGTACAAAGGAACTAAAGAGAGCACTGTTTCTTGTCTCTCTTTGAGTTGAATTATTTCATAATCTGGAAATCTAGGTTCTAAAGTGCTAGCCTATATGTAGTACCAGATGAGTGTGATCCACCAAATACAAATCTACTTGACTAAAAATCTTCTACCTAAGCCAAAAGCTGGGGTTGAATATACAGGTTACTTTATAACCCCAAGGGAAGAAGTTTGCCTATCCTAATAAATTTTTACTAAGGGTCAAGTCCGAGCTTTAGATGAGGATTGGCTTTCACTTGGATCCGTTGCATAGGCTACAACAAAACACATTCATGATTATCTGGATTACTAAAGCTTCAAATGTAGACATAAACCTCTAGTCAAACTCTTGATAAAAATTACTCATGTAGAACCACTTTGCATTTAGTCATGCATTTGCTAGGGACTAGCAAGATTTAGGCATGGGGGTTTGATTGCACAGCAATCATGAAACCTAAATCACCTGAATTCTAGCATAACTTAGGAATAATGCATTCATAGGCTTCGTAATTTGCACAATAGCCAGCTTATTAATCATATAGATAATATCGTCATTTTATGACCTAAAATCGTCCCAATTTTAGTCATAGATGATTCAAAGCCACGGATGTCAAATTAGACCGGACAGATCTGATCAGAATGACGACGGGAGTCCAATGCTTCCGAAATTGTCTCGATCAGACAACCAGAGCACCTGTGATCCATAAAAGAACGGAGATCATAAAGCCAAAGGACAAAGATCCGAGCCTCAGATGAAGAATCTAATCTCATGGATGAATTTGGATCGATGATCGCAGTCCAATGGCATAAAAAATCAACTCGATCGGAGGTCTACGTCACCAGATACAAGGAAAAGAAGATGGACAGCCATGATGATGCCACGTGGCATCATCACAGTTGCTCCCTCACCATTGCCCCATCTTGGAAGGCCACGAGCATGCCACGTCGCCCATCTAGCTGGATAAGTATAAATAGAAATAAACAAGTATAACAGAACATTCATGCAGCACGTTGGCTCACGTGCTCGCGCGGAAGCGCGTAACACACGTTTGAGCAGCGTTGCGTGAAATTGAAGTAATGCTCGCACGGGCGTAAATACGTTGTCGGATGGGGATCGGAGGACAGAGGCGTGACCACATGGTGCGATTAGAGCACGCCACAGCTGGACGCATAATCTCACACGTTTTGCGAAATTGGGAAGTTGCACGCATGCGTGAGCCATCCGATCGTAAGATCGAACGGCGGAGATCATTGGGTGCGATTTGAATTTGCACAGGCGTACGACGAGGGAGAAGCAGAGAGTAAGCATTGGGCAGGCGCGAGGTACGAGCGGGTTGTCAAATCCTGATCTGACATACAAGAGGTTGCCACGTGTCGCCACCAAGTTGAATTCACGTGTAAAAGGCAAATTTAAAGGTGTTTTGAGGCTAGATCTGATCTGTTGATCTCCCGATCAACGGATTTGATCAAACAAGAGTTGTTGCAAGAGATAAAGGGGTTAAATACCCTTTTTGCCCTTCTTAAAAGCTATAAAAGAAGGCCCAGGGCCCCGTAGTTGAAGTATCTCTCTTCCATCAACTCCAGACATCTTCCACCTTCTCTGCAACTCTCCGTCCCTCTACAACTCCGCTCCAACCTTCATCCCAACACTCTGGATCTGAGGTGCTGCCGCACCTTGCACAAGCATCCCATAAGCGGCATCATCTCTCTGCCACTTTCTATCTCTCTCTATCTCTCTCTATCTCTCTATTTAATTCTAATAGCATTATCTTTTCTGAAAACTCTGTTTAATTGAAATTAAAGTTGTGATCTTCTGAATGCTTGTTTATACATCTGATTCCTATACATATATACATATATAAATATCTGTTTAGAGCATGTTTTATTGGAAAGCTTCTGCAAAAAGCGAGATTGCCTCCCTACGAACAACCTGGTACTCACTGTAATTTTATAAATTTAATTATCAATGTGTTTTCACACTATACTACAACTAATTAACTTTTAAAGAGTGAATTACGCTCCAAACAGGCGCCATTCGAACACCTACCCTTTGCTTAAGGGAGAAGGTGCGAACCATTATGCCAAACCCTTGGTTTGTTGCATTTTTGTTTTGAGCAAGCTCGTTCTTGTCCATTTGATGAATATCCAACGGCCGAGATCTTCTTTCCCTTGACGAGGCTTGAGATCGTCGACGTGGATGCATTGTGGCCGTTGGATGGCCATCCAACAGCCCACAGTGTGCGAGGAATGGCCTTCAGAGATGGAATGACGATGAGGGGGTGGCTGTGATGGTGCCACGTGGTGCCATCATGGTCGTCCATCTTCTTTTCTTTATAAATGGTGATGTAGACCTCCGATTGGGTTGATTTTTGCACCGTTGGACTACGATCATTGATCCAGATCCATCCGTGAAGTTGGATCTTTCAACTGAGGCTTAGATCTTTGTCCTCTTACTCTACAGTCTCTATTCTTCTATGGACTACACATGATGCTCTGGTTGTCTAATCGAGATGATTTCAAAAGTGTTAGACTCCTGTCATCATTCTAATCAAATTTGTATGGTCTGATCTATCATCCGTGGCTTATAATCATTTGCGATTAATTTCATCTCTAATTTAATGGGTAAAATGACAATATTTCCTATGCAGCTAACAAGCTAACTATTATGCGAATTATGATGCTTATGCATGTATTGTTCCTAAGTTATGCTAGAATCTAACTTAATTCAGATAATTTAGGTTGCATGATTGATGTGCAATCACACCCTCATGCCTAAATCTTGCTACTCCCTAGCAAATGCAAGACTAAATGCAAAGTGGTCCTATATGACTAATTTTTATGAAGAGTTTGACTTGAGATATATTTCTTTGGTTTTCATCCAAAACTTTAGAAATCTAGATAATCGTGAAAGTGCTTTGTTGTAGCCTATGCAACGAATCCAAGTAAAAAGTCAATCCACATGTAAAGCATGTACTTGACCTTTAGTAAAACTCTATTAGGATAGGCAGACTTCTCCCCTCGGGGTTATAAGATAATCTATAAATCCAACCCCAGTTTTTGGTTTAAGTAGAAGATTTCTGAGTTAAGTAGATTTGTAGTTTGTGGCTCACACTCATCTGGTGCTGCATATAGACTAGTACTTTAGAACCTAGCTTTCCAGACGATTAAATAATTTAACTCAAAGAGGGGTGGAGAAACTGTGCTCTCTTTAGTTCCTTTGTACTCATTCTCTCTCTTTCTCTTTCTTTCTTTTCTTTTTCTTCTTTCTTCTCCTTTCTTTTCTCTCTTTTAGAGCTCACAATCTCACCAAATTTGTCAATATATTTGGTGGTCTCTCCTAGCATTTAACACTTTGATTAGGTTCTAATAACTCTACGACTAACTCAAAATTCCTTAGCTCGTATTCAGGCGGCCAAAAATACAAAAAAGTAGGTCAAGGCTCTATTTGGTGGATCATGAGGATGGTAGGTGTTGTTGCCTTAATATACTTGAAATAAATTCTAAACTCACAAACTCATTTTTTTCTATTTTTTTTCTTTTTTATGTATATATATATTCTTTTTTTCTTTTCTTTTTCCTCTTTTTTTATAGATATATATATATTTTCTCTTTCTTTCTTTTTTTTCCTTTTTTTCCCATCCAAATATCTACTAACGCAATGTAGTGCAGCATACAAACTTTTATTTACGAGGCATTATTCGAGATTGGGGGTGTTTAAGAGGATATCGGGTGGCTTATTTGGTGGAAGTGCCTATTCTCGACACCGGGAAGGGAATGAATAGGACAACGTATTTCTGACCTTGACATTAATACCCTCCTTTAGCCGAGGATTCTGTAAAGGATGATCGTGACCATCCACCTTAGTCCTAGTTTTATTAGAACCCGCTTTCTGCGTATTTTGCCTTTTTTGGTAGCTCTCAAAAGATTCGCACTAAGAACTTGTACGCAGAAACCAAGTGTGAAAACTAAGCCTAACTTTGAGTATTATTATCTAATTATCCAGAAGTTAAGATTCCTCATACTAGCCTTAGAGCACCAGTAGACTTTCTACTCTTCTCACCTCAACTTGTTTGGTGGATTTGCTAAAAGATAGTTTGCCTGACTCCCTAATTAATGTCTAAGGGCTTAGGTTCTCAAAAAAACTCAAGATGTTTATCAGTCTTCATAGAGGATCCATTACAAATTCTACATGTAAGTGTGAAATTGTATTGGATTCTAAACTTAGGAATCAACATAAGAATAAATCCCTAATAAAACCTTAATAAAAATTCTTTATGCGTAAATGCATTTTTTTCCTTTTCTGAGATAAAGATAAGACATGCAATGTCCACTCCCTATGCCTATTCATTACAATGTCTCATTGAAATGTATGCATGAAAATCAAAATATAATAATCAAGAGGAGGGGATATCACCTAACTAAGCTTTTAATCCAGGTCAATATGGATGCAGAACTACCTGTAATGAATACTAGGGTGCCTCCCAGCCAGTGCTAAGTTTAACATCATTAGCCAGACCTAAACCCAAAAATGAATGATCAGATTAATGGGTTGAGTTATGATTAAAATGAAGATATGATCGTTTGGTCCAAGAATTAGTGATCCACAAATGCGGATCAGCTAATGGTGAATACCTACCCCAAAAGGCTGGAAAAATAAAGTGAACAAGCTTGAAACTATTTGCAGCCAGGTGCTACAAAAGAAAGAAACATTAGTGTAGGTGCTAGAGTGGAAAGTAGATAGTGACAACCTTAAGAAGTGATGCATGAGGAGGGTAGATGAGGTGGATACAGGGTGGTTCGTACAGAATAAATTATATGGGTCCTGAAAGTGATAAGAAATGAAAGGAGGAACCTGAGTGATGTAGTTTGAAATTGTATAGGAAACCACTTCACAAGTCAAGTTAGGAATGGATGGATGTCGAGTAGGTGAGTCAAATAAGATCCAGCAATCCATTTCAATAGTTCCAAACCTATCGGAATCCTCAATCTTATCCCTAGGGTGATTAAAAATCTTATTTGAGTTGCCCAAATCATGATGCAAGTCTTGAAATGTAATGGATGGAAATTCATTATTCCTTAAACTCACAACCCAGGGGGAGTAAGATCAGAATCTAGATTAGTCATAATCTCAAATTCTTTTAGTTCTGTGGACTTCTAGATTTGATCCCAATTGTCTTTCTCTTGAATTATGTCTTCTAAGGGAATGTTTTCTATTCCTCATCAGTCAAATCAAACTCCTTAGGACTCCATGATTCAACTAAATCCTTTGCTTCCTCAGATAGATCTTCATAAGTCATCCCAATTAATTCTACAATTTCTTGAACATCTTTTCATAAGGGGATTGTCTGTTCTGTTCAATCTCGGGATGTTGGGCATAAGAGTCAGGGTTTCCCTCAAGACTCTAGTGGATGGGAAGAGAAGGGTGAAAATTAGCTGAATCAGAAGTGAAAGTAGATTTAGCTTCAATATGTGATATCTTAGAATGATTAGTATTACCAAATTCAGATATCAAATCCTTTAAGCTCATCTGATCATGGTAATCCTCAAACAATATGACATTAGAGCCATCCAACCGTGCTTGGCTGAGAGTGTCATTGTCCCTAATCTTTTTATCTTCTTGATCTTGCTCTAATTCTCCCAAATCATCCATGTAGTCCAATTGTGTGTCTTTAAACCTAAAAAACTCATACTCTGGCCTACCATGGACTGACTCCTCAAAATAGAATGGTTGCAATTCAGGGCCTAAATCAAGATATAATTCCTCAAGTGAGCCTTCCTTCTTAAAGTTAGTTTTTGGGATATCAAAATTATTTATTAGTTCAGCTATAGGCCTATGTAGGATCTGTTCTGCATAATCACAGGGCTGGTGGGTGGGCTTAGTGTATGTAGAGGTTGAGATTGGATAAGATGTCATACTTAAGGTTGGATCCTCAACCTTGAGTGGCTTACCACCAACTTGTGGCATACTTGGACTAGTTTTATCACCTTGTGCTTTTTGGATTCTATTGAGTTGTTTTGTCAGATTATTTGTATTTCTTGTATTAGCTTCTCTCATTCCTTGGACTACTTGGAGTAATTGGGTGATCTCAGGATCACCGCCATGGTCAGGGATTTGAGTGGGCTAAGGATAATAATTTTCAAAATTTCTAACCTCAGTCAAATCAAAATATCTATCATTTGAATACCTAGGGTAAGAATCATATCCTTGGTTGGGTGGTGTAGGGTTATCCCAATAAGAAGGTGAAGTTGTTTGGGTGGAATTGCGATAATTTGCAAAGTGATTTCGAGGATAGGATTGATATTCTAGGTATTGAGATTTAGAGGCATATCCCTAATCTAGGGAGAGATGAGTTTGGCTGAACCAGTCAAGAGAGTTGGTCATGCCAATCAGGTGCTGGTCCTGCATGGAGAGTGTCTTTTGAGGTTGTAGAGATCCTTCATATCCAGTAATTCAGGTGGTATTCGAGATAGGCCTGGCTATACCTAGAGACTATGAGGTGTAGGCAAGGGAATCAAGTCGCAGGTGTTGAGGAGAGTTCTCCCATCCTGACGAAGTTGAAGTAAGGGAAGGGTTAGGATAGGGAGAAAAGGAGGAATAGTGTGAGGCAAAAGAGTATGGGTCCATGGTTTCCTCCTCAATCAGTTCTTCCTTATGGCAATTAGTCATTGGAATGTATTCAGAAAAATTATGCCTTCTCCTTAATTTACTCTCTAATGATGGTACCAAATTAGGGTTCAGAGACCTTTTGGCATCTATGTACCAGAAGAAAGTTAATAGATGAGAGATAGAAGACAGACGAAAGAATACCTTGCCCTTTTAATACAAGCAATCAAACTGGTCCTTAGAATGTTAACCCTAAATAGACTTGATCCTGGTTCCCCAAAACCTGACTGGGTTAGATTAACCCTTGAATTACTTGGCTGGCTACAAGTGTGGGACCCCCTAGGACACCCTGCATAGTGGGACACCACTAAAGGTTAACGCGATTACAGCACCAACCTTTATTGTCACCAATGGGTCAAAGTAGACAAGGCCTTGACCTTAGTCCAATCTAATTTCAAGTCCCTAAGACTATTAGTCCTGCCTAAAGCACGTCTACTAAATTTTAAACTTGGGTTTGATGTGCTTTTGGAATATGATGGGCGTTTGGGGGTTTTTGCCCTTAAAATAGATTTCAAATGTGTGAGTGCACAGGAAAAAAGGGTTAACAAGCAATTTTTTTTTATGATGAAGTGAATTTTAGGATTCAAATGCTTGTGTTAGTGAATTTTAGGGTTCACTTAATTTAATATCTTCAATCAAAGTTGTGATGAGGCATACAAGAGTTTTGCAAATCCCATTTTCTTTGATAGATTTCTCTTAAGTATAGAAATGTAGGTGTGCTCTATCCTTAATGTAAAACCCTAAGCACAGATATTTGTAGATGTTTCTTTTAAATTCAAAATCTTATGAGTGGTGAGACCCAAGCAATGCAATCAATTTGTCCTATTGCACCACTAACTAGGCACTCAGAAATTATTTTTCAAGAATTTTTAATGCATGTTTTTTATTATTTTTTTTCTTTGATTTAAAGTGTACTTGGGGTTTTGCAGTATGTTTTGACCCCCAATTCATGATTAGATAATCCGCGCAAACAAACATGCAGGAAATATTTTTTTCAGATTTTTCCTATATTTTTTATTATCTCAGAAATTCAGTGCTATAAATTTCAAGTTAATCGGATTTGTATAAAAATTCTTATGATATTTTGAACTCTAAAAAATTAGGAACAATAACTATTTTGATAACAAACCTGTGCATAAATTTTCAAACTTTTTCTATAACTCAGATTTGAGTGAAATATGGATATGTTGTTTCTAACTTCAAAACTCAAATCCAATAAAAATTTGAGAATTTTTTAACGTGCGCATCTTTGGCAATTGAATTTATAAGATATGACTTTATTTCAGCCCGAAAATCAGGAGAATTTTTTCTTTTTTTTTTTCAATAATCAAGAACATTCTAACTAATCCTAATTTTTCTAAATCTAACTAATCTAAACTATGGGTACTTATTGATTGCATAGTAATTAATCATGCAACCTAAATCACCTAAATTAAGCTAGATCCTAGCATAACTTACGATTAATGAATTCATAGGCATCGTAATTTGCACAATAGCTAGTTTATTAGTCATATAGAGAATATCATCATTTTATGTAATAATGAGAGATGATTTTAATTTCAGATGAGTCAAAGCTGCGTATGTTAGATTAAACCGGACAGATCTGATCAGAACGACGATGGAAGACCAACGCTTCTGAAATCCTCTTGATCATAAAACCAGAGCATCATGTACAGTACATAAAAGAATGGAGATCATGGAGCCAAAGAACAAAGATCCAAGCCTCAAATGAAGAATCCAACCGAACGGATGGATCCAGAACAATGATTGCAGTCCAATGGAACAAAAATCAACCTGATCGGAGGTCTACATCACCAGATACAAAGAAAAGAAGATGGATGGCCATGATGGCATGATGTGGTGCCATCACAACCACCCTCACCACTGGCCCACCTCTAAAGACCATCCTCTCCCACTCTGAACCGTTGGATGGCCATCCAACGGTCCACGATTCATCCATGCTGTCCATCCAACGGATAAGGACAAAGAAACACAAATAGGAAACTATAACAGAACTCATGCATAGAACGTTGGTTGACACGCTTACGTTGAAGCGTGAGACTCGCGTTTGAGTAGTGCTATGTGAAATTAAAGGAGCGTTGGCAAGGGCGTAATTGCACTGTTAGATGGCGATCGAAGGACGGAGGCACAACCACATGGCATAATCTAAGCACGCCGTGGCCGAACGCATGATCCCATGCATTTTGTGAAATAAGGAAGGCGAGGCGTGCGTGCTCGAGCCGTCCGATCTGAGGTGCTTAGATAAGGCTTGCGAGTGCATGCGCAGAGAGAGAATCATTGAAGTGGGTGTGCGAGGAGAAAGCAGGGTCGTGCGATCTTGATCCAAGGGTGCAGCGAGTGCCATGTGTCAGCCAGAGAGTGAATCCACGCAATGGAGGCACGTTGGAGGTTGTTTTGAGGCCTAATTAGGTTCGTTGATCTCCCAATCGATGGATCTAATTAATCCTAAAGATGTTGCATGAGATAGGGGGCCAAAAGACCCTTTTTGTCCTCCATAAAAACTATAAAAGAAGGCAAAAGCCCCCCAGTTGAAGCATCTCTCTTCCATCAACTCTAGATATCTTCCACCTTCTCAGCAACTCTCTGACCCTTTGCAACTCTGCTCTAACCTTCATCCCGACACTCTGGATCTAAGGTGCTGTCGCACCTCTCTCAAGCATCCTACAAGCAGCGTCGTCTCTCTGGCACTTTCTATCTCTCTCTCTCTGTCATCTCTCTCTATCTATCTATCTATTTGTTTTTAGTAGCATTCTCTATTGTGAAAACACTATTTTAATTGCAATAAAATTCTACTCTTCTAAATGCATATATTTGATTCCTATACATATATACATATATAAATATCTGTTTAGAACAAGTTCTATTGAAACGCTTTTGCATAAATTTCGATTGCCTCCCTGTGAACGACCCAGTACTCACCGGTTTTATAAATTTATTTATTGACATGTTTTCGCACTATACTACAACTGAATTAACTTTTAAAACACTAATTATGTGCTACACAAGTTGGCACCGTTGCCAGGGAGGCAACGAAAATTTTTGAAGCTTTCTTTGGTGCGAATTTGAGATTTCTAACTTGCTATTTTCGTTGATTTCGTGTGTGTAGGAAAGCAAGGAAATCAGAATGAAACACGACAACAAGAATTGCAGGTTTGAACCTCAGGTAAGTACCCGTAGTTTAGATTAGTTAGATTTAGGATTTTCTTGAACCCTAGGATTAGTTAGAATTTATTTGCTTATATATATATAAATTCTTGATTTTCAGGTTGAAATAAAGTTTTATCTTAAAAATTCAATTCCCAAAGATCCGTATGTGCAAAAATTCTCAAATTTTTATTGACTGTAGAATTCAAAGATAAGAACAATATGTCCAAATTTTAGGCAAAATTGAATTATAAAAAAATTTTAAAAACTCGTGTACTGATCTACTATCAATACGACTATTGTTCTTGATTTTTCAGAGTTCAAAATATCATAGAATTTTCATATAACTAGATTGACTTGAAATTTAAGGCATTGAATTTCTAAGATAATCAAGAATTTAGGAAAAATCTGTAAAAAAATTTCTTGCACATTTGGTTGCACGGGGTACCCAATCACCAACTGGGGGTCAAAATAGACTACAAAATCCCCAGTACACTTTAAATCAGAAGAAAATAGAAAATGTGCACTAAAAGTTCTTGAAAAATATGTTTTGAGTGCCTAGTTAGTGGTGCAATAGGACTAATTAATTTCATTGCTTGTGTCACACCAATAATCAAATTCAAACTTAAAAGAGAAAAGCCATCTAGAATTATCTATGCTTAGGGTTCCATATTAAGGATAGAGCACACCTGCATTTCCATACTTAAAAAAAATCTATCAAACGAATTGGGATTTGCAAAACTCTTATGTGCCTCATCAAAACCTTGATTGAAAATATTAACTCAAGTGAACCCTAAAATGCATTAACACAAGCATTCGAATCTTAAAATTCACTTTATCATAAGAAATTGCTTGTGAACCCTATTTGCCTGAGCGCTTCACACATTTCAGAATCAATTTAAGGGAAGAAACCCCCTAACGCCCATCATATTCCAAAAGCACATCAAACCCACGCCTAAAATTGAGTAGACGTGCCCTAGGCAAGACTAATAGACTTGAGGACTTGAAATTAGATTGGGTTAAAGTCAAGGCCTTGTATACTTGGACCCACTGGTGACAAGAAAGGTCGGTGCGATAACCACGTTAACCCTTAGTGGTGTCCTGTCGTGCAGGGTGTCCTAAGGGGTTCCACCCTTCTGGCCAGCCAAGTACTTCAAGGGTTGATCAGACCCAATCATGTTTTGGGGAGCCAGGGTCAGGTCTACTTAGGGTTCACACTTTAAGGACCAATTTTATTGCTTGCATTGAGAAGGAGAGGTTTCTCTCATCTATCTTCTCCTCATCTACAGACATTCTTCTGGTGTATGCAAGGTAGAAGATCTCAAAATCTTGATTTTCTACCACCATTAGAAAGAAATTCTAGGAGAAGACCTACTTATCTATGAGCTGAATCTGAACCCTTTGTAATGGTTAGTTATCACGAGGAAGAAGAGATTGATGAACAAAATCTAGATCCTATGACTCTCTTACAAAGGCAGATCACTAAGCAAGGCCAGCATCATGATCGACAGATGGAAGTCATAGTGCAGGCCATCACTCAACTCCAAAATGGAAGGGTAGATCGGTCCCTCCGTGACTTTTATAGCCCTCCTAATGCCCAACCTGAACCCTTTGTTAGGGTACCTCAGGATGGGGAAGATTTTGAACTCAAACCTCATATCATTAACTTGATTCCCCACTTTCATGGTCGTGAGTCAGATGACCCCTTCCACCACCTTGAAGAGCTCCTACACATAGGAAGAACCTTTGGCCCTAGGAACATGAATGAAGGTACCCTGATGATGAAAATGCTCCCATTCTCTTTGAAAGATAGAGTTGCACATTGGCTGGGGACAATTGGTAGACCAATCATAACTTGGGAAGACCTGAGAAGCACATTTCTAAAGAAATTTTTCCCTGTAGGAAAAACTAATGCCCTTAAGAAGAACCCTGGGGAACAACTACATGAGGCTTGGGAGAGGTTCGATGATTTAGCTAGTAAATGTCCCCATAATGGGATTCCGAAGTGGCACTTGACCCATATTTTCTACTTTGGGTTGAGTAATAATCTAAAGAATTTTGTTGATGCGGCATGTGGGGACAATTTCCTGAGTCGAGATGCTGAGGGAGCCTTTCAATTGTTCAAGAATATGGATGAAAATTCCCTCAACAATGCCTCAATGTACGCCTTTAACAGAGCTAATCAACTAAGGAGTGGAGTTTATGAAGTTAACAATAATTCAAACTTGGTTGATTTAGAACTAATTGCACAACGATTAGACAAGGTGGAACTTGTGGGAAAGAATGTGGAGAATTTGGATAAGAAGCTAGATAACCTTCTAAAGGGCGAGAATTCCTTAGGTACACAATCCAGATTAAATCCTATGCCTACCCAAGGAGTGCCTATATTAACCCACAACCAATTCCCCAACCCTCTAGGTCAGGAATCAATGCACAACATCAATGACCTAACCATGGCTCCACCTATGAGCCAACTGTACTTGGACCCATCTCTTTCTGGGTACCAAGGAGGGACCTTGATGCCCTCAAATTCTGAACTAGGTAGCCCGATGCCTAGTTATCCTGAGGATGTGAATGCACTACAGGGTTACACTAGAAATGAGCCTTATTTAAACACTTACAACCCTGGATGGTGAAACCATCCTAACTTTGCTTGGTCCAGTCAGAAACCTGCCTAGGGTCCTAACTTGATTAAAACAAACACTTATGGGCAACCTAGTAGGTACACACAGCCACACATGTACCAACCACAACCTACTCAGGAAAACCAACCCACTGATCTGAGCCTGATCCTCAAAGAAATGAGAGAGATGAATCTGAGACATAAAGAAGAAATGAATCAATTGAGGACAGAATTGATAGGACGACTAAACCAACTAGTAGATGCTAGACAACACGAGATGTTGCCATCCCAACCTGTCCCAAACCCAAGAAATTTCAATAGGGTTAACCAGCACAACACAAGGGAACAATAGGCACATATAGTTCAACCTGCTCCCTAGCACCCACCTAGTTTTGCTAACCCTAATCAAGCTCCACCTATTTTGCAGAACCTACCTCAATTTTCTAACCCTAATGCTTTTACTGGTGCGGTAACCTTGAGAAGTGGGAGATAGATCCAAGATCCTTACCCTTCTAAATCTAAATCTAAAGAAGATCTTGAGGAGCCTGAATCTGACCTAGGCGATCAAGAAGACAAGGATCAGGATCCAAACACTCCCGATTTCTCTCAAACTTCCTTTCTTGAAGTCTTGAACAAACCTAGAAAAATGAAAACCAATCCATCTAAAGAGTGGCTCGATATTTTTAAACAAGTCCAGGTGAACATACTGATGCATTTCCTTACTCAATTCAGTAATTAAGTTAATTTTTTTTAATTTAGAGTAGAGAAAAGTCACTTAGGTTAACTTGAAATTATGTCGGTTGTGTAGTATAGGGTCGAATTAACCTAACATTTTTGAAATTTTTACTGGTTGAGTCCAGGTCGTTCGCTGGAAGGTATAATTCATTCTAAATTCACCAGTTATCTTTATTTCTCTTTATAAGTTTAGGAGGTATATTTAACTTAATTTAGAAACATGAATTTTGCAAAAATTGATTAGATTGAAGAAGTATGCAAAATCCCATATGAAAACTCATTTTAAACATTTAAAGCATGTAAATCCTCTATTTATTTCAAATGATTTAAGGCAAGAAAGGGTTTATTTAATCAAAACATGCCTTATTACAACAATTGAAAGTAAAAAGAAATATAGTAAGAAAAACAAACTCTTTTGTTTATTTCGTCAGCCTCTATCTCTCTTCTTCTTGTTTCTTTCTTTCTCTCTTTTCCTTTTATTCTCTATTTTTTTACTCTCTCTCGAGCTCTCTTCCTTTTTCTCTTCTTCTGCTCCTACCTTCTTCTTCCATTAGTCTTTCCTTCTTAGCTTCTCCTTAGTCTTCATGCTTGTTCTTCTCTTATTTTCCTTCAACTTTAGCCTTCAGCTTTTCACTTAACCTTCAGGCTCTACCTTTCCTTAGCTTTCCCTTTGAACCTTTAGTTGAACTGGTTTTTTTTTTACTCTTTAACCAAAAATAATTTTTATTTGCGGCGAGGACCTTTCGAGGATACATAGCACCCTAAGATCAGGGTGGGACTAGACCCTACTCGGTCCTCGCATGATTTCACTATGGTTCGATTTTGGTTTATTTCATTTGAGCCAAACCGGCCCTCTCTCGAACCGAATTGATTCATGCCTCCCAGGCCTCGCCCTCCCAGGGCCACACTCGCTCATGCCCACTCTAGTGCACACCTGCAGGCACACATGCCTGCACACACACACACATATGCTCATAAGGTCAGATGTTCAGATCGCGCCGAGCACTTGAAGACTGGCATGCCAATACAACAAATTCCTTTTGTTCCCTTGCGTCCGCTCGAAATCTACCGATGTGGGACTATGTTCCCCCATCCAGACCCGACTTCAATCGATCATTTTTTCCTACTCAGTGCTCCAAATCAAGTGATTCAAAGCTTGATGGAAAGCTCTTGAGTAGATCTACAAGGTTGCAGGGTCAATTTTAAGTTTAGAGGATGTTTTCCTCTTCAATTTGAAGAGTGAAACAAGGGAGTTCCTACAAGTTATACTGTCTGGAAAGTGAGTTTATCTTCACAGAGTCCATAGATGGACTCTTCTAACTTAACTAAGACTCTGAATAGTTTCTATATAAGATTCACAGCTATAGGTAGAGGTTCTGAAGCTCTTAAAGCTTCAGAAAAGGTGCAGAAACTCAAAGCTTCTTAGGAAGCTTCAGAGAACAGATTTCAGACTTCAAAATGTGCAACAGACACAGAAAAACATATCTAACTTATTTTAACAAGTTCTAAGGTTTCAACAAACTAATCTAGGCAGGATTTAAGATCAAAACTCATCAAAATACCAGTACTGTCACTTTGGGTTAAAAAATAACCCAAACTGGTAGGGTTAAATTCCAACCGAAATTACCAGTCTGAGCTCATTTAAATCTCTTTAAAACCATCCAACAGATTCTCAAAATCAATTCTAACTTCATAATTCTTCAATTCGAGCTTAGAATCAGAATCTCCTTCCCAAGTTTGACTGCGAAGCCTCGAAATTTGACTTTCTGGTTAAGGCTTTCTTACAAGGAATTAAGGCCTAAAATAGCATCTCTTCAATCTCAAGAATTTGCTCAGACCCTCAGATTGGTGTTCTAACCCTAGAAATTGGGGTTTTAGGCTCGTCGCCTGAGCTCTTAATGTGGTTTATTGATCAGAACATCTGAAAGTTTGTTTCACAAATTTGAAGATATGAATAGCTTCAGTGCACTGCACTGAAGCTTCTAGGTTCACTAAATGCTCCTCAGACCTATCTGTCAGACTTCTCTAACTCCGTCGAAGTTGTAGAAGATGAACCTCAATCTACAGCTCCAGTCACTTAATCCTCAAATAAACATCCTCAGAATAATCACTGATCCATATTATATCATTCTAGAGCTTTTCATCATCTTTTAAAGGCTGAAGAACAGTTTTGACTCGTCGGAGCTTGCTGGAGCTCCGGTGAGTCCAGAAAAAATGCAAACTGAACACAGAATGGTAAAACATGCCATTTTTAATCTGAGAAGGTTCTTGAGGTTGCAAGGAACCTCAGGGACTCAATTAATTCTCTGTTTGCTCATTAGAATTAAGCTTTGATAGTGAAGTTCATTTTTCATAAATTTGGATTGGATTAAGTTCAGGAACTGTTTCACCACTCAATTGAGTGGTCAAAACAAGTCAACAAATACTTGAGATCATAAATATATATATAATTAAGGATTTGAACTGCTCCTGAGCCTCCATGGATAGTGAGCTCAGGAGCTTAATTAAGAATTGGGCGTTTAAGTTATATATGGTAATTACTCGTATTATAGTGTCAATTAGGGACCTTAGGTTGTGAATAAGTGATGGAGAACCCTATGAAGGTGAAGCTATGTTCAGCTACTGTCACCATGGACAGCGACAGTAGTCGGTGGAGGTGAAGTTGATTTAGGCGATTAAGTGATCAATTAAGTGATTAAGTGTGCTAGAAGTGATTCTGAGGGTTAAAGGAAGGTGGACAGTGAGTTAAAAAGATAAGATTAAGGCTCTGGCGAGCTCAAGGAGCTCACTAGAGTTGGAGAAGATGACATCTGAAATCTAGAATTACAGCTAAACTACCTAACTAAACTACCTAGCTAACTACCCTACTCCTAATCTACTGTTACCTGGATGAAGGGGTCAATAGGGTTCTGCCGAAGGCTCACGGCAAACAACAAAATCAGAGGGTGAAAAGAAGAATCTCCGGCGGGCAGATTTGAGGTGAAGCGGAGGACTCCTTGGTCGTAGCCTGTGTCCAGAGACGCAGCTGACCACTGTGGATCTCCTCAGTTGATCAAGATGGATGGAGGAAGTCAGAGAGTGAGATGGAAGGTCGCTGGAGTTGCAGACGAATAGCCTATTGGGTCGGCTCAGTGTTAGAAGAGGGAAGGGAGCCAAATTACCAGAAATAGGAGGGGTGAGGGGGTATTTATAGTGGTTGGTGACGAAGAGAGTGGTGGGGTCTGGACAAAGAAAAAGCTTGAGGAGCTTAACCTCCGACATCGTCTCTAACGACGGTGAGGTTATCTCCCACTGAAAATTAGGATTTCCGGATAATCCAGACTGGAGGATGAAAATGGAGTGGTGAGCGCAAGCTCCAAGAGCTTGGAGAAGGAAGGGTGATGTCGGCAGGGCGGTGATCGTGCGGTGGCGTAACTCTCTGTCGCCAACCGTTCATTTAGCTGAAGAAGAAGACAAAAAGGGACCTATATGAAATGAAACTTAAGGATCTATGTGAGAATTAAGGATCTGATTGCAATGAATATTAAGGACCAAAACGTAAACCTCAGTTTTGAAGGTTTATTTTAACTTAGATCTTTTTCAACTTTTTATATATGCTAGTAAATAAGGTAAATATTATGTTTTCACCTTGAATTTACATTTTTGACCTTTTTAAGTTAATTTATTAGATTAAGCAAAATTACTTAAGTTATTATATACTTATGTATATATTATGTTTAAGTTACTTAACTTATTAATTAAGGGAATGATTAATAGGATTTTGAGTCCAATTATTAATTAAATTGTTAATAATGTTAATTGCATGATAAAATATCATTTTAAACTTATTTTAAGGTCCTTTAGCAAATATCCCTTATTTTATAATTAACCCTTATATATTCATAACCTTAGCTAATTAACTAGGAAGACTAGTTAATTAGGGGTAATTAGAGATCATGATGAGTCTCTCATCATACCCCTAAGCCAAAGTTTTACTAGTCCCTAGCAAAATTAACTAAGACTATGATGATTTAAAGCACTTGGGTTTAAATTATTATAAATAATAACTATGTCAAGGAAAGCTTAGGTCAGAAATTTTTAAGTTTAATATAAATGATTAATGTACAGAGCATATGTGAAAATTTTCTTACTTAGACTTATACTTATAACATTTTTAAAACATACTTAAAATAATTTAATAAGAATTTTATTCAGAATTAGAATTCTTTAAAAATCTCTTAATCCTTGTAACTATTCCTAACTCAAATTAGAATACAAAGTGTTTTAAGGAAACAAAACTTAATGATTGAGAATTAAATTTTAACTCAAAAACTCAATAGAGTTAAGTTGATCCTTTGTTTATGATATTTGACTTTTATCAATATAAGTTTAAGCAAATTAACAAGATACTCATTATTAATCAAACTTAGAGTAGTAAAACTCTAATTTACTAGCCTACAATACTAAAGAATAACTTCTAGACCTAGGATTCTGTCAATTCTTCTCCTTTAGGTCTCAACTTAAAATCTTCAAAACCTGATTTCTTAGGCTTCACTATTCAATACCAAGGTTCAGTAGCTATGATTTTAAAACATCTGTGCTTAGTGAAGAAAATTGTCCTAAAGGCATCCAAAATTGCAAAAATCCAGATCTTAAGACATCAATTTCCAATCCCAATTATTCCAATTCAAGCCTTTGGCTTGGCCTTACTCAGGTTTGGTTGCTTTTTCCTCACCACTTTTCTATCCCAAGGTCAACACTTTTTGTATATATCTCCCTAGTGGACCACTGGGTCTCTTATTTCTAGTATTTTTGTCTCCATTTTTTTTTTCACTTTTTCTATAGGTTAGAACACCCATTTGTAGTGAGGTGTTCTTTTTATTTGATGAAAGGAAGGGTAGCATCCATTTCTGTTGAGATGCTTTTATTTTTTTTGTGGATAAACTGCATAAGCACCCATTTGTAACAAGGCACTTAACTGCAGGGTGTTTTATTTATTTTTTTCTTTTTCTTTTTCTTTTCCCCTAATCTCATTTTTCTTACTAACTTTATTCTCCAAATCCTTTTTCTAGGTGAGTGGCACATACTTCACCCTTTCAAGAGCCGCCACGCGGAAACCCTTGGACTAAAGAGGATTCAGAACTGATCTCTTAACCTCTGTGTTTTCGCGATCTCAGATGCCAACAAGACAATTCTATGTGTGTGAATTTAGATGTTTAGGTTACTTAGCTCTCAAACCATAGCTTGAACAACAAAGCCCTTCACTCTCAGGTTCTTCAAATTCTTAGTTTCCTCCTATAGGATCCGTCAAGAGAAAATTTACCAAGTCTAGTTATTTATCTTTAGCCTGTAAGTTTTGTAAACAAAAATTCTACCAACTCTCTATTTAATTAACTCTGAATATCTCGCCTTTTTACTTAACTTTATGATAAAACCAAATTTTCAAAAAGCAAAAGGATTACTTAATCTAATTGATTAGAAGTTATAATTCAATTTCAAAACTTAAGTTTAAATCTTAACACACTTAGTTTCTTAATTGAAGGTAAGAATAGAAAAATAAATCTTTAAAGGATTTAAAGATTCCTAATTCAAATAAAATCTTGTTTTTAAAAATTTTAAACACAAAAGTGTGTTTTTACAAAATGTTTAAGTAAAAATCTAACTAAGAATTAAATGTTCTTAAATACCCTATACATATTCTATATACATTTTAAACTTCTGACCTAAAAGAAAATTAAGCACTTAATTATAATAAATATATATATATTCTTCTTTTTCTTCTTTAAAAGTGAATGTACCCCTCTTATTATTTTTATGAATTTTCATTTTCAAATTTTTGTATTTATATATTTCTATTTTTTATGTATATAAGATTTTTTAATTTTTATAAATTTTTCAAAAAATTTTCAAATTTTTATGAAATTTTTATTTTTTAAAATTTTTATCATTTTTGGAATTTCTATTTTTTTAAAATTTCTTGGATTTTTAATTTTTATGTGTTTTTATTCTTTTAACCCACACTTAAAGTGAAAATTTCACTTCAACACCCCCGAAGCTAAAATTTTACAATGTCCTCATTGTAAGAAGGGTCAAAAGATATTACACTTCATTTAGTATATGGTGATGGAAGGAGTCGAATAGAGGAGATTAAAAAAATCTCTGTGCGAACGATTTTAAGTCTGACCAAAGGTCAGAGTGGAAAGTCGGACTAAATGAAGGTAATCAGTATGATATGAAGTGAAATTTTAAAATAAGTGTAGAAGAAAATCAAAAAGTAAAAACTAGAAACAGCTATGTACAAATGCAAATTTTTACTCCTTCACCTAGGAGTAAACCCTAGTAAAGAACTCCTAAAAAGATAGGTATATGGTAAAAATAGAGTTATGACAGAATTGAATTGAAAACAGAAAACAGACTAAACCACTCAGTCAAAACTCGTCCAGAAATTGCCTAGAATAGATCTCGTAGAACCAAAAATTAGATTCTCCTGAAAATCTCAGAAAGATCAGAGTGAATCTCGTGAAGATTAGATCTGATTTAGGTTGAGATGTAGATTGTTAAAGATTAAGGCAATTTTAAAATGTTTCCACCAAGTTCAGAAGATCAGCAAAATTAGTTTTAATTTTCAATAATAGGTGGGTCATTTTGACACAAAATAGGTTGCTAATGCAAGTTTGATGGATTATTTTCAGGAAGTACGGAGGATGGGTTATGATTAGAATCAAAGGCCTGATTAAGAAAATGGACTTGACCTTGATTTTGCCTAGGATTCGGAATTGGCTGAGATGGAAGGGTACTTGGCTGACGAGACTTAGCCAAAAGTGTGATCTAATTTCGTAAATCAGCCAACTCTACCTTACATTGCCTATGGATCTCAGTGAGAGCTTTAGCATTTTGTTGCTGACTCTCCGACACAGCTCTTAAAATTTGATCTATCTGTGTATCTCTGCATACTCATAGGATTAGGCCTTAAATTTGATTGCTGAGGAGGCAATGGAGGTGGGTTAAAATGGGTCTGATTCGGATATGATGATCTTTGATTTTGATTTTGATCAGCCCAAGAGAAATTTGGGTGGGTTCTCCATCCAGGATTATAGGAATTTGAATAAGGATTTGGTCTTGGGGCGTTTTCCTGGATGGCGTGTAAACATAAAAGATATGGCATGTTTTCTGCAACAGGAAAGGGTGGGGAAAAGGGTGGGTAAGATTGTGGGACAAAGGTCCCTCCTTGGGTTGGTGGAGTAGATGGAAAACCCAAGGAAGATGGATCTCTAGAATCCAGATTATTCACAAATTCCCTCCCCGCGGGAATTTGCGAAATAGGTAAATGCACAGGATTCGTAGCAAGTAGAGGCGTAAGAGTCTTCATTGTGTTTCGGACCTTGTTGAGATGCTTTGCTACAATATCGACTTTGTCCAGTTTTTCTGCAATAATCTCTAAATCCTTTGAACTGGACAGGTTATTGATCTCGTGAATGCCCTTATGCGGATTTTGATGATTCGTGTTTGTGCCTCGCATAAATTGAGACATTGATGCGTTGTTGATCGAGTTTTCCGCCATCCCTTCAAATAATTCTGAGGCAGATTCTACGTCGCGATTTAGAAAATTCCCTCCACAAGAGGCATCGACTAGATTGCGAATGCTCTCTTGTAAACCATAATAAAAGATATGCATGAGTTACCAACGAGGGATGTCATGATGTGGGCATTTCCTTTGCAATTCTTGAAAACATTCCCACGCTTCATGAATTGGTTCTCATTGGTTTTGATTGAAAGTAGTAATAGCTCGCCTTAAAGCATCAGTTCGACCAATAGGAAAGAATTTCTTAAAAAATGCGAATTCGAGTTCAGCGCAAGTTGAGATTGGTCTTGCTATAGTTCTATACCAATAAGCTGCTTTATCTTTAAGGCTAAAAGAGAACATTTTCATTAGTAGGATTTCCCTATTTTGATTTCGAGGACCAAGAGTTTGAGATAGATTTTTTAGATCTTCGATGTGTTGAAATGGATCCTCGGATGCAAATCCGTGAAAGTGGGGGATTAAACCTATGATGTTTGGCTTCAATTCAGGATCATTTTCCTCAATAGGAATCCTAACATTAGGCTCTACTTGTGCATTAGATGGGTTATAATAATCTCTAAGTAGAGGCCTTGGATGAGGTATCGGTAAATCAGGGATTTCAAAACCCACCTTAGGTCAAGGTGGAGGATGGGTTTGAAGAGTCTGTAAATTGTTTAGGGCTGCTGTTAAAAGATTAGTTTGTCTTGTTTGCTCAAGCATCCTAAGGTTCTTGTTCAGGAGTGCCTCATGAACATCAAAAGGCAGCATCTCCTCCTGACTAGAAGAAGGGATCTCAGGATTAAGATTCTGCATTTGATCCATAGAATTAGATGGATCAGACGGGAAAACCATTGGTTGCTTATCTACAACAGGCCAAGGATCACCTGTCAACGATGGTGCAAGAGGCAGATGCAAGGATCACCTCCCATCCATAAAATGGAAAATAATGTGCAATGGCACATGCACACCACCGATAAGAAAACAGCGGCACAAAAAACCCACAAAACAGTGCAAAGACGTGGGTTTTGCTCTTCTTTCAAAGGAAAGAAGAGATTCCTAAGATACGCAAAAGTAATTTGACGCAAACAAATAGAGTAACAGTATCAAAAAATGCATCCTAATCTGTGTCTACGCAAGTGCGTACCTTAAAGCTCAAAGGTCTAAGGTCTAGGATCGAAACCGCTCACTTCTGGCTCCCCGGGACTCTAGTAGTGAGACAAACTTGTTGATCTTCGAACAAAGCCCTAAGAGGTGCAAAGAGGATAGATAGAAAAATAGATTCGTGTGACTCTAGTGATCGCGCTGTGTGTGCAATAGCATGAAATAGACGATAGTGATAGAAAAATCCTCATGCATTCTGCAATCAGATTTAAGTCACAATTTTTAACTTCCTCTTTTTAGTTAATCTTTTTCAAAAATATATCAAGTAAAATACAATGGCCGCTTTTTTAATCTTTTTAAACAAAAATATGTGGTCTTTTAATATCAAAGGATAGGGATCCACGTAGGTTTTCTCGTGCTTTCCCGCTGATGCGAGAAAAATAGTTAAAAATTCCTGAGTCAGATTACACTTATATTAGCAGGTAAAATGCACCCCTAAGAGTGTATGCCTATGAATGTTGCTGCTAGTCAGAAAAAGATGTATTTTTGTATATATATTTTTTATTTTTTAATGCAACAATACAAAAGACTAAGAAATACTCACAAAAAGTAGAAACAACAAAATAGTTTCCCGCCTTCTCCTGAGATTACCCATGAAGGTATACCTGAAAAGAAGACAAAAAATAAAAACAAAACAAAACAAAATACACTAATTAGAACAAAAGTTATTAAAACAAAAATACATTTACAAAATACCTCCTAATTATACAATTAAACCAACTAAATTTTAGTGAATTAAAAAATTACCTACCCGGCAACGGCGCCATTAAAATGATACTTAGACGAAGCAATGCCAGGGAATGTTTTGATGAATGAAATGAAGCAAAATATTGCCTCCCAGGCAACGACGCCATTAAAATGATGTGTTTCCTTACTCAACTCAGTAATTAAGTTAATTTTACTTAATTTAGAGTAAAGAAAAGTCACTTAGGTTAACTTGAAATTATATCGGTTGTGTGGTATAGGGTCAAATTAACCTAACATTTTGGAAATTTTTACTGGTTGAGTCCAGGTCGTTCTCTGGGAGATATAATTCATTCTAAATTCACCAGTTATCTTCATTTCTCTTTATAAGTTTAGGAGGTATATTTAACTTAATTTAGAAACATGAATTTTGCAAAAATTGATTAGATTGAAGTATGCAAAATCCCATATGAAAACTCATTTTCAACATTTAAAGCATGTAAATCCTCTATTTATTTCAAATGATTTAAGGCAAGAATGGGCTTATTTAATCAAAACATGCCTTATTACAACAATTGAAAGTAAAAAGAAATATAGCAAGAAAAACAAATTCTTTTGCTTATTTCTTCAACCTCTATATCTCTTCTTTTTGTTTCTTTCTTTCTCTCTTTTCCTTTTATTCTCTATTTTTTTACTCTCTCTCGAGCTCTCTTTCTTTTTCTCTTCTTTTGCTCTTGCCTTCTTCTTCCATTAGTCTTTCCTTCTTAGCTTCTCCTTAGTCTTCATGCTTGTTCTTCTCTTATTTTCCTTCAACTTTAGCCTTTAGCTTTTCACTTAACCTTCAGGCTCTACCTTTCCTTAGCTTTCCCTTTGAACATTTAGTTGAACCGGGTTTTTTTTTACTCTTTAACCAAAAATAATTTTTATTTGCGGCGAGGACCTTTCGAGGATACATAGTACCCTGAGATCAGGGTGGGACCAGACCCTACTCGGTCCTTGCCTAATTTCACTATGGTTTGATTTTGGTTTATTTCATTTGAGCCAAACCAGCCCTCTCTCAAACCGAACTGGTTCACGCCTCCCAGGCCTCGCCCTCCTAGGGCCACACTCGCTCACGCCCACTCGGGTGCACACCTGCAAGCACACATGCCCGCACACACACACATATGCTCATAAGGTCAAATGTTCATATCACACCGAGTGCTTGACGACTGGCATGCCAATACAACAAATTCCTTTTGTTCCCATGCATCCGCTCGAAATCTACCGATGTGGGACTATGTTCCCCCCTCTAGACCCGACTTCAATCAATCATATCTTCCTACGCAGAGCTCCAAATCAAGCGATTCAAAGCTTGATGGAAATCTCTTGAGTAGATCTACAAGGTTGCAGGGTCAATTTTAAGTTTAAAGGATGTTTTCCTCTTCGATTTGAAGAGTGAAACAAGGGGGTTCCTACAGGTTATATTGCTTGCAAAGTGAGTTTACTTCACAGAGTCCACAGATGGACTCTTCTAACTTAACTAAGACTCTGAATAGTTTCTATATAAGATTACACAGCTATAGGAAGAGGTTCTGAAGCTCTTAAAGCTTCAGAAAAGGTGCAGAAACTAAAAGCTTCTCAGGAAGCTTCAGAGAACAGATTTCAGACTTCAAAATGTGCAATAGACACAGAAAAACATATCTAACTGATTTTAACAAGTTCTAAGGGTTTCAACAAACTGATCTAGGCAGGATTTAAGATCAAATCTCATCAAAATACCACTACTGTCAGTTTGGGTTCGAAAATAACCCAAATTGGCAGGGTTAAATTCCAACCAGAATTACCAGTCTGAGCTCATTTAAATCTCTTTAAAACCATCCAACAGATTCTCAGAATCAATTCCAACTCCTTAATTCTTCAATTCGAGCTCAGAATCAGAATCTCCTTCCTAGGTTTGACTGCGAAGCCTCAAAATTTGACTTTCTGATTAATGCTTTCTTACAAGGAATTAAGGCCTCAAATAGCATCTCTTCAATCTCAGGAATTTGCTCAGACCCTAAGATCGGTGTTCTAACCCTATAAATTAGGGTTTCAGGCTCGTCGCCTGAGCTCCTAATGTGGTTTGTTCGTCAGAACATCTAAAAGTTTGTTTCACAGATTTGAAGAAGAAGATGACAAGGAACCTATATGAAATGAAACTTAGGGACCTGTGTGAGAATTAAGGACTCGATTGCAATGAATATTAATGACCAAAATGCAAACCCAGGTTTTGAAGGTATATTTTAACTTAGATCTTTTTCAACTTTTTGTATATGCTAGTAAATAAGGTAAATATTATGTTTTCACCTTGAATTTACATTTTTGAGCTTTTTAAGTTAATTTATTAGATTAAGTAAAATTACTTAAGTTAATATATACTTATGTATATATTATGTTTAAGTTACTTAACTTATTAATTAAGGGAATGATTAATAGGATTTTGAGTCCAATTATTAATTAAATTATTAATAATGCTAATTGGATGATAAAATATCATTTTTAACTTATTTTAAGGTCCTTTAGCAAATATCCCTTATTTTATAATTAACCCTTATATATTCATAACCTTAGCTAATTAACTAGGAAGACTAGTTAATTAAGGGTAATTAGAGATCATGATGAGTCTCTCATCATACCTTCAAGCCAAAGTTTTGCTAGTCTCTAGCAAAATTAACTAAGACTATGATGATTTAAAGCACTTGGGTTTAAATTATTATAAATAATAACTATGTAGAGGAAAGCTTAGGTCAGAAATTTTTAAGTTTAATATAAATGATTAATGTACAGAGCATATGTGAAAATTTTCTTACTTAGACTTATACTTATAACATTTTTAAAACACACTTAAAATAATTTAAGAAGAATTTTATTCAGAATTAGAATTCTTTAAAAATCTCTTAATCCTTGTAACTATTCTTAACTCAAATTAGAATACAAAGTGTTTCAAGGAAACAAAACTTAAGGATTGAGAATTAAATTTTAACTCAAAAACTCAATAGAATTAAGTTGATCCTTTGTTTCTGATATTTGACTTTTATCAATATAAGTTTAAGCAAATTAATCAGATACTCACTATTAATCAAACTTAGAGTAGTAAAACTCTAATTTACTAGCCTACAATACTAAAGAATAACTTCTAGACCTAGGATTCTGTCAATTCTTCTCCTTTAGGTCTCAAATTAAAATCTTCAAAAGCCGATTTCTTAGGCTTCACTGCCCAATTCCAAGGTTCAGTAGCTGTGATTTTAAAACATCTGTGCTTAGTGAAGAAAATTGTCCTAAAGGCATCCAAAGTTGCAAAAGTCCAGATCTTAAGGCATCAATTTCCAATCCCAATTATTCCAATTCAAGCCTTTGGCTTGGCCTTACTCAAGTTTGGTTGCTTTCTCCTCACCACTTTTCTATCCCGAGGTCAACACTTTTTGTGTATATCTCCCTGGTGGACCACTGGGTCTCTTATTCCTAGTATTTTTTTCTCCATATTTTTTTTTTACTTTTCCTATAGGTTAGAACACCCATTTATAGCAAGGTGTTCTTTCTATTTGATGGAAGGAAGGGTAGCATCCATTTCTATTGAGATGCTTTTATTTATTTTGTGGATAAACTGCATAAGCACCCATTTGTAACAAGGCACCTAACTGTAGGGTGTTTTATTTATTTTTTTCTTTGTCTTTTTCTTTTCCCCCCTTCTCATTTTTCTTACTAACTTTATTCTCCAAATCCTTTTCTAGGTGACTGGCACATACTTCACCCTTTCAAGAACCGCCCCACGGAAATCCTTTGACTAAAGAGGATTCAGAACTGATCTCTTAACCTCTGTGTTTTTGCGATCTCAGATGCCAACAAGACAATTCTATGTGTGTGAATTTAGATGTTTAGGTTACTTAGCTCTCAAACCAGAGCTTGGACAACAAAGCCCTTCACTCTCAGGTTCTTCAAATTCTTAGTTTCCTCCTATAGGATCCGTCAAGACAAAATTTACCAAGTCTAGTTATTTATCTTTAGCCTGTAAGTTTTGTAAACTAAAATTCTACCAACTCTCTATTTAATTAACTCTAAATATCTGGCCTTTTTACTTAACTTTGTGATGAAATCAAATTTTCAAAAAGCAAAAGGATTACTTAATCTAATTGATTAGAAAGTTATAATTCAATTCCAAAACTTAAGTTTAAATCTTAACACACTTAGTTTCTTAATTGAAGGTAAGAATAGAAAAATAAATCTTTAAAGGATTTAAAGATTCCTAATTCAAATAAAATCTTGTTTTTAAAAATTTTAAACACAAAAGTGTGCTTTTACAAAATGTTTAAGCAAAAATCTAACTAAGAATTGAATGTTCTTAAATATCCTATATATATTCTATATACATTTTAAACTTCTGACCTTAAAGAAAATTAAGCTCCTAATTATAATAAATATATATATTCTTCTTTTTCTTCTTTAAAAGTGAATGTACCCCTCTTATTATTTTTATGAATTTTCATTTTCAAATTTTTGTATTTATATATTTTTATTTTTTATGTATATAAGATTTTTCAATTTTTATAAATTTTTATGAAATTTTTATTTTTCAAAATTTTTATCATTTTTGGAATATTTATTTTTTTTAAATTTCATGAATTTTTAATTTTTATTCTTTTAACCCACACTTAAAGTGAAAATTTCACTTCAACACTCCCCCAAGCTAAAATTTTACAATGTCCTCATTATAAGAAGGGTGAAAAGATATTACACTTCAATTAGTATAGGGTGATGGAAGGAGTCAAATAGAGGAGATTAAAAAAATATCTGTGCGAATGATTTTAAGTCTGGCCAAAGGTCAAAGTGGAAAGTCAGACTAAATGAAAGTAATCAATATGATATGAAGTGAAATTTTAAAATAAGTGTTGAAGAAAATAAAAAAGTAAAAATAGGAAACAGCTATGTACAAATGCTCTGTTTTGACGCCTTCAGCTAGGCATAAACCCTAGTAAAGAACTCCTAAAAAGATAGGTATATGGTAAAAACAGAGGAGTAATGAAAGAATTGGATTAAAAATAGAAAATAGATTAAACCACCCAGTCAAAACTCGTCCAGAAATTGCCTAGAATAGATCTCGTAGAACCAAAAATCAGATTCTCATGAAATTCTCAGAAAGATCAGAGTAAATCTCATGAAGATTTGATCTGATTTAGGTTGAGATGTAGAATGTTAAAGATTAAGCCAATTTAAAAATGTTTCCACCAAGTTCAGAAGATCAGCAAAGTCAGTTTCAATTTTCAATAATAGTGGGTCATTTTGACACAAAATAGGTTGCTGGTGCGAGTTTGATGGATTATTTCCAGGAAGTACGGAGGACGGGTTATGATTAGAATCAAAGGCCTGATTAAGAAAATGGACTTGGCCTTGATTTTGCCTAGGATTTGGCAGATTCCTAGGATTCGAAATTGGCTGAGATGGAAGGGTACCTAGCTGATGAGACTCAACCAAAAGTGTGATCTGATTTCGTAAATCAGCCAACTCTACCGTACATTGCCTATGGATCTTAGTGAAAGCTTCAGCATTTTATCGCTGACTCTCTGACACAACTCTTAAAATTTGATCTAGCTGTGTATCTCTAATAGGCCTAGAGTAATTCTGCATACTCATAGGATTAGGCCTTAAATTTGATTGTTGAGGAGGCAATGGAGGTGGTTTAAAATGGGTCTGATTCGGATATGATGGTCTTTGATTTTGATTTTGATCAGCCCAAGAGAAATTTGGGTGGGTTCTCCATCCAGGATTATAGGAATTTCAATAAGGATTTGGTCTTGGAGTGTTTTCCTGGATGGCGTGTAAACCTAAAAGATATGGCATGTTTTCTACAACAGGAAAGGGTGGAGAAAAGGGTGGGTAAGATTGTGGGACAAAGGTCCCTCCTTGGGTTGGTGAAGGAGTAGATAGAAAACCCAAGGAAGATGGATCTCTAGGATCCAGATTATTCACAAATTCATTCCTTGTGGGACTTTGCGAAACAGGTAAGTACGCGGGATTCGTAGCAAGTAGAGGCATAAGAGTCTTCATTCTGTTTCTAACCTCGTCGAGATGCTTTACTACGATATCGACTTTGTCTAGTTTTTCTGCAATAATCTCCAAATCCTTTGAACTGGACAGGTTATCGATCTCGTGAATGCCCTTATGCGGATTTTGATGATTCGTGTTTGCGCCCCGCATAAATTGTGACATTGATGCGTTGTTGATCGAGTTTTCCGCCATCCCTTCAAATAATTCTGAGGCAGATTCTGTGTCGGGATTTAGAAAATTCCCTCCACAAGAGGCATCGACTAGATTGCGAATGCCCTCTTGTAAACCATAATAAAAGATATGCATCAGTTGCTAATGAGGGATGTCATGATGTGGGCTTTTCCTTTGCAATTCATGAAAACGTTCCCATGCTTCATGAATTGGTTCTCCTTGGTTTTGATTGAAAGTAGTAATAGCTCGCCTTAAAGCATTAGTTTGACCAATAGGAAAGAATTTCTTTAAAAATGCGGATTCGAGTTCATCCCAAGTTGAGATTAGTTTTGTTATAGTTCTATACCAATAAGCTGCTTTATCTTTAAGGCTAAAAGAGAACATTTTCATTAGTAGGATTTCCCTATTTTGATTTCGAGGACCAAGAGTTTGAGATAGATTTTTTAGATCTTCGATGTGTTGAAATGGATCCTCGGATGCAAATCCGTGGAAGTGGGGGATTAAACCTATGATGTTTGGCTTCAATTCAGGATCATTTTCCCCAATAGGAATCCTAACATTAGGCTCTACTTGTGCATTAGATGGGTTATAATAATCTCTAAGTAGAGGCCTTGGACGAGGTATCGGTAAATCAGGGATTTCAAAACCCACCTCAGGTCGAGGTGGAGGATGGGCTTGAAAGTCTGTAAAATGTTTAGGGCTACTGTTAAAAGATTGATTTGTCTTGTTTGCTCAAGCATCCTAAGGTTCTAGTTCAGGAGTGCCTCATGAACATCAAAAGGCGGCATCTCCTCCTGACCAGAAGAAGAAGGGATCTTGGGATTAAGATTCTACATTTGATCCATAGAATTAGATGGATCAGACGGGAAAACCATTGGCTGCTTATCTGCAACCGGCGAAGGATCACCTGTCAACGATGGTGCAAGAGGCAGATGCAAGGATCACCTCCCATCCATAAAATGGAAAATAATGTGCAAGGACACACGCACACCACCGATAAGGAAACAGCGGCACAAAAAACCCACAAAACAGTGCAAAGACGCAGGTTTTGCTCTTCTTTCAAAGGAAAGAAGAGATTCCTAAGATATGCAAAAGTAATTTTACGCAAACAAATAGAGTAACAGTATCAAAATATGCATCCTAATCTGTGTCTACGCAAGTGCGTACCTTAAAGCTCAAAGGTCTAGGTTCAAGACCGCTCACTACTGGCTCCCCGGGGCTCTAGTAGTGGGACAAACTTGTTGATCTTCGACCAAAGCCCTAAGAGGTGTAAAGAGGAGAGATAGAAAAATAGAATCGTGTGACTCTAGTGATCGCGTTGTGTGCGCGATAGCATCCAACAGACGATAGTGATAGAAAAACTCGCATGCATTCTACAATCAGATTTTAGTCACAATTTTTAACTTCCTCCTTTTAGTTAATCTTTCTCAAAAATATATCAAGTGAAATACAATGGCCACTTTTTTAATCTTTTCAAAAAGAAATATGTGGTCTTTTAATATCAGAGGATAGGGATCTACGCGGGTTTTCTCGTGCTTTCTTGCTGATGGAAGAAAAAATAGTTAAAAATTCTCGAGTCAGATTGCACTTATACTAGCAGGTAAAATGCACCCCTAAGAGTGTATGCCTATGAATGCTGCTGCTAGTTAGAAAAAGATGTATTTTTGTATATATATTTTTTATTTTTTAATGCAACAATACAAAAGACCAAGAAACACTCACAAAAAGTAGAAACAGCAAAACAGTTTTCCACCTTCTCCTGAGATTACCCATGAAGGTAAACCTGAAAAGAAGATAGAAAACAACAACAAAACAAAACAAAATACTCTAATTAGAACAAAAGTTATTAGAACAAAAATATATTTACAAAATACCTCCTAATTATACAATTAAACCAACTAAATTTTAGTGAATTAAAAAATTGCCTCCCCGGCAATGGCACCATTAAAATGATACTTAGACGAAGCAATGCCGGGGAATGTTTTGATGAATGAAATGAAGCAAAATATTACCTCCCCGGCAATGGCACCATTAAAATGATGTGTTTCCTTACTCAACTTAGTAATTAAGTTAATTTTACTTAATTTAGAGTAGAGAAAAGTCACTTAGGTTAACCCAAAATTATGTCAGTTGTGTAGTATAGGGTCAAATTAACCTAACATTTTAGAAATTTTTACTAGTTGAGTCTAGGTCATTTGCTGGGAGGTAAAATTCATTCCAAATTCACCAGTTATCTTTATTTCTCTTTATAAGTTTAGGAGGTATATTTAAGTTAATTTAGAAACATGAATTTTGCAAAAATTGATTAGATTGAAGAAGTATGCAAAATCCCATATGAAAACTCATTTTCAACATTTAAAGCATGTAAACCCTCTATTTATTTGAAATGATTTAAGGCAAGAAAGGGTTTATTTAATCAAAACATGCCTTATCACAACAATTGAAAGTAAAAAGAAATATAGCAAGAAAAACAAATTATTTTGTTTATTTCCTCAGTCCCTATCTCTCTTCTTCTTGTTTCTTTCTTTCTCTCTTTTCCTTTTATTCTCTATTTTTTTACTCTCGCTCGAGCTCTCTTTCTTTTTCTCTTCTTATGCTCCTGCCTTCTCCTTCCATTAGTCTTTCCTTGTTAGCTTCTCCTTAGTCTTCATGCCTGTTCTTCTCTTATTTTCCTTCAACTTTAGCCTTCAGCTTTTCACTTAACCTTCAGGCTCTACCTTTCCTTAGCTTTCCCTTTGAACCTTTAGTTGAACCAGGTTTTTTTTTACTCTTTAACGAAAAATAATTTTTATTTGCGGCGAGGACCTTTCAAGGATACACAGCACCCTGAGATCAGGGTGGGACCAGACCCTACTTGGCCCTCGCCTGATTTCACTATGGTTCAATTTTGGTTTATTTCATTTGAGCCAAACCAGCCCTCTCGAACCGAACTGGTTCACGCCTCCCAGGCCTCACCCTCCCAGGGCCACACTCGCTCATGCCCACTCAGGCGCACACCCACAGGCACACATGCCCGCACACACACACACATATTCTCATAAGGTCAGATGTTCAGATCGCACCGAGCACTTGATGATTGGCATGCCAATACAACAAATTCCTTTTGTTCCCATGCGTCCGCTCGAAATCTACCGATGTGGGACTATTTTCGCCCCTCCAGACCCGACTTCAATCGATCATATCTTCCTACTCAGAGCTCCAAATCAAGCGATTCAAAGCTTGATGGAAAGCTCTTGAGTAGATCTACGAGGTTGCAGGGTCAATTTTAAGTTTAGAGGATGTTTTCCTCTTTGATTTGAAGAGTGAAACATGGGGGTTCCTACGGCTTATATTGCTTGCAAAGTGAGTTTATCTTCACAGAGTCTACAAATGGACCCTTCTAACTTAACTAAGACTCTGAATAGTTTATATATAAGATTTTGCAGCTATAGGTAGAGGTTCTGAAGCTTTTGAAGCTTCAGAAAAGGTGCAGAAACTCAAAGCTTCTCAGGAAGCTTCAGAGAAAAGATTTCAGACTTCAAAATGTGCAACAGACACAGAAAAACATATCTAACTGATTTTAACAAGTTCTAAGGGTTTCAACAAACTGATCTAGGCAGGATTTAAGATCAAAACTCATCAAAATACCACTACTGTCAGTTTGGGTTCGAAAATTACCCAAACTGGCAGGGTTAAATTCCAACCAAAATTACCAGTCTGAGCTCATTTAAATCTCTTTAAAACCATCCAACAGATTCTCAAAATCAATTCTAACTCCTTAATTCTTCAATTCGAGGTCAGAATCAGAATCTCCTTCCCAGGTTTGACTATGAAGCCTCAAAATTTGACTTTCTAATTAATGCTTTCTTACAAGGAATTAAGGCCTCAAATAGCATCTCTTCAATCTCAGGAATTTGCTCAGACCCTCGGATAGGTGTTCTAACCCTAGAAGTTAGGGTTTCAGGCTCGTCGCCTGAGCTCCTAATGTGGTTTGTTCATCAGAACATCTGAAAGTTTGTTTCACAGATTTGAAGATATGAATAGCTTCAGTGCACTGCACTAAAGCTTCTAGGTTCACTAATTGCTCCTCAGACCTATCTGTCGGACTTCTCCAACTCCACTGGAGTTGGAGAAGATGAGCCTTAATCTACAGCTCCAGTCACTTAATCCTCAAATAAACATCCTCAGAACAATCACTGATCCATATTATATCCATTTTTAATCTGAGAAGGTTCTTGAGGTTGCAAGGAACATCAAGGACTTAATTAATTCCCTATTTGCTCATTGGAATTAAGCTTTGATAGTGAAATTCATTTTTCATAAATCTAGATTGGATTAAGCTTAGGACCTGTTTCACCACTTAATTGAGTGGTCAAAACAAGTCAACAAATACTTGCGATCATAAATATATATATAATTAAGGATTTGAACTGCTCTTGAGCCGCCATGGATAGCGAGCTCAGGAGCTTAATTACGAATTGGGCATTTAAGTTATATGTGGTAATTACTCGTATTATAGTGTCAATTAGGGTCCTTAGGTTGTGAATAAGTGATGGAGAACCCTATGAAGGTGAAGCTATGCTCAGCTACTGTCGCCATGGACAGTGATAGTAGTCGGTGGAGGTAAAGTTGATTTAGGCGATTAAGTGATCAATTAAGTGATTAAGTGGGCTAGAAGTGATTGTGAGGGTTAAAGGAAGGTGGATAGTGAGTTAAAAAGACAAGATTAAGGCTCTGGTGAGCTCAAGAAGCTCACCGAAGTTGGAGAAGATGACATATGAAATCTAGAATTACAACTAAACTACCTAACTAAACTACCTACCTAACTACCCTACTCCTACTCCTACTCCTAATCTACTATTACCTGGACGAAGGGGTCAATAGGGTTCTGCTGAAGGCTCATGGCAGACGACGAAATCAGATGGTGAAAAGAAGAATCTCCAGCAGGCGGATTTGAGGTGAAGCGGAGAACTCCTTGGTCGTAGCCTGTGTCCAGAGACGCGGCTGACCACGACGGATCTCCTCAGCTGATCAGGATGGATGGAGGAAGTCAGAGAGTGAGATGGAAGGTCGCCGGAGTTGCAGACGAATAGCCTATTGGGTCGGCTCAGTGTTAGAAGAGGGAAGGGAGCCAACTTACCATAAATAAGAGGGGTGAGGGGGTATTTATAGTGGTTGGCGACGAAGAGAGTGGCGGGGTATGGACGAAGAAAAAGCTTGAGGAGCTTAACCTTTGGCATCGTCTCTAACAATAGTGAGGCTATCTCCCACTGAAAATTAGGATTTCCGGTTAATCCAGACTGGAGGATGAAAATGGAGTGGTGAGCGCAAGCTCCAAGAGCTTGGAGAAGGAAGGGTGATGTTGGCAGGGCGGTGATCGTGCGGTGGCGTAACTCTCCATCGCCAGCCGTTATTCAGCTGAAGAAGAAGAAGATGAAAAGGGACCTATATGAAATGAAACTTAAGGACCTGTGTGAGAATTAAGGACCCGATTGCAATGAATATTAAGGACCAAAATGTAAACCCAGGTTTTGAAGGTTTATTTTAACTTAGATCTTTTTCAACCTTTTATATATGTTAGTAAATAAGGTAAATATTATGTTTTGACCTTGAATTTACATTTTTGACCTTTTTAAGTTAATTTATTAGATTAAGTAAAATTACTTAAATTATTATATACTTATGTATATATTATGTTTAAGTTACTTATTAATTAAGGGAATGATTAATAGGATTTCGAGCCCAATTATTAATTAAATTATTAATAATGTTAATTGGATGATAAAATATCATTTTGAACGTATTTTAAGGTCCTTTAGCAAATATCCCTTATTATATAATTAACCCTTATATATTCATAACCTTAGCTAATTAACTAGGAAGACTAGTTAATTAGGGGTAATTAGAGATCATGATGAGTCTCTCATCACATACTACTCCTTGAAGCTATTGAGAATGTCCCAACCTATGCGAAATTTTTAATGGAAATGTGCACACCTAAATGCCAGGCCAAATCAACTAAAAGGGTAATGTTATCAGAACAAGCTAGTGCAGTTATCCTTAGAAACCTACCCCAAAAATAGAAAGATCTAGGAGCCCTTCTGATCTCATGTGTTATTGGAGATACTACTTTTGATAGGGCTCTGTTAGATTTAGGTGCCTCAAATTTAATCCCCACTATGTTATACAAAAAATTTAACTTTGGAGAGTTAAAACCTACTGTGGTCACATTACAACTGGCTGATCAATCTATGACCACGCCACAGGGGATTGTTGAGGATATAATTATCAAGGTCCGTGATTTTTATTTTCCTGTGGATTTCTTGGTCCTTGACATGGAGGTACCAGAGAACTTGAAGAACACCCCGATAATTCTAGGAAGACTATTTTTAGCTACTGGCAAGGCAAATATTGATTGTGAATCTAGCAGTATGGAAATCAAATTCAGGGATAAGAAGACAAAAATTAACATCTTTAAGGACATCAAACAATTTGAGGATTGTGGAATGATAGAAGATTTCGAGGACAAACCATTGAATATTGTATGGAATTAGGAATAACCCAATCTGATCCTATTTGCCTTGACACCCAAACCAATCAAGAGGTCAGGCACTAATCACTGACTTGATTCCAAGACCTTTTGAGGGTAACTATGATCCACCACTAAACCCTTTATCCCAGGGACCCAAACCTAAACTTAAACCTCTTCCAGATCATCTAAAATATGTTTTCTTGGGATTTGATCAGACTTACCCTTTAATCATTAGCTCTCATCTAACCCAAACTCAAGAAAAGCAATTGATTCAAGTGTTGGGAAGAAACAGTAGCGCAATTGGTTGGTCATTAGATGATCTGAAGGGAATCCGTCCCACTTACTACACCCACAGAATCCATATTGAGGACGGATCGAGACCCTCCCAAGAAATGTAGAGACGGTTGAATCCTAACATGCAGGAGGTAGTGAAAAAGGAAATAACCAATGGTTAGATGCGGGAATAATCTACCCAATCTTTGACAGCCCGTGGATCAGTCCTATACAAGTGGTTCCTAAGAAAGCCCAGCTGACTGTGAAAACTAATGATAATGGGGAATTAATTCCAACCCGCACAACCTCCTCTTGGAGAGTCTGTATTGACTATACGAAGCTGAATAGTGCAACCAAGAAAGAACACTTTCCGCTTCCCTTCATTGATCAAATCCTAGAAAGACTAGCCGGCCAACAATTCTTTTGTTTCTTGGAAGGCTATTTGATGGTCTGGCCCGGATAGGTTGTTAATATGGTGATTTTATCGTTGAAGTGTGTATAGTGGTTAACCTAAATCGGACCTAACCATCTCTTTACAAAATTTTTAACCTGGCCTACTTGATTTTATCTTGGTCACTTTTAGGCCCAAGGTCAAACTCAGGGAAGTGGGGTTACAAGTCAAGTTTCTACGCCTTTCCTACAACGAATCTCTTCCATTCATTTATTGTGCTTTTTGGTGTCTTTCTATTTAAGCTTTTTTTTCTGATAATCTTGGTCCTTGAGGCACACCCTCAAAATTAGGATCTTGTCTTTAAGCCAAATCGGGGTTCCAAAATGGGTCTTGCTACTCGCAAGACGGTGTACCTGCAAGTCAAGGATTATCTTTTCTCTTTTATATATTTTTTTATCTTTTTACTGGCACGCAAGAGAAATAGAAATAAAGTAAATATAGTATAGATATATATGTATATACTATATATGTATAAACTGGTGGGGGTGGAGGTGGAGATGGAGTGTAGCATGGTGTCAAGTCGATCGTTGTCTAGAAAGACGCAACCAACATGACGAAGTGCCACGTGTAAGGTGGATTGGTGGAAGATGAATGCGAACACGCTTTTTGTTCGCGTGTATCGGGGAATATCAGCAACTGGTGCGGATATTCCCACGATACCACGTATGGTAAGTAATGTGAAAATATATATATATGTACATATGTAAATATATCTATATGTATATATATATATGGTTATAAATATATAGGTATATATATGTAGTTATATGTGTATATATATGTATAAATGTACATATATATAAGTATATATATATATGTTTGTAGCTATATATATAGATAGATATATGTATATATATATATATATATATATGTATGTACGTATATGTATGTATATAATACTATATAGATGTATATATATATATATGTGTATGTATATAGTAATATATGTATGTACAGATATATGTAGATAGATATATATATATGTATGTATGTATAAGTATATAGATGTATATATATGTATATATGTATATATATATATATATAGACTAATACATAGTTATATAAGTACTAATATATGTATATATATATATATATGTATATATGTAAATATATATGTATATATAAGTATATAGATATATATGTATATATATATATATGTATGTATACTAATACTTAAGTATATAGGTACTACTATATGTATAAATATAAGTGTATATATATATATATGTATATATATATATGTATATAAGTATATGTATATATATCAATATATATATGTATATGTATATATATATATAAGTATATAATAGTGTATAGGTGTGTGTGTGTGTATGAAAGTGTGACTGTAAGTGTGTAAGTGTCAGTAAAGAGAGTGAGAGAGTGTTGTGAGAGAGAGAGAGAGATGGCGCTGTTAAGGCGTTTGGAGCTTCCACGCGCCGTCTGGAGTACACGCTTGCACGCGCAGGTGCGTATGTGCTCTGAGAGGTGCGCTTACGCAGGGGAGTGGGCACGGAGGAAGGAACGCAGCACCCCACGCTGTGCGAAGGGCTGGAGCAGGTGATGGCAGGCGCACACGGGCAAAGAGAGCGAGTGGGTGCGGGTGACGCGGGCGCACATAGACGCACGAGCGGGCGCTAAAGCGAGCGCGGGGCTGAATGCGTGCGCAGGCAGTGGCCGGTAGCGGCGAGCCGAGTGACCGGATAAGTGAGAAACTCACCAGTCACCCCATTGTAGCCACAGTGTTCCGCAGACTAGCGTGAACAGTGGCTACACTGTATGGCCGAGCCACACGACCGCTTGCTGCAGGTGCTGTAAGTACGGGCGGCGTGGACGTGGCTCGACGCGGGTGGAAGAAGGTCTGCGTCGGCTAGGCTGCGGGGAGAAATGGGTGTTTGAACGAAGAAGCTAGAGGCGAGGGCGCCTACAGGCGAGCGCGGAAGCCTGGATGTGGGCACGCGGTGGCCTGTGCGCTTGCTGCTGCTGCGGGGCTTCAGACCTTGAAGCCTGCGGCAATGGCGGAAGTGCTGGAAATGACAAAATAGGTATACAACCATGCCCACCAGCTCTCTGTTGAGCTGGGCGGTGGTGGACTCACGGTGGTGGTTGTGCACCACCGTGAGGGACTCCTGCCCGCAGAGTGTCTCCTTTGAGGAGGTCCTGCGTATGGAGGGAGAGGGGAGGAGGCGGCCTGGAGAAGAAGTGGAGCTGTTGTGTTTTCTTGGCTTTTTTTCTCGTGGGGACCAGGCTCTTTGCAAAGGAAGAAGCCGCCCTCTTTTTAAAGACGAGGAAGCCATGCACAGCCATGCCCTAGCTGTGCATGGCTCATGCATGGCTTGGCAAGGAGTGGCTGCATGCGGCTGCAGGGAGTGGCGAGCAGGGAATGGCTGAGCAGGGAATGGCACGAGGAAGAAGAGGTTGCCATGTAGCCGTGGGAAGAGATTTCAAAATCAAGTAAAATAAAAAATAAAAAGATGGTGAATTTTGCAAAGATGAACTTAAGGAAAAAAATGTTAATTGCAAGGCCATTTATTTCACTCTCCTCCCTTCTCAATTAAATGCATGCATGCATGTATTTTTACAAATGCGACTATGGAAACCTAATATGCATTGGTAATGCTAGGAAATAGCACAAGACGGCACAATTGCAGGTGTATTTTTGCGGTGCAATCATACCCCCTTGCCTATCTTTTGCTAGTCCCTAGCAAAACAATTTTTGTATTGTATTTAGAAGTGATCTTTAGCTGAAGGTTTTCTTCTGAGGTGACATAGGTGTGTATATTGTTGGATATTGTGATAACCAATTGTAGAGAAGACTACCAGTACTTTAAGTCTCAAATAACAAAGATCATCTCTCGACTAACCAGGACTCTTGATATTTAAACCTTAAGTACGATTTTCAGCACCCAGGAGGCTTTTGCCGTACTCGAGAGCTCAAGAGATTATGGCTTGTGCTTAGTGAAGGATCAAGACTGACCAGATGAACATTAAGACTCAAGCCCAGGGTTTCACGAATTTTTAAGTACAGGTTGGTCCCAGTTTCAGCTTGTGTCTTCGGATTGACCCTTAAAAAGATGATGGAAAACTCAACTCCCATTTTCTGATACTTGTGGCTCAAAGAAAATAGGGTATTTGCCTTGAAGAACTTTTTTGTAGGAAGATTTTACCGACATTTGCGAGATATATTGACTTATTTGCATCTTTTTTTTTTTTGGAACACGTGTCAGTATATCTCTTACAATATTATTTGAAGGAGCACACTTTTCTTTTTGGTGGAAAGAGTCTCTCCTAAACACAAGTCTAAATCCTGGAATAAAAGGTCTACCTGCACGCACAGGTAAGGACTCCACCTTCCCTAATGAACAATAGGGTTGGATCTTATGTTCACCTGGTCTTTCTTGATATGTGTAGTGCGAACCAAGATTACTTAGGCTCTCGAGTAGAAGCAAACCAATGGATCCTGTACTGGTGTCTCAGGTACAAGAATACGTCCTTAGTTAGGAGAGATTCCGATCTATCTTGTCAATGCTCAAGTGAATTAAGCCAAGCCTGAGCGAATCAAGCTTCTGTGGCCTGGAAAGTCTTCAAAACACCGGTTGAATATCCATAAACACTTATTGTATTTTTGTTTCAGCTTTCAGATCATTACTAAACACTATATATATATAATTATATATATATATATTTTCTTTTTCTTTTTCTTACATATTTATAAATAGGTGGAAACTGCATGATACCATAAAATACCCAGATCCTATGGATGCCTATCCACCCCCCCATGCCAAACGATGCTATGTCCTAATATGCATGCAGGGAAAGGTAGAGAAAGGATGAAAGATCGGGTAACGAGAGCTGAGGTGCAGGGTATACAGCAGGGTGGTAGGGAGGGTGGATGGTGGGTGGTGAAGTGAAAAGTGAAGTGATCATGATAGTGGCATGAAAAGTGATGGTGGATGGTGAAAGGCCTGGCATTTCATGGGGCTAGAGTGTCCCAGGCGGATTGGAGCACAAGTCAGGAGGAAGAAATTGGCCCTCAGATTGGCTAAGAAGAGGGGCTTCTTGGATAGATGGATCCAAAAAGGAATAGCCCCAGTGAGAAGTATATGGGCTCAAGGTCCCAGTGTGGATTTGCAAATCCGCTTGATTTGGTGGGGAAGAAAGGGCCATCCGGTCTTCAAGAGTGTGGATCGATGGTGAGTAGCCCAGATATGATTCAGACCATGAGGTATGGGAAGCGAAGAAAACCTTGTCAGAAGTCTGGTCAGGAGAAGGTACGAGACAAGGGAGGAATGGGGGAACGTCACAATATGTGTTGGTCAGGCAGTCGTCAATGTTTACAGGTAATTTGCAGCAGTCAGAATAAGTCCCAATTAGTCTGATACACGCGCTGACAGCCATGTCCTCGTTAGACGTGTCATCCTCGATACAATCGCAATCAAAGTTCTTGGCTGCCTTGAAGATGTTAAGCTTGAGCTTTTCAGATCCAACGGCAATCTCAATACAGCCCAACTCGTAGTCGATATGGGCACGGGCCGTGGCCAAGAAAGGTTGACCAAGGATGATCGGACAATCAGAAAGTGAGCTAGGAACTTCCATATCTAAAACAAGAAAGTCAACAGGAAAACAGAGACTGTTGACCCTAACCACCACGTCTTCCACCACACCCTTCGGAATTTTGACAGATCGATCTGCCAACTGTAACATGACAGGGTGGGTTTCAGATTTCCCAAGGAAAATTTTTCGAGCATGATGGTTGGTATAAGATTTATGGAAGATCCTAGATCAAGCATGGCACGGTTAAAATTGCAGCCTTGGATGCTACAGGAAATAAGCGGTGTGCCCGGATCTTTCTGCTTCGGTGGTAAGTTTGATAGTATAGCACAACTCACATGAGGCGAGAGAACCACCGGATTCTTGGTTTTCTTTGACTATTGCCTGGGTGTTGTGTAGTCTTTGAAAAATCAGGCGATAGTAGGTATGTGGTCGATAGCCTCGAGCAGGGGTACCTTGATTTCTACCACCCTAAACAAATTATGCAGGTTATCAAAGGCCTACGTATCTTTCTTTTTGCCTTTTGGCTCCCTCAGTAGAGCCTTAGGGAATGGAACTGATTCTGGCACCAATTTGGGTGTATCCTCCTCTCGCGAATGCGATGCGCATCCCGAATGAGAGGGCGATGAAGAAGACAGGCCAGGATTAGGTCAAGGCAGGTCGTACCTATGGTTGAGGACCATGGGGTATGAAATTTCGCAGGTTTGGAACAGGTTGGGCGGGAAGAGTGCCCTGAGATCGAGTCACCATGCGTAGTTGACTGATCTTAGTGTTCTGCTGCGGCAATTGGTGCTGAAGAGAGGTCATGTTCTCTTCATGGCGCTTCGACATTTCCGTCATCATTCGCATCAATTTGTCAAGAGGACTTGATGCGTGTTCTGTTTGCAGTACGCAAGGGCCTGATGGCAGATTCACCATAGGATTAGACTCGGCCCTTGAGATGATGGGTGCAGACGGTCGCATTGGTCCACCCCCGGGGTTTTGGCACTGCGGGTTGTTGGACCATGCGAAGTTCGGATGATTACGCCACCCTGGGTTATAAGTGGCAAAGAACGGGTTGTTCCCCAGGGTGCAAGCGTCTTCTATGCCAAAAGACGTGTCTGCATGTAAATATGCGTCCGAGCACACGGAGACTTGGTCCTTCGTGTCAAAATACTGGCTCGCAGAAGCCAGATCGACATGGCTTACCGAGTCGCTCGGCACGACACTTGGTAAGGAAGGTCTTATGGGGTTTCTCGGGATAAGCCTGGTGTTGGAAGAATTGGAATTGTGATGAAGTGGTGAAGTGGGGGTGTTTGCCATAGATCGGGCGGGGTTGGCAAGAAGCTCGTCCAGCTTCTTGTGCACGATGGAGACTTCATCCAATCTTTGTGCTATAAGGCTGAGGTCAGTGGATGAATGGGAGGGTCCCGTGTCAACTTCGTGGACATTTTGGGGCAGGCTGGTATGATTAAAGGCGATAATGGAGGCATTGTTCATTGAGTTTTCACTCATATTTTCAAATAATTTGAATGCTCCATTCTCATCTTTATTCATAAAATTCCCTCCGCGGGAAGCATCTGCAATCTGCTTCAAAGTCTCATTTAGCCCGTAGTAGAAAATCTGGGCTATATGCAACTTAGGCAGACCATGGTGCGGACACTTCCTAAGGAGGTCATTATATCTCTCCCATGCCTCATGAAATTGTTTGCTGTTTTGTTGCGTAAATGAAGTGATAGCACAGCGAAGTGCATTGGTTCGCCCGATTGGGAAGAATTTCTTGAGAAATGCTGTTCACATCTCTTCCCAAGAGTGGATGGTTCTCCCAAGGGTGCGTAACCACTGCGACGCTTTATCCCGCAATGAAAATGGGAACATTTTCATGAGGACTATAGGTAACCAGATATTTCTTGGTTTAACGGTTTCAGCCAATCAGGTTAGGTCTTCCAAGTGGAGAAAAGGATCTTCACTTGCAAGACCATGAAAGTGAAAATTTATTAGGCCAATTATGTTTGGTTTTAGTTCAAAGTTGTCCCTGCCCATGGGGACCCGAATTTGTCCTATGGTCTCTGTAGCAGCGGGATTCTGATAGGAGCTAAGAGACCTAGGCTCCTCCCTTTCGAGAGGGTTCTGCATTTCCTCCAATGTTTCCCTAATGGCTTCAATTCGTTCATTATACATTTCCATTTGGGCTTGGAGGCGGGTTATGGGATCTAAGGCTCCACCACTTGATGGGTTTTGAGGGCAGTTTCCTCCCTCGGGATTTGGGGGTGGGCGTGCAGCCATGTTTGTGGAGGAGGAGGATGATTCGGCTTGTTTTCTAGATTTATCAGGCAATTCAAATAGTTCAGGGTTTTGTGACCTCCTCTCAAACATGCACTACCGCAGGAAAAATTGGGGAGGTAAGAAGGGAAAAGAGATGAAAGAAATGACGCCGCAAAGGTACACTTGATGACAAATTAATTCAATCAAATTCCTAACCTCTACAGTGTGCCCTTAGACCTAAGGATCTAAGTTACCTACTATCACGAACTACGGAACCGAATGCGAGCACCGTGGAATCACCGGGCAAGATTGAAAGGCCGTTTGCCCCAGTCTTAGACACCCGATAGCACGCGGGAACCCTCACTAGCACGTAGATGCTACACGCAGGTAGTTAGACCTCCAATCCTTAAGAAGGGTCAAGTTACTACCAGTTTTAGTTAGAGGCTTAGGGTCAAGTGCTTTTGGAATGTGAAGGGCGTTGTTTACAGGTAATGCCCATGTGATTGATTTTTCAGAATGTGTAAAACAAGCATGCAACGGGGAAATCTCCCCGAATTGAAGTTTTTAATTGGTGAATGGTTTTTAGAGTTCAGCCTTAAGTAGTATGGATTTTAGGATTTCGCTGAAGTACCAATTCAACCAATCTCCGGGTTTTACATGAATACAAGTTTTCTTCTAAGCTCAACAAACCCTTCTTCAATATCAATTGGTTAATGCATGCTAAAATGCAATGGGCTTCCATAAATGGAGATTTCTATGTGTGGATGCACGAATCAGTTTTAGATTAGTGTGAAAGGGAAACAAAGCACTTCATTTCAAGTGCTCCCAATCACCAAAAAGATGTCCACACATAAGGCTCAACCAAAGGATAAGGAAAATCAAATTGTTGGGGTTGAAGTATTCGGGATCAAATCTTAGGCAAGTTGAAAAGTCATGGTGGGGTTGGAATAAACTCAATTCCAAGTCTCCCCACCAAAAATGTGATCCCGAATTTGCAGATAAGTGAGGCAAAGAGGGGTGCAATCAATCTTTTTATTTGCCTCAAAGAATACTTCACACGACGAAAAATTCAAGAATCAAGATTCTTGGATTTTCGCTATGCGAAGTAAGGCAGGAAATCCCGGGGCGGTGGGAGTAAAGACAATCAATTAAACAAGTGAATTTTAATCCACTTGCCCCAAGAGATCCTATGAAGTTTTTCTAGTTTTTTTAGTTTTTAGTTTTTAGTTTTTTTTATTAAGGTGACAAGTTAACCTAGGTTGCTAAGAAAAGAAGACCTGCTTTTTCGACAACGTGTGTGGAGCTCTAGTGCGGTGTCGACGTCTTCACGCTCTCATTCCCACCTTGGATCTGCCCACTTCTCTGATTTCGTCTGCCTGCCTTCTCCTTGCAACAGGTTTACCTGCACACCAAAAATAGAGACACCCGTGAAGAGAGAAGAGAAAAAATGAAAGGGATGGAATAGAAACTTACTTGAAGGTGCACCTCCCCAGCAACGGCGCCAGAAAAAGATGATGGTGAGGCCCGGATAGGTTGTTAATATGGTGATTTTATCGTTGAAGTGTGTATAGTGGTTAACCTAAATCGGACCTAACCATCTCTTTACAAAATTTTTAACCTGGCCTACTTGATTTTATCTTGGTCACTTTTAGGCCCAGGGTCAAACTCAGGGAAGTGGGGTTACAAGTCAAGTTTCTACGCCTTTCCTACAATGAATCTCTTCCATTCATTTATTGTGTTTTTGGTGTCTTTCTATTTAAGATTTTTTTTCTGATAATCTTGGTCCTTGAGGCACACCCTCAAAATTAGGATCTTGTCTTTGAGCCAAATCGGGGTTCCAAAATGGGTCTTGCTATTCGCAAGACGGTGTACCTGCAAGTCAAGGATTATCTTTTCTCTTTTATATATTTTTTTATCTGTTTACTGGCACACAAGAGAAATAGAAATAAAGTAACTATAGTATAGATATATATGTATATAGTATATATGTATAAACGGGTGGGGGTGGAGGCGGAGATGGAGTGTAGCATGGTGTCAAGTCGATCGTTGTCTAGAAAGACGCAACCAATAGGACGAAGTGCCACGTGTAAGGTGGATTGGTGGAAGATGAATGCGAACACGCTTTTTGTTCGTGTGTATCGGGGAATATCAGCAACTTGTGCAGATATTCCCGCGATACCACGTATGGTAAGTAATGTGAAAATATATATATGTATATATGTAAATATATCTATATGTATATATATATGGTTATAAATATATAGGTATATATATGTAGTTATATGTGTATATATATGTATAAATATATATATATATATAAGTATATATATATGTATGTAGCTATATGTATATATATATATATATATATATATATATATATATATATATATATATATGTATGTATATGTATGTATATAATACTATATAGATGTATATATATATATATATATGTGTATGTATATAGTAATATATGTATGTACAGATATATGTAGATAGATATGTATATATATATATATGTATATATAGTTATATAGATATATATGTATATATGTATGTATATTTAGATATATATATGTACGTATAATTATATAGATGTATATATATGTATATATGTATATATAAGTATATAGATGTATATATATATATATATATGTATGTATATAGACTAATACATAGTTATATAAGTACTAATATATGTATAGATATATGTATATATATATATATATATATGTATATAAGTATATGTATATATGTAAATATATATGTATATATAAGTATATAGATATATATGTATATATATATATGTATGTATACTAATACTTAAGTATATAGGTACTACTATATGTATAAATATAAGTATATATATATATGTATAAAAATATATGTATATATATCAATATATATATGTATATGTATATATATATAAGTATATAATAGTGTATCGGTGTGTGTGTGTGTGTATGAAAGTGTGAGTGTAAGTGTGTAAGTGTCTATAAAGAGAGTGAGGGAGTGCTGTGAGAGAGAGAGAGAGCGAGAGAGATGGCGCTGTTAAGGCGTTTGGAGCCTCCACGCACTGTCTGGAGTCCATGCGCGCACGCGCAGGCACGTATGCACTTGAGAGGTGCGCGCACACAGGGGTGTGGGCGCGGAGGAATGAACTCAGCGCCCTGTGCTACGCGAATGGCTGGAGCGGGCGCTGGCAGGCACACGTGGGCGAAGAGAGCGGGCGGGTGCGAGTGACGCGAGCGCATGCAGACGCGCAAGCGGGCGCTGGAGCAGGCGTGGGGCTGAACGCTCGAGCGGGCAGTGGCTGGTAGCGGCGCGCCAGGTGACCGAATAAGTGAGAAACTCACCGGTCACCCCACTATAGCCACAGTGTTCCACAGACTGGTGTGAATAGTGGCTACAGTGTATGGCCGAGCCGCGCGACCGCTTGCTGCAAGTGCTGTGAGTGCAAGCGGCGTGGACGTGGCTCGGTGCGCGTGGAAGAAGGTCTGCGTCGGTTGGGTTGCAGGGAGAAGCGGGTGTTTGCGTGAAGAAGCTGGAGGCGAGGGCGCCTGCAGACGTGCGTGGAAGCCTGCATGCGGGCTCGTGGTGGCCTGCATGCCTGCTGCCACCTTGCTGCTGCTGCTGCCGCGAAGCTTCAGACCTTGAAGCCTGGGTAATGGGGGAAGTGCTGGAAACGACGAAACAGGGAATACCACCACACCCACCGGCTCTCTGTTGAGCTAGGCGGTGGTGGACTCACGGTGATGGTTGCGCACCACCGTGAGGGACTCCTGCTTGCAGAGTGTCCTTTGAGGAGGAGGTCCTGCGTATGGAGGGAGAGGGGGGGAGGCGGCCTGGAGAAGAAGTGGAGCTGCTGTGTTTTCTTGGATTTTTTTCTCGTGGGGACCAGGCTCTTTGCAAAGGAAGAAGCCACCCTCCTTTTAAAGAAGAGGAAGCCATGCACAGCCAAGCCCTGGCTGTGCATGGCTCATGCATGGCTTGGCAGGGAGTGGCTACATGCGGCTGCAGGGAGTGGCGAGCAGGGAATGGCTAAGCAGGGAATGGCACGAGGAAGAAGAGGTTGCCGTGTAGCCGTGGGAAGAGATTTCAAAATCAAGTAAAATAAAAAATAAAAAGATGGTGAATTTTGTAAAGATGCACTTAAGGAAAAAATGTTAATTGCAAGGCCATTTATTTCACTCTCCTCCCCTCTCAATTAAATGCATGCATGCATGTATTTTTACAAATGCGACTATGGAAACCTAATATGCATTGGTAATGCTAGGAAATAGCACAAGACGGCACAATTGCAGGTGTATTTTTGCGGTGCAATCACTATTCCAGCTACAATCAAGTAGCTATCGACCCTAGGGATCAAGAGCAAACCACCTTCACATGTCCCTACAGAAAATTTGCCTTCCGTAGAATGCCTTTTGGATTATGCAATGCACCAGCAACCTTTCAGAGGCGCTTGCTTGCAATCTTTTCAGACATGGTGCGTGATTTCATGGAAATCTTCAAGGACGATTTTTCTATGTACGGGGACTCTTTTGAATCATGTCTGATCAATCTTGAAAATACTTTACAAAAATGCATTGAGGTGAATCTTGTTCTATCTTGGGAAAAGAGTCACTTCATGGTTAAGGAGGGCATAATCCTTGGCCATGTTGTGTCCAAAAAATGAATCGAAGTGGATAAAGCCAAGGTGGACACTATAATCAAACTTCCACCACCTTCAACAGTTAAGTAAGTAAGATCATTTCTTGGACATGTGTGATTTTACCATCGATTTATTAAGGACTTTTCTAAGGTGGCGATGCCATTAAAGCATTTTGTTGGTAAAAGATCAATCCTTTGATTTTGATTCAAATTGCTTAAAGGCTTTTAATCAGCTGAAGGAGGTTATTACACAATCACCCATCTTACAACCTCCTAATTGGGATCATCCCTTCGAAATCATGACCGACGCCTCTGATTATGCCATCAGAGCAGTCTTGGGACAAAAGGTAGACAAGAAACCGTCTGTGATTTACTATGCTAGTAAAACTCTGGATGGGGCTCAAAGAAACTACACCACTACAGAAAAAGAGTTGCTACCCGTAGTGTTTGCTCTGAAGAACTTTACACCTTACCTATTGGGATCTCATGTCATAATCTTCATAGATCATACTGCATTAAGGCACCTAATGTCTAAAAAGGACACAAAACCCAGATTAATCAGATGGATCCTTCTGCTGCAAGAATTTGATTTAGAAATCAAAGACAAATCTGGTGCCCAAAATGTAGTAGCAGATCATCTCTCTAGAATCCTTGTAGACTCTACAACTCCTCAACTCTATGATTCTTTCCCTGATGAGACTCTCTTAACTATTTGCAAACTATCTTGGTTTGCAGATATTGTCAACTATTTGGCCATCGGAAAACTACCCTTGGATTGGCCTAAGCATAAGTGGGATAAGTTGATTTCCGATTCTAAATAATACTTTTGGGAAGACCTAGAGCTATTCAAAGTTTGCATGGATTAGGTTATCCGCCATTGTATTCCAGACGAGGAGATCACAAGTGTACTAGAATTTTGCCATACTTTTTCTTGTGGAGGTCACTTCTCAGGAAAAAAGATGGCAGCCAAGGTACTGCAAAGTGGATTGTATTGGTCATCTTTATTCCATGACTCATACAACTTCTGTAAATCATGTATCAATTTCCAAACTTTAGGAAACATAACCAGAAAGGACATGATGCCCCTAAACCTAGTCCTTGAAGTCGAAATCTTTGATGTTTGGGGCATTGATTTTATAGGACCTTTTACCAATTCATTTGGGTACCTGTACATTCTGGTGGTAGTTGATTATGTATCCAAATAGATTGAGGCCATCCTGACCTGAACCAATGATCATAAAGTGGTCATGGATTTTGTAAAGAAGAACATCTTTAGTCGGTTCAGTGTGCCCAAAGCTCTGATTAGTGATGGCGGGTCCCATTTCACTCACAACCAATTCAGGACCTTACTAGCCAAGTATGGAGTCACTCACAGAATCTCTACTCCATACCATCCATAGACCAACAGACAAGCTAAAATCTCCAATCAAGAAATTAAAAAGATCCTTCAAAAGACAGTTCGCCAGGATCGAAAGGATTGGTCCACCAAATTGGATGACGCTCTTTGGGCCTACCAGACTGCGTATAAAATTCTGATTGGAATGTCTCCATTCCTCTGGTCTACGAAAAATCTTGCCATCTGCCTGTTGAGCTTGAACATAAAGCTTATTGGGCAATTAGAACATTTAACTTGGATCTCAATCGATTTGGATGACAAAGAAAACTCCAATTGACTGAATTGGATGAAATTCGGAATGATGCTTATGAGTGCGAGAATCTATAAGAATAGGACAAAAGCTTTACATGATAAGTACATCTCCAGAAAAAGCTTTGTCCCTAATCAAAAGGTTTGGTTATTTGATGCATGCTTGAAGCTCTTTCCGGGAAAATTAAGATCAAAGTGGACAAGTCCCTTCATTGTAAGAAAAGTCTACCCTCATAGAGCTGTGCTTATCTTGGATCCCAAGATCGGTAATGAGACAAAGGTGAATGGTCAGAGATTGAAGCCTTTTATCACACAAAACTGTGATCCCATTCCCGATGGTCACATCAACCTTCTGGAATCTTCTTAAAGCTGAACTGAGTCCAGTAAATGACGTTAAACTTAGCTCTGGCTGGGAGGCAACCCAGTACTTTGTAAAGGAAGCTCTACATCCTCTGCATCCATACTGACCTGGATTAACAAGCATAGTTAGGTGATATCCCCTCCTCTTGCTTATTATATTTTGATTTTCATGCATACATTTCAATGAGGATATTGTAATGAATAAGCATGGGAGAGTGGACATTGCATATCTTATCTTTATGTCAAAAAAAAAAGTAAAAAATTCATTTAGGCATAAAGAATTTTATTAAGGTTCTATGAAGGATTTATTCTTAAGTTGATTCCTAAGTTTAGAATCTAGTATAATTTCACACTTACACATAGAATTTGCAACGAATCCTCTGTGAAGACCGATAAACATCTTTAGTTTGTCGAGAAGAAGCAATGCTTCTTCTCCTAAACCCTTAGATGGTAATTAGGGAGTCAGGCAAACTATCTTCTAATAGATCCACCAAACAAGTGTGAGGTGAGAGTAGAAAGTTTATTGGTGCTCTAAGGCTAGTATGAGTGTAACGACTCGATTCCTGAATCCCTACGAGGCACGAGAATCGGACCGACTCGACTAATCCCAAGACCTAGTCGTCCAACGAGAAAGTAACCAAAAGAGCAGTAAAATAAACCACATTCACCATGAATAACTAGCAGTAACAAAATACAGCAGTAAGAAAAGGAAATACTACAGCATACACCACCACAACAAAAGGGAAATAAACATGTACATAACATAAAGTTTTCGATAAAGAAAGTACAAGGAATAACAAAGAAATCTACTCACTACAGTGGAAGAAAAGTACAGAAAGTACTACAGGTAACCCTACTGGACCCTACTAGGCCCAGCGTCCTCTGCAGCCGCTGACCTTGGCTGCTCAACACCTGGACCTGAAAAGTAACGAGGGTAACACATCAGCGAAATGCTGAGTAGAGTGGCAACTAAAAGCTAAAGAAGCAGTAGAGTGTACATTAGCTGTTATATATTTTTCTTTTTTTTTTCTTTCCTTATTTACGTCATTCTATTATTTCACTATTGATTTATTTCTCAGTTCTTTCTCTTGATCTCGAATGTTCCTCCCGGGAACGATCTTGATTGCAGTCTTTTCCAAAAAGTAGAAGTAGCACGTGGTGCTCTCCTGGCTGGGAGAGTCCCCCGTGGTGGTCCTACCTTCAGTCAACCACCCCAAGGTCGCTGACAGACGTAACGGTGACTACGGCATGCGCGATAAGCGCACGGGTAGCTACCCCGCACTAGCACGCGTCAGTCATTTCCGTTAACGGGTGCGCCCAAAACACAGCACGGAACCAGTATAGGGTAGAGCCCTCTCAGTAACAGGGGTCCAACCCCTCCACAGTCCTCGCACCCTCGCCTGACTACCCTGGTTTGCCTAGTGGGCTTAACAAGTCGGTGTAGGAGGGCTAGCAGAACCCCGGGGCCCGTGGGGTAGCTAGTGCTCTCCCTACACTAGTAGCTCTCCTCGGTACTGCGTACGCGAGGGCCAACAAGTCGATGTACAGTGACCAAACCCACCCCGGTCTCAACCTGAGGGCGGCAAGCTCCCCTCTACACTAAGAGGTAATGTGTGCTCTCTCTGGTACCACGTACCCAAGAGACAACACACTTCAACGTTTCACTTTCTCAATTCCATTCCATTCTCTTTCCAGGAGTTCTACTCCTAATTCCCCGTAGGGTTCATGTTCTTTTTGTTTGGCCATTTTGGGTTTCACCATTCCAGCTTTATATTTATATACCCCATGTTCTTAATCGTATGGATTCATTCATAACAGGCAGCTGTTAATCCATTTACAGGCAGTTATCATTTCCTTTCCACTTTTCCAAGACTGCAATATTTATATATTCAACTAGTTTTCCAGTCCTAGGATTCATGCCGTACCCTAGGATCTATCATTCAATCTAGTTTTCCCGTCCTAGGATTCATGCAATACCCTAGGATCTATCATTCAATCTAGTTTCTCAGTCCTAGGATTCATGCCATACCCTAGGATCTATCATTCAATCTAGTTTCTCAGTCCTAGGGTTCATGCGATGCCCTAGACTCTATTAATTATTCCACAATTGTAACAAATTTTGTTAAGTAAGTTAAAAAAAAGCCACTCTACCAGCGAAACCTGGAGTACTGGGGGTGTGGTTAGTAATCTAGCGTGCCTCCTCAACCCCCAAGACTGCAAAGGAACGGGGTCCTAACAAAAGGATCAATCACAAGGAGTTTCTCAGAACAGTATACAATTATTGTAAATGGATAGAGGAATTTGTTTTGGAAAGAACGCAACTCGAAATGCGGAAAACGGACTCCGAACGGGCCCTAAACGGGTCAAAAACGACGAAACTGTCCAAAATCAGACGTCTGGAACATCTTCCAGACGTCTTAAAAGGTGGATTGGTCGTACCTCAATTCTGCGCAGTCCTTCAGACATCCAGAAGCCCGCTGGAACGTCTGGCCTTGGTTCCCAGATGTCCGATTGTCACCCCGAACGTCTGGAGGTCCTCTCCGTCGTCTGGCACTATGGCCATACGTCTGATTCACGTGGGATGGCGAGCCTCGTGCCCTCCCGAGCAGGACCTGTGCACACATACACCTGCTCTCAGCACGACGAAGCGCAGAAGTTGCGGCGGACGGCTGCATGGCCGTACACGCGCAAAAAGGAGAAGACAAGAAATATCTTACCTGTCAGACGTCTTCGGCGTCGTTTGGATGTAAGTCCAGACGTCTGATTCTGGAAAATTTTCCAGAACCAGAGCCCGATTCGCTCTCCGCCCGCGACGCATGGTCGCGGCGCACCCCGTCCGCCTGCTGCCCGAGCTGCAGCAGCCCCACCGCGACACCCCACGCCCGTCGCTCCCCCGCCGGCCGCTCTAGCTGCCCCGGCAAGCTCGAACCCTCGTGGTTGAGCTTCTTCCTTCCTCTCGCAACCCTCCTTCCTGCACGCTCGCCGCGGCCGTCGCTCACTCGCTCGCTCGCGCTCTCGCTGGCAGGGAGAAGGAGAAGAGAAGGGCGGAGGAGAAGAGGGTGAGGGAGAGGGCGAGGGTTTATAAAGTAGTGCGGGGAGAGAGAGAAGAGGGACGGCGTGTGTGCAGGAAGAGAGAGGAAAAAAAAATAGAAGACAAAGGCGGCGAGGGCAATCTGCACACGCACGCATGCAGCGCAACCCGATACGCCAAAAAAATTTATTACTAAATGTCTGGAAAGGGTTCTAGACATCTGGACAGACGTCTGGGCCGCTTCCCAGATGTTTTAAAAATCCGTCTGATGCCCACATTCTTAACAATGAGGAATCTTAAACTCTGGATAATGAGGTAATGATACTTATAGTTAGGCATAGTTTTCGCTCTCGATTTCTGCGCATAAGTTCTTAGTGTGAATCTCTTAAGAGCCACTAAATAAGGCAAATACGCAGAGAACGATTCTGATAAAAATAGGACTGAGGTAAATGGTCACGACTGTCTTTTACGGAATCCTCGGCTGAAGGAGGGTATTAATGTCAAGGTCAGAAATACATTGTCCTATCCATTCCCTTCCTGGTGTTGAGAATAGGCACTTCCACCAAATAAACCACCAGATGTCCTCTTGAACACCCATAATCCCGAATAATGCCTCCTATATAAAAGTTCGTATACTATACTACATTGCGTTAATAGATATTTGGATGCGAAAAAAGAAGAGAAAATGACAAAAAAAAGAGAAAAGAGAAATGTATATATATATACATTTATAGAAAAAAAATAGAGGCAAAAGAAAAGAAAAGAAAGAAAAAATATATATATATATACATAGAAAAAAATTTAGAAAGAAAGAAAAGCAGAAAAGAAAAGAGTTTATAAGTGTTTTTAGAATTTATTTCAAATGTAATGAGGCAACAACACCTACCACCCTCACGATCCACCAAATATAGCCTTGACCTACTGTTTTGTATTTCTGGTTGGAATACAGGCTGAGGAATTCTGACTTAGTCTCAGAGTTATCAGAAATTAATGCCAGAAGAGACCACCAAATATACTGATAAATCTGGTGAGATTGTGAGCTCAAAAAGAAAAGAAATAAAAAGAGAAAGAAAGAGAAAGAAAGAGAGAGAATGAGTACAAAAGAACTAAAGAGAGCACAATTTCTCTACCTCTCTTTGAGTTGAATTATTTAATAATATGAAAATCTTGGTTCTAAAGTAATAGTCTATATGTAATACCAGATGAGTGTGAGCCACCAAATACAAATCTTACTTGAATCAGAAATCTTCTACCTAAGCCAAAAAGCGGGGTTGAATTTACAGATAACCCCGAGGGAAGAAGTATACCTATCCCAATAGATTTTTACTAAGGGTCAAGTATGAGCTTTAGATGTGAATTGACTTTTCACTTGGATCCATTTCATAGACTACAACAAAACACATTCGCGATTGTCTGGATTACTAAAGCTTCGGATGAAAACAAAAGACATAAACCTCTAGTCAAACTCTTGATAAAAATTACTCATGTAGGACCACTTTGCATTTAGTCATGCATTTGCTAGGGACTAGCAAGATTTAGGCATGGGGGTGTGATTGCACAGTAATCATGCAACCTAAATCACCTGAATTAAGCTAGATCCTAACATAACTTAGGATTAATGCATTCATAGGCATCGTAATTTGCATAATAGACAGTTTATTAGTCATATAGATAATATCATCATTTTATGTACTAATGAGAGATGATTTTAATCGTAGATGAGTCGAAGCCATGGATGTTAGATCAGACCGAATAGATCTAACCAGAATGACGATGGGAGTCCAACACTTCCGAAATCATCTCGATCAGACAACCAGACCATCATGTGTAGTTCATAAAAGAATGGAGACCATGAAGCCAAAGGACAAATATTTGAGCCTCAGATGAATAATCCAACCACACGGATGGATCCGGATCAACGATTGCAGTCCAACGGTGCAAAAATCAACCCGATTGGAGGTCTACATCACCAAATACAAAGAAAAGAAGATGGACGGCCATGTTGGCACCATGTGGCACCATCATAGCAACCCCTCACCGCCGACCCATCTCTGAAGACCATCCTTGCCCGTTATCAACTGTTGGATGGCCATCCAATGGTCCATGATGCATCCACACCGTCCATCCATCGGATAAGGACAAATAGACACAAATAAGAAACTATAACAGAACTCATGCATAGCGCGTTGGTTCACATGCTTTCATGGAAGTACGAGACGCATGTTCGATCGGTGCTGTGTGAAATTGGAGCACTAGTGCAGGTGCAATTGCATTGTCAGATGGCGATCAAAGGGTGGAGGCGCGACCATGTGGCACAATCTAAGTGCGCCGCAGCTGAATGCGTGATCCCATGCATTTTGTGAAATAAGGAAGGCAATATACGTGCACTTGAGCCGTCCGATTGTGAGATCGAACGACTAAAGATGAGGTGCTTAGATAAGGCTTGCAAGTGCAGGTGCGGAGAGAGAATCATTGAAGCGGGCGCATAAGGAGAGAGCGAGGTTGTGCAATCTTGATCCAAGGGCGTAGGGGGCACCATGTGTCAGTCAGAGAGTGAATCCGCACGATGGAGGCGCGTTGGAGGTTGTTTTGAGGTTTAATTAAGTCTGTTGATCTCCCGATCGGTGAATCTGATTAATCCAAAAGTTGTTGCACGAGATAGGGGGCCAAAAGACCCTTTTTGCCCTCCATAAAAACTATAAAAGAAGGCCCCCCCAGTTGAAGCATCTCTCTTCCATCAACTCCAGATATCTTCCACCTTCTTTGCAACTCTCCTTCCCTCTACAACTCTACTCCAACCTTCATCCCAGCACTTTGGATCTGTGGTGCTACCACACCTTGCACGAGCATCCTACAAGCGACGTCGTTTCTCTGCCACTTTCTCTCTATCTATCTATCTATCTATCTATTTGTTTCTAGTAGCATTCTCTATTGTGAAAACTGTATTTTAATTGCAATAAAATTTTGATCTTCTAAATGCATATATCTGATTCCTATACATATATATATATATATATAAATATCTGCTTAGAACAAGTTCTATTGAAATGCTTCTGCACAAATTACGATTGCCTCCCTACGAACGACCCAGTACTCACCAATTTTATAAATTTATTTGTTGACGTGTTTTCATGCTATACTACAATTGAATTAACTTTTAAAATGCGAATTATGTGCCGAACACTTACCTGAGATTCGAACCTGCAATTTCTCCGTTTATTGCATCTTTCCCTTAGATTTCTATTCTTTTTGAACACGCAAATAGAATAGGTTAGAAATCTCAAATAAGCACTATGAAGAAAGGCTTCAAAGATTTCTGTTGCCTCCCCGGCAACGGTGCCAACTTGCTCTGCATGTAAATCGCGCTTTAAAAGGTGATTGAGTTGTAGTATAGCATGAAACGCATCGACAAATAAATTTTTAAAGATCAGTGGGTACCAGGTCATTTACAAGGAGACAATATCGATTTTAACAGAAGCTTTTCAATAAAACTAATTCTAAATATATATATATATATGTATATATGTATAGAGTAGATATCTAGAAATCAAAATTTTATTGCAATTAGATAGAGTTTTTCACAATAGAAAATGCTAATAAAGACAAATAGATAGATAGTTAGAAAGAGAGAGAGAAGAAGAAGGCAGAGAGACGACATCGCTTGTAAGATGCTTGTGCAAGATGTGGTAGCACCTTAGATCCAGAGTGTCAGGACAAAGGTCAAAGCAGAGTTACAGAGGGAGAGCCTGGTCTGGAGAGAGAGAGGGTTGTATGAAGTTTTAACATGAGTTGTTTCCATCCAAGGGGGCTTTGTCCTTCTTTTATAATTTTGATGGAGAGCAAAGAGGGTATTTTGGTCCTCCATCTCGTGCAACAACCTCTGAATAATTAGATCTGTTGATTGGGAGATCAATGGATCTGATTAGGCCTCAAAACACCTTCAAAAACTCCTTTTATGCTCGGATTCAATCTCTGATCGTCACGTGCCACACCCTAGAGCATTGGATCAAGATCGGGTGGCTTCGCTGCTTCCTCATGCGCACGTTCATCTTCTTCACTCACTGCTCGCTCTATTTTAGCACCTCAACCTCAGTCGTTTGATCTCACGATCGGATGACTTAAGCCGCACCCGCATCGCCTTCTTAATGAAGCAAATGTGTGAGATAGCGCATTACACGTACATAAGATTGATGGGAACACCATCATGAGCCATAACTAGCTCAATTTGATCTGATTAAGTCATTAAATGCTCCTACATAACCTCTAGAGAGCCCTAATTTATTGCATAATCATTCTGAGAAAAAGACAGTAAAATAAGGGTAAAACTGCTTAATAGTATATCTCAATTGCAATACAATCATGGGTTTTCTCAGGGGTAACTAAGGGTCAAATGGTTTTAAGAGTCTAACAGGTGGTTAATACAGACAGAAATGGGTTTTCACGCATTTCAGGAATTAAATGACATCTGAAATCCTAAAAATAGACCTGCTTAATTAACTGAAGTTATGGTTAGGATAAAATTCACCTAAACCCTCTAAAATTCATAGAAAAATATTCTCTAGGGTTTGGTATGCATGATTTGATCATCAGAATCCATCTTGACCTAAAATAGAGCCACAGGTAGACTTTTACCCTGATTTGGGTTTTTGTATAAATTACCCAATCAAACTAGGTCAAAACCAAAATCCAACTTCACCATTGGATTCCTTGGGTCAAATTAGGTTTGTGCCAAAATTTGGGCTCAATATGAGATCATCTTGACCTAGTTTGCAATTTGGTCCTATCTAACTCTTTTATCTCACACTCATGCCCTTAACTTTGAATTTCTTACAAATAGCCCCCAAGCTTTGTCGTCTTCTTCACAAATGGGTCCCTCGACCATTATCGCTCAAAAATCCTACTCCAGCGAGCTTCATTTGGAGAGATCTCCTTGATTGATTGATGAAACTTTCCTAAAATCGAACAGGAGACTCTTTAGGAAATCCTCTTTCCAATGGGACCAACCTTGGAGCCTAACTCCTTCCCAAAAGCTTGTGTGAATGTTTTGAAGGAATGGGTTTCCTATTTTTGTGTAAGCTCCAAGGTTCCCAATCTTGTTTCTAAGCTTGGAACCCCCTCCTAAGCCCTATATAAGCACGCCTAATGCATGGTCATGCTCTTTAGCTAGGTTTTGGCCCAAAAGCCCTCTTCCTAATCCTACCTCCAGCCATCTCCGACCTAGCTCCAATGAGCATCCTCCCCCATCATCCTACGACCTCCCAGTGGCCAAATTGTGAGCATCTCCTTCCTCCTCGACTTCCTCCGCCTCTCGACAACCACATCAGAGGGGCCCTCTTCCTTTTCTTCACCGCTGTCTCCCTCATCGGAGAGCTTCTTGTCTCCGACGCTGGCCAATCAAAGCCGGTGCCAATTCCTCATCCCTGTTGTCCTTTAGTTAGGTTAATACCCTTCTCTCTCCTTTTACTCTATCCCCTACTCTTTATTCGCCAAATCCGACCACTGGCGACACCGAACGCCTTCATCTCCTCCATCTTCGACGACCACTCCGGCTAGGGTTCCCACCTGCTACACACAACCATCCCGCTCACCAACTAGTCCACAAGCTCTGCCAGCTCACGCCCTACAAAACCGCTATCCTATTCCACCCTATTGCCCATCCAAACATCCCGACGACCAAACCCATCTTCACACGCTATACCAGACTCCGATTAGCCACTGCATGCCTTCTCACAACATACCACAACCACCACCGAATTCATCGTCGACTAGCAATGCTTCTGAATGACTTTAACAAGGTCGAAGGATCGTGTCTTTTGGTTTCAGGCTCATGACCCTCCACTCCATGAACGGAGCTACTTCAAGTGAGTTCCAGCAGTACCCATGAGGTCTCAGCTCCAGGAATATGCTTTGGGGGATGCGGTTTAGCCTCAGGTAGCCTCCCAGGTATCCAATTGAAGCTGCCAGGGTGCACTCACCCTCCAATTGAGGGAGTACCTGCAGCAGCCACATGTGAAGAGAAGTGGGAGTTTAGTTCCACATCAGTGGGAGAGGAGCAAGTGAGGCTGCATAAATTGTTTTCGTGATTGGGGCTTATTGCCTCCAGCCACGAGGTGAGGTCCCATTACACCCTCACCTGCTTCTCGCCCATGACATATACTCTGCAGGTCTGGCACTCACCCGATTACCCGCCTAAGCTAAGCACTCCTTGCTCACCACCTACTGCCAGTGAGCCTGGTCTCGAGTGTGCATGTGCTCGTTAACCCGATAATCTTATATTGTGAAGGGCCTTGGGAAGGCAAGGAAGAGGATCCCAGAGAGAGAAAGAAAGAGAGCGTGGGGTAGGGGGTTTTGCTCTCGGTGACACTTAGCTGCAGGAGGGATTGTTTCCCTCTGTGCATGAAGAAGAAAGAAGAGGAGAAGGAAGAAAACTTGATAGAAGAGAAAGGAAGGAGAAATGAAGGAGAAGGCCTTGACAAAGGAAGAAGAGAAGAGAAACCAAGAAGAGAAGAAAAGAAGAGTAGAAGCAGAACGAGAGAAAGAAGAGGAGGCTAAAGAAGTGCAGTTCCCTAGTTGATACTGTCAATATATTTAAGTACCTAAGTTTGAATGGTTGATGGCATTATTGCATTATTTGAACTCAATGCATATGTACTTAAATTGAATAATTGGTGATCTAAATCACCATTGTTTTTGCTTTTAGATTTCTTTTTGCCATGCATACTTATTGTTAAACTCATGCTTTACATTGATTATTATTTCTGAGTAAATTATTGGCTTATTTCTTGTGCTCATTTACTTGTTAATTAAGATAAGCATGTGAATTCCTATTTGCTCCCAGCAGATACCTTGGACTTCATTTATGATATTTGGGTACAGATATTATTTATTTTTCGCGCTAATTCAATCTATACTACAATGTATTGATTTTAAAACTCGATTTAGAGCGACTAACAAAGATCCCGCATTCAATTATGCACTCAGATCATGCCATGTGGATGCATCTCCATCCTCCAATTTCCATCCGATGATCCAATTGCGCCCACTCTTGATTTCTTGAGTGGCGCTGTTCGAACACGTGCTCTTTGCTTAAGGGTGAAGGTGCAAACTGTTACAGCCAAACCCTTGGTTTGTTGCATTTTTGTTTTGAGGGAGCTCAAGATCTTATTTCCTTTGATGAGGTGTGAGGAGATCGATGATGTGGATGCATCGTAGTCATTGGATGGCCATCCAATGTCCCACAGTGCATGAGGAATGACCTTCAGAGATGGAGCGACGATGAGGAGGCAATTGTGATGGCACCACGTTGTGCCATCGTGGCCATCCATCTTTTCTTTGTAACTGGCGATGTAGACCTATGATCGGGTTGATTTTTGCACCATTGGACTGTGATCGTTGATCTGGATCCATCCATGTGATTGGATCTTTCATCTGAGACCTGAATCTTTGTCCTCTGGCTCCGTGGTCTCTATCCTTCTATGGATTGTGCACGATGCTCTAGTTGTCTGATTGAGACGATTTCGGAAGCATTGGACTCCTGTCATCGTTTTGATCATATCTATATGGTCTGATCTGTCATCTGCGACTTCAAATCATCTGCGATTAATTCATCTCTCATTTAATGCATAAAATGATAATATTATATATACAGCTAACAAACTAACTATTATGTGAATTATAATGCTTATGCATGCATTGTTCCTAAGTTATGCTAAAATTTAACTTAATTCAGGTAATTTAGGTTGCATGATTGCTGTGCAATCGTAGCCCACCCAGCCACCCCACATGTAGTCCACCTAGCCCCCTGCACCCAGCCACCCTGCATGCAACCCACCCAGCCACCCTGCACCCAGACTGCCCCATCCGTTCCTGAGTACATCCCTCTACGTACTCCCCACGAACACCGAGTTGTCGTGGTACCTAATCCCGCATTTATGAGGCAATGTGAATATGTCTGGCCTAGTGATCTTACCCGACAGTACCAGAACAAGGGCAAGAGGGTGGTTACCAATGTAGTGCATGAGCCAAAGCCAGAGGTTGCCACCCCCTACCCTGACGACGATGAGGATGAGGATGAGGAGGGTGAGGACAATGCTGAGGTACAGAGGCCACCTCAGTAGAACCCTCGGGCTGACGTAGGGACAAGTTCCACTGGTAAGAATTTTCGGTAATATATTATTAGAATTTTCTTCTAATGCTTTAATTTTAAATTATATTTTTCTTATCTGGTAATAAAAAAAAAGGAAGGGGTCCGACAAGAAATGCACATCTAGATGCACTTCCAGAGGGGACGAGAATCAAAGTGCATATCAATGAAGCTGAAGAAGATCCAAACTATCCTCCTTTCACCAGCAGACTATCTAGGATGGTAAAGGAGATCATCCCCCTTTATTATTTTAACTAGAAGAGGGTCTTCAGGGAGATCAAGAGGCAGCTTATTCGTAATATGGAGGTAAATAATTATATATTAATGTATATATATATATGTTAACTTTAATAATATTTAATTTATTTATATGATTTGTAATATTGCAAGCGATCTTTGATTGGGGTGACGATTCTAATGTCACCAAGTACATCCTCAATCATGTTGCGAGACGACATCGTGATTGGAGGATGACAACGAAGAGAAAGGTGAAATTTGTAATATTTCTCATTTTTTATTATTTACTTAATTAATTTCTTTTGACAAGTTATTTGTAAAATTTAGTATTATAATACAATGTCGTCTAATGAGGAGGCATTGACGAATGCGCCTCCTACAATAGCAATGATGTGTTGAAAGAATGCTGTGAGTATTGGAATAAGCTTGAGATGGAGGTTATTACAAATACTTTTAAGAGAATTTGGAGATAAATGATTTAATTATTTTCCATTACAATATGTTATATGTATAGGATCAGGCGAAAAGAAACAAGGCTAATAGGGCCAAAGCTCCACCATAAGCCCATTGTTTGGGTCGAACTAGTATAGATAGAGTTAAGGCTAAATATGTAAGCAATTCCTTATAATTATGTCACTTTTATGCTTTTAATTAAAGTTTTAATTATAACTATTACCTACAAAATCTCTGAAATATATTTACAAGCACATTCACACAATGGTGCCACTCTCGATCAGGTTGGTGTATGAGGTTACTCATAGTAAGGCCACCACCGACGGCGGGCAAACATGGATACATGAGATATACCAGACAAAGTATGTAAATAACATTTATTTATCAAATACATTAATTTTTATACTTACTTTAATATGACATTAAATTATTCTAATTTCTAAGGAGAAATGATGAACTTAATCAACCCCCTACAGACATCGCTTCCAGCACTCAACAACACCCTCCTATGACACCTGAGGAGGCTTGTAGGAGCATGGAGGCTTCATTCATAGTAGGGGGAGGAGTCAGACAATCTACAGTTGGTATGGGCAGAAGGGGTCAGCAACAGCAACTGTCATCCAGCAGATGCAAACATAGCTCCATGATGTCACCACACAGCTCCATGATGTCACCTCACAGTTACACTAGCAAACTCAAGCTTGACAAGATGCCAAGAAATTCATGGAGGAGCAGAGGAAGGATATGGAGCAGTAGGAAGCGAAGATGAGAGAGATGATGGCATTATTATGGGGCAGCGGTCGGGATCACACTTCTTATCACTACGCACCTCACAGAGATGACGACGACCACGAAGGTGGTGGAGCAAGATAGGGGGTAGGAGCTAAGGCATAGGTTTAGATTATTTATCTTTTCATTAGTTAGGTTTTGTATTTTCCTTATGTATATTTTGACATTATGACATACTCTTTTCATTAGGTTTATATATATATTTGTTGTATGTTGATAAAATTTTTATATTGTGTATGTTTTTTATGCTGCTTATGTTTAAGGTTTATAAGATTTATACTGGTTGATATATAAACCTAAATCCTAAATCTACATTATATAGCGAAAAAAAAATACACATATATACATGACGGTTATGTTTATAACCGTTGTTTTTATATACACAACGGTTATATGAAAATGGTCATTTATCGCATTACATGAGAATTTTTGCAATCGTTGTCTATGGTTCAAGTGTATCATAGGCGACAGTCATCAAAACTATCATTTAATGGTACTCAATGACAATTTGTAGTAGAATTGTCTTTTATAAATATATACGATGGTTTCTATAACCGTCGTGCAAAATATGACGGTTTGAATACAAAACCATCGTGTATACACTAATGCGACACACACTTTCGCGACGACAGAATACAATGGTTTTGACTAAATAGGCGACGGTTTTCAACCATCATGAAAAGCATTCATCCTAGTAGTGATGCTCAATGATCTATTTCTATGCTTAGTAGGTGAAAGAATCATCATGTGCAACACTACCAGAGTTAGAGAAGAAAGAAGTGATCAAAGTGATTCAAATAATAAAACTCTAGTGGAATGCTTGGAAAATGATAAGGAATATCTAATTAAGTACTTCAGAGTTTATGCAGGTGATTCAATCAATCTTTCTTAGTATTCGAGTCATCGGAGCTCATCGAAGCTCTGGTGTACTATGGAGTTGTTCATTAGAGATGTAAAGTCAAGAAAACAACATACTAATTAGCTTGAAAGATTCATCAAGGCCTCAGGAAGTTCAAGAATGTCCTAATTTAATCAATTAATGCTTGAATAAGTGTTATGAACATGAATTGATTAGAATTAGGATCTGAGTTTGATAGAGTAATCAGATAGGTGAATCCCTTAATAAATTGAAGCAAATTATTCTAAAGAGTGGTACGAAGGTGAAGATGTGGTTTGATTAGGTGGAAGAACTCCTCCAACCTCCACCATGGATAGTGGAGTTCAGAGGTTGAGAAGGAATTACGCTTTTGGTGGAATAAAGCTAATCAAGTGAAGAAAGAAGTGGAAGATGGTCATAATGAGTAAAGGTGAAATATGAGTGGATTTTATGAATGGAAGTCCAGACAAGGCTAGGTTGGCCTTACCAGAGTCGGAGGAGATGGGAATAAGGATCTAAATCTAAGCTATTCTACCAAATTAACTAATCTGAACTAAGCTAACTAAACTAAACTTACACTACAATTACCTGGACGAATGGAGGTAGAGAAGCTCCAATGATTACACACCGGAGTTGGATGAAATCAGAGTTGGTAGGGAAAAAGACTTTGATGAGAAATTGAAGGCAAATGAGAGTGGAATGGGGCGCAACGTTGCCGTTGACCAGGAGAAGTTGAGGAAGAGGTGGTGAGAGAGACGAGCAACTCTGTTAGGGTTGCTCCAATAGAGAAAAAGGTCGCTGAAGGTTATCAAAGGAATAGCCTATTGATCATGCAGTGTGGGGAAGAAGGATAGGGCACGATCCCTATGATCGGAGGGGTGGATGGGTATTTATAGGATGCGACAGAGCCTAGGGAAGATGTATCTAGCCAAGAAAATGTTTGGTTATGTCAAAACTGACCGTCATCATCTCCGACAACAACGGGGTTATTCATGTCGAAGGTGACCATGAACGACTGATTTAAATCATTGGATGATTGTGGTTTGTTGAGGTTTGGCTTAACGGTGAAGGAGAAGAAGGTCCTCCATCAGATGAATGGTCATCGGTGACTCCAATCACTGGCCATCACCAGCCATTGAATATGATGAAGAAAAGACGAAGGAGGGGCTCTAGGGACCAAATAGTAAATAAGGAGGACTTGAGTGAATAAAAAGGACTTATTTGAATTGAATTCCAGGGACTAAAATGTAAACTTATTATTTAAATATGCAAATTAATGTATTTCTTTCCTAACTTTTTATTATTGGTTATATATATTAAATAATATATTTATGGCTTGAAATTAAATTTTTTCTCCTTTAACCATTATTTAATTTTGTGATTAATATTATTGCTTATATTATGAACTTATATTCTACAATAAATATAACCTTTATTTAACTTAATTATAAATAGCTAACTACTTAGTTTTAAGTCCTGTTTATTAAATAAATATAAAGGAATGCTTATAATACATTAATTAAGCTATTTTAACCTATAATTTAAGTCATTGTACATTATTGGCTTATTACATAATTAATCATGTTTTCATGATATTACTAATTAATTAACTAGGTAAACTAGCTTATTTTAGTGAATTAAGAGCCATGATGAGTCCCTCATCAATGTACTCAATAGGTTGGATTTAATTATTCTAGTACATTTAGGCTAGGTTGAACTTAAGTCAAGACCTTATCTACCTAGGGCAACCATTAACAAGATCAGACGGTGCAGTAACCACGTCAACTTTTAATGGGGGTCCACCGTGTGAGTTATCCTAAGGGGTCCCTCTAATCTGGGTGGTTACGTAATTTAAGGGCTGAGTTGATTCAATCTACCTATTTGTGCTAGGATTAGGTCCCCTAGATACAACCCCCTAAGGGTAGAATTTCTTGCTTGAATTTTTTTGGTAAATTAGGGGTCAATCTAATTCTCTCTTCTCAATTCTTTTCTCGTCCCTTCCCTCTGTTCCAAATCATGGATTTCAATACTTATCCTACCTCTTATCATAACTATCCCCAACATGATTTCTACTCGAACCAAAGTAGACTTGATCCACAGTCTACCTAGGATAACCCCATCCCTAGTTGGGGATACGCCTCAGAACCCCAATACCTAGGATATCCATCATATTCCCAAAATCAACTTGATGATTATCTGAATTTCAACCAAGGTAACACCATTATTCATCATAACTAACTGAAATTTGTCCAATCTAAGTGATAAATACTCCTAAATGATCGTCTGAGGATCAAAATTCCATACTGAACTGAATTGAGAAGAAGACAAAAGAACAGGGTTAATTCTGTTATTTTATCATCTCATCGTTAATGCAGATTAACCATGGGATTAATAAGGGTTAATTAAGGGTCAAATGAACTTAAATATTCATGAAATTATCTTACATTAATTGAATCAGGGTTTCACGCATTTCGAGGTCTAAAATAGTAATAAAAATCCTAATTACAAGCCACACTTAAATTGAAAGGGTTCTGGTTGAGATAAATTTAATATAAACCTCCTAAAAATCATTGAAAAATATTATTATTGGTTTGGTATCTTCACTTCGAACATCTGAATCCATTTTGACCAAAAATAGAGATTTAGATAGGAATTTATCCTAATTTGGGCTTATGTGTAATTTACCCATTCAAATGTAGTGAAAACCCAAATCTATGTTCATCATTAGATTCCTTGGATCCAAATTAGGTTAAACCCAAAATTTGGGCCCAATCAGAGTCCATCTTAATCTAGTTTGCATTTTGTCCCTTAAAATCTCTATTTTTCACATCTAGACCACTAACTTCCATGTTTCCTTACATCCATGCCCCTAACTTTATTGTCTTATTCACCAAAAGGTCCCTGTTGCTTGATTCTAGAATGCAGTATTCAAACCCAAAAATCCCCGACTTTGACCATGAATATCTCCTCCAATTCTTGCTCAAATCACTCCAAATTTGGAGGGAAGAACCACAAGGTGATTCTCGACCATGTGAACAAGATCTTGGACTTCCATACGAAGCCAAGATCCCAGGAAAACTCAAAGAAAATATGGGATTTTCTTGTTTCCAAATCCTAATTCTATACACCAATTCTTCCAATTTGAGCTCATAATTGAGCTCTATATAAGCTTTACGAAGTCCCACAGTCAATTTCAACCAGGTCTATGTCGAAATTCTCCCTCTTTCCTCCTTCCAGCTGTAAACTCCACTGGCTTTGGAGACACTCTCAATCCCTCTTTCGACCACCCAACGACCAAATTGGTTAGCCTAACATCCTCACCATCTTCTTCCACTCCTCGCAGGACCAAGCAGGAGCTCTCAACCCCTTCGTCATCGCTACTTCTCATCACCGGTGGTTATATGTGAAAGTTGTCTTTTAGAAATACACATTGTAGTATAGTACAAAAATCACGACAACACTTAAATTTATAAAACTCAAAATAAAGAAATGAGTCTGAGGTCATTTGTAGGGAGCAAATGTGGAATTCATGACACTAATCATAATTAGAAATGATGAGCACAATAATGAGTGGAAATTAAGATTTTCAATGAATAACCTACTCAAAGAAATGCATTAAATAAGAACAAGGTATCTCAAGAAATCAGTGGGATAAAAAGAATATCAAATCCTAAAAATGGTGATTTACATCACCGATTATATCCCACATTTAAGCACATATTCAATGTAAGCAATTAACTAAAATTTTCCAACAGTGGCTTCAACCATTTAATTCTCGTAATATGTCCACAGTATCAAAGTTCCAAGACAAAGCCAAGCACAAAGCACAAGTAGCCAAGTAACCTCATAGCACAAGGGACGTTTGACCTTAGGGTTAAATAACTTTAGTCGATTAGCACAACTCATGGAGTAAACCTTCTTCCTTCAAATCTTGCTAAGTGTTGGGCTTGTTGCATGCATCTCGAGGCAAAATTGCCCCCCACCCTCAGATTTTCCTCCCTAAGCCCTAATCGGGTATATGGGCAAGCACAGTGTCAGGCAATTGGGCATGAACATTGACTAGGCCCACCGACGTGTGTGGTGGGTGAGGTGTGCGTGAAATTTCGCCCAACCTAATTTAGGTGGAGCGAAGCGAAGGAATTACGGCAATGAAGGTGGTCATGGTGGTGGTTGCCGGAGTCGGAGAAGGAGGAGAGGGAACTGGGACCTAAAACTTAGCCTAAACCTAATTTGAGGAGAGAGAGAGAGAAGCCCTAATGTTATTAGATGAATAGAGGTTCGAAGAAGCTTGCTGGAGGTACACCATAGCTGTGGACGAAGGAGGTGAAGATGGAGTCAACGAGGGGGTAATTGGGCTACCTTCTTTGTCTGGAAGTGTGGTGATGAGGTGTTGAGGAGAAGCCCTCTCCCTCTTGTACGTGGGAGCGACCAAAGAAGGGGTTTGAAGAAGCTCCAAGTCATCATTAATGGCGGAGGAATAAGTAGGGGTAGATTTGTGCGCCAGAAACTAGACAACCTTAGCTTGATCAGATGCATCTCTACTTGTAGACAGCTTCTCTCAATTTGCAAGCAAACAAGGCAATTTCCGCCTTGCTACGAAGTTGTTTCATGGGTTTGGAAACATGGGTTCACCGGTGAACAAAATGGCTATGATTGATCTCAAAATAGGGTCTAGCCGATCAGACAAGATCTTGGGAACGAGTTTACCAAATTTGATGATTTTTTATTGAAGAATCTTGAATCAATTTGCCCAATTAAATTATGCTACTTAGGCTTTAGGAACTCTATAGGTTCCTTCTCTGTGCATGAGGAGGATGATGGTAGCAGGGGCTTTTGAGAAAAAGATGAGAAACTTAGGGACTTGAACGTGATAAATCTGAAAGTTAGGGGCTTGGATGTGAAGAATAGAACTTTTAAGGACTGAAATGCAAACTTGGTCAATATGGACTCTGATTGAGTCCAAATTTTGGTACTTACCTAATTTGGACCCAAGGAATCTGATGGTGAACTTGGATTTTAGTTTTGACTATGTTTGATTAGGCAAGTTGCACAGACACCCAAATTAGGGAAAAATCCCGTCTGAGACTATTCAAGGTCAAAATAGGTTCTGATTTTCAAACCAAGGGTAATAAACCTCTCATAATATTTTTCTATAACTTTTAGGAGGTTTATATGAATTTTATTCTGACCAGAACCTCTTCAATCTAAGCAGGTCTGAAATTAGGATTTTAGTGTGTTGTTTTGGTTCTTGAAATGCATGAAAAACTATTTCTGTTTATGTGGATCCACTCTTTGGACTTTAATGCTCAATTGATCTTTAATTAACCCCTAACAAATCCCATGGTTACTTTGCATTTATGATGTGATGTTAAAACTGCAGAATTAATCCTATTTTAATATTCTCTTCTCTTAATGGATTTGAGTGAAATTACTATCCTTAGGCAATGATTTAGGACCATTTGTCACTTGATTTCAACTAATTCAAGTTAGTTATGGCTAATGATGGTGTTACCATCATACCCCCATGCCTAAGTTTTGCTAGTTCCTAGCAAAATCCTATGGAAAGACTTAGATCTCTAGACCATGTTTTTGATGTTCAGATGCCTGATTTGTGCCTTTCTAGAAATTAGATCAGAATGCCAACAATAGGCCTAGAGGTACTCAAGTACCAGCCAAGATCCAGACCAGACCACCTTCAGCCTGGGTCTACCGCGAAGGTGCGAAGGTTTCTAGGGCCCGCAAAAATTGCCCAGAGGTTCGTTGACCCCAGCAGCTAAAGCACCCATGCGTTAGACGTATTGAGTCCAGGTTCTGTTTGCCAATGCATTTTGATAAGAGTGCAATAGAGAAGGATTTTTCATTTTGAGAGTTTTCCCTAGATCCAACCTTGAATTAGCTTTAAACACATCTATATCAGATTCCTTATCTCCACCATCAATCCTCGAAGGGTTCCTCGCTTTTAATGCTTCGGGATAGCATCGCCCATGGCAACCCCAGAACCTTGGCTTATGACACTTCAGGATAGTGCCGCCCATGGTGTTCTATAGCTAAGTTTAGGCCTTAGTAATCAACATTTCAGGATAATCCTGCCCATGGTACTTAAACCAGCACAAGGTGCTTGCATGCCCCTGATAAGATATTTAGATATCCTAGGAGACAAGCATTGAGGAGATGATATGTTAATATGCATCTTTGAGGGGAATATTCCACCTTTCTGCATCGGGAACTCGTCTAATCAACTTATGTCTTCGAGCCGCTCCTAAGCTAGATCTTCGAGATAGCTTTTCATAACATAACACTTTTTTCATTATCTCTTCGTTAAGCGTACTGAACCAGACTAGTGTGTGTATTTTGGTTGCTTAGGTTACCAAGTCCCATAAACCAAAGGGTAGGCAACAGGGCCAAATAATCCCTAAGCCTTAGACCTACTACATCAGCTTCACACTTTCCTCAACCTCTTGAGGACTAATTTGGATCTTAACTGATACATGAGTGTTTAAGCCCTAAAACAAGCCTAAGAGGCCTAAGATTAGCACTCATTACTAATCTCCTTATCTCTAACACTTCAGGACTTAATCCTTATTTTGATTTGGTCTAGAACTTAAGTAAATCTCATAACCAATTGCTATGACTATCAAATTTTTTTAATTTTTGCTCCTTTTTGACATCTTGCATTTCCTCCTCTTTTCCTCCTCAAGAAAGATTTCAATCATTTCTCAAAATTTTCCTCCCCTTTCTCCATTTTTTTTAATATGTATTTTTTTGTGAGAACCCCTCAAAGAATTGGATTTCCATTTGTCTACACTTTAACACCCCCCGATGCCTAAGTTTTGCAATGTCCTCATTGTAAACTAGGAGGGTGCAAATTCAGCTTTGTTCATTATTTAGAACAGGGTCAAAGGGTGGGTGAACGGGTCGGGATGACTATTGCAGACAATTTCAAACTTTAATACAAGTACCAAAGGTGGAGTCGGTTGTTCTAAAGTTGAACCCTCAAGTGTAATAGGAGTGTAGCTCAAAAGAATGATCAGAAGGGTCTCAAATTTTTTTGGAGTGACGGGTTGCCTCCCATTAAGTGTTAAATTCAATGCCTTCAGCTGAGCAGAAGGTGGTCAAGGAGAAGGGGTGGTCAAATAAGAGGAATTTTGTAGAATAAGCACCTTGATGAGTAGTCTGGTTGGTCTAACCAAGTGCTTGTTCAGATCAACAGGCTGATGATGCAGATCAAACCCAATCAGTTTGGTGAGTTGATGGATGTGAATCAATAGATGTGGAGCCCACTAGATGCTATGTGGCTCGAGAAGATGTGGAAATGCAAATCATGGGTTTGGCTAAATCAGTTCAACCTGCTTAGAGTAGGGGTCCTCAGAAGACAATGGATCAGTGAGGAATGTAGGAATCCTATTGGTGGGATCAGAAAAGGATAAGGCATGATTCTCGGTCTGATCAATGTTTGATTCCTTATCAAAAAATGGAGGTGAATCATATGCAACCGGATCAGAGGGAGGTGAATCAGAGTAAAAGTTGATTCTGGTGGTGGGCCGGGGTTGGGATCGGATTTTGACAGGCTCTGTGATAGATGTGGCTGCTTGGAGGTTCAAATCATTGGCCTCAGCATCAGAATCAAAGAATGGGTCATGGATGTTGAGGTCGTAAACTGGCTCATAATCATCTGGAAACAAAGGTTTTCTGAAATCAAAGTAGGATTCGAAATCATCAGAGAATTTGCAAAAATTAGTTTCTAAACCTGATTCAAGATCTAGATTTCCACCATAGAATAAATGGTGATTCATGAAATCAACAACCTGACTTTGATCTAACTTAGTCTCAAATTCCAAGCTTAAAGAGGTGTCCTTAATAGGCATAGGCTCGGGTTCTTGGCCCTTAGGTAGATCCAATCAAATCCCAACTTTTCCAACTCCTTTGCTTCTGTATCGTAAATTGGTGCAACTTCCAAAATATCAATTCGTTCTTCTAAGGAGTCTGGAGAGGTATAACCATCAAATACGAGCCCAAAATCATAATTCATATCTAAAATCTGGTTCTCATTACATTGGTATTCATGATCATTCCAAATAGGCTCAGATCTAGATTCTAGGTTAGGGGTAGGAATTGGGTTAGTAGAATCTGGACTTGGCTCTATTAGGATGTTAGAATCACTCTCGAGGATTACTTTAACAGAATAAGGTGCAAGAATTACATCCTTGAGAGGTTCTAATTCAGGCTCATTATAGGTGTTTGGGAAATCAAGGCATGATGGACCAGCTTCATGGCTCTTTAAGGCTAGTTCATAATTGGGAACACCTACAATTGGATCCACCCAACCAACATCAAGATTAGATATATCCTTTTGCACAAAGTTTGAATCAGATTCCATTTGGGTTGGTGGTCCACAACAACCTTGATTTTCAAACCCTAGCTCTGGGAAATCATATTGATCTTCAACATTGCTCCAAGATGTCTCATCAATTTCTGAATGTTGATATGGGTATTTTTTATTAATGGCTTGTTGTAATGTATTTAGCATATAACCATGTTTCTCAATGTGACTGTCGTGTATCTCACAAAGTTGTGGATTTGACAAACATTGTATATACTCAATATTGTGCAATCTCTCTAATTCAATTTATTAAGTCATTAGAGAATCCTAGGTTGAACCATGTATCATTTGTGTAAATATCATTCTGGCATGGTTCATAATGTGGATTGTTGTTTCTGACACATTAACCTAAATGTTCCTAGATGGATGAGGTTTTGTAACACTCATCATGATGTCTAAGAGTAGCCTCAATCATTTTCTCTTTCATGCTCATTTGGGATTTAGGTTTCCTAAATAGTCTTCTTATATTGTCAGGTTGCATTTTCAAATCAGGTGGTGGATCAGGATGTAGAATCAAATTTAGGTCCAGATCAAATTGATTAGATTAGATTAGAAATTCCACAGAATAGCAACTCTACTGGAGGCCTCTAGGTCAAACATAGGACCTTTCTTATGTATGTGCTCTAGAGAATAGATGAGGGACTGAATGTTTATTGAACCCAATCAAGGCACCTAAAGATTTTTGGATAACTAAGTCTATTTCGAGGCGGATGATACCTCTAAATCAGAAATCCACACCCAAGAATTACTTGGGCAACCAAGAAGGGAAAGCCCTACAAAGACCCTACAAGATAGAGCATCCCCACAGGTTATAGGGTTTCCCCCACTCGACCTTCTTTGTCATTGCAGTTTCGAGTAGACCGGAATGTGCGAATTTGAAACCTTAAGTCTACTAATTTTAGTCCTAATTTGTGCCTTGAATTTTACTTGATTTAGAAGTTGATTCAATTTGTGACCTAATTTGGAGGTTGATTGACCCACAAAGTAGACCTGACCTACCCTAAAGATTGAGGATAAAATTTGGGTCATGACCCAAAACCACCCTGAATTGACTCTCAGGTTATTAGATCCAAATTTTAGAGTTCAAGTGAATTTAGAGCCTGATTTTAGGGCTTTCTTGAATAGATCTTTTCAACCAAGGGCTTAAGTAGCACACAAATGTGGGAATGTCAATTTCCTTTAATGCAGGAAAATGTGTACTAACACTTCACAACCCTAAAGTGGAAACCCTAATTGGCTCTATTTCCAAGTCCAATTTGATCTCAAATGTAACACCTTGGACTCAAACAAGAAAGTGAGTAGTCCAAGATGTCGAGAATTTAAGCATAAATCCCTAATAGGTATAGAAAATCAAGATGGGGATTTTCTAATCAAATCGTCTCAGTCTTCAATTAGATATAAATCAAGTTCGCAAATTAGGAAACTTTTGCCTTTAAGTGGCAATTACTAGAAAAATAAGGCAAGTGGATCCTAATTCATTTGTTTCCTTTTTCTTTTTCCCAAGATTAGGAGGTTGATTAGGGAAGAAGAAAAATATTACCTGCCCTTGGTGTGGTTGATTGCACGGAAGATCTTCTCATGATGTACCTCGCAAAATCACAGAAAAATAAATAGGGCAAGTTAGTAATAAGCTCAATCAAATAAGATAAGACTAGCGGTGAATTACGCATTGCTTCCTGACAATAGTGCGGATCCTAATTCATTTGTTTCCTTTTTCTTTTTCCCAAGATTAGGAGGTTGATTAGGGAAGAAGAAAAATTTTACCTGCCCTTGGTGTGGTTGATTGCACAGAAGATCTTCTCATGATGTACCTTGCAAAATCACAGAAAAATAAATAGGGCAAGTTAGTAATAAGCTCAATCAAATAAGATAAGACTAGTGGTGAATTACGCATTGCTTCCTGACAACAGTGCCAAAATGTTTAGATGCAAAAGTCATCTTTTAGAAATATGCATCATATTATAGGACAAAAATCATAACAACACTTAAATTTATAAAACTCGAAATCAAGAAATGAGTTCGAGGTTGTTCGTAGGGAGCAAATGTGGAATTCACGACACTAATCATAATTAGAAATAATGAGAACAATAATAAGTGGAAATCAAGATTTTCAATAAATAATCTACTCAAAGAAATGTATTCAATAATAACAATAGTATCTCAAGAAATCAATGAGACAAAAAGAATATCAAACCCTGAAAATGATGATTTAGATCACCAATTATATCCCACATTTAAGCACATATTCAATGTAAGCAATTAACTAAAATTTTCCAACAGTGGCTTCAACCACTTAATTCTCGTAATAAGTCCACAATATCAGAGTTCCAAGCCAAAGCCAAGAATAGAGCACAAGTAACCAAGTAACGTCACAGCACAAGGGACGTCTGACCTTAGGGTCAAACGACTTAAGCCGGTCAGCACAATTAATAAACACACATGAATTCATGATAAATTGCTTATTTATAATAGTTCCTAGGTTTAGCATTGCATATCATGTTATAAATATTGCATAACATTCATTACATGACATTTAGGATAGTTATATGTTTTGTATATTAATTCCTTCATTTTATATGGCCAATAGACAGTGCGACATCCTTACGGACTTTGGATAAAAAATCCGACCATACGGATGGATTTGGAGCAATGATCGCAATCCGACAATGTAGAAATCACCTAGATTTGAGCACTGTGGCATCCTTTGCAAGCAATGAAGTGTGGACGGTTCAGATGGTGCCACATGGCACCATCTGGAGTGCCCAAAGCCACCCGCCACATCTTCAAAGGCTGCCCATCAAGTGATCTCAGTCGTTGGATGAAAATCCAATGGCTAAGATCTTGTCACACCACGCAGGTGCAAACTCCTCCTCGAGATGCACATGTAGGCTTTGCAGAGCAGGTGGAGAAGTAGTTTGCAAGGGAGGGGTGTGGGTTCGAATCCCTGTAGCCCCCCCATTCTCAACCCAGCACGCATGCTTGCGCACGCCAGCAAGCACCAGCAGTGCGCATGCATGCTCGCACGCCAGTGCATGCCAACGCACACACTAGCGGGCTACTGCGCAATCCGCACGCATGAACAGGCACAGCACAGCGTAGCGCCAGTGGAGCATGGGGAGGGCACATGCTCGGTTGGCGCCAGCCTATAGCGATGCATGAGTTGGACATACAACGATGCTTACAGCCATCGCTAATTCTTCGCGTGCTAGCAAAGCCAGCTGTGGGCGTGAGCTGGCATGGGCTGTCTACAGTGACACTTCCAACGATGGCCTGGAAGTCATTAATGGTTCCATACCTGTTTTTGCCTCTTCTACTCCGCTATGAAAGGACCTACGCCCCCTCCCTTCCAAGCCATCTCTACCTACTCTGCTCCCACCTACTCCCAAGCTCTAGCAAGCCTACCAATGCTCTGTTAGAGCTTGCTCTCAAGCTCCCAAGGTGCCTATTAGTATAGCGAACCTTTGCCCCACCAAATACTCCTCCAACTTCCCATCCCCAATCATAGGTCTCCTTGGGGCAGTCTTCCTTCCTCCATTCCGGTAGTAGATCATCTCCGCCTCCTCACCTCCCTTCCGGAGCCATGCCGAAGCTTTCCTCTAGCTGACATCCTCCTACATCTCACCTCCGTCGTCCCTCTCCTCACCTCCTTTGTCCAAGCTTCAGCCAGGCACCGTCTTCTCACTGAACAGCCGCTTCGAGAGATTTATTCTCGCCCCCATCTCTTTTTATGCTTTCATAGTTTATTATAATTGACATTGGAGTGATATATATATCAGATTTGTTCCATATCTCTTGTGATTCATTCTACTTGTCTTCTTTCAAAAATACAAAAAAAATAACAAAACCCTAAAATACCAAAAACAAACAAAATGAGGCATGGATTTCAGTTAAAGTAAAACTTCGCCTTTCTGTGTTCGACTCGGGACTCCCTTGGAGTTTCAGTATAAATTTTATTTGATCACAAGTTTTGTAACTACGACGACGGGTTACTTGTAACCCTAATTTCTAACTCGCGAAACCCATGATATCATTTTGATGTCATTGTCGGGGAGGCAACGCTCTTTTGTTTTTTTTTCTGCCTTAGCTAACTTTTATCTCACTTTTTCTCTGATCTTACTGTGATTACAGGTACTTTTTTAAGGCAGGCTAAAGTGGTTAGATCGGAGAAAAGTGCAGATGAAGGCTTTGTATGTGTCCCCCACACTACCCCCACCTTAGTTTTCATTCCATAACAGATGGGAACACCATCATGAGCCCTAACTAGCTCATTTTGACCTAGAAAAGAGAATAAAAGGTCCTACATAACCTAGAGAAGGGCTTAACCCAAGGAATAACTATTCTGAGAAGAAAATAAGAAACAAAGGGTAAAACCACAATTTTACCATTGCAGGATTTCTCAGGGACTAAACATAGGTCAACTAATCTTAACAAGATAAAAAGTGGGATGGTTCAGTCAGAAAAGGATTAAAGTGAGATTTGGGAATTAAATGACATCTTGTAATCCTAAAACAAATCCACTTAATTCAATAAGGTTCTGGTCAGGATAAAAATCAACTAAATCCTCTAAATTATGGAAAAGTATCTCATAGGGTTTAGAACCTTCAATTTGGCCTTTGGAACCTATTTTGACCTAAATAGAGGTCCTAGCTAATTATTTGCCCTAATTGGAGTTTTTGTGTAAAATATCCAGTCAAACGTGGACAAACCTAATATCAAACTTCACCATTGGATTTCTTAGGTCCAAATTAGGTTTGTACCAAAATTTGGACCTAAGGGGAGCTCACCTTTATCTACTTTGCAAAACAGTCCACCCAATTACATTTTAACCCCTAGCTTTTGAAAATCATTGCAAAGACCCCCTTAGCTTCCTCACCATTATTTGCAATTAGGTCCCTCCACCATTACAGTGGAGGAGTCCTACTCCGGTGAGGATTCTAGAGGGTATTTCTCCCCGATTCCTCAGAGATCCCCTCTCAGATTTGAAAGGGAGATCCTCTGAGGAATTCCCTATCATCTGAATGCAATTTCCAGTCTTGATTCGCATCCAATCTCTCGTGCGAACGCTCGAGAGACATGGGTATCTCTCGCACAGTCCTACTCCAGCGAGGATTCTTGTGCTTGGAAGCTTGCCTTCCAAGCTCAAGAACCTCTGCTAATACTTATAAAAGATCCCTTGACCCTGACGATCAGATTCAGCTTAATTTGGTCGGAGTAAACCCTCCAATTTCTTCTCTTCTCCTCCGGCCAAGCGTCCAACAAGCTTTGACTCCTCCTCCTCCTCCTTCTCGCCACTCTGCCACAATACCAGTGGCAAAGCTGTCTTCACCTCCTTCCTCCACGTCGTGTCGTACCAGCACTGCGCCCAATACCCCTTCGTCGTCGCCGTTCCCTCTTCACTAGCACCTTCGTCTCCGACGGCGGTAGGTATGTGCCAGCCGCTCTCCTATCTCCCTTCGTCCCTAAGTAGGTTAAAACTCTTCCTCTCTCTCCTCTCTTCATTTCCCCTTCTTTATTTCTATTTTCAACCCCTCAACACCACAAACCATCACCATCTTCTCCACCTTCGGCAGACCACCGGCGAGGTGTCTCCGCCACATCCATTGATCCATCCACCTCGCCAGACTCCTCAGAACCTCCACCATCTTCCACTGACCACTTTCCCCATCTCCATCGACCACCATACCCTCCATAAACTCCCCCGACCACACCCATCACAACGGCCATAGAGCGACCTAGGCACGCATGCCTAGGCCACCCCACAGCCACCCACCCACCTAGACACCATCACTGTGCCACAGTGAAGCTGCCTATGTGGTTTAATGAGGCTGCAAGGCCATATTGATTGATCACAGGATCGAGCCTCCATCGCCATTAGCGTAGACTCGAAGAAGCTCCAAAGCTCGCTCCAGGCAGTTGCACTCCAGGTCTTAGGTCCCAGGTGATGCGGATTCACCTCATGCACACATTCATCCAGGAAATTGGCTTTGAGAGGCGTCACAGCTGCATCAATTAGGAAAAGCAACCTCTTGTAGGTGCGCAAGAAGCAGGTGGGACTTTAGTCCCACCTCAGAAAGTTTCGTGCGTGGTAAGCGATATAAGTTGAATTTGTGCTATGGGCTGGTTGCCTCCAAACACGGGCTGAGGTCCCCTCGCCCACTCATTCTCCTTGTCTACGACGCACGCTCTGCGGACCTGGCTGCTTGACCCATTTACCCTGCACTCCTCGCACACCACCCACGTTGGTGCACCTGGACCTGGGTGCACGTAACCCAACCTGAATATCCGATTGGCTCTGTGAGAGCAAACCTAAGAGAGAAAAGAGAGAGAGTATACGTGGTGGAGGGTAGGGGTAGGTTTTACACTTGTGTGTGCAGGGAAAGGTAGAAGGGAGAGGAAGCTACTACCGCAAAGGAGCTAAGGAAGAAAAGCATAGGACGCTAAGTAAGGAAGGAAGAAGAGGCACTGTAGTAGAGAGAGTGCAGCTGAAGAAAAGGCAAGGGCTAAGAAAGCAAAGGTAAAGAAAGAAGGAAGACTAAGGAAGCAAGAAGAAGGAAAAGCAAAGGGCTGAAGCTGACGAAGGTAAGGAAGAAAAGAAAAGGCACTGTAGCAGAGAGAGTGTGGCTGAAGAAAAGGCAAAGGCAAAGTTGAAGGAAAGAAATCAAGGAAGAAGAAGAAGATAAAGAAGAAGAAAGAGGAAGCTAAGGAAGGAAGAAGCCAAGCACCAAAGCAAGAAGAGGGAAAGAAGAGCCAAAGCCAAGGAAGAAGAAGGAAGGAGAAATCAAAGAAGAAGAAAGAAGGCACGGCTAAACTAAAAAGAGCTAAAGTCAGGGAAGATCCAAAGAAGAAAGTCAAAGAGGAAAAGAAAGAAAAGAAACCAAGAAGCAGAAGGCAGAGAAGGAAAGAAGAACCAAGAAAGAAAAGAAGAGGAAGCTAAAGAAGAGAGCCAAGAGAACAAGAATCAACCTTTTTATTCTATTCCTCTCAATTTCTCTTTTATTGCTACATTTTAGTATTCATAAACTCCTGCATTATATTTTGAAGTAGATTTTGAGTAACTTTAAGTGTTCAAATTCCATCTATTGAGATTAGTGAATAAATTCCATTTGCTCCTTGTGTTCGACCTCGGACTTAACATTCGAGTAATAAAAATTCTTATTTGTTTACAAGGCGATTTCAACTATACTACGACGCAATACTTATTTTATAAAACAGATCTCGCCCTATGTTAAACAATAACCTAATAACTCAAACCCAAATCAACTTAGGTGCCGTTTATAAACCCTAGGATAGATTTGGTTGTTTGTTTGCCACCTTCACTCACCTCGCCATCCACATAAATAAAAAAAAGTGTTATCTGATTGTGGGATTTTTCTAAAAGAGACATACCTTAACACCCACAACTCTCGACTTAAGGTGCACCACTCCACTTTGATTCTACTACTTAACAGGGATCTAACCTGTGGACTCGGTACACTTCAACTCAAAACAAATGAGTAGAAATCTGATTAGGCTAAGACATTGTGTGCCTTATTATGTGGTGCGAATAGGCCAATTGATTGATTTTTTTGGGCCGCACCACTCAAATTAAAAGTGATTCATCAAGTAGCTTGCCACTTAGCGTTGATTCTTAGGGCTGAACCAGGCACTCTACATTTTTTCTCTGATTTCTAAAGGAATATATCATCACTAGTGCTTGCAAACTTAAAGTGTTCTCCTAAACTTGATTGAATATACCTAAGATTAAACCTAAATGCTATTAAGCAAGATTCGAACCCTAAAACTCACCTCATCATTAATAATTTTACTTGAAAACCTCTTGGTTGTGCACATTCACACATTCTCAAATAAATCATTAAGGGCACAACCCATTAAGGGCCCATCACATTCTAGAGCACCAATTTCCCAAGCTTAACTAAAATCAATTAGACGTTGGCCCTAAGGGTTCATTCGCTCGTCGGGATTCAGATTGAGACTATTCATGATTAACCTGCTTATACTAGTCAATCTAATGTCTAGATAGGGGAGTAGCGTCAAACGACTATGGCTGGGGGGTACACTAAGAACCGAAGGTGCAAGCCAAAGGAAAAACCTTCTCCCCAGTCCCTCCTTCTAATTGGTTGGATTGCCTGGACATAAGTAGAGTAAATCGTCCATAATCTTAGGATGAATTATGAGAGTCAGTAGACCTTAGGCTACCACATCTAAGGATAGCTTGTATTCATGTGCTGCAGGGTTCCCTCTTTTCCCCATTCTTCCGACTTCCGTCCAGTGTATGCTTGGAAGGAGGTCATTGAATCCTAGATTAAAAGGACCTTTAGACCATTCCAGGAGGCGAAGGTTGAGCTATAGCCAAGCAGATCCCATGGCTGATCAACAACCACCTCCCTTGCCCCCGAATTAGCAGGAGCTGATTCAGAGGTAGTTGGAAGAATTGCAGCAGATGTAGCAAAGGTTCCAACGTATGAATGGTCAGGACACTTGGCCCTTGAAGGATTTTTATTATCCTTCAAACTATGGGGAATGTCCTGGCATCATGATTCCCGTGGAGACATAGAAATGAAGCCCCAAGTCTTAAGCTTGGTTAAGCATTTTCATGGGCTTGGCTTGGAAAACCCATTCCAGTACTTGGAGGATCTACCACTCTGGTTCTGACCACCAAAGCAAGGAATGTGAACGAAGAGCAAATGATCATGAGGCTCTTCCCCCACTCTTTTAGGGATAAGGCCGCACATTGGTACTGGACTATAGGGAGGACGATTGAAACTTGGGTTGCTCTTAAGTTAGCTTTCTTGAAGAAATTCTTCCCTATCGGAAGGACCAATGCCTTGTGTTGAGCGATTATTACTTTCACCCAGCGGCCGGGGAAACCATTTCATGGTGCCTGGGAGTGATTCTAGGAACTTTTGAGGAAATGTTCACACCACGAGGTGTCGAGATGGCAACTCATGCAGATTTTCTATCACGGGTTGGTGGAGCAACTCCGTAATCACGTGGACACTTCCTGCGGAGGTAATTTCCTCAACAGGGATGCAGATAGCACATACGACCCATTTGAGGAAATGAGCGAGAACTCAATTAATCACGCCTCCATGGATGCATTCAATTGGTCCCAACAACCTAGGTCAAGTGCTAATGTGATCCAGGATTCTCATTCATTTGATATGGAATTAATTTGTAATAAACTAGATAAAATGGACTTGGTTGCTAAGAAAATGGAAGAATGGATGTCTGGGAATTCAGGAAACACTTCTATACCTACTCAATCCCAAAATTCAGGATTCCATTTCTCATGAGCTCCCACGGGGTGGGAGTTCGTGAACCAACTTGAATTGGCTCAACTTGTGAGCCAGGATTTCTTGAAACCTTATGGGTTCCAAACTGGGGCCTTTGATCTTAATTTTTCAGATCCTTCATTCTCTCCATCCTTAGCCTATGAGGATGTGTATGCAATGCAGGAGAACGTTAGGTCCAACCCATATTCCAATACTTATAACTAAGGTTGGAGGAACCACCCTAACTTCTCCTCGAAAAGTCAGGGGCAACAAACCCAAACTCGACCCAGCAACTATGCATCTCAAAGACCTATGGGTCAGGGTCAAGTATACACTCAGTTGCCCCTGAGATTGGTTACTCAGCCATCTTGGAATGTCAAACAATCTACAGGGCAGGATGAGTTAAATTGGCAGATGGTAGAAATGCAAGGGTTCATTCTTCAGCTTATGCAGCAAATGAAGACATCATTGGATAACTTGCAATCCGGGTTAATTGCTAACACCTGAAAACCCGGATCCCTACCATCTTAACCCGTACCCAACCTATGTAATGTGCAAAATCAGGGCAATAGAGCCCAAGGGTATGGGAATCAAGGGGACCCACATGCTCAGGTGGTTGAGCAGGGTCCCTCATCTTCTTCTTCTGGTTACATGACCAACCAAATCCCTCCAATCTTCACTAATCCACCTCAAGACCCAAACCCTTATGCCTCTACAAACTTTGTCACCTTGAGAAGTGGGAAGCAAACCCAGAACCCTGAATTACCTTCTAGAAGTCAAAGCCCTGGGGAGATTGAAAAAGAGGAGGTTGAAGAAGACATTAAGGCCCAAGGACCAGAAATTGAAAATACCACCCATATCCCATTCCCTGAGGCCCTATTGAAAACTAGGAAGAAGAAAACCATAGACAACAATGAGGAGTTCCTGAATTTATTCAAGAGTGTAGAGATAAATATTTTACTCCTCAATGCTATTAAGCATATCCTGGCTTAAGCTAAATTCTTGAAAGAACTGTGTACCCAAAAGCGTAAGCCGAGAGAACCCACTCCGAGGAAGGTGATTCTCTCTGAGCAAGCAAGTTCTGTTATCCTGCATTACCTTCCTTAAAAGAAGAAAGATCCAGGTGCCCCTTTGATATCATGTATTATTGGGGAATACACTTTTGATAGGGCACTATTGGACCTAGGTGCATCCATCAACCTAATCCTGACATCTCTTTATGAGAGGTTTGGGTTAGGTGAACTCAGGCCAACCTCAATAACGCTACAATTAGCGAATCGATCTATCACCACACTGAGAGGCATTATTAAGGATGTAATTGTCAAGGTCAAGGATTTCTATTTTCCTATAGATTTCCTTGTTCTCGACATGGATGTACTTAATGATTTGAGGAACACGCCCATCATTCTAGGGCATCCGTTCCTAGCTATCGCCAAGGCCAACATAAACTGTGAAAGCGGTAGTATGGAGGTCGCCTTTGGGGATAAGAAATTTACTCTGGATATGTTTAGGGCAATAAGAGGATTTGAGGATTGTGGATTCATTGAGGAGCTCAAGGATCAGGATCTTGAGACTTGTATGACAATCAGTGCACTCGAGGACTCCACCAGCTAGCGAACCTAACCCACAACCTGCTGTGGTAGACCTGTCACATCCTAAAGAGGCTATTGATTTTGTTCATTTCCAGCCTCTTCCACTGGATCGTCCTGATGAATCTTCATCAGCATCCTCCCTACCTTCTATTCTAAACCCACCCCAGCTAGAATTAATACCATTGCCCAAAAATTTGAAATATGAGTTCTTAGGACCTGAAAACACGCTCCCTATAATTATTAGTGCTGAGTTGACTAAGGAGAAGAATCGAGGTTAATTAAGGTCCTTAAGAACAACAAGAAGGCAATTAGTTGGACCATCCACGACCTTAGGAAGATCGAGCCATCTTATTGTAATCATCGTATTTTCATGGAAGATTGATCCTGCCCTTCTCGCAAAATGCAAAGGAGACTAAACTTGAATATGTGAGATGTGGTCAAGAAGGAGATAATCAAGTGGCTCGATGCTAGGATTATTTACCCAATCTCGGATAGTCCGTGGGTTAGTCCCATTCAGATTGTACCTAAGAAGGCAGGAATAACCATTATGACTAATGAGAAAGGGGAAACCTTCACCACTCATTCAGCTTCTGCTTAGAGAGTCTGTATTGATTATAGGAAGCTAAACACAGCTACTAAAAAGGATCACTTTCCCTTGCCATTCATCAATCAAATCCTTGAAAGGTTAGCTGGGCAAAAATATTTTTGCTTCCTGGACAGTTATTTGGGATGTAGCCAAGTCCCTATCCATCTCAAAGACCAGGAAAATACAACTTTCACATGTCCCTACAGAACCTTTGCTTTCCGTAGAATGCTGTTCGGGTTTTGTAATGCGTTTGCAACTTTTCAAAGGTGCATGATGGCCATCATTTCTGACATGGTGGGAGTTTGTCTTGAGGTGTTCATGGATGATTTCTCCATTTTCGGAGATTCTTTTGAGTCCTGCCTAGCTAACCTGGAATTGATCTTCCAGAGATGCATCAAAACACGGCTGGTCCTTAGCTGGGAAAAGAGCCACTTTATGACTCAGGAAGGCATTGTCCTGGGTCACGTGGTCTCTAGTCGGGGTATTGAAGTTGATAAAGCTAAGGTAGATGCTATCTCTAGACTTCCTCCACCCACATCTGTAAAACAGATTCACTCTTTCCTTGGGCATGTGGGTTTTTACAGAAGATTCATTAAGGATTTATGGAAGGTTGCTCGGCCCTTGAGTAATCTAGCCAAAGACACACCGTTCAAGTTTGATGAACCTTGTTGTAAGGCATGTGATTTATTAAAAATGGCAGTCACTTGTGCCTTGGTGTTGCAACCATCAATCTGGACAGCCCCATTTGAGATTATGGCTGACACATCGGATTATGCCATCGGGGCTGTCTTGGGTCAAAAGATTGAGAAAAAACCTTCTATGATTTACTACAATAGCAAGACTCTGGATGAGGCCCAGAGGAACTACACCATTACTAAAAATGAATTGCTAGCAGTAGTTTTCACTTTAGAAAAATTCAGGGCTTATCTGTTAGGTTCTCATGTCATCATCTATATTGACCACTCGGCCTTGAAACATCTCTTGGCCAAAAAGGATGCCAAACCCTAGCTTATTCGCTGGATTCTGCTGCTTCAAGAGATCGATCTTGAAATCAGGGATAAAGCCGGGGCACAAAATGTAGTGGCGGATCACTGATGAGAAGCTCAACATGGTCTCTAATTACCCCTAATTAATTAGTCTTCCTAGTTAATTAGCTAAGAATATGTAAATATATGAGTTAATTATTAAATAAGGGATAAAATAGTAAAGGACATTAAAATAAGTTTAAAATGCTATACTATTATCCAATTAATATTATTAATAATTTAATTAATAAGTGGACTTGAAATATCATCAGTAATTTATCTAATTAATGTGTTAACTAACTTAAGTATAATTTATGCCTAAGTATGTAACAACTTAAGAAACCTTAATTAAATAAATTAAGCTAAAAAGGTCAAAAATGTAAATTCAAGGTTTAAATATAATAATTGTCTTATTTACAATCATATATAAAAGGTTGAAAAAGATTTAAATTAAAATAAACCTTGAAAGCCTTAGTTTAGATTTTAATCCTTATGTTTTATTTCAATCGAGTCCTTATTCTTCACCTAGGTCCTCAATTTTCATTATAGGTAAGTCCCTGAAAACTTCTACTTCTTTCTTCCTTCTTCAACCTTTTCGACGGCTGATGATAGGAGGTGCATACACCCATCGATCACCGCAAATCTGACGTCCTTCGTTCCTTTCCAAACTCCTGGAGCTTGTGCTCACCATCCTCTTTTCATCCATCGGTCTAGATGAAGCTGCAATCCTATTTTAGGGTTGAAGTTAACCTTACCGGCGTAGGAGAAGACGCCAGTGGTTACTTCACTCCTATACCTTTCTCCATCCAGATACATCCTCCTCAACCACCGCAACCTATAAATACCCCTCCACACCCTCGATTTCAAGAGTTAGCTCCCTTCCCTCTTCTTCCACTGAGCTAACAGATAGGCTATTCCCTCCAAAATCTAGCAACCTTCCTCCGCTTCCTCCGTCTTCCTCCGTTCACCTTTGCTCGCTCTGGATCTCCGCCGATGTCCGCTGAGTCTTTTGAAGCAGTGCTGAGGCTGGATTTCCTTTACTTCACTCTGCGTACACCCACTGAACTTCTTTCCTCACCCCTCTGATTTCCTCCTCCATTAAGGACCTTTGACGGAGATCTTCTTCCCCCTTCATCCAAGTAACAGTAGGATAGGTAAGTAGTTTAATTAGAGTAGTTAGTTAGGTAGATTAAACAGACTTAATGTCAGATTTTCAATCATCTTCCTCAGCTCCGGTGAGCTCGTTGAGCTTGACTGGAGCATTCTTTTGTCTTTTTAAAACATCAATCACCTTCCTTAATCTCCCATGATCATTTCTAACACCTTAATTCCTTGATTTGAACACCTATTTGCCTAATCCACCTCTACCTTCACCAGCTACTTCCACTATCCACGGCGGAAGTATCTGAGGATAATTCACCTCCACTGTGGCCCTCCACCACTTAACCATCACTTAAGGGCCCCTATCTTCACTTTAATTTGAAAAATAATCATTTATTAAATAAATGCCTAAATTCCATACACTCTCCTGAGCTCGCTATCAATGGCGGCTTAGGAGTTTTTCCAACTAATCAACCACCTGTACACCATTGCCACACTTCACTAACATGATCTCTCCACTCAATCAAGTGAGAGAACATGTCCTGAGTTTGAACAAACTCAAAAAACACTTTTTATGAATTCACTGTATATCATTTATTTTAATCACCAATTGAGCCAATTGATGAGCTTCTGAGGTTCCTTGCAACCTCAGAAAACTTTTTAGACCCTTAATGGCATGTTTTTTTCTCTTTTGTACACTGTCAGCCATTTTCTAGACTCACCGAAGCTCCGGCGAGCTCCAGCGAGTTAAAAACACTCTTTAGCCTAAGGAACTTCTTAAGAAGCTCCAGATTGCTTATTTGAGGACTAGGGATTCTATCTTGATGGTTATTTTGCTGATTGGAAGTCTGGAGCTAGATTTAGACTGTTGTCTTCTCCAACTCTGGTGGAGTTGGAGAGGTGTCTCCGTTAGGGTTTAGGAAGTTTTGAGAGGTTCAGAAGCAAGAGTGAGGATCATAGAATTCATCCCAACCCTTTGATTTATTAGAAGATCTTTAACTTGTTCTGTCGAACAAACCCATCTTAGATCTCAGGCGACAGACCTGAAACACTAGGTTTCTTGGGTGAAATTCCTCTCTGATATCCTGAACATATTTCTAAGGTTAAACAGGAATGATTTGAAGTGTTTAATTCATCTGATAATGTTCAATTTAGAAAGTCAAATCTCAAGGTTTAATTGTCAACCATAGGTCTGATATGTGGATTTAGGATTCAGTGAGAGGAATTGATGAGTTCAATTTGTTCCTGGGATGAATTTAAATAGATCAAATTCAATTTGGATGAATTCTAATCAATCTTATAGAAGAATTAGATTATTGTACAATTTGGGTTGTTTTTGAACCCAAACTGACGTTAGTGTGTTTTTGATCTATTTCAAATGAAAAATCTGGATAGATAGATCCTTAACAACCTTTAGAGGTTGTTTGAGTTGATGAAATTAATCTTTAGCTGTCTATTGGACTAAATAGAGTGAGAACTGGAGCTCTAAAGCTCCTTAGTGAATATCTTGAGCTGCTTTGCCTTCTTGAAGCTCTTAAGAGTCTTTTCTCTTCAGTAGGTGCGGAAACACCTATTGAACTATTCAACACCTCATCTGAGGTTAAAGAGCCACCTCTGCAGACCAGAATGGTCATGGTGATCTTGACTTTTCGCCCTTCAAATAGAAGAACAAGACCTTCCTTGAGTATCAAATTGATACAGTAATCATGTAGAGTGTCCTTAGAGCTTTCCAGCGAGCCTTTATTTGCTTGCTTTGGAGCTCTGATGCAGCTGGAGTCTTCGATTGAGTCTTGGTCTAGAAGGGAATGAGATAGTCCCACATTGGCAAAGGAGGAGCGAGCACCTGTGAATAAAAGTAAAATGTGTATGGGCTTTATCGGTTGTCAGTGTTGGGCACACAATGAGCATGTGTGTGTGTGTGTGTGGGTGCGTGCGATGCGCATGCCTGGGTGTGTGTGCGCCTATGGGCTTGCGAGCATGGTCCCGTGAGGGTGTGTGCATGTGGGCCTGGGAGGCCATGGGCCGGAGAGGCTGGAGACTATGCTGAATCAGAAATAAACCAAACCTAATAAAAACTAGGCTCGGACTAGTAGGGTCTGGTCCCACCCTGAGAGGGGTGCTGTGTATCCTCGACTGGTTTGAGCCACCAACCATAAAAATAAATTTTTGGTTCAGATCTTGGGTTCAAATCGATTCTGTTCAGCTCAATTGCAAAGGAAAAGAAGGAGAAGAAGGGGAGAGCCCGTTGGGTTGAATAGAATAAAAGAAAAGAAAAGCAAAGGAAAGGTAAATAGGCAAAAGAAATGAAAATGATAAGAAGAAAGAAAAGAAAGAGAAGAAGAGATGTTAAAGAAGTATGCTCGAGATAGAAAGGTAAAGAGAAAGGAAGAGAGAGAGAGAAGGTAGAATAAGATGAAGGCTGAAGACAGAGAAGAATGAATAGTGTTGAATACGTCTGATATCTTTTTAAGACATCTAATTTCTTGTACTCTACTAATTTCTTTTGACCATAAATGATGTAATAAGGCATATATTCATTTGAATTCCTCTTTTCTTGCCTTAATCTCTTGTAAATAAGAAGAAATTAAAGAAATAAACATGTTCACTTGTTTGTAGTAGCAAATCATATGTGTAAATATGTTTTCCTTATGGAATTTTGCATGTTTTTCAATTGGAAATCCTTAAGCACGATTCATATTCTTAAAGTAAATTTAATTATAATTCTCATAAGTAGCTTAGGATTTAGTGGTGAATTCAAACTAAGTTATGCCTCCCAGCGAACGACCTAGACTCAACCAGTTAAAAGGAACTAAAATCTAAAATGTTAGGTTAACTTGACCCTATACTACTCAATTGACATGAATTCAAGTTGACCTAAGTTACTTTCTTTTGAACATAATTAAGCATAATTAACTTAATTAACTGTGTTGAGAAAGTTAATGACCATTTTAATGGCGTCGTTGCCAGGGAGGTAACTGTAGATTATATTCACCATTACTGCTTTTTAGTTGTTTTGTTTTGTACTAATTAGTCATGTTTTGTTTTGTTTTCTGTCTTCTTTTCAGGTTTATCTCTGCAGGTATTCTCAGGAAAGAAGGCAGGTTTTCTATTTCTGTTTTGTTTTTCGTTATACATACTATTGTGAGTATTTCTTTCTTAGTCTCTAGTGTAGTTTGTATTGTTGCATTTAGCTAGTTAAAAATTTTAAAAAATATAAAAATACACATACTACTTGACTAGTACCAACATGTTCTAGGCATACACTCTTAGGAGTGCATATACCTGCTAGTAGTTCTGCAATCTAACTCGGGAAAATTCTTCTTCTATTTTTCTCGCATCAGCAGGAAATCACACGCAAAACCGCGTAGATCCCTATCTTGGAGTTAATAACAAGACCATATTTTTGTTTGAAAATACTTAAAAAGAGATCACTTTACTTCTTTCTATCATTTCTTTTCAAAATGATTAAGTAAAGAAAAGAGGATAATAAAATTTGTGACTTAAATCTGTTTGCAGAATGCATGCCGATTTTATTGCTATCGTCAGTTGCATGCTATCGTGCACACAGTGCGATCACTAGAGTCACATGAGTCTAATTTTTCTATCTCTCCTCTTTGCACCTCTTAGGGCTTTGGTTGAAGATCAACAAGTTTGTCTCACTACTAGAGCCCTAGGGAGCCAGTAGTGAGCGGTCTTGATCCCAGACCTTAGGCCTTTGAGCTTTAAGTATATGCACTTGCGTAGACATGGGTTTAGGATGCGTATTTTGATACTGATATTATACTTGTTTGCATCCAAAGTATTTTGCGTATTCAAGGACTCTCTTCTTTCCTTTGAAAGAAGAGAAAAACTCGCTTTTTTGCGCTATTTTGCAGGTCTTGTTGCCATTGTTTTAGTGGTGTGAGTGTGCCTTTGCACATTTTTTTGTTTTATGCACAGGAGGCGATCCTTGAAACAGCCTCTTGTAACTCCGTTGACAGGTATTCCTAAACCAGTTGCAACTAAGCAACCAATAAATTTCCCATCTGATTCATCTATTTATTCTGCATTTGATTCTATGGATCAATTGCAAAATCAAAATCCTGAGATCCCTTCTTCTTTTGGTCAGGGGGAGATGTCGCCTTTTGATATTCATGAGGTGCTCCTGAACCAGAATCTTCGAATGCTCGAGCAAAATTGCCAAATTAATCTGTTGACGACTACTCCTAATAATTTGCAAAATCTACAAGCCCATCCTCCACCTCAACCTGAGGTGGGTTTTGATATCCCTGATTTACCGATCCCCCATCCTATGCCTCTACTCTGAGATTATTATAATCCATCTAATGCACAAGTAGAGCCTAATGTTAGGATTCCCATTGGGGAAAATGACCGAGAATTAAAGCCAAACAATATAGGTTTAATCCCACATTTTCATGGATTTGTATCCGAGGATCCATTTCAACATATTAAAGATCTTAAAAATCTATCTCAATCTCTTCGTCCTCGAAATCAGAATAGGGAAATCCTACTAATGAAAATGTTCTCTTTTAGCCTTAAAGATAAAGCTGCATATTGGTATAGAACTATTGCAAGACCAATCTCAACTTGGGCTGAACTTGAATCTTCATTTTTGAAGAAATTCTTTCCTATTGGTCGCACCAATGCTTTAAGGTGAGCTATCACAACTTTTACTCAAAATCAAGGAGAACCAATTCATGAAGCGTGAGAACACTTTCATGAATTACAAAGGAAATGCCCACATCACGACATCCCTCGTTGGCAACTAATGCACATCATTTATTACGGATTGCAAGAAGGCATTCGCAATATAGTCGATGCCTCTTATGGAGGGAAATTTCTAAATCGTGACGCAAAATCCGCTTTAGAATTATTTGAAGGGATGGCGGAAAACTCGATCAATAATGCATCTATGTCGCAATTTTCACGGGGCACTAATACAACACATCAAAATCCACATAAGGGCATTCATGAGATCGGTAATCCATCCAGTTCCAAGGATTTAGAGATTATTGCTGAAAAACTGGACAAAGTTGACATCGTAGCAAAGCATCTTGATGAGGTCTGAAATACAATGAAAACTCTTACAACTCTACTTGCTATGCATAATCCCGCACATTTACCTATTTCGCAAACTCTCACGAGAAGGGAATTTGTGAATAATCTGGATTCTAGAGATCCATCTTCCTTAGGTTTTTTATCTACTTTTGCACCAACCCAAGGAGAGACCTTTGTCCCACAATCTTTCCCACCTTTTTCCCTACCTCCTATTTTTGTGGAAAACATGCCTTATCCTTTAGATTTGAATGTCATTCAGGGATATGCACCAAGATCAAGCCCATATTCTAACTCCTATAATCCTGGATGGCGTAATCACCCTAATTTCTCTTGGTCTGACCATTCACAAAGACCATATCCGACTCAGACCAAGCAAAACCTGCCTACGTTGCCATTTCAGCAACCTAATGCGAGGCCATTTTACGCGGGTTCGCAGAACCTCATAGGGCCAAATAGAGATTCACAGCTTGACCAAATTTTGCGAGCTGTGACTGAGAGCCAGTGACAGAATGCTGAAGCTCTTGCTGAACCAATGGCAATGTTCGACAGAATTGGCTACTTAGGGGCCAAATCATGTAGTTAGCTGAATCTCATCAGCTAGGGGCCCTTCCATTCCAGCCAGTTCCAAACCCTAGGAATATCCAATAGAGACAACACCTGGGAGTTCAAAATCTGAATCAGGGACATGTCCATTTCCTTAATCAATTACCCTTGAATCAAAATCTGAATCAAAATCCGAATCCACCCTCTACTAATCATGATTATGAGTATCTTAATCAATAGCAATCATTTTCAAATCAACCTTTAATCTCTAATTCATCTTTCCAGAATCAACAAGCATCTTCTTCTTCATAGCTTCCTCTTCACATGCGGGTAATAACTCTGTTACAACCCACCGTGAAACTTCAACTAGGGATCCAGTTTATCCAAGGAACCTATCCCAAGGCCCTAGTACATCTAGAATAACCCCTATTTCTACACCTGTAAGAGGTGCAGAACCCGATCCTGCAATTCCCGCTAATTCGCGAGATCCGGGAAATACCTCAGTAGAATAGGAAATCTAAGTCCCATTTCCTGAAGCTTTGAAGAAGACTAGGAAACAAAAACAACCTATTATATTAAATGAGGATTTAATTAAAATTTTTGAATAGGTACAGATTAATATTCCATTCCTAGATGCTATCAAACACATTCCGACTTACGTGAGATTTCTTAACGAGTTTTGTGCTCCTAAGAATAAGCCGAAGAAAGGAAGCACTATGGTACTTTCAGAGCATGTGAGCTCTATCATTTCAAGTATGCTTCCTTTGAAAAAGAAAGACCCAGGATCTCCATTTATTTCCTGCATAATTGGGGATCAGTGTTTTGATAGAGTCCTAGATTTAGGAGCATCTATTAACCTCATTCCTTCATCTTTGGTAAAACATTTCCAAATAGAAAACCTTAAATCTACCAATGTGACTTTATGATTAGCCGATAGATCTATGAAGTCACCTAAAGGAATGTTGGAGGATGTAATTGTAAGAGTTCAAGATTTTTATTTTCCAGTGGATTTTATTGTACTTGATATGGAAGTACCCAAACACATTAGAGATACCCCAATTATTTTAGGGAGACCCTTTTTGGCCACTACAAAGGCCAACATAGATTGTGAATCTGGAAGGATTGAATTGAAATTTGGGGAGAAGACAATTAAATTGGATATATTTAGAGCTTCTAGAGGATTGGATTGCAATTGGATTGAGGAAATCAGATCTATTGTAGTTTTTGAGGATGACATTAGTTCCTTAGAACTAGAGAGCACATCTTTTGATATCTCATACCCTCAAAATGAAACCCTATTATCAGAATCTATACTCAATCCTGAATCTGAATCTTATGACTCATTTATTTCACTTTTTGCAGTCGAAAATTCCGCCCCAAATCTTACTATTGATTCTACTCCTGTATTAGAATTGAAACCATTGCCTGATAACCTTAAATATGTTTATCTCGAATCTGATCAAACATATCCTATAATTATCAACTCTCATCTTTCTAAATCACAAGAATCAAAATTGATCAAGGTTCTACAAGATCACAAGAAGGCAATTGGGTGGACTCTACATGATCTCACCGAAAATAGCCCCAATTTTTGTACTCATTGCATCTATATTGAAGATGGAGCATGACCTTCAAGAGAAGGTCAAAGATGTCTAAATCCAAATTTAAAGGAGGTCGTAAAGAAAGAAATAATCAAGTGGCTAGATGCTGATAATAAATATCCCATATCTGATAGCCCTTGGGTGAGTCCATTCAAGTGGTACCTAAAAAAGTAAGACTCAACATAATTATGACTGAATCTGGAAAAACCATTCCCACATGAATTGCGAATTCACAGCGGGTTTGTATTGACTATCGCAAGCTTAACACAGTTACAAAGAAGGACCATTTTCCTTTGCCATTCATTGATCAAATCCTTGAGAGATTAGATGGTAATAGGTTCTTCTGCTTTTTAGATGGTTACTTTGGATATAATCAAGTAGCAATCAATCGCGAAGATCAAGACAAAACAACTTTCACCTACCCCTTTGGAACTTTTGCTTTCCGAAGAATGCCATTTGGGCTTTGCAACGCACCTGCAACTTTTTAGCGTTGCATGTTAACCATTTTTACCGAAATGGTGGGTGAATATATAGAGGTTTTTATGGATGATTTTTCAGTCTTCGTGGAAACATTTGATATTTTTCTGGATAATTTGTCAAAGATTCTTAAGAGATGTATAGAAGTGAACCTTTTCCTCAGTTGGGAGAAGAGCCATTTTATGATTCCAGTGGGCATTGTACTTGTTCACCTTGTGTCTGAGTGAGGTACCCAAGTAGATCGAGCTAAGATCAATCAAATTGCAAATCTTCCAATTCCTGACTCGATCAAAGGTATTAGATCTTTTCTTGGGCATGTGGGATTTTATAGAAAATTTATATTTGATTTTTCAAAGATTGCCCGACCACTCACAAACCTCCTCACAAAGGATACTACTTTTGAGATGAGTGAGGAGTGTATTTCTGCATTTAAAACATTGAGAGACAGAGTTACACAGGCTCCGATCTTGCAACCACCTAATTGGGATTTACCATTTGAGATTATGTGTGATGCATCAGATTATGCAATTGGAGCTATTTTGGGACAGAAAATTGAGAAGAATTCGATAGTAATTTACTATGCTAGTAAAACCTTGACTGAGACACAAAGGTATTACACAGTTATAGAAAAGGAATTAATAGCAATAGTATTTGGATTAGAAAAGTTCAGATCTTATATACTCGGTTCTCGAATCATTGTGTACTCTGATCACTCAACTATCCGACACCTTCTATCCAAAAAGGACACGAAACCTAGGTTGATTAGATGGATCTTGCTTTTGCAAGAGTTTGACCTAGAAATTCGTGATAAGGTGGGATGATAGAATGTTGTTGCCAATCACCTTTCCTGCCTTCCTTATGATACTATTGAATCATCTCCTCCAATTACTGAACACTTTCCTGATGAACACCTTTTGACTATATCCTCAGATCTCCCTTGTTATGCAGATATTGTTAACTATTTGGTTACACATCAATTCTTGCCAGACTGGGATGGGAATCGCAAATGACGACTCAAATTAGAAGCCAAATACTATTTCTGGGAAGATTCGTATCTTTTCCGACTTTGTAATGGTTAAATCATCAGGCGTTGTGTTACTTCTTTTGAGATTGATTCTATCCTCTCTTTTTGTCATGACCAGGCTTGTGGTGGTCATTTTTTTGGTCGAAAGACCACTGCAAAAATTATGCAATGCAGGTTTTATTGCCCCACTTTATTTGCAGATTCACAGACATATTGTAAGGCATGTAGTCGTTGCCAAACTCTTGGTGGCATGTCACGTAAAGATATGATGCCTTTGAATCCGATTGTTGTCTGTGAAATCTTTGATATTTGGGCCATAAACTTTATGGGTTCGTTTCCATCCTCTTTTGGCTTCGAATATATTTTACTTGCTGTTGATTATGTTTCTCATTGGATTGAAGCCATACCCACACGCACAAATGATCATCGAGTTGTCATTCCTTTTATACATAGTCATATTATCACTCGTTTTGGGGTACCTCGTGCCATCATTTTTGACGGTGGTTCCCATTTTAATAATGCCCAGTTTAGAAATTTACTTAGAAAATATGGGGTTATACATCATATTTCTACACCTTATCGTCCCCAGACTAATGGCAAACTGAGGTCTTTAATTGGAAGATTAAAAAGATCCTTCAAATGACAATCCGACCCGATAGGAAGGATTGGTCTTCCCGTTTAGATGAGGCTTTGTGGGCTTATAGGACTACCCACAAAACACCAATAGGCATGTCACCATACAGACTTGTTTACAGAAAACCCTATCATCTTCCCGTAGAAATTAAACACAAGGCCTATTGGGCAATTAAAGCTTGTAATTTAGACCTCACGAAGGCTGGTGAGCATCGTAGGTTGCAGCTTAGTGAACTTGAGAAATTGCATCATGATTCCTATGAGAGTTCAAAGCTATATAAGGAAAAACTCAAAGCCTTCCATGATAAATACATTTCCCGCAAATCTTTTACACCTGGTCAGAAGGTGTTGCTTTTTGATGCTCGTATGAAGCTCTTCCATGGGAAACTTAGGTCTAAATGGCAAGGACCATTTATTGTTGTTAGAGTCTTCGACAATGGAGCTGTTGAAATCATCGAACCCACCAAGGATCAACCCTTCAAAGTTAATGGTCAATGTTTAAAATCTTTCTTGGAATTACATGCTTTGGGTCTTGTTGGAGACTGTTACACGCTCCATTAGGGTTTGTTAACTTTCCATCCACATTTTGTATATAGCCATTCCCTATTTTCTACACTTTTCTCTTCCTATACACTTGAATCTGTATCTGATTTTTCACTTCATCCTACACTGATTACCTTCATTTAGTCTGACTATCCACTCTGATCTTTGATCAGAATTGAAATCATCCGCATAGAGATCTTTGATCTCCTCTATCTGACTCCTTACGTCACACTACACGATGTGAAGTGTAATATCTTTTCACCCTTCTTACACTGTAAAATCTTAGCTTGGGGGGTGTGAAGTGAAATTTTCACTTCAAGTGTATTTGCAGAGAAAATATAAAAACACATAAAAATTAAATACCTATGAAATTTTAAAAAAATGGAAATACCAAAAAATTAAAAATTTTAAAATTTTGAAAAATTTTAAAAAAATCATAAAAATTGGAAAATCTTATAATATATATATATATAAATACAAAAATTTGAAAATTGTAAAATTATAAAAAAAATAAAAGGGGTTTCACATCTAAAATAAAGAAAAGAAGAAGAAAGAAAAAAAAATATTTATATCAATAATTAAGAGCTTAATTTTTCTTTTAGGTTAGAAACCAAAATAATAAAAAATATAGAATATATATAGTATAAGAGCATTAAATCCTTATTTAGATCTTTACTTATAACATTTTGTAAGAACACACTTTTGTTTGCGAAATCTTAAGACGGGATTTTATTTAAATTAGAATCTTTAAATCTTAAGGCTTTATTTTTCTATTCTTACCCTGAAATTAAGTAACTAAGGCGTATTAAGTTCAAAACTTAAGTTTTGGAATTAAATTTTAACTTTTTAATCAATTAGACTAAGTAATCCTTTTGCTTTTTCAATATTTGATTTTATCATCAAGTTAAGTAAAAAGGCCAGATACTCGGAGTTAATTAAGTAAAGAGATAGTAGAATCTTAGTCTTCAAGTCTATCAGGCTATAGTTAGCTTAATCAACTAAAGGACATTTGGCTGGACTTGGTGAGTTTTTGTCTTGATAGATCCTATACGAGGAAACTAAAAGTTTAAAGGACCTGAGAGTGAATGGCTTTGTTGTCCAAGCTCTTGTTTGAGAGCTAAGTAACCTAAGCATCAAAAAATCACACACATAGAATTATCTTGATGGCATCTGAGACCGCGAAAACACAAAGGTTAAGAGATCAATTCTAAATCCTCTTTAGTCCAAGGATTTCCACAGGGCGATTCTTGAAAGGGTGAAGGATGTGCAACTCACCTAGAAAAAGGATTTGGAGTATAATGATAGTAGGAAAAATGAGAAGGGGGAGAAAAAAAAAATATATATATATAATAAAATAAAACACCCTACAGTTAAGTACCTCGCTACAAATCGATACTTATGTAGTTTTTACACAAAAATAAAGCATATCGATATAAATAGATACCTTTCCTTCCATCAAATAAAAGAACACCTCGCTACATATGGGTGTTCTAATCTATAGAAAAAGTTGAGAAAAAATATGGAGATAAAAATTAGGAATAAGAGACCCAGTGGTCCACTGGGGAGATATACACAAAAAGTGTTGGCCTCGGGATAGAAAACTGGTGAGGAGAAAGCAACAAAACCTGAGTAAGGCCAAGCCAAAGGCTTGAATTGGAATAATCTGGATTGGAAATTGATGTCTTAAGATCTGGATTTTTGCAAATTTGGATGCCTTTAGGACAATTCTCTTCACAGGCACAGATGTTTTAAAATCATAGCTACTGAACCTTTGCATTGGGCAGTGAAGCCTAAGAAATCAGGTTTTGAGGATTTGCAGTTGAGACCTAAAGGAGAAAGATTGACAAAATCCTAGGCCTAGAAGTCTATCCTTAGTGCTGTAGGCTGGCAGATTAAAGTTTTACTACTCTAAGTTTGGTTAATGATGAATATTTGGCTAATTTACTAAAACTTAGATTGATAGAAATCAAATTTCATAAACAAAGGACTAACTTAAGTCTATTGAGTTTTTGAGTGAAAATTTAATTTCCAACTCTTGGGTTTTGTTTTCTTAAAACACTTTGAATTCTGAGTTTTTAGGGTTAAGAATGATTACAAAGAATAAGTGATTTTTGAGATTCTAAGCTTTGATAAAATTCTTGTTAAAAACTCTATTTTTAATAGAGTGTGTTTTTAAGATGTTTGAGTTTTAAGTCTAAATAAGGAAATTTTCATAGAATGCTCTGTATATTGGGTACTTATTTATATATATGTATAAAATCTAAAAAATTAATTCTGACCTAAGCATTCCTCTACATAGTTCTTATTTATATTAATTTAAACCCAAGTGTTTTAAATCATCATATTTCTAGTTAATTTTGCTAGGAACTAGCAAAACTTTGGCTTGGGGGTATGATGAGAAGCTCATCATGGTCTCTAATTACCCCTAATTAACTAGTCTTCCTAGTTAATTAGCTAAGAATATGTACATATATGGGTTAGTTATTAAATAAGGGATAAGATAGTAAAGGACCTTAAAATAAGTTAAAAATGCTATATTATTAATAATTTAATTAATAAGTGGACTCAAAATATCATCAGTAATTTATCTAATTAATGTGTTAACTAACTTAAGTATAATTTATACCTAAGTATGTAATAACTTTAATAACCTTACTTAATTAAATAAATTAAGCTAAAAAGGTCAAAAATGTAAATTCAAGGTTTCAATATAATAATTATCTTATTTATAATCATATATAAAAAGTTGAAAAAGATTTAAATTAAAATAAACCTTGAAAACCTTAGTTTACATTTTAGTCCTTATGTTTTATTTCAATCGAGTCCTTATTCTTCACCTAGGTCCTCAATTTTCATTACACGTAAGTCCCTAAAAACTTCATCTTCTTTCCTTCTTCAGGCTCTTCGACAACTAGCGATAGGAGGTGCATACACCCACCGATCATCGCGAATCTGACGTCCTTCCTTTCCAAGCTCCTAGAGCTTGTGCTCACCATCCTCTTTTCATCCATCGGTCTGGATGAAGCTGCAATCCTATTTGAGGGTTGAAGTTAACCTCACCGGTGTCAGAGAAGACGCAGGTGGTTACTTCACTCTTATACTTTCCTTCGTCCAGATACATCATCCTCAGCCGCCGCAACCTATAAATACCCCTCCATACCCTCGATTTCAGGAGTTAGCTCCCTTCCCTCTTCTTCCACTGAGCTAACAGATAGGCTATTCCCTCCAAAATTTGACGACCTTCCTTTGCTTCCTCCATCTTCATCTTTTCACCTTTGCTCGCTCTGGATCTCCGCCGACGTCCGCTGAGTCTTTTGATGCAGTGCTGACACTAGATTTCCTTTGCTTCACTTTGCCTACACCCGTCGGACTTCTTTCCTCGCCCCTTTGATTTCCTCCTCCATTAAGGACCTTCGACGGAGATCTTCTGCCCCCTTCATCTAGGTAATAGTAGCATAGGTAAGTAGTTTAATTAGAGTAGTTAGTTTGGTAGATTAAACAAACTTAATATCATATTTTCAATCATCTTCCTCAGCTCTGGCGAGCTCGTTGAGCTTGACTGGAGCATTCTTTTGTCTTTTTAAAACATCGATCACCTTCCTTTATCTCCCATGATCATTTCAAACACCTTAATTCCTTGATTTGAACACCTATTTGCCTAATCCACCTCCACCTTCACCAGCTGGTTCCGCTATCCATGGCAGAAGTATAAGGATAATTCACCTCTACTGGGGCCCTCCACCACTTAACCATCACTTAAGGGCCCCTACCTTCTCTTTAATTTGAATAATAATCATTTATTTAATAAATGCCTAAATTCCATACACTCTCCTGAGGTCACTGTCAATGGCGGCTCAAGAGGAGTTTTTCTAACTAACCAACCACCTGTACACCATCGCCACACTTCATTGACATGATCTCTCCACTCAATCGAGTGAGAGAACATGTCCTGAGTTTGAACAAACTTAAATTACACTTTTTATGAATTCACTGTATATCTTTTATTTTAATCACCAATTGAGCCAATTGATGAACTTCTGAGGTTCCTTGCAACCTCAGAAAACTTTTTAGACCCTTAATGGCATATTTTTATGTCTTTTATACATTGTCAGCCATTTTCTGGACTCACCGGAACACCCTTCAACCTAAGGAACTTCTTAAGAAGCTTCAGATTGCATATTTGAGGACTAGGGATTCTATCTTGATGTTTATTTTGATGATTGGAAGTCTGGAGCTAGATTTAGACTATTGTCTTCTCCAACTCCGGCGAAGTTGGAGAGGTGGCTCCGTTAAGGTTTAGGAAGTTTTGAGAGGTTCAGAAGCAAGAGTGAGGATCATAGAATTCATCCCAACCCCCTGATTTACTAGAAGATCTTTAGTTTGTTCAGTCCAACAAACCCATCTTAGATCTCAAGCGATAGACTTGAAACCCTAGGTTTCTTGGGTGAAATTACTCTCTGATATCCTAAACATATTTCTAAGGTTAAACAGGAATGATTTGAAGTGTTTAATTCATCTGATAATGTTCAATTTAGAAAGTCAAATCTCAAGGTTTAATTGTCAACCATAGGTTTGATCTGTGGATTTAGGATTCAGTGAGAGGAATTGATGAGTTCAATTTGTTCCTAGGACAAATTTAAATAGATCAAATTCAATTTGGATGAATTCTAATCAGTTTTATAGAGAATTACATTGATGTATAGTTTGGGTTGTTTTTGAACCCAATCTGACGTCAGTGTGTTTTTTATGAATTTCAAATGAAAAATCTGGATAGATAGATCCTTAACAACCTTTAGAGGTTGTTTGAGTTGATGAAATTAATCTTTAGCTATCTGTTGGACTAAATAGAGTGAGAAATGGAGCTCTGAAGCTTCTTAGCAAAGATCTTGAGCTGCTTTGCCTTCCTGAAGCTCTTAAGAGTCTTTTCTCTGCAGTAGGTGTGGAAACACCTACTGAACTGTTCAGCACCTCGTCTGAGGTCAAAGAGCCACCCTACAAGTCCTTAGAACTGAAGCACTGCTCTGCAGGCCAGAAAGGTCATGGTGATCCTGACTTTTCACCCTTCAAATCGAAAAGCAAGACCTTCCCTGAGTATCAAGTTGATATAGTAATCGTGTAGAGTGTCCTTAGAGCTTTCCAGTAAGCCTTTATGCTCAATTTGGAGCTCTGATGCAGCCGGAGTCTTCAATTGAGTCTTGGCCTAGAAGGGAATGAGATAGTCCCACATCAGCAAAGGAGGAGTGCGCACCTGTGAATAAAAGTAAAATGTGTATGGGCTTTATCGGTCGTTAGTGCTAGGTGAACAATGAGCATATGTGTGTGTGTGTGGGTGCGTGCGGTGCGCGTGCCCGGGTATCTGTGTGCCTGTGGGCGTGCGAGCGTGGGCCCGTGAGGGCATGTGCATGTGGACCTGGGAGGCCGTGGGTCGGAGAGGCTAGAGACTATGCTGAATCGAAAATAAACCAAACCTAATAAAAACTAGTCTCAGACCCAGTAGGGTCAGGTCCCACCCTGAGAGGGGTGCTATGTATCCCCGACCGGTCTGAGCCACCAACCATAAAACCAAATTTTTGGTTCAGATCTTGGGTTGAAATCGGTTCGGTTCAGCTCAATTGCAAAGGAAAAGAAGGAGAAGAAGGGGAGAGCTCGTTGGGTTGAATAAAATAAAAAAAAAGAAAAGCAAAGGAAAGGTAAACAGGCAAAAGAAATGAAAATGATAAGAAAGAAAAGAAAGAGAAGAGAGATGTTAAAGAAGTATGCTCGAGATAGAAAGGTAAAGAGAAAGGATGAAAGAGATAGAAGGTAGAATAAGATGAAGGATGAAGATAGAGAAGAATGAATAGTGTTGCAGACGTCTGATATCTTTTTAAGGCATCTAATTTTTTGTACTCTACTAATTTCTTTTGATCATAAATGATGTAATAAGGCATATATTCATTTGAATTCCTCTTTTCTTGCCTTAATCTCTTGTAAATAAGAAGAAATTAAAGAAATAAACATGTTCACTTGTTTGTAGTAGCAAATCATATGTGTAAATATGTTTTCCTTATGGAATTTTGCATGTTTTTCAATTGGAAATCCTTAAGCAAGATTCATATTCTTAAAGTAAATTTAATTATAATTCTCATAAGTAGCTTAGGATTTAGTGGTGAATTCAAACTAAGTTATGCCTCCCATTGAACGACCTGGACTCAACTAGTTAAAAAGAACTAAAATCTAAAATGTTAGGTTAACTTGACCCTATACTACTCAATTGACATGAATTCAAGTTGACCTAAGTTACTTTCTTTTGCACATAATTAAGCATAATTAACATAATTAACTGTGTTGAGAAAGTTAACAACCAATGACCTCTTGAGAATCCTAATTGATTCTCCTCATCTGGATGTCCTGATCTCTGATACTTTTCCAGATGAGACTATCCTCACAGTCTCAGGTATCCGAACCCCTTGTTTTGCAGATATTGTCAATTCTTTGGCCGTTGGTCAAATCCCCTAGGATTGGACCAAACAACAACAAGATAAACTTGTGTCTGAGGCCAAATATTATTTTTGGGATAATCCCGAGTTGTATCGCATCAGTGCAGACCAGCTTATTCGTTGATGCATACCAAAAATCGAGTTCCATAGCATACTTGATATTTGCCACACATCCGCGTGTGGTGGACACTTTTTCAGTAAAAGGATGGCCACAAAAATCTTGCAATCTGGATTCTATTGGCTATCATTAATTAAGGATTCCCAGGAATTCTCAAAGTCATGCACCCGATGCCAGACACTCGAGAACATGGCTAAAAGAGATATGATAACCCTAAACCCAATTCTTTCCGTCGAAATTTTTGACATTTGGGGCATTGACTTTATGGGACCCTTCTCTCATTTATTTGGACACCATTATATTTTGGTCACTGTTGATTACGTGTCCAAGTGGATTGATGCAATTCCCACCCGGACAAATGACCACAAGGTGGTCATCGATTTTGTGAAGAAAAATACCTTCAGTCGGTTCGGGGTTCCTAGGGCAATTATCAGTGATGGTGGCACACATTTCACTCATGCTCAGTTTCGAAATTTAATGGGAAAATACGGGGTGAATCATCGGATTTTCACACCTTACCACCCTCAGACGAACAGACAGGCCAAGGTCTCCAATCGAGAGATCAAGAACACTTTGCAAAAAACCGTTAGGTTTGATAGGAAGGATTGGACCCAAAAGCTAGATGATGCTCTTTAAGCCTATCGTACGGCATACAAAATGCCTATCAGTATGTCTCCATTCTGTCTGGTGTTTGGTAAGGCGTGTCACTTATCTGTAGAACTTGAACACCAGGCATTTTAGGCCATCAGGAAATGTAATGTGAACCTTGAGTTGGCTGGGAAAACCAGGAAACTCCAACTATCTTAGTTGGAGGAGCTTTGGAATGATGCTTATGAAAATGCCAGAATCTATAAGGCAAGGACCAAAGCTCTCCATGACCAGATGATTTCACGTAAGAGCTTTGAGCTGAACCAGAAGGACTAGCTTTTCGATTCTCAATTGAAGCTTTTCCCTGGAAAACTCAGGTCTAAGTGGGGCGGCCCGCTCGTTATTGAGCGGATTTTCCCTAGCGAGGCCGTTGAAATCTCTGACCCAAAGATGGGTAATATTTTCAAGGTCAATGGACAGCGTCTCAAACCCTTTGTTGACCATGTGCTCCCTAAGCCGTCTCGGACAAGGTTGCTCTTACCTTGCCTTAACCACCACAGGCCGATCATCGCCTAGTTGAAGGCACTAAACTCAGCACATGTAAAGACTGTTCCAAGCTGACCAGAGTCTCACGGAAGCCAGGTGCTATTCTTCCACTTCTCTCCTGCATGCTTTCATTTTTCACAATGATGACATTACAATAGCTGAGCATGGGGGGGGTGGATATATCTTATAACCTTTTTGTCAACTGTAACAGTAATTTCCTATTATTGATTTTTCTTAAAAAAAATAGAATTAGGAGATGAAAACTTAAAGCATTAGGAGTTGCAAACTTTAGGAATTGATACTCTGAGACCTAAATACTTAGACTCTTCAGGTCTTCGGGCTTAATTAGCCTGGGTATCCACTCAAATGTGGACTTAGTCTCGAGTCCTTTCCAATTAAAATTCATTTTAATTTGGTAAATAAATTGGGATGATAAGTATGCGACTTATCAACCCGCCCTCTGATTTGGGGGAACTTTAAGCCTAAGCATCTACACACTTCTTTTTGCACTAACTCACTTTTCAACGATTTCTTCGGAAATTGGGTAGCTAATAAACTATCTAGGGTGGTATGGCTGGCAAGTTGTCTGTGGTAATAGCTCATCGGCAGGTTGTCCAGACACCAGTCACAAGACCATTTTCATTGTACTGCCTCTAGGTAAATCTTAGATCAGGGAAGCCACCTACTTAAAAGAAAAAAAGCAAAAAGAAAAAGAAAAGATATATAGAAAAAGCAGAAAAAGAAAATAAACAAAACCACACTTCACCACACAAGTATGGCTGGCAAGTTGCCGTGGGTAATAGCCTATTGGCTGGTTGTCCAGAACCCAGCTAACAACAAAGCCAGCTGTGGGCACCCTTGTGTTGACCCCATAAACACACTTAGGATAATTCCCAAAACACTTAGGGAAGAAGCGGGGAAGTAGAATAAACCAGGGAGATATACACTGGGTTCGCCCTTGTGTTGACCCCATAAATAAAGGAAGTAGGGAGAAAGCTACCAATCGAAAAGATAAACCTTTAGGCAAGGTCACCTAGGGTCGTAGAAACCTGAAGTCCGTTTTAACAACCATCTAGTGAGTCTTTCACTATTTTCACAAGATGCTTAGCACTTAGAGTCCTTTTCGAGTCTTAGGCGAGTCGGGTAGCCGTAAAAAGTTACCCAGAACTCTCAAACTCCAAAAGTACAAAAAAAAAAGAAAAACAAGAAAAAATTTTTTCTATATCTTCTCAAATAAGGCGAGGGCTTGGACGGTCTGCATTCTGGCAACACCCGAAAACTGTTGAGTTTTTGTAATTAAGTCTTGGGGTTGAGTGTTTCTAAAGCAATCAATGGATTTTGCCTAAATACTCGAACCCTGATTCTACTTTTATACATAGTATTTAGGTTAATTTTGCTGCGAACTAGCAAAAAGTAAGCATGGGGGTATGATAAACACACATGAATTCATGATAAATTGTTTATTTATAATAGTTCCTAGGCTTAGCATTGCATATCATGTTATAAATATTGCATAACATCCATTACATGGCATTTAGGATAGTTGTATGTTTTGTATATTAATTCCTTCATTTTATATGGCCAGGAGACAATGCGACATCCTTATGGACTTTGGATGAAAAATCCGACCATACAGATGGATCCGGAGCGACAATCGCAGTTCGACAACATAAAAATTACCTCGATCCGAGCACCGTGGCATCCTCTACTAGCAATGAAGGGTGGATGGTCCAGATGTTGCCACGTGGTACCATCTGGAGCATCCAAAGCCACCTGCCACATCTACAAAGGCTACCCATCAAGTGATCTCAGCCGTTCGATGAAAATCTAATGGCTGAGAGCTCATCACACCACGAAGCTGCAAATTCCTCCGCGTGACGCACATACAAGCTTAGCACAGTGGGTGGAGCAGCGGTTCGCTAGGGAGGGGCGTAGGTTTGAATCCCCGCAGCCCCCCCATTCTCAATCCATCTCACATGCTAGCGCACTCCAACACGCACCAGCAGCACGCACGCCATCGCATGTCAACGCGCACACCAGCGGGCTACCGTGCAATCCGTGCGCATGAACGGGCACAGCACAGTGCTGCGCCAACGGAGCATGGGGAATGTGCATGCTTGGTTGGAGCCGGCCTATAGCGACGCATGAGTTGGACATACAGCGACGCTTACAGCCATCACTAATTCTTTGCATGCCAACAAAGCCAGCTGTGGGCGTAAGCGGGCATGGGCTGTCTACAGCGACAGTTCCAGCGACGGCCTGGAGGTCACTAATGGTCCCATACCAATTTTTGCCTCTTCTCCTCCACTATAAAAGGACCTACACCCCCTCCCTTCCAAGCCATCTCTATTTACTCTACTCCTATCTACTCCTAAGCTCTAGCAAGACTACCAACATTTTGTTAGAGCTTGCTCTCAAGCTCCCAAGGTGCCTATTAGTATAGCGAATCTCTGCCCCACCAAATGCTCCTCCAACTTCCCATCCCCATTCATAGGTCTCCTTGGAGTCGTCTTCCCACCTTCGTTCTGGTAGCAGATCATATCCACCTCCTCACCTCCCTTCTGAAGCCACACCGAAGCTTTGCTCTAGCCGACGTCCTCCTGCATCTCACCTCTGTCATCCCGCTCTTCACCTCCTTCGTCTGAGCTTCCGCCAAGCACCGTCGTCTCACTGAATAGATGCTTCGAGAGATTTCTTCTCACCTCCATCTCTTTTCATGCTTTCATAGTTTATTGTAATTGACATTGGAGTGATATATATATATATATATATATCAGATTTGTTCCATATCTCTTGTGATTCATTCTACTTGTCTTCTTTCAAAAATACAAAAAAAATAACAAAACCCTAAAATACCAAAAACAAACAAAATGAAGCATGGATTTCAGTTAAAGTAAAACATCACCTCCTTGTGTTTGACCCGAGACTCCCTTGGAGTTTCGATATAAATTTTATTTGATCATAAGTTTTGCAACTACGACGACGAGTTACTTGTAACCCTGATTTCTAACTCGCCAAACCCATGCGATTAACAAGTCATATAGTAAACCTTCTTCCTTCAAATCTCATTAAGTGTTGGGCATGGTGCATGCATCTCGAGGTAAAACTGTCCCCACCCTCATATTTTCCTCCCTAAGCCCTAATCGGGTATACAGGCAAGCATAGTGTCGGGCAATCGGGTATGAACATTGACCAGACCAACCAGCATGCATGGTGGGCGAGGTGTGCGTGAACTTTCACCCAACATAATTTGGGTGGAGTGAAGTGGAGGAATTCCAGCGATGAAGGTGGCTGTGGTTGCTGCAATCAAAAAGGAGGAGAGGAAATTGGGACCTAAACTTAGCCTAAACCTAATTGGAGGGGAGAGAGAGAGAAGCCCTAATGTTATTGGATGAACGGAGGTTCGAGGAAGCTTACCGGGGGTACATCGGAGCTGTGGACGAAGGAGGTAAAGATGGAGCCAACGAGGGGTTAATTGGGCCGCCTTCTTTGTTCGGAAGCACTACAATGAGGTGTTGAGAAGAAGCCCTCTCCCTATTGTTTGTGGGAGAGACCGAAGAAGGGGTTTGAAGAAGCTCTAGGTCATCGTTAATGGTGGAGGAAGTAGGGGTGGATTTGCGTGCCAGAGACTAGACAACCTTAGCTTGATCAGATGCGTCTCTACATATAGAGAGCTGCTCTCAATTTGCGAGCAAACAAGGAAATTTCTGCCTTGCTATGAAGCTGTTTCTTGGGTTTGGAAACTTGGGTCCACCGGTGAATAAAATAGCCATGATTTATCACTAAATGGGGTCTGGCCGATCGACCAAGATCTTTGGAACGAGTTTACTAAATTTGGTGATTTTTTATTGAAGAATCTTGAATCCATTTGCCCAATTAAATGATGCGGCTTAGGTTTTAGGAACTCTATAGGTTCCTTCTCTGTGAATGGTGAGGATGATGATGGCAAGGGCTTTTCTGAGAAAAAGATGAGAAACTTAGGGACTTGAACATGATAAATCTGAAAGTTACGGGCTTGGATGTGAAGAAGAGAACTTTTAAGGGCTGAATTGAAAACTTGGTCAATATGGACTCTGATTTGGCCTAAATTTTGGTACTGACCTAATTTGGACTCAAAGAATCTGATGGTGAACTTGGATTTCAGTTTTAGCCATGTTTGATTGAGAAATTTGCACAGAAGCTCAGATTAGGGCAAAATCCTATCTGAGACTCTATTCACGATCAGAATAAGTTCAAATGGTCAAACCAAGGGTACCAAACCCCTCAGAATATTTTTCTATGAGTTTTAGGAGGTTTAAATGAATTTTATCCTGACCAAAACCTCTTCAATTTAAGTAGGTATGAAATTAGGGTTTTATTGTGTTGTTTTGGTTCTCGAAATGCGTAAAACCATGTTTCTATCCGTGTGGACTCACTCTTTGGACTTTAATGATCAATTGACCTTTAATTAACCCCTGACAAACCCTATCATTACTTTGCATTTATGATGTGATGTTAAAACTGTAGAATTAACCCTATTTTAATGTTCTCTTCTTAGAGTGGATTTGAGTGGAATTACTATCCTTAGGCAATTATTCAGGATCATTTATCACTTGATTTCAACTAATTAAAGTTAGTTATGGCTAATGATGGTGTTACCATCATCCGAAGGCTTCATCATTCGCAATGCTAGAGAAGTAAGCCACCAGAGACTCGTCCTACTTTCCTTCAATAAAGTAGGTCTCTCTCTTCCCCTCACCTCATCGATTAGGTTTAGGTCCTTAGTTTGTAGTTTAGACCTCAAACACCCTCACTCCCACTCTATCTTCTCTGCCTCCGGCTATAACTCCAACGAACTTGCACACACACCACACTTCACCAAATATCAAACAGCCACCACCACTACCTTCCTATAGTCCATAGCTCAAAAGCCCCAACCTTGTTGGAAGCCTTGACCACTCTAGACCATCCCCGACCAACCCACAGAAACCCTGTCATCTCTGACATCGTTCCACCACTTCACAGCCTCAAACACCTCAAGACCATGGCCATTACACTCGCTGTGTCACGGCGATCATCATGAACCTTCTAATCGAGGAGTAGAGCCCATGTTACACATTTTAGGTCTCGCCGCCTTCGCTGCCATCGCTGCCAATTCATCGCTGCCATCCACCACCGCCCAGTTACCATCTCCCTGATAGGGATTTTATGCAGTTTGTAAATTGCGGGTTTTAGGTGTCGTTGCAATGCATAAAATCGATCAACTCTTAAATTTATAATACCTAGATAGTGAGTATCTAAGGTCGTCCAAGGAGGCCAAATTATTAATCACATGAATTGATTCTCTCTCTCACCTCTCAAATATGCACTTGAATTTAATTTTTGTTGTTTTTATAGTTTTCAAACAGTCGGGTATTTGATGCGAATATTAACTACCTATCACTAACCTTAAGTGACAATAAGAAAGCCTCTTCTTCTAAACTCACCCTAGGCAAGTGCACCTAGGGTAATTAGAAGAAGAAGGTGCGGTGCACTAAGCTACTACTACAAGAAGAATACACTAATTTGAAAGCATAAAAGTTGGAAGGCAAACTAAATGATTTGTATTACTAGCAAAGGGATAAGTAGCTGAATTTTTCTTACAACAAAAGGGAGAAACTAAACTGGCTAATATAAAGAAAGTAAAGATGAAGAAAAGTCCTTCAAAGATGGTGAAGAAGGAGTGGTCCTTGCTCCAAGCACAGGCAGCTCCTATGCTTGAAAAGAATTCCTCCTTGCTTCCAATATGATCACTCCTCCAAGCTTTCTCCTCCGAGGTGGGCATCAACCACCTTGATGAAGATCTCCTCCTTGCCTAGCTGCCCTTCTAGAGGTGACCTCCTCCTTGGCATGGAACAAGGGAGAAGAAGGAGAGGAAGAAGGCACCAAGGGGGGGAGTAGGTTGCTCCCTTGATCTTTCTTCTCTTCTTCTTCTTCCTTGGCGTGGGTGTAATGGTTATGGGTGGAACCTAATCTAATGGAGAAGATTGTTTTTAGGTGGTGGTTAGGTGGGGTATATATAGTAAGGGAGAGGATTGGTTGGCATGGAGATAGGTGTAAGGCTCGGATTGATTTTTAGAGTGGTTATGGGTGGTTGAGGGAATCCTAGGGTGTAGAATAGTTGGCGCCATTCTTATGGATGCAAAGGGGGCTAGTTATGGGTGGTTAAGGTGGCACCAACCATGAGGGGATGCTTTGGTTTGGCGACAACCTATGTGGTAGATAGAGTAGAGTGGTAGAGGGAGCAAAGGTTTATGAGGTGACGAGCTGGAGGGAGCTATCTTGAGCTACACTGGAGTTGGTGGCTACTGAAGAGAATTGCAAGGAGCTACCTTAGCTAGCTTATCTTGCTAGTTCTTTTCTAGCTGCTAAGGCAAGCTAAGATGAGCTGGCTTCTACTGATATGAGCTGAGGTGAGCTTGGTCAGGTCTTCTCAGAGAATACCTAGCTAATTGGAGTAGTTAGCTTAGGTCAAGTAGCTCAGCTCAACTAAGTTGAGCTGAGCTGAGTCTCCGAGAGCTAGACTTAAGCTGACCTGAGCTGGTTAAGGTCATCTTCAGCTGACTAGGTCTAGCTAGTTGATGGAAGTGGCTAGTCCTAGTTAGGTTGAGCTTCTACTGAACTGTTTTGAGCTGGAGGAGCTAGGAAATAGTTGGGATCAACTAACTTAAGCTAGTTTGAGCTGCCATCCAGCTGAGGTGAGCTGAATGGAGCTGAGATGAACTAGCTAGAGCTACCATTCAACTGAGATGAGCTGAATGGAGCTAGGGATGAGTTGATCCAGCTAGAAGGAGCTGGGATCCAGCTGGGATGACTTGGATCTAGCTAGGATCCAGCTAATAAGAGCTTCTTCTTCATCTTCTCCCTTCTTGAGTGCCAAGGTATGTGGGATCTGACTTTATATGTATTCCTGACACTCAAGTAAATGTATTAAATAGATAATAAAATGCAATGCATGCCTATCCTAGGTGAATGCCTAAATGTAGATCCGAAACTCGTTTGCGGAGTTAAAACCCTAAAGGCTAGATATGTTTTATGGCATAAGAATGATGATAAACTAGCATTTATCACTCCCCTACTACGACTTCCAACAGACACAAACAACCTCCATGAAGGATTTTAGGGCCTCAATTGATCGAGAAAGCACCAGCAACAACTTCGATTAGAAGAAGATCTTCACACACAACAGCAGCAGAGTAAAGCCACTCAATAGTCCCACATCGTGAGGCTTTAACTTAGATTTGCATATTTAACATTTTCGGCCCGTTGGTTGTTTGCCTTCAATCCACTGGGGTAAGGTCCCTACCCCACACGACCCTAACATGCCCTCGCCTGTGCCCACATGCACACGGGTCTGGGTTGGTCTGGAATTAAACTGGGTCTAAACTAGCTTGGGTCTAGAGTTGAACCAAGTCTGGGTTTGAGAAAGAGGAGAGCCTTTGGGAGAGAGAGGGGGGAAGGTTTTGCTCTTCAAGGCATTAGAGTCTGATCTGAGTTGGAAATTGAGTAAAGTGTTGAACAAGAGTCTGAGTTCAAAGATAAGAGCTAAGGAATTAAGTGGAAGAATTTGGTTAAGTGTTTAAGAGTTGTCTGATGCTTGTGACTTGAGTTGAGATTGAGCCTGAGTGTTAAACGATTGATTGGTGGTCTCAACCACCACTTCTTAGGCTCTTTATTATATTTTTGTCTATTGAATTAGAGATACATTTTGGATTCTTTTTTAATACACTTTTTAGTTGATTAATTATTCATTGCATATATCCCTCTTGTGATTGTTGTGCTAATATTTATATTATTCGATTAGTGGATTGAATTTCAATTTTGCTTCCTGTGAATGACCTTAGAACTCACAATTTTTCTAACAATTACACATTTAAATGTCGATTCAATTTTCATTGCTATACTATGATGTGTTTTTCTAAACTACGACGATCACTGCACAACACCAACCCACTTCACCCTCTTATTGGTATAACCCCTCACCACCTACCCAAGGATATGATCCTTACCTTAGGGATTCAAATCTTGATTATGACCCTCCTTGTGCCGACTCTTCTTTTAGGCATAGCCTTGAATGGAACCAATTTGGGTCTAAAGAAAATGACTCAGATGATGGATATTCTGATTTGGGTAAGGTTAGAAACCTTGGAAACTACTTTCTTCAAGCCACCCAAAGCCATCCTATGAACCCTGGACTGTTCAAATCAACAAATAGGTCCAACCCAAATTCAACCCAAGGTGGAACTCAATCAACTCTTTATAGACTTAAATTGGAGATGTACCAACACAATCAAAAGTTGATTGAGGGTAAACGAAACTTGATTGATGCATTCCAATAATTTGATAAGGAGGACCAAAGAACCTTAATTAAGGAAACCCTATTCTTGAAATTAATGAAAGAAGACCCTATGGTGATTGATTGGACTAACCCAAACTATCCTCAACTGGTTAAATCCAAGGTTGATTTCATCATCCCTCCTAAAACCCCTGGATCATGATTTTGGGGAGGTTGAGAAACATCAAGATACCTAAATGATTGAGATTGAGTCACAAAATCGAAAAATTGGGGTTGATGTCTCTAGATCTAACCTAGACTCTATTGGAATTTATTCTGTTGTAGAGGATTTTCAAAAGATGGGGCTTGGGAACCTAATTATGAGATTGTTGATGTTGAATTGCTTGAAGACCCTATCCCAAGTTTAGAAGAGGGAAAAAGTGACGAATCCAAGTCTAATACGAATGAGGAGATTTTCATTGGCTCTACTTCTACTTCAACTATGGAATTGGATTCTAATTTATAAGAGGTTGAAGATAGAAAATTTATTTTGAGGCCCAATAATATGGAGGAATCAAACGTGAAAACCATAATTTCGTATGGAGGGTTAAATTTTTATTTTGTGAGAAATCTGATTTTTGACTTTAGGGTCCATGATGAGATTGTGGATTCCCTTAAGGACCCAATGGATTTCAAGCCATTGGAACCCAAATGCAACCTTATTTGTGACAATTTTATTGATTGGATTTTCAAAGGGCAACAAGCTAATTATTTAGCCTACATCCATGGTGCCTGGAATTTTGGATTCGGGTTGCATCCTTCGAAACTAAACCCTCATCCACATGCTTGACGAACTATGGATGACAAGATGTAGGCATGCATCATGCACCATTAGTAGAGTTGTTGTCCCTTAGGGATGAGTCTCCACCACCACCTAGTGTTCAACGAGCAAAATTGATGTTATAAAAGCTACGTCGTAGTATAGGTCGACATCGCTTAAAAATAATTAAAATTTATAACTCAAATGTCAAAAATGAAGTCCGAGGTCATTCGCTGGGAGCAAATATGGAATTCGATCGCTAATCTCCATTTATAGGAAAATGAGCACAAGAATTAAATTAGATAATGGCAAGCAATGAGTGATATATACTCAAAATGGATTATCAATGTATACCATGAGCATAACAAGAGATTAATGCGGCAAAAACAAAGTTAAGGCAAAAGAATGTTGATTTAAATCACCAATTATTAGCCTTAATTAAGCATTTATCAACCAATCAAATGCTTGAATAGTACTGATCAATCAGAAATGCCGCATAGCCACAGTGCCAAATCAGACGTCAAGTATACACTCAGACGTCTTAAATGTTGCTACAGTGCCTCAAGGAGGCCTTCTCTTCTCAACCTCTTCTTCTCCGCTCTTCTTCACATACAGGGGACGCACTCTCAGATTTGGCTAAGTGTTAGCCAATGCACAGAGCAAAACCCCCCATTCCCCCACGCTCTCTTTCCCCTTTCCTCCTCTCTCTAGTATTAAGGTAATCGGGCATTAGTCGGATCATGAATAGTGACCAGGGCTATTGGGGGTGCAAGGTAGCTGAGGAGTGCATATTAGGTCAAATTAGCGGATCGTGAGGACTATGGGGACCTGACCCCCTGTGCTTGGGCGAAAATCCTAAGACACAGATTGCCTTTATGTGTGGCTGGGCACTTGTCTTTCACCGATGTGGGATTATTCCCACCAGCTCTTCATGCGTGCATCAACTAAGGAGGTCTTAATTTAGCCACCAGTGGTCTTCGCATCTTTAATTGGAGGTGCAACTAGACATGCGGATGTAATCAGCGATTCCTAGAAGCAAAACCTGGAGCTTACTTGGCTGAAGCTTGAAGAATAGGGACGTCATCAATGGCAGCAGCGGCGGAGCATGGTGTAACCCTAAAAATCACAATATGGGTTTGTAGCCTCAATTAGACCAGTTCACGAGCTTCTCTGAACCACGACGAATGCGTAGGGGGTGGTCTCGTGGTTAGTGGAGATGTGTGGTGGAGTAGCGAGGTCGAGAAGTGCATTGGGAGATGGGTTCACTCGGTGGGTGTTTCAGGTGGCTAATAGGTTTGAATAGGTTAGGGCTTTTGATCTTGAAGTGATGGCGAAGGTTTTGGTGGTGACGTAAGGGAGTTTGGTGGTGTGAAGTAGCATAGCGAGTTCGTCAAAGCTTCATCGGTGCAGAGGAAGATGATGGGGGAGAGAGGTGGTCTTGCGTCGAATTGAGAGTTGAGAGAGAGGGAAATATAATAGAGAGAGAGTGAGTGAATAAACCTAATTTTATGGACAAAGGAGGTAGGGAATCATGCCAGCGTGCCTTGCCGGGCACGAGGAAGATGAAGCCACCAATGAGGTGGATGACGGCGAGGAAGGCGCGGAATTGACGGAGCTTTGGCTGGCCATCGTCAGAAGGAGGGGAGGATAGCTATGCCTCCAATTTGACAATTGGGGCCGTAGATGAAGGAGAACGAAGAGGACCACCGGAGCTTGGTCGGAGAGGGGTCGGAGGTAGGGTTAGGAAGGTGTTTTTGGCCCTAAACCTAGCTGAGGAGAACGGGTAGGGCTTGAGGTCTCTTTTATAGGCCTCAAGGAGCGATTAGAGCTTGGGAAGCAAGCTTCCCAAGCTTGGAAGGCATGTCGGTGTTGGAAACCTAAAGTTACCAAAATCTCTCATGCGTTCACATGAGAGATTGGGATGGTTGTAGGGCTCAAGGATGGGTGCATTGGAAAGAGGAGTCCTCAAAGGAATCTCCCTTTCAATTTTGGAAGAGATTGAGTAAGAAATCAAAGAGATCTTCCCATTTGAAGGTTGCCGGAGTTTTAGGATTAGAAGTTGAGGGTGGCAGGGACCTGTTTGAAGAAGAAGAAGATAACGTTGGTGACCCAAATGTAATTTATTCGAAAGTTAGAGGCATACATGTCAGAGAAAAGAGTTAGACAGGACCAAATTGCAAACTAGGTCAAGATGATCTTAGATTGGGTACAAATTTTGGTACAAACCTAATTTTGACCTAAGGAATCTAATGGTGCCGTTGGATTTTGGTTTTGACCTAGTTTGACTGGGTAATTAATTCAAAAACCCAAATTAGGGCAAAAGTCTGTTTGAGACTCTATTTTGCGTCAGGTTCCAATGGTCAAATTGAAGGTACCAAACCATAGAGAATATTTTTATATAAATTTTAGAGGCTTTGGGTGAATTTTATCCTGACCAGAACCTTAGTTAATTAAGCAGGTCTGTTTTTAGGATTTCTGATGTCATTTAATTCCTGAAATGTGCGAAAACCCTTTTCTATCTGTACTAACCCACTTGTTAGACTCTTAAGATCATTTGACCCTTAATTAACCCCTGGAGAAACCTACGGTTATTCTGCATTCATGATATGATGGTAAAATTACAGTTTTAACCCTGATTTCCTGTATTTCTCTCAGAAAGGATTTGCAATGAATTATGGTTGTCTGGTGGTTATGTAAGAGCATTTATTGATGGAAATTGAATAAATAAAGCTAGATATGGTTGATGATGATGTTATCATCACCTAGTCTGCATCTGCGGGCACTATCTTAACTATAATCCTAACTCAAACCATTAACTTGATCATTCCTTTATCTTTTGGATTTTAGTCCAACTAATGACGTAAAACTTAGTGTTGGCTTGGAGGTAACCCAATATTCTATATAGGTACCTTTATCTTTATTTTTCTAAGCCAACCTAGAACATCAAGCTCAATTAGTGATATCCCCTTCTCTTTCTTATTACATTTTGATTATTTTTATTATGCATATATTCCAATGAAGACATTCTAATGAATCGGCATGGGGGGTGGCATTGCATGTCTTATTGTTATGTATGTCAGCTAGTCGTGTTAGTATTCTTATGAAAATATGTACATATATATATATATATCTTAAAAAAAGAAAGTAGCAAAGTTTTGAAAAAAAGTACTTTTGAGGTTGTTCTTAGAATTCAAGCTAGGTAGAGTCAAGAATTCTTGCTTTTGAAGATTTACCAACCTTAGGAAATATGAAACAATGTCTTTCCGCCTTGACTCTTCTAGTCTTTATAGACATAATTTTCTCAAGTATTTACCTAAATCTGAATTTATTTTTCCCGAAACCTTCAAGGAGTTTGAAAAAGCTAAAATATTAAGTAAACAAGGTGATACCTCTAGTTTGAATAGTCTTTGAGTTCCAAGCATCTTCACTTGTACTATGCACTAACTTGTCTTATGGATGATTTTGCTGAGTCTTTAGTGGTCAATAGGAGTTAGTCTTATGACTAAAAGATCCAAACAACTTAGCCATGTTTGTAGCTCTTAGGACTATTCCTATTTGTAGGGTATGCATTTAGATGGATGAAGGAGAGCCACTTGGTCGGGTGTGTTTCACGTGTTAGAAATCGGGGTTACAAGTAACCCGTCATCGTAGTTACAAAACATGTTGATCAGATAAAATTTATACCGAAACTCCAAGGGAGTCCCGGGTCGAACACAGGGAGGCGACCTTTACTTTACATGAAAATCGTGCTTCAATTTGTTTCCTTTTTGTATTTTAGGGTTTTGTTATTTTTTTGTATTTTTGTAAGAAGAAAACAAGCAAACGTATCACAAGATAGAGATGTTGAACGAAAATGGTATATATATCAATCTAATGTCTATTACAATCTACTATGAAAGCATCAAAAGAGAGGGGGGTGAGAGGAAATCTCCCGAATCAGCTGTTCGACGAGACGATGGTGCCTGGTGGAAGCTCTGACAAAGGAGGTGAGATGCAGGAGGACGTCGGGTTGAGGAAAGCTTCGACGAGGCTCTGGAATGGAGGTGAGAAGACAGAGGTGATCTGCTACTGGAATGGAGGTGGGAGGATGGCTCCAAGGCAACCTATGAAGGGAGATGGGAAGTTGGAGGAGTATTTGGTGGGGCAGAGGTTCACTACACTACTAGGCACCTTAGAAGCTTGAGAATAAGCTCTAATGGAGCGTTGGTAGGCTTGCTAGAGCTTAGGAGTAGGTGGGAGTAGAGTAGGTAGAGATGGCTTGGAAGGGAGGGGGTGTAGGTCCTTTTATAGTGGAGGAGAAGAGACAAAAATAAGCATGGGACCATTAGTGACATCTAGGCCGACGCTGGAAGCGTCGCTGTAGGCAGCTCATGGCTGCTCATGCCCAAAGTTGGCTTTGTTGGCATGTAAAGAATTATCGACGGCTGTAAGCGTCGCTGTAAATCCAGCTCATGCGTCGCTGTAGGTCCAGCTCACGCATAGTTGCCGCTGCGCTCCTTCCTTGCCACGCGCACACGTGCCCACATGTTGGTGCTACGAATTGCTACGCTGTGCAGATGCACGCCTGCATGTGTGCACGCTCACCCATGCTGTTGTGCATGTGCGGTGCTGCTTGCGTGCGCTAGCGGCCTAGGTTGCGCCATGTGGGGCAGTCTGGGCCGTCTATCTTCTTCTTATTGTAGGGGCTGCTACAGAGGTCGGACCGCACCATTGGATTTATCATTTGAAGCTCCGAATTATGTCTCCTAGTCCCTTGGCTGTTGATCTTCCTCGGACTGCATATGGTGTTACTGGACTCCGATCGAGGCAATTTCAGAGGCATTGGACTCCGATCGTCGTCTTGATCAGATCCGTAAGGTTGGATCGTCAATCTGAGGCTCCAAAATAAATATCCTTCTCTCCTAACCACAAAACGGATGCAATTAAACTAAATTATATACAACTACTCTAAATGCAGAATGATGCATGCTATGCAATATTTATAATATGAAATGCAAATCTAAGCCTAGGAACATGCATGAATAGGTATTTTACCCTCAATAAATGTGTTTAGATCATACCCCCATGCCTATGTTTTGTTAGTCTCTAGCAAAATTAAACTATATGCTATGCATAAAAGCAAAATTAGGATTAGATCACTTAGGCCTAAGTCGTTTATTAACAATAGAAATTTTCAACTAAGGTCCTAAACTACGAAAGCTCAACAGTACCCGGGTGTCTGCCAAAATGCAGACCGCCCAAGTTCTTGCCTTATTTGAAAAGGGAAGATACATATTCTTATTATTTTTCTTCTTTTCTAATTTTTTTGTACTTTTGGAGTTTGAGAGTTCCGGGATAACTTTTTACAGCTACCTGACCCGCCCAAGACTTGAAAAGGACTTAAGTACTAAGCATCTTTGTGAAAAAGTGATAGACTCACAAAACAGCCGTTAAGATGGACTTCAGGTTTCTACGACCCTATGTGACCTTGCCTAAAAGTTTATCTTTACTATCGGTAGCTTTGTCCCTACTTTTATTTATGGGGTCAACACAAGAGCGAACCCAGTGTATATCTCTCTGGTTTGTTCTACTTCCCCGCTTCTTCCCCAAGTGTTTTAGGAATTATTGTGCATTTTTTTTGTGAGCTGGGTTCTGGACATCCAGCCGATGAGCTGTTACCACCGACAACTTGCCAGCCATACTCATGCAGTGAAGTGTCATTTTATTTTATTTTATTTTATTTATTTTCTCTTTTTTCTTTTTTTTTTTTCTTTTCTTTTTGAGTGTTTCTCTTTTTTTTTTCTAAGTAGGTCACTTCCTTGATATAAGATTTACATAAAGGTAGTACAATAAATATGATCTTATGGCTGGACTCTGGACAACCGGCCGATGAGCTGTTACCACCAACAACTTGCCAGCCATACCACCCAAGTCAATCCATTAGCTACCTAATTTCTGTAAAAACCACTGGAAAGTGAGTCAGTGCAAAAAAATGTGTATAGGTGCTTAGGCTTAAAGTCCCCCCAAATCAGAGGGTGGGTTGATAAGTTGCATACTTATCATCCCAAATTATTTACCAAATTAAAATGAATTTTAATTGGCGAGGACTCAAGACTAAGTCCACATTCGAGTGAACACTCGGGCTAATTAAGCCCAAAGACCTGAAGAGTCTAAGTGTTTAGGTCCTCTCGTATCATTTCCTAAAGTTAATAACTTCCAAATGACTAATTTCTTGTTTCCTAATTTCTTTTTTTATCTTTTTTCAAATTTTTAATGTTTTTTTAATTTTATAAGAAACTAAAAGAAATTCTATGGAGTTAACATAATGATTTCAGGAATTGATTATCCACCTCCCCATGCCTAAATGATGAAAGTTCTCATTGTAAAAATAAAGACATGAAAATGGTGGAGTAAACAGAACATCACCTGAGTGTCATGAAAATCTGGTCACCTTCACAAAGAGAAGAGTGTATACACATGCGCTAAGTTTAATGCCTTCAGCTAGGCATAACATACATACAAAGAAGAAATTGAGAATTCACAAGTGCAGGTCAGAATCAAAATCAAAAGGTTGATCCTGAAAACCATTCGCAGAAGATGTCCATAGATGTGGACGAGATTATGGTGCAGACCCATGCCCTAGGGTCGAGTGGTTCTCAGGTTCTGGATGAAAATCACCCAGAACCGAAGGTTGTTGTGTTTACGAGGCTGGGCCTACGGTTTAGTGGTGTGCAACCCAAGACCAAAGTGTTGGACAATGGGTAAAGATGGTTCAATAGGTGCGGTTGTCCACTTAACATCTAGCTTAGAAAAATAATCAGTTATTCCAGGCTTAAGTCGCACATGAAAGATATCATAAGGGTCCATATAGAAGATAAGTGGTTTCAAGTCAATAGGTACCCTTATATCCAAACTTGTTTTTCCCTCAAAATTAACCTCCCAAATTTTTATTTCCAACTTCCTTTCCTATGAAATCAGGGTTTCCGAGACCTCTAGATCATTGTACACCCCATCTAAAGTACCCAAGTCCAACAATTGTGGCTGAATCAGGATTGACTTGGGCATAATGATCTCAAAAGTATGTTCATTCAGCTCTTCAGGGTGTGGTTGAGGAATGGGGCTACTAATTGAGTCGTCAGGTATCGGATCCTCCAAGTTAGCCTCAATCGAATCAAAATCATCAATAGTCGGGCAACCAAATTAGTCGTCATACTCCTCGAGCCCATATGTCTCACTAAAATCATTCTCCTCAAGCTTAAGTGAGACTTCACTAAGAATTTCCTCACCCCCAAAATCAAAGAATTCATGATCCTCATTTTTATATGTCTCAACATCACAAGTCATTTCATCATCCAAGGAGACATAATTTTCTTCGTTTCCTGACTTGGGGATCTCAGGTGAATCAATCGATTCATCCTCAAAGGGTTACTCTAGACCAATCTGGTCATCTCCAATCTCTGAATATGTACCCCCCCCCCCCCCGACAGGCTCCGAGTGGGTTTAGACATTGGGTCTCCTGAAGAGGGTTCATCTTGAGAGTCATCCCAAGATTTGACTAGTGCAACCACAAATTTCATCCTCAACCTCAACAATTTCCCAAGAAGAAACTCACCTAGGTCCCTATCCCTAACAATTTGGAGCAAATCCAATAGAGAACTATTAAGTTCATCAATCATTTTGATCATAAGCTCTAGTGCTTCAATGCATGGTGTTGGCTGGGCTTCTAAAGATTGTATGGTGTTCCTCAAATTAGCCAATACTCTATCTTGGATCTGGTTCACCTGAACTGACTGGTTCGATTCAGGTTTGGGTGGGTTTGGGTTGAATCTAGGGGAGTCAAGATGTTGAGGTTCTCGAGTCCTTCCCTGAAAGTAGGTCGTTCTAGGTTGTTCAAAGGATGGTGACGACCTATATTCAGTGGAATACTGGGGAGGGTAGGTGTTATAATCATGATATCTTTCATTGTTGTAGATCTAGTTAGGTTGATCATCAAAGGATGGAGATCTATAATCATTATAGCTCTAGGAAGGATAGTAATCATAGTCTTGTTGTCCAGGGTTAGGCCCTGGACACTGAGGTCCGGATTCATATCCCCAATCAAAGTCATCTCGGCTAGTGGATGGGTAATTACAAGCCAAGTCGGGATAGTAATCATCTTGGGGATAAGTGGTGGTAGGAGGATAGGATGTGAAATGTGTGTAGGATGTGGAAGGGTACAAGGTGAAGTAAGGAGGGAAATCAGAAGAGAAAGGAGACCTACAATACAAAAATACAAGCATGTCCTTAGTTTGGGTAGCTTAAAGGTCTACAGACTCTCAGAATCCATCCTAAGATTATAGATGATTTACTCTACATATGTCCAGGCAATTCAACCAGTTAGAAGGAGGGATTGGGGAGAAGGTTCTTCCTTTGGCTTGCACCTCTGGTTCCTAGTGTACCCCCCAGATGCGGTCGTTTGATGCTACTACCCTAGCTAGACATCAGATTGACTAGTATAAGTAAGTTAATCATGAATAATTTCAATCTGGATCCCGGCAAGCGAACCAGTCCTTAGGGCCAACGTCTAATCAATTTTAGTTAGGCTTGGGACAATGGTGCTTCGAGAATGTGATGGGCCCTTTAGATGGGTTGTGCCCTTAATGATCAGTTAAAATGTGTGTGCGTGCGCAACTAGGGTTTTCAAACAAGGTTATTTGATGATGTGTCTTTTATGGTTCAACCTTGTTTAGTAGCTTTTAGGGTTTAATCTTTAGGTATATTAAATCAAGGATCAGTAGAACACTCCAAGTTTTGAAAGCACTAGTGTAGATATATTCCTTCAAAAATTAGAAATAAAATATGGAGTGCCCAGTTCAGTCCTAAAATCAACCCTAAGTGGCAAGCTACTTAATGAATCAGTTTTAGATTGAGTGGTGCAGCCCAAACACTCATTTAATTGGCCTGTTGCACCACTTAGTTAAGGCACACAGAAATGTTTGACCTATTTAGATTTCTACACACTTATGTGTATTTAGTTGAAGTGTACCGGGTCCACAGGTTAGATCCAGGTTAAGTGGTAGAATCAAAGTGATTGTGCACCTTAGGATAAGAAGTTGTGGGTGTTAAGTGTGTAGCTTTTAGAAAATCCCACAATGAGATAACACTTTTTTTTATTTTTTTTTATTTATGTGGATGGCGAGGTGAGTGGAGGTGGCAACCAAACAACCAAATCTATCCTAGGGTTTATAAAAAGCACCTAATTTGATTTGGGTTTGAGTTATTAGGTTATGGAATGAAAACTAAGGTGCGGGTGGTGTGGGGGACACCTACAAAACACTCTACCCACACTTTACTCTGGTTTACCGCACTTGGATCTCCATGCCAGGGTACCTGCAAGACAGTAGATCAAAGACAAGTAAGGTTGGTGCTATGTAAATGCAAAGAAATGCAAAAAACAATAAAGTAAATTCCGTTGCCTCCCCGACAAATGCGCCAAAATGGTTGGGCGTGTTTCATGTGTTAGAAATCAGGGTTACAAGTAACCCATCGTCGTAGTTGCAAAACACGTCGATCAGATAAAATTTATACTGAAACTCCAAGGGAGTCCCAGGTCGAACACAGGGAGGCGACGTTTACTTTATGTGAAAACTGCACTTCGATTCATTTCTTTATGGTATTTTAGGGTTTTGTTATTTTTTTGTATTTTTGTAAGAAGAAAACAGGCAAACGTATCACAAGATAGAGATATGGAACGAAAATGGTATATATATCAATCCAATGTCTAATACAATCTACTATGAAAGCATAAAAAGAGAGGGGGTGAGGGGAAATCTCCCGAATCGGCTATTTGGCGAGACGACGGTACCTGGCGAAAGCTTGGACGAAGGAGGTGAGATGCAGGAGGATGTCAGGTTGAGGAAAGCTTTGGCATGGCTCCGGAATGGAGGTGAGAAGACGGAGTTGATCTGCTACCGGAATGGAGGTGGGAGGACGGCTCCAAGGCGACCTATGAAGGGAGATGGGAAGTTTAAGGAGTATTTGGTGGGGTAGAGGTTCGCTACACTAATAAGAACCTTGGGAGCTTGAGAATAAGCTCTAATGGAGCGTTGGTAGGCTTGCTAGAGCTTAGGAGTAGGTGGGAGTAGAGTAGGTAGAGATGGCTTGGAAGGGAGGGGGTGTAGGTCCTTTTATAGTGGAGAAGAGGCAAAAATAGGTATGGGACCATTAGTGACATTCAGGCTGTCATTGGAAGCGTCGCTGTAGGCAGCTCATGCCTGCTCACGCCCAAAGTTGGCTTTGCTGGTGCGCGAAGAATTAGCGACGGCTGTAAGCATCACTGTAAATCAAGCTCATGTGTCACTGTAGGTCTAGCTCACGCATAGCTGATGCTGCGCTCCTGCATTGCCACGCAGGTGGGCGCGCATGCACCCACACTGCTGCATGCGTGCCGTGCTGCATGCGTGCGTTGGCAGCCTGGGCTGTGCCACGTGGCACAATCGTGGCACAATCTGGGCTGTCCATCTTCTTCTTGTTGTAGGGGCTGCTACAGAGGTCGGATTGAATCGATTTTTATGCCGTTAGGCTACGATTGTCGATTCGAATCCATTTGCACAATAGGATTTATCATTTGAAGCTCTGAATTATGTCTCCTAATCCCTTAGCCGTTGATCTTCCTTAGACTGTATATGGTGCTATGGGCCTCCGATCGAGGCGATTTCAGAGGCATTGGACTTTGATTGTCATCTTGATCAGATCTGTACTGTCGGATTGTCTATCCGAGGCTCCGAAATAAATATTCTTCTCTCCTAACCACAAAAAGGATGCAATTAAACTAAACTATATACAACTACTCTAAATGCAGAATGATCCATGCTATGCAATATTTATAATATGAAATGCAAATCTAAGTTTAGGAACATGCATGAATAGGCATTTTTCCCTCAATAAATGTGTTTACATCACCACTCACTTAGAAAAATGATTTGGAGAAAAAAAAATTATTTAGCTTTTGAAAAAATGAGGAGAAAAAATTATTTATGAGAAAATACCCCACCAAATAAGCTCCTCGTTACAAATGAGTATCACTCCACCAAATAGAAGCATCTTGCTACATATGGATGCTGCCCTTTCCATTTCCATCAAATAAAAGTATCTCGCTACATATGGGTGTTCATCCTATAGAAAAGAAAAGAAATACAAAGAAAAAAATTAGGAATAAGAGACCTAAGGGTCCAATTGGGGAGATATACACCTAATGTGTTGACTTCGGGGTAGAAAAGTGGTGAGGAGAAAAATGCCAAATCCTAGTATGGCCTAACCGAAGATAGGTTGTCCCAGAGAGAGCATTCGACTTAGTTGCTCGTCTGGCAAGTCACATTATTTCACACACAAGATGCTTGTTTCTCACATCCAATTCAAACCTTGGGTGGGCCAACTTAATTAGAGAAAGTTACCTTCGCGGCCCAAGTCTAATGGCTAATAAGATTCCTAATTTGATTTGGGAGGTTCGAATTTGAGTCGATACTTTAGAATTGTTCAGTCTTTGCCATTAACAAATTGTCTACAATTTCATTTCATTGGTGAAAAATCTTATTGGGATTTTTTATTTGATCTGGTTTGGTTCCTTGGCAACAACGCATGTTGAAATAAAGGATATATATAATGTTTTTCTGAGAATAAATGGAAACCCGTATATTTGACTTTTGCATTCTTTCGTAGGTTTTTCATGCTAATTTTACTAAGGGACTAGCAAAAGATACGCATGGGTGTGCGATAACAACTTAATTTATTACCCTAATTTGCTTAATCTATGGCTAACTCCTTAGCAAAGTCATGCATTAGGTTTAGAAATATTGCATTTAGAGCATGCATGCATATTTAAGCTTTATATTTATTTTATAAGTAAATGTCTCCTAATTCTACTCTACTTTGAATAATGTCAGTATCAGGACCTAGTGAATAAGCTGTAAGAGTGCTAAATAAAGTTGGAGAGAAGATGCACCTGGCTAGGAGCTAAAATAATGAAGACTAAATGGAGATCAAGACATGAGCTCAAGTGTTAAAGACAAAGAGGAGGTAAAGACAAGGGAGGACACATGGCTCTTCCTAATCCACCTCTACCTTGAACCCTTAGGACAACCTATTCCACCAATAATACCTTGTCTTAAACCTTCCTATTTTTAGTAAACCTAAGCCTAATAAATCTAAGACACATATCAAAAATCCTAAGGCCAAAACACCATTCCTATTTTTAGAAACCCAAAGAACTTATCCCTTCCCTTAGCCGCCCATAGTAGCTTCTCCAAGAAGCCACTATAGCTGACCACACAACCTATCTATCCACCTTCCAAACACCATCCTAGGGTCCACATCTAGCCACCTAAAACCTACCCTTGGATGACCACCACTTGGCTTATGGAGGACTCCATTCTCTAGAACATATCCCTTCCTCCAATTCCTCAACCAAACCTATCTACCGATGACCTAATCCTACCCATCCAACACCCAATCAAGGGCCACAATCACATACACATGGCCGGCCATGTGTATGTGATTGTGGCCATGTAGTTTCCTAGGTACTCCACTATGCTCAGCCAAACATCCACCAAATCCCCTCCCTCCATCCACTATCCTGTGGCCTACATTAGCCTTTGATTTAAACAAACTTATACCACATTATAGCACCTAATCTAGACCCTCCAAACCAACCATAAGGATGATATTAATCCTCTACCTAGCCAACCATCCTTTATCACCCTTAGATCCATATCTAGAGGTCCTCCTTTGCCTTGAATAAGTGGACTAACATCCACCATTGATTGAGATCCAAGGGCCATTATTTATCCAACATTCCTACAAAAACACCTAGCCTCCACCACTTAGAATTCAATTAGTCTTAGTTAATTTCCTATCTTGGTATAGTTGAGTAAGTACTTAGCCCTCCTCCACCAAAGTGCATGCCCAACTTTAAGCCTCTCCGATCTTCTTCTTCCTCCCAGTGCCCTAGATCTGAAGCTCCATCAGGACCTTCCAACAAGCATCCCTCAAGTGGCTCCGCTCTCATTTCTTCCTCTATTGTCTTACATTTTATTCTTATTGTACTCACTAATATAGATCTTATTTGTCAAACATTTTGATATTTGCAATAAAAATCAATATCCATTTGTTATCCTTGTCTCTATTAATATTATTTGATACTGTACTATATTATATAATAACTGTGAAAGGGAGGAAATAACGATTGCCTCCATATGTTTGACCTAGACACCTTGTAGTTTGGTATTATAAATATTAATTGATAGCTTAATTTGCATGCTATAAAGATTCTACATTTTTAATCGCATAGATTTAGCGTTATCAATTTAGAGTCATTGTCGGGGAGGCACGGATCTATTTTTAGCCTTTCGATTCCGCACTTGTTTTAGATTACTAATCCACTTTTCCTCTCATTTGTCAGCTTGTGTGCAGGTATCAAAAATTTGTAAAAAAGCACAGCAATGGAAGAAAAGCGAGTTAGTCATCTTAAGGTAAGTATATCTATCTAAGGTAGGTTAGGTTTTCTTTCGACGTAAAAAAAATCCAAAAAAAAAATTAGGTGCTCTACCTGATCCCTAGGTTACAAATTTCCTTTGCTTGTTTGCTTTCTAAAAGAAAAACACTTTTTGGTGGATGTTATCCCTTTGAAATCAACAAAACCACCTTATAATTTGGGCTGCTAACAAATATGTTTTTCAAAAATCATTTTCAAATTTTTATTTGTCCAAAAATCATAAAATTGTTCCTAGACGTAGGTATTGAAGTTAGGAACATTGTGTCCAAATTTGACACTCATCTGATTTATATTGAATTTTTAAAAATTCGTGAACTACACTAATATCCATTCTGATTTCTCTTGGTGATTTAAGGCAATAAAAAGATCATAGGAATTGTTATGCTACTCCGATTAATCTAAAATTTATAGCGTTAGATTCCTGTGATAATTGGGCACTAATGAAAAATTTAAAAAAAATATTTTAAGCACGTTGGATTCACTAAAAATTAGATCACTCATGATAACTTTGCATTCAATGATGATAACTCCATCAACTAGAGTTTATTTTGAGGATATATCCATGCTAATAACATACCATGTTGGGCATAGGAGCATTATATGCATTACAAATTAATATTGCCTATAATTAATGTTTAATTGCCATGTGTACAAGTGTATGTTGAAATAGGCCTCAAATAAGCAATTAGACCATACAGATGGATCCAGATCAACGAACGAAGTCCAACAAACTCAAAATTGCCTCAATCCGATAGCCGGAGCTCCCACAACAAGCCCGAGAAGTTGTGACCGTTGATCTAGGGATTAACGGCCACAAACTCGCCACGTGTCTCACGATCGTGCACCGCAAGCCACTGCTACTTCTCTTCATTGTGTGTAGGAGCCACTTTAGGCTGTCCAATCAAAGATCGGACGGCTGAGGATCCACGAAGAATGCGACCTTTTCGCGTGAATGGAGCAATGGTCAATGCCTCCATCCCTCGCACGAAGGTGCCCACTCGAATCGCCAGTAGTGCTTCAACTCCGTGGAGCACGCGCGCGGATGAAATTCCTCTGATGATTTTCGATCGGGTGGCTAACACGCATCCATGTGACACCTATAGATGAAAGCTTGCCCGACGTGCGCGATCACGCTGCTCACCACACGCAAGGTGCGATCCAGCAAGGTCGAACGTGTTTCACGTGTTAGAAATTGAGGTTACAAGTAACCTGTCGTCGTAGTTGCAAAACACGTCGATCAGATAAATTTATACCGAAACTCCAAGGGAGTCCTAGGTCAAACACAGGGAGGCGACATTTACTTTACGTGAATACCGCGCTTAGATTCGTTTCTTTTTGGTATTTTAGGGTTTTGTTTTTTTTTGTATTTTTGTAAGAAGAAACAAGCAAACGTATCACAAGATAGAGATGTGGAATGAAACTGGTATATATATCAATCTAATGTCTATTGCAATCTACTATGAAAGCATAAAAAGAGAGGAGGGTGAGAGGAAATCTCCTAAATCAGTTGTTCGACGAGATGACGGCACCTGGCAGAAGCTCGAACGAAGGAGCTGAGGAGTGGGACGACGGAGGTGAGATGCAAGAGGACGATGGGTTGAGGAAAGCTTCGACATAGCTCCAGAATGGAGCTGAGAAGACGGACTTGATCTGCTACTGGAATGGAGGTGGGAGGACAGCTCCAAGGTGACCTATGAAGGGGGATGGGAAGTTGGAGGAATATTTGGTGGGGCAGAGGTTCGCTATAATAATAGGAGCCTTGGGAGCTTGAGAACAAGCTCCAATGGAGCGTTGGTAGGCTTGCTAGAGCTTGGGAGTAGGTGGGAGTAGAGTAGGTAGAGGTGGTTTGGAAGGGAGGGGGTGTAGGTCCTTTTATAGTGGAGGAGAAGAGGCAAAAATAAGTATGGGACCATTAGTGACATCCAGGCTGTCGTTGGAAGCGTCGCTGTAGGTAGCTCATGCCTGCTCTTCCCCAAAGTTAGCTTTGGTGGCACGCGAAGAATTAGCGATGGCTGTAAGTGTTGCTGTAAATCCATCTCATGCGATGTTGTAGGTCCAGCTCACACATAGCTGGCGCTGCGCTCCTACCTTGCCACACCCACGTGCTAGCGCTGCGCATGTGCGCCTACGTGTGTGCATGAGGTGATGCGTGCGTGCTAGCGGCCTGGGCTGTGCCATGTGGCGCAGTCTGGGCTATCCATCTTCTTGTTGTATGGGCTGCTACAGAGGTCAAATTGAATCGATTTTCCTGCCGTTAAGCTGCGATCATCAACTCGAATCCATCCACGCGATCAGATTTATCATTTGAAGTTTCGAGTTATGTCTCCTAGTCCCTTAACCATTGATCTTCCTTGGATTTCATATGGTGCTACGGGACTCCGATTGAGGCAATTTCAAAGGCATTGGACTCTGATCGTCGTCTTGATCATATCCGTACGGTCGGATGGTCAATCCGAGACTCCGAAATAAATATCCTTCTCTCCTAACTACAAAAAGGACACAATCAAACTAAAATATATACGACTACTTTAAATGTAGAATAATGCATGCTATGCAATATTTATAACATGAAATGCAAATCTAAGCCTAGGACAAGCATGAATAGGCACTTTACTCTCAATAAATGTGTTTACATCATACCCCCATGCCTATCTTTTACTAGTCCCTAGAAAAATTAAACTATATGCTATGTATAAAAGTAGAATTAGGATTAGATCACTTAGGCCTAAGTCGTTTATTAACAATAGAAAATTTCAACTAAGGTCCAAAACTATGAAAACTTAATAGTACTCGGGTGCCTACCAGAATGCAGACTGCTCAAGTCCTCACCTTATTTGAGAAGGGAAGATACATTTTTTTATATATTTTTCTTCTTTTCTAATTTTTTTGTACTTTTGGAGTTTGAGAGTTCCAGGATAACTTTTTATGGCTACCCGACCCGCCCAAGACTCGAAAAGGACTCTAAGTACTAAGCATCTTTGTGAAAAAGTGATAGACTAACAAAATGGCCATTAAGATGGACTTCGGGTTTCTACGACCCTAGGTGACCTTGCCTAAAGGTTTATCTTTACGATCGGTAGCTTTCTCCCTACTTCTTTTATTTATGGTGTTAACACAAGAGCGAACCCAGTGTATATCTCCCCGATTTATTCTATTTCCCCACTTCTTCCCTAAGAGTTTTAGGAATTATTGTGCTTTTTTTTTTTATGAGCAGGGTTCTGGACAACCAGCCAATGAGTTATTACCACCGACAACTTGCCAACCATACTCGTGCGGTGAAGTGTGGTTTTATTTGTTTTTCTATTTTCTCCTTTTCCTTTTTTTTCTTTTCTTTTTTAGTGTTTCTTTTTTTTTTCTAAGTAGGTGGCTTCCCTGATTTAAGATTTATCTAAAGGCAGTACAATGAAAATGGTCGTGTGGCTAGGGTCTAGACAACCGGCCGATGAGCTGTTACCACCGACAATTTGCAGCCATTCCACCCAGGTCGGTCCATTAGGTACCCAATTTCCGTAAAAATCGCTGGAAAGTGAGTCAATGCAAAAAAAATGTGTGTAGATGCTTAGGCTTAAAGTCCCCCTAAATCAGAGGGCGGGTTGATAAGTCACATGCTTATCATCCCAAATTATTTACCAAATTAAGATAAATTTTAATTGGCGAGGACTCGAGACTAACTCCACATTCGAGTGGACACTTGGGCTAATTAAGCTCGAAGACCTGAAGAGTCTAAATGTTTAGGTCCTCTTGTATCATTTCCTAAAGTTAATAACTTCCAAATGCCTAAGTTCTCTTTTCCTAATTTCTTTCTTTTTTTTATCTTTTTTTCATTTTTTTTAAAATTTTATAAGAAACTGAAAGAAATTCTATGGAGTTAACATAATCATTTCAGGAATTGAATATCCACCCCCCCATGCCTAAATGATGCAATGCCCTCATTATAAAAATAAAGACATGAAAAGAGTGGAGTAAATAGAACATCACCTGAGTGTCGTGAAAATCCGATCAGCTTCGCAGAGAGAAGAGTGTATACACACGTGTTAAGTTTAATGCCTTCAGCTAGGTATAACATACATACAAAGAAGAAATTGAGAATTCACAAGTGCGGGTCAGAATCAAAATAAAAATATTGATCTTGAAACCCACCAACAGAATATGTTCATAGACGTGGACCAGATTATGGTGCAGACCCATGCCCCAGGGTCCAGTGGTTCTCAGGTTTTGGATGAAAATCACCCAGAATCGAAGATTATTGTGTTTGCGGGGCTGGGCCTGCGATTTTGGGGTGTGCAACCCAAGACCAAAATGGTAGACAATAGGTAGATCTGGTTCACTAGTTTCAGATGTCCACTTAATATTAAGCTCAAAAAAGTAATCAGTTATTCTAGGCTTAGGTCACACGTGAAAGATATCATGAGGGTCCGTAAAGAAGATAGGTGGTTTCAGGTCAATAGGTACCCTTATATCCAAAATAGTAGTTCCCTCAAAATTAGCCTCCCAGATTTTTATTGCCAAATTCTTACCCTCTAAAATCAAGTGCTCAAGCTCCAGGTCCTCCAAATCGTTGTATACCCCATCTAAAGTGGCCAAGTTCAACAATTGCAGCTAAATCAGGATTGACTTGGGCACAATGATCTCAAAAGTATGTTCATTCAGCTCTTCGGGGTGTGGTTGAGGAATGGGGCTACTAATTGAGTCGTCAGGTATCGGATCCTCCAAGTTAGCCCCAATCGAATCAAAATCTTCAGTAGTCGAGCTACCAAATTGGTCGCCATACTCCTCGATCTTGTATGTCTCACTAAAATCATTCTCCTCAAGCTTAAGTGAGACTTCACTAAGAGATTCCTCATCCTCAAAATCAAAGAATTCATGATCCTCATTTGTATATGTCTCAACATCACAAGTCATTTCATCATCCAAGGAGACATAATTTTCTTCGTTTCCTGACTTGGGGATCTCGGGTGAATCAATCACTTCATCCTCAAAGGGTTACTCTAGACCAATCTGGTCATCTCCAATCTCCGAATATGTATCCCCCCTGACAGGCGCCTGAGCGGGTTCAGACATTGGCTCTCTTGAAAAGGGTTCATCTTGAGAATCATCCCAAGATTTGACTAGTGCAACCACAAATTTCACCCTCAACCTCGACAATTTCCCAAGAAGAAACTCACCCAAGTCCCTATCCTTAACACTTTGGAGTAAATCCAATAGAGAACTATTAAGTTCATCAATCATTTTGATCATAGGCTCTAGTGCTTCAGTGCATGGTGTTGGCTGGGCTTCTAAATATTGTATGGTGTTCCTCAAATTAGCCAACACCCTATCTTGGATTTGGTTCACCTGAATCGACTGGTTTGATTCAGGTTTGGGTGGGTTTGGGTAAAATCTAGAGGAGTTAAGATGTCAAGGTTCTCGTGTTCCTCCCTGTTATGACCTGGTTCCTGAATCCCTACAGGACACGAGAATCGGATTGACTCGACTGACTCCAAAACCCAGTCGTCCAATGAGAAAGTAACCAAAAAGCAGCAAAATAACCCTCATTCACTGCAAGTAACTAATAATAACAAAAGTACAGCAGTAAAGAAAAGAACTACTACCGTACATACCACCACAACAGTAGAGAATTAAACAGGTACAGAAATATGATGCTTAGATAAAAGAGTACAAATGTAACAGAATATACTCACTACAATAGAAAAATGGTACAGCAAGTACAACACAAGTAGAACTACTGGGCTCAACTAGGCCCAGCACCCTCCATAGGCATAGGCTCTGGCTGCTCAACACCTGGTCCTGAAAAGGTGACAAAGGTGACACATCAGCGAAACGCTGAGTAGAGTGGAAACCAGCTAGCTAAGGAAAACAGTAAAGGTGTAAAAGTAGCTATTATTTTTTATTTCTTTCTTTATTTCTCTATTTACTCATTCTTGAATTATTTCTCAGATCTTTCTCTTGATCTCGAATGTTCCTCGTGGGAACAATCTTGATTACAGTCTTTTCCGAAAAGTAGAAGTGGCACGTGGTGCTCTCCTGGCTAGGAGAGTCTCCCGTAGTGGTCCTACCCTCAGTCAACCACCCCAAGGTCACTGACAAGCGTAACGGTGACTGCGGCATGCGCGATAAACGCATGGGTAGCTACCCCACACTAGCACATGGTCAGTCATTTTTGCTAACGGGTGCGCCCAAAGCACAGCACGGAACCAGTATAAGGCAGAGCCCTCTCAGTAACAGGGGTCCAGCCCCTCCACAGTAACCAAACAGGGGTCTTTCCCCTCCACAGTCCGCGCACCCTCGCCTGACTACCCTGGTTTGCCCAGTGGGCCTAACAAGTCGGTGTAGGACGGCAAGCAGAACCCCAGGGCCCGTGGGGTGACTAGCTCTCTCCCTGCACTAGTAGCTCTCCCCGGTACTGTGTATGCGAGGGCCAAAAGTCGGTACAAAGTGGCCAGACCTAACCCTGGGTCCTTAGGGCAGCTAGCTCCGCTCTGCACTAAACAGGGGGACAATCGCTCTCCATTGTACTTCGTACTCAAGGGCCAGCTCATTTCCCCATCCACTTTCCCAGTTCCATTCTATTTAGCTTCCAGGAGCTCTACTCCTAATTCCCGGTAGGATTCATGCTCATATTTCTCTAGCCAAGCCATTTTAGGTTTCATCAATTCAATTTTATTCTCATATAACCCGTGTTTCCAACATTTAATATCCATTCATATACAAGCAGCTGTTATCCAATTATAGGCAATTATCATTATTCTATCTACTTTTCCAAGACTGCAATTCATGTATTCACGACATTTGTTTCAGTATTTCTGTTCCTAGGATTCATGCCACACCCTAGGATCTATCATTCAATCTAGTTTTCCAGTCCTAGGATTCATGCCATACCCTAGGATCTATCATTCAATCTAGTTTTCAAGTCCTAGGATTCATGCCATATCCTAGGATCTATCATTCAATCTAGTTTTTAGACCCTAGGATTCATGCCATACCCTAGAATCTATTATTTATCTCAAAGATGCATTAATGTTGGTAAATATTCAAGGGGAGCCACACTACCCGCAAAACTAGGAGTAATGGGGGCGTGATCGGCAGATCCGCGTGCCTCCGCAACCCCCAGAGCTGCAATGGACGAGGTCCTAACATAAGGATCAATCATAAGAAATCACTCAGAAAAGGCTACAAGTACTTTAAACAAGTAGAGGAACTAATTCTGAGAAGAACAAAATTTCAAACGCGGAAATCGGACTTCAAACGGACCCTAAACGGGTCAAAAACGATAACTCTGACCCAAATCAGACATCTGGAATACCTTCCAGACGTCTTAAAAGATGGTCCAGATCATACCTTACTTCTGTGCTACTCTTCAGACGTCCAGGATCCTGCTGAATCATCTGAACCTAGTTCTAGACATCCGTCTATTACTCTGGACGTCTGGAGATGCTCTCCGCCGTCTGGTGGCTTGCCCAGACGTCCGATCTGTGTGGAAGGGCGTGTCCTTGTGCCTTCCCGAACGAAACCTGCACGTGTACGCAAACGATCTCAACATGGCAATGAGGTAGAACCTTCGGCGGAACGGCCTACATGGCCGTACCCATGAGAGGAAGAAGAAGAGAAATATCATACCTTTCATATGTCTGGATCTCACTACAGACGTCTCTCGCGTCGTCTGGACGTAGGTCCAGACGTCTAATTCTGGGAAAGTTTCCCAGAATCAGAACCTCCACACCTTCCACCTGCTGCGCACAGCCGCGTCGCGTCGCGCTGCCTACTGCCTGAGCTGCAGTAGCACCGGGGTAACCTCCCTAGCACCACGCTCCCACTACGCGCCCGCCGGTTGGCCCTGGGCTGCTCCAGCGAGCTCTCTCTCTCTTCCTCTCACGCTCTACCTCTTCTCCCTCTCACTGCACCTCCTCCTCCCCGCGCGCACCCGGCAGCAGCTGCTGCCCTTGCTCTCTCACTCTCACGCTGACACTGGAAGGAGGAGACGGTGGAGTGGTGGTGAGGGAGAGGGAAGGGGGGAAGAGGATATTTGAAGGCATTGGGGGAGAGAGAGAAAGAAAAGAGGAGTGCCTGCAAGTCGGCAGGGGCAGTCTGCACACGCACGCACGCAGACTCGCAATCGTATGCCACAAAAATTAAATTCCAGACGTCTGGGAAGGCATCCAGACGTATGACCAGACGTCTCGACCAACTCCCAGACGTCTTAAAAATGTTTGATGTCGTGGATCCTAACACTCCCTGATAGTAGGTCGTCTCGGGTTGTTCAAAGAATGGTGATGACCTATTTTCAATGGAATACTGGGGAGGGTTGATGTTATAATCAGCATATCCTTCTTGACTGTAGATCGGGTTGGTTTTGTCATCAAAGGATAGAGATCCATAATCATTGTAGGTTTGGGATGGATAGTAATCATAGTCTTGTTGTCCAGGGTTAGGCCCTGGACACTGAGGTCTGGATTCGTATCTTCAATCAAAGTCATCCCGGCTAATGGATGGGTGATTACAAGTCAAGTCGGAATAATAATCATCTTTGGGACAAGTGGTGGTAGGAGGATAGGATTGGAAATGTGTGTAAGATGTGGAAGGGTACATGGTGAAGTAAGGAGGGAAATCAGAAGAGAACGAAGGAGCCCTACAATACAAAAATACAAGCCTGTCCTTAGGTTGGGTAGCCTAAAGGTCTATAGACTCTCAGAATCCGTCCTAAGATTATGGACGATTTACTCTACTTATGTCTAGGCAATCCAACCTGTTAGGAGGGACTGGGGAGAAGGTTCTTCCTTTGTCTTGTGCCTTCGGTTCCTAGTGTAACCCCCAGTCGTGGTCGTTTGACACTACTCCCCTAGCTAGACATCAGATTGACTAGTATAAGTAGGTTAATCGTGAACAATCTCAATCTAGATCTTGACGAGCGAACCAGTCCTTAGGGCCAAAGTCTAATGAATTTTAGTTAGGCTTGGGACAATGGTGCTGCAGGAATGTGATGGGCCCTTTAGATGGGTTATGCCCTTAATGATCAGTTAAAATGTGTGTGCGTGCACAACTAGGGTTCTCAAACAAGGTTATTTGATGATGTGTCTTTTAGGATTTAAGCTTCTTTAGTAGCTTTTAGGGTTTAATTCTTAGGTTGGTTCAATCAAGGTTTACTAGAACACTCTAAGTTTTGAAAGCACGAGTGATGATATGTTCTTTTAAAAATCAAAAATAATGTGGAGTGCCTGGTTCAGCCCTAAGAATCAACATTAAGTGGCAAGCTACTTGATGGATCAGTTTTAGATTGAGTAGTGCGGCCCAAACAACTCAATCAATTGGCCTTTTGCACCACTTAGTTAAGGCACACAAGAATGCTTAACCTATTCAGATTTCTACTCACTTATGTGTATTTAGTTGAAGTGTACCAGGTCCACAAGTCAACAACAACAACAACAACAACCAAGCCTTTTCCCACACTAAGTGGGGTCGGCTATATGGATTCTTTGCCTCCACACAGATCGATTTTCAGCCATTTTAGGACTTAAATTGAAGTAATTGAGGTCATACTTAATAGTTTCCTTCCAACACTTGTTTGGTCTTCCTCGCCCCCTCTTAGCGGGTTCAGCCTCCAACTTCCCACATCTCCTAACTGGGGCATCTAGTGGCCTTCTTTGTAAATGTCCAAACCACCTTAGACGGGCCTCTCTCATTTTATCCTCTATCGGTGCCACCCTAACCCTGTTTCTAATAAATTCATTTGAAATACGGTCCTTTCTTGTATGACCACACATCCATCTTAACATCTTCATTTCTGCCACAGACATCTTCTGTACATGCCTATAGTTTATAGCCCAGCATTCAGATCCCGGTTAAATGGTAGAATCAAAGTGATTGTGCACCTTAGGATAAGAAGTTGTGGGTGTTAAGTGTGTAGCCTTTAGAAAATCCCACAATCAGATAACACTTTTTTTTTTATTTATGTTGATGGCGAGGTGAGTGGAGGTGGCAAACAAATAACCAAATCTATCTTAGGGTTTACAAAAGGCACCTAAGTTGATTTGGGTTTGAGTTATTAGGTTATGGAATGGAAACTAAGGTTGGGGTGGTGTGGGGGACACCTACAAAACACTCTACCTGCACTTTACTCCGGTCTACCACACTTGGATCTCCATGCTAGGGTACCTGCAAGACAGGAGATCAAAGACAAGTAGGGTTAGTGCTATGTAAATGCAAAGAAATGCAATAAATAATAAAGTAAATTTCGTTGCCTCCTCGACAACGGCGCCAAAATGGTCGAGCATGTTTCGCGTGTTAGAAATCGAGGTTACAAGTAACCCGTCATCGTAGTTGCAAAACACATCGATTAGATAAAATTTATATCGAAACTCGAAGGGAGTCCCGAATCGAACACAGGGAGGCGACGTTTACTTTACGTGAAAACCACGCTTCGATTTGTTTCTTTTTGGTATTTTGGGGTTTTGTTATTTTTTTGTAATTTTGTAAGAGAAACAAGCAAATGTATCACACGATAGAGATGTGGAATGAAAATGGTATATATATCAATCCAATGTCTATTACAATCTACTATGAAAGCATAAAAAGAGAGGGGGGTGAGAGGCAATCTCCCAAATCGACTGTTCGGCGAGACGACGGTGCCTAGCGGAAGCTCGGACGAAGGAGCTGAGGAGCGGGACGACGGAGGTGAGATGTAGGAGGACGTCGAGTTGTGGAAAGCTTCGGCGTAGCTCCGGAATGGAGGTGAGAAGATGGAGTTGATCTGCTATCGGAATGGAGGTGGGAGGACAGCTCCAAGGCGACCTATGAAGGGGGATGGGAAGTTAGAGGAATATTTGGTGGGGCAGAGGTTCGCTATACTAATAGGAGACTTGAGAGCTTGAGAACAAGCTCTAATGGAGCATTGGTAGGCTTGCTAGAGCTTGAGAATAGGTGGGAGTAGAGTAGGTAGAATTGGCTTGGAAGGGAGGGGGTGTAGGTCCTTTTATAGTGGAGAAGAGGCAAAAATAGGTATGGGACCATTAGTGACATCCAGGCCCTCCCTGAAAGTGTCGCTGTAGGCCACTCATGCTCGCTCATGCCCAAAGTTTGCTTTGCTGGCGCTCAAAGAATTAATGACGGCTATAAGTGTTGCTGTAAATCCAGCTCATGCGTCGCTGTAGGTCCAGCTCATGCATAGCTGACGTTGCGCTCCTTTCTTGCTGCACATGCACGTGCACCCACGCGCTAGCGCTGTGCTATGCTGCGCAATGGGCAGGCGCACCTGCGCATGTGTGTGCATGCTGCGTGTGTGCATTGGCGTTCTGGGTTGCGCCATGTGACGCAGTCTGGGCCGTCCATCTTCTTGTTGTAGGGGCTGTTACAGAGGTCGGATTGAATCAATTTTTGCGCCGTTAGGCTGAGATCGTCGACCCGAATCCATCTGCATGGTCGGATTTATCATTTGAAGCTCTAAATTATCTCATAGTCCCTTGGCCATTGATCTTCCTCAGACTGCATATGGTGCTATGGGACTCCGATTGAGGTGATTTCAGAGGCGTTGGACTCCATCGTCGTCTTAATCAGATCCGTACGGTCGGATCGTCAATTCAAGGCTCTGAGGTAAGTATCCTTCTCTCCTAATCACAAAAAGGATGCAATTAAGCTAAATTATATACAACTACTCTAAATGTAGAATGATGCATGCTATGTAATATTTATAACATGAAATGCAAATCTAAGCCTAGGAACATGCATGAATAGGCATTTTACCCTCAATAAATGTGTTTACATCACAGCACAACCGGTCGTGTGCAATCCCAACCGTTGATGCGCGATTGAACGACTTATGGTGCGAACATGCGGATCACGGGGGAAGCAGCATCTGCGGGTGCGGCGGGGGGGTGATGTGTTATGCCATCAGCTGTCCGATGGCTATCCGTGCCACAGATCCAACGGCTGAGGATGCATAGGCGTGGCTTGAGAAGAAGAAGAATGGGCATGGGACTTCAGCAACTCCTTTGAAAGGGATTTAACGATGTCCAAGACATCGCTAAAGGCTCGTTCCTCTTTTGGATGCCCTCTTCTACTATATAAACCCCCTCAACCACCTCATTCAAGGGCATTCAATTCTCATACACTCTCCATGCAACACTAGCCCTCTCCTAGCTCCATCAAACACTCCATATCCACCCTTGGATTTGTCGAGCCACCGACAGAGCCTCCCTCCACCACCATGGCCACCTCGCCTCATCCTCGCACTCTCTTTTACTCTAGTTTTATGTTGCACTATTTCAAGCTTTTATCTATTATTGTATTTGTAAACAAACTCTAATTGCATGCTATATGTTAACGTTGCTTCTTATATCGTAGTTCACATTTCCTTAAAGTGATTGTCATGTTTTAAACGCAAGCTCTAACCCTACTCTCTCTCTCTCGTTTTCTCGCAAGCAAACAAAACATTCTTGTGACACCTAAAGCAACAAACTAATTCGATTTCACGCCTCCTCATGTTCGACACTTGGACTCACCAAATCCAAATCTTAAATTAAAATCGACGTCGTGAACGCATGCTACAATGACATAATTAAACCAACACGTTCCACACACGTTAGTTTTTGGCACCGTCGCTGGGGAGGCAATGGATTTTTTTTGTCGATTTTATCTCACATTATTACTCGCATTTTCTGACTCACTTTGCTCTCTCTACTTGTTGATTGTAGGAACTCGATGCTTGGGCCACGAAGCAGCGCGATCCGAGAAGGTAGATACAGAGTAAAGTGCTACGAAGACTTTTTGTGAGTATCACTCCACCCATTGAGTGTTTGCTTGCTTACAAAATACAAATATATATATATAAATTCAAAATTGAATGGCTACTTGACCCACATTCCAAACTCATCACCCAACAAAAAAATACACTCTAACATTCCTGAAGAGATAATCCTTTTAGAGTGCTTTTCATTCTTTTGAGTGGTGTTTGTGAAGCCACCATGACTTGACTTGGGCTGCACCACTCACCATAATTAAAATCAACTCACCTGGTTGAACTGCATGAACACTAGGGTGAATACAATAGGGTTGTTTTTCTAGGGCCACATCATTCTAAAGGAAATCAACTTTCGCTCGTTGTGTGCAAAACCTTGTGTGCCCACTTGAACATTATGTGAAAACATTAAGGAATTTCAACCATAAAAATTACTAAAGCAAGGACAAATCATTAAAAGACATCACTTCCTAAAAACCTTACTTGAAAATCATGCTTTGTTGAGTGCACACACACACTCAATAAGACTAACTGAGAGGTATAACCCCAAAAAATGTCTCATCACATATCCTGAGCACAAGTACTAACCTAGCCCTCATTAGAATGGAGTAGATGTGCCCTAAGTAGAACTAGTCTAAGTCTTTGAGGTGTGATTAGGTTTGCTAGGCACTTGGCCTTCATTCCCTTTGTAAAATGTGATGTCTAGGTTGCGGGGAAGTGTCAAATGACTGTGGTTGTGGGGTCCACGGAACCGGCGGTGCAAGCCAAAGGAAGAACCTTCCCCTTAATTCCCTCGTAATCAACCTGGCCAGATTAACATCGGAAAGGGAGGTTAAGTGCTTACAGATTTGATCATTCCCTTTGAGGCTTCTAGGTCACCTAAGATATACACTATGAGGACTAGACTTGCTTGCTTGTTTGTGCACACACTTATCGCACCTGTGTCTCTCCACATCCCTCCCCGTTCTTCTCTAGTGTATGCATTGGAGATGATCACTTCATCCTGAGTTGTTTGTTTTAGAAAGAGAAAGCAGGAGACTTGATTTTTCAAGGGAAATGGCTGACCCAAGAATTGATGAGATTGAGGACCAACCTCAACCCGATGTTATGGCCATCATTCAGGCCTAAGTCTCTGCCAACCACCAACTTCAACAACAACAGATCCAAACCATCATGCTAGGCATACACCGATTGTAGAACCCTCAAGGGCAACCCCACTGAACCCACCTAACCCACCACAACCTCCCGAGGGCCAACCAAGGACTCTCCATTATTTTTATGATCTGTTTGCTATCCGGATAGAGCCACATCTTAGGGTCCCCGAAGGGGGTGATGATTTTAAGCTAAAACCAAATGTCCTGAGCTTAATTCAAAGCCACTTTCATGGGAGCTCAAATGAGGACCCCTTCCGACACCTAGAGAACCTAGATCGGATCAGTCGAACTATGAAACCAAGGAACATCAGCTTGCATATTATTTTAATTAAGATGTTCCCTTTCTCCCTAAAAGACAAAGCATCTCACTGGCTTAGAACCTTAGGGAGACCCATCTCCACCTGGGAGGAACTGAGGCATGCATTCTTGAAGAAATTTTTGCCCCATAGGTAAAACCAATGCCCTTAGAAGAGCCATTACCACATTCGCACTACAAGGTGGGGAACAATTCCATGAGGCATGGGAAAGATTTAATGAATTGTTGAGGAAATGCCCATACCATGAGGTTCCAAGGTGGCAATTGGCCCAGATCTTCTACCATGGTCTGGACAACAACCTTAGGAACTTTGTTGATGCCTCATGTGGAGGCAACATTTTCAACAAAGATGAGGAGAGCACGTTAAAACTCTTTGAGTCCATGAGTGAGAATTCTCTCAACAATGCCTCCATGACCCAATTTAATCTATCCAGTCAACCCCGTAATGGGATCTATGAGGTGCAAGGCAATTCTAGAATGGTTGACATGGACATTATAGCCAAAATGTTGGATCGAGTTGAGTTGGTGGACAAAAAGATTGATGAGCTATTGAACCAAACCCGAAACCCACTACAGACCCTCTTCATGGCAAAGGGAGCTCACAATGTAGATTTGGTGCAACCAATGAACCAAATGCACCTAGAACAACCCCTGACTATGTTCTAGGGAGGGACCTTTACTCCCTCAAACCTTAATTACTCTCCCCCCTCCCCTTTGGCACCTTCTATCTTTGAAGATGCCCAGGCCATCCAAGGTTACTCCAAACCTGACCCTTTCTCCAACACCTACAACGCCGGATGGCATAATCACCCGAATTTTGCCTAAACAAACCAAAAATTGAACTAATTCCAAAACCAACCTAGGCCAAACCCTCCCTCCTATCAGTAAGGTCCACCAGTTAGACCACCCTATAATTAGAATAAGGCGGCCCCTCCCCCACAAAACCAAATGGACACGCTGATAAAAATGATGGCTAATATGAATGAGAAACAGCAAAAGGAAATGGCATTAGTGAAGGGACAATTGAGCCAGCTATTGGATTGCAAACAACAGGGGTCCCTTCCTTCTCAACCACAACTGAACCAGAGAAATGTGATCAACAGAGGCCCCAATCCTCAAGGGATCTAAGCCAATCCGGGGCATGTACACATGATCCAGCAAGCCCCATAAACACCCCCTAGGTTTGGTGCTTCTTCTTCTTCTTCTCAAGGATCTACCCATGGTCCCAATGCCTCAGCCAATGTAGTTACCTTGAGAAGCAACACTAAAACCTAGGGCCCCAAATGGACGACCCCGCCTGTGACCTCGCTTCCTGAGATGCCTAATTCTGAGGATGAGTGGGAGGAACCCAAGGACCTGGAGATTGAACCAATTCAAACCCAAACACCATACCCTGAGGCCTTGGAGAAAATGAAGAAAAAGAAAAATGTAGTTGAGAATGAGGAGTTGTGAGAGATTTTCAAACAAGTTCAGATTAATATTCCTCTCCTCGAAGCAATCAAGCATATTCGGGCTTACGCTAAGTTCTTGAAGGATGTCTGTACGCCAAAGCATAAGCTGAGAACCCAAGCACCTAGGAAGGTAGTGCTCTCAGAACAAGTTAGTTTAGTGATATTGAGCAGCCTACCTCCCAAACGAACTGACCCAGGAGTGCCCTTGATATCTTGTAGTTTCAGGGACATGACATTTGATATAGCTCTCTTGGACTTAGGTATTTCAATCAACCTAATCCCGACTACCCTTTATCACTAGTTTGGATTTGGGGAGTTGAAACCCACACCTGTGACTATCCAATTGGTTGATAGATTCGAGGATGTACTTGTTCGGGTCAAGGACTTCTACTTCCCAGTCGACTTTTTGGTCCTCAACATGGAAGTTCTAACAGCTACAAGCACACCCATCATCCTAGGCAGACCCTTCTTAGCTACGGCTAAGGCAAACATTGATTGTGACACGGGATGCATGGAAATCGCCTTTGGAGACAAGAAGATACAATTGGATATCTTCAGGGCGGCTAAGTCTTTTCATTATGGCTGGGTTGAGGAGCACGATCCCATGGAACCTTTGGTGGAAGAATGCCTCACTCTTAGCTCTTTAGCAAACCATCTGACTCAACCAGTTGATGACTACCCTAACCCACCTCAGCCTGTGGAGGTTGACCTTTGTAGAGCTGATTACCTTCAGCAACCTCCATTTGAGGAGATTGATGTTGATCAACTCTCGCCTTTCCCTTACCCATCAAATGTTGTCCCACCTACACCCGAACTAAAGCCTTTGCCCGATAATCTCAAGTATGTCTTCCTAGGACTTGACCAGACCTTCCCTGTGATTATCAATGCCCATTTAACTAGGGATCAAGAACTTAGGTTGACTGCAACCCTATCTAAACATCGGGCAGCCATTGGGTGGAAAATTTCTAACTTAAGGGGAATTAACCCTACCTATTACACTCACAAGATCTATTTGGAAGATGGGGTTTGACCTTCTCGTAGATGAAGAGGAGATTGAACCCGAATATGCAAGAGGTCATTAAAAAAGAAATAATCAAGTGGCTTGACGCAGACATCATTTACCCAATTTCTGATAGCCCTTGGGTGAGCCCTACTCAAGTGGCACCTAAGAAAGTCGGGCTCACCGTGGTCACCAATGACCAGGGCGAATCCATCCTTACCCACACCACTACCACATGGCAGGTGTGCATCGACTATAAGAAGCTTAATGAGGCCACCAAGAAAGATCATTTCCCTCTGCCATTTATTGACCAGATTCTCGAGCGATTGGCAAGGCAGAATTATTTTTTCTTCCTAGATGGATATTCAGGATACAACCAAGTTGCTATTGCACCAGAGGATCAAGAGAAGATCACTTTCACTTTCCTATATGGCATGTTCGCATTCCGTTGTATGCCATTCGGGTTATGCAATGCACTTGCTACCTTTCAGCGTTGCATGCTAACCATCTTTTCAGAGATGGTGGGTGAATACTTGGTCTTTATGGATGATTTCTCTGTGTTTAGGAACTCATTCGACCATTGTCTTAGCAACTTGGAAAAGATCCTGGAGTGATGTATTGAGGTCAACTTGGTTTCAAGCTGGGAAAAGAGTCATTTCATGGTTCAGGAAGGGATTGTCCTCAGTCACATCGTCTCGCATAGGGGTATCGAAGTTGATCGAGCCAAGGTTGATTTAATTTCCAAACTTCCACCCCCTAGCTCGGTCAAGCAAATTCGATCTTTCCTAGGACATGTTGGCTTCTATAGAAGATTCATTAAGGATTTTTCCAAACTTTCTAAGCCCTTGACTGACCTTCTAGCCAACAACGCCCTTTTTCACATGACACATGATTGCATCAAGGCCTACAACACCCTTAGGGAAACAGTCTCCACTGCACCTGTTTTACAACCTCTTGACTGATCCCAAGACTTTGAGCTGATGTGCGATGCATTAGATTTTGCTGTCGGTGCAGTTCTAGGACAAAGAAGAGAGAAGAAACCCGTGGTGATCTACTATGCAAGCAAAACATTGGATGAGGCTCAACGGAATTACACTGTCACAGAAAAAAAACTGCTCACCGTAGTCTTTGGGTTAGAAAAGTTTAGATCATACCTTCTAAGATCCCACGTGATGGTTTACACTGACCACTCGGTTATCCGGCATTTGTTGGCCAAAAAGGACGCTAAACCTAGGCTCATCAGATGGATCCTACTCTTGCAGGAATTTGACCTGGAAATACGCGACAAAGCTGGGCCCAAGAATGTTGTAGCCAACCACTTGTCCAGACTTCACCCAGACTAAATTTGACCCTCATTACCCTTAACCAACACCTTCCATAATGAACATATTCTAGCCGTGCAAGGAAGGAGGCTACCCTAGTATGCAGACTTAGTCAAATACGTAGCGGTAGGTCAGACTCCGCATGGCTGGTCCAGACAGCAATAGGATAAGTTCTTGGATGAAACCAAGCACTATTTCTGGGATGATCCTATGCTATTTAGGCTCTGTGCTGACCAGATCATTAGGAGGTGTAGTCCTAAAGAGGAAGTCCAAAGTGTGCTATCCTTCTATCATGACCAAGCTTGTGGTGGCCATTTCTCTAGGAAGCAAACGGCTGCAAAAGTTTTGCAGTCCGGATTCTACTGACTATCCTCATTCAAGGACACACATAGTTTTGTGAACACTTGCTCTCGGTGCCAGACATTAGGGACTATGAGCAGAAACAATATGATGCCCCTAAACACATTCTGATTGTCAAAATTTTTGATGTCTGGGGCATCAATTTTCTAGGTCCCTTCCCACCATCCAATGGCTTCGATTACATATTAGTCTCAGTGGACTATGTCTTGAAATGGATCGAAGCTGTAGCCACCCAAAGATGTAACCATAAGGCTGTCATGGACTTTGTTAAGAAAAACATCTCCTCTCAGATTGGGATACCGATGGCCATGATCAGTGATAGTGGGAGTCACTTTATTCATGCCCAATTCCATGCCTTACTTAGAAAATACGGGGTTACTCACCACATTGCCACCCCATATCACTCGCAAACAAATGGGCAAACTAAGGTCTCTAAAAGGCATATCAGGAATATTCTGTAAAAGACCGTGAGACCTGACTGGAAGGATTGGTCCACACAATTGGATAATGCCCTTTGGGCATATAGGACCGCTTTTAAGACCCTGATAGGCATGTTGCCTTATCGATTGGTCTTTGGCAAGGCTTGCCACCTTCTGGTCAAGTTAGAACACCAGGCATACTAGGTTGTTAAGCAATGCAATATGGATTCCCAGTTGGCCGAAGCACAAAGGACACTCCAGCTCTCCTAGCTTGAGGAAATCTGTCGGGACGCTTATGAGAATAGTCGACTTTACAAAGAGAAGACGAAAGTCATCCACGACAGATACATTCATAGGAAAACCTTCGAGGCCAATCAACAAGTGTTGATTTTTTATGCAAGACTTAAACTTTTCCCCAGGAAGCTGAGATCAAAGTGGATAGGACCATATCAGGTGGTCAAACCTTATCCCAATGGGGCAGTTGAAATTACATATCCTAACACTAGGCAAACCTTCACAGTAAACGGCTAGAGATTAAAACATTTTCTTACCTAGGTTCCCCCAAAGGAAGTGGTCACCTTAATTGAGGGTTGACATGGAGCTTCACCCAGCTGGAGGCAATAAACTCAGCACTTCTTGGGAGACAACCCAGAAGATTCAGACTAATCAGGTACATGGCAGCACTCAGGTGATTTCTTTCTGTACCCCCTTGCATACATTTATTTGCTAATGACGACATTGTCCAACTTAAGCATGGGGGGGCGGTAATTCACATTCTCTAAGTTTATATTATCAGCCTAAATTATATATATATATTAAAAAAAATAGAGAAAATTAGGAAGGAAAACTTAGGCATTAGGAGCTTGTCAACTATAGGAAATATTACAAGAAGAACCTGAACACTTAGACTTTTCAGACCTTCAAGCTTAATCAGCCTAGGTGTCCACTAAAATGTGGATTTTGCCCCGAATCCTCGCAACCTTAATTTACATTAATCTGATCAATAAAGTAAGGTGATAAGTATATGACTTATCAACCCGCCATCCGACCTGGAGGGATTTTTAGTCTAAGCATCTGCACACAATTTTGCACCTTGGAGATTCTAACAGAAATTGGGTAGCTAATGAATCTTCTAGGGTGGTATGGCTGGCAAGTTGTTGTAGGTAACAGTCCATTGGCTGGTTGTCTAGAGCTCAGCCATAGGACCATTCTCTTTTATGATTGCCTCTAGGTAAATGTTAGATCAGGGAAGCCACCTACTAAACAACAAAAGCAAAAGAAAAGAAAGAAAGGAGAAATAGAAAAATAGAAAAAGAAGAAAAATAAAAAAAAAGAGAAATAAGCCACACTTCACCGCACGAGTATGGCTGGCAAGTGGTCGTGGGTAACAATCCATTGGTCGGTTGTCTAGAACCAAACTCACTAAATGCACGAAAAAGTTCAAAACACTTAAGGAAGAAGCAGGGAAGTAGAGTAATCCAGGGAGATATACACTAGAAGCACCCTTGTGTTGACCCCACACAAAATAAAAGTAGGGAGAAAGCTACCGATTGGACATATACACCTTTAGGCAAGTACTTTCTTTTACGGTCACCTAGGGGCATAGAAACCCAAAGTCTGTTTTAATTATCGTTGAGTGAGTTTATCATAATCTTCACACCAAGATGCTTAGCACTTAGAGTATTTTCTGAGTTATGGGTGGGTTGGGTAGCTGTAAAAAGTTACCTACACACTCTCAACTCCAAAAATCCAAAAAAATTAGAAAAGATGAAATATATATATCTGTATATATCTGTATATATATGTTTAGTCTCTGTGGATTAGGCTCTTAGTATATGTTTCCTCCTGTTGACAAGAAACATATGCCTAAGTAATCAATTCCTAATTCCAACTAAAAATAACGACTAGGATAACCTTGCTAGGGACTAGCAAGGGATGGGCATTGGGGTATGATAACTCTACATTCAATGATGATAATTCCATCAACTAGAGTTTATTTTGAGGGTATATGCATGCTAATAACATACCATGATAGGCATGGGAGCATTATATGCATTACAAATTAAGATTGCTTATAACTAATGTTTAATGGCCATGTGTACAAGTGTATGTTGAAACAGGCCTCAAATGAGCAATCGGACTATACGAAAGGATCCAGATTGATGAACAAAGTCCAATGGACACAAAACCACCTCAATCCAACAGCCGGAGCTCCCACAACAAGCCTAAGAAGTTGTGACCGTTGATCTAAGGATCAACGGCCACAAACCCGCCATGTGTCGCACGATCGTGCGCTGCAAGCCAGTGCCCCTTTCTCTTCATCATGCACATGATCGGATTTTTTTGCGGTTCATAAAATTAGGGTTTTATCATTATAACGCACAAGAAAACCAAGTTGCTTTTAAAATTTCTAACCTAGATAGTGGGGTATCTAGGGTCATCCAATGAGGCAATTTGTTTGCAAAATACATCTCTTGCTTGGTAATGAAATTCACTTTTTTTTTTGGTCTTTTAAATATATAATTTTTATGTTTTGAAATAATGAAGGCAAAATGCGAATTGTTGACGGAAAAGCAACTAACACTTACAATCACTAAGCTAAAACCTAAGTGACAAATATGACCCCTCCCTAAGCTCACTGTAGGCACGTGGAGGCCTAGAGTAATTAGGAAGTGGAAGTGAAAAAGCGCTAGAACAAAGATAAAGCAATTGCAATAGAAAATGAAAACAGGGCAAATTGATTTAGTAGAATTTGTGTTTTACAAAAACATGTAGAGGAATGCTTCTACTTAAAATAGAAAATATAAAAGCAATAAAAACACAAATCCTCCTGCAAAATCTGGTGAAGAAGAGAGTCCTCTTGCTCCATGCCTAGCTGCTCCTTGGCTTGAAAAGAAGGTCTCCTTCTTCTCCTTCCTTGAATGCTCCTCCAAGGTGGATGCTCTCCACCTCAATTCTTTCCTCCTCCAAGGGTGGGCGTGCACTACCCTTTCTTCTCCTTGTCTGGTTGTCCTCCTAGTGGTGATCCTCCTCCTTCTTGGCGTGCAACAAAGGAAAAGAATGGAGAGAAGAAGGCACCAAGAGGGCGGGTGATGTGCCCCCTTAATCTTCTTCTCTACTCCTTCTTGGTCGTAGGTTTAGGTGGAAGGTAGAAATTCTCTAATGGGAGGATGAAGAAAATGGTGGTAGGTGATGGGTTTTTATAAAGTGGGATGGGGGCAGGGTTGGCGTGAATAGGTGGAGGGCTAAGATGGAGTTTGGTGGTGGTTATGGGTGGTTAAGTTAATCCTAGGGCTAGGGTTAAGTGGCACCACCTAAGGGGTGCTAAGGGGGGTAGTTAGGGCTGGCCAAGGGGCACCTAAAAGTGGCGCCAACCATGTAAGGGTGCCATGGGTTGTCAAGGAGGCACAGCTTTGCAAATCATTTTTCTCTTGCTTGAAGTAGATCTCATCTCCTTGCCTCTCTTCTTTCTTGTGTGTGCAAGAACTACAGGAAGAAAGCGGGAATTTGGAAGGTAGAGCTCAAAGTTCCTTTTCTTCCCACGATTCTAGGTTGGTTTCTTCTTTTTTGTCACACTTACCCTAAAAGACTACCAAAATACACTAAACTTGGCTTTCAGGATCTTAAACATCAAATTTTAGTCAAGTGGTACCTTTAAAACCCATTGTTTGATTGATTGCCTCATTAAATACCACTCTACCATAAGTGTGGGTGCTCTATTTTTTTGGATCCAGACTTCTGTTTGAATTTGAAAAATCAATTCCAAACACCACAGGCCTCCTAAAATCTTGAAATTTCACCTAAGGATTCCAAATCAAGTTGGAAACATTTGTTCCAAATTTCAGATCAATTTACTTTGTATTTAATTTTCAAAAATTCGTGGACTACAGAGGGGTCACACCCTTTATTCTTCCTATTTTGTTACTATCTGTGAATTTTTAGATTTTTTTTGCTTAGCCAATTTTTATGAAATTTAGCTTTCTGAAATTCTTGTAAAGTTCTACACATGATATAAAATCACCAAAATTTTTTGAGGCCGGTAGTGGTACAGAAAGTCCAACATATCCATGGATATCATTTTTGGACTTTGACACCAGCACAAATAAAATTCAAAACAAATATCAAACAAATTCCTAAAATCTTAAAAAAAAAATTTCTAAAATCCTTGTTTGATTTTCTTCAAAGTAATGGTGTTGTTTAGACCACTACTTAATACAGAAAGCCCAAAAATAATTTATTGGTAGTAATTTTCTGTCTTAGGGATAATTACCTTAGGGTTTCTTTCTTTCTTTTTAGAGACTCACATTAAAGGAAATTAGCCATCACCAATACAGCTTGTTTTTCCTTTGATTGTGGAGTTTCAAACTTGTTTAAAAATTTAAAAAGAGAAACCCTAAAACACATTGAATTAAATCAAATCCTAAAAGACAAAAATACAAGAAATTATGTAACAACTTGCTTTTTAATTGGAACCACTTTCCAATTCCTGCACACACACACACAAAATTGAAATAATAGGGCAATAACCCAATCAACACCCTCCACATTCCGTGTGCACTTTAGTATCCTAAACCTAATTAAAATTTGTAGCAACTTGACCCCTAAGGTTTCATCTACTTAGGCTTGCTATCTAGGTCTTAAGTTCTCTTTAGTTGATATCAATTATGTCATCTATATCTGGTGTTCAGGCTGAGGGGCCATGTCAAACGACCAGGCGCGGGTTTGTACAAGCACCTTGGATTTTCCTGGGAAATGCTTGGGCCCAAACCTCCTCTTAAACATCTTGGTTGGATTTGTTGATAGAAAGGGTATTCACTAGTTATTACTTATTTCCTAGGTAGACGAAGTCTTAGGTTAAATTTTTAGGTAGTCACACTTAATTTAGGTCTAGAATTTGTTATTTGAATTGCACGCTTTCTGTCATCCCCATCTCTTCTCCTTCCCTCAAATTCTTTTAAAAAAAAAGTGCATGCACGGGCGAAGGTCCCAAAAACCTCATCTTGAGGGACCATCTGATTTTGCCCCCTGCACTAGAAAATCTTTGTTTTCTTCTCCTTCCTCTTCTAAAATTATGGAAAACCTGGGAAACCGACAAAAAAATTCTGCTTCCGCTTTTAACTTGTCAGTCGACCCACAAGCTGACTTCCTCATCCCTAACCTCCCTCATCTGGAGCAACCAGAAATTCCTGCAGGGTCAGGTGGCCCTCAAATCCAAACTCAAAATACAAACCCCTTTGCCCTTATGGTCGACCATTTGGTTCGACTACAACAAAATTAAGAGAATTTCGCTAGGACTGTGATGAACCTAGCTAACCAAGGGCAAAACCCACCACCCCACCAGTAGCCTATTGTTCCTCTTAAGGATTTCTATGATCCTTCCAACTATGAGGAATGACCTGGGGTGGTCATACCACAAGGGGATTTTTAGATCAAACCAGCTATTCTGAACCTGATCAAGCATTTTCATGGTCTTCCAAGAGAGGACCCTTTTTGTCATCTCGAGGAATTAACTATCCTCGCTCAAACCACTCATTCCCATAATGTGCAGGAAGACATGTGGTTGATGAGACTTTTTCCTCTCTCTCTCTAAAAGATAAAGCTTCACATTGGTTTAGAATGGTTGGGCGCCCGATCACCACCTAGCCCCAATTAAAGAGCGCTTTTCTAAAAAAATTATTTCCGATCGATCAAACTAACGCTTTAAGAAGATTCATAACGACCTTTCAATAAAAAATTGGTGAACCCCTCCATGAAACCTGGGAAAGATTCCAAGAACTTTTAAGAAGTTGTCCCCACCATAAAATTCCACAATGGCAGTTAGTGCAGATCTTCTATCATGGATTAGAAGATCAATTGAAGCGATTTGTGGATGCCTCATGTGGAGGCAATTTCCTTAAAATAGATGCCGAAAGTGCCTATCTCCTCTTTGAAGAAATGAGTGAAAACTCATTTAATATGACTTCAATGGACACTTTTGGTAGAACGCAAAACCCCAGACACGGAGTCAATGAAATTGGCTCCAAATCCACCTCTATTCCAGTCACTCAAGATGATCTATATATGTTAGCTCAACGACTAGACCAGATGCAAATTCACCAGAAAAAAATGGAAGAAAAGTTCACAAACAAACAAGCTCCACACCTTAATGCTCCACACTTTAACTCTCCACACACTAACACTCCACAACTTCCCCGAAGAGAAAATCTGCACAATATTGATGCCACACCTGCTGGTCAGCAATTTCTAGCTGATTTCCCACAAGAATTGACTAGGAATTTTGATTATTTGAATCAAAATATTCTTGATCCCACCATTGGAAATATTTATGCTCTCCAGGAGCAATTTAGAAACCCCTCCAACACTTACAATAAGAACTGGAGGACCAACCCGAATCACTCCTAGAAAAACCCGAAATCGATTTCATTTCCTAAACAAAATAATTTTGGGAATTATGGGCAACCTGCATATCAACCTGTACCATCCTAGGAAGATATTAATACTTAGGTCATGAAAACTCTACAAGGTATGCAAAATCAAGTGACAAAAGTAACCCTCATGATTACCAACTTGCAACACCAAGTTAAGGTTACTCTTGATCATTGACCTGCTGGGAATTTACCTTCCCAACCCATGCCCAACCGAATAATCAACGGAATCAGTTCCAAGGTGGATATCCCAGTCAACCCATTCAACCAGCACCTCAGCACCCCTTGGGTTTCAATAACAGTCAGGCTTCGCGTCCTCATCCTAGAAACAACCAGACTGCAGATGCAGTTACTTTGAGGAATGGGAAAACAACTCAAGACCCCCTGCCTATTAAAGAAACTCATTTCAATGAAAAATAGATTAACTCTTCCCCATCTTCCTCTAACACTGTTCAGGAACCTAATAATGCAAAACAGGGAAACCCTGCACCATTTCCGCAAACCCTCCATTCTTCACAAAATAAGAAATAGAAGAAATCTGAGCCCACTGATAAGGAATTAATGGATTTATTTGGGCAAATTGAAATTAACATCCCTCTCCTAGATGCCATAAAATACATCCCTGCCTATGCAAAATTTCTAAAGGATTTGTGCACCCCAAAAAGGTAGCACAAAAATTTAGGAAAGGTGATCCTTCCTGAGACAGTCAGCTCAGTTATGTAGAGCCAACTGCCTCTTAAGAGAAAAGATCCAGGCGCCCCGTTGGTTCAAGTTATCATTAATGATACTTCTTTTGATCGCACCTTGTTGGATCTCAGTGCCTCAATTAATCTTATCCCCACAATTATTTTTGAGGAATTTAAGATCGGAGGATTAAAGCCTTTTGAGGTTACTCTTCAATTAGCTAACCAATCTACAATTAAACCAAGGGGAATTGTTGAGGATGTCCTTGTCTGGGTCAAAAATTGTCTATTTGCAGTAAACTTTTAGTCCTAGACATAGAGGTACTAGAAGCATTAAAGTTTACCCCTATAATCCTTGGAAGACCATTCTTAGCCACCGCCCATGCAAATATTTATTGTGATTCTGGTAAAATGAAGATCATGTGTGGCGGTGAATCTATAACCCTAGATATTTTCCAAGCTTCTAAGAGGTTCCAAGAACCTGATTTCTTTGATGACTCAGATTCAGAAATGGAAAATATAGTGGAGGAAACTTGGAAGATTTCACATTTAGGTTCCTGCTTTGCCATTAACATGGTTCCTAAACAATCCACTTCCTCTCACCCTTCCACCCTAATCACACATTCAGCTAACACTCCAGATGACCCTTTTACTCTCACTTCACCACTAACACAAAAAGTAGAAATTCTTTCGGAGCCAGGCCCACAACTGGAATTAAAACCCTTGTCCGACTCCGTTAAATATGTTTTCCTAGGTCCAAATCAGACCCTACCCTTGATTATAAATTCTAGACTTACTAGGGCACAAGAACACAAGCTGCTCCAGGTTTTGAGTAAGTATCGAAAAGCTATTGGCTGGACCCTTTTTGATCTTAAGGATATTTATTTGTCCTATTGTACACATCATATATATTTAGAGGATGATTCTTACCCCTCCCGCCAACCACAAAGGCGCTTGAACCCTAATATGCAGGAGGTGGTAAAAAAGGAGATTATTAAGTGGCTTGATGCCAATATCATCTACCCCATTTCTGGCAGCTCCTGGGTTAGTCCAACACAAGTAGTGCCCAAAAAGGCTAGACTAACAGCTGTCACCAATGACAATGGGGAGAATATAGCCACTCGAACCGCCTCTTCTTGGCGTGTATGTATTGATTACAGAAAATTAAACACTGCCACCAAGAAGGACCATTTTCCGTTCCCCTTTATTGATCAAATCTTGGAGTGGTTAGCTGGATGGGATTTTTACTATTTTCTGGATGGTTATTTCGGCTATAATCGGGTAGCGATTCATCCTGAGGACTAGGACAAAACAACTTTCACCTACCCCTTCGAAACCTTTTTTTTTCGAAGAATGCCCTTTGGTCTTTGCAACACACCTGCGACTTTTCAAAGGTGTATGCTTGCAATATTTTCAGACCTGGTAGGTGAATGCTTAGAAGTCTTTATGGGCGAGTTCTCTATTTTTGGAGATTCTTTTGACCATTATCTCAAGAACCTTGAAAGAACTCTCCAAAAATGCATAGAAGCCAATCTGGTCCTCAGTTAGGAAAAAGTCATTTCATGGTCCAGGAAAGTTTTGTCCTAGGCCATGTTATTTCAAAACAAGGAATTGCAATAGATAAAGCAAAATAGATGCTATATCTAAGCTCCCACCTCCCACTACTGTAAAATAGATCAGATCCTTTTTGGGTCATGTGGGTTTCTACCGTAGATTCATACAAAATTTTTCCCACATCTCCAAGCCCTTAAGTCAACTTCTTACTAATGACTAGCCATTCGATATCAATGACAAATGCCTGGAGAGTTTTTTGAGGTTGAAGAAGGAAGTTACCAAGGCACCAATTTTGCAAGGACCTGATTGGAATAGTCCCTTTGAATTAATGACAGATGCCTCAGATTTTGCTGTGGGGGTCGTTCTAGGGCAAAGAATTAGCAAGAGGCCCGTTGTGATCTATTATGCTAGAAAAACTCTTGATGATGCACAATGGAATTACATGGTTACTAAAAAAGAACTTCTTGCCATTGTATTTGCCTTAGAAAAATTTAGATCTTTTCTTTTGGGGTCACATGTCACTGTATATACCGACCACTCAGTAATTAAATATTTGCTGACAAAAAAAGATGCGAAACCCCGCCTTATCTGTTGGATCCTACTACTCCAGGAATTTGACCTTGAAATCAAGGATAAGGTGGGGTCACAAAATGTAGTGGTCGACCATCTCTCTCATCTTATGACGAATGACATAATGACCCCCCTGATCAATTCTCTGATGAAAGCATTTTAGCTGCCACCACCCTCCCTTGGTTTGTGCCCATCGCGAACTATTTAGCAACAGAACGATTCCCCACTGATTGGCCAAAAACAAAAAGGGATAAGTTCTTTGCTGACATTAAATACTATATTTGGGCGGAGCCCGACCTTTTACGCATTTGTGTTGATCAGGTCATTCAACAATGTGTCCCTGATTCTAAAATCCATGATATTCTGACACATTGTCATTCAATGGCCTATGGCAAACATTTTTCGGGCAAGAAAACTACAACTAAAATCCTTAATGCGGGATTCTTTTGGCCCAGCTTGCACAAAGATGCTCATAATTTTGTTTGATCTTGTGTGCGTTGCCAGAGCATCGGCAACATGACTCGAAAGGATATGATGCCCCTTAATCCTATTTTAGAGGTTGAAATTTTTGATGTATGGGGCATCGACTTCATGGGACCGTTCATCAACTCTGGTGGGTATTTATATATACTAGTCATAGTCGACTATGTTTCTAAGTGGATAGAAGCAATACCCACCCACACTAATGATCATCATGTGGTTGTCGAATTTCTTAAGAAGAATATTTTCTCAAGATTCGGCATTCCTAAGGCCATAATCAATGACGGAGGCTCACATTTCACTCACAATTCTGTCACGTTCTTTCTAAATATCACAAAATTTTTACACCTTATCACCTCCAAACAAATGGCCAGACAGAAGTTTCTAATCGGGAAATCAAAAATATTTTACAAAAGACGGTTAGGCCTGACCATAAAGACTGGTCCACCAAATTGGACGATACTTTATGGGCCTACTGTATAGCTTTTAAAACCCCGTTGGGCATGTCCCCCTGTCGTCTGATTTTTGGGAAGGCATGCCATCTCCAGATAGAACTAGAACATAGGGCTTGCTGGGTAATAAAACAATTAAACATGGATTTATTTGATGTCGGTATCCATAGAAAACTACAATTAACTGAATTGAAAGAATTACGTAATTTTTCGTATGAAAACACGTAGATTTATAAAGTTCGAACAAAGAAATTTCATGATAAATACATTGTTCGGAAACACATTGATGTTAACCAATGCATTTGGCTTGTTGATGCTAGATTATATATTTTTCCTGGAAAATTAAAATCCAAATGGACTAGCCCCTTTATTATCCTCAAAACTTATCCATACGGCGTTGTTGATCTTTTTGATCCTAAAACTAATACGACATTTCAAGTCAATGGCCAACGTTTAAAGCTTTATTTTGATCATACCTCGAATCATCTATCTGAATCCTTCGATTTCACCAAACCAACCACAGCTGATCACTGATGCACACTACGCCCGGCTGAATGGCATAAAAGATAGAACTGGATGGGAGGTAACCCATCATTTTCTTTCTACTTTTTTTCTTTCTTTTCCCCAGGTTTTGACTATCCTAAATCCGACCACCTTTTACCAAAGTAATCCTTCTTTCCTTCCTAATGCATGAGGACATTGCATATCTTAAGCATGGGGGGTGTTTTTAAAATTTTGTCAATCGAATTAGAATTTTCAAAACCTAAAAACATGCATTTTTCTTTAGTCATTTTTATTTTCTAGCATGCATTCCCAAATAATAATAATAATAACAATAATAATATTGAAAACTTTTTTGTGGAAAATTTTGAAATCAGGACTAAGGTTGAAAAACTCACTTTTGGTACAATGGGATTTCATCTTTAACAAACTAAGGATGAGGATACGGATCTGATCATTAGAATCTCAAGGTCTATTTTTAGACTAGATCAGATATCCTTCTCCAAAATTCCACCTGAACTCGTGATAGTTTAGGTGACTTGATCCTCTTTTATAATACGGAAAGTATCTGGCTTCGTTTCTGATTCAAAAACTTGCATTTCTTGTGAAACTTCCTATGTCAAATTTCACACACAAACCAACACCTAAAAATCACTAAAAATTAGAAAAACCCCCTTGTTTGGACTTAGTAAAAGTCTGAAGTAGATCATTGGTTTGAGTTCCCACCACCGAGGAGGAAAATACCTCCTTTTAGGACACGATGTCAACATGTTACCATCTCGGTGTTGCTCCATATCTCTATTTCATATCTTTAGATGGAGCATTAAAGCACATTTTAGCAGCTCAAGTGTTTTGGATGGTGCTCTACCTATAGTGTCGGAGCAAGAGCTTGAGTTTGCTTGGAGTGCCCCTTTACACCGCATTGTGTTCTGGGGTTGTGAGCTCCTGGGTGGTGTCATGGATAGTGCTATCTCGAAGTACTGGCGCCAAAGCTCCCTCGAGGATTGGTAATGGGAATGATGATCCCGACGCATCTGTTGTAAGCCTAAGCTAGAAATAAGCATGGGGGACAAAAAAAAAACTTTTAAACCAAAAACACGCCCTTATAAATGTTGGTTTTTCACAAGCACAAACACAAGGTTTTAAATGTTATTGCAAGTTGTGAATCATATTCAAGAGCCAGAAAAATCCTAAAAACAAAAATTTCAAGTCATCTGAATTAACAAGGGGTTAATCTGTGAAATTTTTGGAGGATATATTGATCCCATTTTTGTTCAATTTTTGGATCCAAAAATGAATCTCGATGTCTATCTTTAACAAATCCCGTACCTCCTGTATTTAAACCAATTAAGGTCCCATAATCTTTTTTCTCCTCAAAAGTTAAAAAATAATAGATTTCCCAAAAATTTTGTTTTGTAAAAATTAAAGTTTTGCTAAGAGACTAGCAAAAGATAAGCATGGGGTTGTGATAAATGCTAGTTTATCATCATTCTTATGCATTAAATCAAACCTAGCTCTTAGGATTTTGCTCCACAAATAGGTTTTTGGGCTGCATTGAGGCATTAATTAGGTTAGGCATGCATTGCACTTTTTGTTGTCTTTTTAATGTATTTTTGTAAGTGTTAGGGATATATAGATTGCTAGATCCCTAGAACCCTAGCACTCAGGAAGGCAACTGGTGAAGGAGAAGCTCACACCAGTTGGAGCTCAGCTTGATCTAGCTCACCATGGCTGGAATTCAGCTCACCTGAACAAGGGTTAGCTCATCCTAGCCCCATTCATCTCATCTCAGATGAATGGTAGCTCAAGAGAGCTCATCTTAGCTCACCCTAGCTCAGGTCAGCTCAGATCCAACTCAACTTAGCTGAGTCTAGCTCATCTTAGCTCCTATTAGTCCACAAGGAGCCCTAGCTAGCTCAACTGAGTTGACTGGAGTTCACCCCAACTCAGGTCAGCTACATCCAGCTCCACTCAACTCTAGCCAGCTGAAGATGACTTCATTTTATCTCAGGAAGCTCAAGTCCAGCTCCCAAGGACTCAGCTTAGCTCAACTTAGTTGAGCTATGCTACCTTAGCTACTTCAACCAACTTGATCCTCCCCTAGAGCACCAGACTCAGCTCACCTCAGCTCATTATGGTAGAAGCTAGCTCACTTTAGCTTGGCTTAGTAGCTAGCAAAGAACTAGCAAGCTAAGCCAGCTAAAGTAGCTCCATGCCACCCTCTTCAGCTGCTGGCAGCTCCAATTCAAGCTCCAGACTTCTCCTCCTTAGCTCCTCTCTTCAAACCCTAGCTCACATTACCTACTCCTCTACTCTATTACTAGCAAGCTAGCTCAGCTTAGCTAGGCTCCAACTCCCTTAGCATCTACCACCTTAAAACCCTACCTAACTAGCTCCACCAATCAACCCTAACCCTAACTCCACCTAGCTAACCTAGTCCACCCCTAAGTTGGTGCCAACCCTAGCCACCTTTTCACCCCTTACCTCCTCCCAAAGGACACCTATTTTGGCATCAACTAGGGCTTCTAGAACTGCCTCCTTTTGGCACCAAAATAACCTCCCATCTACACCCTACACCTACCCCTTCCAAGCCCTATTCACCCTACACCTCACCCTCCTTCTAGAAGCCTTTTAGTTGGCGCCAACTTAGTGGTGGACTAGGTTAGCTATGTGGACTTAGGGTTAGGGTTTATTGGTGTAGCTAGTTAGGTGGGGTTTTAAGGTGGTAGATGCCAAGGGAGTTGGAGCCTAGCTAAGCTAAGCTAGCTTAGCTAGTAATAGATTAGAGCAGTAGGTAATGTGAGCTAAGTTTGAAGAGAGGAGCTGAGGAGGAGAAATCTGGAGCTTGAACTGGAGCTGGTAGCAGCTGAAGAGGGTGGCATGGAGCTACTCTAGCTAGCTTAGCTTGCTAGTTCTTTGCTAGCTACTAACTCATGCTAAAGTGAGCTGGATTCTACCATAATGAGTTGAGGTGAGCTAAGTCTGGTGCTCCTAGGGAGGATCAAGCTGGTTGAGGTAGCTAAGGTAGCTTAGCTCAACTGAGTTGAGCAAAGCTGAGTCCTTGGGAGTTGAGCTAAGCTGAGTCCTTGGGAGCTGGACTTCAGCTTCCTGAGCTAAAATGAAGTCATCTTCAGCTGGCTGGAGCTGAGTGGAGCTAGATGTATCTGGACCTGAGCTGGGGTGAACTCCAGTCAACTCAGCTAAGCTAGCTAGGGCTCCTTATGGACTAATGGAAGCAGAGATGAGCTAGACTCAACTAAATTGAGCTGGATCTAAGCTGACTTGAGCTAGGGTGAGCTAAGATGAGCTCTCTTGAGCTGCCATTCAGCTGAGATGAGCTGAATGGGGCCAGGATGAGCTAACCCTAGTTCAGGTGAGTTGAATTCTAGCCATGGTAAGCTGGATCAAGCTGAGCTCCAGTTGGTGAGAGCTTCTCCTTCACCAGTTGCCTTCCTGAGTGCTAGGGTTCTAGGGATCTAGTAATCTATATATCCCTAACACACAAAAATACATTAAAAAGACAACAAAAAGTGCAATGCATGCCTAACCTAATTAATGCCTAAATGCAGCCTAAAAACCCATTTGCAGAGCAAAATCCTAAGAGCTAGGTTTGCTTTAATGCATAAGAATGATGATAAATAGGCATTTATCAGTGTAGGAGCCACTTTAGGCTGTCCAATCAAAGATCGGACGGCTAAGGATCCACGGAGAATGTGACATTTTCACGTCAATGGCGTAACAGTTAGTGCCTCCATCCCACACATGAAGGCGCTCACTCGAATCACCAGCAGCGCTTCAAATCTGCGGAGCGTGAGCACGAATGAAATTCTGCTGATGATTTTCGACCGAGTGGCTATCACATAGCCACATGGTGCCTCTAGATGAAAGCTTGCCCGACGCATGCGATTATGCACGCTCACCACACGTGAGGCACGATCCAGCACACCCAGTCACGCGGAATCCCAGCCATTGATGCGCGATCGGATGACTTATGGTGAGAGCACGTGGATCGCAGGGGAAGCAGCATCCACGGGTGAGGCGAGGGGGTGACATGGTGCACCCTCAACAGTCCGATGGTGATCTGCTTCTCGGATCCAACAGCTGAGGATGCGTAGGCATGGCTTAAGAAGAAGAAGAACGGGCGTGGGACTTCAGCGACACATTTGGAAGGGATTTAGCAATGTCCCGGATGTCACTAAAGGCCTGTACCTCTTTTGGAAGCCCTCTTCTACTATATAAACCCCCTTAACCACCTCATTCAAGGGCATTCAATTCTCACGCACTCTCCATGCAACACTAGCCCTCTCTTAGCTCCACCAAACACTCCATATCCACCCTCAGAGTTGTTGAGCCACCGACGGATTCCCCCTCCACCACCGTGGCCGCCTCGCCTCCTCCTCGCACTCTCTTTTACTTTAGTTTCATGTTGCACTTTTTTAATCTTTCATCTATTGTTGTATTTGTAAACAAACTCTAATTGCATGCTATATGTTAATGTTGCTTCTTATATCGTAGTTCACATCTCCTTGAAGTGATTGTCATGTTTTAAACACAAGCTCTAACCCTACTCTCTCTCTCTCTCTCTCTTGCTCTCATTTTCTCGCAAGCAAACAAAACAAACATTCTTGTGATACTAAGCAACAAACTAATTCGATTTCATGCCTCCTCATGTTCAACATTTGGACTCACCAAATCAAAATCTTAAATTAAAATCAAAGTTGCAAACGCATGCTACAATGACATAATTAAACCAACGCATTCCGCACGCGTCAACTCATTAGGTGACAAAACTGACTTGAAGACCTCAGTATATAATTAAATCTGGAAAATCTATAAAACATACATTAAAAATTCTGAAAAATTTTTTTGAGTGCTTTAATTAGCAGTACATTCGGACCATTGATTTCTTTAATTGGGTCGTACCACATTTAGCTTGTCAAATGTAAATTCATCATTTAGAACTATCTGTTCATAGAGTTTTCACATTAAGGTAGAGCGCACTTGCATTTCCATACTAAAAGGGCATTTATCAAATAATTAGGACTTCTAAAACTTCTTGTGTGCTTCAATAGAACCTTAATTGAATTCATTTAACTAAGTGAACCCTAAAATATATTAATACAAGCATTGAATCTTAAAAGATACCACATCAATTAAGCTTGCATTATGAACCTCCTATACTACACATTTCAAATTAATCTTTAAGGGGCACAAACTCGGTAAACAATGCCCCATCACATTCCTTGAGCACATTCTACCTAACCCTGAAAAAGAGTAGATATGCCCACTAGGTTGGATTTAATTATTCTAGTACATTTAGATTAGGTTGAACTCAAGTCAGGACCTTATCTACCTGGGGCAACCACTGCCATGACCAGATGGTACAGTAATCACATCAACCTTTAGTGGGGTGTTGGGGCTCATGAAATCATGTGAAAATTGAATTTTTTCGTCGTAGTATGTTATGAAATCAATCCTAAACAAAATTAATAACAAAACTCAAGATGAATCCCAATTGAACTTTTGAAGGTATGATAAAGCGAGTTTTAAAATGATCTTTGATTAATTACTAACCTAAATCTAAATCTAAATCCTAATTACTAACTAATATAATATCTATTGGTCGTGGTGAATCTCTTCCATGACAAATTCTCCCATAGCAATCTCAAAGTGCACAATCATAGTATAGTGCAAATAAATATAGCAAGTGTAAGTGTTACGTTTGTCACGAAATTGTCTAAGCATGTAAATGATATCGAGAGAGTTTTGATAGATCATCACATCATTCACCCATGTAGAAGCAATATGCATTTTTTTATTCTTTTTTGAATTTTTTTGTGATTTTTGAATTTTGAAAATGGAAAGACAATCAAAATTAAACTACCAAAAGCAAAGCATGACAAGAGATGCAGATTAGGCACACGTGCAAAATATAGATCTCAAAATAGATTACTCTTTATATTTATATAGAGATATGTCAATCACAAATAGTGATTATGAATAGAAGAACCGGAGATAAAACAACTAGAACTACTAGAACTAGGAATAGAATTTTACTAGAACAACTAGAACTAGAAAGAGAATTTTTGCTAGAACAAGTAGAACTACTAGAATTAGAAAGAGAGAACTAGAAAGGAACTATAACTACTACTAGAATTAATGCAAAAAATTAACTAGAAGAACTATTCTAAGGGAAACTAGAAGGAAGGGAACCAAAGGTGCTTCCTAAGGGAAGCTTTTGGTGGCCTTAGAAGGCCTTAGATGAACAAGGTAATGGTTGGCCACCAATGGTGGTGGACAGCCTTAAAGGTGGAGGGGAAGGGCTTGGAAGGTGGTTGCTAAGGGTGGAAGGAAGGGGAGACTAAAAGAGGAGGGTGCATGGCCACCCTTGGTGGCCTTTTAAGGAGGTAGGGGAGGCCATAGGTAGTGCACCCAAGGGGATAGAATTTGTTGGGGGCATCACCTATTGGTAGTTTTGTTGGTGCATTTGTTTAGGTGTAGGAATAGGAATGGGTTTTGTAGATGTATGTTGTACAAATAGGTTCCTAATTAAGCTAGGTTAACCCTGAGGTCTAGCAGGTTGGTGAAAGAGTGATCTTCATTTTCGTTGAAAACTTTAACATAAAATGATGTGTCGTTGTATGTAATCGTGTGGTAGAAAATCGCTTTTCAAAATATTTTAATTCTCAAAACTAACCACGAAGAGTTAGGTCATCTCCACAGGGAGGAATTAGCCTATTTAAACTAGTGCATTGTGCTTCGTCTATTCGGGAATCTCAATGTGTATGCATACTAACTGGTGCACATGTTTTCAACATGATTTCTTGCTTCAAATAATTAATCAAGAATATAGGTGTGCATATGCAAAATCACCACTATATAATATCATGTAAAATAATGATCTTGATACTGGTAAACACCGTAAATACTAATTTCTGGAATGTAGCTCGTTCACCATAATATATATGACATGCATTAAGTCATTCATGAGAGATATTCATTTGTAAGCAATTTGATTAAGTAGAAGGATGGCTACGCAAATTCACCTCAATAATTTAATTCATTAAATAAGGGAATAGTGTTCCTCCGCAATGGCAAGGTTGGTAATTTTTAATGGGAAGGAAAACAGAGCATTCCTTCTCTCTCTTTCATGCGTGCACGAGGAGGGATCTTCTGCCGGCCTATGAGCAATGGAGGCATGTCGGAGGATGGCCATTGCGATGGTGGTGACGCAGTGACTGGAGGTGGTCAGCGACGACAGAGGAGGAAATTGCCAGCGACGATGAAGCCCACGCGAGCTACTGTGGCTACGTGTGTAGGCCGCACATGGCTGCACTTCGCTTTGGTGCTTAGCGGTGCTCGGCGTCGAGCTTTGGTGGTTGGCAGAGGCTCAACGGTGGTGGCTGCATGGAGGGGGGGCACAGCAGCTTTGGGTTCTTTTGGGATTTGCAGGAGGTGGTGGAAAGAAGAAGAGGAAGAACAAGAAGAACGTACGCTGCTTCGCTGGTGCGTGTTAGGGCGCGCAGCGCATGTGGTCTGCAAGTGTGTGAGGGCGTAGCATGCACAGTTGGCTGCATGGTGCGTGAGGGCGCGTGCACAGTGAGAGGGATTGGCAGTGCGTGGCGTGGCTGCATGCAGGCGGCTGTGGCTGCCTGTGGATACGTGGCCTGTGGATGCGTGGCCGCGTGCTGTCACCACACGACCTACGCAGTGAAGCTTGCGCGGTGAGAGAGGTTGGTGGTGCGTGGTGTGGGTTCTCTGCAGGTCATGGTGCATACGGATCTCCACAGTGCTCGCTGGTTCCACAGTGCACGTCTCCTTCACGGTGGAGAAGGTGGAGAGATAGTCCCTGCTGGGGGAAGGCGGAAGATGATCATCTATCCCCCGCCTTCATTTTAAACATCCCTGGTTTGTTTTGTTTTGGCTGTGGAATTCTTCAACCACCCAACCAACTTCGTGAGTGGTTGGGTTGGTTGAAGAGATGGGGCATGGTTGGCAGAGGAAAGGCAGCTGTAGTTTGAACATCATCAGACGTCTAGAATAAGTTCTGGACGTCTTAAAAGTTGACAGTACTACGATCCCTGCTCGTCAGACGTCCAAACTCAATTTAGGATGTCTTATAGAAGCAACAATGGATGTCAGACTCTCGTACCTAGCCTGCATTCATCAAATAGATTATATCATATGCTACTAAATGTAAAATTAGTGCATAAATTTAAATGCAGGCCAAGGTGAATTGCCAAATAACTCTTAATTAATTAACAACTAAGAACAGATAATTAAATAGTACTTAGGCTAAATAATAGTCCACAAAAGTGGACTTATCAGTTGGGTCCAATTAGGTTGGTCCTAGTCTAATTGTGTGTAAGTGTATTAAATACCACGACGAAGGAGGATCATTTTCCACTGCCATTTATTGATTAGATCCTTGAAAAGTTAGTAGGAAATCAATGCTTCTATTTTCTCGATGGATATTCTATCTATAACCAAGTGGCCATTCATCTTGAAGACTAGGAAAAAACAACATTCACCTGCCCCTACGGAACAACCGCATTCCGTAGGATGCCATTTGGGCTTTGCAATGTACTTGCCACCTTCCACGGTGCATGTTGGCAATATTCTCTGATAAAGCGGTTGAATTTTTGGAAGTCTTCATGGATGATTTTTTTGCCTCTGTAAGGACATTTGATGAGCGCTTGGGCCACTTAACTAAGATCCTAAAATAATGCATAGAAGTAAATCTTATCTTGGGCTGGGAGAAAAGTCATTTTATGGTCCTAGACACCATCGTTCTTGGGCACCTTATGTTTGAGCAAGGTATCTAGGTTGATCATGTGAGAATTGATTTGATATCAAAACTTTCCCCTCCTTCGACAATCTGGGACACATTGGGTTTTACCAATGTTTTATTTCTAATTTTTCTAAGATCACCAGGCCCTTGACTCATCTTTTATCAAAGGATGTTCCCTTCGATTTCACTAACGAGTGTCTCAATGCCTTTAGAATTCTAAAGGACCGAGTCACCAAGGCACCAATTTTGCAACACCCTAATTAGTCTCTACCCTTTTAGATCTTGTGTAATGCTTCAAACTACACTGTGGGGCAGTCCTTGGTCAAAAAGTAGATAGGAAACCCATACTAATCTATTATGCAAGCAAGACATTGGACGAAGCCCAATGTAATTATATAATCACTGTGAAGGAACTAGTGGCTATTACCTTCACCCTAGAGAAATTTCGATCGTATCTTCTCGGGTCCCACATTATCATATCTCAGACCACACTGTTATCCAACACTCACCAAGAGGGATGCGAAACCCCGATTAATTAGATGGATCGTTCTTTTGCAAGAGTGTGATTTAGAAATTCACAACAAGGCTGGGAAATAGAAAATAGTTGCAAATCATCTGTCCCAACTTCCCTCTTCTGTGATTTACCCTTCGACACCTATAACTGAACATTTTCCAAGTGAACATCTTATGAGCATTAATGCTAGGCTTCTTTGGAGAGTTGATATTGTTAATTACTTAGCATCAAACTAGATTCTGTCTGATTAGCCAAAAGCCAAGAAGGACAAATTAATTACAGATGCTAAGTACTATTTTTGGAAAGATCCTTATCTATTTCGCATTGGAACTAATCAAATCATCCAGAAATGTATTCTCGATGCCGAGGTCAATGATATTATCTCTTTTTGTCATGGCCAGGCCTACAATGGCCATTTTTCTGGGCATAAAACCACAGCGAAGATGCTCCAGTGTGGCTTTTATTAAATGACACTCTTTAAAGATGCACACAATTATTGTAGAGCATTTGCTCGTTGATAGACCTTAGGCAACATGATCCATCATGATATGATACCTAATAAGCAAATATTTCATACAAGATAACTAATTAAAGTTGTTGCATTGTAAAACATTTGTCATCAAATAAGTTAATCAAAACTCTAGTGAGTCTTGGGTCGAGCATGGAGAGGCTACGTTTGATTTTTGGAAATCTACATTGGTTTGTTTTTGTATTTCCTATCTAAGAGATTAGATCAAAATATTTCTAGCTACTCTATTCTACTTGCAGCAAAATAAAGAGAGATATTAAGAGAGAGAGAAAAATAGAGAGAGAAGAATTACTTCTATATCTAAACAAATGTTTACTACAAATTATTTGCTATAAAACTACTGCGAGAAACTGAAATCTGCAATAAAAGTTAGTAAAGAGATAGGGGAAGAGAAGTTATCCTCCTCAATGGCTCCTTGGAGACTGAGCCGGTCAAACGATGCCTGGAGGAAGAGGAATGGAGACGGAGGAAGGAGGATGAAGCTGGATGAATTAGGGATGAGGTAGGACATCGTCGTCTCAGGATCCGCTTCCGGAATGGAGGTGAGAGGACAGCTGGCGAGATCTCTGTAAATAGGATGAGATGCAAGAAAAATTTTGTTTATACTCTAGCAGAGCTACCCGTAGCTTGGGAGAGCTAAATTGAGCTTTAGAACACTTATTCTTAACTCTTAGAAGAGGTGAGAAGAGAATGAAGGGATGACGGTGAAGGAGGGGATGTGTATGGTTTATATAGGTGAGGAGAAGGCATTTTCTACCTTGGAATTAATGGCCAAGCCTTTAGTGATGCGTGCAGTCATTGAAGGTAGATGTAGCCGTTGGCGCTAGTGGGAGGACCTTCAGATCTCGATTGTACGGCCAAGAATCACACGCGTTTTAGCCATTTCAGATGCCCGCACATTTTAGCCATTGAGCACCCACGCCCAGCCATTGGAATGCCAATGAACGACTCAGATTGCATAAGGAGAGGCACTTAAGATCTCGCACTTCACTACACATCAAGTAACGTGTTTCACTTTGTGTCAAATCGATGCTCGAGATCGCACCACATTGACACACCCACTGTCGTTCGATGAAGATCGTGCAGCTCAATTTCACTCACGCCTCTTCTTCTTAGATTTAATCAGCAAGCTGGGGCTCAATCGCTCGTTTCATGCTACAGATAATGCCTTCAACCAACACACTATCTCCGTAGATGGTCACAAAGAGGTTTTGATGCCTGTGATCTCTCGATCATTGGATGAAGATCCAACGGCTAATATTTGATGAAGCGTAGATGACGGGAGGGCAACGGTGGCCTGTGAACAATCTTGGGTGGCTGAGATGGTGCCATGTTGTACCATCTGAGCCATTCATCTTCTATTGCTCGTAGGTGGTGCCATAGACGTCATATTGAATTGATTTTCACACCGTTGGGTTAAGATTGTCGATTTAAACCCATCCATGCGATTGGATTTTTAGTTTGAGGTTTGAAGTTTCACTACCTTGCCCCTTGGCCATTAGTCTTCTATGGCTTGTAAAAGATGTTACGGATGTCCAATCAGGATGATTTCGGAGGTGTTGGACTCCAATCATCACCCTAACCACATCCATATGGCTAGATCTTCAATCTAAAGCCCAAAAAGATGTCTCCTTGTCCCTTAGTCATTAAAATAAGAAAATTAATATACAATTTATACAAATTAATCTAAATGAATGATGATGCATGTTATGCAATATTTATAATGTTGGATGCTCATATGAGCCTGAGAACATGCATAAATAGACATTTTATCATGAATAAATGTAGATTTATCAACACCCTTGAACCCAATCATCGTGTACAAAATATTCGATATATGAGGGATTGATTTCATTAGCCCATTCCCGAACTTCAATGGCTTTGAGTATATACTTCTTGTTGTGGACCATGTGTCCAAATGGATAGAAGTCATTCCAACCCAAACCAATGACCACAAGGTGGTCATCAAATTCATTCATGATAACATCTTTTCTTAGTTCGATGTCCCGAAAGCTATCATCTCTAATGAGGGGACCCATTTCGTGAATATACACTTTCAGTCTGTACTTATAAAATATGGGGTATCTCACTGCATATCCACCCCATATCATCCCTAGATGAATAGATTGGCCGAGATCTCCAATTGGGAAATTAAGAAGATTCTTTAGGTCATGATCCAACCTGATAGAAAAGATTAGTCAACTTGACTTCTGGAAGCAATATGGGCCTATAAGATTGTCCATAAAACCTAGCTAGGAACATCTCCTTTCAGATTGGTTTATGGAAAAGCATGTCACCTTCCTATAGAAATGGAGCATATGGCCTACTAGGTAATACAGAAATGCAATCTGAATCTCAGCAAGGCTAGCATCCATAGGAAATTATAGCTTAGTGAAATAGATGAGCTGCGTCATGATGCATATGAAAATGCACTCATATATAAGCAACGAATGAAAGACTTTCAAAACAAGCACATTTCACGGAAATCATTTAGCCCTGGTCAGAAAGTACTCCTATTTGATGGTTGTCTCAAGCTATTTCTGGGCAAACTCTGATCAAAATGGATAGGACCTTGTATTGTGAGGAGGATCTTTGGCAATGGAGTTGTAGAAATTTCTCCTCCTGATCATGACTCTACACCTTTTGATGTGAATAGTCAACACCCTAAAGCTTTTCTAGAACTTAATGATTTGAGTATGATCGGTGAATCTATTGATCTCCATTCCACCTAAGCCGACTTGTGCCATCTGAAGGCAATAAACTTAATGCTTAATGGGAGGCAACCGATCATTTTTTGTTAAAAATTGAGATCTTTCTTATTCTTTCTTAACAACACTCCTATTACACTTTAAGGTTCATAATTTCGAACAGCAAGCTCCACCTCCAATTCTTACAATGGAGCGTGAAATCGATTGCATTTGACCACTTCTGACCTGCCCATCCACCCTTTCTAAATTTTTTTAAAATTTAAACTAAGTTGAATTAGAACCCATCCTGTTTGCAATGAGGGCATTGCAAAACTTAGGCATGGGGGGTATTAAAGTGCATCTCACAAAATTCAATTTCTTTGAAAGGTTCTCATAAAAAAAAATTAAAAATACATGATCGTCGAGAAATTTCGTACGAAGAAATCAATTTTAGGGTTTTAAGAAAGAGAAACTCGTGTTGTCGTATTTTCACGGAAAACTCTGACATATCAGATAATATTTATAACTAGGACGATGAGTCTCAGGTTGAATGCAGAGAGGCGACCTTTAATTTATCAAAATCCACATTTGTTTTATTTATTTTTGGAGAATTTTGGCTTCTGTAATTTTTTTGTATTTTTATCTTAGTAAGAGATCAAATTAGGATACTTCTATGCTACTCTACTTTATTTGCAAAATAAAAGAGAGAGAGAATATCTAATATACTGAAAATAGATGAATGTTTATTATAGCTAGATAATAGGATTATGATAAAGCGAATAAAAGAGAGAGGAGGTGAGAAGAAATCTCCCAAAGCAGATGTCTAGTGAGACAATTATGCTTAGCGGTGGCTAGATGAAGGAGGTGAGATGCGAGATGATGGGATGAGCTGCAGGAGGAATCCGGGTAGGGGATGACTAAACCAAGCTAATGGGGATGTAGATGGGAGTACTTAGACTATAGGGAAGGGGGTGAGGTGATGGTGGTGATCTACTACCTGAATGGACGTGAGGGGACAAATCTAAAATCTCCTATGAAGGTGGTGAGGGTCAGGATAAATATTTGGTGGGAAAGGGATTTGCTACACTAATAGGAGGCTTCTTAGATCTTGGGAGAGGCTCTTGGGAGCTTGGAGAGCTTCTTAGAGCTTTAGGAGGGATGAGGGATAGCTAGGTAGAGATGAGGAAGAATGAGGAGTGTAAGGGGGGTTTTATAGGCTTTAGAAGGGCTACGACTTGGCCTTGTGTGCACATAAGGCATTGAAGTTGCGTGTAGGAGGCATGGAGCATGTGTGTAGGGTCCTCGCATGGATGGAGAGCATGTGACCCATGTGGGCATCGCATACTCGAAGCTGGCACAGCAAGGAGAGCTCTTGACTGTGGGATTCCCATCGAAAGGCTGAGAATGAGAGGAGATCGTGCCTCGCCATCGCACCTTATGCGTGTGAGATCATGCATCTTGCGTGCGCATCGATCCTCCTGGCCATGTGGCCTTGTTGTTGCTGTTTGATCGTAATCATGCAGGCGAAATCACCTCGCCTCACCTCTCCTCGCACTAAGGAGAAGTGATGGATCGTTGATCAAACCTGTGCCCTACACTCTAAAGGAGTCATGCTTGCCATTAAGATACGTTGAGGAGGATCTGCTATCGGTCGTTAGATGAATAATGCATGGCTAAGATCACACACACTAATCGTGCATTGAGGATGTGAAGGGGGTGCACCAGACAATGTGGTGAGATCTCGTACATCCAAACACAATCGAATGGCTCAATTGAATCTATGCTCACACTGAGGGCTCGCAGGGGCTCGATCACGTAACCTCTTCTTGGAAATGGCACTTGAGACCAATGAGCCATGGAGGTCTTTATGTCAAGATGACCTCCCTACTATTGGCACGATGTGGCATGCCTATGGCATTGGATGAAGAACCAACGACCCAAATCTGATGGTGTGAATGGAGAGAGGATGAGGTGGCCCTCAGGAGGCCTAGATGGTGCCACATGGCACTATGTGGCTCGCCCATCTTCAAATGCTTGCAGAGGATGCCACAGATACACAATCGGATCGATCTTCGCATCGTTGGTTTGTGATCGTCTATCTAGATCCATCTGTATAGTTGGATTTGTCATTTGAAGCCCTGAAATATGTCGCCCTATCTCCTAGCCATAAAATTGGGTAAATTAATATACAATTTGTACAAGTTAACCTAAATGCAATATGATGAATGTTATGCACTATTTACAATGTTGACTATATCTAAATAGCTTAGGAACCCACATAAATAGTCATTTTAAGCCAGATAAATTTGTCTACATCAATATAAAAAAAATCTTACTAAAGAAAGGAGGGAAGAATCTTTTTGAGCTAAATTACAAAGCCATTAAGATTAAGGAAGACGATGATTGTGCTGAATTGATTAATTTGTTAGTCTTGGTCTTATTAAAAGGTGTTTTCACTATTATCTAATATCAGGGCACCCATATCCTCAAATTTAAATCTTTTGGGCTAAATATGCTTGATCGAGCATGGCTTAAATTACCCTAGTAAGCAAAGTCGAATAATCTGATTTCTTGGACTAAGGGGCATGAGTGTTTAAATCAATTTCTTTGTCACCTCTGGTCTAGGAGTTTGAAAAAACCAGAACACACCCTCACATGCATGAATTGCGATCTAGGACCCGAGTAGAAAGTTAATAAAACATCAGACTTAAGTAGAGTTAGAACATAACTCTTTTATGGAAGCCAATCCTTGAAGGATGGAGAACACTTCCCTAATAAGGTGCACACATTTTAATTTTTGTTTTGGTGGGGCTTGCATGCATAAGTCTTAGTAAGCAGTGTGCCTATCCTCACCATCCCAAAAGGCACACAAATGCTTCACATACTTGCACCACACAAAAAAAAAGAAAAAGAAGAAAATAAAATAAAATAGGTAAAAAAAAAGAAGAAAAACAAAAATAATTAAAAAATGGTGCTAGAATTTTATTTTTATTTTAATTTTTGAGGTTGACCCCGGCAAAAGCTAAAAAGCTACCAAATTCATGTGGGAGTAGTTGACTAAGTCCCATAGGTTATTAAGTAGACAGTTAGGAACTTTAACTCAATTCACTCTCACTACACATGTTTTAACCTTGATCACAACGAAATCGAGAGTGAAACTAAGACCAACCTGAACCATGTGCCTCTATGTTTAAGAATCAAGAATCAGGAGAATTTAAATTAGGAAGCTGCTAGGTCTTAGCATTTGAGGAACCTAGTTGTCAAAAGTCCTATGCATAAGAGCACCTTTGTTGTATTGAAGCTCTAGCTAACCAAGATTAGCAAAATAAATTATTCTTGGGTTGTAAAGAACTTGAGTTGAATGATAAAAATACCCTTTATGTTGAAATTCTACGTTAAACTCTAAGAATTTACTAAGGGACTAGCAAATGGTAGGTATGGTGGTATGATGGTAACACCATTATCCTCTATATCTAGCTAAATTTGGCTAAGTTCTAAGGCTAAATTCACTTAATTAATCATTGAAATGGTATAATTTAAGAATATCAAGAATTTGAGAGCATGCATCAAAATTGGTTAATTCTACAATTTTAATGAAGAAATACAAGTGCAAATTAACTAAAGGGTGAACTTACACTTAATTTAAGGTCAAATAAGCTTAAATTTCAAATAGGTGGGCTTGCAATTATTGATTTAGGGTTTGTATAAAGAATAAAAACTAAATCATTATTAAAAATCATAATTTTAGCCTCACTTAAAGTCAAAGGGTTCTAAGTGAAATAAATTTAATCTAAACCTTCTAAATATCATTGAAAAATATTCACTAAGGTTTAGAATGCTTAATTTTGTAAAAGGAACCCAACTTAACCTAAATCAAATACCCATGTTATCATTTATTCAATTTTGGGTTAAAATGCAAATTGACCAATCAAACATCATAAAAGCCACAAAATTGAAGTAACCAATGGATTCCTTGGGTCCTAATTAGGTTACCCAAAAAGTTGAAACCTTCTTGATTTCATTTCCACCCATTCTACAGTTACGCCCTTACATTTTGAAATCCTTTCACTCTGGTTCTCAGTTGATGTCATGCTAGCGTTAGCCTTCATCTTCAGGCAAGAGTTGCTTCTCCTCTTCATGCATAGGTTGCAGTAGTTGTTGACCGAATAATCTTCGATCAAATCCCACCAAATTTAGTGGGATTAATCCTCAGATCTTGATAAACACGAAAATTGCATCTCCGGCTCATTAAATGGTAAGATTGGCCATTAATTCAGCCGCAAGATTGGGGATTAAAAACCAACAAATTGACTAACAAATCTCGCGAAATTGATTCTAATTTGAGCACAGATCACTTCTTTATATACCACTAAGCACAACCAAGAATTTTTCGTGCTTAATTCTATTGTGAATCCTCCTCTCCATCCTGCTGTTGCCATTGTCGCACCTCAGAGCTACTTCAAAGCACCTCATCGCCCTCTACCACATACAATAGGTGGAGGGTTTCTCTTTGTTATTCGCTCTGAATGGTGTTTTAAAATCAATGTGTGGTAGTATAGATTGAATCAGTGTGAAAAACAAATAAAATTTATAACTTGAATATCAGAAATGAAGTCCGAGGTCAAACACAGGAAGCAAATAGGAATTCAATCACTAATCTCAATAAATAATATAAATGAGCACAAGAACTTAAACCAAATAATGATATTCAATAAATACTAATCTTTCACATTAGATATTCAATGAATTCTCATGTATCTTAAGATAATAAAAAAAAGTAGAGAAGCTAAAACAATGGTGATTTAAATCACCAATCACTCTCTAAGCACATACATCTCAAGCATTCAACCAATTTAAATATCTCAACAGTAATTCTAAATCAATCTTTCACAGTATCAAGCCTTAAATTAGACGTCGGGTCTGATGACCAAACGACTTAACCGACAAGTGCTACAGTGCTAGGGAAGCACTGTTCTTCTTCTTCCTCTTCTCTTTTTCTCCTTCTCTCAAGTTCTTCTTTAGCCTTCCTTCTTCAGCAGCTCTCTTCCTCTTCTCTGCCTTGGCTTCTCATGCAGGCCTTCTTCCTTTCCTCCGCTTCTGCGAAGGCTTTCTTCCTTCTCTTCATGCACAGGGGGAAACTCTCAGATTTGGCTAAGTGTTAGCCAATACACAGGGAAGCAAAACCCCCTGCCCTCGTGCTCTCTCTCTCTTCCTCTCTAGGTTTCCTTCTTTCCCTCCTTCCTAAGGCCAAGGTTCGGGTTATCGGGTAAATGGGCTCATGCGAACCCAGGACCAGGCTCACCGGCAGCAGGTGGTGAGCAAGGTGTGAACAGGGCTTAGGCGGCTAATCAAATGCACCAGGCCTGCAGGTTAGGTGTTGCGTGTGAGTTGCAGGTGAGGGTGTAATGGGACCTCACCTCGTGGTTGGAGGTGATAAGCCCCAATCACAAAAATAATTTATGCGAGCACTTTACTTCATATGCTTCTGAGGTGGGACTAAAGTCCCACCCTTTCCTCGCATAACGCAGCAGCAGAGTCCTTAGTCCAAGTGGAGGTGATGCTACTACTGGAATCCTGAATTGAGGACCTAAACACAGATGTGGGATGAATCCATGTAGCCTCGAGCAAACACCTGGAGTGAATGCTTCCTAGAGCAAGCTTGAAGCCTTTCTCGGAGCTACGATAATGGCGGCGGAGGACCTGCTACATGAAACATGAAATAGGGCCTCGTGGCCATGTTAGAATACCTCAGGAGCTTCGTTGGACCACAGTAAGTGTAGCAGAGGTGGTTTCGTGGAGGATGGTGGTCAGTGGTGGCCAGTCGGGATCGGGGAAGGTAATCGGTAATGGGTGTGTTCGGTGGCATGATGGGGAGGACAATGGAGTGCGATAGGTTAGGGTTTTTGTGGAAGGATGAGGTAAATGTTATGAGGTGGTTAGCAAGGTGGATGGAGTTGTGTCGCAGTGGAACTGATGTAAACACATTTATTAAGGGTAAAATGCCTATTCATGCATGTTCCTAGGCTTAGATTTGCATTCCATGTTATAATATTGCATAGCATGCATCATTCTGCATATAGAGTAGTTGTATATAATTTAGGTTAATTGCATCCTTTTTGTGGTTAGGAGAGAAGGATATTTATTTCGGAGCCTTGGATTGACGATCCGACCATACGGATCTGATCAAGACGACGATCGGAGTCCAACACCTCTGAAATCACCTCGATCGGAGTTCCGTAGCACCACATGCAGTCTGAGGAAGATCAATGGCCAAGGGACTAGGAGACATAATTTGGAGCTTCAAATGATAAATTCGACTGCGCGGATGGACTTGGGTCGACGATCGCAACCTAACAACGTGAAAATCGACTCAATCTGACCTCTGTAGCAGCCCCTACAACAAGAAGATGGACGGCCTACACTGTGCCACGTGGCGCAGCCCAGGCCGCCAGCACACGCACACAACACCGTACGCGAGTAGTAGTGCGGGTGCGCGCACTGGCGAGCAGGCATGCATGCGCGCAGCATCAGCGCGTAGGCGCGCACGCGCGGCAAGGTAAGACGACGCCAACACAATGTGAGGTGGACTACAGTGATGCATGAGCTAGACTTACAGCGACACTTACAGCCGTCGGTAATTCATGCATGCCAGCAGAGCCAGTTGTGGGTGCTAGCAGGCATGAGCTACCTACAGCAATGTTTCTAGCGACGTCCTAGATGTCACTAATGGTCCCACACCGATTTTTGCCTCTTCTCCACCACTATAAAAGGACCTACACCCCCTCCCTTCCAAGCCATCTCTACCTACTCTACTCCCACCTACTCCAAAGCTCTAGCAAGCCTACCAATGTTTCATTAGAGCTTGTTCTCAAGCTCCCAAGGTGCCTATTAGTGTAGCGAACTTCTACCCCACCAAATACTCCAACTTCCCATCTCCCTTCATAAGTCACCTTGGAGTTGTCCTCCCACCTCCATTCTGGTAGCAGATCACCTCCATCTTCTCACCTCCATTCCGGAGCCACGTCGAAGCTTTCCTCAACACGACATCCTCCCACATCTCACCTCCATCGTCCCGCTCCTCACCACCTTCATCTGAGCTTCCGCCAGGCACCGTTGTCTCACCGAACAGCCGATTCGGGAGATTTTCTCTCACCTCCCTCTCTTTTTATGCTTTCATAGTAGATTGTAATAAACATTAGATTGATATATATACCATTTTCGTTCCTCATCTCTATCTTGTGACATTTGCTTGTCTTTTATTTAAAAAACACAAAAAAAATAACAAAACCCTAAAATACCAAAAAGAAAAGAATCGAAGCGCGATTTTAACATAAAGTAAACGTTGCCTTCCTATGTTAGACCTAGGACTCCCTTGGAGTTTCGGTATAAATTTTATTTGATCGACGTGTTTGCAACTACGACGACAGGTTACTCGTAACCTCAATTTCTAACACGCGAAACTCGCGCGACCATTTTGGCGCCGTTGCCAGGGAGGCAATGGAATTTACTTTATTGTTTATTGTGGTTCTTTGCATTTACATAGATTTGATCTACTGTCTTGCAGGTACCCTAGCATGGAGATCCAAGTGCGGTAGATCGGAGTAAAGTGAGGGTAGAGTGTTTTGTAAGTGTCCCCCACATCACCCCCACCTTAGTTTTCATTTCATAACCTAATCACTCAAACCCAAATCAACTTAGGTGCTTTTTATAAACCCTAGGATAGATTTGGCTGTTTGTTTGCCACCTCCACTCACCTCGCCATCGACATAAATAAAAAAAACGGTGTTATCTAATTGTGGGATTTTCTGAAAGCTACACACTTAACACCCACAACTTCTTATCCTAAGGCGCACAATTACTTTGATTCTACCACTTAATCGGGATTTGACCTGTGGACTCGGTACACTTCAACTAAATACACATAAGTGAGTAGAAATCTGAATAGGTTAAGCATTCATGTGTGCCTTAACTAAGTGGTGCAATAGGCCAATTGATTGAGCTGTTTGGGTCGCACCACTCAATCTAAAACTAATCCATCAAGTAGTTTGCCACTTAGGGTTGATTCTTAGGGCTGAACCAGGCACTCCACATTTTTTTTTCTTTGATTTTTAAAGGAACATATCATCACCCGTGCTTTCAAAACTAGGAGCATTCTACTAAACCTTGATTGAACCAACCTAAGAATTAAACCCTAAAAGCTACTAAACAAGGATGAACTCTAAAAGGCACATCATCAAATAACCTTGTTTGAGAACCCTGGTTGTGCACACACACATATTTTAACTGATCATTAAGGGCACAACCCATCTAAAGGGCTCATCACATTCCTGAAGCACCATTGTCCCAAGCCTAACTAAAATTGATTAGACGTTGGCCCTAAGGATTGGTTCGCTCGACGGGATCCAGATTGAGATTGTTCACGATTAACCTACTTGTACTAGTCAATCTGATATCTAGCTAGGGGAGTAGCGTCAAATAACCACGGCTGGGGGGTACACTAGGAACCGGAGGTGCAAGCCAAAGGAAGAACCTTCTCCCCAATCCCTCCTTCTAACTTGTTGGATTGCCTGGACATAAGTAGAGTAAATCGTCTATAATCTTAGGAAGAATTCTGAGCCTGGACATAAGTAGAGTAAATCGTCTATAATCTTAGGAAGGATTCTGAGAGTCTGTAGACCTTTAAGCTACCCAAACTAAGGATAGGCTTGTATTTTTGTATTGCAGGGCTCCTTTCTCTTCTGATTTCCCTCCTTACTTCACCATGTACCCTTCCACATCCTACACACATTTCACATCCAATCCTCCTAACACCACTTTTCCCTAAGATGATTACTATCCCGACTTGACTTGTAATTACCCATCCACTAGCCAGGATGACTTTGATTGGGGATATGAATTCGGACCTCAGTGTCCAGGGTCTAACCCTGGACAACAAGACTATGATTATTATCCTTCCCAGAGCTATAATGATTATGGATCTCCATCCTTTAATGACCAAACCAACCCGATCTGCAATCAGGAAGGATATCATGATTATAACACCTACCCTCCCTAGTATTTCACTGAATATAGGTCGCCACCATCCTTTGAACAACCTAGAATGACCTACTTTCAAGGAGGGGCCCAAGAACCTCAACATCTTGACTCCCCTAGATTCAACCCAAACCCACCCAAACTTGAATTGAACCAGTCGGTTCAGGTGAACCAGATCCAAGATAGAGTGTTGGCTAATTTGAGGAACACCATACAATCTTTAGAAGCCCAGCCAACACCATGCACTGAAGCACTGGAGCCTATGATCAAAATGATTGATGAACTTAGTAGTTCTCTATTGGATTTGCTCCAAAGTGTTAGGGATAGGGACTTGGGTGAGTTTCTTCTTGGGAAATTGTCGAGGTTGAGGATGAAATTTGTGGTTGCACTAGTCAAATCTTGGGATGATTCTCAAGATGAACCCCCTTAGGAGAGCCAATGTCTAAACCCGCTCAGGCACCTGTTAGGGGGGATACATTTTCTAAGATTGGGGATGACCAGGATGGGCTAGAGCAACCATTTGAGGATGAACCGATTGATTCACCCAAGATCTCCTAGCCAGGGAGCGAGGAAAAATATGTCTCCATGGACCATGAATGACATATGATTTTGAGACATATATAAATGAGGATCATGGATTCTTTGACTCTGAGGGTAAAGAATCCTTTGGTGAAGTCTCACTTGAACTTAAGGAAGAGGATTTTAGGGAGACAAATGGGCTTGAGGAATCTGACAAACTAGTTGATAGCCCAATTATTGAAGATTTGGATTCGGTTGGGGTTAACTTGGAGGATCCGAATCTTAATGATTCAATCAGTGACCCCAGTCCTCATCTGCATCCCGAAGAGCTGACTTCTAAGATCTTTGTGCCCAAGTCAATCATGATTCAGCCATGATTTATAGACTTGGGAGAATCATATGGGGTGAATAATATGCTAGAGGCCCCAAAGCCTAAGCCCTTGATGTTGGAGGATAGAATTGTTGAAATAAAGATTTGGGAGGCTAATTCTAAGGGAAGTTTGATTTTGGATCTAAGGGTACCTATTGACCTAAAACCACCTACTTTCTACCAGGACCCTTACGATATCTTTCACGTGCAACCCAAGCTCGAAATAATTGATTATTTTTCTGAGCTAGATGTTAATTGGACAACCGCACCTATTGAACCATCTTTACTCGTTGTCCGACACTTTGGTCTTGGGTTGCACACCACTAAACCGCAGGCCCGGCCCTGCAAGCACAACAACCTTCGGTTCTGGGTGATTTTCATCCAGAACCTGAGAACTACTCGACCCTGGGGCATGGGTCTGCACCATAATCTCTTCCACGTCTGTGGACATCTTGTGCAGACGGGTTTCAGGATCAACCTTTTTATTTTGATTCTGACCCGCACTTGTGAATTCTCAATTTCTTCTTTGTATGTATGTTATGCCTAGCTGAAGGCATTAAAATAGCACGTGTGTATACACTCTTCTCTCTACGGAGTTGACTGGATTTTCACGACACTCAGGTGATGTTCTATTTACTCTGCCCTTTTCATGTCTTTATTTTTACAATGAGGACATTGCATCATTTAGGCATGGGGGGGTGGATAATCAATTCCTAAAATCATTATGTTAACTCTGTAGAATTTCTTTTAGTTTCTTATAAAATTAAAAAAAAAATTAGAAAAAAGAAAGAAATTAGGAAAAGAGAACTTAGGCATTTGAAAGTTATTAACTTTAGGAAATTATACGAGAGGACCTAAACACTTAAACTCTTCAAGTCTTCGGGATTAATTAGCCCGGGTGTCCACTCGAATGTGGACTTAGTCTCGAGTCCTCGCCAATTAAATTTTATTTTAATTTGGTAAATAATTTGGGATGATAATATGAGACTTATCAACCCGCCCTCTGATTTTGGGGGACTTTAAGCCTAAGCATCTGCACACATTTTTTTGCACTGAGTCACTTTCCGGCGGTTTTCACGAAAATTGGGTAGCTAATGGACCGACTTGGGTGGTATGGCTGGCAAGTTGTCGGTGGTAACAACTCATCGGCCAATTGTCCAGAGCCAAGCCACAAGACCATTTTCGTTGTACTACCTTTAGGTAAATCTTAGATCAGGGAAACCACCTACTTAGAAAAAAAAAATAGAGAAACACTCAAAAAAAAAAAGAAAAAGGAGAAAATAAAAAATGAATAAAACCACACTTCACTGCATGAGTATGGTTGGTAAGTTGTCGGTGGTAACAGCTCATCGGCCGGTTGTCCAGAACCCAGCTCACAAAAAAATAAATGCACAATAATTCCCAAAACACTTAGGGGAGAAGCGGGAAAGTAGAATAAACCGGGGAGATATACACTGGGTTCGCCCTTGTGTTGACCCCATAAATAAAAGAAGGGAGAAAGCTACCGATCGTAAAGATAAACCTTTAGGCAAGGTCACCTAGGGTCGTAGAAACCTGAAGTCCGTCTTAACGGCCGTTTTGTGAGTCTATCACTTTTTCACAAAGATGCTTAGTACTTAGAGTCCTTTTCAAGTCTTGGGTGGGTCGGGTAGCCGTAAAAAGTTATCCTGGAACTCTCAAACTCCAAAAGTACAAAAAAATTAGAAAAGAAGAAAAATAAAAAAAATATATTTCTTCCCTTCTCAAATAAGGTGAGAACTTGGGCGGTCTGCATTCTAGCAGACACCTGGGTACTGTTGAGTTTTCATAGTTTAGGACCTTAGTTGAAATTTTCTATTGTTAATAAATGACTTAGGCTTAAGCGATCTAATCCTAATTCTGCTTTTATACATAGCATATAGTTTAATTTTGCTAGGGACTAGCAAAAGATAGGTTTGGGGGTATGATGTAAACACATTTATTAAGGGTAAAATGCCTATTCATGCATGTTCCTAGGCTTAGATTTGCATTTCATGTTATAAATATTACATAGCATGCATCATTATGCATTTAGAGTAGTTGTATATAATTTAAGTTAATTGCATCCTTTTTGTGGTTAGGAGAGAAGGATATTTATTTTGAAGCCTCGGATTGACGATCCGACCGTACGAATCTGATCAAGACGACGATCGGAGTCCAACGCCTCTGAAATCGCCTCGATCAGAGTTCCATAGCACCATATGCAGTCTGAGGAAGATCAATGGCCAAGGGAGTAGGAGACATAATTCGGAGCTTTAAACGATAAATCCGATCACGTGGATGGATTCGGGTCGACGATCGCAGCCTAACGGTGTGAAAATCGACTCAATCCGACCTCTGTAGCAGCCCCTATAATAAGAAGATGGACGGCCCAGACTGCGCCACGTGGCGCAACCTAGGCCGCCAGCACATGCACGCAACACCGCACGAGCATAGTAGCGTGGGTGCGTGCGCGGGCGAGCAGGCGCGCAACACCAGTGCAACGCTAGTGCGTAGGCGCCTGCGTGCGCGCGACAAGGCAGTAGCGGCGCCAATGCAGCGTAAGGTAGACTACAGCGACGCATGAGCTGGACTTACAGTGACGCTTATAGCTGTCGGTAATTCATCGCATGCCAGCAGAGCCAACTGTGGGCGCCAGCAAGCATGAGCTACCTACAACGATGTTTCCAGCGACGATCTGGATGTCACTAATGGTCCCACACCGATTTTTGCCTCTTCTCTACCACTATAAAAGGACCTACACCCCCTCCGTTCCAAGCCATCTCTACCTACTCTACTCCTACCTACTCCCAAGCTCTAGCAAGCCTACCAACTCTCCATTAGAGCTTGTTCTCAAGCTCCCAAGGTGCCTATTAGTGTAGCGAACCTTTACCCTACCAAATACTCCTCCAACTTCCCATCTCCCTTCATAGGTTACCTTGGAGCTATCCTCCCACCTCCATTTTGGTAGCAGATCACCTCCGTCTTCTCACCTCCATTTCGGAGCCATGCCGAAGCTTTCCTCAACACGACATCCTTCTGCATCTCACCTCCATCGTCCCACTCCTCACCTCCTTCGTCTGAGCTTCCGCCAGGCGCTGTCGTCTCATCGAACAGTCGATTCAGGAGATTTTCTCTCACCTCCCTCTCTTTTTATGCTTTCATAGTAGATTGTAATAAACATTGGATTGATATATATACCATTTTCATTCCTCATCCCTATCTTGTGATTCATTTGCTTGTCTTTTATTTCAAAAACACAAAAAAAAATCAAAACCCTAAAATACCAAAAAGAAATGAATCGAAGCTCGATTTTCATGTAAAGTAAACGCCGCCTCCCTGTGTTCGACCCGGGACTCTCTTGGAGTTTCGGTATAAATTTTATTTAATCGACGTGTTTTGCAACTACGACAACAGGTTACTTATAACCTCGATTTCTAACATGAGAAACTCACATGACCAGGAACCGTCTCACCGAAGGAGCAGTCAGAGACGGAGAAGACGGGGATGAGCGGTGGCATTGAGGGTTATTTTTGCTTTTTGGAGAAGGAAACTACCCTAAGTACCTAAAGAAGCTAATCTAACTTAATCTAATCAGATGAAAGGGGAAGAACAACACCAGCGTTGGTAGGCCGGCAATGGGGAAGAAGATGCTCCGGTAGAGGGGGACAGCGAGGATGAAGGAGATAGGGACGTCAGCCGGTATTACGTGACGCGAAGGAAGGTGAGGAAGATGAATCTACTACTGGTATTGTGGTCGACAAAGAGAGGAGTTGGAGGGAGTCACCAGAGCTCGAGGAGCTATTCAGCCGGATGAGGAAAGAGGAAATTGGGGATTTTCCAGCCGAATTCGAGTTTGAGACGTTTGGCCTAATCTTGGGGTTCTTTTATAGGCCTCTGGAGGGAGTTTTGAGCTTGGGAAGCAAGCTTCTCAAGCTTGGAAAGCTCGTCGGAGATAGGAATTCTATGATACCCGAATCTCTCATGCGTTCGCATGAGAGATTGGGAACATTTTAGGGCTCATGGATGGATTTAATGGAAAGAGGACTCCTCAAGGAATCTCCCTTCCAATTTTGGAAGGGATTGACTGATCAGAGGAGGAGTTCTCTTCAATCAAAGGTCGTCAGAGTTGTGGGAATAGGATTCATGGCGATAGGGACCTTTTTGTGAAGAATAAAACAAAGTTGGGAGGCCATTTGTAAGGAATTCAAAAAGCTAAGGATCTGAATGAGATAAAAAGAGTCTGATTGGACCAAAATGCAAACTTTGTCAAGATGATCTCAGATTGGGCCCAAATTTTGGTATAAAACTAATTTGGACCCAAGGAATCTAATGGTGAAGTTAGATTTAGGTTTTGACCTCGTTTGATCAGGTAATTTATGTAAAAACCCAAATTAGGGTAAATATCTGTTTAAGACTCTATTTTAGGTCAAGACGGGTAATGATGGTCAAATTGAAGGTACCAAACCCTATGGAATATTTTTCTATAAATTTTAGAGGGTTTAGGTGGATTTTATTCTGACCAGAACATCAGTTAATTAAGAGGGTCTATTTTTAGGATTTTAGATGTCATTTAATTCTCAAAACACGTGAAAACCCTTTTCAGTCTGTATTAACCCACTTGTTGGACATTTAAGGACATTTGACCTTTAACTAACCCTTAAGAAAACCCATGAGTGTACTGCAATTGAGATATATTGTTAAATCTGTAGTTTTTACCCCTGTTTTACTGTATTTCCCTCAAAATGGATTTGCAGTGAATTACGTTTCTCTGGCGATTATGTAGGAGCATTTAATGACTTAATCAGATCAAATTCATCTAGTTATGGCTCATGATGGTGTTCCCATCACACTTCCCAATCGTCCCATGGAGCTTCATGCTAAGCTTCACGATCTAATTCCCATTCCTCAACTCTGAATTCTTCTTCCTCCTTGCTACCCCCTCGAGATCATCAAGTATCTCCTTTCCTCTTCTTTTATAATTAGCATAGGGATTATCTTCCCCATCCCTCCAATTAGGTTTCTAGAGCTTCTCACTCCCATTTTTAGCTTGCTCTTTGAACTCTGCCATTAACAATCACCTCACCCTCACCATCATCACGCTCTGCTCAACCTCCCTTCCAATTAGGTTAGGGGTTTCACTCCATGCACCATCTCCGATAATTCCCCTAACCTAATTTGTCTCACCAATGCCCACGTCAACATCTGCCATCACCGACACTGAAGCTCCTTCAAGCTTCTTTGCAGTGACCCTCAACTCATCCTCTCTTACACAATTAGGATAGGGCTTTACTCTAGCGTGCTTCGCCGAAGCTTCACGTGAGTTTGATTCAAGCCAAAAGGCCCATATTTATCCGTGTAGGACCTCATCGAAATCAAATTCTCCAACGATGAGATGGCCATCCAACGATATGATCAAGACTCTCTTGTCCCTAGCACCTACAGACTACCTTCAAGATCTCATCCAACCGATCATCTAGGGAAATCAACACCAGTACTGCAATCACATTGTGGGTTACAATTCACTGAAGCACGAGCAAGAAAGAAGTAGCAGAGCTCCTATGCATGAAGAGTAGTAGCATAGAGGGATTAGTCCCACCTCGTTGAGTTGAGAGGCACTTAGGCGCTATATTTTGAATTCTCTCCATTGGCTACTCAGCCCATAATAGGGAAAGGCTCCCCAATATGTATATATAAGCGCTTAATTTGTAAATATCTTAAGCCCAAAAGGGGAGGACCCATTAAGGCATGTGTGGGTCTAGAGTTGTGGGTCAATTTTGCGAAAAAGAAAAAAACAAGATCAGAGAACTTATTCTGATTAGCAAGAATTCATGCTTTGTGGTTTGAGTTAAAAAAAATTTTTTACACTACTCATATACATCATATTTTTATTCTTTTTGGCATTCAATTGAAATCCTTATTTTTAGTTTGATTACCTATTTCAAGAGTATTTCTTTGAATCAAACTCCCAAGCTTCAATTTTATAGATAATTAGATAGTGGCATTTGTGCAATTAATTTGCTCCTGCGAACGAACTCGAATTTCAAAGTTGTATCTTCGAGTTATAAATTTTAAATGTAGTTTTCGCTCTTGTCGACTATATTACGATGCGAGTTTTAAATTTCGACTCTAGAGGAAAAACAAGAAGCTTGATAGGGTCGTTATTATACTTGACTACTAGTGGACTAGATATTCTATTTAGAACTTTCCCGTGTGCTAGCCTTCAAGTGAACCCTAAGGAGTCACAACACAATTCCTTAAAACGAATACTTAGATACCTTCAAAACACAGTAGATTTTAATTTGTTCAATCCCAAGTTAGCCACACTTGACTTATTCTCCTATTGTAATGTTGATTATGCAAGTAGTCAGACAGATTGCAAGCGTACTAATCGAACTTGTTAGTTTCTCGAAAATTCACTAGTCTCTTAGATTAGCAAGAAATAACATAGTGTTTTGCTGTCCACGACTGAAGCTGAAAACATTGTCGCCTCTCTATTGTGTTCGTAGATTTTGTGGATGAAGCAAACACTTAGTGATTTTGGACCTAGCTTTGAGAATACTAGGATCCTTTGTGACAACACTAGTGCTATAAACTTGCCCAAAATCTCTATCCAAAATTCTAGGACAAAACTCATAGATATCAGACATCATTTCCTAAGATATTATACATTGAAAAAGGAAATAACCCTAGAGTTTATTCAAATAGAAAAACAACTAGCTGATATCTTCACAAAACCTTTAGCAAATGATAGATTTATAACAAAAGAAGAGAACTAGGCTTAACAAGAGTAACTGAACTTTGATTGTTGAATGCTTTCCTGGTCTTTTTAGTCATTGATTGATCAAATTTTTCTTTTGATTGATCAATTGTTGATCGACCAAAACTCAATTTTGATCGATCAAGATTTGAAAGTCTTGGGCAAGAAAATTCCCTCCAAAACTTTCAAATTTGTTCGACCACTCCTTTATCTTGATCAATCAAATCTTGGGTGGGAAATTTTCCTCCATTGGTAATTCAAATTTATCGATCAATGACTACATCTGATCGACCAAATTTGAATTTGGTCAACCAAATAGTCATTTTGATTGACCAAATCTAGGAATCACTTCGCTGAGATTGTTGTTTAGAGAATCAAATCACCTTGATTTGATTGCTAACCACTCCCTAATTTTTGATTTCGTGCCTATTTTACTACCTACCTATTTTGGTTTATTTATCTCTATAAGAATAACTGTCTTACCATCATTTTTCACTCAACTCTTTACCATCTCTATTTCTCTTTCAACAAAGCCCAACCAACAATTGTTCCTACCGCCACACTCCCACCGTGGTCCCCCACTCCACCCTCTCACAACCAGCGACCAACCTCCTTCCATCAATCAACTACATCGACTAACGTCACTGTCGATGTCGACCATTCCTTAGTTGACCAAACCATCAACAAGCTTCTCTCCGGTGACCTCCTCGTCATCACCACCACCTCTTTGGCAACCTCCCTCATCGTTCCGTCCACCCCTACCTCCCTGTCTGACGCTACCTCCTTCGATTGATCCATATCGATCTCGGTATATCTCTATTTACCCTCCTTTTCTTACACATTACTATGGTTTGATCTTGTTTTGAGGTGATTTTATTATGTTGTTTCATTTTTCTGACCACCATTCTTCATTTTCTTTATGTTCCTCATTTATTACCTTTTTGATCCATTTAAACATTCTTTTTTTCTCTACTAACCATTTTTGAGCGATCAACTTTTCTCTTTCAATTAACCAAAATTCTATTGTGATCGACCAAAACCATAAATTGATCGATAAAAAATCTCTGTAACAAAACTTTGTTATCTTCATTTTATCAATCAATTTTTGTGTTCTGATCGACCAAATTGGCATTTTGATCGATCAAGCGACCTATTTTGATCGACCAACCCTGAACAGAACTAGATTATGGCTCCCAAACACTCCCATCACACCTCCTCTTCTACCCCTCACGATGATTTATTTTATTGCTACTTCATCAATGATGACATCATGCACAACTTTTCTCTTAATTCTAGACTATCTCCACACGTGGGTAAGCCTATCGACCTAGACTACTTCGAGCATGTGTTTCCTATTCATAGAGATAGGCTTACCTTTCATCAGATAGGTCATCTATTTGATAGGAATTTTTATGCGAGTGCTAAAGGTAGTCGTATCAAGGGCGTTGACCCCATGGCGTCACTTCTTTTATTCCAACCTTTCTAATATTGGCGAGGGTTTTAACATTCAACTAACGTCTAATGTGTACAGTATTGAAGTCTTGGTCAATGTCGATGTCCTTTTTCTAGTTCTTGGTTGTCCCCCATCTGGTCCCACCTATCATGAGCTTCATGATGGTAACACCATCATGGGCCTTAACTAGCCACTTTTAGTCAGGTTTGATTGATAAAAGCTCCTACCCAACCATCTGAGGGTTGATAAAAGCTCCTACCTAATCATCTGAGGGTCATAACTCTGTATTATTCTGACTTGAGAAGAGAACAGGAAATCAGGATTATTTCTATAATTTTAACAGCACATCACAAACACAGATTAACCACAGGTCACTCAAGGGTTAAATAAAGGTCAAATGATCTCAAAAGTCCAAAAAGTGGGTCAACACTGACAGAAATAGGGTTTCACGCATTTCGAGAACTGCAACAGTACATAAATCCATAATTATTACCCCACTTAAACTAAAGAGGTTCTAGTTAGGATAAAATTCATCTAAACCCCCTAAAATTTACAGAAAAATATTCTAAGAGGTCTAGTACCCTTGGTTTGACCATCTGAACCCATTTTGACCTAAAATAGAGTTTCAAACGAGATTTTACCTTAATTTGGGCTTCTATGTAAATTACCTAGTCAAACATGGTCAAAACTGAAATCAAAGTCTACCATTAGACTCCTTGGGTCCATATTAGGTTAAGGCCAAAATTTGGGCCCAATTAGAGTCCATCTTAACCTATTTTGCAATTCAGTCCTTAAAATCACTACACATCCAATCCCGTAACTTTTGGATTTTTTGCAAATGGGTCCATAACTTCTCATTATTTTATTCACTTAGGTCCCTATCACCATGACTCGTGTGAACAGCATCCCCCCGACCTTCAATCCAATATTTCTCCTCAAATCTTAGGAGGAATCGCTCCAAATTTGGAGAGAACAATTGCCATATGATTCCCTCTCATTTGAACGAGATCCTAAGCTCTGATTTGACAACAAAAGCTTAGGCGAGCTTGAAGAATCAACAAGGAAAGATTAAATCAAATCACGAGAAATACGCAATGAAATTCCTAATAGAGCTCGATTCTGAGCTCTATAAGAGCTCTCCTAGGTTCCGAGCTCCTCAGTCGAATCTAGGCTGGAAAACTACTACTTCCCTCCTCTCCGACCTCGAACTCCACCGACTCTGGCAGCCTTCTTGCCCTTCCTCTTCCATGCATCCAATAGCCAAATTGGATGCATCTTCACCTTCCTTATCTTCTTCCAACGGCCGCTAGTCAAAGCACCGTCCTCGTCGACCTTCTCTTCGTTATCGTTACCTTCACTAGAGATATCTTCGTCCTCGGCACCAGCCAATCATAGCCGGCCCCAATCTCTCTCTCCATCATCCAGCTAAGTACCCTCCTTGCTTCTCTCTCTCTGTACTTCGATTTATCACCCTCAGCCTCTCCATACGACCATACTACCACACTCACACCATCATCTTTACCTCCGACATGATCTCTGGTAAGCTCACATTGGTGCTACATTTGACCAACCACAAAACCACCACCACCATGGCCTTCCCCTCACTCACATGAGCAAAACCCGTCAACTAATTGAGAAGTTCATTCACTTATCTGCTCTACCGAACACACCCATCCTCCGCCCTTATCTCCGTCACCAACAGACCCCCACACCACTTGAAACACCACGCACTCACCACCACTGTCCTCGCCTCAATACGGCGAAGCTTCTAAATGCATTTGATTAGGCCGCGAGGCAGTCTTTCCTGTTTCAAGTCCCTGATTGGAGCTCCGCTACCGCAGTCATCTTCTCTAACCATGAATGCCTCTCTTCAACCTTCGTTCAACTTGTAGCAACTCTTGCTCGAAGTGGACTTGAGTCCTAATGCCCTCCAAGCCTTCAATCAAGCAATTCGTGCCACATACACCTTGGGCAAAGGAACGAGTGGGATTAGTCCCACATCGAAAGACTGAATCTTCTGAAGGTGAATAAAAGCAATTCATGCCCATAGCTCCTTGCCTCCGAGAGCACGAGGGTGAGGTCCTCACGCACACCCCATCATAGGGCTTGCATGCACCCACTCATGCACCCTTTCTTGTGAACACACCCATGGGTCTGGGTTAGGATTCATTTACTCGGGTCCAACTTAGGTCTAAAGGGAAAAAATCTAAGAGAGAGGAGGGGGTTTTTGGCACTACTATTGCCTCTGGATTTGTGCCCCCTCCCCCGTGCTCAATACTTAGCCAATTTGTGGCTTGCGAGGCCCTTGTGTCTATCTTCTGTGGTGCTACTGCCTTAGTGTTGCTGAGACCTTTGTGAGTTAAGGCATCCGTGCCTTGGCTCCATTGTCTGACTTGGTGCCTTATTGATTGGTTACTATTGATATATCTGCTGATGTGGAATTTGCTATTAGTGGTTGTGAATTATTGTTGAAATATTTGAGATATTTAGAGCTTAACTTGTAGGGTTAATTTGGTGGTTCAAACCACCACTTTTAACCCAATCTTTTTGCACACTGATTGCTAACATTTAGAGATTCTCCTAATATCTATTGATTATTATTTTGATTTCAATTGCTTATTATTCTTGATATTGTGATTAGTGGATTGAATTTTCTTTTTTTAGAAAAGATGAGGAATGCTATCAATGACGATAGCAGATCAAAAACATTTTATTCATGGAAAAGCATGAAAGTTATAGGGAGTCACACCACTCTCTAACAATTCTCCTACACTCCTTTATGATACCCCCAACATTCAACACACCCCCATTAAACAGAAGGTCATTGCGAGCCCGCCACACACACCACATTATGCCCACCATCTTCACCTTCTCTCCTCCCTTCATCAGGATGAATTATTTATAATTGTGCCATGCAAATGACCTCAAACTCACTTGTGTTTTTGAGTTTATAAATTTAAGTGTTGTATCACTTTTGTTTGCTATACTACAACGTGTTTTCTTAAAAATTGACGAAAATGACGCAACACTTCATGACACCTCCTCCAAGACCATTAGGGAGGCATTGATGACTCTCAAATAGTTTGACTTAGGCAAGCACACTAAGTCACCATACTTCCATCCTCTCTCGCAATTCCTTAACAATGTCTTTCTTTGGAATTTCATGTCCAAATCCACCTCTTTCGAGAATTTCCCTGATCCCATGCTCGTGGCTCTAAATGCCTTCATGACAAACAAGGTGTTTAATTGGAACCACGTCATCCTCACCTTCATGAAGAGGAAACCCACGAATGTATTTCCTTTTGACATCCTCCTTTCTCATAACTTTCTCCACTTTAGTGTACCTATGGATATCAACCATAATCATTTTATCTCTTGAGTGAGTATCTTTGGGGAGCATACCTACTCCAAGATGGAGAAAGTACGTCAGGCTCGACTGAATCCTCCACCATAGGCAGCTACTTCCACCTCTTCCCAGCCTCCACCTTATTAGGCTAGACCCTCTACTCCACTCACCTGCACACTATACTAGCATTTTGATGCCTACTACCCTCCTGAAATTAGACTGACTCCATCCTTCTTCGACCACGAGTGGCCCTATCTTGATGGGCAATTCACCAGGCATGACACTTTGGGTGTTTAGGACATCACCAATGGCATCTCCCTAATGATGCAATGCCAGAGGAGACTAGTTCGATGATGATGGAGAATGACACTCAGATGTCCGACTACCTGAGCAAGTAGGGCCAGTTCCTTGACCAGTTAGGAGACCAGATTCTTGTGCTTGAGTTCAAAGACTACATGCCTCCTAGAGCTCGACAAGCCCCACTAGTAGTAGCAACTGATGGTAATGCCATCATTCGTCACAACTAGCTTAAATTAGTTGAAATCAAGAGAGAAATGCTCCTAAATGATTGCTTGAGGATTGTAATTCCACCCTGATCTGTGTTGAGAAGAAGACAATAAAATAAGGTTAAGTTTGCTATTTTAACAGCATATCACAAATGCGGATTAACCACAGGGTTACTCAGGGGGTAATTAAAGGTCAATTGAGCATTATAGACCAAGAAGTGGACTTACACTGATAGAAACAGGATTTCACGCATTTCGAGAACAAAAATAGTACACAAAACCCTAATTATCAGCCTCACTTAAATCAGAAAGGTTCTGGCCAAGATAAAATCAATCTGAACCCCTAAAATTCATATAAAAACATTCTAAGCAGTTTGGTACCCTTAGTTTGACCATCTGAACCCATTTAACACAAACAGAGTTTCAGATAGGAGTTTGCCTTGATTTGGGATTCTCTATAATTTACCTAGTCAAACATGGTCAAAACTCAAATCCAAGTTCGCCATTAGATTCCTTATGTCCAAATTAGATTTAGAACAAAATTTAGGCCCAATCAGAAGCCATCTTGACCTAATTTGCATTTTAGCCCTTGAAAACTCTTTTTCTTACATTTAACCCTCTAGGTTTCAAATTTATTGTGATTTGGTCCCTAACTTTCTCGTTGTTTTATATAAATGGGTGCCTTCCTTCATTGGTGTGAATAGAGCTCCACCGTTGAAATTTGAGCAAGGATTTCTCATTCAATCCTCGCCTAAATCTCTCCAAATTTGGGGAGATGGTTCTTAAGTTGATTCTCTTCATATTGGGCTAGATCTCAAAGCCAATCTCGGCCTATTTCTCCACCGGTGATTCCAAAACCCATGAGCTCTAAAACTAACTTCAAATACGCTTGAATGAGCTCTTGAGGGGCAGACAAGGCTCTATAAAAGCTCCTATAAGTCCCAGGTTCTTCCTCAGCTAGGTTTTAGGCCAAAACATTTTTTCTTCCTCCTCTCCCACCATCTCCGACCTCAGCTCCGATGATACCACCCTCTGTCCTCCTACAACCCCCCAACGGACAAATTGGGAGTGTCTCTTGATTGCGCAGCAATCATAGGTCTTAATTGACCTAAATTAGGCTAGGACTTAGCTTAAGTTAAGGTAATTCATGCATGCATAAGCATTACTAGCACCTTTACTGCTTTCTTTTAGATATGCATAAAATAATGCTATAATGTACTGATTATGTCAATTGCAGGTAATAAGCTGATCAGAAGCTAGATCTGAAACTAGATCTAAAGCTGGATCTGAAGAATAAAGAATAACTGGTGTTGCAGCAGAGCTGGAGTGGAAGACCTAGATTAGATGTAGTAGATAATAATGTAAGGGAGTTAAGATATGCTATTTTATTAAGTAGGAATAAAGCAATAAATTGTGAAGAACTTAGGTCCATCCTAGCCCTAGGATAGCCTAGAAGCCTCCCCAAGCCTTAGCCACCCTTAGATTAGGTCACCGCACCTTAGGAAACCTTAAAACCCTAATTCTAGTCTCTATCTAGACATCCAGATGAGTTATAGGACGTCCAAAACCCTTAGCCAACTCTCGCACACCTTAAATCTACTTCTGCAGTGTTATTGGACGTCCAGACACTTGGTCGATGTCCAATTTTTGCAGAATACACAAGATAGAACCTAGAAACCCTCCTGAATCTAATTGGACGTCCAAACAACAAGTTTGGACTTCTAATTTTTCACTATAACACGTCTGACACTATTATTAGATGTCCAAAACTACCCTCCAGACCCTGTTTTGAGATTCAAGCCTTGATCTTGGATCTCTAGCTCCCTAAATCCAATTCTAGCCCCCTAGGAGCCTAAATTAAGGTGCCATAACCCTAGTACATCACCTCTAGACCTCCTTAAGGACCTAATTAGGTCCTCACTAAACCTAATTGACTTGGATCATGGTCATTCTCTTCATTCTATTCAATTGGACTGATTGAGTCCAATTGAGCCCTGATTTTAGCACACACTGTCTAATTGGACTCAGTGAGAGTCCAATTGACCTAGACCTGACTTAATTGAGTTGTTTTACTCTTAATTAGGTTTCCACACACCCAATTAAACTTGTATTAAGTTTAATTTCACTTTACCTAAATGAATTCGGGTTTACAACCCTAATTTGAGACCTACCTTGACCTAAACCCACTAGAACCTAACCTAATAAACCTAGCCACCTAAGTTTCGACCTACACATACCATCCACATGAAAACAACTAGCCTAGAGTTCTCTAGAACTTTCTACCATGTGTTGCTACCTTGGTTGCTAAAATTAGCAACCAAGAGCCATTCAATTTTTAGATCCACATTCGGTGGATCTAAACAACACCATCCGTCCTCTCTCTCACTCTCCCACAAGCTCCCACCATAGGCCTCTCTAGAGAATTCCATAATTCTCTAGAGAGCTTCCCTTAGGTCTATAAAATGACCTAAGGGGTGGCGCTTTGGACCCATCCACTCTTGGCTCCATTTTAGCTTAGCTTCATTCCACCTCCACTCCACCTTCACAAGTAGCTTCACCATGGCCACTGACAAGCATGGAAATCGTGCATTTTTGGAAAACAACGTCGTAGTATAGTCGCGAAACCCCCTTGACAAAAATATTTGTAATAACGAAACTCGATTGATTTTATTCTTTTGAAAACTTTAGTCTTGGTCGTTTGTCTCTGGGAGGTGTGAAAACAAGTCGAGATTTGGATCAGCTTAATCTAACATAAATCTAATCTAACCTAATATTTTTGTTCTTTTTATCTTTTGCACTTTTTTTTTATGTTTTTGATCTTTATTTTGAAAAGTGAAATGAAACCTAGATCTAGATAAACTAGCACAAACCTAAGTGACTATGTGCATCTAAATGAGGCCATGGTGGTTGTGCATGGTGTGACAAACCTAAGTAACATGAAGACAAGCAATTACAGAAGCAATAATCACGCAATAATATTTATGCATTGAAACAAATGTCAATTAGCATCTATACTAGAAAGCAAATAAATAGAGGAAATCCCTCACGCTGGCAAGGTGCCACTAGGGCCATCAGCTATGTGTGAGGGTGTGGGCTAGACCATGGGTATGCAAACCCATCTACACGCCTACCAACAAGAGATGGCCGGCCACAAGAGGCTATGAGTAGGCCTTCATGGCCATCCAAAAAGAAGAAGAAAAAGAGGGTGCATCCTCTCTATGGAGAAGAAAGGACACGCCCAAGTGAAGAGAGGAGAAGAGGGTGTTGCACCTTAGTGCTCTCCTTCTTCTTGCCGCCCACATGAAGATGCCTTGGAGGAGCTTCTTCTTTAGCTGTCCATGGAGGGGGCCTTGGAGGAGGAGGACAGCCCTAGGGTTTTGGAGAGCGGAAGGGTGTCGCAAGTGGGAGAGAGTGGAGAGAATGAATGGAGATGGTGCAATTTCGTGGCTCTTTCTTTGCCCTTATGGAAGGCTCCATTTGGTTGCCACTTTTGGTGGCTCCAAAATTAGCTAATGCCACATTTTTAGGATCTAGGCTTGACACAAGTTTTTAGGGTTTCCAAAAGAGTATGCATGGGTTTGGTAGGGGTAGAATGGGAAGGGGTGTGTGTGTGTGGGTGTGTATTTTTCGTAGGACTAGGTTGTGGGTTTTGCTAGGATTAGGTGCTAAATAGGTTGGGTCAATCTGAATTAAGTGGGTGTGGACCTAATTAGGCTTAGGAAAGTCTAATTGGATTGGAGTGAACCTAATTATCTCTAGGTCAAGTCTAATTGGATGTGTGCATGTGATTAGGCTAGGATAACCCAAATAGGTATGAGTCAATTAGATCCTGGGTGGATCCAATTGAGCTCAGGTGCACCCAATCAACTGTAGATGCACCCAATTAGGTACTGGATGGTTTAATTGGGTTATGGATAGGATAAGTAGGGATATGGATAGTGGACTAGGCTTAGGAGGTCTCTAATTAGGTTTCCTAGGGTGTCTAGTGGGGTTCCTAGGTCAAAATAGGCAAGCTAGGGCTTCCAACACCAAAATCAGGAACCAGACAACAGTATCAAACATCCAGGATAGTGGTCAGACGTCTTATACTACAAAATTGGATGTCTGGACATTAAATTAGACATCCAATTTTGCGTCAGTATGAGTTTTGGCTTCCTGGATTATTATTCTGCAGAAATCAGATGTCCAGCCAGATGTCTGGACGTTCTAAAAGATGCTGGAGAGTAGGTTTTTGGTTTTCTAAGGTGGGTTTTGGTTCCTAAGTGTTTGGGAGAGGGATATGGTGGATAAAAACATGGATAGTGCTATCCATGTTTGGGTTTTGAGGCTAAGGTACCCTAGTGGAGGTTGTTTTGGGTTTGGGAAGGCTGTCCTAGGGTTTCTAAGGGTAGGGATAAGGCTATCCTCCTCACTCCTCTTATCTGGATCAGTTTTCTTCTTCCTTTATTGATTTATTCCACTATCTCCATCCTGGATTACTTTATTACTTGCAAATAGTAATAAAAACCATTAAATAGCATGATATCTTATCTTATTATAAATAGACTGATGCAATGCATGATATGCAAGATATGAATGCAATATCCACAAATTAAGCTAGGTTCAAACATTATTTAGGTTGATTAGGACCCATGATTGCTGTGCAACCATACCCCCATGCCTAAACTTTGCTAGTTCCTAGCAAATCCAAGACTAAATTATTCACATAAGGGTACCTAAGGGATTGATTATTTTATCAAGTGTATGCTTAGAGATTTTTCTCCTTTTTGTTTTCATCCTATGTTCTAGAAATCCAAACAAATGTGAATGTGCAGCTACGTAGCTTTTGCAACGGATTTGAGTGAAAGACTTGATTCACCTCTAAAGCCTGTACTTATCCCCTAGTAAAATTCTAGCGGGATAGGCAGACTTCTTCCCTCGAGGTATTCAAGATATTCTATGAATTCCATCCTGGCTTTAAGCCTAGGTAGAGAATCTTAGAGGGAAAAGATTATATATTTGGTGGCTCACTCTTGACTGGTGCTATATAGAGATTAGTACTAAAGAATCTAGATTCCCTGGTTACTTTGTATTCATTCTCTCTTTCTCTCTCTTTTTTTTTTCTTTTTCTTTCTTTTTCTTAGAGCTCACAATCTCACCAGATTCTCACGTATGATCTGCATTTGGTGGTCTCACTTGGCAGTAACACTTTAATTAAGTTCTTATAACTTCAACACTAAGTCGAAATTCCTCAACCAGTATTCGGGCAGTCAGAAACACAAGAAAGATAGGTTAAGGCCATATTTGGTGAATCTCAAATTTATTTGGTAGTATTGCCTCAATGCAACTGAAATAAACACTAAATAGTCACACACTCTTTTTCTACTCCTTTCTTCTCTTTTTTTTTCCTTTTTTTTGTCATTGTCTCATTTTTTCCATCTCTTTTTTTTTCATGTATAATTTTTCTAACTCAACACAATCTAGCAACACATTCATAAATTTTATTGAAGAGGCATTATTATGGATTGGTGGTACTCAAGAGACATTGGATGGCTTATTTGGTAGAAGTGCCTACTGACGGCACCAGGAAAGATGGATAGGACGGTGTATTTCTGACCTTGACATCAATGTCCACCTTTAGCCGAGGATTCCGTAAAGAATGGTTGTAACCATTCACCTTAGCCCTAGTTTTTATGAAAACTCGCTCTCTGCGTATTTTCCTTGTTTGGTGGCTCTCAAAATTTCATGCAAAAATGTATATGTAGGATCCGAGAGTGAAAACTATGCCTAATCTCTGAGTATCATTACCTAATTATCTAGGATTCCAGATTCCTTGCACTAATCTTAGAGCACCAATACACTCTACTCTCATCTCACACTATTTGGTGGATTTTTGGAAGAAAATTTGCCTGACTCCCAAAACACTGTCCAGTGGTTCAGGAAAAGAAGCACTGCTTCTTCTCGACAAACTGAAGACGTTCATCAGCCTTCACTGTGAATCCATTGCAAAATCTACGTGTAGGTGTGAAAAATTATACTGGATTCTAGATTACAGGAATCAACTAGAGGGTGAAATCCTTAATACATTCTCTTGATAAAAATCTTATTCATGAATGCAATATATATAAATTCTATTTGTAACCTTTCAAAAGTTGCACTTCAAAAATTTCCCTAATTCAAGTTATATTCAACTTGACCATAAATTTAGAACAAAAAGATGAATGGATGAGTCAAAAGTGGCTGTTGCGAACGATTTTTAGCTCCAGTGCGAACATTGGAGGTGGAGTCGGTTGTTCTCAATTTAAGGACCCTAAAGTGCAATTAGCATGATGTACGAAAGGTTTTTCCGAGGTGTTGGCAGAAAAATTTTTAGTTTACAATTACTACCCCCCCATGCCTACTTTCTTGCATGTCCTCATGCATCAATACAACAAAAAATAAATTAAGACGGGGAGTAAATGGGTAGAATTCACCTGGAATGGCTCCTGAATTTTGACGTCCCACTTATTCCAACACCTGAAATTGAATATGTAGGAAAATATGCCAAATAAAATATGCTATATATAAGTGCTAAGATCAACGCCTCCAGCTGAGCGTACACTCAAAAAGGATATGTCAATACACTATTGAGAATGGCGAGTAAAATGATAAGAATTTTAATCTCATTTGCCAACAGCGAGCTGCAAATGCAGACCAGCTATCCATGAATTCCAAGTCCAAATAATCGGAAAAATATGTAGATGGGGCTTGGGATTATCAGCAGCCAGATGCTACAGAAGAAAGATGGATAATTACTGGTGCCTGGAAGAAATGAAGGTGAAGGCATCCCGAAGTGGTGATGGAGAATGTGGGTGGTTCGGGTATGGGTGGAGTCGTGTGGGGTGAAATCATATGGGTCCTGATAATGGTGATGAATGGAAGGCATGAACCAAGTAGTGTGGTCAGATCTGGAAATCAAGATCCAGTGATCAGTCTCTATCTCTCCCAAAGATGTTTGGGTATCATCTTCTTCTTTTATCTCTTCAAAAATTTTCAATTCTAATTCCCAATTATCACATGATTCCCCAAAATTTTTAGCTTCCTCCGGTAACTCATCATATGTTATCCTCAATAATCTTTCAATTTCTTGAATATCCTTTTCATAAGGGGATATTTCCTTCTCACCTAGATGAAATTGGTCATTAGATTCAGTAGTGAGTCCCTCCATGAGAGTGGAATGGGCTGAATCATTGATTGAGGAGTTGTTACAGTCTTTTTGATTTTGTTGCTCCATGTATGAGATCATTTGAATTAATTCATCAATGTCTCCATGGGTATTCTCAAATACAACAAAATCATATTCAGGTCCCTTAATGCTTGGTTCCTCAAAATGAAATGATTGGTATTCAGGCCCTAAATCAAGATCAAGATTCTTGAATAAATCTCCATTCTCAACTTCAATAAGATTATCAATATCATCCACCTCAAGTGTTTGATCAAAAGAATCCTACATGACCACCACCGAATCACAAATCAGTTGTGACACACCTGACCCAAATTCAAATGTTTATGATTTTTGTTGCTCATCCCGGATTCTATGAAGCTCTTTCCTTATATCATCATATTCTCTTGCACTAACTTCTTTTATTTCATGAATCATTTTGATCAATTGAGTAATCTAGGATTCATTGCAAGGGGCAGGGGTTTGAATTGGGCTAGATCGATCAAGATAGTCAACCATGCTATCAATGATTTCATCTGGCATTGAGGGTGACTTTTGTGATCTAGTGGATTATTGATTCGGGTCATGTGGTTCTACCCAGGTGTCAACTGCCATAGTTTCTTTCAAATTACCCTTCACCTCACTTTCTGTATCATCCAGAAAATACCCTGACTTTGTTTTCCTAGCGACTGCATAAATATCAAAGTGCATCTTCTCATTGCCGCTACTCATCTCCATACATCGTGAGTAACAGTCAATCTGTGCATTGGTCGTAGCCAAGAAAGGTCGACCTAGAATGATAGGTGAATTACTTAGCTTTTCTGATATATCCATGTCCAAAATAATAAAATCAACTGGAAAACTAAGACCTTGCACTTTGATGTTCACATCCTGAACTACCCCCTTAGGTGTTTTGATGGAGCCATTTGCCATTCTAATGGTGACAAGTGTGTGGTGCAGATCTCCAAGTCTGGTGCGATCAAAAAGGGTGGTAGGAATCAAGCTAATTGAAGACCCTAGATCCATAAGGACTTCGTTGAAGGTGAATTCCTTGATGGCGCAAGATATAAAAGGCTTTCCAGGGTCAGTCATTTTAGGTGGTAAAGTGCTAGAAACAAATGCACTTATGTTAGTTGATAAAACCGCCTCTTTAGGTGTGCAAGTCTTTTTCTTCTTTTGTGACTCTTCTTTAAGGCCTCAGAAAAGGGTAAATAGGTCAAATCAACTTCAGAAGCTTTTGCTTCTTTTTGTCCCTAGAGTCTAAGTCAGAGCTAGATGTGGGTTTGGTCTTATGATTTTTGGTTAAGCTCGAATCAGATCGTTTGGGTGAGCTCTTAGCTTTTCTCTTCCTTTTAGAGGCCACAGATTTGGCCCCTGCACAATGGCATTGATGATAGATTGGAGGAGGGGTCGGAAGAATAGGTGGAGAATAGGAGTGAAAAGGCATTTGCATCTGGGGATAAAGTGATTCTTGAAGTCTCTTAATTTGATCCCCTTGAGATTTCACTTGATTTTCCAACTTAGTCAACCTTTCTTCATTTTTCTTGTCAAAGTCCAACAAAATGTTCATGATATCTTCAAGGGTGGTTGTGGGTTGGGCTGAACTAGATGGTTGCCTTAAAGTGGATTGAGTGGAGTATTGGGCTGGCCTAGATTGATGTTCAGTCTGAGTCGGTCTCTGTGGTGGCCATGAACGATCAAGATTGTTTCTCCACTCAGGGTTATACGAATCTAGATATGAATCAATAGGTGTATCACCCTGAGTAGGGCTAACTATAGAGGGAGTTGATTGAGAACCTGTTATGTGGTCCTATACTTGTGATCCATTATTCCAATTCTTTAGTGATATATCATCAGGTACAGGTGTATCAAAAATGGTGCATTCCTCAAATGATCTACCCAAATCACGGATTAGGTCCAAAGGTGCCTTTTGGGTTAGTTGAGTCCAGGATGCCTCCCTATGGTAGCAAGAATCAGTAGAGTAGCTAGTGGATCCAAAGTTTGGGTCACTAGACCCACTAGGCTGGTTGTTCCAAGTGTCTTGTCCTTGGGAGGAGTGATAAGATTGAGATTGTGCCTGGGATTGTCTAATTTGCTCCATGAGCTTGTCACATTGATCTGTATAGTCCTTGTTATATTCCTGGAATTTAGCAACTACGGCTTTCAATTGGTTCTGATTTAGATAAGGGTCAGATCCATGAGGTTTAGGTTCTAAATAAGCTAGGGGATAAGGATAATCATATCCCAGCTGGTTAGGATGAGTCTCCAAACCAGGAGGAGTCAAAATCATGGTTGGGTTGGGAGATGGAGGACCCTGAGGGTCAAAAGAATGATATGGGTTCATGGATATTTGAGAGAAGATGCAGATAGAGATAAGAGATAGTCTTCCTTAGGAAGACACAACTAGCTTCAAGGGGTTGGTGGAATTAAGGCAAAGGCCTAGGAAGAAAGATGAGAGAGCCTCAAATCAAGCAAACAAGCTAGCCTTAAATTGTATACCTTAATTGGATCTAAACCTGGTATCCTGAGATGGAACTAGGTTAAACCAACCCTTGAATTACTTGACTGGCCAGATTGGTGGGACCCCCTAGGATCCCTTGCATGGCAGGACACCACTAAAGATTAACGCGGTTACCGCACTGACCTTTCTTGTCTCCAGTTGGTCCAAATAGACAAGGCCTTGATTTTTACCCAATTAAATTTCAGTTACCAAGTAATTTATTCCTACCTAGGGCACATCTACTTAGTTTTAGGCTTAGAGTGCTTTTGGAATGTGATTGGGTGATTGGGGGTGTTGCCCTTAAAATTGGATTTAGAGTGTGAAGTACACAGACAAAGGATTTTCAATACAAGCTTTAGTTGGTGCAGTGGATTTTATGGTTCAAGTGCTTGTATTAATTTTTTCCTTTTAAGGTTTCCTTGTTTATGTCAATTCAAACAACGTTGTAGCGAAGCATGCAGAAGGTTTTGCAAATCCCAATTGTTATATGAATTTCCTTTAAGTATGGCATGCAAATGTACTCTACCCTAGTGTGGAAACCCTAATATCAGATAGGTCTATATGATGCTTTTAAGTCCAATAAGGTAGAAGTGGTGCGACCCAATCAAGGAAAACAATGGTCCTAATGCACCACTACTAAGTGAAACTGACCTAATTGGTTGACTCAGTTGAAATGTAGATCAATTTCAATTCAAGTGGGTGAGGGGAAGACAACCAATCACAGCAAATCCCTTCTCATGCAATCACATCTAAATCGGGCTCAAACAGGTTTGTTTTGGATCTCTAAATTTAAACCTAATGTGAATTACCAAGGGTTTGTGCTTCTTCTAAAATCTGTAGTCAGACCTTAGTCTGACTTGAAATCACTCCCAAAATATGTAACAGAAGAAAAATAATATAAAATTTGGTAGAGATCTTCGTTTTCCAATAAGCTTTTCAGGGAATACTTTTTCTAAGATTTTTACTGTTTCATGCAATTTTTCACGAATTTGTATGTTCTAGGGGGTCAAACAAATTAGAGGGACCCCCTATGAGAAATGCAGTTTGAAACAGTACCAAAAGAAATAAAAAAATTCTTGAAAATTTATAGAAAAAACTATGTTTCAGTGGCTTTCCAACCCTACAAATTTCAAAGAGATTTGATTTATGTAAAGGTCAAAACTAACATTTAAAGTTATACAAAATCAGAGTGCAGACTGTTCTAACCCCCTTCCACTGTACGAAGCAAATTTTTCCAAATAAAAGGTGGTGATGGAAAGCTAGTTTGAAAACCAAATATCAGACCGAATCCCAAAATTTTTGCACTCCTAATTTGACGACAATAAATTTTTGAATATCATCAATATTTTCTGGTTGGATTTCCAAATCTGACTATGGTGTGTTTAAATAGTTTTCAAGTTAAAACACACACCAAAGATAGAATTTTTTTTTCTAAATTTTGAATCCAAAAATTTGAATTTGAATATATATATTTTTTATTTTTTTGTTTTCTCTAACCTAAGAAAGCAAAACACTAGAGGATGAGGAAAATACCTGTGGTCTTCACCACGGGTTAATGTGTGCGTGGATCCACATCTTGGCACCCTACAATCAAAATAATAAAAAGTTAAGAAAATCCAAATCTAAACTCGCACGTTGCCTCCCTGGCAACGGCGTCATTTGACAAGCATGGAAATCACGCATTTTTGGAAAATGTCATAGTATAGTTGCGAAATCCCCTTTACAAAAATATTTGTAATAACGAAACTCGATTGATTTTATTCTTTTGAAAACTTGAGTCTAGGTCGTTCGCCTTTAGAAGGCGCGAAAACAAGTCGAGATTTGGATCAGCTTAATCTAACCTAAATCTAATCTAACCTAATATTTTTGTTCTTGTCTTTTGCGCTTTTTTTTTGTGTTTCTAATCTTTATTTTGAAAAGCGTAATGAAACCTAGATCTAGATAAACTGCCAAAAACCTAAGTGACTATGTGCATCTAAATGAGGCCATGGTAGCTGTGCATGGAGTGACAAACCTAAGTAACATGAAGACAAGCAATCATAGAAGCAATAATCATGCAATATTATTTATGCATAGAAACAAATGTCAATTAACATATATACTATAAAGCAAATAAATAGAGGAAATCCCTCACGCCAGGAAGGTGCCACTAGGGCCATCAGCTATGTGTGAGGGTGTAGGCTAGACCATGGGTATGCAAACCTATCTACACGCCTACCAACAAGAGATGGCCGACCACAAGAGGCTATGAGTGAGCCTTCATGGCTGTCCAAAAAGAAGAAGAACAAGAGGGTGCATCCTCTCTATGGAGAAGACAGGACACACCCAAGTGAAGAGAGGAGAAGAGGGTGTTGCACCCTAGTGCTCTCCTTCTTGCCGCCCACATGAAGATGCCTTGAAGGATCTTCTTCTTTAGCTGTCCATGGAGGGGGCCTTGGAGGAGGAGGATGGCCCTAGGGTTTTGGAGAGCAGAAGGGTGTCGCAAGTGGGAGAGAGTGGAGAGAATGAATGGAGATGGTGCAATTTTTGTCGCTCTTTCTTTGCCCTTATTGAAGGCTCCATTTGGTTGCCACTTTTGGTGGCTCCAAAATTATCTAATGCCACATTTTTAGGATCTAGGTTTGACACAAGTTTTTAGGGTTTCCAAGAGAGTGTGCATGGGTTTGGTAGGGGTATAATGGGAAGGGGTGTGTGTGTGTGTGTGGATGTGTATTTTTCGTAGGACTAGGTTGTGGGTATTGCTAGGATTAGGTGCTAAATAGGTTGGGTCAATCTAGATTAAGTGGGTGTAGACCTAATTAGGCTTTGGAAAGTCTAATTGGATAGGAGTGAACCTAATTAGGTCTATGTCAAGTCTAATTGGATGTGTGCTTGTGATTAGGCTAGGGTAACCCTAATAGGTATGAGTCAATTAGATCCTGGGTGGATCCAATTAAGCTCAGGTGCACCCAATCAACTGTAGATGCACCCAATTAGGTACTGGATGATTTTATTGGGTTAGGGATAGGATAACTAGGGCTATGGATAGTGGACTTGGCTTAGGAGGTCTCTAATTAGGTTTCCTAGGGTGTCCGGTGGGGTACCTAGGTTAAAATAGGCAAGCTGGGGCTTCCAACACCAAAATCAGGAACCAGACAGCAGTATCAGATGTCCAAGATAGTGGTCAGACGTCTTATACTACAAAATTGGATGTCTAGACATTAAATTAGACATCCAATTTTGTGTCAGTATGAGTTTTGGCTTCCTGGATTATTATTCTGCAGAAATCAGTCGTCCAACAAGTTGTTTGGACGTTCTAAAAGGTGCTGGAGAGTGGGTTTTAGGTTTTCTAATGTGGGTTTTGGTTCCTAAGTGTTTGGTAGAGGGATATGGTGGATAAGAACTTGGATAGTGCTATCCATGTTAGGGTTTTGAGGCTAAGATGCCCTAATGGAGGTTGTTTTGGGTTTGGGAAGGCTGTCTTAGGGTTTCTAAGGGTAGGGATAAGGCTATCCTCCTCACTCCTCTTATCTGGATTAGTTTTCTTCTTCCTTTACTGCTTTATTTCACTATCTCCATCCTGGATTACTTTATTACCTGTAAATAGTAATAAAAGCCATTAAATAGCAGGATATCTCACCTTATTCTAAATATACTGATGCAATGTATGATATGCAAGATATGTGTCCAATATCCATAAATTAAGCTAGGTTCAAACATTATTTAGGTTGATTAGGACCCATGATTACTGTGCAATCAGCCACCACCATCTCCACACCAAGATGTTGGATCACCTCCTCAACCTCTCTCCAAGGGCCAGACTAAGCACCATTGGCCGCCCCTCCTCCTCTCAACCAAGTCAAAGGCCATCGGAGCCCACCTCTGAATGCCCTTAGGTCTGATAGATTAGATTTTAGTTCTTCATAGTTTTACTGCTTAGTAGTGTAGCTCTATATTCTCCCCCCATGATGCATGCATAATCCCTCGTAGATTCATGTATGTAGTCATTTTCTGATGGCTATTAGTTATTACATTCCTTGTACAAGCATTCTACTACCGATGCTCTGCAACTCTGTTATCATCATCTTTATATATATATGTTGAAAATCACCATGTGCCTGATTATCATCTTTTGGTGTGATTAAAGTTGCATGTTTTCAATTTCTGATGTTCTGGCAACAACATGTCGTGCATCAATACAAACTTAGCATAAATCGACATGTGATTTTGAATGAGTAGAGCGAGCGAGATTGATTTCTAATTTGCATTTTCAAAAATGCCTCCCAAAGATGAACGATCGGGACTCCAAGTATCGTTATCTTTATAAATTATTTTTGACAAGCATTTTCGCGCACTATACTACGATGAGATCTCTGTTTTCAAACCACGCACGACAATCGCCTCCTGTCAAATGGCGCCGTTGTTGGGGAGGCAACGTCATTTTTGATTTCGATCTCTAGAATTGTCACTAACAAATCTTCCTCTACTTGCCTTTTGATGTGCAGGAAAATAGGGAAAAGCGGGATCTACGCACACAACAAGCGCGAAAAAAAAAAATTAGGTGCACATCTCCTCTTAGATTAGGATTTCCCTTTTTTGAACCCTAGGTTAGATTTCCTTCTAGCAATTTCATTTAAATAAAAAAAATATAAAAAAAAATAAAATTTGAAAATCTTTTGAAAAAAGATCTTTTTTTTTAAAAGAAATCATTTTGGTGGAAAGTTTGAATTTCAAATTCAAACACCTTCTCAAAAGCTTCCCCACCACCCTCTGATTTTCGGCTAAGCTTCAAATTATGATTTAAAAATTCAATTACCAAAAAATTAATGAGTGAAAAATGATGAAATTCAGGCTGGACCTTCATTTTTAAACCACCTTTCAAATGGCACCATTCGGTTGAAAAAATTCTAAGTACAAAATTTTTAAAAATTTGTGAAGTGGAAGGGGGTCAGACTGATCCAGATTTGAAATTTTTCAAAACTTAAAAATCAATTCCAATCAATTCGTGAATCTGTTTTGACTAAAAATGGTGGGGTTTAAAAGCTGATCTCATTGGCTTTAATTTTCATATTTTTCCTAAATGTTTGAAGATCATTTGATACTATTTCAAACCAGAAAATCGACCAGGGGTCAAAATTCTAGGTCTGACCCCCTGACATTTAAAAATCTCTATAAATTTGGTTGAAATAGTAAAAATTATAAAAAAATATTCTATGAAAATATAATTCAAAAAGGAATCTACTTGCCATGTTTCAACTTATTCTGATTCCAATTCTTATCAGAGAATTATTCTTATTTTCATGGTCTGCTGAAGGAAAAAAAAAACCTAGAATTGCATGAACCCTAGGTTACGCCTTTAGGGTTACACTCTAGTGACCACACATTTGGGCTCGACTAGAATTAATCAAGTCTAAGGTTTAGCTGGTGAGCTTGGTCACCTTATGGGCCACTCACCATAAACCCCAGCTGAAGAAAAAAGGGCTAAAATTAATTTTAAAACACATAAGCAAACCCGAATTTGTTGCCATACTATTGGGTGGCTTCAACCTCTCTTACCGAACCTAGTGACAGTCTACGGGGCAGTGTCAATCAACTATGACTCGAGGGTCAAGGGAACTGGAGGCGTAAGCCAAAGAAAGAACCTTCCCCTTAGTACCCTCATAACCAGACTGGCTGGGTAAGCTTGAGAGGCGGGAATCACTTTCAGTTGGTTGTATGAGGAATTTTTTTTTCTTCAGGAATTCAAACTTAAAACGAAAAATCTAGTCATCCGATCATAAGGACCATCTGATTGATAGGGCCTTAGCCTTGTCTGTCTAGCTGCACCAACCCAGGGGTTGGCTAGTGTATGCAAGGAAGGAGGTCACTCAGACCTCGACTGGTTGAACCTTGGGAGCCACTCCCAAGGAGGCGAGTCACCTCACCTGGGCCATCTTCTCCCACACCCTCTTCTTCTATCTACTTAGCCGTAATGGCTAACCTTGGATCTGGACCTAATCAGGATCCAGAAAAGCTAGATCCACGAGCTTATCTGAGAGCCTAGGTCACTGAATCAGCTCAACCTTAGGATCAGAACCCAAGGTGGAGAAGATGACTTTTCACTTCGCCTGATCCTTCTCCTCGGGTTACCGAAATGGTTAACCCATATCATAACCTTGGATTATGACCCATACTAGCCGATCCCTCAAAGGACTGCATCTTATAACTGAGGATATGGATTTCATGCTCCTGCTTCTCACCCATGGAATATGTGTAGACCTGATTCACCCCCTAAAATCCCTGAAGAACTACCAGTGCAAATGCGATTGCATTATAGAATACAGAGAGCTGTAGCTAGCACTAAGGAGAAGGTCGCATTCTATCTACACGAAATCCAAGCTATCACTAAGCCAAACCAAAGACAAAGCTGGATTCCGTATCAACAAGCTGTGATGGAGCTCCTTCAGGGAACAACATGGATAACAAGGCTAATTGGACAAAATCGGGAAACTCAAGAACTACTGCTTTTAAGATATCAAGTGGAAAATAGCCTTAAAGACCTTGAAGAATCTGAAACGACTACGTCGAAAGGACACAAAGGAGATTCTCAGGAGCAGATGCCGGAAGATAATTCAAGGGAACAAGAATCAAGCTTGGATATGAGACAGGAGTAGGAAATATTCAGAATGGGTTCGTCTGAGAACTCCATTCAGGAAACTGAGAAAAGGACTGATATCTCCAAGACTGAGCCACAATCAGATTATCTTGAATCTTGGGTGATGGGAACACCATCATGAGCCCTAACTAGCTCACTTTGACCTAGAAAAGAGAACAAAAGCTCCTACATAACCAAGTGAAGGGCCTAACTCAAGGAATAACTAGTTTGAAAGAAAAGCAAGAACAAAGGGTAAAATTGTAATTTTACCATTGCAGTGCAACAATGGGATTTCTCAAGGGCTAAACATAGGTCAATTGGTCTTAACAAGAGAAAATGTGGGTTGGTTCAATCAAAAAAGGGTTAATGTGAAATCTAGGAATTAAATGACTTCTTGTAACCCTAAAATAGACCCACTTAATTTAATAAGGTTTTGGTTGGGACAAAATTCAACTAAATCCTCTAAAAATCATGAAAAAATATCCTCTAGGGTTTAGAACCTTCAATTTGGCCTTTAGAACCTATTTTGACCTAAATAGGGGTCCTAGTCAAACATTTACCCTAAATTAGGTTTTTGTGTAAAATGCCTAGTCAAACATAATCAAACCTAAAATCCAACTTCACCATTGGATTCCTTAGGTCCAAATTAGGTTTATACCAAAATTTGGACCTAAGGGGAGTTTACCTTGAGCTACTTTGCAAAATAGTCCAACCCAATTACATTTAGACCCCTAACTTTTGAAAACCATTGCAAATACCCCCTAGCTTCCTCATCATTCTTTGCAAATAGATCCCTCCACCATTACAGCGGAGGAATCCTACTCTAGTGGGGATTCAAGGGGGATTTCTCCTTGATTCCTCAGAGACCCTCTCAAATTTGAAAGGGAGATTCTCTGAGGAATTCTCGATTGTGTGAACCCAATCTCAAGCCCTGATTGCCACCCAATCTCTCATGCAAATGCATGAGAGATTTGGGTATCTCTCACCTTCCAAGTCCGGCGAGGCTACCCATGCTTGGAAGCTTGCCTTCCAAGCACAAGGCCACTTCCAGAGGCTATTTAAAGGTCCCCTAACCCTGCTGTTCATCCCCAGCTTGGTTTGGCCGGAGATAACCCCTCAATTTCGTCTCTTCTCCTCCAGCCAAACACCCAGTGAGCTCCAGCGACCTATCTCTCTTCCTCTCATTGCTCTGCCACAATACTAGTGGCAGAGTTGCCTCTACCTCCGTCGTCCGCGTCGCACCATACTTGCGCACAAGCTTGTATCCTCCTCGTTGTCGTTGTCGTCCCCTTCTAACTAGGATCTTCATCTCCGGTGGTGGCAGATATGCGCCATCTACCATCTCTTCCCCCTTCATCCTTAACCTAGGTCAGATACTTCCCCTTTTTCTCCTCTTCCTGTTTCCCCCTCTCTTTCTATTTTCACCCCTCGACGCTCACAGACCACCACCGTCTTCTTCACCTCCAGCAGACCACTGGCGAGGTGCTTCCGTCATTCCATGCACCCATCCACCTCACCAAACACCTTAAAAGCTCCACCACATTCCACTGATCACTTTCCCCCTTTCCATTGACTGCCACACTCTCCATAATCTTCCTCTGAACAAACCCATCTCCATGGCCATAGAATGACCTAGGCACGCACGCCCAAGCCACCTCGTGCCACACCAACCACTGAGGCATCTTCGCCGTGCCATGGCGAAGCTTCTTGCAAGTTTCAATGAGGCTGCAAGGCCGTTTTACTTGAGTGCAGGTTTAGGTCGCAACCGCCATTAGAGTAGGCTTGAAGCAAATCTCGCATCCTTCACTTACTACCCCAAGCTTCCAGAAGTAGTGTCCCAGGTGCACGAGTACTCTTTGCGAACCCCTCACGCCCAGCAATTGGAGTCCCAGAGCACTGTAGCATCAGTAATTGAGTGCGACACTCCCTGTGGGTGCACGCAAGGTAGCAAGTGGGACTTCTAGTCCCACCTCAGTAAGTTTAGAATGGGTGAAGCAGTATAAGATGAAAATGTGTCAGGGGCTTATTGCCTCCTGACATGGGGTGAGGTCCCACTTGCCTCCTCACGCCTCGTCCGCGCCCCACACTCCGTAGACCTGGTATCTTGACTTGATAACCCATGCACTCCTCGCACACCACCCACACTGGTGCACCTGGTACCGGGCATGCTAACCCGACCTGTATACCTGACAATGGCTTTGGGAGAGCAAGCCCAAGAGAGAAAAGAGAGAAAGTTCGCGAGGGAGGGTAGGGGTAGGTTTTACACTTGCAGGGAAAGGAAGAAGAAAGCCAAAGAAGAAGGAGGAAGCAGAAGGCATGGCAAGGACTAAAGGAGGAAGTTGAAGAAGTAAGCTAAGGCAAAGAAGCTAAGGAGAAGGCACGGCTGAAGAAAAGGCAAAGCTGAAGCCAAAGAAAGAAGGAAGAAGAAGAGCTGAAGGCCAAGGTAGGAAGGAACAGAAGAATTAGAGAAGAAAGAAGGAAGGAGAAAAACTAGAGAAGAAAGAAGAGAAAGCCAAGGCAGGAAAAAGAAGATAAAGAAGAAAGAAGCTAACAACAATGGAAAGAACATAAGAAGAAAGAAGCCAAAGAAGAGAAAGGCAGAGAAGAGAGAAGAAATCAGAAAAGAAGCAGAAGGCAGAAAAATAAGAAGCACTGTAGCATTTAATTTTAAGACGTCAGATTCTACAATCAGACGTCCAATTCTTCGAAAGTTCTCTTATATATTTTCTAGCTACATTTGATTAACCCTATACTCCTGCTTTACATTTTGAATTAGATTTTGAGTAATTTTATGTGTTCAAATTGCATCTTTTATTGAGATTAGTGCGTGAAATCCATTTGCTCCTTGTGTTCGACCTCGAACTTAAACTTCGAGTAATAAAATTTATTGTTTTCAAAGTGATTTCAACTATACTACGACACATTACTTTAAACCTGATTGCTCCCTATGACTTCTTGTAACCCTAAAACAGACCCACTTAATTTAACAAGGTTTTGATTAGGATAAAATTCAACTAAACCCTCTAAAAATCATGGAAAAATATCCTCTAGGGTTTAGAACCTTCAATTTGGCCTTTAGAACCTATTTTGACCTAAATAGCAGTCCTAGTCAAACATTTGCCCTAAATTAGCTTATTGTGTAAAATGCCTAGTCAAACGTGGTCAAACCTAAAATCCAACTTCACCATTAGATTTCTTAGGTCAAAATAAGGTTTATACCAAAATTTGGACCTAAGGGGAGTTCACCTTGACCTACTTTGCAAAATAGTCCAACCTAATTACATTTAGACTCCTAGCTTTTGAAAACCATTGCAAATACCCCCTAGCTTCCTCGTCGTTCTTTACAATTAGGTCCCTCCACCATTATAGTGGAGGAATCCTACTCCGATGAGGATTCAAGGGGGATTTCTCCTTGATTCCTCAGAGACTCCTCAAATTTGAAAGGGAGATTCTCTGAGGAATTCTCGATTGTGTGAATATTTTGGCACCGTTGCCGGGGAGAAATGCGCAATTCAGCACTAGTCTCTGCATTATTTCAATTATATTTGAACACTAACTTGCCCTATTTGTTTTGCTGTGATTTTGCAAGGTATTTCACGAGGAGATCTCCCGCGCAAATCAACCACTCCAGGGTAGGTAACTTCTCTCTTCTTCCCTAATCCATCTCCTAATCCTGGGAAGACAAAAAGGAAGCAATCATTTAGAAATCAACTGCCTTATTCTCTTTAGTAATTATCATTTGTAGGCAAAGCTTCCTAATTTGCAAAAATTTTTTCACATCTTATTGAAGTTGAAGCGATTTCTTGAGATTCTACCTAAAATTCCTGTGCCTATTAGGGATCACACTTAATTTCTAAATCTCTGTGAACTACGCACTTCTTGTATGAAGTCCAAAGAGAACTTCTGTGAAAATCAAATAGAATTGGAAATAAAGCCACATTAGGGTTTCTACAGTAGGGTTTTGAAGTGCTAGTTCACACGTGCCTGCATAAAATGAAACAAACCCATCCGCACCTGTGTGCTACCCAAGCCCTTGATTGAAACGATCTAATCAAAACAAACCCTAAAATTAAGCTCTAAAAATCACTTGAACCTTAAAAACCTCAGGCCTAATAACCTGGGAGTCAAATTAGGGTGATTTCTAGGCCTTGACCTAGAATCATTCAGCCATCTTTAGGATAGGTCAGGTGAAGTTGACTGGTAGGACGATTTTCGCTTTCGAATTATGTTATTAAGATGATTTGTCATTGTAGGATCAAGGTGGTGGAAAATCGCTTAACAAAATAATTAAAATTAAAATTAAACCACTCACAGAAGAGCGAGTCATGTCCACAGGGAGGCAATGACTTAGTTAAACTCACAATTAGGTCAAAATCAAGTTCGCTAAACTATTCGCCAGATCAAATAATGCCTGTATAGCTTTGAAAGTAAACCTTAAATTTATGGAGAAGTCAAGGGGTGTGAATGTAATTTTTACATCAAAAAATTATACATGTGTAACAGTATGCAATGTACTATTCACTTGCATGCATATGAAGATGTCATTCAAATTTAAATTCAATGCACATAAAGATGAATAATAAGGTTTAACAATTATCTAGAAGCATGAGCATTAAGGCATAAATTCACCACAATAAAATAATCATAAATCAAAATTCATTTTGTGGCAATGGCATGAAATTTAATTATTAATTCCACCTTAAACAGAGGATTCTACCTCTCTCCTCCTCATGCATGGGAGAGAGGATTATTCGAGGAACTCTTCTGGGCATAGACTGGGTAGAGTGAGGGCTCCGCAATGGTGGCGACGGCAAGTTGCTAGACGGCCGGAGTCGGCCGTACGGAGGAGAGAAGCGGCGGCAGTGGAAGTTGCTGCTACTGGCCTCGCATGTTGCAGGTGCGAGGACGTGCGGCGCGCAGGTGCTGGGGATGCTGCAGGTGCGCTGAGGCATAGGAGCGTGCGTGCGCGGGCGCTCTGCAGGCTGCTTGGGCGTGCGGGATCTTGTGGCCATGCGGTTGCAGGCACTGCAGTGAGTGACACGCGAGCTCTGTAGCGGGGGCAGGTGGAGGCGCGGGCTCTGCAGGGCGCACAGGTGTGTGTGGTGGTTCTATTGGCACCGCTGTAGGTGCTGCAGAGGGCATTGTAGGTGATGGCACAAGCGCGTGCAGGCGCTGAGGCGAGGGCACTGCAGGTGCTAGCGTAGGTGCTGGAGGCGAAGGCGTGCGCTAGCTGCTATGCATGCGAGTAGAAGGAGGTACGGGGGTTCGATGCAGCGTGCGCGCGGGTGGTGCGCTTGCTGAAGGTGCGGGTGGCGGTTGAGGTGGGCACGCACACCTGCTGCGGTGGAGGTGCAGTGTGTGCGGGTGGTCTACTGTAGAAGATGAAGTGCGCTGGCTAGATGGACGTGCGGTGGCATGCTTGGTAGGGTTGAAGGTGGCTGTGGTGAGGAGCGGGCAGGTGTGTGCAGCAGCTGGCGTGAGCACTGGTTGAGGTGAGGGCGTGCGATGGGCAGGCACGCTTGGCAGGTGCTGGTAGAAGGAGTTGCAGCTCTTTGTGCTGCAGTGGGTGTGGCGAGGTTTTTGGGTTCTTTTTGGTGGAGTGGAAGAAAACAGAGAATGGGGAAGAAGATGGAGGTGGATGCTGGTGATAGTTGATGACGGTGGTAACAAGTGTGCATCAATAGATGCACTCACAGTAGGCAAGCTTCAAGAAGCTCGTGCACGGTGGTGGTCAAGTCCATCCTCTTGGTGCAGCAGTCTATCACCCCGCCGGCCCACAGTATGACAGAGCTTGGCCATGGAGGCCCATGGTGGTGGAATGCTGCACGGTGGTGGAATGGGTGGTGGCCTCCCCTCAACGGCAACTCTTCCTTCTCCTTTTGTAGCCATGGCCACATAGATTTGAAATTCAAAACACCGTAGAATGAATGTGATGCGTAGAAGGAGGAGGCGGAGCTGGAGGAATTACCTGTGCAAAGGAGAAGAAGAATAAAAGAATAAAATAATTAGGGTTATTTATACATAACTCCTTAACTTCTATGTTAATTAAAATAGTGCACCTAATTAATTAACTAATTAAATGTATACAACCCTAGGTTAATTCTAGATGCATGAATTATGTACTTAAGCTAAAAATATGAATTAATTTATTTACATCCTAATTTATGCTATCTAAATGTTAAAATTAACTTAATGTCTAGACATTTAGATACTTAAATAGCTCACAAATATGGGCTAATCATTGACCCCTTGTTGGGTCAACCAACCTTGAAATTAGGTCACAAAAGCAAAACATCTAAAGCTCAAGTGGAACCCTAAGCACCTTTGATCTGAAATAAAAGTGGAAGACTTAAGAGGTCAAGGTCCCCATTCTAGTCTACTTGGAATCTCAGTGACAAGAGAGGTTGGGTGGGGGAAACCCTGTAACTCGTGGGGACGCTCTACCATATTGGAGTCTTTATGGGACTCTCCCTCTCTGGTGATAGGATCTTATGATATGGAATATATGGCTATGCGTACAAACACTCAAGAACAATATTAGTAATAACAAGACAATTTGCACAATCAATCAAACCACAAAAATAGGCACAATATGTATAGTGGTTCCCCTCCTTTGGGTGCTCCACTACCTAAGCCTCCCAGCTTAGGGTTTTTAACCCGATTCTCTCAACCCCGAGAGAATCAATTTACTAAACTGAGGTAATTAACGGGTTACCTCAACCAAAGTACAAAAATGGGTTTGTTACAACACAACGAGCAACAAGCTCAAAAACAAATGAAATACAGGTGTAAGAAAGAAAACTCTTACAACTAAGTTCCTACGCCTCTCAACAATAATTAGAATAATATTACTAATTTGAGAGCTTAGGATGGACGCGGATCATGTTGAATTGCATGAACAAAACACGTCAATGTGTTTGCAAACCCGTAGCATGATTGGAAAGCAGCAAACACGATTTCTTCTCTTGAATATGTGGTGGAAAATATGAATTATATGCTCTAGAATTTTCTCTTATGCCTCTTCTATATCTTGTGTGCAAACAAAGAGTCCTAGGGTCATTTTATAGAGTTTAGGACCTCAGGTATTCGTTTACTAGACGTTGGGATTTAATCCCCAACGTTCACATAGCCAAAATTAATTTTCTAGCCATTTAGTTTTAAGCCAAAGGCTACCGGGCACCGGTACTAAAGTACCTGTACTGGTAATAGCAGCTCACTGCCACCAGTACATGAGTCCTAGTACTGGTACTCATCACGAGTACCTGTACTTGTGACTCCCAGTTTTGAAATTCCTTGGGCACAGTGTCACGATCCAATTCCCAAATCCCTGCAGGACCCGAGAGCGGACCAACTCGACTGATCCCAACACCCAGTCGTCAAATGAGAAACAACCAAAAAGCAGGAAAGTAAACCACATTCACTATGCTAAGCAACTAACAATAAAAGAGTATAGCAATAAAGAAAGTAAAAATTGCTACAGTACATATCACCACCACAACAATATAACAGTAACAAGGTACAGGAACATAAAGGTGTAAAAAAGTAAAGGTACAGAACGTAAAGTACAGGAATTTGAACTCATTACTACAAAAGAAGTACAAAAAAAGAAGCTATAGCTACTGGGCTCTACTGGGCTCAACACCCTCTGCAGCCGTAGACTCGGGCTGCTCAACACCTGGACCTGAAAAGGGTTATGAGTTCACAAAGTCAGCGAATGGTGAGTAGAGTGGCAACCAACTAACTAATGCAGTGAAAGTGAACAGGTAGCTGTTCATTCCAATTACTTTATTTCACAAATTATTCCTTTTCACCCATTGGTTTATTTATCAGATCTCTTTCTTGATCTCGAATGTTCCTTGTGGGAATGATCTTGATTGCAGTCTTTTCCAAAGAGTAGAAGTCGCACGTGATGTTCTCCTGGCCGAGAGAGTCCCCCGTGGTGGTCCTACACCCAGTCAGCCACCCCAAGGTCACAGACAGACGAAACGGTGACTACGGCACACGCGATAAGCGCACGAGTATCTACCCCACACTGGAACGCGGTCAGTCGTTTCTGTTAACGGGTGCACCCAAGTACAGCACGGAACAATATAGGGCCTAGCCCTCTCAGTAAGAGGGGCCTAGCCCCTAAGAACCAAACAGGGGTCTCGCCCCTTCACAGTCCGCACACCCTCGCCTGACTACCCTGGTTTGCTTAGTGGGCCTAACAAGTCGGGGTAGGGTGGCCAGCTGAACCCCAGGCCCCGTGGGGTGGTTAGCTCTCTCCCTACACTAGTAGCTCTCCTCGGTACAGTGTACACGAGGGCCAAGAAGTCTGTGCAGAGTGGCCAATCCTAACCACGGGTCCCAACCCAAGGGCGGCTAGTTTCGCTCTACACTAAACAGGGGACAGTCACTCGCCTTGGTACTACGTACTCAAGGGCCAGTACACCTCCCCACTCACATTTTCTGGATCCATTCCATTTGTTTCCATGAGCTCTACTCCTAATTCCCCGTAGGGTTCATGCTCATATTTCTCATGTCATTCCATACCAGGTTTCGTCATTCCCATTCCCATTCCCATTCTCAGGTTCTACACATGCAGCTCGTATTTCTATATTCACATTTCCGTTCTCAGATTATACACATGCAGCTCGTATTTCTATCATTCACATTTCCATTCTCAGATTATACACATGCAGCTCATATTCTAGTATTTGACGTATAAAACAAGTAAGGTTACACGCACCTGTTGCACTAGCATAGTTAATTCATATTTCACAGGCAGCTCTTATTCATTAATAGGCAGTTGTTTCTATCTACTCATTCAAGACGGCAAAACACACATACGGACATTTCAAGTGTTTCTTGTCCTAGGATTCATGCCGTATCCTAGTTTCTCATCATTCATTCCGCACATGAATTCAGGTTTGTATTTAAATTAAAGGAAGCCACTCTACCGATCAACCCAGGAGTATTGGGGGCACGAACAACAGGCTCACGTGCCTCATGAAGCCCCGAACCAGCAACGAAACGAAGTCCTATAACAAGGAACAATCACAAAGAAACATTCAGAATAGTATAGAAAGTTTTCTAACAAGTAGAGGAACTCACATGGAAAACATCAGTATCTTATTTGAGTAAAACGAACCTTAAACGGACCCTAAACGGGTCAAAAACAGGGCTACTAACTCAAATCAGACGTCTGGAACAACTTCCCGACGTCTTAAAAGTGTCCAGAAATGCACCTCAAGCTCTGCGTCGACCTTAGACGTCCAGGAACTCTTCTGGACCATTTGGACCCAGCTCCAAACGTCCGACCTCCTCTCCGACACTACTGCAGCCGTGCGCCCTCCCTAACACTCATGCTCCGGCCATGCGCCCTCCGGTGAGCTCCTACACGAGCTCACGAACTCAACTCCTCCTCCTCTCCTCACACCGTTCCTCCTCGTCGTCGCTCTCGCGCTCTCTCACTCGCGCTAGCTCTCGCATTGGGGTGAAGAGGAAGGGAAGAAGTGGCTAGAGTGGGGAGAATGAGAGAGGAGGAAGGGGGGGTTTATAAGGATGGGGTGTTAGGGTTTGCTGGAGGTGGGGAGAGAGAAGAAGGGGAGAAAACGAGAGTAATGTCTTCTGGTAGCCCACGTGCAAACGCGAAGCTCGTACCCAAAAATTTTGATTTCCAGACATCTGGGAAGGTGTCTAGACGTCTGACCGACAGTCCAAACGTCTGACCGACAGTCCAGATGTCTTAAAAGGCTCAGGACAGAATAGGTCTTAACATCATAACAAACTTAAAGGAAGTTTCATCCCCGAAACTTGAGCTAGCTAGGGTGCGGAAAAGAAATATATACTCATAACAAACTTAAAGAGGACCGAAGCCGGTCCGAAAAGACATACCCTTAAAAAGCTCCAGGTACTGCTCTCGCATCACCACCTCAGGCTCCCTGGTAGCCTCCTCGTACCTCTGGCTCCTCCACAAGACCTTCACCAGGGGTACCTACTTCCGTCTCAAACTCTGGATGACTCTGTCTAGTATCTGCACTGGTCGCTGGGGGTAGGTCAATTCATCACCCACCTCGACACTCTTGTGGCTTAGAACGTGACTGGGATCGGCGACGTACTTCTTGAGGTTGGACACGTGGAACACATCGTGCACAGCAGAAAGCTGGGGAGTAAGGGCAAGCCTGTAAGCAACGGGTCCTACCCTCTCTAGGACCTCAAAGGGCCCCACAAACCTCAGCGCAAGCTTCCCTTTCACCCCAAACCACTACAGGCCCTTCATGGGTGAAACGCGAAGAAAGATGTCATCCCCAACCTTGAACTTTACCTCTCTGTGCTTCCGATCGGCATAACTCTTCTGTCTGCTCCTGACAGTGCGAAGTCGTCTATGAATCTGCTCAATCACCTCCTGACTCTGCCGGATCAGCCTGGGGCCAACCTCCCACTTGGTCCCCACCTCAACCCAACTCAAAGGTGTAGTACACCTCCGTCCGTACAGAGCCTTGTAGGGTGCCATGCCGATGCTCGAGTGATAACTGTTATTATATGCAAACTCTACCAGAGGCAAGTGCTCCCCCCAAGAGCCCCTCCAGTCCAGTACACAGGCATGTAAAAGGTCCTCAAGTGTCTATATCGTGCACTCTGACTGTCCGTCCGTCTGGGGGTGGTACGCCATACTGAACCTCAACTGTGTCCCCAAGGCCTGCTGAAACTCAGCCCAAAATTGGGTCGTAAAACGAGTATCCCGGTCGGATACAATCTCACACGGAACTCCGTGCAGACGTACCACATCACGAATATACCTCTCTACCAACTGCGCTGGTCCCAAGGTGACTTGGATCAGCAAGAAACGTGTCGTCTTCGTCAATCTGTCTGCAATCACCCAGACTGCATCGTGTCCTCGCTGGGTAGCGGGCAAGCCCACCACCAAGTCCATGGTGATGCTCTACCACTTCCACTCTGGCACAGGAAGTGGCTGCAACGGCCCTGCAGGCCTCTGATGCTCGGCCTTCACCTGCTGACACACCAAACATTGCTGCACGAACTCACGTACATCCTGCTTCATCCCTCTCCACCAAAAGTCACGTTTCAGATCATGGTACATCTTCGTGTTCCCGGGATGTATGGTGAACTTGGACCCGTGTGCCTCAGTCAAGAGCTCTCTCAACAACTCCTCGTCTCTGGGAATGCACAAATGTCCCCTCATATGTAGTACCTCATCTGTAAAGGAGAAGTCTCCAAGTCCCCCTAACAGTACTCTATCTTGTAATGACTGCAAGTATGTGTCTATCATCTATCCTGTGATGTTGCGGTCTATCAGCTCTGGTCTTGTCTGCCATGTCATTGTCACTGCCCCATAAGGCCCCTGTAACTCTAGGGGTCACCAACTGCCCAACTCCCCCATAAGTCTCCAACTCTGTGCCTGTAAACTGGCCAAGTGGGTGGGCACCTTCCGGCTCAAGGCATCAGCCACCACGTTGGCCTTCCCCGGATGGTAGGAGATGCTACAGTCATAGTCCTTCAGGAGCTCTAACCAATGTCTCTGCCTCATGTTAAGGTCCTTCTGATCAAACAAGTACCTGAGGCTCTTATGATCCGTAAATATCTCAAAAGTCTCACTGTACAGGTAGTGCTTCCATGTCTTCAGTGCGAAGACAACAGCTGCCAACTCTAAGTCATGGGTAGGGTAGCCATGCTCATGGGGCTTTAGTTGCCGCGAAGCGTAAGCAACAACGTGACCCCGCTGCATGAGCACACCCCTTAACCCCTGCAACAAAGCATCCGTGTAGACAACGAAACCACTGCTGCTGTCTGGGATGGTAAGCACAAGAGCCGAAGTCAGCCTCTCCTTCAACTCCTGAAAACATGCCTCACAAGCATCTGTCCAAGAAAAGGGCACGTCTTTCTCGGTCAACTGAGTCATAGGACGTGCAATCTGTGAGAAACCCCTGATAAATTGCTGATAATAACCTACCAGTCCCAAGAAACTGCGGATCTCTATCACTATACGTGGTCTCTCTCACCTGAGCACTGCCTCTACCTTGGTTGGGTCCACAGCCAAGCCATCCCTTGAAATCACATGACCTAAAAAGGTCACCTGCCTAAACCAAAACTCGTACTTGCTGTATTTGGCATACAGCCTATGTCATCTCAACTTGTCCAGAACCATCTGCAAGTGTTGTCCGTGCTACGCCTGATCTCGCGAGTAAATGAGAAAATCATCAATAAACACCACCACAAATTGATCCAGATATAGTTTGAACACCTGATTCATCAAATCCATGAAAGCAGTGGGGGCTTTGGTCAGCCAAAATGGCATGACCAAAAGCTCATAGTGTCTGTACCGGGTGCGGAAAGCTATCTTGGAGACGTCGGTCTCCCTGATCCTCAACTGGTGGTAGCCAGATCTCAAATCTATCTTGGAGAGCACCGTAGCACCTCGCAATTGATCAAACAAATCATTGATCCTTGACAGCGGATACCTGTTCTTGATGGTGACCCTATTCAGTTGTCTGTAGTCCACACAAAGGCGTAGGGTACCATCCTTCTTCACAAGTAACATCGAGGCTCCCCATGAGGACACACTGGGCCTCACAAATCCCTTCTCCAATAGGTCCTGCAACTGGGACTTGAGCACTCGCAGCTCAAGTGGTGCCATCCTGTAAGGTGCTGTAGAAATGGGGCTGGTTTCCGGTACTAGTGAGATCTCAAACTTGATCTCACTCTTGGGCGATAGTCCTGGCAGCTCCTCTGGAAACATGTCGGGGTACTCTCTGACCACCGGGATGCTCTGAAAGTCTGCCACGGGGCTGGGCTCTACCACTACACAAGCTAGAAAGCCCTCACACCCCTGGCCCAAAAGTCTCACTGCCCGAAGTGTAGAAATGCACCTAAAGCCTCCATCCACTGGCTATCCGTGAAACTCAAAAGAAGGCATCTCCAGTATGGAGAAGACCATCTTCCTCTCAAAATAGTCTACCAAAGCGTGGTAAGCGGATAGCCAATCCATCCCCAGAATCACGCCAAAGTCCTCCATCAGTATCACAATCAGGTCAGCGAGGAGACTGTGTCCCCCAACACTGACCTCACAGTCTGTGTAGACCTCCTCAGCTACAAACAACTGACCACCAAAACCTATGATCGCAAACGTATCCTCTAGCAACACATAGTCCTGTCCCAAACTGACAGCAAAACTCGTAGCAACAAAGGAGTGAGTGGCGCCGAAGTCAAAAAGGTACGTAAACTAGTCTGCCGGAAACTGTAACCATACCTACCACCACTGAACATGAAGCTCTGGCGTCACTGTGTGTCAGGGCGTTGATACACCCCTCAGCTCTCGGTGCTGAAGAAGCAGCTACACTCTGCGTTAGGCGGGTAGCTGCTGGTCGGTACCCTCCTCGTGATTGCTATCCTCCCCCATGTGCCTAGAAACCACGGCCACCTGCTCGACCTCCAGCGCTCGGTGTGAGGAGTATCTACTACGCTCCGGCCCTAGATGGGCAGTCCCTCCTGATGTGACCCGACTGGCCACACTGGTAGCAGAGGGGAACTCGACTCTCGCCCTCCGTAGGTCCCTGCTGACAGCTGGACGGGGGTCCAGTGCTGGCAGCTGGCCCCTATCGGGGGCCCCCAAAGGCCACTGACAGCCCTGCAAAGCGAGACAGCTCTCCTGCGGGCACCACGTGCCTACTCTCTTGCCGGCCCTGTGAGTACTCTGGCTTGGTAGGGCCTCTTCCATCCGCTGTCAGTGTCACGTGTGACCGGGTTGGTCTCCTCATACGTCATAGCTGCCTCCACCACTCTAGAGAATGTGGGTAGCTTCAGGGGTTTGACATACCCCCGAATGGCAGGCCAGAGCCCCTCAATGAAACTCCACAGGCGCTCCTTCTCAATAGCCACAGCTGTCGCAGCAAAATAAGATAGCTCCAGAAAATGCGTACGATACGCGCTGACAGTCATCGTTCCCTGGCGGAGAGTGTGGAACTCCTGCCTCCTTTGATCCTGTCACGTCTTCGGGAAGTACTGGTTGCAGAAGAGGGTCACAAACTGATCCCATGTCGGCTCTGCCCTTTCCTGACCTCTGACCGCCCTCCACCACCTGTGTGCCACGCTCTCCAGCTGGTAGGTGGCAAAGGCCATGTGGCACTCCGTAGGGGGGCGAAGGGTGTCAAATACCTTCTCGATCTGCTCGAGCCAGTCCTCCGCCTCAGTCGGGTCCTCATCCAAATTAAAGGAGGGGGGCTTCAGCTTCCAGAACTGTCTGAAAAGCTCGTAATGTTGCTGTAGTTGGGAAACGGGCACTCCTCTAGGCAGGGAGGGCTCTTGCTCGGAACTGTCAGAGTGTGGTGGGGGCGGTGGAGGACCACCCCCTTCCCCACGTCCAACGCTGTGTTGATCTCGTGGTCCCACAGAGGACTCCCCCTCCACATCCCTACGGAGAGGCACTCTTGGAGGCGGGTGGAGCTCCTCTCGTACAATCTCCCGTATCAACTGGGTGAGGTCCTGGGTCTGAACGTCCGGAAGAAGTGGCTGGTCCACTGAAATGTCGGGCTCAGCATGCCTGCCCCTCCGACCTCATCCATGGCCGTATCTGCGGCCTGCCTCAAGGACTCCACATCAAGGCATCTCCTGCATGGAGACGGCAAAAACAGAACAAAGAGACGTCAACTCTAACGGACATTCAGCAAAAGAATCCTCATAACAGATGTCAAAAGGTACGTTGAGGTGGTTACTCTAGTTACATGCACGTGAACTGGTTATTCTCAAGCTAGTTGGTCCATTTCTTGGGACGACCTTGCTCTAATACTATCTTGTTACGACCCGATTCCCGAATCCCTGCAAGACCCGAGACTGGACCAACTTGACTGATCCCAAGACCCAGTCGTCCAACAAAAACAACCAAAAAGCAGGAAAGTAAACCACATTCACAATGCTAAGCAACTAATAGTAAAAGAGTACAACAGTAAAGAAAGCAAAAACTGCTACAGTACATATCACCACCACAACAATATTACAATAACAAGGTATAGGAACATAAAGGTGAAAAAAAGTAAAGGTACAGAACGTAAAGTACAAGAATCTGAACTCACTACTACAAAAGAAGTACAACAAAAGAAGCTATTGCTACTGGGCTCTACTGGGCCCAGCACCCTCTGCAGCCATAGACTCGGGCTACTCAACACCTGGACCTGAAAAGGGTTATGAGTACACAAAGTTAGCAAACACTGAGTAGAGTGGCAACCAACTAACTAAAGCAGTAAAAGTGAACAGGTAGTTGTTTATTCCAATTACTTTATTTCACAAATTATCCCTTTTCACCCATTGGTTTATTTATCAGATCTCTTTCTTGATCTCGAATGTTCCTCATGGGAACGATCTTGATTGCAGTCTTTTCCGAAGAGTACAAGTCGCACGTGGTGCTCTCATGACCGGGAGAGTCCCCCGTGGTGGTCCTACACCAGTCAACCACCCTAAGGTCACGAACAGACGTAACGGTGGCTACGGCACGTGCGATAAGTGCACGGGTAGCTACCCCACACTGGCACGCGGTCAGTCATTTCCGTTAACGGGTGCGCCCAAGTACAGCACGGAACAATATAGGGCCTAGCCCTCTCAGTAACAGGGGTCTAGCCCCTAAGAACCAAACAGGGGTCTCACCCCTCCACAGTCCGCGCACCCTCGCCTAACTACCCTGGTTTGCCCAGTAGGCTTAACAAGTTGGCGTAGGGTGGCAAGCTGAACCCTGGGCCCCGTGGGGTGGCTAGCTCTCTCCCTACACTAGTAGCTCTCCACGATACAATGTACACGAGGGCCAAGAAGTCGGTGCAGAGTGGCCAATCCTAACCCCGGGTCCCAACCCAAGGGTGGCTAGCTCCGCTCTACACTAAACATGGGACAGTCACTCTCCTTGGTACTCCGTACTCAAGGGCCAGCGCACTTCCCCACTCACATTTTCTAGATCCATTCCATTTATTTCCAGGAGCTCTACTCCTAATTCCCCGTAGGGTTCATGCTCATATTTCTCATGTCATTCCATACCAGGTTTCATCATTCCCATTCCCATTCCCAGGTTCTACACATGCAGCTCGTATTTTTATCATTCACATTTCCGTTCTTAGATTATACACATGCAGCTCGTATTTCTATCATTCACATTTCCATTCTCAGATTATACACATGCAGCTCGTATTCTAGTATTTAATGTATACAATAGGTAAGATTACATGCAACTGTTTCACTAGCACAGTTAATTCATATTTCACAGGTAGCTCTTGTTCATTAACAGACAGTTGTTTCTATCTACTCATTCAAGACTGCAAAACACTCATACAGACATTTTAAGTGTTTCTTGTCCTAGGATTCAGGCCATATCCTAGTTTCTAATCATTCATTCCACACATGCATTCAGGATTTTATTTAACTTAGGGGAAGCCACTCTAACATTGGTATACTATCACAAAGAAACATCCAGAATAGTATAGAAAGCCTTCTAACAAGTAGAGGAACTCACAAGGAAAACATTGGTATTTTATTTGTGTAAAACGGACCTCAAACGGACCCTAAATGGGTCAAAAACAAGGCTACTGACTCAAATTAGACATCTGGAACAACTTCCAGATGTCTTAAAAGTGTCCAGAAATGCACCTCAAGCTCTGTGTCGATCTCAAATGTCCAGGAACTCTTCTGGACCGTCTGGACCCAGCTCCAGACATCCGACCTCCTCTTCGGACGTCTGAAAGTGCTTCCAGCCATCTAGTAAGCCACCCAGATGTCTGAAATGCTTGGGAGGGCATGTCGCGCGCCTTCCAAAAGCAAATTCTGCACGCGACGACCAAATCTTCTCAAAAAAGCCATGCGAAGGGTAGTAACAAAGCTTCCTGCATGGCCGTATCCGCAAAGGGAATGTATTTTCGCTGAGATCTCTCTTCAGACAACTGGAACTGCCTCCAGACGCCCGCACCATTATTTGGACATCACTCCAAATGTCTGATTCTAGGAAAAACCCAGAACCAGAACCTACTCCCGCTCACTCCTGCCGTGCGCGGCTGCGGCTCGCCTCCTCGCCTGCAACTCCAGCTACAGTAGTGTCAGGGATGACTTCCCTGACACACTCCTCCTCCCGCACGCACTGCTTCGGCCGTGCGCCCTCCGGTGAGCTCCCATACGAGCTCGCGAGCTCAACTCTAACTCTCCTCACGCCGTTCCTCCTCGTCGTTGCTCTTGCGCTCTCTCGCTCGCGCTAGCTCTCGCGCTGGGGTGAAGAGGAAGGGAAGAAGTGGCTGGAGTGGGGAGAACGAGAGAGGAGGAAGGGGGTTTTTATAAGGATGGGGTGTTAGGGTTTGCTGGAGGAGGGGAGAGAGAAGAAGGGGAGAAAATGAGAGTATCATCTACGCATAGCCTGCACGCAGACGCAAAGCTCGTACCCAAAAATTTTGATTTTCAAACGTCTGGGAAGGTGTCCAGACGTCTGACCGACAGTCCAAACGTCTTAAAAGGCTCAGGACAAAACGGATCTGAACACACAGTAACCTACTTGTATCGGTACTCATCATGGGTACCAGTACTTGTAGAGTTCAGGCCAGAATAAAGGCTTCAACCTATGGCCAACATGTACCGGTACTCATGGTTGGTACCAGTACTTGTTGTTCACAGTTTGAGATGAATTCTCAAACCTGTGCCTTGCAAATACCAGTACTGATGAACAGTACCGATACTTGCTTACAAGTACCTGTTTTAAGCATTTTAATCCATTACGTACTTTGAAAATGTTTGCAATATAAATTAATCCTAATTTATCTCTACTTGATTTTACGATCTAAGTTATGATTCTTTGTTAAGAGGCATATACAATCTATAAATATAAAATCTAAACTAGAGAAACTAAAGGTCGAAGATGATCTTCTTCTCCCTGAGACATCCTTGTCATCCTCCATGACATGATCTTTTTCTTCTCACCATCATGCCTCCATCATTTCTTGTTTGGCTTGCTCCTTCACCTAAATCTAAAAAACACTTAATGGCAAATATTAATCCATAATAATTTTGTTAACACCAAAATAAGATGTGGAACAAGGTTCCAACATCTGGCTACCCAGGTAATTCTCTGGTGGACGACTTTTCGATCCAGGGGTATCATCTGCCCCGAACCTCTATAGTCATCCAAACATCTTTAGGTGCCTTGATTGGGTAAAAAACACATCAAGTCCATCATCCCTTCTCTTTAGAGCACACACATAGATTTTCAATGGGACTCTCTATTCAGATCTAATCACTTAACAACTTGATTCTACATCTTGATCTGAATTCTGATTCTACATCTTGATTCCACCACCTGATCCAAATATGTAGCCTGGTTACTTAGGATTACCATTCAAGAAACCTGAATCATAGAGATCCATGAGAGATAGGATGATTCAGGATGCCCTTAAATTCTATGAAATTGAATATAAAACCTCAACACCAGTAGAAGACATTCAGGTTAGTATACTAACAACAACAACTTTGATCATAAACTATGCCCAAGTATTATTGATAGAAGCCACACAAGGATCAACTCGAGACATTCTCATAATAGGATACATTGAGATAGAAAAGTTGCACAACTTTGAATACCTTCAATGCATGACAAATCCTACACTATGGGAACAACACCAAGATGATCTTGAAAAATGGGAAGAGATGATGAGATTATTAAAATAGGTTGTCAATCAGAGATACCCGTACACACCCCGAACAGATGATGAACCATCTTGGAATAATATTGAGGATCAATCCGATTTCCCAAATCCCGGGTTTGAGGCACAAAGTTGTTGTGGATTCCCAACCCAGATGGAGTACAACATGCCTGATCTTGAAATAGGTTGGGAAGTTCCAATTGTAGGAGAACACAATGTTGAGCCAACCCTAGACGCTGGGTCACCAAGCATAGAATTCCAAGACTCCTGCAATAATGAGAGTAGAACTGAACCTCTCAAGGGTATAAATCCACCCTTTATGCTGATAAGGTGACCCTCGAAGGTAATTTGGACCTAGATTATAGTAATTCAACCCACATCCTCAGCTTAGAATCTGGATCTGAAACTTATTGGGAAGATTACGAGGCCCCGTATGACGAATATCAAATTTTCAATAAAGAGTATGATTCTGGGCCTCTATTTGATGAATATCCCTCTCCAACATCCTCAGAGGTACAGATCAATTTTTCGGAAGTCACGCCAATCTACGATGTAGAAACTAAGGAGTTGGACGAGTGGGGTCTCGATTGGGTCTTTCCTACTAGCCTAGAACTTGAGCCTAGACCAAATAAGAACACCTTTTTGAGCTCAGAATTTACATATAGGCTAGGCCCAGGTTAGGCTGCTACATCTACATCATATGATTTAGTTTGTGGTGGAACCCATGATCTCGAATCTCATTCAAAACTTGATTTTCGCAATATCTCCAACGATTTCGAATCTGACCATGATTTCGGAGAACCTCTATCTCCTAAATACAATGAGCCAATCTACGACCTCAGCTCACATGATTCATTCTCCAACTCCGACTCTGAGGTCCCAATTCCTGAAATCACTGATTTAAGTTCAGGTTCCACTGAGATGGAATCATTTCTTTTCTATCCTTAGGAATCAAAACCAGAAAATGCCAAGAGTGACTGCAACCCAGAGTTCGAATCTTTTCTCGACTCAGATTTCCCTCATCCTATAAACACTCTTCAGGAATTCACTTTTGACTTTTAAAGCTACTATGAGGACTCTCTACATGAATCCACCTATAACTCCTTTCTAGAAGAGCCCTCATACACAATTCTCATTAAAGCCACCTCTTCCGCACATACAAAACCCAATCAAACCTGTTTTCAACCCCGACCCGCAACCAGACTCAATTTATATTCTGATTCCCCTCTGATTGAGCCAATTGCAGATGATTCGACTCCACATCTATACCGAGTATCGAACATTGATTAGACTAAAGGCCATGCTCCATCATTCTCTGATCACCCCTGTAGGGTTTCCGCATCATTCACATATTATTTTACGGATCCCTACTCTGACCAGGCTGATCTGACTTAGCCAAAACCCAAATTTACACTTCCACATCCGTCCGAGCCCCATAGCATATGGTGGGTCCCACATCTCTTGATCTACATTTATCAATCGACTAGATTAATAGGGTTTAGGCTGCATCATCAGCCTATTGATCTGAACAAGCAGCTGGTTAGACCAACCAGGGTCTTGATCAAGGTTCTTGTTCTACAAAACTCTGTTGATTTGACCACTCCCTCTCCATACCATTTCCTGCTTGGCTGAAGGTGTTGAATTTAGCACTTAACAGGAGGCAACCTGTCATTCCAAAAACCCAAGATCCATCTGATTATCCATCTGTAATTCACGTCTAGTGCACCCTGAGTTTAGCCTTAGAACAGTCGATCCCACCTCTGGTACACATGCCAGAGCTCGAAATCGTCCACAATTAGTCATTCCCGACCCATTCGCTCACCCAGTAAATCCTGTTCTAAGTCCCTAAACCCAACACTATTTCACATCCTCCGTTTATAATGAGGACATTGCAAAACTTAGGCATGAGGGGATGGTAAAGTACAAACACACAGAAATCAAGAAAAGTCAGAAGGATTCTCACAAAAAATTCACATATGCCAAAAATACCAAAAAAATAGAAAATTGTAAAAAAGAACAAAAAATTGGAGGGAAGAAAATTTTGAGGCCATATAAACATGAGGCAAAGAGCAAAATGCCAAAAAGGACCACAAAAAGAAAAAGAAAAAAAGAAATAATCATTAGTAAGAAATTGAGGGATTAACCAAAGTTCTAGACCACATCAAGGAAAAGAAAAATGAAGGAAAAAAGTGTTAATGAGACACAAAAGAGATTAGTAGGTGATTGCACAACAATCATAGGTCTTAATTGACCTAAATTAGGCTAGGACTTAGCATAAGTTAGGGTAATTCATGCATGCATAAGCATTACTTGCATCCTTACTGCTTTCTTTTAGCTATGCATAAAATGATTCTATAATGTACTGATTAGGTGCATTATGACAATTACAGGTAATAAGCTGACCAAAAGGTAGATCTGAAGCTGGAATAACTGGTGTTGCAGCAGAGCTGGAGCGGAAGACCTAGATTAGATGTAATAGATAATAATGTAAGGGAGTTAAGGTATGCTATTCTATTAAGTAGGAATAAAGCAGTAAAATATGAAAAACTTAGGACCATCCTAGCCGTAGGACAGCTTAGAAGCTTCCCCAAGCCTTAGCCACCCCTAGATTATGTCACCGCACCCTAGGAAACCTTAAAATCCTAATTCCAACCTCTATCTGGATGTCCAGATAAGTTATAGGACGTCCAGAACCCTTAGCCAACTCCTGCACACCTTAAACCACTTCTACAATGTTATTGGACGTCCAGACACTTGGTCATATGTCCAATTTCTGCAGAAAAGTAAAGACAGAACCTAGAATCCCTCCTGACTCTGATTGGATGTCTAGTCTGAACTTCTGATCTTTCACTATAAGATGTCTGACACTTTTATTGGATGTCTAGAACTGCTCTCCAATTCCTGTTTTGAGATTCAAGCATTGATCTTGGATCTCTAGGTCCCTAAACCCAATTCCAACCCCATAGGAACCTAAGTTAAGGTGCCCTAACCCTAGTACATCACCTCTTGACCTCCCTAAGGACCTAATTAGGTACTCACTAAACATAATTGACTTGGATCTTAGTCAATTCCATCTGCCTATTCAATTGGACTCAGTGAGTCCAATTGAGCCCTAAACTCAACACACACTATCCAATTAGACTCAGTGAGAGTCCAATTGACCTAGACCTGACTTAATTGAGTTATTTTACTCTCAATTAAGTTTTAACACACCCAATTAAACTTGTATTAAGTTTAATTGCACTTTACCTTAGTGAATTAGGGTTTACAACTCTAATTTGACCACCTAAGTTTCGACCCACACACACCCACACATTCCATCCACATGAAAAATACCTAGCCTAGAGTTCTCTAGAACTCTCTACCATGTGTTGTTGCCTTGGTTGCTAAAATTAGCAACCAAGAGCCATTCAATTTTTAGATCCACATTTGGTGGATCTAAAAACCACCATCCATCCTCTCTCTCTCACTCTCCCACGAGCTCCCACCATAGGGCTCTCTAGAGAATTCCATAATTCTCTGGAGATCTTCCCTTAGGTCTATAAAAAGAACTAAGGGTGGCCGTTTGCACCCATCCATTTCTTGGCTTCATTCACTTTCATTTAGGTTATCTACATTCACTTCCACTCCACCTCCATGAGTTGCTCACCATGGCCACCACCATCCCCACACTAGGATGTTGGATCACCTCTCCAACCTCTTTCCAAGGGCCAGCCTAAGCACCATTGGCTGCCCTCCCTCTCCTCTCAACTACTCAAAGGCCATCAGAGACCACCTCCGAATGCCCTTATTTCTGCTAGATTAGTAGCTTAGATCTTCATAGTTTTACTACTTTTATTTACTGCTTAGTAGTGTAGCTCTTTATTCTCCCCCAATGATGCATGCAAAATCCCCCCATAGATTCATGTATGCGATCATTTTCTGTTAGTTAGATTTATGTTTTTAAGCTTTCCTCTATAAGCTTTCCTCTAGTTCCATGTTGCAAACATTCTCCTGAATGAATGAAAGAAATTTCCTATATATATATATATGTCTATGTGTTGAGAATCACCATGAGCTTATTGCAATATATTTTGTGTGATTAAAGTTGCTTGCTTTTAATTCCTGATATTCTTGCAACTAAGCATGTCGTGCTTAAATACGTAATAACCATAAACCGCCATGTGATTGTTAAGCAAGTGGAGCGATAAAAGATCGATTTCAAATTTGCATAAACGCCTCCCGACGAACGACCGAGACTCAAGACTCGTTATTTTTACAAAATCATTTTTTTGACGAATGTTTTAGCGCGACTATACTACGATTTCCAATGACTTTAAAATGCGCAAAAATGGCTTCTGTCAGTAGGAACACTGATCTTAGGCCTTTTGGGCAAGACTCTTAGGCTTAAACATTCAAGTATCTGCTAAGATCTGGATAATCCTCATGAGGTTGGGGAAAAGGCGAAGCTTAAGTATTAGGTCTAAGGCTTAGGGAGTATTCGACCTCGTTAACTGACCTTTGGTTTGCGAGACTCGGTAACCTAGGCACCCTAATCCACACACAGTCTGGTTCAGTGTGCATAACTATCACAATCATGCAAAAGCATTTAAATGTTCTGAAAAAAGTTGCCTAGATTAGGAGCGGCCAATCAACACAAGTTGATTTGGATGAGTTCCTAGCGCGGAGAGGCAGGAAATTCCCCTCGAAGATGCGTAACAACATATCATCTTGTCGGTGCTTGTCTCCTAGGATATTTACATATCCTATCGGGGGTACGTAAGCACCCAGTTGGTTTAGATGCCATGGACGGCATTATCATGAAATGTCGACTGCCAGGGTCTGGATTTGGTTACAGAATGCCATGGGCGAGATTATCTTAAATATCAAAAGCCAGGGTTCTGGGGGTCTCCATGGGTGGTGCTATCACGAAGCATCGATTTCCAGGGACCTTTGAGGATTGATGATGGGGACAAGGAATCTGATATAGACCGTGTTGAAAATCTAATCCGAAGCTAGAAATAAAAAGAGAAGAGAGAGAAAGCTCTCCAAACAAATAAATCCTCTGTCTCTCTCTTACAAAAAAAATGCACTGCAAACTGAACTAGGGCTAAAATATGTCTTAAGCATGGATGCTTTAACCGCGGAGTCCAACGAACCTTCGGATAGTTCCTGCAGGCCTTAAAAACCTTCATGGAGGATCGAGGCTAGAACTGGTCAGGTCCGGATCTTGGTTGGTACTTGAGTACCTCTAGGCCTACTGTTGGCATTCTAACCTAATCAAAAAGAAAGAGAAAAAGCACTCATCTTAAATTGTGAAAGAAACTCATGGTCTAGAATAGAAGTTAAAACCTTAAAATTTTGCTAAGGGACTAGCAAAAGCTAGGCATGGGGATATGATGGGAACACCATCATGAGCCCTAACTAGCTCATTTTGACATAGAAAAGAGAACAAAAGCTCCTACATAATCAAGTGAAGGGCCTAACTCAAGGAATAACTGCAATTTTACCATTGTAGTGCAACAATGGGATTTCTCAGGGGCTAAACATAGGTAAATTGGTCTTAATAATAGAAAAAGTGGGTTGGTTCAATTAGAAAAAGGTTAATGTGAAATCTGGGAATTAAATGACTTCTTGTAACCCTAAAATAGGCCCACTTAATTTAGCAAGGTTCTGGTCAGGATGAAATTCAACTAAAGCCTCTAAAAATCATGGAAAAATATCCTCTAGGGTTTATAATCATCAATTTAGCCTTTAAAACCTATTTTGACCTAAATAGGGGTCCTTGTCAAACATTTGCCCTAAATTGGGTTTTTATGTTAAATGCCCAGTCAAACGTGGTCAAACCTAAATTCCAACTTCACCATTGGATTCCTTAGGTCCAAATTAGGTTTATACCAAAATTTGGACCAAAGGGGATTTCACCTTGATCGACCTCGCAAAATAGTCCAACCCAATTACATTTAGACCAATAACTTTTGAAAATCATTGCAAATACCCCCCTATCTTCCTCGTCGTTCTTTGCAAATATGTCCCTCCACCATTACAGAGGAGGAATCCTACTCCGACGAGAATTCGAGGGGGATTTCTCCTTGATTCCTCAGAGACTCCCTCTCAAATTTGAAAGGGAGATTCTTTGAGGAATTCTCGATTGTGTGAACCCAATCTCTCATGCGAACACATGAGAGATTTGGGTATCTCTCTCCTTCCAAGTTCGGCGAGGGTGCCCGTGCTTGGAATCTTGCCTTCCAAGCACAAGGCCCTCCAGCAGAGGCTATTTAAAGGTCCCCTAACCCTACCATTCATCCCTAGCTTGGTTTAGCCGGAGATAACCCTTCAATTTTGTCTCTTCTCCTCTGGCCAAACACCCAGCGAGCTCCGGCGACCTATCTCTCTTCCTCTCGTCGCTCTGCCACAATACCAGCGGTAGAGTGCCTCTACCTTCATCGTCCACGTCACGCCGTACCTACGCACACGCTTGTATCCTCATCGTCGTCTCCGTCCCCTTCTAACTAGGATCTTCGTCTTCGGCGGTAGCAGATACGCGCCATCCGCCATCTCTTCCCCCTTCATCCTTAACCTAGGTCAGATACTTCCCCTTTCTCTCCTCTTCATGTTTCCCCCTCTCTATTTCCATTTTCACCCCTCGACGCTCACAGACTACCACCGTCTTCTCCACCTTCGACAAACCACCGGCGAGGTGCTTCCATCATTCCACACACCCATCCACCTCGCCAAACACCTCAAAAGCTCCGCCACATTCCACTGATCACTTTCCCCCTTTCCATTGACCGCCACACGCTCCATAATCTTCCCCGGAACAAACCCATCTCCACGGCCACAGAATGACCTAGGCACACATGCCCAGGCTGCACCGCGCCACACCAACCACCAAGGCATCTTTACCGTGCCATGGCAAAGCTTCTTGCAAGTTTTAATGAGGCCGCAAGGCTATTTTACTTGAGTGTAGGTTTAGGTCGCAGCCGCCATCAGAGTAGGCTTGAAGCAAAGCTCTCATCCTTCACATATTGCCCTAGGCTTTAGGAAGCAGGGTCCCAGGTGCGCGGGCACTCTTCGAGAACCCCTCACTGCCAGCAATTGCAGTCCCAGAATGCTACAGCATCAACAATTGAGCGCAACACCCCCTGTGGGCACGCGCGAGGTAGCAGGTGGGACTTTTAGTCCCACCTCGGTAAGTTTAGAGCGGGTGAAGCGGTATAAGATGAAAATGTGTCAAGGGCTTATCGCCTCCTGACACGGGGTGAGGTCCCACTCGCCTCCCCACTCCTCGTCCGCGCCCCACGCTCCACAGACCTGGTATCCTGACCCGATAACCCGTGCACTCCTCGTGCACCACCCACGCCGATGTGCGTAGTTCTGGGCATGCTAACCCAACCCGTTTACCTAACAAAGGCTCTGGGAGAGCGAACCCAAGAGAGAAAAGAGAGAGAGTTCGTAGGGGAGGGTAGGGGTAGGTTTTGCACTTGCTCGGAAAGGAAGAAGAAAGCCAAAGAAGGAGGAATTTGAAGGCAGAAGGCACGGCAAGGACTGAAGAAGGAAGCTGAAGGAGGAAGCTAAGGCAAAGAAGCTAAGGAAGGAGAAGGCACGGCTGAAAAAAAGGCAAAGCTGAAGCCAAAGAAGGAAGGATGAAGAAGAGCTGAAGGCCAAGGCAGGAAGGAACAGAAGAATCAAAGAAGAAAGAAGGAAGGAGAAAAACTAGAGAAGAAAGAAGAGAAAGCCAAGGCAGGAAGAAGAAGAAGATAAAGAAGAAAGAAGCCAACGACAACGGAAAGAAGAACAGAAGAAGAAAGAAGCCAAAGAAGAGAAAGGTAGAGAAGAGAGAAGAAATCAGAAAAGAAGTAGAAGGCAGAAAAATAAGAAGCACTGTAGCATTTGATTTTAAGACATCTGATTCTACAATCAAACGTCCAATTCTTTCCAAAGTTCTCTTATATATTTTCTAGCTACATTTGATTAACCATATACTTCTGCTTTACATTTTGAATTAGATTTTGACTAATTTTATGTGTTAAAATTGCATCTATTATTGAGATTAGTGCATGAACTCCATTTGCTCCATGTGTTCGACCTCGGACTTAAACTTTGAGTAATAAAATTTATTTATTTTCAAAGCGATTTCAACTATACTACGATGCATTAATTTAAACTCGATCCCTCCCTGTGAACACTGGGAGATACCTCTTGGGTTAGATAACCCAACCATGATAAGGGAATTAGATCCATTTGAGGATATGGATCTTGAGGCAAACATTACATGTGACACTACTGATCAGTCTAGGCCACTTCCCATTGTAGGTGAACTTGTGCTAGGGCCAACATCTTCTGATCTGCACTCTTCTTCTTTCACCTACATACCTAATTCGAATGTTAGAGATTCTGAGATGACACTTTCTATCCCTGATCCTGACATCCAAAGACCAAAAGTAGCTATGGATGTTTTGACTGAAGAAATGGGTACGCTACATAAGGCAGGAATTACTGAGGAGCCCAACGCATACGAGGGTGAAGCTTTAAGTAGAATGAGCTGGGGACACACCTACCATCCTAGTCAATCTAATGGATCGCTTGACTCCGAGCCTGAAGAGTCAGCTTCCGATGAATCAGAGATGAGTACTGATGAGGATGAAGTAATTTCTGATGAGGATTTCAATGACCTCTCCACTGATCTTCTACTTTCACGAATACCCCCATATGATCTAGAGCCTGGAGAGGGCATGACCTTTGATGTCAATAATCATTATGAGGATCCCTATGATTCATATTCTAGTTCTGAGATACATTTTGATCTACTCCCTCAGCAACTTCCTGCTGAATTTTGGGACATGATAAATCAGCTGAATCAACATCATGACCCCACCTCTGATTATCCTCTATCTTCCACCACCACTCCACACTTTCTTATAGCTAGACTTTTTGGAGTAGGGGTGCACAATCAATTGGTTCACATCTCCAAACCATTGATTCTAGGAGCATATGAGCACATCTTTCTCTTAATCTTGACCGACTCCTATGCAAGAACTGATACATCTGATTAAGTTTTCGCCCAGCTGAATGAGTTAAGCTCAGCATATACCCCACATTCATCCATCACCTTATACATACTCGCTTTATAGATAGCATTTTTTTTTCTTTTAGTATATTTCCTTTTCGCATATTACATACTGTCAGGTTGGCTAGTGCTGAACGTTAAAATTTCAGGAGCAATTCCAGGTGATTTCTAACCATTTACTCCCTGCTATAGTTATTTTCCTTTGTATTCATTCATGAGGACATGCAAGAACTTAGGCATGGGGGGGTAGATATACAACAAAACTGGAAATTTTTATGCCAACATTTAGGAAAATCCCAGAGCTGCATGTCAAACATACTTTAGGACCCTAAATAAAAGAATCGACTCCACCTCCAATGCTCACATTGGAGCTAAAAATCATCCGCAAAAGCCATTCCGACTCATCCGCTCACCTCTTGTTCTAAATTTAGGGTCAAGTTGAATGTAACCCAAAAGGGAAATTTCATAAAGTATGAATATAAGAGGTTACTTGTTTATAGCATATATACATAGTGCATCCATGAATAAGATTATCGTATTAAGAGAATGCATTAGGGATTTTATCCTATAGTTGATTCCTGTAATCTGGAATCCAGTACAATTTTTCACACACACGTAGAATTTGCAATGGATTCACGGTGAAGGCTGATAGACATCTTTAGTCTGTCAAGAAGAAGTAGTGTTTCATTTCCTGAACCCTTGGACAGTGTTTTAGGAGCTAGGTAGATTTTCCTCCAAAAATCCACCAAATAGTGTGAGATGAGAGTAGAGTGTATTGATGCTCTAAGATTAGTGCAAGGAATCTGGAATCTTAGAAAATTAGGTGAAGATACCCAGAGATTAGGCATAGTTTTCGCTCTCGATTCTTGCGTATACATTTTTCTGAGAAATTTTGAGAGCCACCAAGTAAGGCAATTACGTGGAGAGAGAGTTTTCATAAAACTAGGGCTAAGATGGATGGTTACGACCATTCTTTACAGAATCCTCGGCTGAAGGAGGGTATTGATGTCAAGGTCAGAAATATACCATCCTACCCATCTCTCCCGGTGCCATGAACAAACACTTCCACCAAATAAGCCACCCAATGTCTCTTAAGTACCACCAATCCCTAATAATGCCTCTTCAATAAAATTCATGAATGTGTTGCTAGATTATATTTGAAAAAAAAAAGAATAAAAAAATGAGAAAAAGGATAAAAAAGAAACAAAGAGAAAAAAGGGAAAAAAAATAAAAGAGAAGAAAAGAGCAGAAAAAGAGTTTGTGAATATTTAGTGTTTATTTCAGTTGCATTGAGGCAATATGACAAAATAAATTTGAGACCCACCAAATATGGCCTTAACCTATTTTTTCTGTGTTTCTAATCACCTGAATACTGGCTGAGGAATTCTGACTTAGTGTTAAGGTTATGAGAACTCAATTAAAGTGTTAACGCTAAGTAAGACCACCAAATACGGATCATACATGAGAATTTGGTGAGATTGTGAGCTCTAAAAGAGAAAAAAAATAGAGAGTAAGAGAGAATGAATATAAAGGAACTAGAAAAGAGCATAGTTTTTCTCATCTTTCGCTGAGTTGAGTTACTTGATAATCTGGGAATCTAGATTCTGAAGTACTAATCTCTATGTAGCACCAACTGATAGTGAGCCACCAAATAAACACCTGTATCCCTCAAACATTCTCTACCTAAGCTTTAAGCTGGGTGGAATTTAGAGAATATCTTGAATACCCCGAGGGAAGAAATCCGCCTATCCCGCTAGAATTTTTTCCAGGGGTCAAGTATAGGCTATAGAGGTGAATTATTTTTTCACTCGAATCCTTTGCAAAAGCTACATAGCTATACTTTCACGATTATCTAGATTTCTAGAGCATAGGATGAAAACAAAAAGGAGAAAAATCTCTACGCATACACTTGATAAAAAAATCAATCCCTTAGGGACTCTTCTGTGAATAATTTAGTTTTGCATTTGCTAGGGACTAGCAAGATTTAGGCATGGGGGTATGATTGCGCAGGTCATAATTGACTTAAATTAGGCTAGGACTTAGCATAAGTTAGGGTAATTCATGCATGCATAAGCATTACTAGCACCTTTACTGCTTTCTTTTAGCTATGCATAAAATAATGCTATAATGTACTGATTAGGTGCATTATGTCAATTGTAGGTAATAAGCTGACCAGAAGCTAGATCTAAAGCTGGATCTAAAGCTGGATCTGAAGAATAAAAAATAACTGGTGTTGCAGCAGAGCTGGAGTGGAAGACCTAGATTAGATGTAGTAGATAATAATGTAAGGGAGTTAAGGTATGCTATTCTATTAAGTTGGAATAAAGTAATAAATTGTGAAGAACTTAGGTCCATCTTAGACCTAGGACAGCCTAGAAGCCTCCCCAAGCCTTAGCCACCCTTAAATTAGGTCACCGCACCCTAAGAAACCTTAAAACCCTAATTCTAGCCTCTATTTAGGTGTCCAGATGAGTTATAGGATGTCCAGAACCCTTAGCAAACTCCCGCACACCTTAAACCCACTTCTGCAGTGTTATTGGACGTCCAAACACTTTGTCAGACATCTAATTTCTATAGAATACCCAAGATAGAACCTAGAAACCCTCTTGACTCTGATTGGACGTCCAGACAACAAGTATGGACTTCTAATTTTTCACTATAAGACGTCTGACACTATTATTAGACATCCATAACTGCCCTCCAGACCTTGTTTTGAGATTCGAGCATTGATCTTATATCTCTAACTCCCTAAACCCAATTCCAACCCCATAGGAACCTAAGTTAAGGTGCCCTAACCCTAGTACATCACCTCTAGACCTCCCTAAGGACCTAATTAGGTCCTCACTAAACCTAACTGACTTGGATCATGGTCAATCTCTTCAGTCTATTCAATTGGACTCATTGAGTCCAATTGAGCCCTGATCTCAGCACACACTATCCAATTGGACTCAGTGAGAGTCCAATTGACCTAGACCTGACTTAATTGAGTTGTTTTACTCTGAATTAAGTTTTCACACACCCAATTAAACTTGTATTAAGTTTAATTGCACTTTACCTAAGTGAATTCGGGTTTACAACCCTAATTTGAGACCTACCTTGACCTAAACCCACTAGAACCTAACCTAATCAACCTAGCCACCTAAGTTTCAACCCACACACACCCACACATACCATCCACACGAAAATAACTAGCCTAGAGTTCTCTAGAACTTTCTAACATGTGTTGTTGCCTTGGTTGCTAAAATTAGCAACCAAGAGCCATTCAATTTTTAGACCCACATTTGGTGGATCTAAAAATCACCATCCATCCTCTCACTCTCCCACGAGCTCCCACCATAGGCCTCTCTAGAGAATTCCATAATTTTCTAGAGAGCTTCCCTTAGGTCTATAAAAAGACCTAAGGGGTGGCACTTTGGACCCATCCACTCTTAGCACCATTTTAGCTTAGCTTCATTCCACCTCCACTCTACCTTCACGAGTAGCTTCACCATGACCACCACCATCTCCATGCCAAGACGTTAGATCACCTCCTCAACCTCTCTCCAAGGGGCAACCTATGCACCATTGGCTACCCCTCCTTCTCTCAACCAAGTCAAAGGCCATCGGAGCTCACCTCTGAATGCCCTTAGTTCTAATAGATTAGATTATAGTTCTTCATAGTTTTACTGCTTTATTTACTGCTTAGTAGTGTAGCTCTATATTCTCCCCCAATGATGCATGCATAATCCCCTGTATATTCATGTATGCAGTCATTTTCTGATAGCTATTAATTTTTACATTCCCTATACAAGCATTCCACTACTGGTACTTTGCAACTCTGTTATCATCATCATTATATATATATGTTGAAAATCACCATGTGCCTGATTATCATCTTTTGGTGTAATTAAAGTTGCATGTTTTCAATTTTTGATATTCTAGCAACAACATGTCGTGCATCAATACGAACTTAGCCTAAATCGACATGTGATTTTGAATAAGTAAAGCAAGCGAGATTGATTTCTAATTTGCATTTCCAAAATGCCTCCCAGAGACGAACGACTGGGACTCCAAGTCTCGTTATCTTTATAAATTATTTTTGACTAGCATTTTCACACGCTATACTACGACGAGATCTCTGTTTTCAAAACACGTGCGATAATCGCCTCTTGTCATCTCTCTCTTCCTCACCTTCATTCTCCTCTAGCCGGCCAAAGTGGAGGCTCTCTACTCTTCCCTTCCTCGCCGTCCTCATCACTGGAGAATTCACCTCCTTCAGCGCTGACCATCACACCGGCAAGGATTCCTGATAAACACGCATGTATTCATGATAAAATGCTTACTTATGATAGTTCATAAGCCTAGAATTGCATTCCATAGCATAAATACTGCATAACATTCATCATATTGCATTCAGTGCAATGTGTATAAATTGTACAGTAATTCCTACATTAGTGTGGTCAGGAGACAGGGCACAACATTTTGAACTTCAAATGCAAAATCTGACGGTATGGATGAGTCCAGAGTGACGATCACAGTTCGACAACGCAGAAATCATCTCGATCTGAGCACCGTGGCATCCTCTACAAGCAAGGAAAGGTGGACAGTCCAGATGGTGCCATGTGGCACCATCCAAATCGCCTAACATCGCGCAACCTCCTCCAAAGTGCTTCAAGAGGAGATCCTAGCCATTGGATCTCAATCCAACAGCTAAGAATCTACCACTCAACCAGCCACTCAACTTCAAAGGGGGAAGATCTAATGAAATCTCGACCGTTGGATCTTGATACAACGGTCGAGAACCAGGGAGGCAGCAGCCCTTGGCGAGACCATTCGATGCTCTGCCACAGTGGTTGAGCACCCAGCTCTCAAAGAACTAGCAAGGGATCGAGTGGCAATTTGCCGCGACCGCCTCAATGCCAGCAAAATTGGACTGCTTAATCTTAATCGAGCGATCAGGATTTCGCACACATGATTAGACACCTGCCCGACGTCGTGTGGATGCATGCCAGATCAGACACACGCAATCTAGGGTGCCCATTTAAGATGACCGTGCGCACTCTCCGTTGTCGGATCTTCGTAAAGGCGCAATGCGTGTGCATTCAAATTTTGCTTGCTATTTTGTTGTCGTGTGGATGCATCCCGATTTCTCTTTTTATTTTGTTTAGCATATTTCTGCTTGGCGTAATAAACAACATTTTGATATATTAGATTTGCTTCATTACTCTACTCTCCATCTCTTTATTTATCCTTGCCCAAGGATAATCTTGGCTATTTCTTCATTACGAAAATACAAAAAAAATCACAAAACCCCAAAAACACCAAAAAGAAACAAAGCGAAACGTGGATTTCAAGGAAACAAACGTCACCTCCCCATGTTCCACCTGAGACTCCCTTTCAAGTTTCAATTATAAATTTTATCTGGTAGCGGATTTCTATGTACTACAACGATGGGTTTTCTAACTCAAATCTTTTTGCATACGAAATCATGTTCATCATTTTGGCGCCGTTGCTGGGGAGGCAATAGAATTTACTTTCTTTTTTGGTGTTTCTTTGCATTTACTCATTGGCTAACCTCTCTTGCCTCTGATTTGCTATCTTGCAGGTATCCTAGCAAGGAGATCCATGTACGGTAGACCAAAGTAAAGTGCGGGAGAAGCGATTTGTAAGTGCCCCCACATTTCCCCCACTAGTTTCATTTTCCACCACAGAAATAACCAAGACTTAATCTACTTAGGTGTTTGCAAAAACCTTAGGATAGAAATTGTCTGTCTTGTTTGCCACCTCCACTCATCTCACCCCCGCATATAAAGAAAAAGGGTATTTTCTTATTGTGGGACAAAATTAACACATACACTACACACACCTACATTTGAAGCACATAACCTCGTTTGATTTTATCTACTCAACTGAGATTCCGACCTGTGGAACCGGTACATGCATCAACACACATAAAAGATTAGAAATCAGATTAGGTTAATCATTTTTGTATGCCTTAATTGGTGGTGCATCTGGGTCACTTGTTTACGCTGTTTGGACCGCACCACGTAACTTAAAACTGATTCATCTTGTAGCTGCCTCATAGGATTCAAATAATTAGGTTAAGCCAAGTACTCCATACTTTCTTGATTTACAAAGGAAACACTTGAACTTGTGCTTTCAAACTTGGTTTGCCTCGCAAAACTTGGTTGAATACCTTAATAGCTGAATCCTAAAAGCCACTAAGCAAGATTCGAACCTTAAAATTCACCTCACAAAAATTTAATCTTGCTTGAAAAATCATTGGTTGTGCACATACACACTCATGAATCTATCATTAAGGGCATAGCCCAATTAAGGGCCCATCACATTCCAGAAGCACTATTATCCTAGGCCTTAAATAAAATTGAGCAAACGTTGACCCTAGGATTCATTGAGTCCATTTTAGGGTATTCTCTTGAACACATTTGGAATTAGTAACGTTTGCTTGCTTCAAAAGGTGCTAAGTTGGGGGGGTCAGATTGTTAAACGACTTAAGTAGGGGTTTGGTATAATTAGCAACCCTCGAGACACACTCCCCCTACTGCGTCGGCCCAACTTTACCACCTTCAGGAGTAAGAACAACACCGAATTTGTTATGTGGTTAGAGTTTATCTCCAAAGCATAGCTCCTTAAGCTACCCAATTTAAGGATAGGCTTGTAATTTTTGTGTTTCAGGGTTCCTTTTTCGTCATCCTTCCGACTTCCTTCTAGTGCATGCTTGGAAGGCAGTCATTGAATCCTCGCTTGGAAGGACCTTTAGACCATTCCTAGAGGTGGAGGTTGAGATATAGCCATGCAGATCCCATGGCTGATCAATAACCAACTACCCCACCTTTGAACCAGCAAGAGCTGATTCAGAGGCATTTGACCAGCTGCAGCAGATGTAGGAATGGTTCCAACGAATGAATGGTCAGGGTGGTCGGCCCCTGAAGGATTTTTATGATCCTTCAAATTACGAGGATTGTCCCAGCATTGTGATCCCCATTGGTGATTCTGAGATCCAGCCCTAGGTTTTGAGATTGACTAAACACTTTCACGAGCTTGGCTCAAAAGACCCATTCCAACATTTGGAGGATCTGATCACCCTGGTCTAGACCACCAAATCGTGGAATGTGGATGAAGAACAGATGCTCATGAGGCTTTTCTCCCATTCACTTAGGGATAAGGCTGCACATTGGTATCGTACCATTGGAAGGCCGATTGCTACCTGGACAGCTTTAAAATCGGCCTTCCTAAAGAAATTCTTCCCAATTAGACGAACCAATGCTTTGCAACAAGCAATTACCACTTTTGCCCAATGGCTAGGGGAACCATTTCATGGGGCCTGGGAGCGATTCCAGGATCTGTTGTGGACGTTTCCACACCATGAGGTACCTAAATGGCAACTTGTGTAGATTTTTTAGCACAGGTTGAATGATCAACTCTGTAATCAGCGCGTACGATTTGTTTGAGGAAATGATTGAAAACTCTATAAACCACGCCTCCATGGAAACCCTCAACTGATCCCAACAAACTAGATCAAATGCCAATGAGGTCCAAGATTCTCATACATTTAATATGGAATTGATCTACAATAAATTAGATAAGGTGGATTTGGTGCTAAATGAATGGAAGAGTGGATGTCTGGAAACTCTAATATTTCTAGATCCACTCAATCCCAAAGCTCGGGATTCCATTCTTCGAAAGCTCTTACGAGATGGGAGTTAGTGTTCCAACTTGAGTTGGCTCGACCTTGGAGCCAGCTCTTCTCGGAACCTTATGGGTTCCAAACTGGGGCCTTTGATCCCAGTCTTTCTGATCCTTCTTATTCTTCATCCCCATCTTATGAGGATGTTCATGCTATACAAGAGAATGTTAGGTCCAACCCTTACTCAAATTCCTATAATCCTGGTTGGAAAAATCACCCTAACTTCTCTTAGAAAGATTGGGGAAACTGACCCAATATCGACCCAACAACTATGTACAACAAAAACCAATTGGTCAGGGTCATGTACATACTCAACTACCCTCGAATCAGGTTAAACAGCCCATGTGGAGTGCCCAATAACCTGCCAGGTAGGCTAATTTAAACCTGAAGATGGTAGAAATGCAAGGGTCAATGCTCCAGCTCATGTAACAAATGAAAACTTCGCTAGATACCTTGCAATTTGGACTTAGTACAAACAACCAACAACCTGGATCTCTACCATCACAACCTGTACCAAACCCAAAGAATGTACAGAACTGAGGTGCTGGGCCTCAAGGGTTTGGTAATGGTGGGGAGCAGCATGCTCAAGCTCATTCTATCTATCAGCCTACCCTAGCCCCTCCTGGAGCTAACCAAGCTCACACCATAATCAACTGGGAGCCTCCTATTTTTCCCAACCCTCCCCAAGGCACTAACCAATAACACTTTTCCACCGTAAATACCATCACTTTGAGGAGTGGTAGTAGACACAAGGGTCACACCCAACCCCACGTCAATACCATTAAGACCCATAACAAGAATTCTAGACTCCCAACTAAGAATGTAATCTTCAAAACACCAGAGATTGATTCAGAAGTATGTTGTTGTATGGGCAAACAGAAAAAGTCGGAGGAGAAATTGGAGGAAACGATGTCCTTACTTCAGGCTTTCAAATTGACAATCATTTTACTACTCGTGGCTATTGGATCAATCCCCGCCTACGCCAAAGTTTTACTGAATTCATATAAAGAGAAGTGTAAAGCGAAATCTGAAAATACTAGGAGAGTAGTCTTGCTGATAACACAAGCACACTAATCTTAAACAAGCTACCCCCTAAGAAGCAGGACCCAGGACCCTACTAATTTCCGGTACAATAGGAAACATTACTTCTGATTAGGATCTCCTCAACTTGGGTGCTTCCATTAATGTGATCCCTACCTTACTACATAGGAAACTGAGTCTACGCCACTTGAAACACACTAACATAACCTTGTAGTTGGCTGATAGGTCAATTACAAAACCAAGGGGTCTCTTGGATGTTTTAGTCAAGGTTAATGATTTGCATTACCTTGTTGATTTCATGGTCCTTGACATGGAAGAACCAAAACAACTCAACCACGTCGATTATTTTGGGAAGACCTTTCTTGGCCACTGATTAGCCCATATTTGTGGGCTATTTAGGTATTTAAGTGCCTAGACATTAGGTTAATTCTAACATTTATTTAGCATAAATTAGAATGTAAATAGATTAATTCATATTTCTAATTTAATTACATAATTCATGCATTGCATTCATATTTTAAATGCATTTAGAATTAACTTAGAATTGCATTCATTTAATTAGTTAACCAATTAGGTGCATTGCATGCATTAATTTAAGTTAACATAAAAGTTGAGGGTTTGTATATAAATGACCATAATATTTTAACAATATCTTTTATTCCTCTTTTCAGCAAGGGCTCGGCTGCCGCTGCAACGCCACATGCCGCACTAAAGCCTACATTCATGGATTAGCGGAGAAGGTGGATCTGCTCCCGCCTCTCCATTCAAATTCATGCAGACAGCTATAAAGAGGAGAGAGGCTGCTGAGCGGAGTAGGCCTCCACCCCAACAATCCACACTGTGCAGAGAGTCCATCTCGTCTATTTCACCACTGTCGGCCTCAACCGCGACGACGAGCCTCCACCACTGTGGGCGTGTGGTGTGACAGGCCACACCGCCATCCGGAGATCGTCCGCATTACTGTGAGCACCTCGCAGTGCACTACCCTCGCCGTCATCACCAACAACCTCCACAACCACTACTGCAATTTCACTCCTCAGTCGGTTAAGACGTCCGGGAAGTTTCCCGAACGTCTTAAGCTTCGACCCTTCCCCCCACTCCAGCAGCAACCACCCTTGCTGCACTTCACCTCCAGCGCCAACCACCTGCCCTCGCCCGCATCAACTCCAGCGCCAACCGCCAGCCCTTGCCCGCATCCACTCCAACAACAACCACCCTTGCTGCGCTTCACTTCCAACGCACCTGCGGACCGCGCATCCACTCCAGCAGCATCTGTCTCCACGCACGCACCCTGCAGCACTGGCCACCAACTCCTCTCCTGCGTGCGTATACACCGCCTCCAGTAGGCACACGTTCGCCAGCGCTTCAGCACGCTCACCTGCAGCACCAAGCCCGCGCCTGCCAGCAACCTTCAGCGTGCTCAACTCCCGCGCGCCCGCTCCAGCGCGTCTGCACCTACCGTCCGCAGCACCCACCGCCGCCACCTACAGCGCCGCCACCAGTGTGTGCGCCCGCATCACCTTCAGCGCGCTCAACTCCCGCGTGCTCGCAACAGCAGTGCCCGCACGCATCACCTGCAGCAACCTTCGCTCGCGCATAGCCGCCCCTCCTCCAGTAGGTGCAGCTACCATCGAAAGCCACCTTCGCCGGAGCTCCATTCGGCTGGCTCCGTCCACCTCGCGACTCGCTGCCATCACCGTTGCGAAGCCCTCAATCCAAAGAACTTCCTCCGAGCTTCACGCCTCCGACCGTTCATTCCTCTTCACGCACGGCCAAAGGGAAGAAATCCCCTATTTTGCTATAGTACATGCCCCATTAATAATTACATTTTCTGCCATTGTCATCTTTTATTAATATTTTATTGAATCTGCATTGCAAAAAATATCCTCTAGTTGTTAAAAATTACCATTTTAGCATGTTTTCTTGATTCAACCTTAATTTGAAGGCAAATTTGGCTTGATTCTCATCTAAACTAACTACGAACAAACGTTTTTAACCAGTGCTAATTTAAATACGTCATTGCCTCCCTGTGGATACGACCCGCTCTTCTACGAGTGGTTATTTTTAATTATTGATTAGTCAATTTTTCCATCACATAAAACTACAAACGACTTTAAAGCGAACAATCAACTCGTCAAAATGGCGCCGTTGCCGGGGAGGCAATAGATGTAATAATTTCACCTGATTTTATTTTGATTATTTATCAATTTCACAGTGATTTGACCATTTATTATTTTTCTGTGCGAGAAATTTCTGCAAGAATCAGCCATTGTGAGAGGTGACCCTTGACGACGTCAGAGGAGAATTGGTCAAGCTACTTTGAAAAGGAGGAGAAGGACGAATACACGATGGTCATCATTGTACATTTAGTCGCTAATCTGATTAGAGTAGAATTAAGACTTTGATTTAATTTTTCATTGCATTTGGTTTGAAACCCTTGTTTTGGGGTATATTTTGAGGGGTTTGTTCCCCGATTTTGTTTTAGGCCCGTGTTGTGTAATTTTTGGGAGCCTGTTCCCTTTTCTTTAGATTTAGGTTTTTAATTTATTTTGTGGATTGTTTACTTTTATTTGCTTGTGCATAAGTAGTTTAAAAAATATATATAAAAAAATATATAAAAAAAAATGAGCTGCATGCCCTTAGGATGAACCATTTAGGTCTATATGAGTAGCCTCCAGATTTACTTCTTTGCATTGCGTGCATCCTCGCATCGTTGATTGCTGGAAGCAAGGTATGCATTCTCTTACTCTGCATCCTATTCTTGATCACGCATTGCATTTGGATTTAATTTAAAGACCACAAAATTTGTCTTGAAGCGATCTAACAAGTGGTCACATATTTTCTAGAAAAAGGACTAATAAAGGAAGGACATCTAAAAACCAAGGATTTGATTTTCAAACGTGGTGTGCGATTCAAAATTCAAAATCTTTTTGCTGTGAATGCACACTTATATCTTTTGCACCACAGTACTCATTTAGACACTCTTAAGTCTTGAAACGACTAGGATAAGAGCCCTCCTACCGTTGGATTCTGAAGTGTTCGGAACTTGAGATCAAAGGTTTTGTAAATCCAAAGAGGGGGATACCCTGTCACAGATTTTTGGGAGTAGTTGAGAAGCACCGTGAAAGCATAGCTTCAAAGGAAGGCTTTAGGCCTACTTGCATCCCTCAATCTTCCGTCTTTGGATTTACTTCATCATTTGAGATTTAGGGAAGAATACCTAAGCTCCAACTAGGTCCTTTTAGGCATTTCGAAGGTTGACAATAAGCGCATAATTGATTGGGCAACTTGCTTTGTCACCTACAATTTGAACTAAAGTCAAAAGCCTAAATTTGTAAAGACCAAACAAGTCCTTTTGAATTGTGTTTGTAGTGCATGCTTGGTAGGCGTTCTCTTAGGAGACAACTTGTGTTTGATCCTAAACCTGAAAGAATCTTAAGAAGAGACCTTCCAAGGGTAGAAATGGCCAGTCAAAGGAGCCTTAAGGAATATTTCATCCCAACCAATCAAGCTGGCCCTACACTACGTAGACCTGGAGGGGACAATCCGTATGAGATCAAAAGCAGTACCATATCCTTGCTACCCTCCTTTTATGGTACTACTAGGGAAGATCCTTACAAGCATATAGAGGAATTCACCGAGGTTTGTTCCACGGTGAAGCTGCAAGGAGTTACTGATGATGCTCAAATGCGAACACTCTTTCCCTTCTCCCTTAAGGACAAAGCCAAGTATTGGTATCACACCCTTGATAATATAAATACTTGGGATGCCCTGAAGAAGGAGTTTTTGAAGAAGTACTTCCCCATGAGCAAAACCAATCACTTTAGGAGGGAAATTATGAGTTTTGTTCAAAAGGATGGGGAAGCATTCCATGATGCGTGGGAGTGCTTTAACGACTTGCTGAGACTTTTCCAACATCACTAGGTGCCTAAATGGCAACTGGTTGAAAGGTTCTACATCGGACTTAATGATTCGCATAGGCAAACTGTGGATGGTGCCTGTGCAGGAACCTTTCCATCTAAGACTGGGGATGAAGCTTGGAACTTATTTGATACTTTGAGTGAGAATTCTATTCACTTGAACTCTGCCTACATGGATAGAAAGCCCACTCTCATGCAAAGAAAGTTGGAGGCGAATGAGGCAAGGGACACCTAGAATTTAGCCTATCAGATTCAATTATTGAATCCAAACATGGAAAGGCTTATGTCAAACCCGAGTTCATTCGTATCTAGCACCTCCACATCCCAAGCTTCCGAATGCTTAATTTGTCAAGGAAATATACACGCCACTGTGGATTTCCACTTGGCCTCCCAATTCCCTAAGCTTGTACAAGCGGATTTGAAAGCCGCTCAAGGGTTCTGTCCTAGACCTCGTAATGACCCTTTCTCCAACATTTATAATGAGGGATGGAGGAACCACCCAAACTTTTCATGGAGACAAGGAAATGTCTCAAATTCAGCGAAATTCAAACCACAATCCTTTCAAAACCATCAAATGAACCAACCTCAGACCTTTGCCCAACCTAAAACCTCTGAGATGGATGAATTGAAGGCGATGTTGAAAACTATGCAAGAAAGTCAAAGTACCATCATCCAATCTCATGACAAGGCTATACATGAGATGAAATCACAAATTGGACACCTTGTTGAGGCCGTTAGATAGAGGAAGACTGGGAAGCTCCCCAGTGCTGCTGAGGAAAATCCTAAAGGAAAAGGGATTGTCTTTAGGGAGCATGCTCAGGCGGTGACTATTCTGAGGAGTGGGAAAGAAATTTCCAAACCCGATGCTCCTATAGTCTCACCCCCTAAAAAACCATCCACCTTGACTTTCACCCCCACCGAAGAAGACTTGCCCAAATCTTCTCCACTTGAAATCACCTCATCGGAAGAAGTTGCCCCCGTTCCACCCCTTACTCGACATGACAACCCTTCCACCCAAAGATCGAGAGTGCCTTTTCCAGAGCGCTTATCCTCTTCTGGGCAGACTTCTGCTGGCTCATCTTGAGCCAAAGATAAGACGGATGAGATTATGAAAACTTTCAAGCAAGTGCAAATTAACCTGCCTTTGCTTGAAGTTATCAAGCAGATTCCGTCTTATGCTCGCTTCTTAAAGGACCTGTGCACGAAAAAGTGGCAATCTAGAAAATAGGTCCAATCAAAAGTTGTCCTACCTAATTCTGTTAGCTCAATTGTTCAACATGCCACACCCCCGAAACTTAAGGACCTAGGAGCCCCATACATCTCTGTAGTTATTGGTGACTTACAAATTGATGAGGCTCTACTTGATCTGGGTGCGGGGGTGAACATCCTTCCGAGCTATGTGTATGAACAACTTGGGGGTGGCAATCTAAAGCCTAGCCTTGTAATCCTTCAAGTTGTTGATCGATCACTTAAGACACCATGGGGAATTTTGGAAGATGTCCTCATAAGAGTGGAGGATTTCTTCTTTCCCGTTGACTTCTTAATTTTGGACACTGACCCTACCAACAAGCCAACCAAACCCTCCATCATTTTGGGCCGCCCCTTCCTTGCAACTTCGCATGCTTCAATCAATTACAATACTGGGGCATTGAAAATGGGCTTTGGGAGCAGGAAAATCCAACTTAATGTGTTTGATGCTTACAAACAAGCCAGACTTGAGGATTGTTCTCAAGTTGAGGTGATAGATGACCTGATTGAAGAGGAAACTCCTGCGATGTTATGTGATGACCCCCTTCAGCATGTCATGCTAAATGAGCATTCCCATCTCTTGGAGGAATGTGAAGGGGATATACTAGAACTTGAGGAATTGCTTGGTGTTTCTGCTGAGTCTCTTCCCCCATCATTTCCACCGAAAGTAGATCTGCTACTTGAGATGGGGACATCTATTATGAAACCCTCAACCATACAAGCCCCTGACCTTGAGTTGAAACCCCTCCCTGACACTCTCAAGTATGTTTTCCTAGGGGCCAATGATATGCTCCCCATTATCATTTCAGCTGTGCTATCTGAGGCACAGGAGGGGGCCTTGATTGAATGTCTGTCTAGGCACAAGGAAGCTATTGCTTGGAACATTGCTGACATTAAGGGTATAGACTCTACACTCTGCATGCACCACATTTATACTGATGATTCCATCAAGCCATTTAGGGACATGTAGAGACGTCTGAACCCTAATATGAGGGAGGTGGTAAAAAAGGAAATCCTGAAGTGGTTGGATGCCGGGATCATATATCCCATTGCTGATAGTAAATGAGTCAGTCCCATTCATGTGGTGCCAAAGAAGGCAGGCTTTACTGTGGAACTCAACGACCAAGGTGAACAAGTTGTCACTAGACCCTCAACTGGATGGAGGGTCTGTATTGATTATCGCAAGCTGAACACCACTACCCAGAAGGATCACTTTCCTTTGCCTTTTATTGATCAAATTCTCGAGAAATTGGCAGGGAATAAGTACTATTGCTTTCTTGATGGATATTCTGGGTACAATCAGGTGGTAGACTTTCCTGATGACCAGGAAAAGACGACATTCACGAGTCCTTATGGTACTATTGCATTCAGGCATATGCCGTTTGGATTATGTAATGCCCCTGCAACTTTCCAGCGATGTATGATGTCTATCTTTTCGGACATGATTGATGAGTGTGTTGAAGTGTTTATGGATGACTTCTCCATTTATGGCTCATCTTTCGACCAGTGTCTCCTGCACCTGGAGAATATGTTGAAGCGATGTAAGGAGACTAGTTTAGTCCTCAGCTGGGAGAAAAGTCACTTCATGATACAGAAAGGAATTGTACTTGGGCATGTTGTATCCGAGCAAGGTTTGGAAGTAGATAAAGCCAAGATTGATTCTATTTCCAAACTTCCATTGCCTACGAATGTTAAACAGATTAGATCCTTTCTGGGCCATGCTGCCTTTTATAGGCACTTTATTAAAAATTTTAGTAAAATTTCCAGGCCACTTTGTGACTTGTTGGCGAAGGAATCTTCTTTCAGTTTTGATTCAAAGTGTACCGAGGCCTTTCAAACTCTAATGGAGGCCTTGATCTCTGTGCCTATTCTCCAAGCTCCTGATTGGACACTCCCATTTGAGCTTATGTGTGATGCTTCGGATTATGCAATGGGAGCAGTCCTTGGACAAAGGGTTGAGGGAAGGCCTCATGTGCTGCATTATGCAAGCAAGACTTTAACCGAACCACAGCAAAACTACACCATCACTGAAAAAGAATTACTTGCTGTAGTTTTTGCTCTGGAGAAGTTTAGGCCTTATCTGCTTGGGTCTAAGGTGGTTATTTTTACTAATCATGCAGCAGTGAAACATCTCATTGCTAAGAAAGATTCTAAGCCACGTCTGATTAGGTGGATCCTACTCCTTCAAGAATTTGACTTGGAAATACGTGAAAAGAAAGGAGTAGAAAATGTTGTGGCTGACCACCTATCTCGCCTTCCTCTTAATGACTCTCTTTCTGGAGACATTCGCAAGACATTTCCTGATGAAACTCTAATGGCGGTAACACCAACTTTACCTTGGTATGCAGACACTGTAAATTACTTGGTCACTGGACAAACTCCTGGCTCTTGGGATGAGCAGAAAAGAAAGAGATTCATTTATCAAGCAAGATATTTTCATTGGGAAGAGACAGAATTATTTAGAATTGGACAAGACCAAGTATTGAGACGTTGTGTACCTGAAGAGGAACAATAAAGTGTGCTAAGTTTTTGCCATGAACTTCATTGTGGAGGACACTTTGGTGCTAAGAAAATTGCTTTTAAGGTTCTCCAGTCCAATTTTTGGTGGCCTTCCTTATTTAAGGATTCTCATAATTTTTTTAAGGCTTGTATTAGATGTCAACGAACTGGAACGATTGGGAAGAAGAATGAAATGCCTCAACATCCTATTCAATTTGTTGAAATTTTTGATGTGTGGGGAATTGACTTTATGGGCCCCTTCCCGTCGTCCCATGGTTATGAATATATCTTGGTGGCAGTTGATTATGTCTCTAAATGGATAGAGGCCATTCCTACGGGCACAAATGACCACTCCGTGGTTTTGAAATTTGTGAAGGCCAATATCATATCCCGTTTCGACTGCCCCAAGACTATTATAAGTGATGGGGGATCTCATTTCCGAAACCACTACTTCAATCGGCTAATCAGGAGTCTAGGAGTGACCCACAAGGTCGCTACCCCTTACCATCCTCAGACAAGTGGCCAGGTTGAAGTGTCAAATAGGGAGATAAAAAATATTTTGGAAAAGACTGTTAGACCTGATAGGAAAGACTGGTCCCAAAAGCTTGATAATGCTTTGTGGGCTTATCGAACGGCCTATAAGACCCCTTTGGGTACTTGTCCCTTTTGGATTATGTATGGAAAAGCATGTCATTTACCTGTTGAGTTGGAACATAAGGCACTTTGGGCTATTCGAAGTGTTAACATGGATTTAGAGAAGGCAGGTAAGGCACGACTTCTAGAATTAAGTGAGCTTGAGGAGTTGAGGAATGATGCTTACGACACCTCTCAAGCTTATAAAGAAAGAACTAAGGTCTTGCATGATAAGTTTATACTTCAAAAGACCTTTGAGCCCAACCAACAAGTCTGGCTTTTCAATTGCAGACTTAAGCTTTTTCCTAGGAAGTTAAAATTTCGTTGGGATGGGCCTTACATAATCACCAAAGTATTTCTGCATGGAGCTATGGAGATTAAAAATCCTTCCTCTTCAGCAACTCCTTTTATTGTCAACGGTCAACAGTTAAAACCTTACATAACTTTAGATGGCCATCTGATTGACGAAGTCACTCTTGAGGAGCCTTAGCTCCTACCATTCTCCGCCTCTGGTAATATCTTCCTTTAGCTATTTTTGTTTTCAATGACATTGTTTGAACCAGGCATGGGGGAGAGGAACTGAGGCATTTTGTTTATAGCATGCATTAAAAAAAAAAATTATTTTGAACTTAACTGGCTAGGTCCTGCATTCTTAAGCAAATCAGAACTCTATGGTAGACTAAATTAATTCTAGGGTCAAACACTAGAAGCTAAATGAGCTACTAGCTTTAGACCTTTAAGGTCCTTTGTGGACTTAAAAACTTAAGTAGGAGTTAAGTTGCAGACCATTCCTCGAGAGGTTGAGGAAGGGAAGCTAGGGTTTGAGTTAAAAGGTAGGGTAGTACCTGGACTCTTGTTCTACCTTTAGTTTATGAGTCCTTGTAACCCAAGCATCCAGATTTCACACAGTTGGTCTAGTAATTAACTTAATTTCTTTCTTTCTGAAAAGAGATTTGGTTCTCTTAGTTTTGACTTGGGAGAGGCTTGAAAACACATTTTGATTGGAAGAGTTCCCGTCGTAGGAGAGGTGGAGTATATACTCACCTTGAGGATGCGATGATAACATATTACCTCCTCGGCACTTGTCTCTTAGGATATCCATCCTACTGGGGGCATGTAAGCTCATTGTACAGTTCAGGTACCATGGGCGGCCCTATCTCGAAGTGCCGATTGCCATAGGCCTAAATTCGCTTAAGAAATCCATGGGCGATACTATCTCGAAGTGTCGATTGCCAGGAGTTCTTGGGGTCGTTATGGGCGGTGCTATCTCGAAGCATCGAAAGCTAGGCACCCTTCGAGGTATGGTAATGGGGACAATGAATCCGACACAGACCGTGTTGATAGCTGATCCGAGGTTAGACTTAGAAGAATCAAACAAAAAATATATATATATATTATTCGAAAAAAAAAAACTTTTTCCTTTAACTCAAATAACTCAGACCAATGCACAGGCACGGATGCTTTAATCTCAGGGATCAATAAACCTTAGGGTAGAGTAAAAAATCAGGGAAACTTGTGCCTACAACTCGTCTTTAGCCGACCTAGTCTGTAACTTAGCAACTACTTGGGAACCTTGGGTCTAGAGTCTGAACTTAATATGTTTCTGAAGGAAGATCAATTGGGTTGACTAGTCCACTTGGAGTGCTAGGTTTCACTTAATTTTGCTAGGGACTAGCAAAAACTAGGCATGGGGGTATTTGATTAGCCCATATTTGTGGGCTATTTAAGTATTTAAGTGCCTAGACATTAGGTTAATTCTAACATTTATTTAGCATAAATTAGGATGTAAATAGATTAATTCATATTTCTAATTTAATTACATAATTCATGCATTGCATTCATATTTTAAATGCATTTAGAATTAACTTAGAATTGCATTCATTTAATTAGTTAACCAATTAGGTGCATTACATGCATTAATTTAAGTTAACATAAAAGTTGAGGGTTTGTATATAAATAATCATAATATTTTAATAATATCTTTTATTCTTCTTTTCAGCAACGGCTCGGCTGCTGCTGCAACGCCACCTACCGCACTAAAGCCTACATTCATGGATTAGCGGAGAAGGTGGATCTGCTCCTACCTCTCCATTCAAATTCATGCAGGCAGCTACAAAAAGAGAGAGAGGCTGCCGAGCGGAGTAGGCCTCCACCACTGTGGGTGTGTGGTGTGACAGGCCACACCACCATCCGAAGATCGTCTGCATTATTGTGAGCACCTCGTAGTGCACCACCCTCGCCGTCATCACCAACAACCTCCACAACCACTACTGCAATTTCACTCCTCAGTCGGTTAAGACATCTGGGAAGTTTCCTGGACGTCTGAAGCTTCGACCCTTCCCCCCACTCCAGCAGCAACCACCCTTGTTGCACTTCACCTCCAGTGCCAACCACCAGCCCTCGCCCGCATCCACTCCACCAGCAACCACCCTTGCTGCGCTTCACTTCCAACGTGCCTGTAGATCGTTTATCCACTCCAGCAGCATTTGTCTCCACGCGCGCACCCTGTAGAACCGGCCACCAACTCCTCTCCTGCATGCGTATACACTGCCTCCAACAGGCGCGCGTTCGCCAGTGCTTCAGCGCGCTCACCTGCAGTGCCAAACCCGCACCTGCTCCTTGCAGCATGCCTGCCAGCAACCTTTAGTGCGCTCAACTCCCGCGCGCCTGCTCCAGCGCACCTACGCCTACCGTCTGCAGCGCCCACCGCCTCCACCAGTGTGTGCGCCCGCATCACCTTCAGCGTGCTCAACTCCCGCACAACCGCAACAGCAGTGCCCGCACACATCACCTGCTGCAACCTTCGTGCGTGCATAGCCACCCCTCCTCCAGCAGGTGCAACCACCTTCGCCGGAGCTCCGTCCGGCTGGCTCCAGCCACCTCGCGACTTGCTGCCACCACCTTTGCGAAGCCCTCGGTACAAAGAACTTCCTCCGAGCTTCACACCTCCGACCGTTCATTCCTCTTCATGCATGGCCAAGGGGTAGAAATCCCCTGTTTTGCTACAGTACATGCCCCATTAATAATTACATTTTCTGCCATTGTCATCTTTTATTAATATTTTATTGAATCTGCATTGCAAAAAATATCCTCTAGTTGTTAAAGATTGCCATTTCAGCATGGTTTCTTGATTCAACCTTAATCTGAAGGCAAATTTGGCTTGATTCTCATCTAAACTAACTACGAACAAACGTTTTTAACCAGTGCGAATTTAAATATGTCATTGCCTCCCTATGGATACGACCCGCTCTTCTGCAAGTGGTTATTTTTAATTATTGATTAGTTGATTTTTCCACCACATAAAATTACAAACGACTTTAAAGCGAACAATCGACTCGTCAGCCACCACCAAGGCAAGGATTGATTGTAAATCGGGAAATATAGAAATTACGTTAGGAAACAAAACAAATCGATTTAATATTTTTGAGGTTTCAAAGAAGGATAAAATTAAGTGTGGTTTAATGGAGGAGCTTGGTAGAATAGAGGAGGTAATGACCATACACACATTAGACAACCCCTTAATGGCTAACCCAACCCAAACTCAGGAAGAAAATCACAGGGTTGCAGGGATAATTGAGGAGAATACAGACATGCAACCAATAAATCAGGATGAGGGAAATATTCATGAAATTAGGAACGTGTTGGAAGATTCACCTGATGAAGTAAAAGCCCAACAACATCCTTATCCTGAATTCTCAGAGTTTGAGGTTCAAATGATGGGTGGAAATCACGAAGATCAGGATGGTTGGATTAAGCACCCAGATTGTGAGGATGAAATTGAACTTTGGGGAGAAACTCTTGAAACACTTGGTATTCTAGAGTACCCACAAACATTACAAGCCCCCAACACACCACAAAAACCTCATCGTCCTTTTTTGCCCAACCATTGCACAAATCCTAAACCCACCCAAACCTCCTCTGTACTAAGTCAACAAAAGTCCTATTGGAGACCATTTGGGCTCTCCCTGCATCACCAGCTTGCCACTTTCATTGATCATCTCTTTGGCAAGCCCACTTTAACTCTCTGGGACTCATATCTGGGGGCCCAGAAACTTTGTTCTTGCAGCCTCAATATTTATAATTTTTGTTCGAGGACTATGCCTAGCTGAGGGCACTACACTTAGCAGTGTATAGGCTATTTTGGAGCTGACCAGAGTTTCATGGAATTCAAGTGATATTCTTCCTATTATTCCCTCCTATATGCTTTTATTTTATAATGAGGACATTACATTAGCTAGGCATGGGGGGGTGCATACTTTGTGATTTGATCATGTTGTCAGCCCGTAACAATAATTTCCTATTATTTAAAAGAAAACTAGAATTAGGAGAAGAGAACTTAGGCATTAGGAGTTGTAAACTTTAGGAAATGATACTTTAGGACCTGAACACGAAGACTCTTCAGGTCTTCGGGCTTAATCAGCCGGGTGTCAACTCGAATGTGCACTTGGTCTCGAGTCCTCGCTAAGTAATTTATCTTAAGTTGGGTTAATAAATTAGGGTGATAAGTACACTACTTATCAACCCACCCTCTGATTTTCTAGAACTTTTAGTCTAAGCATCTGCACAGTGTTTGCACTGACTCACTTTCCGATGATTTTTATAGAAATTGGGTAGCTAATGAACTGTCTAGGGTGGTTTGGCTAGCAAGTGGTCGGTGGTAACAGCTCATCGGCCAGTTGTCTAGAGACAGCCACACAACCACTCTCTTCCTACTTCCTTTAGGTAAATCTTAGATCAGAGAAGCCACATACCTAGAAAAAAAAAGAGAAAAAGAAATACCCAAAAAGAACAAAAATTAGAAAAAGGAGAAAATAATAATAAAATAAGCCACACTTCACCGCACAAGTACGACTGACAAATGGTCGGTGGTAACAACTCATCAGCTTATTTTCCAGAACCTAGCTCATGAAATGCACATATACTTCCTAGACACTTAGGAAGAAGTGGAGAAGTAGAATAAGTTAGGGAGATATACACTGGGCTCACCCTTGTGTTGACCTAGTAAAAGAATAAAAGTATGGAGAAAGGTACCATTCGAAAAGATAAACCTTTAGGCAGAAATTCTTAAGGTCACCTAAGGTTGTAGAAACCTGAAGTCCATTTTAACGGTGCCTAGTGAGTCTACCACACTTTCACAAGATGCTTAGCACTTAGAGTCCTTTTCGAGTCTTGGGCGAATTAGGTAGTCGTAAAAAGTTATCCTGAAACTCTCAATTCAAAAAATTCCAAAAAAATTAGAAGAAAAGAAAATAAAAAAACGTATCTTCCCTTCTCAAAATAAGGCAAGGACTTAGGCGGTTTGCATTTTGGTAGATACCCAAGCACTGTTGAGCTTTTGTAATTAGGTCCTTAGTTGAAATTTTCTAATGCAATCAACAAATCTTGCCTAAGTAATCAAATCTTGATTATATTTTTATACATAGAATTTAGGTTAATTTTTCTAGGGACTAGCAAAAGATAAACATGGGGGTATGACAAACATGCATGTATTCATGATAGAAAAGCTTACTTTTGATAGTTCCTAAGCCTACCATTGCATTCCATTGTATAAATACTGCATTTAGTGTAATGTGTATAAATTGTATGGTAATTCCTACATTATTGTGGTCAGGAGACAGGGTAAGACATTTCGAAGCTTCAAATGCAAAATTTGACAGTACGGATGAATCTAGAGCGACGATCGCAATTCAGCAACATGGAAATCATCTCGATCTGAGCACAATGGAATCCTTTGCAAGCAAGGAGAGGTGGACAGTCCAGATGGTGCCACGTGGCACCATCCAAATCGCCCAACATCACCCAGCCTCCTCCAGAGCACCTCAAGAGGAGATCCCAGCTGTTGGATCCCAATCCAACGACTAAGAATCCACCACTCAACGCAACCATTCGGCACTCTGCCACAGTGGTTGCGCACCCAGCTCTCAAAGAATTGGTAAGGGTTTGAGTGGTGATTTGCTGCGACTGCCTCAATGCTAGGAAAATAGTACTACTTGATCTTGATCGAGTGGTCAGGATTGCGCACGCGTGATTAAACTCTTGCTCGACGACGCACGGATGCATGCCAAATCAAACGCATGCAATCTGGGGTGCCTAGTTAAGACGACTGTGTGCACTCTTCATTGTTGGATCTTTGTGAAGGAGCACTGCATGCACATTCAAATTTCGCAAAGGTGCGATCCGCGTGCACCCTCAACTACGCGATCGGGATCGAACAGCGGATATTCACCCTTGATTGCATAGGTGCGAAGCGCAAGCAATTTGAGACATTCAAGCCATCACCAAGCACTATTGTCTCGCTAGACATTTGCTTTGGGAGATTCCTTCTTATCTTCATTCTCTTGTTATTTTGTTTTGCATATTTCTTCTTAGTGTAATAAACAACATTTTGATATATCAAATTTGCTTCATTTCTCTACTCTCCATCTCTTTATTTATCCTTGCCTGAAGATTATCTTGGCTATTTCTTCATTACAAAAATACAAAAAAAACACAAAACACCAAAAAGAAACAAAGCGAAATGCAGATTTGAAAGAAACAAATGTCACCTCCCAGTGTTCGACCTGGGACTCCCTTTCGAGTTTTGGTTATAAATTTTATTTGGTAGCGGATTTCTATGCACTACGATGATGGGTTTTCTAACTCAAATCTTTTCATGTACAAAATCACACTCATCAATTCCCCTATTCCCTTTGTCCTTAGATTAGGTTTCTCACTCTCCTCATCCTCTCTAGATCAATCCTAGCTCCTCCTATTTTGACCACTGTTCCACATTCTCCCCCACCGTCTTCTTTGCGTCTGGCGAAGATCTAGTGAGCTTCACCCAGTCGCCACACATGCCCACACAACTCACGACCACCACCACGACCTTCCCCTCATCCCAGGAATCAAAAGCCCCAACTTTATTGGAGTTTTCGACCCCTGGAAACCACTGTCGACCAAACCCATAATCCAATACTCTCTCCGACATCGACCACACTCCACAGATGTCCAAACACCCAAACACCACCACTGTAGCATGCCATGCACCACGACAAAGGTTCTGAGCTATTTTAATTGGGGTCTAGAACCCATTCTCATGTTTGAGGTCAATGCCAAAGCTCTGTCTGCCACTACCGCCACCGTCCGTCGTGCATCAACCTCAGGACATGAACCACAACCTAAAGATGCGGAATCCATCTATGAGGCCTCTAGCTGCCTCAATTAAATGAGACGGTGCCTCCAACAACTACAATCGAAGACTCCAATCCTCAGCTTCACGCATAGGAGGAAACCAATCATTTAGTCCCACATCATGGTTACCAAAATTAGAAACATGAATAAAAGGAATTCATTCCCTCAACTTGCTACCTCGACACCGGGGGTGAGATCCCCGCACTCACTTCTGCTTTACACATCAACCACCTTACACGTCGTTGGGTCTGGTCCCTATGCCTAATTACCTGACTACCTTATGCCTGATTTTGGATTGAGAAAGAGAAGAAGAGATTCTGAGGAGGGTAGGGGTGGATTTACCTCGAGGTGCATGCACGTGCCTCGAGATGCATGCCAGCACACTCTATACTTAGTGAAATTCTTAGGTGTTGAGGCTTTGAAAGTTAAGCCGTCTGACCTTAAGGTCCGACATCTTACTTGGCTTAATTCTTATACTATAGAGACATTGGCTCCTGAGCTGATGTGGCAAGTGGTTCAAGACAGCTATTGAGAAATTGAATAGGTTAATTACATTGAAATATGTGCTTGAATATGTGAATTAAGTGGTGACTCAAATCACCACTTTTAGGGCTTTATCATTCTTTCTATCCCATTATTTTCTGAGATACAATTGCTATAATTGAATACCATTTTGAGTAGATTTCATTCATTGAATATCTTTATTGTGATTGATCATTGTGCTCGTTTATTCCGTATATTATGACTGTGTTGTGAATTCCATATTTGCTCCCTACCAACGACCTCAGACTATTTCTTATTTTCGAACACTTATAAATTTAAATGTTGATTTGCTTTTGTTGACTATACTACAACGCATATTTTAAAACTTGACGAAAGCCTGTTAACATTTTGGCATCGTTGACGGGGAGCAATGTGCAATTCACCACTAGTCATATCACTTTTGATTGATTTTTGTGATTTCTAACTTGCCCTATCTACTTTGCTATGTTTTACGAGGTACATCATGAAGAGATCTTCCACGCAATCAACCACTCCAGGGGCAAGTAAAATCTCTCTTCTTCCCTGATCATCTCTTAATCTTAGTAAGAGAAAAGGAAACAAAATCAATTAGGATCCCTTTGCCTTATTTTCCTAGTAAATACCATTTCAAAGGCAAAAGTTTCCTTATTTGCAAAAATTAATTGATATCTGATTGAAGTTGAGACGACTTGATTAGAGAATACCCATCCTAATTTCCTGTACCTATTAGGAATTTAAGCTAAATTTCACAGCATCTTGGACTACTCACTTTCTTGTTTGAGTTCAAGGCATTACATTTGGAATCAAATTGGACTTTAAATAGGGCCAAGTAGGGTTTCCAAATTAGGGCCCTGAAGTGTTAGTACACATTTGCTTGCAATAAAGGAAATTGATTTTCTTGCATGTATGTGTCACCCAAGCCCTCGATTGAACTGATCTATTCAAGTAAACTCTAAAATCAAGGCTTTAAATTCACTTAACTCTAAAAGTTGGGACCTAATAACCTGAAAATCAATTTAGGGTGATTTGGGTCTTGACCCAAATTTCATCCTCAACCTTAGAACAGGTCAACTGAAGTTGGTTCACTCTGTGAACCAACCAAGCTCCAAATTAGGTCACAAATTGAAAAACTTCTAACTCAAGTGAAATTCAAGGCACAATTAGGGATAAAATTGGTAGACTTAGGTCTCAATTCATACATTCCGGTCTACTTGGAATCTTAGTGATAAGGAAGCTCGGGTGCGGGAAACCCTGTAACACATGGGGACGCTTTACCATGTAGGGGTCTTTGTGGAACTCTCCATTCCTAGCTACCCAAGTAATTCTCAGGTGTGTGGATTTCCGATCTAGAGGTATCATCTGCCTTGAAACAACCTTAGTCATCCAAAAAAGTTTTGGGTGCCTTGATTGGGTCCAATACACATCCAATCCCTCATCTATTCTTTAGTGCACATACACAGGAGAGGTCCCTAGGTTTTACCTAAAGGCCTCCATTAGAGTTAATCTTTTGGGGAGAATATGATCTGATCAAATTAATTCAATCAAGACCTAAATTTGATTCTACATCCTGATCCACCACTTGATTTGGAGATTCAACCTAACAACATAGGAAGAGTATTCAAAACACCTGAATCCCGTATGAGCATGAAAGAGAAAATGATTGAGGCTGCTCTTAGACACCATGACGAGTATTACAAAACCTCAGATCCCTTTGGAAGCATTCAGGTTAATGTGTCAGAGGCAACAACCCTCATTATGAACTGTACCCATATTTTGTTGACACAAATGATAAGTGGTTCAACCTGAGATGCCCTCATATCAAAAGTCAGTAAATTATGGGAATTGCATAGCACAAAGGGCTTACAATGTTTTACAAATCCACCACTCTAGGAGATACCCCAAGATGACATTAACAAATGTGGAAATATGTTAAATCTATTGCAGTAAGCCATTGATCAAAAATATCCATATCTCTACTCAGAAACAATGATGAATCTTGGAACAATGCTGAGGATCAATGTGATTTTCTAGAGCTCGATTTCGAAAGTAGATGTTGTTGTGGACCCCTAACCCAAATGGAATCAGATTCAAATTTTGTGTAGAATGACGTGCCTAATCAAAATGTGGGTTGGGTCGATCCAGTTATAGGTGTTCCTGATCATGAACTAGCATAGGTAGCCATGAAGCTGGTCCATCATGCATAGATTTCCTAAACACTTGTGATGAATCTAAGTCAACCCCTTGAGGATGTAATTTTTGCACCTTATCCCATTAAGGTATTCCTCGAGAATGGTTCTGACATCCCAATAGAACCAAGTCCAGATTCTAGTGACTCAATTCCTATCCCTAACCTAGAATCTAGTTCCAAGCCTATTTAGGATGATCATGGGGCCCAAGGTGATGAGAATTAGATTTTAGATCTGAATTATGATTTCTAGTCTATATTTGATGATTATACCTCTCCAAACTCCTCAGAAGAATGAATTGATTTATCGAAAGTCACACTGATTTACGATACAGAATCAGAGGAGTTGGAAGAGTTGTGATTTGATTGGATCTATCCTAAGTGCCTAGAACCTGAGCTTATGACTAATAAGTGTTTAAGCGAATCCATCGTCGTTTAAGAAATGCCTCGTAGTATAGGACAAATGCACTCAAATCATTTAAATTTGTAACTCAAATTAAAAAAGAGCCCAAGGTCAAACACAGGGAACAAGTAATGGCAATTTAATCTCACCAATCACAATAAATATAAGCAATTATAATCAAAACTTGATTCAGAACAACTCAGAATGATATATAAATGAAATCAAGTATCTCAATACAAAAAGAATGGGTTAAAATGGTGATTTGAATCACCAATTAACCCTTCAAAGTTAAGCTCAAATATCTCAAATACATCAACATAATTATCAACCAATATTCTACGTCAACCAAGTTAAATGAACCAACAGTAGCTTCAAAACCAGCAGAACAGAGGCAAATGCCCCCTCTCTTCTTCCTTCCTTTGTGCCCTAAGAAAAAGAGGCAACCACAGGACAGAGGCGAAGGCCTCAGGATCAACTAAGTATAAAGAGTGCACAACAGAGGGAAAAACTCCCCCACTCTCTCTTTCCTCCTATTTATTTCTCTCAGAAACCTGGGTCTAGTCAGGTAATCGAGCAAGTAACCGAGCGTGAATAGGGTGCAGGAGTGCGGGCGTGTCGTAAGCGAGCAGTGGGTGCTCGAGTAAGCGGGTGAAGGTGCTGGGGACCCAACCCCCATGTCTTGGGTGAGGGGTCAAGGTGAGAAATCCAACTTATCCTGCTTACTCAGCTGCAAACTTAACGATGTGCGACTAAATGTCCCAAAGTCTTCTTCGCAAGTAGCTGGCAATTGATGGCTTTGATTGTTGTAGCGTGTCGAACGTCGGAGGACTACTCTATCGAAGCTGGTTTTGAGAACCTGTCGTTGTAGTTTGAATAGCGAAGAACTTGGGTTCAACAAATAAAATTTACACCGGAAAAGAAATCCCGGGTCGAACTCAGGGAGGCTACGTCGATCAAGATTCATAATTATATTCCTTTTGTGTTTTTGTTTAAAAAGTGGAGTAATTACAATGAAATGGAATCAATATAAACAATAAGAAGGAGAGAAAGCATTTACTTGATGTTGCAAAATGTTTGTACAACGAAGAAAGCAAGAAATTGCACTAGAAAGTAGGAAAACTATTACAACTAAAAAGTAGGAAAATTCAATTCTAGAAAGTAGGAAAAAGGAATGGGAGAGATAAGTTATCCTCCTCGATGATTGCTTGGAGGATGAGCCAGACGAGACAACAACTAGAAGATGAGGAATGAAGCAGGAAGAAGGAGGTCAAAGCAAGAGGAATAGGAACGAGGTAGCACGTTGTCATCGTCGCGGGATCCGCTTCCAAAATGGGGGTGAAAAATTGATTTTATCTCTTGAGGAGCATCCCGGGTGTGGGACAAGCTTCTCTTGAGCTTTGGAGAGGGAGAAAAGAGAAGGAAGGGATGACAAATTCGTATGGAGGGGGTCTCCTTTTATAGTTGCAAGGAGTGGGGGCATTTTGAACATTACAATTTGAAAAAATTAATTCAGGACCTTTAGTGATGGATAAATCCGTCACTGAAGGCCTGAACGTGGCCTTCATGCCCGTCGCTCACGTGCCTCCTCGCCTCTGCGTCCTTCAACGAACGCGCACGTCTGTGCGCTCACAGCCATCTGATCAAGGGATCGAACAGCTTAAGATTGCCTACGCTTGCACCGCACACCCACATGCGATCACACGTCAGCGTCGCACGTCTGATCGCACGTGGGAACTATCGATCGCTCAGCGCCATCCGATCCTCATCGCGCGGCCCCACTCGCTCACGCTCCCACTCGCCCTCTCTTCAATTTGAGGCGCAGTGGGCTTAAACACACGCTGCTCCTCGCGAAGGCACTCAACCAACGCGCTGCGGGCAGCTTTGTGTCGCGCGGTTGTTTTGTGCGTGCAGGCGTACAGCCATTGGATGGGCATCCAACGGTGGAGAAGCATCGATTAGATGAAGAGGAAAGATAAAGGTAGGTCCTTGGGGCTGGTTGGGCAGCTGAGATGGTGCCATGTGGCACCATCTTAGCCGTCCATCTTCTGAGTATTGTAGACGGTGACACGGGTATCGGATTGGATCGATTTTCATGCTGTTAGGCTGCAATTGTCGATCTGAATCCATCTGTGTGGTTGGATTTGTCGTCTGAGGTGCAAATTAACACCATCTTGGCCCTTGGTCTTTTGGGTTCCTCGGTCTCTATCTAGTGCTACGGTTGTCCGATTAGGGTGATCTTGGAGTCATTGAACTCCAATCATTGCTCTGATCAGATCCGTATGGTTGGATCTTTAATCCGAGGCCCCAATAAAAAGTTGCCTTGTCCCTGAGCATAAAAAGGAGACAATTACTATACAATTTATACAACTTGATCTAAATGCATGATTATGCATGTTGACTATTTACAATGTATGATACTAATGTGACATTAAGAACATGCATTAATAGATATTTTAAGTTAATCAGATGTATGCACATCACACCCCCATGCCTATCTTTTGCTAGTCCCTAGCAAAAACTACATGCTATTTATAAAAGAATTAGGTTGGATTACTTGGGCATAAGTTATTTTCAACATTAAGAAATTTTTTTACTCAGGATCTAAACTTTCAAAGACACAACAGCGCCCGAGTATCTGTCAAAATGCAGACCGCCTCAAGCCCTCACCTTATTCAAAGAAAATTTTCTTTTTCTCTTTTTCTTCTTTTCTAATTTTTTTGGATTTTTGAGTTTAGGGTTAAAGAGTGGCTTTCTACGACCATTCAACCCACCTAAGATTTGATGAAAACCCTAAGTTCTAAGAATCTTATTGTGAATGTGATAGACTCGTTGATCAGCAATTAGAATGAACTTTGGGTTTCTACACCTCTAGGTGACCTTAAAAAGAGAGTTCTGCCGAAAGGTGTATCTTTATGATCGGTAGCTTTCTCCATACTTTTATTTTTATGGGGTCAATACAAGGGTGAATCCAGTGTATATCTCCCTGGCTTATTCTACTTCTCTACTTCTTCCTAAGTATTTTGGGAATTTTTAGTGCATTTCTTGAGTTAGGTTCTGGACAACTAGTCGATGAGCTGTTACTACAGACAACTTGCCAGCCATACTCTTGTGGCGAAGTGTGGCTTATTCCTTTTGTTTTCTTTTTTCTTTTTCTTTTCTTTTTAACCTTTTTCCTTTTTATCAATAGGTGGCTTCCCTGGCTTAAGATTTATCTAAAGGCAGCAAGAAGAGAATGATCCAATGATTGGGCTCTGAACAACCTACCTATGGATTGTTACTCACGATAACTTGCCAGCCATATCACCCTAGAAGGTTCATTAGCTACCCAATTTTCATTAAAATCGCCGATCAACAAGTTAGTGAAAAGATAGTGTGTAGATGCTTTAGACTTATCAGAGGATGGATTGATAAGTCACGTACTTATCACCCAAACTTACTCAAATTAAAATATAATTCAGGTTGGCGAGGACTCAAAAAGTAAATCCACATTTTAGTGGATACCTGGGTTGATTAAGCCCAAAGACCTGAAGGGTCTTAGTGTTCAGATCCTAATGTAATATTTCCTAAGATCTAAAAGTCCTAATGTCCAAGTATTCCTTCCTAATTCATTTTTTTATGTATATATAAGAAGAAAAATAAAATTTACAAGAATTTCACAAAGCTGACAAAATGATTCAAAATGAATCCACCCCCCATGCCTAGTGATGCAATGTCCACATTGAGAAAAAGAGACATGAAAGGAAGGGTAGAGTATGGAAGATATCACCTGAATATGAAGCTCGGGTCAGATCTGAGTCATATGTACAACTGTTGAGTTTAATGTCGTCAGCTAGGCAAAGTCCAGCCAAAGAAGTCACAACATGGCTAGAGCAACCAGACAGGTTCTGGAAGAGTACGGTCAATAACAAGCTTCAGACGTTGACCGTTGACTTTGAATGAATTACCCGTCTTCGGGTCAAAGATCTAAGCAGCTCCATTTGGAACAATCTAGTTGCTAATGAACAAGTCGTTCCATTTTGACCTAAGTTTGTCGAGAAAGAGCTTAAGTCGAGAATCGAATAACCAGACCTTTTGGTTCGGCTCAAAGCTCTTGCGGGAAATCAATTGGTCATGTAAAGCTTTGGTCCGAGCCTTATAGATCTTGGCATTCTCATATGCATCAATTCTAAGCTCCTCCAACTCAGATAGTTGGAGTTTCCTAGTCATTCTGGCTAAACTCAGATCTAGATTGCACTGCTTGATTGCCCAGAATGTCCTATGTTCAATCTCTATGGGTAAATGGCATGCCTTTCCATACACCAGACAAAATGGAGACATGCTGATGGGCATTTTATACACCGTACGGTGGGCCCAAAGAGTGTCCTTGAGCTTTTGAGTCTAGTCTTTACGATCAGGCCTAACTATTTTCTACAGAATATTCTTGATCTTCCAATTGGAGATCTCAGCCTGTCCATTTGTCTGGGGATGATAAGGTGTGGAGATTCGGTGATTAACCCCATATTTAGCCAGCAAATTACGGAACTGGGCATTAGTGAAATGAGTGCCACCATCACTGATGATGGCCCTCAGAATCCCAAACCTACTGAAGATGTTCTTCTTGACAAAATCAATGACCACCTTGTGGTTGTTGGTTCGGGTGGGAATCGCCTCAATCCATTTGGACACGTAATCAATAGTGACGAGCATGTACTAATGTCCAAATGAAGGGAGGAAGGGTCCCATGAAATCGATGCCCCAAATGTCGAAGATTTTGATAGGAAGAATTGGGTTTAGGGGCATCATATATCTCTTAGTTATTCTCCCGAGTGCCTGGCATCGGGAACACGACCTTGAGAAATCCTGGGCATCCTTGAATAAAGACGGCCAATAGAATCCAGATTACAAAATTTTTGCAGTCGTCTTTTTCCCGGAGAAGTGTCCACCACACGCAAATGCATGGCAGAACTCGAGTATATTATTGAATTCATTCTCTGGAACACATCGGCGAATAATCTAATTAGAGTAGATGCGGTACAGTTCAGGGTCCCCCCAGAAGTAATATTTGGCCTCATATTTGAGTCTATCCCATTGTTGCTTGGTCCAATCCTGGGGGATTTGACCAACGGCCAAATAATTAACAATGTCAGCAAACCATGGGGTTTGGATGCCTGAAACTGTAAGGATGGTTTTGTCTAGAAAAGTATCAGCAATCAGGATGTCCGGACGAGAAGAATCACTCAGAAGTCTTAACAAATGATCTGCCACCACATTCTGTACCCTAGATTTATCCTTGATTTCAAGATCAAATTCTTGAAGCAGAAGAATCCAAAGAATAAGCCAGGGTTTGGCATCCATTTTGGCCAAGAGATGTCTCAAGGCCGAGTGGTTGATATAAATAATGACATGAGACCCTAAGAGATAAGCCCTGAATTTCTCCAAAGCAAATACTATGGCTAGTAATTCCTTCTCAATAACAGTGTAATTTCTCTAGGCCTCATCTAGAGTTTTACTAGCGTAGTAGATGACAGAGGGCTTCCTATCAACTTTCTGACCCAAAACAGCCCTGACCACGTAATTAGAAGCGTCGGTCATGTTCTCAAAAGGGGCTATCTAAACTTGTGGTTGCAATGCCGGAGCACAAGTGACTACCATTTTAAGAAAATCAAATGCCTTATGGCATGATTCGTTAAAATCAATCGGCGTTTCTTTGGCGAGAAGATTGCTCAGAGGATGAGTAACCTTCGAAAAGTCCTTAATGAATCTCCTGCAGAATCCCACGTGACCAAGAAATGATCGAATTTGTTTAACAGATGTGGGAGGAGGAAGTTTAGTGATAGCATCAACCTTAGCTTTATCCACTTCAATTCCTCGTTTAGAGATTACATGACCCAAGACGATGCCTTCTTGTGTCATGAAATGACTCTTTTCCCAGCTAAGGACCAATCTTGTTTTGATGCATCGTTTAAGAATCATTTCAAGATTAGCTAGACAAGACTCAAACGATTCTCCAAAAATAGAGAAATCGTCCATGAAGACTTCCATAAACTCTCCCACCATATCAGAGAATATAGCCATCATACACCTTTGAAAAGTCGTAGGTGCATTGCATAAGTCGAATGGCATTCTACGGGAAGCAAAGGTCCCGTAGGGATAGGTGAAAGTAGTTTTTTCCTGATCCTCGGGATGGATAGGCACTTGGTTGTATCCCGAGTAGCCATAAAAAAACAGAAGTACTTTTGCCTGGCTAATCTTTCTACGATTTGATCAATGAAAGGTAGAGGGAAATGATCCTTTTTCGTGGCTGTATTCAGCTTCCTATAATCGATGCAAACCCTCTAAGAGGAAGCTGAACGAGTTGTGACTGATTTTCCATTCTCATTAGTCACAATGATAATCCTGGCTTTCTTGGGAACAATCTGCACGAGACTTACCCAAGGACTATCAGAGATCGGATAAATGATTCCTGCATCGAGCCACTTACTAATCTCCTTCTTGACCACTTCTCACATATTTGGATTTAATCTCCTCTACATCTAGCGAGAAGGGTGGGATCCACCTTCCAAAAATATTCTATGATTGCAATAAGATGGATCGATCCCCCTAAGGTCATGAATGGTCCAACCAATTACCTCCTTATGTTCCTTCAGGACATTAATCAGTTTAATCTCCTGCTCCTTTGTTAATTTAGCATTGATAATCACAGAGAGCGTCTTGTGTGGTCCTAAAAATTGATATTTCAGATTCTTAGGTGATGAGAGCCTCATCGTGAGCCCTAACTAGCTCATTTTGACCTGAGAAAGTAAACAAAAGCTCCTCCATAACCTAAAGGAAGACCTAAGTCAAGGGTTTACTGTTCGGAGAAGGAAACATGAATTAAAGGGTAAAACTATAATTTTACAATTGCAGTGCATCAACAGTATTTCTCAAGGGTTAAACATAGGTCAATTAGACTTAATAAGAGGAAAAGTGGGATAGTTCAGTCAGAAAAGGGTTATTATGAGATTTAAGAATTAAATGACCTTCTGTAATCCTAAAACAAATCCACTTAATTCAACAAGGTTTCGATCTAGATAAAAATCAAATAAACACTCTAAAATTCATAGAAAAATATCCCTAGAGTTTAAAACCTTCAATTTGGCCTTTGGAACCTATTTTGACCTAGATTAGGGTCCTAGTTCAGTATTTAACCTAATTTGGGTTTTTATGCAAAATGTCCAGCCAAACGTGGTCGAACCTAAAACCGAACTTCATCATTGGATTGCTTAGATACAAATTAGATTTGTACCAAAATTTAGGCCTAAGGGAAGGTCATCTTGACCTACTTTGCAAAATGGTCCACCCAATTACATTCTGGCCCCTAACTTTTGACAACCCTTGCACAAAGCCCCCTAACTTCCTCACCACCCTTACATTCAGGTCCCTCCACCATCACAGCGGAGGAATCCCACTCCAGCGAGGATTTGAGGCTGATATCTCGAATCCTCAGAGATCTCCCAAATTTGGAAGGGAGATTCTTTAAGGATTTCTCCATCGTCTGAACAAGATCTCCAGATCAAATTTACACGCAATCTCTCATGCGAAGGCTCGAGAGATTTGGGTGTCCTACGCACCTTCTTTTTCTGGCGAGGATTTTGCACTGGTAGGCTTGCCCTCCAAGGACAAGGGGCTCGACCAGCAGGTATAAAAGGACCCCCGATCCTTTGTGCATCTTCCAAGCTTGATTTGGCCGCCGATACCCTTTCAATTTCCTCCCTCCTCATCTCCGGTCAAAATGCCTGCAAGCTCTGGTGACCTCCCCTTCCTCCTCTTGTCGCTCTGCCACCATACCAATGGCAGGGTTAGCTTCGTCCTGTTCCTCCGCATTGCGCTGCACCAGCGCACGCCTCTCCGACCTCCTCCTCATCGCCGTCATCTCCACCATAGGGTTGTCTTCCCCGATGATGGTACATACGCACCGCTCGTCCCCTCTGCCTCCCTTTCATCCCAACACCCACAGATAAGTTTCTCTCTTCCCACTCTTCAATTTCCCTCATTTTATTTCATAAACCGCCCCTTGACTGCCACTTTCCACCTTCATCTTCCTCATCTTTGGCTGACCTCCAATGAGATGCATCCATCACTTCGCACCTCCACATGTCTCGCCACCAACCTTTTCACCTCTGCCATCAATCATTGATCACTTTCTGCCCATCCATTGACCACCACATATGCTCCACACTTCCACCGAACAAACCCACACACATGGTCACAGTCTGACCTAGGCACGCATGCTTAGGCCGTTTTGAGCCACGCTGATCCCTGCCTCACCTTCGTCATGATACGACGAAGCTTTCCCTGTTGTTTGACAGGGCTGCCAGGCCGTCTTTGTATCGTGCAGGGTTGAGCCTTCGTCCGCCATTAATGCACAAGCAAGCTTGCTTGCTTCAGAGCTCCAAGCCGTGCACTCCAGGCTTCTGGACTCCAGGCTATGCACGTTGAGAGTGTGAGTGTATCCAGCCTGAGAGCAGTCGTTGCAAGGCTTTCAGCTACTCCAATTGAGTGAAGATCTCCTCCTACGGGCGCCAGCAGAAGCGGGTGGGACATTTAGTCCCACCTCGTAAACTTAGGGGTGAGTGGTGTGATATATATTGAATTTGTGTCTTCAGCTCATTGCCTCCAGTACAGAGGGGTGAGGTCCCTCGCCCTCACTTGCTCACACCTCGTCCGCAACCTACCCCCACAGACCTGGCACCCGACCCGATTACCTAAACCTAGCACTCCTCGCGCATCACACCCACGCCAATGTTCCTGGACTCGGGTGCGCACCCAACCCGATTACCCATCTCTGGGAGAGCGTACCGAAGAGAGAAATATAGAGAGACGCAGGGAGGGTAGGGAATAGGTTTTGCTTCATGGTGCTGTGCAGGAAAGAAGAAGAGGCTAAGGAAAGAAGCGGAGTAGCATTGGAAGAGAAGAAGAAGAAGAAGGTAGCGGCTGAAGGTAAAGGTTGAAGGAAGGACTTAGCAAGGAAAAAGAAGTAAAGAAAAACACTATAGCAGAGGAGTGACAGAGGAAAAGCAGAAGAAGAAGAAGAAGAAGAAGAAGAAGAAGAAGAAGAAGCTAGCTAGTGAAGGAAGAAGAAAGAGAGAAGCAAGGACTTAGTCGCAGAAGAAGAAAGAAGAGAAAGAAGAAAGAGAGAAGTAGGAGCAGCCAAGCAGAAGAAGAAGAAGAAGAAGACAAGGAAAGACAAAGAAGAAAAGAAGAAGAAGCCAAAGAATAAGGCAAAAGAAGCACAACCGCAAAACAAAGAGAGAGAAAGAAGAGAAGAGAGAAAGAGAAAACAAAAATTAGAAAGAGAAGGCCAAAAATCACAATTCAAGTACTGTAACAAGACTTTTTAAGACATCTAATTTTTTAGCATTATTTCTACATTGACATTACTCCTCAATTTTGGTTGAAGTAGTTATTACTTTTTATTAAATTGAGAGTTGTGCTCTTAAGCTTTGCAATACCCAATTGCTCCCTGTGTTCGACCTCGGATACCTTGGTTTTCGAGTTATAAATTCTTATTTGTTTTCACGGTGATTTCATCTATATTACAACGTGACATCTTTTAAAACACGATTTCACCTCATCAACATTTTGGTGCCGTTGCCGGGGAGCAACGGGCATTGTAGAAGCTTTGATCACAACTTCTGATTCAATACTGACTTAATCTCTCTTTTGTTGTGTTTGTCTCAGGGAAAATCAAAAAAGAAAAGCAGTCGCACAACAACTACACCAAGGAACAGGTAACTTTCATTAGCCCTCTCTTAATCCTCTCAAAGTCTGAGAAGGAAAAAAACAAAGGAAAATCAATCTAGGGCTACCTGCTTCCATATTTAGTAATTCACCAAAGTTTCCTGATTTTCATTTCAACACATTTTGAATTGCACATCCAATTAAGGTAACTAGGTCTAAAACCTTCTTGATTGAGCCCTAGATACCAATTTTTGAGGCAACTAAATTGGACCAACTAGAGCCAACCTAAGGATTGCAAAGCTAGGGTTTTTAGAGACACATCTTCTCTTAAGCAAAGAAGCAAAAATTTCAAAAAGAGGTGTGCTAGGCCTTGTTTGGAAAGATCTATACAAGAGAAACCCTAAGCAAATTAGGCTCTTAATCCATTTGAACCCTAAAAGAAAGGACCTAAAAGCTCTCAAAGGAACAAAGAGGTGAAGTTGATTCTTTAGGTCAACCAACCTTAAAATTAGGTCACTTTTTGCATTCAAAAGGCCTAAAGTTCAACTGGAACCCTAAGCACCTTGATCTTAATTAAACAAAGGTAGACTTAAGAGGTCAAGGTCCTCATTCTGGTCTACCTGGAATCTCAATGACAAGAGAGGTCAGGTGGGGGAAACCCTGTAACTCGTGGGGACGCTCTACCGTGTAGGGGTCTTTGCGGGACTCTCCTTCTCTAGCTGCCCAAGTACTTCTAAAGTGAATGACCTTTCTGACTAAGAGGTATCATCCGCCCCAAACCTCTATAGTCACCCAATAATTTTTTAGTGTCTCGATTGGGTCCAACACCTTCTGATCTCACCAAATCCTTCGGTGCATGTTTGGTAGGAGGTCCTTATGACCATCCTTAAGACCTCCTTTAGAAATTCATTCTCGCCTAGGCCAAGCCTCGACACCCTTGTTTGTGCAGCAACCCCACCACATAGATCTTTCATCTAATTCAGAACCAAGTTCTCCTTCCATCATGGCACAACCCACTGAAGAAGAGAACAACCTTCAGCACTAGCTTCAGTGCCTAAATGATCTCTTCCAAAACTTTGTAAACCCACCGCAGCATCCTATGATGCGAGATCACTATAATCCCGCTGCGATGGCAATCGAGCCTCGAGTCTGAATCCTAGTTGGAGGTCCTAATTCTGAACTCAAGCCCAACATGATTCATGCATACCAAAATTCCATGGGCTTAACTCCGAGGATCCATTCCAGCACATTAAACAGCTCAAGCATTTGGCCCAGACCTTCAGGTTAGATGCACAAAATTGGGATATTCTCTCATGAAAATGTTTTCTTTCTCCCTCATGGACAAGGCTGCTCATTGGTATCAAACTCAGACTTGTCCGATCAACACATGGGATGAACTTCAGTCTGAATTTTTGAAGTTCTTTCCCGTTGGTCGAACAAATGCCTTGCACCACCAGATCACTCATTTCACCCAACAGACGAGAGAACCTCTTCATGAAGCATGGGACCGATTCTTAGATCTCATGCAAAAGTACCCCCATCACGGAGTTCCTAAATGGGAACAAGTCCAGTCTTTTTACCAAGGACTCTGTGAAGACATTCGATTATTCATCAATGCAACCTATGAAGGAAACATCATGCGTCAACATGAGGACACGGTGTGGGAGATTCTCGAAAATATGTGTAAGAACTCCATCAATAATGACTCCATGGGCTTATTCGACCGGACGAATGCCCACGCAGCAATGAATCTTAGGGGAGCACATGAGACACAGGACCTGTCTACATCCGTCGACATGGAACTGATGGCCAACCGATTGGACAAGGTCTCTATCATAAAGAAGAAGGTGGATGAGCTGACTTGGCATCTACAGCGAGCCACCTCTGCGCAGAACTCTTTTGCACGGCCACCTCTTGTGAGGGAAACTGTGCAGAACATCTATGACCAATCTTCTAAGGGGATGGACCCGGATCCACCTCCATCTAACTCTTGGACCGGAAGGACCTCCGATCCACTCTATTCTAGTTGGGGGAACTCTGAACCCTCATATTCTGACTTTCTTGAGGCTCCTTAAACCTGCGAGGGCCTCAATGCCATTTAGAATGGCCCATTCCCCAATACCTACAACCCTGGATGGTGAAATCATCCCAACTTCCAGTGGACAGGAAATTCTCAGACTCAAAGACCACCTTATCAACCCCATCCACAAGCTCCTCGTCCATATCAGCCGCCTCAGCCTTGGCCCAATCCCACCTATCAATCTGGGCCAAACCAGGATCAAATGACTCTTATCCTTCAAGCATTGGCTAACATTCAAAAGATGAATGCGGCAATGCAAAAATAGCACAAGGATGAGATCACAGAGGTTCGCAATCAACTAGCCCAAATGGCAAATTCCTGCCAACCTGGCACCCTCCCTTCGCAACCTCTGCCAAACCCAAATAACGTGCCGACCCAGAGGTGGGTTATGAACCCAAATTTAGGCCACGTACATATGATTTATCAGGACTTTTCTGTTCCATCACCAGACGGGATGGAAGCTTTGACATCTTATGCGGGATTTCAGCAGCAACCACCCATCTTACCAAACCCAAAGGAAAATCAGGGAGGATTAAACTCCGTAACAACTCGTAGTGGTAAAGCAACCCAAGACCCACATTATCCAAACCACTCTAAGCCTGGTAGTAGCCCAAGCCCTAGGATAGTTATCTAGGATACCCCTACCCCAAATAAAGAACCTAGACCTATTCTAGAGGAACCGACTAGGGTTCCATTTCCTGAGGCCTTGACCAAAGGAAAAAAGATAACCAAACCCGTGGCGCTGAAGGAGGATCTGGTCAAGCTCTTTGAATATGTTCAGATAAACATCCCCTTGATGGATGCAATCTGCCATGTACCAACTTACGCAAGATTCCTGAAAGACGTGTGTACACCCAAGCGTAAGTTGCGAGCCAAAAGTGGGAATCCAATTGTACTATCAGAGCAAGCTAGCTCTGTAATCTTGAGTAAACTCCCACCTAAGGCTAAAGACCTAGGAACTCCCTTGATTTCATGTAAAATTGGTGAAACCCAATTTGATAGAGCTTTGCTAGACCTAGGTGCCTCCATAAACCTAATACCTACATCCCTCCTTGACCACCTAGAAGAGTCCGAACTTAAATCGACTGAGGTGACATTGCAATTAGCTGATCGATACATCAAGTCACTTAAAGGAATACTCGAGGATGTCATTGTTAGGGTGCAGGATTTCTACTTCCCAGTGGATTTCATAGTTCTGGATATGGATGCACCTGAGAACATAAGGGATACTCCAATTATATTAGGGAGACTTTCTTTTGGCCACTGCTAGGGCCAACATAAACTGTGAGGAGGGCCAAATAGAATTAAAATTTGGGAATCAAACTCTGAAGATTGACATCTTTAAGGCCTAACAAGGGATTAATTGCGAGGTTATAGAGCAAATATGTGATATCAAAGCCATGGTTGATGAATCGCATGTTGAGGACAACCTGATTATCCCCAATCAACCACTAGAAGATCAAAACCTGCAAATAGAGGAGTATGATCCTGATCTAGACACACCCATAACTTTGACCCTTATTCCTGATACAGACCTCGAACCACCCGCTGCTGCTGATAATCCTGTCATGGAACACAAACCCCTTCCCGAGCATCTGAAGTACGTCCTTTTGGGTTCCAATTAGATGTTTCCTGTGATTATCAACTCCTGACTCACACCTGCCTAGGAATCCTGTCTAATTACTATTCTCTAGCAACATCGTAGAGCCATTAGATGGACTCTAGATGACTTGACTGGCATAAGCCCCTCGTATTGCACACATCGAATCTACACAAAAGAGGGCGCATGACCTTCACGAGAGATGCAGAGATGTTTAAACCCTAACCTGTAGGAGGTCGTGAAAAAGGAGATCATTAAGTGGTTAGATGCAGGGATCATTTACCCGATCTTCGATAGTCACTGGGTGAGTCCAATCCAGGTTGTGCCTAAGAAGGCTGGACTCACCATCATTACGACTGAAATCGGAGAGGTCATACCTACCCGAATAGCTAACTCATGGAGAGTCTGCATTGATTACAGAAGATTCAATTCCTCCACGAAGAAGGACCATTTCCCACTTCTGTTTATGGATCAGATCCTCGAGAAACTAGTGGGAAATAGGTTCTTATACTTTCTTGATGAGTACTCTAATTACAACCAGGTGGCAATCCATCTAGAGGACCAAGAAAAGACCACGTTCACCTGCCCCTTCGAGACGTACGCATTTCGAAGGATGCCTTTCAGTCTCTGCAATGCACCCACGACCTTTCAGCTGTGCATGCTTGTCATATTCTCAGATATGGTAGGTGATTATCTGGAAGTCTTCATGGATGACTTTTCAGTTTTCGGAGCATCATTTGACGATTGCCTCCAGCACTTGGTCCAAATACTCAGGAGGTGCATCGATGTGAATTTGGTTCTTTCCTGGGAAAAGAGCCATTTCATGGTGCCTGAGGGAATCATCCTGGGACATCTAATTTTGGAGAAAGGCATCCAAGTCTATCGAGCCAAGGTTAACTTGATTTCCAAACTCCCTATACCTAGTTTGATCAAGGACATCCGATCTTTTCTGGGGCACGTCGATTTTTACCATCGATTTATCCCTGATTTCTCAAAAATCGCACGCCCCTTGACTATTCTTCTCTCCAAGGATGTGCCTTTCGAAATGTCCAAGGAATGCACTCAAGCATTTGAGATCCTTCGTGACCGAGTTACCCAAGCCCCGATCCTACAGTCCCCTAATTGGTCTCAACCCTTTGAGATCATGTGCAATGCATCTGACTTCACTGTAGGAGCGATTTTGGGGCAGAAAATTGATGGGGAACCCGTGGTCATTTACTACGCTAGCAAAACACTAGACGAGGATCAACATAACTACACAGTTACTGAGAAAGAGCTGCTGGCTATAGTATTTGCCCTAGGAAAATTCAGATCATACCTCCTGGGTTCCCATGTTATCATCTACTCAGATCACACAACTGTGAGGCATCTCCTTGCAAAGAAGGATGTGAAACCTCGATTAATCCGATGGATCTTGCTGTTGCAAGAATTTGACCTCGAGATTCGTGACTAAGCGAGAAAATAGAACATGGTAGCTGATCACTTGTCCCACCTTCCTTCTGAGATCATTGACCCTTCCGGACCCATCACAAAACACTTTCCTGATGAGCACCTCCTGATTATCGATACAAGGCTTCCATGGTTCGCAGACATAGTGAACTACTTGGCATCACATCAGATCCCATCCGATTGGCCAAAGGCCAAGAAGGACAAATTGCGTTCTGATACCAAGTATTACCTATGGGAAGACTCGTATCTATTCCGCATTGGTGCTGATTAAATAATTCGACGATGTGTCGCGGAAGCAGAAATCAAAGACATACTCTCCTTCTGCCATGACCAGGCATGCAGTGGACATTTTTCAGGACACAAAACCGCATCAAAAGTCCTCCAGTGTGGCTTTTACTGGCCCACAATTTTCAAGGATGCATACGATCACTGTAAGGCATGTACCCGTTACTAGACCTTGGGCAACATGAGCCATCGAGACATGATGCCTTTACAGCCGATCCTGGTATGAGATATTTTTGACATTTGTGGGATTGATTTTATGGGACCCTTCCTTATCTCAGATGGCTTCGAATGCATCTTACTCGCTGTTGACTATGTGTCCAAGTGGATCGAAGTCATTCCGACCCGGACCAATGATCACAAGGTTGTTATCAAATTCATTCATCAAAACATCTTCTCAAGGTTCGGGATTCCACAAGCAATAATTTCTGACGGAGGGACCCATTTCACAAACACTCAGTTCAGGTCACTGATGACCAAATATGGGGTGTCGCATCGAATCTCTACTCCTTACCACCCCCAAACTAAGGGTCTAGCTAGCTATCAAACTGAGAGATCAAGAAAATCCTCCAGGTTACTATTTGACCTGGCAGGAAGGATTGGTCGTCCCGACTTCCGAAAACATTGTCGGCTTATAGCACCGCCCACATGACCCAATTAGGTATGTCTCCCTTAAGACTGGTGTATGGGAAGGCATGTCACCTCCCCGTCGAATTGGAGCATAAAGCCTATTGGGCAGTACGAAATTGCAACTTAGATCTTTCTAAGGATGGAACCCATAGAAGGTACAATTTAACAAGATCGATGAATTACACCACGACGCATATGAAAACTTGCGAATTTACAAAGAATGGGCTAAAGCCTTTCACGACAAACACATTTCCAGAAAGATCTTTCATCTTGGTCAAAAGGTTCTACTCTTTGATGCCCGACTCAAATTATTCCCAGGAAAGCTACAATCTAAGTGGATCGGACCCTACCTAGTTCGACGAATATTTGGAAATGGAGCCGTTGAGATTAGTCCACTCAGCCATGATTCCGAACCCTTTGTCGTGAACGGTCAAAGACTCAAACCATTCATTGACATGACCAATACATATTTGGCTGAGTCATACTTTATCCTCTATTCTCCCTAAACTCATTGCGCCCAGCCGATGGTGTAAAACTCAGCGCTTAACGGGAGGCAACCCGTCATTCTCTGAAAAAACCTGAAGCCTTTCCTAACATTTCCATGCTGAATTCATATTGCACTTTAGGGTTCAATCATTAGCACAGCCGAATCCACCTCAGGTACCTATACCCGAGTCTAGAAATCGTTCGCAACAGTCACCTCAACCCGTCTGCTCACCCAACACTTGTCCTAATGAATGAACTAAGCTGAATTCGAACCCACCTAATTTACAATGGGGACATTGCAAATCGCAGGCATGGGGGGGTATGAAAGTGCAAAATGTTAGGAAAACTCATATCAAGAAAAGGTTTCAACAAAAAAAAAGTCACATATCACCAAAAACACAAAAAATTGAAAATTTCGGAAAAAGAACAAAAAAAAAACTGAGGAAGGGAGAGAGAAAAAATTTATGGGGTATACAAAATATGAGGAGGAAAAGAGCAAAATACCAAAAAGGAGCACAAAATGAAAAAAAAAAGAATTGTCATTAGTAAAAGATTAAGGGATTAACTGAAGTTCTAGACCACATTAAGAAAAGAGAAAAACGAGAAAAAAAGTGCTAAGGAGACAAAAGAGATTAGTAGGAATGCTAACTTTAGGCCCTTTGGGCTAGACTCTTAGGCTTAAAAATTCAAGTACCCGCTAAAATCTAAATACTTCTCAAGAGGTTGGGGAAAATGCGAAGCTTAAGTATTAGGTCTAAGGCTTAGGGAGTATTTGGCCTTGTTAACTGACCTTCAATTTGCAGGATTCGGTAACCTAAGCTCCTCAATTCACACACAGTCTAGTTCAGTGCACATAACTATCAAAATCATGCAAAAGCATTTTGAATTGAAAAAGTTACCTAGATTAGGAGCGGCCGATCAACACAAGTTGATTTGGACAAGTTCCCGACGTGGAGAAGCGAGAAAATTCCCCTCGAAGATGCGTAACAACATATCATCTCCTCAGTGCTTGTCTCTTAGGATATTTAAATATCCTACCGGGGGCATGTAAGCACTCTGTTGGTCCAGATACCATAGGTGTCATTATCACAAAATGTCGATTGCCAGGGTGAGGATTCAGCCACGGAACACCATGGGCGGGATTATCTTGAAATCTTGAAAGGCCGGGTTCTGGGGGTTGCCATGGGAGGTGTTATCATGAAGCATTGATTGCCAGGGACCCTTGAGAATTGATGATGGGAACGAGGAATCCGATACAAATGATGTTGAGAAGCCAATCTGAAGCTAGAAATAAAAAGAAAAAGAGAGGGAAAACTCTCCAAATATATATATATCTATCTATACATATATCTATCTATACATATACTTATATATATATATATACATATATATATATACACATATATATACACATATATAACTACATATATATACCTATATATTTATAACCATATATATATACATATATATATTTTTTCACATTACTTACCATACGTGGTATCGCGGGAATATCTGCACCAGTTGTTGATATTCCCCAATACATGCGTACAAAAAGCGTGGTCACACTCATCTTCCATCAATCCACCTTACACTCCACGTGGCACCCCGTCCTGTGGTTACGTCTTTCTAGATGACGACCGACTCAACACTGTGCTACACTCCATCTCCGCCTCCACTCCCACCCCTTTATACATATATAGTATATACATATATATATATACTATAGTTACTTTACTTCTGCTTCTCTTTCCTGCCAATAAAAAGATTAAAAAAATATATAAAAGAGAAAAGATAATCCTTGACTTGCAGGTACTCCGTCTTGAGAATAGCAAGACCTGTTTTGGAACCCTGATTTGGCTCAAAGCCAAGAACCTAATTTTGAGGGTGTGCCTCAAGGACAAGAATTATCAAAAAAAAAAAATCTAAATAGAAAAACACCAAAAACACAATAAACGAATGGAAGAGATTCGTTGTAGGACAGGCGTAGAAACTTGACTTCTAACCCCACTTCCCTGAGTTCGACCCTGGGCCTAAAAGTGACCAAGATAAAATCAAGTAGGCTAGGTAAAAAAATTTTGTAAAGAGATGGTTAGGCTCGATTTAGGTTAACCACTATACACACTTCAACGATAAAATCACCATATTAACACACCTATCCGGGTCCCAACCACAATCTTTCTGGCGCCGTTGCCGAGGAAGTGCGCCTTCAAGTAACTTTCTATTCCATTCCTTTCATTTTTTTTTCTCTTCTCTCTTCACGGGTGTTTTTGTTTTTGGTGTGCGGGTAAGCCTGTTGCAAGGAGAAGGTAGGCAGACGAAGTCAGAGACGTGAGCCGATCCAAGGTGGGAACGAGAGCGTGAAGACGCCAACACCACACTGGAGTTTCGCACACGTGACTGAACAAGTAGGTCTTTCTTTCTTAGCAACCTAGGTTAACTTGTCACCTTAATAAAAAAAAACCAAAAAGAAAAAAAAACTAAAAAACTAGAAAAACTTCTTGGGATCTCTTGGTGAAAGTGGATTAAAATTCACTTGTTTGATTGATTGCCTTTACTCCCACCACCCCGGGATTTCCCGCCTTACTTCGCATAGCGAAAATCCAAGAATCTTGATTCTTGAATTTTTCACCGTGTGAAGTATTCTTTGAGGCAAACATAAAAAGATTGATTGCACCCCTCTTTGCCTCACTTATCTGCAAATTCGGGATCACATTTTTGGTGGGGAGACTTGGAATTGAGTTGATTCCAACCCCACCACGTCTTTTCAACTTGCCTAAGATTCGATCCTGAATACTTCAACCCCAACAAATTGATTTTCATTATCTTTCGGTTGAGCCTTGTGTGGAAATCATTTTTGGTGATTGGGAGCACTTGAAATGAAGTGCTTTGGCTCCCTTTCACACTAATCTAAAACTGATTCGTGCATCCTCACATAGAAATCTCCATCTAGGGAAGCCCATTGCATTTTAGCATGCATTAACCAACTGACATTGAAGAAGGGTTTGTTGGGCTTAAAAGAAAACTTGTATTCTCTCAAAACCCAGAGATTGGTTGAATTGGTATTTCAGCGAAATCCTAAAATCCATACTACTTAAGGTTGAATTCTAAAAACCATTCGCCAATTAAAACTTCAATTTTGGGAGATTTCCCTATTGCATGCTTGTTTTACACACTAAAAAAATCAATCACTTGGGCATTACCCATAAACAACGCCCTTCACATTCCAAAAGCACTTGATCCTAAGCCTCTAACTAAAATTGGTAGTAACTTGACCCTTATTAAGGATTGGAGGTCTAACTACCTGCGTGTAGCGTCTACGTGCTGGTGAGGGTTCCCGCGTGCTATCGGGTGTCTAAGACTGGGGCAAACGGCCTTTCAATCTGGCCCGGTGGTTCCACGGTGCTCGCATTCGGTTCCGTAGTTCGTGATAGTAGGTAACTTAGATCTTTAGGTCTAAGGGCACGCTGTAGAGGTTAGGAATTTGATTGTATTGATTTGTCATCAAGTGTACCTTTGCATTGTCATTTCTCTCATCTTTTTTCCCTTCTTATCTCCCCAATTCTTCTTGCGGTAGTGCATGTTTGGGAGGAGGTCACAAAACCTTGAACTATTTGAATTGCCTAATAAATTTAGAAAAGAAGCCTAATCATCCTCCTCCTCCACAAACATGGCTGTACGCCCACCCCCAAATCCCGAGGGAGGAAATCGCCCTCAAAACCCACCAGGTGGTGGAGCCTTAGATCCCATAACCCGCCTCCAAGCCCAAATGGAAATGTATAATGAGAAAATTGAAGCCATTCGGGAAACATTGGAGGAAATGCAGAATCCACCCGAATGGGAGGAACCTAGGTCTCTTAGCTCCTATCAGAATCCCGCTGCTACAGAGACCATAGGACAAATTCGGGTCCCCATGGGAGGGGACTACTTTGAACTGAAGCCTAACATAATTGTCCTAATAAAGTTTCACTTCCATGGTCTTGCAAGTGAAGATCCTTTTCTCCACTTGGAAGACCTAACCCGATTAGCTGAAACTGTTAAACCAAGAAATATCGGGTTACCTATAGTCCTCATGAAATTATTCCCGTTTTCATTGCGGGATAAAGCGTTGCAGTGGTTACGCACCCTTGGGAGACCATCCACTCTTGGGAAGAGATGCGAACAGCGTTTCTCAAGAAGTTCTTCCCAATCGGGCGAACCAATGCGCTTCACTGTGCCATCACTTCATTTACGCAACAAAACAGTGAACAATTTCATGAGGCATGGGAGAGGTATAACAACCTCCTCAGGAAGTGTCCGCACCACGGTCTGCCTAAGTGGCATATAGCCCAGATTTTCTACTATGGGCTAAATGAGACTTTGAAGCAGATAGCAGACTCTTCCTGCGGAGGGAATTTTATGAATAAAGATGAGAATGGAGCATTCGAATTGTTTGAAAATATGAGTGAAAACTCAATGAACAATGCCTCCATTGTCGCCTTTAATCATACCAGCCAGCCCCGAAATGTCGACGAAGTTGACACGGGACCCTCCCATTCATCCACTGATCTCAGCCTTATAGCACAGAAATTGGATGAAGTCTCCGTCGTGCACAAGAAGCTGGACGAGCTTCTGGCCAACCCCGCCTGTTCTATGGCAAACACCCCCACTTCACCACTTCGTCACAATCCAAATTCTTCCAACACTAGGCTTATCCCGGGAAACCCCGTAAGACCTTCCTTACTGAGTGTCGCACTGAGTGACCCGGTAAGTCATGTGGATCTAGCTTCTGTGAGCCAATATTTCGACACGGAGGACCAAGCCTCCATGTGGTCGGATGCATATTTACATGCGGGCGCATCTTCTGGCATAGAAGATGCTTGCGCCTTGGGGAACAACCTGTTCTCTGCCACTTATAGCCCAGGGTGGCGTAATCATCCAAATTTCGCATGGTCCAACAACCTGCAGTGCCAAAACCCTGCAGGTGGACCAGTGCGACCATCCGCACCTGTCATCCAAAGGGCCCAGTTTAATCCTATGGCGAATCCGCCATCAGGCCCTTGCGTACCGCAAGCAAAACACGCATTAAGTCCTCTTGATAAATTGATGCGAATGATGACCGAAATGTCAAAGCGCCATGAAGAGAACATGACCTCTCTTCAGCACCAATTGGTGCAGCAGAATGCTGAGATCAGTCAACTACGCATGGTGACTCGATCTTAGGGTACTCTTCCCACCCAACCTGTTCCAAACCCGCGAAACTTCATACCCCATGGTCCTCAACCACAGGTATGACCTTCTCAGGGGTAGGTGAATTAGATTCTGCAAGCTCCGAGCATTCCACCGGGATTTCAGGCTAATCCCGCTGCAGCACCGCACTCTTATGTCCCCATTGCGAACCCTCCTCCGCCTTATGATCCCACTGGACCTGCATCATCTAATGCGATCACTACAAGGAGCGGTAAGCAGACCGTCGATCCGCCTTGACCTAATCTTGGCCAGTCTTCTTCATCGCCCTCTCATTCGAGATGCGCACCGCATTCGCGAGAGGATGATACACCCAAATTGGTGCCAGGATCAATTCCATTCCCCGAGGCTCTACTGAGGGAGCCAAAAGGCAAAAAGAAAGATACGCAGGCCTTTGATAACCTGCGTAATTTGTTTAGGGATGTAGAAATCAAGGTACCCCTGCTCGAGGCTATCGACCACATACCTACTGTCGCCCGATTTTTCAAAGGCTACACAACACCCAAGCAACAGTCAAAGAAAACTAAAAATCCGGTGGTTCTCTCACCTCATGCGAGTTGTGCTATATTGTCAAACCTACCACCGAAGCAGAAAGATCTGGGCACACCGCTGATTTCCTGTAGCATCCAAGGCTGCAATTTTGACCGTGCCCTGCTTGATCTAGGATCTTCCATCTGTCTTATACCGACCATCATGCTCGAAAAATTTTCCTTGGGAAATCTGTAACCCACCCCTGTCACGTTACAGTTGGCAGATCGTTCTGTCAAAATCCCAAAGGGTGTGGTGGAAGACGTGGTGGTTAGGGTCAACAGTCTATGTTTTCCTGTTGACTTTCTTGTTTTATATATGGAAGTTCCTAGCTCACTTTCTGATTGTCCGATCATCCTCGGTCGACCTTTCTTGGCCACAGCCCTCGCCCATATCGACTGCGAGTCGGGCTGTATTGAGATTGCCGTTGGATCTGAAAAGCTCAAGCTTAACATCTTCAAGGCAGCCAAGAACTTTGATTGCGATTGTATCGAGGAAGACATGTCTGACGAGGACATGGCCGTCAGCACATGTATCGAACTATTTGGGACCTATTCGGACTGCTGCGGATTACCTATAAACAATGACGATTGCCTGACTAACACAAATTGTGACATTCCCCCATCCCTCCCTATTCCCGTACCTTCTCCTGACTAGACTTCTGACGAGGTTTTCTCCACTTCCCATACCTTGTGGTCTGAGTCATATCCGGGATACTCACCGCCAGTCCACACTCTTGAAGACCGGATTGCCCTTTCTTCCTCGCCAAATCAGGCGGATTTGCAAATCCACACTGGGACCTTGAGCCCATATACTTCTCACTGGGGCTATTCCTTTTTGGATCCATCTATCCAAGAATCCCCTCTTCTTGGCCAATCTGAGGGCCAATTTCTTCCTCCTGACCTGTTCTCCAACTCGCTTAGGACACTCTTGTCCCAAGAAATCTAGATCTTTCACCATCCACTCCCGAGCTGAAAGAGCTATCTTGTACAATTAAATATGTTTTCTTAGGACCAAATGAAACGCTCCCCGTAATCATCAGTTCAAAATTGACTAGGGAGCTAGAGTACAAACTAACAAAGGTCCTTATAGAACACAAGGCAGCCATTGGATGGTCTTTATCAGACTTATCTGGCATTAGCCCCTCCTACTGCACTCACCGTATATATATGGAGGAGGAGGCTCGACCTTCCCGCAAGATGCAGCGACGTCTCAACCCTAACATGCGGGAGGTCGTTAAGAAGGAAATCATTAAGTGGCTAGATGCGGGTATAATCTACCCGATCAACGATAGCCTCTGGGTGAGTCCGATTCACGTTGTGCCCAAGAAGGCAGGACTCACCATCCGTGTCAATGACAGGGGCGAATTCATCCCTACACGCACTCCTACATCTTGGAAAGTGTGTGTGGATTATAGGAAACTCAATGCTGCAACTAAGAAAGATCACTTTCTGCTACCTTTCATTGACTAAATCCTGGAGCAGTTAGCAGGAAATAAATTTTTCTGTTTCCTGGATGGATTCTCAAGATATAACCAGGTGGCAATTGACCCCCGGGACCAAGAGAAAATCACTTTTACTTGCCCCTTCGACACATTTGCAGCAACTTTCCAGAGATGTATGCTGGCGATATTCCATGACATGGTAGGTGACTTTCTTGAGGTCTTCATGGATGACTTCTCGATCTTTGGACCATCTTTCGATGACTGTCTTGCCAACCTGACTCGTATCCTTAGGAGATGTATTGATGTAAACCTCGTGCTTTCTTGGGAAAAAAGTCATTTTATGGTACAAGAGGGAATTGTTCTCGAGCACATCATCTCCGATAGGGGTATCGAGGTTGACAGAGCTAAGCTTGATGTCATTACTGATTTACCTATGCCTGGCTCCGTCAAACAAATCCGCTCCCTCCTGGGACACGTCGATTTCTATAGGAGATTTATCAAAGATTTCTCCAAGATTTCTCGACCTTTAACTCATCTCCTATCAACCGACGTACCCTTCGTATGGGCCCCAACTGCATACGAGCATTCACGCAGCTGCGTGATGCTGTCACCAAGGCCCCTGTTCTCCAGCCACCTGATTGGTCCCTCGACTTTGAACTCATGTGTGACGCTTCTGACCTTGCAGTCGGAGCCGTCTTGGGACAAAGACGTGATAGACACCCCTTTGTGGTGTACTATGCCAGTAAGACGTTGGACGAGGCCCAACGTAATTATACTACCACTGAGAAAGAACTACTGGCGGTCGTCTTTGGGCTGGAGAAATTCCGCTCTTACCTTCTGGGCTCACACGTTATTGTTTTCACTGATCACGCTACCATTCGCCATCTCATGCACAAGAAGGATGCCAAGCCTAGACTGATTCGTTGGATCCTTCTGCTCCAGGAATTTGACATTGAGATCCGCGATAAGGCTGGAGCCCAGAATGTTGTAGCTGATCATCTTTCTAGACTAGACCCTGACCATATTGGACTTACTCTGCCGATCAATGAAATTTTTCCTGATGAGCACCTATTGGCAATTAATGTGGCAAGTGGACCTTGGTATGCCGACATTGCCAATTACCTTGCTTCTGGATCCCTTCCTCGTGGTTGGCCTAAAAACCAACGCGAGCGTCTCATGGCAGAAGCAAAGTATTATTTCTGGGATAATCCACTTCTTTTTCGCATAGGTGCTGATCAAATCATCCATCGCTGTGTTCCTGACAGTGAATTCCCCAGTGTGTTATCCTTCTGCCACGATCAGGCCTGCGGAGGCCATTTCTCTGGGAGGAAAATTGCAGCTAAGGTGTTGCAGTGCGATTTCTTTTGGCCCTCCCTTCACCAAGATGCACACAATTATGCCAAGCATTGCACTAGGTGCCAGCCGTTAGGGTCAATGTCACGTCGTGACATGATGCCCTTGCAACCCATCCTCGCTGCAGAAATCTTCGACATTTGGGGAATTGATTTCATGGGTCCCTTTCCTCCTTCCAACGGCTTCGAATTCATCCTCGTAGCCGTTGACTATGTTTCAAAATGGATTGAGGCTATTCCCACGCTCCGTGCTGACCATGTTATATCCACCCGATTTGTCAATGACCACATCTTTGCGCGCTTTGGGATCCCTCGAGCCACTATCTCGGATGGAGGAAGCCACTTTACCCATGCTTCTTTTCGGGCACTTCTGAGGAAATACGAAGTCCACCATCGTATCGCATCCCCGTATCATCCTCAGACGAATGGACAGGCAGAGGTGTCGAACTGGCAAATCAAGCAGATTCTCCAGAAAATGGTTCGGCCTGACCGTAAGGATTGGTCCGACAAGCTGATTGACACACTTTGGGGTATCGGACCGCCTTCACGGCTCCCCTTGGTATGTCTCCGTATAGAATCGCTTACGGGAAGCCTTGTCATTTGCCTGTGGAGTTGGAGCACCACGCTTATTGGACAGTTCGCCAATGTAACCTCGACCCAGACCTGTGTGGTCGAGAAGGAAACTCTAACTCCAAGAGCTAGAGGAGCTCCGTCATGAAGCCTATGATTCTGCTTTAACTTTCAAACAACGCACTAAGGCTTTTCACGACAGCCGTATTCGGCGGAAAGAATTTGAGCCATCTCAGCAAGTTTGGCTCTACAATGCCCGGCTCAAATTCTTTCCTAGGAAACTGAAGTCCAAATGGACTGATCCTTTCTTGGTCTCGAGACCATTTCCCAACGAGGCAGTTGAGATCGAAGATCCTAAATCTGAGCATAAATTTACGATCAACGGGCAGCGTTTGAAACCCTATTTGACTCATGAACCTGCCCCCATTGGAGAAACCATTGCCCTGCTGGAGGGTAACTAATTTTTGTGCCTCATCCTGAGTCTAGCTGGGGATGTTAATTTAGCGCTCGTTGGGAGGCACCCCAACAACACTCACCATCCACCATCACTTTTCACTTCACTATCACGCTCACTTCATTTTTTCTTCACCACCCACCATCCACCCACCCTACCACCCTGCTGTATACCCTGCACCTCAGCTCTCGTTACCCAATCTTTCGTCCTTTCTCTACCCTAACCTGCATGCATATGAGGACATAGCATCATTTGGCATGGGGGGGTGGATAGGTATCCATTGGATCTGGGTATTTTAGGGTATCATGAAGTTTCCATCTATATATATATATATATATATATAAATGATGAAAAATGAAAATGGTGTTTAGTAATGATCTGAAGGCTGAAACAAAAATACAGTAAGTGTTTATGGATATTCAACCTCTATTTTGAAGACTTTCCAGGCCACAGAAGCTTGATTCGCTCAGGCTCGGCTTAATTCACTTGAGCATTGAGAAAATAGATCGGAATCTCTCTTAACTACGGATGTATTCTTGTACCTGAGACACCAGTATAGGATCCGTTGGTTTGCTTCTACTTGAGAGCCGAAGTAATCTTGGTTCACACTACACATATCAAGAAAGACCAGGTGAACATAAGATCCAACCCTAGTGTTCATTAGGGAAGGTGGAGTCCTTACCTATGCGCGCAGGTAGACTTTTTATCCCAGGCTTTAGTCTTGTGTTTAGGAAAGACTCTTTCCACCAGGAACTCTCCCACCAAAAAGAAAAGTGTGCTCCTCCAAATAATGTTGTAAGAGATATACTGACATGTGTTTCGAAAAAAAAAAAGATGCAAATAAGTCAGTATATCTCACAAATATCCATAAAGTCTTCCTCCTACAAAAATTCTTCAGGGCAAAATACAAATACCCAGTTTTTCTTTGAGCCACAAATGTCAGAAAATGGGAGTTGAATTTTCCATCATCTTTTTAAGGGTCAATCCGAAGACACGAGCTGAAACTAGGACCAACCTTTACTTAAAAATTCGTGAAACCCTGGGCTTGAGTCTTAATGTTCATCTGGTCAGTCTTGATCCTTCACTATGCACAAGCCATAACCTCTTGAGCTCCCGAGTACGGCAAAAACCTCTTGGGTCCTGGAAATCATACTTAAGGTTTAAATATCAAGAGTCCTGGTTAGTCGAGAGATGATCTATGTCGTGTGAGATTTAAAGTACTGGTAGTCTTCTCTACAATTGGTTCTCACAATATCCAACAATAAACACACCTATGTCGCCTCAAGAAGAAAATCTTCAGCTTAAGATCATTTCTAAATTCTACAAAAAAATGTTTTGCTAGGGACTAGCAAAAGATAGGCATGGGGGTATGATTGCACCGCAAAAATACACCTGCAATTATGCCGTCTTGTGTATTTCCTAGCATTACCGGTGCATATTAGGTAGGCATTGTCGCATTGTAAAAATACACTCATGCTTGAATTTAATTGAGAGGGGAGGAGAGTAAATAAAATGGCCTCGCAATTCACGTATTCTTCAAGTGCTGCCTCGCAAAATTTCCATCTTCATTTTTTATTTCTTTTTTGATTTTTGACTTTCTTCCCGCGGCTGCAAGGCATGGCATGGCTGGATCTTCTTCTTCGCGCCATGTCCTGCTCAGCCATTCCTTGCTCATGCTCTCCCTGCCAAGCCATGCATGAGCCATGCACAGCCAGGGCATGGCTGTGCATGCTTTCCTCTTCTTTAAAAAGAACATGGCTCCTTCTTTGCAAGGAGCCTGGTCCTCCACCAAAAAAAAACCCAACGCAGCTTCTTCTCCAGGCCACCATCTCCCTCCCTCTCCCTCCATACGCAGGCCCTCTTCCTCTGAGGAGACACTCTGCAGGCAGGAGTCCATCACTGTGGTGTACACCCACCACTGTGAGACCACCACCGCCCAGCTCATCAAAGAGCCGGCGAGCGTGGTGGTCTTCTCTTCCCTATTTCAAAGTCCAAGCCACTTCAGCCATTAGAGCAGGAGCTTCAAGCTTTGAAGCTCAAAGCTCCGCACGTAGCAGCAGCAGCAAGGCGGCAGTAGCTGCCCGAGCCCTTTCCGCGCACGCCTGCAGGCTGCCCTCGCCTCCAGCACGCTCCTGCAAGCGCCCTCGCCTCTCGCTTCTTCTCACTGCACTCGCCTTTCCACCCGCAACCGGCCACCGCGCACCCCTACAGCGGCCGACCAAGCTTCACCGCGCCTGCCAGCCAACACCCGCAGGCCACCACACGCCCTGTCGCACTCCTTCGCCCGCAACCCAACCCTCTCCGCGTGCTCTGTCGCGACGTCCCGCCCGCAAGCCATCAGCCGACGCAACCCTTCCACGCACGCGCCAGCCGCAAGCCGTCCGCACTCACAGCACCGGATGCAAACGGTTGCGTGGCTCGCCCGGCCACTGTAGCCACTGTTCACGTGTTTCCATGGAGCACTGTGGCTGCAATGGGGTGACCGATAAGTTTCTCACTTATCCGATCACCCGGCGCGCCGCTACCGGCCACTGCCCGCACTCGCATCCAGCCCCGCGCCCGCTCCAGCGCCCGCCCACGCGTCTGCGTGCGCCCGTGTCGTCAGCACCCACCTGCATCACCTGCTCCCTTCACCCGCGTACATCTGCGTGTGCCTGCTCTAGCTCTCTGCGCAACGCTGTGCGCTGCAGTCCTCTCCGCGCTCACTTCCTCCCAGCGCGCACGTCCTCGCACGCCTACGTGCAGCGCGATGTGTGAAGCCTCAGACGTCGGCCCCACTACTGCAGAAGACTTAAACACCTCTCTTTTCCTCAGCAGAAGCCCTCTCTCTCTAGTGATCTCTCTCTCTCTCTCTCACAGCACTCTCTCTCTGTTGAAACACATACACACACTCACACTCTCGCACACACACACTCTCACCTATACACTATTATATACTTATATATATATACATATACATATATATATTTATATCTATATATATATATATACTTATATCTATACATATAGTAGTATCTATATACTTAAAGTATTAGTGTACATACATACATATATATATATATATCTATATACTTATATATATATATACATATATATTTACATACATACATACATATATATATATATATACATATACATACATATATACACACCTACTTATATATATATATATATACAAATATACATACATATATACATATATATCTATATAACTATATATACATATACATACATATATATACATATATCTATCTGTACATATACTTATATATATATATACATATATATATATACACATATATATATACATATATAACTACATATGTATACCTATATATTTATAGCTATATATATATACATATAGATATATTTACCTATATACATATATATATTTTTTTTCACATTACTTACTATACGTGGTATCGCGGGAATATCTGCACCAGTTGCTGATATTCCCTGATACACGCGTACAAAAAGCGTGGTCACACTCATCTTCCATCAATCCACCTTACACTCCATGGGGCACCCCATCCTGTTGGTTATGTCTTTCTAGACGATGACCGACTCGACACCGTGCTACACTCCATCTCCGCCTCCACTCCCACCCCTTTATACATATATAGTATATACATATATATATACTATAGTTACTTTACTTCTGCTTCTCTTTCCTGCCAATAAAAAGATAAAAAAAATATATAAAAGAGAAAAGATAATCCTTGACTTGCAGGTACTCCATCTTGCGAATAGCAAGACCCGTTTTGGGACCCTAATTTGGCTCAAAGCCAAGAACCTAATTTTGAGGGTGTGCCTCAAGGACAAGAATTATCAGAAAAAAAAATCTAAATAGAAAAACACCAAAAACACAATAAACGAATGAAAGAGATTCGTTGTAGGACAGGAGTAGAAACTTGACTTCTAACCTCACTTCCCTGACTTTGACCTTGGGCCTAAAAGTGACCAAGATAAAATCAAGTAGGTCAGGTAAAAAAATTTTGTAAAGAGATGGTTAGGCTCGATTTAGGTCAACCACTATATACACTTCAACGATAAAATCATCATATTAACACACCTATCCGAGTCCCGACCATCTACCGCTTGACGATTCCTTGATAGAGGTCTTTGCAAAATAATAGACACAAGAGAAAGCAAGTTAGAAGACAGTAAAGTGCATGAAATGCGAAAAGAAGATCGGAAAATCGTTGCCTCCCCGACAATGGCGCCAAAATGTTGAACGTCAGAGGACTACTCTATCGGAGTTGGTTTTGAAAACCTGTCGATGTAGTTTGAATAGCGAAGAACTCAGGTTCAACAAAAAAAATTTATACCGAAAAAGAAATCCCAGGTTGAACTCAGGGAGGCTACGTTGATCAAGATTCGCAATTATATTCCTTTTGTGTTTTTGTTTAAAAAGTGAAGTAATTACAATGAAATGGAATTAATATAAACAATAAGAGAGAGAGAGAGAAAATATTCACTTGATGTTGCAAAATGTTTGTACAATGAAGAAAGTGATAAATTACACTAAAAAGCAAGAAAATTCTATTCTAGAAAGTAGGAAAAAGGAATGGGAGAGAGAAGTTATCCTCCTCGACGATCACTTGGAGGACGAGTCCGAAGAGACAATGCCTGGAAGACAAGGAATGAAGAGGGAAGAAGGAGGTTAAAGCAGGAGGAATGGGAATGAGGCAGCACATCGTCATCGTCGCAGGATCCGCTTCCGGAATGGGGCGAAAAATTGATTTTATCTCTTGAGGAGCATCCCGGGTGTGAGATAAGCTTCTCTTGAGCTTTGGAGAGGGAGAGAAGAGAAGGAAGGGATGAGAAATTTGTATGGAGCGATCTCCTTTTATAGTTGCAAGGAGTGGGGGCATTTTGGACATTACAATTTGAAAAACATTAATTCATGACCTTTAGTGACGAATAAATCCATCACTAAAGGCCCGAACGTGGCCTTCATGCTCGCCACTCGCATGCCTCCTCGCCTCTGCATCCTTCAATGCACGCGTACGTCCGCGCTCACAGCCGTCCAATCAAACGATCGGATGGCTTAAGATCGCCTACGCTTATGTCGCACACCCACGTGCGATCTCGCGTCAGCACCGTGCGTCCGATCACGCATGGGTGCTATCGGTCACTCAGTGCCGTCCAATCGTCATCACGCAGCCTCGCTCGCTCGCGCGTCCACTCGCCCGCTCCTCAATTTGAGGCACAGTGGACTCAAGCATGTGCCTGCTCTTCTCGTGAAGGAGCTCAACCAACACGCTGTGGGCAACTTTATGTCGCATGGTTTTTTTGTGCGAGTGGGCCTGCAGCTGTTGGATGGGCATCCAACGGTGGAGAAGCAACAATCAGATGAAGAGGAAAGATAGAGGCAGGTCCTTGGGGCTAGTTGAGAGGTTGAGATGGCTCCATGTGGCGCCATCTTGGCTGTCCATCTTCTGAGTATTGTAGACGGTGCCACGAGTGTCGGATTGGATCGATTTTTGCGTCGTTAGGCTGCGATCGTCGATCCGAATCCATCCGTGTGGTCTGATTTGTCATATGAGGTGCGGATTAACACCATCTTGGCCCTTGATCTTTAGGGTTCGTCGATCTCTATCTGGTGCTACGGATGTCCGATTAGGGCAATCTTGGAGTCGTCGAACTCCAATCATTGCCCTAATCAGATTCGTACAGTTGGATCTTCGATCTAAGGCCCTGATAAAAAGTTGCCCTGTCTCTAACCATAAAAAGGAGATAATTACTATACAATTTATACAACTTGATCTAAATGCATGATTATGCATGTTATGCACTACTTAAAATGTATGATAGTAATGTGACACTAAGAACATTAATTAATAGACATTTTAGGTTAATTAGATATATGCACATCATAGCAACTATGGATGAAGGCTCCAATTGGGAACCTAAAGATGCTCCTGGGAGTATATCGCGAGGCCTAAGAGTATTTCCTGGAGAAGTCATGGCTAGAGAACTGCAAATAAGGTTGGAGGAGTTGAGGCGACGATGGAGGTCCAATGAATCACCTGAAAGCACGAACATGGCCTTGCGGCCAAGTCAAACTAGCTCAGAAGCTTCGCCATGAAGTGGCAAGTGCAGTGGTGGGTGTAATGTGCGATGCATGAGCATGAGGAGGTCTGACGACCTCGAGACGAAGGTGCGGAGGTGACAATGGTCGATGGGGCATTTTGGTGGGTGAAAGCCCAAATTGTTTGAGGGCTTTTCTAGAGGGTGGTGCAGCGGAGCTTATGGAGGTGGCGTAGGGCTATTTGGAGGTGTATGGCATCGAGAGTGCTTCACCGGAGTGTTGCTGGAGTGGAGGATGACGGTTGTGTAGCCGGTGATATCGTGGGTGTGAGGGTGTTGTGAGTATCGGAAAAGGAAGTAGAGGGAGAGAGGAAGAGATAAAGTGACTTAGGAGTGAAGGGGGTGATGAGTCCATTTTAATGGACTAATATTACGCCTAAGTAACTTTGATTATATCTTTTAGGTTTGTTAATAACTATATTAAGTTATAGAATGTTTGCATGCACCATGATTTAGGTTTACATCTATTCTATAACTTAATATGTGCTTTTTATGTGTAGGAAAAATAAGTGGCAAAAGAATGAGGGGGAAAGGGTAACTTACCCTTTCAAATAACCGGTGGCTCTCTTCCCTTTCCATCGGCCACCCTCAACAGCCGCCGGCCTGAAGAATTCTCCCCAACAGCCTCCTACCAAAATTAGAAAAGGGATTTGAAAATCCCTTGATTGGTGCACGCGCAAAGGAGAGGAGTTAAAAGAAGAGGTGGGGAAAGAGGAGAAGATCATCCAAGGAGAGAACTTGCACCATCTTCTCCAGCATGCACTGTGGATCCATCTTCCCCCTTGTGGAAAAAAAACCTCATCTTCAGCACCAAGTGCACCCTCTCTCCCAGCAGGTGCGCGCCTTCCTCTAGCCTCTCCAACCACCCCGCAGGTGCACACCTCCGCACACCCATCTCCCTTCCAGCACGCTCCAACATCTGCAGGTGCACCTCCTCCTCCCTGCAGAGCGCCCTCTCGCCTTAGCACGCCCGCCTTCCTCTAGCGCACCAAGCCCACAGCCACCCCCACCTCTCTAGCGCTCCCTGCAGAGTGCCCTCTCACCTCAGCACACCCGCCTTCCTCTAGCGCACCAAGCCCGCAGCCGACCCAACCTCTCCAGCGCTCCTTGCAGAGCGCCCTCTCGCCTCAACATGCCTACCTTCCTCTAGTGCACCAAGCCCGCAGCTGCCCCAACCTCTCCAGTGCTCTCTGCAGGCGCGCCTCAGCACGCCCACCTTCCACGCATGCACCAACCTGCTCCAGTGCCTCCCTGCAGGCACACCTTCTCCGCATCGCGCGCCTGTCGCAGCACCAACGCCATCTGCAGTGCCTGCAGGCATCTACCTTGCGCGCTCCAACCTCTCAACCAGATGCCCACACCTCTGCAACTTCCCACCGCATGCCCACAGGCACGCCTCTCCCTCACAGCACCTCCCTCCAGCAGTGCTTAAAGGCACTGTGCCTTCACCACCGCCTGCAGCCACACCTTCGCATGTCGCACCAAGCCAGCACACCTCTGCGCGCTGCACCAAGCAGTAGCTTCACGTCAGCAGTAGTCTCCACTGGCGTCTTCTCCTTCACCGACCGGCCACCTCCGTCGACGCCGCAGCCACCATCGGATAGCCCTCGTCCTCGCCAACCTCCCTAGCCTCTCCAAAGCCCTGCCGGTGCTTTCTCTCTCTCGCAAGGAGAAGAAAGAGCAAAAGCTCTGTTTTGAAATCCATTAATATTTACATTCACTGCCATTGCAACATAATTTGACTTTTTATTTATTATTATTATATTGTGGCAAAATTGCGCATGCACACTTATATTCTCTGATAATTACACATTCATGATATTCATCTATTTCAAGATTGATTTTGGACTTAACCTGAGCACTAATTTTTTCTAGTACACTTCACGTGAAAATTGCATAAATTTATTATCAATTTTTTGAATATTTTAGTGAGGGAAAATTGCACATATACCCTTATCTTTTTAAGTTATTGCGAATCTACTTTCCTTCGCATTTTATGTCAAATTTGAATAGGGATTTCTCACTTATCCGAAATAATATAAAATAATTAAGAATTTATTACATAATTGCCTCCCTGTGGACATGACCCGCTCTTCTATGAGTGGTTATTATTATTTTTGATTAGTCGATTTTTCCACCACTTAAATACTATAACGCAAAGCGAAAAGTCGACTCATCAGGGGGTGGTTGAAGAGTGCCTGCATTGGCATGCCAGAGCTGAAGAAGATGAAGAAGTCCAGTGAGTTGGTGCGGTGATGACTAGTTGGAAGACCACCCCTGTTGTGGCTGGCTAGGAGTGGGGTCGACGGAGGAAGGTAGAGGGCCGTCCAATTTGATTGTTGGACGGCTGGAAGAGGAGGATGGAGAGGGGTCGTCAGAGCAAGGTGCAAAGGTGGCCAGAGAGGGAAGAAAGAGGAGTTTCTCTGACCAAAACTTGCTGAGCAAGGATTCTTGCCCCTAATCCTTTTATAGGCCTAGAATGAGGAGCTTCAAGATTGGAAACAAGCTTGCGAAGCTTGAGAATTTCGTGTATGTGGGATACCCAGATCTTCCATGAGTTCGCATGGGAGATTGGGAAAGGCTTAGGGTCCAAGGCTGGTTCCATTTGGAAGGGAATTCCTTAAGAAATCTCCCTTTCAATTTTAGGACAATTTGATTGAGAATCGAGTGAGAAATCCTTGCTCGAATCTCTACAAAGCTTGGTGTGTTCACATCAATGGCTGAAGGGACCAATTTTCAAAGAACAATGAGAAACCTAGGGACTTGGTTGAAAGGATTTCAAAAGCTAGGGGCATATATGAGAGAGAAAGAGTTGGACTAGACCAAAATACAAACTAGGTCAAGATGATCTCTGATTAGGCCTAAATTTTGGTAACAACCTAATTTGGACCCAAGGAATCTGATGGTGAAGTTGGATTTGAGTTTTGACCAATTCTTACTAGGTAATTTGTGCAAAAAACCAAATTAAGGCATCTTCTTGTCTGAGACTCTATTCTAGGTCAAAATGGGTTCTAAAGGTTAAATCAAGGGTACCAAACCTTATAGAATATTTTTTTATATTTTTTAGAAGGTTTAGATGGAATTTATCCTGACCAAAACCTCTATTATTTAAGTGGGTCTGAAATTAGGGTTTTGGAGTTTCTATTAATTCTCAAAATGTGCAAAAACTCATTTCTGTCTGCATGGACCCACTTATTAGACTTTAATGCTCATTTGACCTTTATTTCACCCTTAGTCAACCCCTTGGTTATTCTCTATTCATGATATGCTTTTAAAATTATAGAATTAACCCTAGTTTCCTGTTCTCTTCTTAAAACATAATATGGTGGAGATATAACCCTCACATGAATATGTAGGAGCTTTTATCTTTAATTCCAGACTAAAATGGGCTAGTTAGGGCCTATGATGGTGTTCCCATCATAACCCCATACCTAGCTTTTGCTAATCCCTTAGTAAACATCTTATGGATCAAACCAAGTCTCTAAGTCGGATGTAATTGTCAGGGTGCCTTACTAAGCTGCATCTCTAGAAATCAGATGAGAATACCAATAATAGGCCTAGTGGTACTCAAGTACCAGCCAAGAAGCAGACTTGACTAGCTTTAGCATGAGTCTGCCGCTAAGGTTTCTAAGGCCCGCAAAAACTACCCAGAGGTTCATTAAACCCAGCAGTTAAAGCACTCGTGCATAAATGTAACATCTCTAGGTTTAGTTTACCAATGCATTTTTATAATAAAGAGATAGAAGGATTTTCATTTGGAGAGTTTTCTCTCTTTTCTTCTTAGATTTCCCTAGATCCAGCCTCGAATTGGTCCTAAACATGGTCTATATTGGATTCCTTGTCCCCACCATCAATCCTCAAAGGGTCCTTGTCAATCGATGCTTCGAGATAGCACCACCCATGGCAACCCCCAGAACCCTAGCTTTCGACACTTCAAGATAGTGCCGCCTATGGCATTCTGTAGCTAAATTCAGGCTCTGGTAATCAACATTTCAAGATAATCCTGCCCATGGCACCTAAACTAGCAAAGGTTCTTACATGCCCCTAGTAAGATATTTAGATATCCTAGGAGACAAGCACTGAGGAGACGATATGTTATTACGCATCTTCGAGGGGAATTCCCCACCTCTCCATCCCGGGAACTCGTCCAATCAACTTGTGTTGTCGAGCCGCTCCTAAGCTAGATTTTTTAGATGAATTTTCATAACAGAACACTTTTGGCATGATTTTTCTTTATTAAGCGCACTAAACTAGACTAAGTGTGGAATTAAAAAGAAGAGGAGGATCTGGTGATGCGAGCTATGATGGACGGTGACTCAGGGATGGCAGTCGATGGTAGTAGGGGTGATGAAGGGTGGCATACTTGGAGGTCTAGGGTTTGGAGGCGGAAGGAGCGGAGGGTCTCTGATGCTCACGGCAGAAGGGGGATGGAGGCAAGGTGGTCTGATGGTAGGGAAAAAAAGGTGTCTGACCAGACCGTCTGTTTCCGCTGCCGATGGCGAGGACATATGGCAGCCACTTGTCGATCTCCCGAGGTGTGCTTGGGTTGTGGGGGATTCGGTCACAAAAGGGACTCGTGTCGATTTTTAGGGGGTCAAATGAAAGAACGTCTTTTCCCGCGCTCGGGACATTTGAATCGTAGAGCTGTGAAGATACCTCCTCCGCCCCCATCTCTACGCAAGATGGGGGGACTTACGGTTGATGTGGAGGTTCCTGTGACAGAAAGCATCAAAGCGGCAGAGATGGCCCGGCATAGAGATCTAGTTGGGGAGGTTATGTTTGGAAGACCGACAGTGAAAAAGGTTCGCACCCTGGTAAACTCTCTCTCCCTCTCGAGCAGCTCTTGGAAGATTTCTTTTTGTCAAATACACTCTTTGTCCTCTTTGAAATGGATATGGTGGATGTTGAGAAGCTACAGTTTCAAACATCCTGCAATGATGGGATCACGGTGATTTGGAGACTGGTTTCCCCCTTTGATGGAGCTTTGTCGGAGAGACCACCCCAGAGAGGGGGATCTAGATCAGGAAAACTTGAGATCGAGGGGCTGCCTCTACATCTGAGGTCGAAGGAGGTCGTATCGTCGATGATCTCAGGCTTTGCATTAGTTCCAGAGGACGCGGTTGTCGGGTTACTTGAGGGCGATGGGCGGCTGCTGAATGTGAGGATTGATGTATTTATAGATGGCTATGTACCTGAGAATCTGATTTTGAGATGTGGTGGGTGCTCCTGGATGCTAAGGCTGAGGTTTCTGGTGGGAGACACTGTTGCAAAGCAACTTAGGTCGTCCGAACCTGCAGCTGATGAGGAGGTGGTTGTGCAAAAACTGGGTGCGGTTCACAGCGATGAACCCCTAACTGTCGAAATTCGTAAGGACTTTTGTGTGGGGGAGATGGGGGAGGATCAAAATGGAGAAGAGGAGGATTTGGGTGGGGGGGTAATGGCTAGACCAACGACCACGATGGCAGGGGATATGCTGGCAGGTGACATGGAGAACGTGGAGCAGGAGACTCATGTCACACAGATTGAATCTCTGAAGGATAAACAAGATCTGCAGGAGAAGGAAGGCCTTAATTGTGAAGGTGGTTCTCACTCCAAGACTGGTAAGGGCAGGTCACCATATAGCCTCCGACAGAGAAAATCAAAGACTATCACTCTGATGGATGAAGACGAGGTGGCGAGAGTTTTGCAGGTGTGCAAATGCCAGGCCTTCAGGGGGGAGGGTCCGGTGAGGACAGATGAGAGTCCTCACTTGGAACGTGCGTGGGTTGCACGACAAAAGCCGGAGGGCTTCTCTGATGAGATATTTAAGAGAATGGGGAATCGACTGTGCGCTCATTCAAGAGACACACTTTGAAGGTAGATCTGACAGGCTTTGGTCTGACTTGCTAGCTTCAAGGCTGAATGATTTTGTGTAGATTGATGCATAAGGGAGGTCGGGTGCTATTGCTATCTGGTGGAGGAAGGGGTGGGCTCAATGTTTGGAGGTGCACAAAGCTAAGCATTTGCTAACATGCAAATTCCAGATTCACCAGGGGTAGGAGTGTATCTAGGTTACTGATGAGAACCTCATCATGAACCCTAACTAGCACAATCTAACCTAGATATGCAAGAAAAAGCTCGTACATAACTTATAGAAAGGCTTGACTCAGAGAATTCTGAGTTTGTGAAGAAAATAGGTCATAAGGGGTAAAAATGCAATTTCACCAACAAATCAGTAAACAGGGTAACTCAGGGTCCAAACATAGGTTAAACTAACATAATAAGGAGGAAAGTGGGATGATTTGATCCAACAAGGGCTACAGCAACTCCAAGGAATTAAATGACATTCTATAACCCTAAAACAAATTCACTTCAATTCACGAGGTTCGAGGCAAAGTAAAAATCGACTAAACCCTCTAAAATTCATAAAAAAATAATCTCTAGGGTTTAGAACCTTCAATTTGACCTTGGGAACCCATTTTGACCTACATTGAGAACCATGCCCAATTAATGATTTAATTTGGATTTTTACATAAATTGACCAATCAAACAAGGTCTGATCTAGAAATAAAATTCACCATTAGAATCCTTAGGTCCCATTTAGTCATGCATAAAAACTTGAGCCTAGGCAGAGACCTTCTTGACCGACTTTGCATTTTGGTCCTCATCTATTACTTTTTGACCCTCAACTTTCGAAACCCTCAAATTTTGGCCCCTAGGTTCTTCGTCGTTCTTTGCACTTAGGTCCTCCCTGCAACTCTCTTAGCAGCGCCATGCTCCGGTGACTTTGCGTGGAGCATGGCGTCGCGCAGGGTGAGGGAGGCCCTCTGCACGTTGAACCGGGTGTTCCCTGCGACGTCTGCTGTCGCAGGGACACCACAATGATCTCTGCCATCGCCCACACCTTCCATGCGAACGCACGGAAGGTATGGGATTCTGCTACGACCATTCTCCAGCGAGGGAGGCACGTCACCTCCCTGTGCCCACCCCTCCGCCTTCGCCTTTATAAAGACCGTCGTCGCCAGCCGAAGGAGGCAAGCTGTCTCTGACGGAGAATAACCCCCCACTTCATCCACTCCAGCTCCGACAGATGGCCTGCAGCTTCCGGCGACCAACTCCTCCTCCTCCTCATCGCCAATCTCCCCTTCCAGGGCCTCTTCCTCAGCTCCGGCAGGCACGAGCTGGTGGCTCCGCCCTCCCCCCTTCGTCCAAAACTTAGGTAAAAGCTTCCTCTCCTCCTCCTTTAAATTTCCCCTCTGTCAATTTATATTTTTGCGCCCCCACACACAACTTCCACCTCCACCTGCTCCATCTCCGACCACCCTCTCCGGCGAGCCCATTCCACCTCCACAGACCTCCTCACTCCTCGCCGATCACCTCAGAAGCTTCCCCTCACTCCACTCCACAGCCTCCACCTTTTCATTCCCTGCCACACGCCACCTAAAGACACCTCGAACAGACCCATTTTTCTGACCACAGTCTGACCTAGGGCTGCCACCTTACACCGCCTCACGCCTCACCACCACCCGCACTGGCTTCTCCGTACTCCGACGAAGCTCCCTGCATCTTCCGACTAGGCCGAGAGGCCGTATTTCTGTGTTCAGGTCACGCCCCCTTCGCCGCCATTGCTGAGCAAGTGAAGCTCATTCACCTGTAGCTGCAGCTTCGACCTCACCCAGGCGCTGGTCCCAGGTTGCGCGGAGTGTCTCCGTGAAGACTCGAAGGTCTGCAGTTGAGGCAAACCCCTCGCGAGTTGTTGCAATTGCCGTGAGCTCCTCACCTATGGGTGCCAGTCTGGGAGGTGGGACTTTAGTCCCACCTCGGAAGTGCGCGGCTCAGAGCCCGCACTTAAATTGAAAAAGTGTTCGAGGCTATTCGCCTTTGAACACAGGGGTCAGGTCCCTTACGCACGAGCGCCCCACGGGTCTGGGTCGGATCCAGATACCCGACACTGCGCACACCTCGCCCACCACCGCACGCCGATGGGCCTGGTCCCGGGCGCGATACCTGTACCCGAATACCCAGCTCTGGGAGAGCAATCCTATGAGAGAAATCTAAGAAAGAGAGAGATGCGGGAAAGGGTAGGGGTAGGTTTTGCTCTGACCAGTTGTGTGAGTGTGCAGACAGGGAAGAAGGAAGAAGGTGGCCGAAGCCTTGGCCGCTCAAAGAAAGAGGAAGAAGAAGAAGACCGCAGGAGAAAGAAGAAGAAGACCGCAAGAAGAAGGAAAAAGAAAGAGGAAGAAGAGGACAGCAGGAGCAAGAAGAAGAAGAAGCACAAAGGAAGCACTGTAGCAGACACCACTTAAACCGTCTGATTGAGAAATCAGTCGACGGATGAAGCTCTGGAGACAAAGTAAAGAAGAAGAAGAGAAGAGAAGGTGCCACAGCTGAAAGCAAAGAAAAGAAGGAAGAAAAGAGAAGAAGAATAAAGAAGAATAGAAGATAAAGAAAGAAGAAGAAGAACTGAAGAAGATCAAGCAAAGAGAAGAAAGAAGAGAAAAAGAAGACAAGACAAGAGAGAAAGAAGAGAAGAAAAAGCCAAGAAACAAATCTACCTCTCTACCTCTCTCTCTCTCTCTCTCTCTTATTTTTGTAATAAAAGCATTGTACTTCTAGAATTCTAGTAGCTCCCTGAGTTTGACCTCGGGAAAACTATTTTCGAGTAAAAAAATTTTCTATGGTAATGACAACTGGAGCTGTCTTATCTTATACTATAACGATTATACTATAATAAAGACACAAAAGCAGCGCCACGGTTTGCCACCTTACCATTTTTTGGCGCCGTTGCCGGGGAGCAACAGCTATTCTAGAAGTTATAAAATTTCTATTTGTGAGTTTCTAATAATCTCTTCTCTCTTTTGCGTAGGTACAGGAAAAAAGATTAGGACGCAGCCACACCACAGCTACTCCAAGGACAGGTAACTTCTATCCTCTCACTATTAAACCCTAAAATTTTAAAGAGGAAGAAAAAGAAGAAAAAAATAGGCATAACCTGTCTTTCATACGTAGTAATAGCTGCATGTTCTCAAAACTACTATTCCTGCACACAATATTAAAGGTAATTAAGGGCTAACACCTTCTTGCCTGAGCCCTAATTACCCAACAAGGAGTTAACTGGACCAAGTAGAGCCAACATAAGATCAAACATTAGGGTTTCAGAAACACACCCCTGAATCAAGAATTGAGAAAATCCAAAAGAAGTGTGCCTAAGCCATTGATTGAAAATACCTATTCAAAGAAACCCTAAACAATTGGCTCTCTAAACACTTGAACCCTCTAAAAAAAAACAAGGCCTAAATTCTCAAAGGAATCAATAGGTGAAGTTGACCCCTAGGGTCAACCAACCTTCAAATTAGGCCACCTTGTTCACAAAAGTACCTAAGAGTTCAAGTGAAACCTTAAGAACCTTGATCTTAAAATAAAAAAGGTAGACTTAAGAGGTCAAGATCCCCATTCTGGTCTACCTGGAACCGCAGTGACAAGAGAGGTTGGGTGGGGGAAACCCTGTAACCCGTGGGGACGCTCTACCATGTAGGGGTATTCGCAGGACTCACCCTCTCTGGCTGCCCAGGTAATTCTCAGGTGGATGATCTTTCTGATCAAGGGGTCCATCTGCCCCGCACCTCTGTAGTCACCCAACACATTTTTGGGTGTCTTGATTGGGTCCAGCACCTTCTAAACTCATCTATTCCAACAGTGCATGAACGGTAGGAGATCCTTAAGACCACCCTTAAGATCTCCTTTAGGAATTCACTCTCGTCAAGGCCAAGCCTCGACGCCCGCGTTTGCACGGCAACCCTACCCCATCATTCTCTCATCTGATTCTGAACCAAGCTCTTCTTCTTCCCCCATCATGGCTCAGCCAGTTGAGGAAGAAAACAATCTGGAGCACCAGCTCCAGCGACTCAATGACCTCTTCCAAAACTTTGTGCACCCACCGCAGCGTCCTATGATGCGGGGCCATTATAATCCTGCTGCAGTGGCCATTGAGCCTCGAGTCAGAATCCCGACTAGAGGACCTGATTCCGAATTGAAGCCCAATATGATTCATGCTATACCTAAATTCCATGGGCTTAATTCCGAAGATCCCTTCCAGCACATCAAACAGCTAAAGCATCTGGCCCAAACTTTTACGTCAGATGCGCAAAATTGGGATATTCTTCTCATGAAGATGTTCTCCTTTTCTCTTATGGACAAGGCCGCTCATTGGTACCAAACTCAGACCCGGCCGATCAACACTTGGGAAGAACTTCAGTCTGAATTTTTGAAAAAGTTCTTTCCCGTTGGTCGGACCAATGCCTTGCACCATCAGATTACTCACTTCACTCAGCAAACAGGGGAACCTCTCCATGAGGCATGGGATCGCTTTCAGGATCTCATGAGAAAGTGCCCCCATCACGGAGTTCCTAAATGGGAACAGGTCCAATCTTTTTACCAGGGACTTCGTGAGGACATCCGTCTTTTCGTCAATGCAACCTGCGGAGGAAATATCATGGGTCAACATGAGGACACTGTGTGGGAGATTCTCGAAAACATGTGTGAGGACTCCATCAACAATAACTCCATGGGATTATTCGGCAGGACGAATACCCGCACATCAACGAATCTTAGGGGAGCACATGAGACGCAGGGCCTATCCGCATCAGTCGACCTGGAATTAATGGCCAGTCGATTTGATAAGGTCTCAATCATTGAAAAGAAGGTGGATGAGCTGACTCAGCACCTGCAGCGAGCCACCTCTGCGCATAGCCCCTTTGCACAGCCTCCTTCCACAAGGGAAACTGTGCAAAACATTCTCCATCGATCTTCTCCTAGGATGGACCATATCCATCATCTGATTCTCGGACCAGAGGTCCATCCGATCCTTTCTACACCAGCTCGGGGAATTCCATCCCCCCTTTCTCTGACTCTCTGGAGGTTCCTCAGACCTGCGAGGTCCTCAACGCCATCCAAAACGACCCGTTCTCCAACACCTATAACCCTGGATGGCGAAACCATCCCAACTTTCAGTGGGTGGGAAATTCCCAAACCCAAAGACCACCCTTTCAGCCCCACCCACAACCCCCTCATCCTTACCAGCCGCCTCAGCCTCAGCCCAACCCTACTTATCCATCAGGGCCAAATCAGGATCAAATGTCCCTTATCCTTCAGACTTTGGCTGACATTCAAAGAACAAATGCGGCTATCCAAAAATAGCACAAGGACGAGCTTACAGAGGTACGAAATCAACTAGCCCAGTTGGAAAATTCTCGCCAGCCAGGCACTCTTCCTTCCCAACCTCTTCCTAACCCGAATAACGTGCCAACCCAGCGGCGCGTTATGAACCCAAACCCGAGCCAAACCCATATGATTTATCAGGCCCCCTCTGTTCCTTCACCCGACGGGATGGAGGCCTCCACTTCTTTTGCAGGCTACCAGCAGCAACCCATCTTACCCAATCCCAACCAAAACCAGGCAAGACTTAATTCCGTAACGACCCGCAGTGGTAAGGAAACCCAAGATCCACCTCATCCAAACCACTCCAAGCCTGGTAGTGATCCCAAGCCTAGGACGGTAATCCAGGACGTTCCTACCCCTGTCCTAGATCCAAGACCTGGACCTATCCTAGAAGAACCAACCAAGATCCCATTTCCCGAGGCCTTGACCAAGGGAAAGAAGACCACCAAGCCCGTGGCACCTGAGGAGGACCTGGTCAAGCTCTTTGAGCAGGTCCACATAAACATCACCTTGATGGATGCAATCCGCCACGTACCGGCTTACGCACGATTCTTAAAGAATGTGTGTACACCCCAGCGTAAGCCGCGAACCAAGAGTGGGAGTCCAATTGTTCTGTCAGAGCAAGCCAGCTCTGTAATCCTAAGCAGACTCCCACCCAAGGCTAAAGATCCTGGTACTCCCCTGATTTCCTGCAAGATAGGTGATACCCAATTTGATAGAGCCTTGCTAGACTTGGGTGCTTCATAAATCTGATACCCACATCCTTACTTGACCATCTAGAAGAATCTGAGCTAAAACCAACCGAGGTGACATTACAATTAGCAGATCGATCTATAAAGTCACCAAAAGGGATTCTCGAGGATGTTATTGTGAGGGTACGGGATTTCTTCTTTCTTGTAGACTTCATAGTCTTAGACATGGACGCACCTAAGAACCTTAGAGATACACCAATCATTCTAGGGAGACCTTTCTTGGCTACTGCTAGAGCCAACATTAGCTGTGAGGAGGGCCAAATAGAGCTCAAATTTGGGAATCAAACCCTGAAAATTGATATATTCAAGGCCCAACAAGGAATCAATTGCGGTGTCATCGAATAGATTTGTGACATTAGGGCTTTCGTTGATGAAACACACTTCCAGAATGACCTGATTATACCTCATCATCCGTAGAAAGATCTTGACCTGCAAACAGAGGAGTCGAATCTAGATTTGAACAACCCAGTAACTCCTATCCTTGAACCTTACGTCTATGCTGAACCACCCGCCGCTGCTGATAACCCCATCCTCGAGCTAAAGCCCCTTCCTTCTCACTTGAAATACATCTTTTTGGGTTCTAATCAGACCCTTCCTGTGATCATCAATTCCAACCTCAATCCCGAATAGGAATCCTGTCTGATTATTGTCCTCTAGCAACATCGCAGAGCCATCGGGTGGACTCTCGATGATTTGACTGGAATAAGTCCCTCTTATTGTACTCATCATATCTATTCAGAAGAGGGCGCACGACCTTCTCATGAAATGCAGAGACGTTTGAACCCTAATCTGCAGGAGGTCATGAAAAAGGAAATCATCAAGTGGTTAGATGCCGGAATCATCTACCCGATCTCCGATAGTCGTTGGGTGAGCCCAATTCAGGTTGTGCCTAAGAAGGTAGGACTCACCACTATAACGACTGAGACCGGAGAAATCATTCCTACCCGATTAGCCAACGCGTGGAGAGTCTGTATAGATTACCACCGACTCAATTCCTCCACGAAGAAGGATCATTTCCCACTACCTTTCATTAATCAAATTCTCGAGAAACTAGTGGGAAATAGGTTCTTCTGCTTTCTTGATGGGTACTCTGGTTACACCCAGGTGGTAATCCATCGTGAGGACCAAGAAAAGACCACGTTCACCTGCCCCTTCGGAACATACGCTTTCTGAAGGATGCCTTTCGATCTTTGCAATGCACCCGCTACTTTTCAGCGGTGCATGCTTGCCATATTCTCAGATATGGTAGGTGACTATCTGGAAGTCTTCATGGATGACTTTTTAGTTTTTGGAGCATCATTTGATGATTTCCTCCAACACTTGGTCCAGATACGCAGGCGATGCATCGATGTGAATTTGGTTCTTTCCTGGGAAAAGAGCCATTTCATGGTGCCTGAGGGAATTGTCCTGGGACACTTAATTTTGGAAAAAGGCATCCAAGTGGATCGAGCTAAGGTTGATCTGATCTCTCGCCTTCCTATGCCTAGCTCGATCAGGGACATCCGTTCTTTTCTGGGGCACGTCGATTTTTACCGTCGTTTCATTCCAGATTTCTCGAAAATCGAACGCCCCTTGACTTCTCTTCTCTCTAAGGATGTACCCTTTGAAATCTCCAAGGAATGCACACTAGCCTTTGAAAACCTTTGTGACCGAGTCACCCAGGCACCTATCCTACAATCCCCTGACTGGTCTCAACCCTTTGAGATCATGTGCGATGCGTCTGATTTTGCTGTAGGAGCGGTCCTGGGGCAGAAAGCTGACGGGAAACCTGTGGTCATCTACTACACTAGCAAGACACTTGACGAGGCTCAGCGTAACTATATGGTTACCGAGAAAGAGCTGCTAGCCGTAGTAATTGCCCTTGAAAAGTTTCGATCGTATCTCCTGGGTTCCCATGTCATCATCTACTCGGATCACACGGCTGTAAGGCATCTCCTTGCCAAGAAGGATGCGAAGCCTCGACTAATTCGTTTGATCTTACTGTTGCAAGAATTCGATCTTGAGATTCGCAACAAGGCGGGAAGGCAGAATGTGGTAGCCGACCATCTATCCCGTCTTCCTTCTAAGATTATCAACCCTTCCAGACCCATCACGGAACATTTTCCTGATGAGCACCTGCTAACTATCGGTACTAGACTTCCATGGTTTGCTGATATAGTAAACTACTTGGCATCTCATCAGATCCCATCTGATTGGCCGAAGGCCAAGAAAGACAAATTGCGTTCTGATACCAAGTATTACATCTGGGAAGACCCGTACCTTTTTCGTATAGGTGCTGATCAAGTCATCCGGAGATGTGTCCCGGAGGAGGAAATCAACAATATGCTCTCTTTCTGCCATGACCAGGCATGCGGTGGCCATTTCTCTAGGCATAAAATCGCATCAAAAGTCCTCCAGTGTTGCTTTTACTGGCCCACGCTGTTCAAAGACGCATACGGTCACTACAAGGCATGCAGTCATTGCCAGACTTTGGGCAACATGAGCCGTCGCGACATGATGCCTTTGCAGCCCATTCTTGTATGTGAAATCTTTGATGTTTGGGGGATTGATTTTATGGGCCCCTTTCCTACTTCGGATGGTTTCAAATACATTCTGCTTGCTGTGGACTATGTGTCCAAATGGATCGAAGCCATCTGACCCGAACCTGTGATCACAAAATCGTTTTCAAATTCATTCATCAAAACATTTTCTCAAGGTTCGGGATTCCTCGTGCTATAATCTCTGATGGGGGGGCCCATTTCACAAACACTCAGTTTAGGTCACTGATGACCAAATACGGGGTGTCTCACAGAATCTCTACTCCTTATCACCCCCAAACTAATAGTCTAGCTGAGCTGTCAAATTGGGAGATCAAGAAAATCCTGCAGGTCACTGTTCGGCCTGACAGGAAGGACTGGTCGTCTCGACTTCCGGAAGCATTGTGGGCCTATAGGACCGCCCACAAAACCCAATTAGGCATGTCTCCCTTTAAACTGGTGTACGGAAAGGCGTGTCACCTTCCCGTAGAACTGGATCATAAAGCTTATTGGGCAGTACGGAACTATAATCTAGATCTTTCGAAGGCTGGAACCCACAGAAAGCTTCAAATCAGCGAGATCGATGAATTACGCCTAGACGCGTATGAGAACTCGCGAATCTAAAAGGAGCGGGTTAAAGCCTTCCATGACAAGTATATCTCGAGAAAGATCTTTCATCCTGGTCAGAAGGTCCTACTCTTTGATGCCCGACTCAAACTTTTCCTGGGAAAGTTGAGATCCAAGTGGGTCGGACCATATTTAGTCCGACAGGCTTTTGGAAATGGAGCCATTGAAATCAGTCCGCTCAGCCACGATTCCGAACCTTTCATCATGAATGGTCAGAGACTCAAGCTGTTCATTGATGTGACTTCTACTGATTTGGCTGAATCATCTTATATCCTCCATTCTCTTTGAGCTCATTGCGTCCAGTCGATGGCGTAAAACTCAGCGCTTAACGGGAGGCAGCCAGTCATTTTTCCTGAAAATCTAAAACCTTTTTCACACCTTTGTGCACTTATGATTCGCCCTTATAGACAGCCGACTCCACCTCAGATGCTTGCATCTAGGATTAGAAATCGTCCGCAACAATCATCCCGACCCATTCACTCATCAAAACATCTGTCTTAAGGAATGAACTAAGTAAATAAAAATCCCCTAAGTCACAATGAGGACATTGCAAACCTTAGGCATGGGGGGGTATAAAAGTGTAAAACTTGTAAGAAAAGGTTTCAAACAAAAAATTCACATATGCCAAAAACACCATAAAAATTAAAAATTTTTTTTAAGAGGAGAAAGGAAATTTTGTGGGAGAAGGAAAAGAAACAAAATGAAAAAGAGTGCCAAAATGAAAGAAAAGAGTGATAGTCGTTAGTAAGAAACTAAGGAATTGACCAAAGTTCTGGACCTTATTCAAGAAAAGAAATGAAAAGTGCATGGTAAGATTAGTAAGAACGCAAACTTTAGGCATTCTTGGATAGACTCTTAGTACCCATTAAGATCTAGACATTCCTCAAGAGGTTGAGGAAAATGAAAAGCTTAAGTATTAGGTCCAAGGCTTAGGGAGTATTTGACCTCATTAACTAATGTCTGGTTTACGAGACTCAGTAACCTAAGCACCCTAACCTCACACACAGCTTGGTTCAGTAAGCGTAAAAATCAAAAATCACGCAGAAGCGTCAAAAATTCTGAAAAGTACACCTAGAGTAGGAGTGGCCGATCAACACAAGTTGATTTGGACGAGTTCCCAGTGCAGAGAGGTGGGAAATCCCCTCGAAGATGCGTAACAAAAAATCATCTCCTCGGTGCTTGCCTCTTAGGATATTTACATATCCTACTAGGGGCATGTAAGCACTCTACTGATTCAGATTCCATGGATGGCATTATCATGAAGTGTTAATTGCCAGGGTCTAGATTCGGCCACGGAACACCATGGATGGGATTATCTCGAAATCTCAATAGCCAGGGTTCCGGGGGTTGCCATGGGCGGTGCTATCACGAAGCATCGATTACCAGGAACCCTTGAGGATTGATGATGGGAACAAGGAATCTGATACAGACCGTGTTGAAAAGCCAATCCTAAGCTAGCACTATAAAGAAAAAAAGAGAGAGAAAACTCTCCAAACAGAAAAATTTTTCTATCTCTCTCTCTTACAAAACGCACTGCGAACAGAACCAGGGCTAAAATCATTTCAAGCACGGGTGCTTTAACCACAAAGTCCAATAGACCTTAGGTTAGTTCTTGTGAGCCTTAAAAACCTTTGCCAAAGACTGAGGCTGAGGCTAGACAGATCTGGATCTTGATTGGTACTAGAGTACCTTTTAGGCCTATGGTCAGCATTCTAACCTAATCTACGTTCAAATGAAAAAGCACTTATCTGAAGTTATTAAAAACATCATGGTCTAGAACAAAGGTTAAAACCTTAAGTTTTTGCTAAGGGACTAGCAAAAGCTAGGCATGGGGGTATCATGAGAACCTCATCGTGAACCCTAACTAGCATAATCTAACTTAGATCTGCAAGAAAAAGCTCCTACATAACTTATAGAAAGGCTTGACTCAGAGAATTATGAGTTTGTGAAGAAAATAGGTCATAAGGGGTAAAAATGTAATTTCACCAACACAATCAGTAAACAGGGTAACTCAGGGTCCAAACATAGGTCAAACTAACCTAATAAGGAGGAAAGTGGGATGATTTGATCCAACAAGGGCTACAGCAACTCCAAGGAATTAAATGACATTCTATAACCCTAAAACAAACCCACTTCAATTCATGAGGGTCGAGGCAAAGTAAAAATTGACTAAACCCTCTAAAATTCATAGAAAAATAATCTCTAGGGTTTAGAACCTTCAATTTGGCCTTGGGAACCCATTTTGACCTACATTGAGAACCATCCCCAATTAATGATTTACTTTGGGTTTTTACATAAATTGACCGGTCAAACAAGGTCTGATCTAGAAATAAAATTCACCATTATAATCCTTAGGTCCCATTTAGTCATGCATAAAAAATTGAGCCTAAGAAGAGACCCTCTTGACCGACTTTGCATTTTGGTCCTCATCTATTACTTTTTGACCCTCAACTTTCGAAACCTTCAAATTTTGGCCCCTAGGTTCTTCGTCGTTCTTTGCACTTAGGTCCTCCCTGCAACTCTTTGAGCAGCGTCATGCTCCGGCGACTTTGCGCAGAGCATGGCACCTCGCAGGTGAGGGAGGCCCTCTGCCCGTTGAACCGAGTGTTCCCTGCGACGTCTGCTGTCGCAGGGACACCACAATGATCTCTGCCATTGCCCACACCTTCTGTGCGAACGTGCAGAAGGTATGGGCTTCTGCTCGACCATTCTCCGGCGAGGGAGGCACGTCGCCTCCCTGTGCCCACCCCTCTGCCTTCGCCTTTATAAAGACCGCCATCGCCAGCCGAAGGAGGCAAGCTGTCTCTGACGGAGAATAACCCCCCACTTCATCCTCTCCAGCTCCTACAGACGGCCTGCAGCTTCCGGCGACCAACTCCTCCTCCTCCTCATCGCTCTGCTGCCTTACCTGCAGTAGGGTTCCCCTAACCCTTTCGTCTGTGTTGTGCTGCACCCGCCGACACCCTCCTCCTGCCTCCTCGTCGTCGATCTCCCCTTCCAAAGCCTCTTCTTCCTCAGCTCCGACAGGCACGAGCCGGTGGCTCCGCCCTCCCCCCTTCGTCCAAAACTTAGGTAAAAGCTTCCTCTCCTCCTCCTTTAAATTTCCCCTCTGTCAATTTATATTTTTGCGCCCCCACACACAACTTCCACCTCCACCTGCTCCATCTCCGACCACCCTCTCCGGCGAGCCCATTCCACCTCCACAGACCTCCTCACTCCTCGCCGATCACCTCAGAAGCTTCCCCTCACTCCACTCCACAGCCTCCACCTTTTCATTCCCTGCCACACGCCACCTAAAGACACCTCGAACAGACCCATTTTTCTGACCACAGTCTGACCTAGGGCTGCCACCTTACACCGCCTCACGCCTCACCACCACCCGCACTGGCTTCTCCGTACTCCGACGAAGCTCTCTGCATCTTCCGACTAGGCCGAGAGGCCGTATTTCTGTGTTCAGGTCACGCCCCCTTCGCCGCCATTGCTGAGCAAGTGAAGCTCATTCACCTGCAGCTGCAGCTTCGACCTCACCCAGGCGCTGGTCCCAGGTTGCGCGGAGTGTCTCCGTGAAGACTCCAAGGTCTGCAGTTGAGGCAAACCCCTCGTGAGCAACTGCAATTGCCGTGAGCTCCTCACCTGCAGGCTCCAGTCTGGGAGGTGGGACTTTAGTCCCACCTCGGAAGTGCGTGGCTCAGGGCCAGCACTTAAATTGAAAAAGTGTTCGAGGCTATTCGCCTTCGAACACAGGGGTCAAGTCCCTTATGCACGAGCGCCCCATGCGCTTGCCCTCGCCCGCGCTCACGCCCCGCGGGTCTGGGCCGGATCCGGATACCCGACACTGCGCACACCTCTCCCACCACCGTACACCAATGGGCCTGGTCTCGGGCACGATACCCGTACCCGAATACCTGGCTCTGGGAGAGCGATCCTATGACAGAAATCTGAGAAAGAGAGAGACGCGGGAAAGGGTAGGGGTAGGTTTTGCTCTGACCAGTTGTGTGAGTGTGCAAGCAGAGAAGAAGGAAGAAGGTGGTCGAAGCCTTGGCCGCTCAAAGAAAGAGGAAGAAGAAGAAGACCGCAGGAGAAAGAAGAAGAAGACCGCAAGAAGAAGGAAAAAGAAAGAGGAAGAAGAAGATGACCGCAGGAGCAAGAAGGAGAAAAAGCACAAAGGAAGCACTGTAGCAGACACCACTTAAGCCGTCTGATTGAGAAATCAGAGGACGGATGAAGCTCTGCAGACAAAGTAAAGAAGAAGAAGAGAAGAGAAGGTGCCACAGCTGAAAGCAAAGAAAAGAAGGAAGAAAAGAGAAGAAGAATAAAGAAGAGAAGATAAAGAAAGAAGAAGAAGAACTGAAGATCTAGCAAAGAGAGGAAAGAAGAGAAAAAGAAGATAAGACAAGAGAGAAAGAAGAGAAGAAGAAAAAGCCAAGAAACAAATCTACCTCTCTCTCTCTCTCTCTCTTATTTTTGTAATAAAAGCATTGTACTTCTAGAATTCTAGTAGCTCCCTGAGTTCGACCTCGGGAAAACTATTTCCGAGTAAAAGAATTTTCTATGGTAATGACAACCGGAGCTGTCTTATCTTATACTATAACGACTATACTATAATAAAGACACAAAAGCGGTGCTGCGGTTTGCCACCTTACCAGTTACCGGGGTTTATGGGCCTTATGCTGCATCTGCCAGGCAGGTGCTGTGGGAGGAATGGGCTGCTGTGGCTGAGTTGGTGCAGGGGGGAATGTGGTTGATGGGTGGGGATTTCAATTGCGTATTAATAGGAGCAGATAGGCCTAACAGCAACAAAGACAGTTCGGCTACAGGCTTCCAGATGACGGTTCAGTCGCTGCAGTTGTGCGAGTTTCCATCCTCTCGGGTGGAATTTACTTGGCGCAATGGAAATGGGTTGGCCTCCAAATTAGATAGATTTTTTGGGAATGTGAACATTCTGATGAGATGGCAACTGTCGTCAGTAAGTGGATTGAATCGACCTTTTTCTGATCACACCCCTTTGGTGTGGGATAGTGGGGAAGAAAATCATGTTGGCTCTTATTTTAAAATGAAAATATCATGGCTGAAGGAACTGGGGTTCTATCAGATGATCAGCTCTTGGTGGCGAGCTAAAAAGGTGGAGGGGTCTGCTACTGTCAGATTAGCAACCAAGCTGGCAGGTTTGCGCACGATCTTAAAAGAATATGGTCTTACTGTTAATTTGATGAGGCAGCAGAGGAGGAATGAAGCTCTGAATAAAATCCAGGAGCTGATTCTAAAGAGGCAGCTGGCCCTTTATCTGAGGAAGAGGTGGCTGAAAGGAAACTGTGGCAGGGTGTGATATTGGATGAAGATATGAAACAAGAAATAGATTGGAGGGAGAGATTAAGACAATTATGCCTTAAGGAGGGAGATGCAAATACGAAAATTTTCCACCTTGTGGCTAGCTCTCGGAGACGTGTTAACTTTATTTCCTCTATTCTCAGGGATGGGCAGAGGGTTACCTCCATTCAGGAGATTAAATCTGAAGCTACTAAATTTTACAGAGAGGCATCTCGGGCAGCTAAGAGGGGGAAATGGAGGATGGCAGGTAGTGATGGTCCTAGTGTGACGAGTGATCAGGCTGCACAACTGACTGCACTTATCATTGAACAAGAGACCCTACAGGCAATCAGGGATTTGAATATGGAAGGCTCCCCGGGCCCTGATGGAATACAAGTTTTCTTTTACAGAGAGATGTGGAGTGTGGTGGGCAAGGAAGTGATGGATGTTATCAAAGAATTTGAGGTGGGAAATGCTGGGTTTGAGAGGATTAACAAGTCATATCTCTTCCTCCTGCCTAAATCAATGGGAGCAGAAAAATTCTCAAACTTTAGGCCGATCTCCCTATCTAACTCCATCTATCTTGTAATCAGTAAGATTTTGGCTAATAGGCTGAGAAATGTTCTACAAGACCTGATCCATCCGATACAAGCTGCCTTCCTACCTAACAGATCACTTCAGGAATCCTTTATCTTGGCTCAGGAAATGGTCAGTGGATGGCATAGAAGAAAATGCAAGGCATTCTTGTGGAAGGTTGATTTCCAGAAGGCATATGATTCGATCTCTTGGCCGTATCTCTAGGAGGTTTTAGAAGGCGAGGCTTTCCCCCTTTATGGATCCAATGGATGAAAAGGTGTGTCACTACCGCTTCCTTCTGTCCACTGATTGATGGGAAGCCTTGTATAGTATGGATCCAGCCTCATCGTGGGGTTAGACAAGGATGTCCTCTTGCTCTGTTGATTTTTAACCTTGAGGTGGATGGGCTTGCAAGGTATGCCTGCAAACTGGCAGAGGTGGGCATAATTAAAGGATATTCACTATCTAACAGGAGAACTCTAGCCCCCATTTTACAGTATGCAGATGACACGATTTTCTTTGTTGAAGGATCCAAGCCTGCGGCACATGCTCTGGGGTTATTGGTGAAGATATTTGGTGATATTTCAGGCTTATGTTTGAACAAGGAAAAATCTGTATTGATCTGTTTTGGCATGAGTGAGCAGGAGCAACTGGAAGTGGAGGGTACACTAGGGTCACCTCGAGCTAAGCTGCCACTAAATTACTTAGGATTACCACTGAGGGCAGCAAAACTGAAAAAATCTGATTGGAATGTCTTGTTTGATAAGGTTGATGGAAAACTGAAAGGATGGAGTAGTAAATTTCTGTCTAAGGGTGGCAGATTGATCCTTCTCAATTCGGTCATTACAGCCATACCGGTCTTCTATTTTAGCATATTCAGGGCTCCAAAGTGTATCTGGAAGAGATTGGATGCTATGAGGAAGAGATTTTCTGGAAAGGAGCAGGTCATGAAGGTGGTTTCATGCAGCCCATCAGCTGGAGCAAGATCTGCAAGCCAAAAGAAATTGGTGGTATGGGAATTAAATTACTCAAAGATTTCAATGAGGCTTTATTGATCAAATGGGCCATCAGGATCTTGGACTGCAAGGAGGGGCTGATGGTTGATTTGGTCAGGGACAGCTATGGGGGATCAAACAGCAGTCTGCAAAGGTTGCAGCCAAAGAAACCTTCTCCTTTCTGGCATTCAGTGATCAGTGCAATCAGTAGTTATTGGCATCTACTGTAGCCTAGGCTCGGAGATGGCAGAAATTTCAGCTTGTGGAATGAATGGTGGTCTGATTTGGGGAAACTAAAAGAGGCATACCCGAGAGCTTATGCAGCTGCTGTAGACAAGGAAGCCACAGTCAGTAGCTTGTGGTTTGTTGCTGAGGACTGCTAGTGGCTGGAAGAGCTACAACAATGCAGGGCTGACACTCGGCTGTGGGAGGAGAGGTAGAATCTGCTGGCTGGTCTACAGCAGGTGCAGCTGATGAGGAATGTGACGGATACATACGGATGGCAGGGTATCTTCTCAGTGCAGCACGCGTATGAAAAAATTGTTAGATCTAATAATGTGGTGGATTGTGATCCTGTTGACAGAAAGATTTGGCTCTTGAAAATCCCTTTGAAGGTTCAGATATTCCTGTGGCTTTGCAGACGGGAAAGTTTGATCACTGGTGATCTAAGGCACAGAAGGATGGGGACTACCCTGAATGCCTGCCCTTTGTGTGTCTTGTTCTCTGACAAGGGGGCACACATTTTCTCGTCATGTTTGGTCACTAATAAGATCTGGAGGATGGTTTGTTTGGAACCTCTCCCCTCTTGGGACTCTCTGTGGCAGAGGTTCATCACTCCTGGCCGACCATTAGGGGCTATGGCAGCTACTTTGTGGTGTGTGTGGAGGGTGCGTAATGACAAACTCTTTCAGGAGAGACCGGTGAGATGTGAGAATATTGTAATGGAGTGCTGGTCTCTCATACATAGTTGGGAATCTACTTTGTAATACACTTTTGATAAGAAATATACTGCCCTTCGGATTGCTATCGGTTCATGATAGCAATCCTCACTACTTCAAAAAAAAAAAAAACTAGACTAAGCGTGTGATTTTGGGTGCTTCGGTTACCAAGTCCTGCAAACCAAAGGGCAAGCAACAAGGCCGAATAATCCCTAAGCCTTAGGCATACTACAACAGCCTCGCACTTTCCTCAACCTCTTGAGGATTAATCTGAATCTTAACAGATACGTGAATGTTTATGCCCTAAAACAAGACCAAGAGGCCAAAGTTTGGTATCCACCACTAATTTCCTAAGTTTTAGCCTTCCAGGTTTTAATTCATCATCCAATCCAACCTAGAAGTTAGGTAGGTTCCATATTCAGTTTCAAGGGACTCTTTTATCTCTTTTTACTTGGTCCCTTTTCTTCTTTCTTTTCTTTTCCTTCCCTTTCTTTTTTCATTCAGCTCAAAATGGCCTCTCCTTTCATCTTTTCTCCCTTTTTTTTATGAAACCCTTCCATGCATTGATTTCACAGCTTTTTGCACTTTAATGCCCCCCCATGCCTATGATTTGCAAAGACCTCATTGTAAATTAGGTGGGTTCGAGTTTAATCCAAATCGTACATTAGAACAAGTGGGTGGTGAACGGGTCGGAATGACTGTTGCGGACGATTTCTAGCTTTGATACATGTACCAAAGGTGGAGTCAGCTATTCTAATGGACGAACCCTAAAGTGCAATATGAATTCAGTAAAAGGATATGTCAAGAAGGATTTGGGATTTTCAAAAGATGACAGGTTGCCTCCCATTAAGCGCTAAGTTTAACTCCATCAGCCGGACGCAATGAAGCTCAGGGAGAATGGAGATCAAAACATACTACAACCAAGTTTGTGTCAGTAAGTTCGATGAACGATTTAAGTCTCTGACCATTCATGACAAAAGGTTTAGAATCAAGGCTGAGTTCGCTGATTTCGACAGCTCCATTTCTGAATACTCGTCTCACGAGAAATGGTTCAATCCATTTAGATCTGAGTTTTCTTGGGAAGAGCTTGAGTTTGGCATCAAAGAGTAGTACTTTCTGACCAGGATGGAAGGCTTTTCTTGAAATGTGCCTTTCAGGGAAGGTTTTCACTCACTCATTGTACATTCGTGAGTTCTTGTACGCGTCATTGCATAGTTTCTCAATCTCGCTCAGTTGCAATCAGCAGTGGATTCCACCCTTCAAAAGATCTAGATTACACTTCCATACTGCATAGTAGGCTTTATGCTCCATTTCCACGGGGAGATGACATGCCATCCTGTACACAAGTCTGAAGGGAGACATGCCTAACTGGGTCTTATGGGCAGTCCTATAGGCCCATAAGGCTTCCGGAAGGTGGGTAGATGTTTGTTATCGTAAAGCACATTTTTGCTAGGAAAATGTCGTAGTATAGTGCGCAATACGATCAAACAAAGATATTCAATAAAAGATAATGAGACTTGAGTCCCAGTCGTTCATCTCTGGAAGGTGTTTGTTTTACTTTTGAATTCGATCTTTTACCGCTCTACTCTGTTTAAAATCACACGCCGGTTTATGATTATTACCTATTGAAGTACGGCATGCTTAATTGCAAGTATATCAGGAATTGAAAACTAGGCAACATTAATCACACAAAAGATATTGCAATGAACTCATGGTGATTCTCAACACATAGACATATATATATAGAAAATATATTTTTCATTCATTCATTCAGAGGATGTTTGCAACATAGATGTAGAGGAAAGCTTGTACAAGAATGCTTAAAAATGTAAAGCTAGCTATCAGAAAATGATCGCATACAAGAATCTACGGGGAGATTTTGCATGCATCATTTGGGGAGAATAAGAACTACACTACTAAGCAATAAATAAAAGTAGTAAATGTAAAGAGCTAGCTACTAATATATCAGAAGTGAGGGCATTCGGAGGTGGGCTCCGATGGCCTTGGAGTGGTGGAGAGGAGAAAGAGGGGCAGCTAATGAAGCTTAGGCCGGCCATTGGAGAGAGGTTGGAGGAGTGATCCAGCATCCTAGCATGGTGTCCTTCATGGTGGTGCTTAGCTTGTGGAGATGGAGTGGAGATGGTGGTGGCTAGCCTAAGTGGAGGTGGATGGAGCCAAGCAAGTATGGCCAAAAAGTGGATGGGTGCAAATGGCCACCCCTTAGGTCTTTTTATAGACCTAAGGGAAGCTCTCTAGAGAATTATGGAATTCTCTAGAGAGGCCTATGGTGGGAGCTCGTGGGAAAGTGAGAGAGAGAGGATGGATGGTGGTTTTTAGATCCACCAAATGTGGATCTAAAAATTGAATAGCTCTTGGTTACTAATTTTAGCAACCAAGGCAACCACACATGGTAGAGAGTTCTGGAGAACTCTAGGCTAGGTTTTTCTATGTGGATGGTGTGTGTGGGTCGAAACTTAGGTGGCTAGGTTGATTAGGTTAGGTTCTACTGGGTTTAGGTCAAGGTACGTCTCAAATTAGGGTTATAAACCCTAATTCACTAAGGTAAAGTGCAATTAAACTTAATACAAGTTTAATTGGGTGTGTGGAAACTTAATTGAGAGTAAAACAACTCAATTAATTTATGTCTAGGTCAATTGGACTGTCACTGAGTCCAATTGGACAGTGTGTGCTGAGATCAGGGCTCAATTGGACTCAATGAGTCCAATTGAATGGGCTGATGGAATTGACTAAGATCCAAGTCAGTTAGGTTTAGTGAGGACCCAATTAGGTCCTTAGGGATGTTTAGAGGTGATGTACTAGGGTTAGGGCACCTTAATTTAGGTTCCTATGGGGTTGGAATTGGGTTTAGGGACCTAGAGATCCAAGATCAAGGCTTGAATCTCAAAATAGGAACTAGAGAGCAGTATCAGACGGCTAATAATAGTGTCAGACGTCTTATACTCAAAAATTAGAAGTCCAGACTTGTTTTCTGGACGTCCAATTAGAGTCAGGGGGAATTCTAGGTTCTGTTTTGGGTATTCTGCAGAAATTGGACGTCTGACAAAGTGTTTGGACGTCCAATAACACTGCAGAAGTGGGTTTGAGGTGTGCAGGAGATGGCTAAGGGTTATGGATGTCCTATAACTTTTCTAGACATCCAGATAAGGGTTGAAACTAGGGTTTTAGGACTTCCTAAGGTGCTGTGACCTAATATAAGGGTGGCTAAGTCTTGGGGGAAGTCTCTAGGCTATCCTAGGGCTAGGATGGACCTAAGCTCTTCACATTTTACTGCTTTATTCCTACTTAATAAAATAGCACACTTTAACTCCCTTACATCATTATTCCTACATCTAATCTAAGTCTTCTGCTCCAACTCTGCTGCAACACCCGTTATTCCTAATCTAGCTTCAGATCCAGCTTTCGATCTACCTTCTGGTCAGCTTATTACCTGTAATTGTCAAAATGCACCTAATGAGTACATTATAGCATTATTTTATGCATAGCTAAAAGAAAGTAGTAAAGATGCAGATAATGCCTATGCATGCATGAATTACCCTAATTTATGCTAAGTCCTAGCCTAATTTAGGTCAATTAAAGCCTATGATTGCTTCGCAATCATAACCCCATGCCTAAATCTTGCTAGTCCCTAGCAAATGCAAGACTAAAATTTTTACAGCAAGGGTCCCTAAGGGACTGATTATTTTATCAAGTGTCTGGTTAGAGATTTTTCTCCTTTTTGTTTTCATCCTATGCTCTAAAAATCCAAACAATCGTGAAAGTGCAGCTATGTAGCTTTTGCAACGGATTCGAGTGAAAAACTGATTCACCTCTAAAGCCTGTACTTGACCCCTAGTAAAAATTCTAGTAGGATAGGCGAACTTCTTCCCTTAGGGTATTAAGATACTCTATGAATTTCACCCCGGCTTTAGGCTTAGGTAGAGAGTCTCTGAGGGAAAGGATTATATATTTGGTGGCTCACTCTCAGTTGGTGCTACATAGAGACTAGTACTACAGAACCTAGATTCCCAGACTATTAAGTAACTCAACTCAGAGAAAGACAAGAAAAAGCTATGCTCTCTTTTGGTTCCTTTGTATTCATTCTCTTTTTTTTTTTTTCTTAGAGCTCACAATCTCACCAAATTCACACATATGGCCTATATTTCGTGGTCTCACTTGGCATTAACACTTTAATTGAGTTTTCATAACCCTAACACTAAGTCGGAATTCCTTAGCCAGTATTCGGGCGGTCAGAAACACAAGAAAGGTGGGTTAAGGCCATACTTGGTGGATCTCAAATTTATTCGATGGTATTGCCTCAATGCAACTGAACTAAATATTCACTCTTTTTTTTGCTTTTTCTTCTTTTTCTAATTTTTTCAATTTTTCTTTCTTTTCATCATTTTTTTTTCATTTCATCTCTTTTTTTTTTTCAACATAACACATCCATGAACTTTATTGAGGAGGCATTATTAGGGATTGGTGGTACTCAAGAGACATTGGGTGGCTTATTTGGTGGAAGTGCCTACTCACGGCACCGGGAGAGATGGATAGGACGGTGTATTTCTGACCTTGGCATCAATACCCTCCTTCAGCCAAGGATTCCATAAAGAATGGTCATAACCAGCCCTAGTTTTATGAAAACTCACTCTCCGCATATTTGCATCATTTGGTGGCTCTCAAAATTCACTCAAAAATGCATACACAGGAACCAAGAGTGGAAACTATGCTTAATCTATGAGTATCATCACCTAATTATCTAGGATTCCTGATTCCTTATACTAATCTTAGAGCACCAGTACACCCTACTCTCATCTCACACTATTTGGTGGATTTTTGGAAGAAAATATGCTTGACTCCCAAAACACTATCTAGGGGTTCAACAAAAGAAGCACTACTTCTTATCGACAGACTAAAGACGTTTATCAACCTTCACTGTGAATCCATTGCAAATTCTACGTGTGTGAAAAGTTGTATTGGATTCCAGATCACAGGAATCAACTTGAGGATAAAATCCCTAATGCATTTTCTTAATAAAATAATCTTATTCATGAGTGTAATATGTATATATGCTATAAACAAGTAACCTCGTATACTTTGTACTTCGTGAAATTCCCGTATCGGGTTACAATCAGTCTTGACCCTAAATTTAGAATAAGAGGTGAGCAGGTGAGTCGGAAGTGGCTATTGCGGATGATTTCTAGCTCCAATGAGAGCATTGGAGGTGGAGTCAATTGTTCTTTTATTTAGGATCCTAAAGTACATTTTACATGCAGCTCTGAGGTTTTCCTAGATGTTGGCATAAAATTTTTCAGTTTTGTTGTATCGACCCCCCCATGCCTAAGTTGTTGTAGTCCTCATGCATGAATATAGAAGAAAATAAATACTACAGGGAGAGAATGGGTAGAAATCACCCGTAATTGCTCTTGAAAGTATACATTAAGCACCTACCAACCTGTCAGTATGCAATATGGAGAAGGAAAATATGCTACCAGAAAAATATGCTATATATAAAAATGGTTATGTATAGATGATGGTGGAATGTGGGATAGATGCTATCTGTACGTGATGAGTTTAACGCCTCCAGTTGGGCAAAAACTCAATCAGATGTATCAATTCTAGCATAGAAGCCAGTCAAGAATAAGAGAAAGATGTGCTCGTATGCTCCTAGAATCAGTGGTCCGGAGATGCGAACCAGCTGATTGTGCACCCCTACTCCAAAAAGTCTAGCTATAAGAAAGTGTGGAGTAGTGGTGGAGAATAGAGGATAATCAGAGGGGGGATCATGATGTTGATTCAACTGATTTATCATGTCCCACAATTCAGCAGGAAGTTGTTGAGGGAGTAGATCAACATGTATCTCAGAACTAGGATCTGAGTCATAGGGATCCTCATAGCGGTAATTGACATCAAAGATCATGCCCTCTCCAGGCTCTAGGTCATATGGGGGTATCCGTGAAAGTAGAAGATCTGTGGGGAGGTCACTGAAATCCTCATCAGAAATTACTTCATCCTCATCAGTACTCATCTCTGATTCATCGGAGGCTGACTCTTCAGGCTCAGGGTCGAGCCATTGACTAGGGTGATAGGTAAGTCCCTAGCTCATTCTACTCAAAGCTTTACCCTCGTATGCGTTGGGCTCCTCAGTAATTCCTGCCCCAAGTAGCATATTTATTTCTTTGTTCAAGTCATCCATAGCTACTTCTGGTCTTTGGATGTCAGGATCAGGGATAGAAAGTGTCATCTCAGAATCTCTAACATCCGAATTAGGTATGTAGGTGAAAGAAGAAGAGTGCAGATCAGAAGATGTTGGCTCTAGCACAGGTTCACCTACAATGGGAAGTGGCCTAGATTGACCAGTAGTGTCACATGTAATGTTTGCCTCAAGATCCATATCCTTAACTGGGTCTGCTTCCCTTATCTCAGTTGGGTTTTCTAACCCATGAGGTATCTCCCAGGATTTAGGATAATCCGATTGTGGCTCAGTGCTGGAGATATCAGTCCTTTCCTCCTTAATTTCCTGAATGGAGTTCTCAGATGAACCCATTCGGCATACTTCCTGCTCCTGTCTCATATCCAAGCTAGGTTATTCTTCCCCTGAGTGATCTTCCAGCATCTACTCCCGAGAATCTTCTATGTGTCTTTCCTGCGTAGTCATTTCAAATTCTTCGAGGTCTTCAAGGCTATTTTCCACTTGATATCTCAAAAGCAGTAGTTCTTGAGTTTCCCAATTTTGTTCCATTAGCCTTGCTATCTCTACTGTTTCCTGAAGGATCTCCATCACAGTTTGTTGGTGAGGAATCTAGCTTTGTCTTTGGTTCGGCTCAATGATAGCCTGGATTTCATGTAGGTAGAATGCGACCTTTTCCTTAGAGCCAGCTATAGCTCTCTGTATTCTGTAATGCGGTCGCATATGCATCGGTAGCTCTTTAGGGGTTCCAAGGGGTGAATCAGGTCTACCCATATTCCATGGGTGAGAAGCAGGAGTATGAAATCCATATCCTAGGTTATAAGATGCAGTCCTTTGAGGGACCGACTGGTATGGGTCATAATATCCAGGGTCAAGATATGGGTTAACCATTTCGGTAACCCAAGGAGAAGGATCAGGCGAAGCGAAAAGTCATCTTCGCCACCTTGGGTTCTAATCCCAAGGTTGAGCTGATTCATTGACCCAGGCTCTCAAATAAGCTCGTGGGTCTAGCTCATCAACATCCTGACTCGGTCTAGGTCCAGGTCCAGGATTAGCCATTGTGGCTACGAAAGATAGAAGAAGTGGGGGGCGAAGATGGTCCAAGCGAGGTGACTCGCCTCCTTGGGAGTGGCTCCCAAGGTCCAACCAATTGAAGTTAAAGTGACCTCCTTCCTTGCATACACCACCTAACCCCTGGGTTGGTGTAGCTAAGCCAGACAAGGCTAAGGCCCTATCAATCAGATGATCCTTATGAATCAAATGACCAGATTTTTCATTTTATGTTCTAATTCCTGAAGAAATTCATCGTACAACTAACTGAAAGCATTCCCACCTCTTAGCTAACCCATCCAAGAGGTTGAAAGCACCCAGTAGTACGACAACGAATTCGGGTTTAATTCATGTTTTAAAATTGATTTTTAGCCCATTTTCTTCAGTTGGGGTTTTCTTTTGGTGAGTGGCCCACAAGGTGACCAATTTATCAGCTAAGTACTAGACTTGACTAAGTCTAGGTTAGCCCAAATGTGGTCTCTAAGTTGTAACCCTAAAGATTTAGCCTAAGGTTCATGCAATTCTAGGGATTTGTTCTTTTGTGTTTTTCTGTTTCAATAGACCACAAAAATAAAATTCGTTCTCTGACAACAATTGGAATCCAATTAACTTAAAATTTGGTGAGTAGATTCCTTTTTCAATTATATTTTTAGAGAATATTTTTCTGGAATTTTTACTATTTCAACCGAATGTTTAGAGATTTTTGAATGTCTGGGGGTCAGATCTGGAATTTTGACTCCTGATCGATTTTTCGCTTTGAAACAGTATCAAATGACTTTCAAAAATTCGGTAAAAATATGGAAAATAAAACTAATAAGATCAGATTTTAAACCCCACCATTTTTAGTCAAAACATATTCGTGGATTGCTCGAAATAGCTTTTTGAATTTTGAAAAATCTCAAATCTGGGTTAGTCTGACCCCCTTGAAACTTCGTGAATTTTTAAAAATTGTATACTTGGAAAAAGAATGGTGCCATTTGAAAGATGGTTTGAAAATGAAGGTCTATCCCTAATTTCAGAATTTTTTGTTTGCGAATTTTTAAATCGGACTTTGAAATCTGGCCGAAAATCAAAGAATGGTGGAAAAGCTTTTAAAGAGGGTTTGAGTTTGAAATCCAAACTTTCCACCAAAAAAAAATGTTTTTTTTTCAAAACTTTTGCATTTTTTTTTTTCCAAAAAATTTTTTCTTTCAAAGGGTTTTCAAATATATATACATATATATATATTTTTTTTTTTACTTTTTTCAAACTAACCTAGGATTCAAAAAGAAACCTAATCTAGATTTTTTTTATTTTTCTTTTTGAATATTTTTTTCACGAAAATGAATAAGTTTTCCTTTCTCTTTTTTTTTTCAAAAGAACTGTAGGAAATAAATCTAATCCTAAGGTTCAGAAGAAAACCTAATCTAAGAGAAGATGATGTTCACCTGGATTTCTTTTCCGCACTCGTTGAGTGTGCAGATCCCATTCTTTTTCCCATTTTCCTGCACATCCAAAAATAGAGTAGAGGAAGATTTGTCAGTGATGGTTTGAAAGATCGAAATCAAAAAAAGAAATAACATTGTCTCCTTGGCAACGATGTCATTTGTTTGTTATCGTAAAGCGCATTTCTGCTAAGAAAACGTCATAGTATAGTGTGCAATACGATCAAACAAAGATATTCAATAAAAGATAATGAGACTTGAGTCTCGGTCGTTCATCTCTGGGAGGCGTTTGTTTTACTTTTGAATTCGATCTTTTACCGCCCTACTCTATTTAAAATCACACACCGGTGTATGATTATTACGTATTGAAGTACGACATGCTTAGTTGCAACTATATTAGAAATTGAAAAGCAGGCAACATTAATCACACAAAAGATATTGCAATGAGCTCATGGTGATTCTCAACACATAGACATATTTATATAAAAAATATATTTTTCATTCATTCATTCAGAGGATGTTTGCAACATGGATGTAGAGGAAAGCTTGTACAGGAATGCTTAAAAATGTAAAGCTAGCTATCAGAAAACAATCGCATAGAAGAATCTACGGGGGGATTTTGCATGCATCATTTCGAGAGAATAAGAACTACAATACTAAGCAGTAAATAAAAGCAATAAATGTAAAGAGCTAGCTACTAATCTATCAAAAGTGAGGGCATTCGGAGGTGGGCTCCGATGGCCTTAGAGTGGTGGAGAGGAGAAAGAGGGGCGGCCAATGGAGCTTAGGCTGGCCATTGCAGAGAGGTTGGAGGAGTGATCCAGCATCCTGGCATGGTGTCCTTCATGGTGGTGCTCAACTCGTGAAGATAGAGTGGAGATGGTGGTGGCTAGCCTAAGTAGAGGTGGATGGAGCCAAGAAAGTATGGCCAAAAAGTGGATGGGTGCAAATGGCCACCCCTTTGGTCTTTTTATAGACCTAAGGGAAGCTCTCTAGAGAATTATGGAATTCTCTAGAGAGGCCTATGGTGGGAGCTCGTGGGAGAGTGAGAGAGAGAGGATGGATGGTGGTTTTTAGATCCACCAAATGTGGATCTAAAAATTGAATAGCTCTTGGTTGCTAATTTTAGCAACCAAGGCAACCACACATGGTAGAGAGTTCTAGAGAACTCTAGGCTAGGTATTTTCGTGTGGATGGTGTGTGTGGGTGTGTGTGGGTCGAAACTTAGGTGGCTAGGTTGATTAGGTTAGGTTCTAGTGGGTTTAGATCAAGGTATGTCTCAAATTAGGGTTATAAACCCTAATTCACTAAGGTAAAGTGCAATTAAACTTAATACAAGTTTAATTGGGTGTGTGGAAACTTAATTGAGAGTAAAACAACTCAATTAATTTAGGTCTAGGTCAATTGGACTCTCACTGAGTCCAATTGGACGGTGTGTGCTAAGATCAGGGCTCAATTGGACTTAATGAGTCTAATTGAATGGGCTGATGGAATTGGCTAAGATCTAAGTCAATTAGGTTTAGTGAGGACCTAATTAGGTCCTTAGGGAGGTCTAGAGGTGATGTACTTGGGTTAGGGCACCTTAGTTTAGGTTCCTATGGGGTTGGAATGGGGTTTAGGGACCTAGAGATCCAAGATCAAGGCTTGAATCTCAAAATAGGAATTGGAGAGCAGTATCAGACGTCTAATAATAGTGTCAGACATCTTATACTAAAAAATTAGAAGTCTAGACTTGTTGTTTGGACATCCAATCAGAGTCGGGGGGAATTTTAGGTTCTGTTTTAGGTATTCTGCGGAAATTGGACGTCTGACAAAGTGCTTGGACGTCCAATAACACTGCAGAAGTGGGTTTGAGGTGTGCAGGAGATGGCTAAGGGTTATGGATGTCCTATAACTTTTCTAGACATCCAGATAAGGGTTGAAACTAGGGTTTTAGGACTTCCTAAGGTGCTGTGACCTAATCTAAGGGTGGCTAAGTCTTGGGGGAAGTCTCTAGGCTATCCTAGGGCTAGGATGGACCTAAGCTATTCACATTTTACTGCTTTATTCCAACTTAATAGAATAGCAAACCTTAACTCCCTTACATCATTATTCGTACATCTAATCTAAGTCTTCTGCTCCAGCTCTGCTGTAACACCCATTATTCTTAATCCAGCTTCCGATCTACCTTCTGGTCAGCTTATTACCTGTAATTATCATAATGCACCCAATCAGTACATTATAGCATTATTTTATGCATAGCTAAAAGAAAGCAGTAAAGATGCAGATAATGCTTATGCATGCATGAATTACCCTAATTTATGCTAAGTCCTACCCTAATTAGGTCAATTAAGGCCTATGATTGCTGCGCAATCAGTAGACCAATCCTTCCTGCCAGGTCAAATAATGGCCTGAAGAATCTTCTTGATCTACTGATTTAACAGTTCAGCCAATCCATTAATCTGGGTGTGATACGAAGTCGAGATACGATGCGACACCCCGTACTTTTTCATTAGGGACTGGAAGTGCGCATTTGCAAAATGAGACCTGCCATCACTAATGATAGCCTTTGGAACCCCAAATCTGGAAAAGATGCTTTCTTGAATGAACCGAAGAACAACTTTATGGTCACTTGTTCTGTTGGGAATGGATTCGATCCATTTAGAGATGTAATCAACAGCGAGTAAGATATATTCAAAGCCATTAGATCCCAGAAAGGGTCCCATGAAATCAATTCCCCAGATGTCAAAGATTTCACACACGATGATTGGATTCAATGGCATTGTTCAGGGCGTAGATCTCATAAAAGATGAGTGCATTGTAGTATAGCACGAAATACGTCTCAAGCAAATAAATTAATGTAACTGGTAAGTCCCGATCAATCACAAGGAGGCAAAAAGCACTTTTGATTTCATCCGTTTGTTTCAAATATAAATACCAAGTAATAGAAACAATCAATCACAATATCCACACCACAAAGAGAGATTGAATTTGATATATGCAATAAAATGTAAGCATGAATGTAAACAACTACTATTGTAATAGAATGAGGGCAACACGGGTGGTCCGTGGTGGCCTTCTGGAGAGGTGGGAAGAGTAACAACGATCCATCGGGGTGACACAACGGACACTTCAGACGAAGATGCAAAGATGGAGGAAGAGAAGACGGGAAGAAGAAGAGAGAGGAGTTGTACACGGAGGAAGAAGAGGAAAAAACTATGGAATGGCCTTCAAAGGGGACCCTAAGGCCTCTTTTTATAGCTTTTATGAAGGGCATTTAGGGCATTGGAGCCTTTAATTCCGTGCAAAAGCTTCAGATTAATCAGATTCGTTGATCAGGAGATCAACGGTCTTGATTAAGCCTTCCAAATCCTTCTTCCATTCAGAGTTTGATCTGGTACTGACACGTGGTGCACTGTGCACCCTTGGATCTGCATCTAACGGCCTCCGCTCGCCCGTTGCTCACCGTTTCGTCTGCACGCCTGCTGCATAGCCTCAATCCGTGCCTCAAATCCTAAGCCTTCTCAGCCGTCCAATCTCTCAATCTGATGGCTTGAAAAGCATGCACTGCACCTGACAGACTCCTAAGGCACGCGTCATCACGTGCGTCTTCATTTGATGCTCCTGTGCCCACCATACATCCGCACCTGATCTGCCCGATGATGATCCTGCGATTGAATTTCATCCACACGTGGCCAATTCCCACATCGCGACTCAAACCCGCGTTGTGCGTTGGCTGTTAAGCGTGCTCTCTGTTGTGCTACACACATGGATTGTTGTGATTCCATCTCCTGTGCAGTCGCCCTCGACCGTTGGATGGAAATCTAACTGTCGAGATCTCGCCCTCGCTTGATGAAGCGAGTGGAGGTGGGCGATGTGGATGCATCGCTGATGTTGGATGACAATCCAATGGCCCACAACTTTCCTACCCAAATTGGGGTGCGGTGAGGGGCGGCTATGATGGTGCTACGTGGCGCCATCATGGCCATCCATCTTCTTCTCCTTGTATCTAATGATGTAGGCCTCTGATTGAGCTAATTTCCACGTCGTTGGACTATGAACATTGATCCAGATTCATCCATGTGGTTGGATTTTTCATCTGAGGTCCAGATATTCTTTAGTTTGCCCCTTATCTCCTACTTCTGCAGACTCCCTAAGGTGCTACGGAAATCTGATTGATGCAATCTTGGAAGCGTTAGACTCCCGTCATCGTTCTAAATAGATCCATAAGGTTGGATCGGTCATCTGCACCCTCGATTACCTGCAATTATTAATACCCCTCAAATAGAACATTATTATGTATAAAACATATAAATCATCTAGGATGCAAAGTATGATGTGTATGCATGCAAAATGCCCATGTTAAGCTAGGTTCTACCTTAATTCAGGTGAACTAGGGCCTATGATTGCTGCGTAATCAGTCATCATATCACATGGGCCCATGTTGCCTAAGGTTTGACAACGAGCGCATGCCCTACAATAAGTTTGTGCGTCTTGGAAAATTGTGGGCCAACTGGAGGATCTTCGCTACAATTTTCTAACCAGAGAAATGGCCACCGCAGGCCTAGTCATGACAGAATGAGATGATGCTATTGACCTCGTTGTCAGGGATTCATCTCCAGATTACTTGATCATTGCCAATATGGAAGAGATGTAGTTCTTCCCAAATGTAGTAATTGGTATCGGAAATCAACTTATCCCTCCGGGAAGTTGCCTAATCTGGAGGGACTTTCCCTATAACGAAGTAGTTTACTATGTCAGCAAACCAGGGAAGTCCGTTAATAGCCAATAGATGCTCATCTAGAAAATGCTCAGTAATCGGTCCAGACGGGTCAATGACCGAAGAAGGAAGGTGAGATAAATGGTCAGCTACCATGTTCTGCTTTCCCGCCTTGTCACAAATTTCAAGATTGAATCCTTGCAAAAGCAAGATCCATCAAATTAATCTCGATTTCGCATCCTTCTTCATGAGTAAGTGCTTCACTGCAGTGTGATCCAAGTTTATAATGACATGGGAACCCAGGAGGTATGATCTGAATTTTTCCAAGCCAAATAAGACAGCCAACAGCTCTTTCTTCGTAATAGTGTAATTACATTGAGCCTCATCCAATGTCTTGCTAGTGTAGTATATGATCACGAGTTTCCCGTTGATTTTCTACCCTAACACCGCTCCCACTGCATAGTTAGATGCATCACACTTGATCTCAAAGGGTTGAGACTAGTCAGGGGATTGCAGGATTGGTGCTTGGGTGACTCAGTCACGCAGGATCTTAAATGCATGAATGCACTCACACGTCATCTCGAAAGGCATGTCTTTTGAGAGGAGGTTCGTCAAGGGGCATGCAATCTTGGGAAAATCAGATATAAATCATCAATAGAAACCCATGTGCCCCAAGAATGATCTGATATCTTTGACCAAGTTAGGCACAGGAAGTTTGGAAATCAACTTCATCTTGGCTCGATCAACTTGAATACCTCTCTCAGAAACAAGATGTCCTAGAACGATGCCTTCAGGAACCATGAAGTGGCTCTTTCCCCAGGAAAGAACCAGGTTCACTTCAATGCATCTTTTAAGGATTTGGACCAGATATAAGAGGCATTCATGAAAAGATTCACCAAATACAGAGAAGTCGCCCATGAATACTTCAAGGTATTTACCTACCATGTCAGAGAATATGGCTAGCATGCAACACTGAAAGGTGGTGGGTGTATTAAATAACCCAAAAGGCATCCTACGGAACATGTATGTACCGTAGGGGCAGGTAAAGGTAGTCTTTTCCTGATCCTCTTGACGAATTTCCACTTGATTATATTTGGAGTAACCATCCAAGAAACAGAGGAATCGATTTCTTGCCAATTTCTTGAGAATCTGATCAATAAATGGTAGTGGGAAATGATCTTTCTTCGTGGAAGCATTCAATCTTCGATAATCAATGCAGACTCTATGAATTCGCAATGCGGGTTGGGATGGTCTCTCCGTATTCAGTTGTGATAACAGTGAGCCCTACCTTCTTAGGCACAACCTGGATTGGGCTCTGATGGGAACACCATTATGAGCTATAACTAGTTCATTTTGACCCAATTAAGTCAATAAATGCTCCTACATAACCGCCAGAGAGTCACAACTCACAACATAATCATTCTGAGGGAAAAACAAGAAACTAAGGTTAAAACTGTAATTTTACTAGCTCATCATGAATGCAGTACAACCATGGGTTTTCTCAGGAGTTGAATGAAGGTCAATTGGTCTTAAAAAGATAACAAGTGGGTTAGAATAATCAGAAAAGGGTTTGCACGTGTTTTGAGAATTAAATGACTTTTGAAACCCTAAAAATAGACCCGCTTAATGAACTGAGGTTCTAATCAGGATAAAATTCACCTAAACCATTCAAAATTCATAAAAAAATATTATCTAGGGTTTGGAACCATCAATTTGACCATCAAAACCCATTTTGACCCAAAATAGAACACAGACAGACATGTGCCCTAATTTAGGTTTTTGCAGAAATTACCCCATCAAACATGATCAAACAAAAATCCAACTTCACCATTGGATTCCTTAGGTCCAAATTAGGTTTTACCAAAACTTGGACCCAAGATGAGTTTGTCTTGACCTAGTTTGCAAATTGGTCTTATCTAATTACATTTCTACCCTTAACTTTCAAAATATTTTCAAATAGGCCCCTAACTTTGTCATCATTCTCACAGAAAGGTCCCTATCGCCATTAAACCTATTCCTACTTACTTCGGTGACCTTAAAAAGGAAAGAACTCCCTAATTTCTTGACGAATCCCTTTCAAATTTGAAAGGGAAGTTCGTCAAGAAATTCCCTTCCTTTTGAACCTAATCCTAAGCCCTAGAACCTACCCAATCTCTCATGCGAACACATGAGAGATTTGGGTATCAAGGAATTCCTAAACTTCAGCGAGCTTTCCAAGCTTGGGAAGCTTGCTTCCTAAGCTCTAACCGTCCTCCTGAGGTGTATAAAAGCACCCCCTGCTCATACCGAATCCCTCAAGCTTGAATTCTACCAGAGAAGCCCTTAAATTCCTCTCTCCTCCTCTAGCCGAATTGCTCTTCAAGCTCAAGCGACCCTCCTTGGCTCACCTTGTTGTTTGACCGCAATACCAGTGCCAGACTCTTCCTCCTTGCCTTCTTCCGCGTTGAGCAGCACCCACCGATGCCCCTATCTCCTTCATCCTCACCGTCCGCCACTCATCAGATTAGTTTCTTCCCCGACGTTGACAATACTGCAATCGATGCCACCTCAACTCCCCTCCGTCGACTAACTACCTAGATAAGCCCCTTACCTCCTCTACTTCATTTTTCATCTCAACCGCACTCAATTTCGACCACGCTACTGCCTGTTCACCGTCGTTCCTTCCGCGTCCGGCCACTCCTCCGGCGAAGCGCTCCCATCGCTACACTACTCCAAATGCCTCATTGACACTCCCACGAGCTCCGCCTCATCCATCTGCACCGAACCCCCATCTTTATTTCCCATTCTCTCCACTCAAACGGGCCCCCGAACAAACTCATCACCAACCACCTTCTTCGAGTCCGTGCGACCACCACGCACCTTTATCCTCCATGAAACCACTGCCATTACATTCGCCAATGTCTGGCAAACCTTCTGAGGTGTTTTGACGTGGCCAAAAGGCCTTATTCTCTATTTCAGGTTCCAGGCCGAAGCTCTGCCACCGCGTTATCTTCTCCGACCATGTTCATGGTGTTCTGGCTACGCGAGGTCCAGGTCTTAGCTCCAGGAGACACAGTTTCACTCCAGGACCCTCTCTAGGTCCTCAATCAAGGACTTCAAGGAGAGTTGCAATGCCAATTTGAAGATCCTCACAGCTGTAGGCACACGCGAAGAAAGAGGGACATTTAGACCCACACCATTCGTGGAAGAGCTAAGGTGCACTCATATATTGAATTTCTTCCATTAGCTTATCACCACAGCACACACAGGGGGTGAGGTCCTCACATGCACGCCTTACGCACCTCGTCTGTGACTCGGACCCTGCGGACCTGGTGCGCTTGATAACCCGCCTAACCTAAGCACTCCCCGGCTGCAACCCACTCCTGCAGCCCTGGTCCTGAGTGCACGTGTGCCCGATATCCTGAGAAAGGCCCTGGGAGGGCGGAGCCCAAGAGAGAAAGGGAAGGTGAGATTGCGCGGGGTAGGGCAAGGGTTTTGTTGCAGAGAGTATTGGCTAACACTTAGCCAATTCAAGAAGCCCCTCCCCTATGTAAAGAGGCTGAACAGAGAAGAAGGAGAGGACCCGCAACAGCAGAGGAAGAAAGAAGAGGCTGAACAAAAGAGGAAGAAGAAAAGAAGAAGAAGGAGGAGGCAACAGAGAAAGAAGAAGAAAAGAAGAAGAAGAGAAAAGGGAGCCACAGTAGAGCAAGAAGAAGAAAGAAGAGAAGAAGAAGAACAAAAGAAAAATCACCCTATATTACTACTTTAATTGCATATATTTAAGCATTGATTTGAGTGTTATTTGTGAGAAGTAATTGGTGATTCAAATCCCATTTTACTCCATTCTTTTTGCAAATTTATCCTGACATTACTCTCATTGCAATCATTATACTTGATTTAAATTGTGATCTTGACCTTCAAATTCCATATTGCTCCCTGTGTTCGACCTTGAAACCTTTTCGAGTAATAAAATTTATTTGTTTAAGCACTATTTTGGCTATATCACAACACAACAATCTTAAAACACCGATTTAGCATGCGAACAGGCTCACCTAGTAACTGTCGGAGATCGGGTAGATGATCCCACCACTTGATGATCTCCTTTTTCACGACCTCTTGCAGATTTGGATTGAGTCATCTTTGCATTTCTCGGGATGGTCGTTGTTCAGCGCATAATTTGTGTTTTAAAAGTTAATTAGTTGTAGCATAGCGCGAAAACATGTCGACAAATAAATTTACAAAACTCCGGTGAGTATCGGGTCATTCGTAGGGAGGCAATCTCAATTTTTGCAAAAGCTTTTCAATAAAATAGGTATTTATAGATGTATATATGTACAAAGAGGCATCAGATATTCATGAGATCAAATTTCATTGCATTGATAAAGAGTTTTTCATAGTAGAAATTGCTATGCTAAATCAAAATAGATAGATAGAAAGAGAAAACAAAAGAGAGAGAGAAGAAAGTGGCAGAGAAACGATGTCGCTTGTGGGATGCTTGTGTGAGATGCAGCAGCACCTCAGATCTAGAGCATCAAGACGAAGGTCAGAGCAGAGTTGCAAAGGGACAAAGAGTTACAGAGAAGGTGGAAGATGTCTAGAGTTGATGGAAGAGAGAAAGATGCTTCAACTGGGGGGTCCTGGGCCTTCTTTTATAGCTTTTATGGAGGGAAGAAAGGGTATTTTGGCCCTCTATCTCATGCAACAACCTCTTGGCTAATCAGATCCATCAATCGGGAGATCAACGGCTCTGATTAGGCCCCAAAACTCCTTCAAAAGCCTTCTTATCGCACGGATTCACTCTGGTGCTAACACGTGGCGGCTTATGGTCATTTGGATGATGATCACATGGCTCCGCTGCTTCCTTGCGCGCACTCACCTGCTTCAACTTTCTTCACGTGCACCCACATGCCTCGTGTTAGCACCCGATCCTCAACCTTTCAATCGTATGATTGAACGACTCAGATTCATGCCTGTGCACTTCCAATTTCAAATCGAGCGCCCTTAAGCCTCAGCTGTCCGATCATTAGAATGAGTGCCGCTACCTTTGCATCGAAGCAAGCACGTGAGATCGCGTGACCACCCATGACGAGCTCTGATCGCGCCACATGGGTGTGCCACCACCCTCTAATTATGCAATTGCGCCCGCTCGAGCTTGCACACCCAACGCCAGTTCAATTTCATTCACCCCATGATAAACGACAGTTTATCATCATTCTTATGCATTAAAACAAACCTAACACTTAGGATTTTGCTCCGCAAACGGGTTTTTGGGTTGCATTTAGGCATTAACTAGGTTAGGCAAGCATTGCATTTTTCTTGTTGTTTTAATGTGTTTTTGTGAGTGTTAGGGATGAACAGATATTCAGATCCCTAAAACCCCAGCACTCAAGAAGGCAACTGGTGAAGGAGGAGCTCAGACATGTTGGAACTCAGCTTGATCCAGCTCACCACAGGTGGAACCTAGCTCACTTGGACAAGGGTTAGCTCATCCCACCTCCATTCAGCTAATCTCAATTGAATGGAAGCTCAAGAGAGCTCATCTTAACTCACCCTAGCTCAGGTCAGCTCAGATCCAGCTCAACTTAGTTGAGTCTAGCTCATCTCAGCTCCCACTAGTCCATAGGGAGCTCTAGCTAGCTCAGTTGAGTTGACTGGAGTTCACCCCAGCGCAGATCCAGCTACATCCAGCTCCACTCAACTCCAGCCAGCTGAAGAAGAACTCATCCCAGCTTAGGAAGCTCAAGTCCAGCTCCCGAGGACTCAGCTTAGCTCAACTTGGTTGAGCTAAGTTACCTTAGCTGTCTCAACCAACTCAATCCTCCCCGGGAGCACCAGACCCAGCTCACTTTAGCTCTATTCAACAGAAGCCAGCTCACTTTAGCTTGGCTTAGTAGCTAGCAAAGAACTAGCAAGCTAAGCCAGCTAGAGTAGCCCCATGTTGACCTCTACAATAGCTGCCAACTCCACTTCATCTCCAGATTCTTTAGATCTAGCTTCTTCCGCCAAACCCTAGCTCCAATACCTCCTCCTCTACTCCATAGCTAGCTAAGCTACCTTAGCTTAGCTTAGCTAGAAACCATCTCCTTGGCCATCCTCCACCTTCAACTTAACCCTAGCTAGCTCCACCAACTAAGCTTACCGATCCACCTAAGCTACCTAACCTCTACTTTAGTTTGGTGCCAAGATGGACACCACCTATCCCCTCAACTACACCCAAAAGACACCTTATTTTGGTGCCAAAATACCCTTCTAGAAGCCCTTCGTTTTGGTGCCAAAACACCCCCACATCATGGCCCTACATATAACCTTGCAACCCATCCTAGCCACCCACCTACCCCTCCTTCTAGAACCCTACTTGGTGCCACCTAAGCCCCCATTCTAGAAGCCATTTTGGTGCCAACTTCAAGGGGTGCCACCATCCATAACCACCACCTAGGTGCCCCTTGGGTTGGCACCAATTACCCTTAGTCATAGGATCCCCAACCACCTCCATCTTCCCATCTTAGCCCTCCATTTCAAGAGTCACCTTAACCCCTCATCCTACCCTATAAAAAGACCACTACCCACCACCATTAAAACCATCCTTGGCTAGCAAAATTCCTCTCATACTCTACCTAAAGCCCACGCCCAAGAGAGAAGAAGAAGAAGAAGAAGAAGATTAAGGGGATATTCTGTCCCCTTGGTGCCTTCCCCTCTTCCCTTCTCTCTTGTGCCCAGGGCAGCCAAAGGAGGAGCCAGGCAAGGAAGACCTTTGGAGGAGGTCTTGAAGGTGGTCCACGCCACCTTGGAGGAGAACTTGATGTTGGTGCATGCCCACCCTTGGAGGAAAGACTTGAGGTGGAGAGCTTCCACCTTGGAGGAGCTTTCAAGGAAGGAGAAGTAGACCCTCCTTTCAAGCCAAGGAGCAACTAGGCTTGGAGTAAGAAGACTCCCTTCTTCACTAGATTCTGCAAGAGGATTTGTGTTTCTTTTATTGCTTTTATATTCTCCATTTCTAGTAGAAGCATTCCTGTACATGTCTTTGTAAAAGAACATAAATTCTGCTAAATTAACTTGCCTTCTTTTTAATTTCTATTTCAATTGTTTGTCTTTGTTCTAACACTTGTGTCACTTCCACTTTCTTATTACTCTAGGCCTCCACTTGCCTAGAGTGAGCTTAGGGAGGGGACATATTTATCTCTTAAGTTTTAGCTTAGTAATTATAGGTGTTAGTACCTTTTTATCACACTTCTCATTTTTCCTTCTTTATTTCAAAATTGAAAAAAAATTATATATTTAAAATACCAAAAAGAAAGATTGAGTTTCCCTCTAAAGCAAGCGATTTGAATTACAAATTTGACTCCTTGGATGACCCTAGATACTCCCCTATCTAGGAATATAAATTTAAAAGCGTATGCGAATTCGCATGTTACAGCGACATTAAAAACCCTAATTACAAATCACGTAATTTTCGCATCACTTTTTGGCACCGTTGCCGAGAGGCACGGCTTTGCTTAATCTTTCTTTCTCTTGCTTGTAGTGGATCTCATCCCCTTCTCGCTCTTTTCCCTCGTGTGTGTAGGAACTACAGGAAGAAAGCGGGAATTTGGAAGCGAGAGCTCAAAGTTCCTTTTCTTCCCATGATTTCAGGTTGGTTCCTCATTTCTTGTCACATTTAGGCTAAAAGGCTACCAAAAAAATATTAAACTTGGATTTCAGGATCCTAAACACTTTAATTAAGTGGAGTGGTGCCCATAAAAATCCATTGTTTGCTTGTATGCTTCACTAAACACCACTCCAATCCTAGTGTTGGTGTTCTATTTTTTGGGTCCAGATTTCTGTCCAGAATTGAAAAATAAAGTTCCAACACCAAAGGCCTCCTAAAATCATAAATTTCATACAGTGATTTCAAAGCAAGTTAGGAACATTTGTTCCAAATTTAAGATCAATTGACTTTGAATTTAATTTTTAAAAATTCGTGGATTGTAAAAGGGTCACATTCTCTAATCCTCTTGTTTTGCTACTGTCCGCGAATTTTTAGAATTTTTATACTCATCCAATTTTTATGAAATTTAGCTTTCTGGAATCCTTGTAAAATTTTACAATCATATAAAATTACTAAAGTTTTTTGAGGTCAGTGGTAATACTGAAAAGTCCAAAATACCCACAGGTAACATTTCTAGACTTTGACACTAGTACAAATAAAAATTCAAAACAATTATCAAACAAATTCCTAAAATCTTACAAAAATCTTTTCTGGAATCCTTGTTTGATTTTACATAAGGTAGTGGTGTTGGTTGCATTGTTTGGACCACTACTTATTCAGAAAGCCTAAAAAGAATTCATTGATAGTAATTTTTTGTATCAGGGTTCAAATCCAATTAGGGTTTCTTTCTTGCTTTTTAGTCCCACAACATAAAGGAAATACACCATCACCAATACAACTTATTTTCCTTTGATTGTGGAGTTTCAAACTTGTTTGAACATTTAAAAAGAAAAACCCTAAGACACATTCAATTAAATTGAATCCTAAAATACAAAAATACAAAAATTGTGTGACAACTTGATTTGCATTGGAACCACTTTCCAATTCTTGTACACACACAAAAAAATCGTAATAACAAGGCAATAACCCAAATTAGCATCCTCCACATTTCGTGTGCACTATAGTATCCTAGACCTAACTAAAATCTGTAGCAACTTGACCCCTAAGGCTTCATTAACTTAGGCTTGCTATATAGGTCTTAAGTTTTCTTTAGTTAACCAATTATGTCATCTATATCTGGTGTTCAGGCTGAGGGGCCGTGTCAAACGACCAGGCATGGGTTTGTACAAGCACCTGGAGTTTTCCCTGGGAAACGTTTGGGCCCAAACCTCCCCTTAAGCAACTTGGCTAGATTTGTTGACAGAACGGGTATTCACTATTGATTACTTATTTCCTACGTAGACCAAGTCCTAGGTTTATTTTTAGGGAGTCATACTTAAGTTAGGTCTAGCTTTGGTTTTTTAATTTGCACACTTTCTCTCATCTCTTTCTCTTCTCCTCCCCTCCCATTCTTCCATTTTATGCATGGACAATGGTCTCAAAATCCGCACCTGGAAGGACCATTTGATTTTGCCCCCCGCGCAAAAAGACCACTTTTTTTGTCTTCTTCTTCTAAAAAAATGGAAAATCAACAAAATTAGTCCACTAACCCTTCCACTTCCACCTCTAATCTTACCTCTAACCCCACTACTAACCCTAATTCTAGCCCTTCCACCCAAAACCCACCCACCTTTAACTTCCCACACTTGGAGCTCCCTAATCTTGAATCGCCCCAAACGCAACATCAAGACCCCCTGCCAGATCTTTTAAAATTGATGGCTGAGCAGATTGATAAATTAAATTCCAATCAACAAACATTGACTAGGAACATCCAAAACCTAGCCAATCAAAGGCCAAACCCACCACCCCGTCAGTAGCCTGTTATTCCTCTGAAAGATTTTTATGATCCGTCTTATTATGAGGAACGACCAGGGGTGGTCATACCAGAGAGGGACTTCGAGATCAAGCCTGCAGTCCTGAACTTGATTAAACACTTCCATGGCCTTCTTAAGGAAGACCCTTTCAACCATCTTGAAGAGCTGACTCTTCTTGCACAAACAACCTATTCCCGAAATGTGCAAGAGGACATATGGCTGATGCGGTTTTTTCCATTATCTCTTAAAGATAAGGCCGCTTATTGGTTCAGGACCATCGGTCGACCCATCACAACTTGGCCTCAACTCAAGAGCGACATCCTCGAAAAATTCTTTAACATAGGTCGTACTAATTCCCTGCGAAGATCTATTACGACCTTTTAACAAAAATCTGGTGAGACTTTCCATGAATCTTGGGAAAGATTTCAAGATCTCTTAAGAAGTTGCCCGCACCACGAGATTCCCTTAAGGTAGCTTGTGTAAATCTTCTATCATGGATTAGAAGATCAAATCTGACAATTCGTCGATGCCTCATGTGGCGGCAACTTCTTAAATAAGGATACTGAAAGTGCCTATGACCTTTTTGAGGAAATGAGTGAAAACTCATTTAATCAAGATTCCATGAACACATTTTGCAGAACTCCAAACCCGCAGTTCAGTTTTCATGAAGTAGGCACCGAAGCTATCCCTGTCACCTAAGATGATCTTCAAATAATCACCCAAAAACTCGACCAAATGCACATTAACCAAAAGAAGATTGAGGAAAGATTGGCCACATCAACCCAAGCTCCACACAGTCCACATCACACCCAACCTAACTTTCCACGAAGAGAAAATTTGCACAATCTCAACACTACTCCTGCTGATTATTACCAGTATTCTGAGGTTGCTCACGATTCACTGGGGAATTACAACTATCTAGATCTTAACCACACTCAAAATATTTCTGCCATCCAGGAGCCCTTTAAAAATTCTTCCAATTGGAAAAATTACCCGAACTACTCCTGGAATAATCAGGTTCCTTCCCAACCAGATCATTTTAATGGGTATAGGTTGAATCCAACCTTTCATCCTGGGCCATCCCAACAAGACATCAACGCCAAGATGATGAGAACCCTACAGAAAATGCAAACAAAAATGACGGAAGTAACCCGCACCATCACAAATCTGAACAATCAAATTGGGGTTCCTCCCACGCAACGACCTACAAGACATCTTTCGTCCCAACCCATGCCCAACCCTAATCACCAAAGGAACCAATATCTGGGCAAAAATCCACACTACCTGAATCAGCCTCCTACTAATCCACCATCTCAGTAGCCTCCCAGGTTTCCACAACCACAGGTCCCTCCACCTCCTCCAAATAATAATCCAACTGCACATGTAGTTACTTTGAGGAGTGGGAAAACCACCACTGATCCCGGGCCCTCACACAAACCTGGTGAAATCCCATCACTGTGCAAATTGACTCCCCACCTCCCCATCAGGAGAAAAAGAAATACAAAAATCTCAATGTTGGTGCTAGAGCACCACGATCATTGGTTTTGATGACAACAAAACACGTGTCATTTAACATTTACACTTAGAGTCTTAGATTTCAGGTCAATTGCAAATGGAGACGTGATTAGAAGGAGTTCGAGCTCGCATCCAGGATGGATTGGAGGAGCTTGATGGAGAACAGAGGAGATTCGCGAGGAGCGATAGATTGAAGATGGAAGGACAAGAAGAATAGGATAGAATTCTGTTTATTTCTTTCATGTACTTTTGTCTTTATTTTATTGCTCTTTTTGCTCTTTAGAACATCATGTTAAAGAGCCTCAAAGTACCCTAATAGTAGTCCTAGGAACACTTGCACAACCCTAGGACACTTAGGTTTTCTGTGGAGAACTTAGAAAACCAATATAGGGTTCAAATAGCTTTTTCAGACGTCTAATTCCAAAATCAGACATCTGATAATATGTTTTAAGACGTTTGACTGTTGATTCAAACGTCTGATAACATTTAGGCTGGACTTAGCTAGCTCTGTCTAATGAAATCAGACGTACAGACCTTAGTCCAGATGTCTTAGAAGACGTCTGATGTTTTTACCAGACGTCTAATTAGTGGACTGTTGGCCGCCTTAACAAACACTGAAGAATATAACCGTTAGAGCCTTATCAGACGTCCTTAAGCCTTTCCAGACGTCTGATAAATGACCGTTTTGCCTCAGCTGACCCGAAAATCTCTTCTCAGAGATTTTCTAACCATTGCACTCTCTTGGAAATCCATTCCCGCAGAAAAGTAGGTTTCCAGACATCCAGACATAGTGCCAGACATCCTATATGTCGTCTGATGGACTTCCACTAGAACCCTGTTTAGATCTGATTCAGGTCAGGAAGAAACCCGCCTAAAATCAGACGTCAGACTTGGTTCCCAGACGTCTGACTTTGTTCCCAAACGTCTTAAACTGATCTTCCAGACATCTGATGCCAGGATCAGACGTCTGATAACCCTGTCAGTGCAATCATTGTTCCTGATTTCGGCCGATTCTCTTGGGCTTTGCTCCCAACGGCTGTGGAAGCTTTCCTAATCCTTCCAAAGCCTTCCTAAGGCCTCCATAAATAGAGAAGAACCTCTTGCACACCAACATACACCTAGTAATACACTTTCTACTCTTTTGTGTCCTAGAGAAGCCCTTGCTCTCCTAGCTCAAGTTCTTCATCTTGAGAGCATCAAGCCTTTGCGCACCCACTCTCCCGCCGTAGTTCACGAGAGCGACGTCGTGTAGCTCACGCACCCGCATCGTCGATTCGACACACTCCTTGCAAAGGGAAGCATCTTAATTCCTATAGAAGCTTAGGTTAAAAATTACTTTGTTGGCTCTATAGGATTGTTGTTATTTTATCTTTGTTATTTGGTTGGGTATTCGCTTTGCGAATTCTCGTCTCCTTCGTGGGACAAAATCCTTCTCGTGAAGAGAAGGGGTTTGAGGTACGCTACCCTCGTATAAAGTAGCGTGGTTGTAATTGAGGTTGAATCACCCTTGTTTAAGTGATTCGTTTAGTGGATTTGATCAACTTGGTTGATCAGAAAATCCTAACTCGAGAGGGTTAGGTGGTGGTTTTCACCCAGTTTGGGTTTCCACCTAAAAATAATTGTGCACATTGTGTGATTGAATTTCGTGAGATTATTTTATATTATATTTCCGCAATTTATTACGTCACCCCCTCCTAGTAGGGAATCTACACAATTCCTATCCCTTTCCCACAAGCTCTCCACCCCATCACCAACAGAAAAAAGAAATCTGAGCCCACCACAGAAGAACCCATGGATCTATTTGGGCAAGTTCAAATCAATATTCCTCTCCTAGATGCCATTAAATATATACCTACCTATGCCAAATTTTTGAAGGAGATCTATACTCCTAAAGGGCAGGCCAAAAATCTCGGACAAGTGCATCTCTCGGAGACACTAAGCTCTGTCATACAGAGCAAGCTACCTCCTAAGATGAAAGATCCGGGGGTGCCTTTAATTTCAGTAATTATTGATGACACTACCTTTGATCGCGTCCTCCTTGATCTTGGTGCCTCGGTTAATATTATTCCCACGATTTTATTTGAAGAATTTCGGATCAGTGAATTAAAACCCGTCGAGGTTACCCTGTAATTAGCCGACCGATCTACAATCAAACCTCGTGGGATTGTCGAGGATGTTTTGGTCAAGGTCTAGAATTGTGTCTTCCCTGCAGACTCTGTGGTCCTTGACATTGAGGTACCTGAATCATTACTAGACTCCCCAATAATCCTTGGACGTCCTTTCTTGGCCACTGCAAAGGCAAATATCAATTGGCACACAGGCAAAATGGATATCACTTGCGCCGGCCAAACTATTACTTTGGATATTTTCAAATCCTATAGGAGATTCCATGATGATAACTTTTTTTGAGGACTCAAATACAGAAATTTCCAATATGGTGGAGGAGACAATGTTGATAGATACCCTTACCGACCATAATTTTTTTGAGGACTCTGATTCAGAATCAGTGGTCGGCGAAATTTGTGATCTAGAAACTTGTCTTAACCCAAAATCCATTCCTGATGAACCCCCTAATCACCCTAACCCACCCACTCTTCCCGCACCCCACTTTTCCACACTAACTTCACCCCATCCTCACTATCCCTTCTCCGATTCCTTTCTTTTGGACCTATGACTAGCCCCGCTAGAGTTTGGCATCCAACCTGATTTAAAACCATGGCCAAACTTAGGCTACACTTATCATTTTCCATCCAACTTTGATCCCAGTATTGCTTCTAATCAATTTTCTAGGGATTTAGAAGAAGACACATTTTTTGCGGGCATCCAAGTGTCCAACTATTTGCATGATTTTCCATCTTCCATGCATACCTTCACGCCCGGCTAAATGGAGTAAAAGATAGCACTGGATGGGAGGTAACCCATCATTTTTCTTCTTGCTTTCCTTTTTCCTTTCTTTCTCCAGGTTTTGACCATCCTAAACCCGATTGCTCTTCATTAAGGTGATCCTTTTTCCCTCCTAATGCATGAGGACATTGCATATCTTAAGCATGGGGGGTGTTTTTAAAATTTGACGATCGATTTAGGATTTTCAAAACCTAAAAACATGCATTTTTCTTTAGCTATTTTCCTGCTTGCATACCCAAAAAATATAAAAATGTTGAAAACTTTTTGAGGAAAAATTTTGAAATTGGGACTAAGGTCGAGAAACTAACTTTTGGTACAATGGGATTTAATCTTTAACAAACTAGGGATGAGGATGTGGATCTGATCATTAGAATTTCAGGGTCTATTTTTATACTAGATCAGATATCCTTCTCTAAAATTCCACCTGAACTTATGATAGTTCAGGTGACTTGATCCTATTTTGTAATATGGAAAGTATTTGACTTAGTTTCTAATTGAAAAACTTGCATTTCTTGAGGAACTTCTTGTGTCAATTTTCACACACAAGCCAACACTTAAAAACAACTAAACATTTAAAAAACTCCCTTGTTTGGACTTAGTAAAAGTCTGAAGCAGATCACTGGTTTGAGTTTCCACCGCTGAGGAGGAAAAAGCCTCTTTTGAGGACGCGATGTCAACATGTTACCGCCTCAGCGCTGCTCCATATCTATATTTCATATCTTTAGATGGAGCATTAAAGCGCATTTTAGCAACTCAAGTTTCTTGGACGGTGCTCTACCTATAGTGTCAAAGCAAGAGCTTGAGTTTGCTTGGAGCACCCTTTTACACCGCATTGTGTTTTGGGGTTGTGAGCTCCTAGGTGGTGTCATGGACAGTGCTATTCTGAAGTACTGGTGCCAGAGCCCCCTCGAGGATTAGTAACAAGAATGATGATCCCAACACATCTGTTGTAAGACTAAGTTAAAAATAAGCATGGGGGAGAAAAAAATTTAATTAATTAATTAACACGCCCTATAAATGTTGGCTTTTCACAAGCATGGACATAAGGTTTTAAAGGATTTTGCAAGTTGCGAATCAGATTCAAGAGCTAGAAAAAACCCAAAAACAAAAATTTCAAGTCATCTGAATTAACAAAGGGTTAATTTGTGAATTTTCTGCAGGATATATTGATCCCGTTTTGTCTAATTTTTGGATCCAAATACAAATCTTGATGTTTATCCTTAACAAATCACGTTCCCCCTGTGTTTAGATCAACCAAGGTCCCTTAATCTTTTTCTCCTAAAAAGTAAAAAAAAGTATTAGATTTCCTAAAAATTCCATTTTGTAAAAATTAAAGTTTTGCTAAGAGACTAGCAAAAGAAAGTATGGGGGTGTGATAAACGACAGTTTATCATCATTCTTATGCATTAAAACAAACTTAGCTCTTAGGATTTTACTCTACAAATGGGTCTTTGGGCTGCATTTAGGCATTAACTAGGTTAGGCATGCATTGCAATTTTTCTTATTGTTTTAATGTGTTTCTGTGAGTGTTAGGGACGAACAAATATTCAGATCCCTAAAACCCCAACACTCAAGAAGGCAACTGGTGAAGGAGGAGCTCAGACTAGGTGGAACTCAGCTTGATCCAGCTCACCACAGCTGGAACCTAGCTCACTTGGACTAGGGTTAGCTCATCCCATCTCCATTCAGCTAATCTCAGCTGAATGGCAGCTCAAGAGAGCTCATCCTAGCCCACCCTAGCTTAGGTCAGCTCAGATCCAGCTCAACTTAGTTGAGTCTAGCTCATCTCGGCTCCCACTAGTCCACAGGGAGCTCTATCTAGCTCAGCTGAGTTGACTGAAGTTCACCCCAGCTCAGATCCAGCTACATTCAGCTCCACTCAACTCCAGCCAGCTGAAGAACTCATCCCATCTTAGGAAGCTCAAGTCCAGCTCCCGAGGACTCAGCTTAGCTCAACTTGGTTGAGCTAAGCTACCTTAGCTGTTTCAACCAGCTCAATCCTCCCCGGGAGAACCAGACCCAGCTCACCTCAGCTCTACTCAATAGAAGCCAGCTCACTTTAGCTTGGCTTAGTAGCTAGCAAAGAACTAGCAAGCTAAGCTAGCTAGAGTAGCCCCATGTTGACCTCTTCAGTAGTTGGCAGCTCCACTTCAGCTCCAGATTCTTCAGATCCAACTCCTCCCTCCAAACCCTAGCTCCAATACCTCCTCCTCTACTCCATAGCTAGCTAAGCTAGCTCAGCATAGCGTAGCTTAGCTAGCTTAGCTTAGCTTAGCTTAGCTAGCAATCAGCTCCTTGGCCATCCTCCACCTTCAACTTAACCCTAGCTAGCTCCACCAACTAAGCTTACCTAGTCAACCTAAGCTACCTAACCTCTACTCTATTTTGGCACCAAGATGGACACCACCTAGCTCCTCAACTACACCCAAAAGACACCTTCTTTTGGCACCAAAATACCCTTCTAGAATCCCTACATTTTGGTGCCAAAACACCCCCACATCATGGCCCTACACATAACCCGACAACCCATCCTAGCCACCCACCCACCCCTCCTTCTAGAACCCTACTTGGCGCCACCTAAGCCCTCCTTCTAGAAGCCATTTTGGTGCCAACTTCAAGGGGTGCCACCACCCATAACCACCACCTAGGTGCCCCTTGGGTTGGTGCCAATTACCCTTAGCCATAGGATCCCCAACCACCTCCATCTTCCCATCTTAGCCCTCCATTTCAAGAGTCACCTTAACCCCTCATCCTACCCTATAAAAAGACCACTACCCACCACCATTAAAACCATCCTTGGCTAGCAAAATTCCTCTCATACTCTACTTAAAACCCACGCCCAAGAGAGAAGAAGAAGAAGAAGATTAGAGGGATATTCTGTCCCCTTGGTGCCTTCCCCTCTTCCCTTCTCTCTTGTGCCCACGCCAGCCAAAGGAGGAGCCAAGCAAGGAAGACCTTTTGAGGAGGTCTTGAAGGTGGTCCACACAACCTTGGAGGAGAACTTGAGGGTGGTGCATGCTCACCCTTGGAGGAAAGACTTGAGGTGGAGAGCTTCCACCTTAGAAGATCTTTCAAGGAAGGAGAAGGAGACCCTCTTTTCAAGCCAAGGAACAGCTAGGCTTGGAGCAAGAAGACTCCCTTATTCACCAGATTCTGCAAGAGGATTTATGTTTCTTTTATTACTTTTATATTCTCCATTTCTAGTAGAAGCATCCTCTACATGTCTTTGAAATGAACACAAATTCTACTAAATTAACTTGCCTTCTTTCTAATTTCTATTTCAATTGTTTGTCTTTGTTCTATCACTTGTTTCACTTCCACTTCCTAATTACTCTAGGCCATCACTTGCCTAGAGTGAGCTTAGTGATGAGAGCCTCATCATGAGTCCTAAGTATCTCATTTTGACCTAATAAAGAGAATAAGAGCTCCTACATAACCTAGAGAAGAGCTTAATTCAAGGAATAAGTGTTTTGAGAAGAAAACATAAAATAAACCTTAAAACTGCAATTTTACCATTGCAGTACATAAACGGGATTTCTCAGAGGCAAAACATAGGTCAAATGGTCTGAATAACATAAAAAGTGAGTTGGTTCAATCAGAAATGGGTTATTATGCAATCCAAGAATTAAATGACATTCTATAACCCTAAAATAGACCCGCTTAATTCAACAAGGTTTTGGTTAGGATAAAAATCAAAAAAATCCTTTAAAATTCATGGAAAAATATCCCCAAGGGTTTAGAACATTCAAATTGGCCTTTGGAACCTATTTTGACTTAGATTGGGGTCCTAGCTCATCAATTGACCTAATTTAGGTTTTTATGCAAAATATCCAGTCAAACGTGGTCAAACCAAAATTTCAACTTCACCATTGGATTCCTTAGGTCTAAATTAGGTTTTTACCAAAATTTGGACTTAAGGGGAGGTCATCTTGACCTACTTTGCAAAATAGTACACCTAATTACATTTTGGCCCCTATCTTTTGAACACCATTGCACAGACCCCCCTAACTTCCTCGCCACTCTTACAGATAGGTCCCTCCACCATTAATGGGGAGAAATCCTACTCTGGAGAGAAATGGAGGGGGAGTACTCCCTGATTCCTCAGAGATCTCCTCCCAGATTTGGAAGGGAGATTCTCTGAGGAATTCCCTTCCATCTGAGCTCAATCCTAATCCCTGATTCACACCCAATCTCTCGTGTGAACGCACGAGAGATTTGGGTATCCCATAGAATTCCTACTCCGGTGAGGACTCTTGCATTTGGAAGCTTGTCTTCCAAGCACAATAGCCCCTGCCAGTGCCTATAAAATGATCCTCAACCCTGGCTGCACCTCTTCAGCTCGACTTGGCCAAAGATCCACCCCAATTTCATCCTCTTCTCCTTTGGTCAAGTAGTCCAGCGAGCTCCGGTGAGCCTCCCTCCTATTTCTCATTTCCCTGCCACAATACCAGTGGTAGAGCTATCCTCACCATCTTCCTCCACATCATGCAACACCCGCGCGAGCACCTCTAGCCCTGTCGTCGCCACCATCTCGCTCCACTAGACACCTTCTTCTCCGGTGATAGCAGGTACTGCCAGTCACCATATCTCCCCCTTCGTCCACTTAATTAGGTTAGACTTACTCCTCTCTATCCCCTTTTCAATTTCCCTAAACTATTTCACAAAACATCCCTCGACAGCCACTGTCCACCGCCATCTTCCCCATCTTCAGCCAACCTTCGGTGAGACGCATCCATCGCTCCACAACTCCACATGTCTCGCCACCAACCTCTTCACCTCCGCCATCAACCACTGAACATCTTCCACCCATCCATCGACCGCCAACACCTCCCTAGACGCCCCCCGACCTAACCCACAAGCCCAACCATAGGGTGACCTAGGCACACACGCCTAGGCCACCCCGCGGCCAGCCACCAACCACCTCACCTTCGCCTTTGCACGACGAAGCCTCCCATATATTTTAATGGGGCTTCAAGGCCGTATTTGTGTGTGACAGATCTCACCACCTGCCGCCATTGACACACACAGAAAGAAGGTTGCGAGCTTCATCCCAGGCTGTGTGCTCCAAGTGTTAGGGTCCCAGAGGAAGCAGATGCGTGTGCAAACTCAAATAGCAGGGTAATTGGTTTGGCAAGCAACCTAGTAGCAGCAATCGAAGAAGGAGCTCCTGCAGGCAAAAGCACAGAAGTGTGTCCCACCTCGTGAACGTATGAGCACGGCGCATGGGATAAATTGATTTTGTGTTTTACTTTATTTGCCTCGAGACACATAGGGGTGAGGTCCCTCGCCCTTACCATGCCTCGTTCGCGACACTCCCCCATGGACCTGGCACCCGGATCCGACTAACCTATCCGTGTACTCCTCGCGCACCATACCTACGCCGGTGCGCCTAGACCCAAGCACGCGACCGACCCAATTACCCAGCTCTGGGAGAGCGTACTGAAGAGAGTTATACAAAGAGAAAGAGAGACGCGAGGGTTGGGTAGGGGTAGGTTTTTCTCTTCAGTGTGTGTAGGGAAGAAGAAGGAGAAGGAAGGCGCAGTTGAAGCTAAGGCATGGTGAAGCGAGGCTAAGCAGACTTAGCTACAAAAGAAAGAAGGAAGGAAGGCTAAAGGAAGAAGAAGAGAACATCAGAGGAGGAAAGGTGAAGCTGACACTTAGCCACAAATAAGAGAAGTCAGAAGAGAAGAAGGAAAGACAAGGCAGAAGGAGAGCCAAAGCCAAAGAGAAGAGGAAGTCAGAAAGCTTAGGCTGAAGAAGGAAGGGCAAAAGACAGAGGAAGATAAGAAGGAAGAAGAAAGGAAAAGCTAGAAAGGAGCTATAGAGAAGAGACAGGGAAGAAGAAGCAGATGGCCAAACACCAAAGAAAAATAGAAGAAAAAGGAAAATCAGGGAAAGAAAGAAAGAAGAGAAAGCGGACAAGAGAAGGAACTAAGAGAGATTTAAAGGAGAAAAATATCTTTTTAAGACGTCTGATTCTATAATCTGACATCCAATTCTATTTTGCTACAATTTTAACTCTTAAACTCTTGCATTTATATTATGAATGAAGTTTTGAGTAATTCTAAGTGTTCAATTACATTATTGAGATCGGTGAATAAATTCCATTTACTCCCTGTGTTTGACCTCAGATACTTAGGTTTTCAAGTAATAAAATCTTATTTGTTGTCAACGCTTGGTCACCTATACTACAACGCAACTAACTTATAAAACTAACAAAGCGGTGCAACACTTCGCATTTTGCCCTCATTATTTCAAAATTGAAAAAAAATTATATATTTAAAATACCAAAAAGAAAGATTGAGTTTCCCTTTAAAGCAAGAGATTTGAATTGCAAATTTGCCTCCTTGGACGACCCTAGATACTCCCCTATCTAGGAATATAAATTTAAAAGCATATGCGAATTCGCATGTTATAGCGACATTAAAAACCCTTATTACAAATCACACGATTTTTCACATCACCCCATGGCTCCAACATGTGTGCTGTGCTTCCGCACGCACGTGTGAGCTAATGCTCTGCATGAACCTTCTTTTATATATACTTGTTTGTTTCTATTTATGCTTATCCGATCTGGGTAGGCAACATGGTGCATTTGTGACCATTGGATGAAGATCCAACGACCCACAGCGTGCAATGCGGCCTTCCTAGATGGGGCAGTGGTGAGGGAGCGGCTGTGATGGCACCACGTGGCACCATCATGGTCGTTCATCTTCTCCTTGTATCTGGTGATGTAGACCTCCGATCGAGTTGACTTTTACACCGTTGGACTGCGATCGTCGATCCAAATTCATTCGTGAGGTTAGATTCTTCATCTGAGGCTCAGATCTGTGTCCTTTGGCTTTATGCTCTCTATTCTTTTATGGACTGCACAAGGTGTCCTGGTTGTCTGATTGAGATGATTTCGAAAGCCTTGGACTCCCATCATTGTTCTGATCAGATCTGTCTGATCTGATTTGACAACAATGACTTTGAATCATCTACGATTAAAATCATCTCTCTTGTAGGTCATAAAATGATGATAATATATATATGACAAATAAACTAGCTATTATGCAAATTACGATGCCTATGAATGCATTAATCCTAAGTTATGCTAGGATTTAGCTTAATTCAAGTGATTTAGGTTGCATGATTGCTGTGCAATCAGTCATGCACCCTCTTCTGTGTAGATACGGTGTGTGCAATAGGAGGGACTGATTCCAGTCAGATCATCGAGAGTCCATCCAATGGCTCTTTGATGCTATTGGAGAAAAGAAATCAGCTTTATTTCCTGATCAGATGTGAGTCGGGAATTGATAATCACAGGAAATGTTTGATTAGAACCCAAAAAGACATACTTCAGATGATCAGGAAGAGGTTTCAACTCCATAACTGGGTTATCAGCAATAGAAAGGGGTTCGAGATAGGCCTCAGAAGATAAGGCAGGAGCTATGGGTGAATCTGGATTAGTTCTAGGCTCCTCTGTTTGTGGGTCATGATCTACTTGGGATTGAGGATCAAGGGTAATCAAGCTTTCTTCTAGAAGTGGGTCCTCAATCACAGAACTGATGTCGCAAACTTGCTTAATTGCCCCACAGTTAATTCCTTTCTGGGCCCTAAATATATCAATCCTCAATGTTTTGCTCCCAAATTTCAATTCGATCTAACCCTCTTCATAGTTTATACTAGCCCTAGCTGCAGCTAGGAATGGTATTCCTAAAATAATTGGTGTATTCTTCAGATTCTCAGGAGTATCCATATCTAATACAATAAAGTCCACTAGGAAGTAGAAATCATGAATTCGAACCAAAACATCCTCAAGAATTCCTCTTGGTGACTTGATTGATTGGTCAGCTAACTAAAAAGTCACCTCCATCGGTTTGAGCTCAGTTTGCTAGAAATGGTCTAGTAGGGATGTATGTATCAAGTTTATGGAGGCTCCAAGATCCAATAATGCTCGATCAAATTCTAGATCACCAATTCTGCAGGAGATCAAAGGGGTGTCAAGATCTTTTGCTTTTTATGGGAGCTTGCTCAAAATGATCGAGCTGACTTGCTCAGATAATACAATCGGGCTCCCATCTTTGGTTCACGACTTACACTTAGGTGTACACAAATCCTTCTGAAATCTCACATATGCTGGTACGTCGCAGATCTCATCCATTAAGGGGATGTTTATCTAAACTTGCTCAAAGAGCTTGACTAGATCTTCCTCAAGTGCCATGAGTTTGGGTTTCCTCTTTCCTTTGGATAAAGCCTCAAGAAATGGAATTACTGTAGGTTCCTCTAGGATTGGTTCAGGTTTTGGATTTAAGATAGGGGTGTCCTGGATAACCAACATAGGGTTAGGCTCTGAACTACCAAGCTTAGAGTGGCTTGGATAAGGTGGATCCTGAGTTCTCTTGCCACTATGAGTGGTAACAGAATTTAATACTGCCTAGTTTTGGTTTGGAGTAGGTAAAAGTGGTGGTTGCTACTGATATCCCGAGTATGATGTCGAGGCCTCCATCCCATCAGGTGGTGGAACAAAAAGGGCCTAATAAACATAATGTGCTTGGCCTTGATTCAGGTTCATAATGCACCTTTGGTTTGGCATGTTATTCGGATTTGGCAGAGGTTGTGAAGCAAGTGCACCAGAATGGCGAGAATTCACCATTTGTGCAAGCTGATTACGGACCTCTGTGATCTCATCCTTGTGTTGTTTCTGCATAGCTGCATTCGTCTTTTGAATGTCAGCCAAGGTTTGAAGGATTAGAGACATTTGATCTTCCCGTGTTGGCCCGGAGTGGTAATTTGTATTGGGCCTAGGTTGAATAGGCTTATATGGGCGTGGAGCTTGTGGTCGAGGCTGGAATTAAGATCTCGGATTTTGATTATTCCTAGACCATGCAAAATTGGGATGATTACGCCATACAAGGTTATAAGTGCTTGAGAATGGATCATTCTGGATGGTGTTGAGGTCTTCGCAGGTCTAAAGAACCCTAGAAAAGTCAGAATACGAGGGTTCAGAGTTCCCCCAACTTGAGCAGGAAGTTCTGGAGTGTCCTCCGAAACCAGGATCAGACGGGGGTGGATATGAGTCCATCCCCTGAGAAGAGAGTGATAAATACTATGCACAGCCTCCCTACCAGAGGGTGGTTGCACAAATGGGTTTTGCTGTGCTAAGGTGGCTTTCTGCAAGTGTCGAGTCAATTCATCTACCTTCTTCTAAATAATTGACTTGTCCAAGCAACTGGCCACTAATTCTAGATCAACGGGTGCCGATTGATGCAGATTTTACGTAACTTGTACAAAACGTCATCGTAACACGTAAAATCGATCAACTCTTAAATTTATAAAACTTAGATAGGGGAGTATCTAGGGTCATCCAAGAAGGAAATATGTTGCAAAATTGAATCCTTGCTTCAAAATGGAAATGAGATTTCTTTTTGGTGTTTTTAAATATGAAACTTTTATAGTTTGAAATAACTAAAGAAATGAGGTTTTGTTGGCAGGAAGATGACTAACACCTAAAATTACTAAACTAAAACCTAAGTGACAAGTAATTCCTTTCTCTAATCTCACCCTAGGTAGGTGGAAACCTAGAGTAATTAGAGAGAGGGGGTGATTACACTAAGGTAAAAGTAAAATTGCGAGAAAAATAATTAAGAAAAAGGCAACTTTACTAGAGGAGCAAAATGTTTTACAAAACCCTAGTAGAGGAATGCTTCTACTACTAGAAATCAAAAATACAAAAAGTAAAAACACAAGTCCTCCTGATGATGATGATGGTGAAGAAGAGATAGAAGCTTCTTGCTCCAAGCCTAGTAGCTCCTGGGCTTGAAAAGAAGTCCTCCAACTCCTTCCTTGTAAAGCTCCTTCAAGGTGAAGTCCTCCGAGACAAGCCCTAGAGGGGGGTGTGCCTTGCCTCTTCCAAGGGTGGATGTTCACCCTAGAATCTCCTCCAATGTCTAGGCATCCTCCTTGATAAGAATTTTCTCCTTCACTTGGAGTGGCACAAGGAGAAGAATGAAGAGGAAGAAGGCACCAAGGAGGCAAGGGATAGCCTCCTTAATCTTCTTCCTTCCTTCTTCTTCTTGGTCGTGGGTTATAAGTGGGTATAGGGTGGAATTAAACTAATGGAGGATGACGAAAATGGTGGTGGCTAAGGGTATTTTTATAGAGTAGGATAGGGGGTATAGGTGGCTCTTGGAATGGATGGCTAAGATGGAGTTTGGAGTGGTGGTTATGGGATCTATGGTCATGGATTTTTGGCACCATTCAAAGAGGTGTGGAGGGGGGTAGTTAAGGACATAGAAGCACCCCATGGTGGATGTCCATGGTGGAGGGGGTGCCTCCATTTTGGTGCCAAAATGATGTTCTAGAAGGGAGGAATTTTGGAGGGAAAATGGAAGGCAGAGATGGGCTTTAGGCTTAGGTGTAGGGTGAAGATTGATCGATTTTGGAGGGAAAAAGGTGGCACCAATATGGAGGTGGTTATGGTGGTTTTGGCACAACCTTGTTGGTGCCTTTTGGTGGTGGTCATGGGGTAAAGAGGTGTGGTTGAGGTGGTGCCACATGGATAGCGTAGGTGGACTATAGGTGGGCTTAGTTGGTGGAGCTAGTTTGGTAGGGTTTTAGGGTGGTGGATGGCCAAGGGAGCTGGAGCTTAGCTAGTAGTAGAGTAGAGGAGGCAATTGGGTCTAGGGTTTTAGGGGAGGAGCTGGACAGAAGAAGTCTGGAGCTGAACTAGAGTTGGCAGCTGCTGAAGAGGGTGGCATGGAGCTACTTTAGCTGGCTTAGTGTGCCATTTCTTTGCTAGCTGCTAAGACAAGCTAAAGCAAGCTAGCTTCTGCTAAAAGAAGCTGAGGTGAGCTGGGTCTGATAGCTCGTAGGGTGGAACTAACTAATAGAGGTAGCTAAGGTAGCTTAGCTCAACTAAGTTGAGCTAAGCTGAGTCCCCTGGAGCTGGATTTGAGCTTCCTGAGCTAAGATGAAGCCATCTTCAGCTGGTTAGAGTTGAGTGGAGCTGGATGTAGCTGGTCCTGAGTTGAGGTGAACTCCAATCAACTCAGCTGAGCTTGCTAGAGCTCCCAGTGAACTGTTGGGAGCTGAGATAAGCTAAACTCAGCTAAATTAGGCTGGATCTGAGCTAACTTGTGCAAAGGTGAGCTAAGATGAGATCTCTTGAGATGCCATTCAGTTGAGATGAGCTGAATGGAGCTAGGATGAGCTAACCCTAGCTCAAGTGAGCTAGATTCCAGCTATGGTGAGCTGGATCAAGCTGAGTTCCAGCTGGTTTGAGCTTCTCCTTCACCAGTCACCTTCCTGAGTGCTAGGGTTCTAGGGTTCTAACAATCTATTTATCCCCAACACTCACAAAAACACATCAAAAATGCAATAAAAAATGCAATGCATGCCTAACCTAATTGATGCCTAAATGCAACCCAAAAACCCATTTGCGAAGCAAAATCCTAAGAGCTAGGTTTGTTTTAATGCATAAGAATGATGATAAACTGGCATTTATCACACCCCCATGCTTATCTTTTGCTAGTCTCTTAGCAAAGCTTTAATTTTTACAAAATGGAATTTTAGGGAAATCTAATTTTTTGACTTTTGAGGAGAAAGAGATTGCAAGACCTTGGTTGATCAAAACATGGGAGGTGCAGGATTTGTTAAAGATAAACATCATGATTTGTTTTCGGATCCAAAAATTAGACAAAAATGGGATCAATATATCCTTCAAAAAATTCACAGATTAAACCCTTGTTAATTCAGATGACTTGAAATTTCTATTTTTGGGATTTTTTTGGCTCTTGAATCTGATTCACAACTTGCAATAACCTTTAAAACCTTGTGTTTGTGATTGTGAAAAGCCAACATTTATAAGGGCGTGTTTTTAGTTTAAAACTTTTTCTTCTCTCTCCCCCATGCTTATTTTTAGTTTAGTCTTACAACAGATGTGTCGGGATCATCATTCCCATTACCAATCCTCAATGGAGCTTTGGCACCAGTACTTCAAGATAGCACTGTCCATGACACCACCCAAGAGCTCACAACCCCAAAACACAATGCGATGCAAAGGGGTGCTCCAAGCAAACTCAAGCTCATGCTTTGACACTATAGGTAGAGCACCGTCCAAGACACTTGAGCTACAAAAATGCGCTTTAATGCTCTATCTAAAGATATGTAATATAGATATAAAGAAGAGCTGAGGTGGTAACATGTTGACATCGCGTCCTCAAAGGAGGCATTTTCCTCCTCGGTGGTAGGAACTCAAACCAATGATTTACTTCAGACTTTTACTAAGGCTAAACAAGGGGGATTTTCTAATTTTTAGTTATTTTTAAGTGTTGCTTGTGTGTGAAATTTGACACAAGAAATTTTGCACGAGTTGCAAGATTTCGAATCAGAAACTAAGCCAGATACTTCCATATTACAAAAGAGGATCAAGTCACCTGAACTATCATGAGTTTAGGTGGAATTTTTGAGAAGGATATCTGATCTAGTCTAAAGATAGATCCTGAAATTCTAATGATCAGATCTGTATCCATATCTCTAGTTTGTTAAAGATTAAATCCGATTGTATCAAAAGTGAGTTTCCAACCTTAGCCCCGATTTCAAAATTTTCCTCAAAAAGTTTTCAAAATTATTATTATTATTTAGGTATGCATGCAGGAAAATAAAGTGACAAAAGAAAAATACATATTTTTAGATTTTGAAAATCCTAAAGCGATCGTCAAAATTTTAAAAACACCCCCCATGCTTATGATATGCAATGTCCTCATGCATTATGAGGGAGAAGGGATCACCTTAGTAAAAGGCAGTCTAGTTTAGGATGGTCAAAACCTGGAAAAGGAAAGGGAAAAAGAAAGAAGGAAAAATGATGGGTTACCTCCCATCTAGTGCTATCTTTTACGCCATTCAACCGAATGTGAAGGTATGCATGGAAAATGGACAATCATGTAAATAATTAGACACTTGAATGTCCTCAATAAATGTGTCTTCTTCAAGATCCCTACAAAGATGATTGATAAAGAAATAGGGATCAAAATAAAATGGAAAAATGGAAGAATGACCTGGATCTGGCCATGGTTTAAGTTCATGTAAAATGCCAGACTCAGGTGGGTCGAGTGTTAGGTCCAATGGAAAGAGAGGGGGAAAGGAGTCAATGAGATGTAGGTGGGTGAAGTTAGTGTGGATGTTTTTGGTGAAAAATCAGGAAGATTGAAAGAGTAAAAGTCAAACCCTAGTTGATTTGAAAAGTCTTGGACAACAAAATCATCCTTAGAATAGGAATCAATCAAATCTAGTTCCATGGTTGTCAGAGCTGAGTAGGATTTTATCAACAAAGATTTCTCACAAACTACTTCCATTGTATTATCAGTGTCCTCAAAAATTTTATGATCAATGGACCTCTTGGAAGGTTTAAATAAATCTAATGAGAAAATTTGGTTACCGCAACTTATATTCATTTTCCCAAAATGAGAATTGATATTAGCTATTGCGGTAATCAGAAAGGGTCTTCCAAGGATGGCATTAATGAGAGCCTCAGGTACCTTTATGTCAAGGACCAGAAAATTCACCAAAAATAGATAATTTCGAACCTTGACCATACTATCCTCAAAAATTCCCCGTAGTTGAATGATAGATCGGTCTTCCAATTGAAATTGAACCTTAATAGGTTTAAAATCACCGAATTGAGATTCCTTGAATAAGATCGGGGGAATGATATTAATGGAGGTATCTAAGTCGAGAGGGGAGCAAAAGAAAGTGGTGTCATTTATGACAACAGAGATGGGTGATGCGCCCGGGTCCTTTTTTGTGGAAGGCAACTAACTTGGAAAAACTAAGCTAGCTGTCTTTGAAAGGACCATCTGTCCTAGATTCTGAACCTACCCTTTTGGAGTAAACCTTTCTTTCAAACATTTAGAAAAGGCAAGGGTGGCATCTAGGAGGGGGATATTCTTCTCGACTTGACCAAATAAGTTCGAAAGATCTTGGTGAGAGGGCTCTGATTTTTGATTAAAAAGATTGGATTGCAGTGTTTGAGAGTGAGAAGTAGGATTTGAATCAAGTGTTTTTGGGATTTCTTTTTCTTCTTCCTGAGTGGGGTTAGGAGAGTTGATTTGCATGGGTTGAGAGTAGGTTTCATCAATTTGATTTGAAGGCCCTAAATCAGTAATGGTGTTCCCACTCAACGTATCTGCATATGTAGTTTGGTTATCACTGGGAGGAGGTGGGGGGCCTATTGTTGGTAGAAAGTAGGTTGGTACTGAGATATTGGGTTAATAGGTGGTTGAACAGTGTGGTTTTGATGTTGGTGTCCACCCGGATGTTGGTTCCTGTGATTGAAAAGTTTGGTGTGGGTTGGGATGGTGAGTGTCCTATAGGTCTTTGGTTTGAAATGACCCTAAATTGATAATTAAGATTATTAATAGCACAAGTTATTTCCATTATTTTTCATTGCATCTCCTGTAGAGTTTTCAACATCTGGGCATTAATGTCTTCTTGAGATGGTCCAGATTGATAAGTTGATTTTGAACCATACCCTCCAAACAGGTGTTGTTGTTGGTAAGGAACCGGATTGGTCCAGGATTGAGCCGGGTAATTCCTCCCCTTAAAAGAATTTTTCAATTGCTCTTAGAAGGTGGGGTGATGATTGGGATAAATATAATTCCCCGTTGAACCATAAAAAGCCTCAGAATAGTAATTACACTCATCATGGGAATTATGCAGATCTTCTCTCTTTGGGGTGTTAGAAGGGGTGAAATGTGAAATTTGTGAAGCTTGGGTTCGTGTGGTAGGTCTCCCTTGGTTGGCTAGGTCTGTTAAGTCCTTATGCAACTGTTGTTGCTTAACTTGTAGTAAGCCATGATAGAGTAGAAATTAGGTGGGGGGGCCTGATTAAGAAGCTCTTGGGTGGAGAGATTGGGGAAAGAATAATTATCATGTAGGTTAGAGGACCAATTTTGATTTTCCATTTTAAAGAAGAGGAAAATGCATGAAAAGTCTTTTTCGGGAGGCAAAATCAAGTGGTCCCTCCAAGTGTGGAGTTTTGGACCGCCGCTCGTGCAAAAAATGGAAGAACGGGAAGGGAGGAGAAAGAGATGGAGATGAGAGAAAGTGTGCAATCAATCAATCAAAATTTCTAGACCTAACTTAAATGTGACTCCCTAAAATTTAACCTAAGACTTGATCTACTTGGGAAATAAGAAATCAATAGTGAATACCTATTCTATCAACAAATCTGGCCAAGTTGCATAAGGGGATGGTTGGGCCCAAGCATATCCCAAGAAAATCCCCAGGGGCTTGTGTAAACCCGCGCCTAGTTGTTTGACATGGCCCCTCAACATGACACTAGATATAGATGACAAAATTGATATTAACTAAAGAAAACCTAAGACCTGGATAGCAAGCCTAAGTTGATGAAACCTTAAGGGTCAAATTGCTACAATTTTTAATTAGGTCTAGGCAACTATAGTGCACATGGAATGTGGAGGGCGTTGATTGGGGTATTGCCTTGTTATTTCAATTTTCTTTTGTGCGTGCAGGAATTGGAAGGTGATTCCAATGCAATTCAAGTTGTCACTCAATTTGATGTATTTCTGTATTTTAGGATTTGATTTAAGTTAATGTGTTTTACAGTTTTCTTTTTAAGGTTTCAAACAAGTTTTGAAATCCACAATCAAAAGGAAATCAAGTTGTATGGGTGAAATAGATTTTTTTTCTAAAGTGACTTTCTAGAAATGGAAAGAAAACCCTAATTCAATTGATCCTAAGATAGAAACTTAATTACCAATGAATTTATTTTAAGCTTTCTATGTTAAGTAGTGGTCCAAACAAATCAAATAACACACCAGTTTATGTAAAATCAAACAAGGATTCCATAAAATTTTTTTTTTTTTTATTTTAGGAATTTTTTTGATATATTTTCAGAATTTTTCTTTGTACTAGTGTCAAAGTCCAAATATGATACCCAAGGGTATTTTGGACTTTTCAGTACCACCACTAGCCTTAGAAATTTTTTTTGATTTTATATGATGTGTCGAATTCCACAAGGATACTAGAAAGCTAAATTTCACAAAAATTAGATGAGTATAAAAATTCCTAAATTTCACGGATAGTAGAAAAATAGAAAGATTAGAGAAGGTGACCCCTTTGCTGACCATGAATTTTTAAAAATAATATGCAAATCCAATTGTTCTAAAATTTGGAACAGATGTTCCTTACTTTACTTCTAATCACTGGGTGAAATTTCAAGATTTTAGGAGGTCTGTGGTGTTGGGAATTGATTTTTGAAGTCCGGATAAAAGTCTGGACCCGAAAATCAGAACACCAACACTTGAAATGAAGTGGTGTTAAATGATGCAAACAAACAAACAATGGGTTTTAATTATCACCACTCCACTTAGTTAAGATGTTTAGAATCCTAAAAGCCAATTTTAATATGCTTTTGGTAGTTTTTTAGATGAGTGTGACAAGTTTAGAATTGCTAAGCTGAGTTTCACGGGAAGACAAGGAACTTCAAGCGTCTCAAAATCCTGCTTCTCTCCTATTGTTCCTACACACACGAGAGAAAGACAAGGGGATGAGATCCACTTATCAGGAAAGAGACTTAATGAATGCAAAGCTATGCCTCCTCGGCAACAATGCCAAAGGGTAATGCAGATTTTACATGGCTTGTAAAATACGTCGTTGTAACGCGTAAAATCAATCAACTCTTAAATTTATAAAACCTAGATAGGGGAGTATCTAGGGTCGTCCAAGAAGGAAATATGTTGCAAAATTGAATCTCTTGCTTCAAAATGGAAATTAAATTTCTCTTTGGTGTTTTTAAATATGCAATTTTTATAGTTTGAAATAATTAAGGAAATGAGGATTTCATGGCAGGTAGATGACTAACACCTAAAATTACTAAACTAAAACCTAAGTGACAAGTAATTCCTTTCTCTAATCTCACCCTAGGTAGGTGGAAACCTAGAGTAATTAGAGAGAGCGAGTGATTACACTAAGGTAAAAGTAAAATTGCGAGAAAAACAATTAAGAAAAAGGCAACTTTACTAGAGGAGCAAAATGTTTTACAAAACCCTAGTAGTGGAATGCTTCTACTACTAGAAATCAAAAATACAAAAGTAAAAACACAAGTTCTCCTTATGATGATGATGGTGAAGAAGAGATAGAAGCTTCTTGCTCCAAGCCTAGTAGCTCTCGGGCTTGAAAAGAAGTCCTCCAACTCTTTCCTTGTAAAGCTCCTTCAAAGTGAAGTCCTCCAAGACAAGCCCTAGAGGGGGATGTGCCTTGCCTCTTCCAAGGGTGGACGTTCACCCTAGAATCTCCTCCAATGCCTGGCTATCCTCCTTGATAAGAATTTTCTCCTTCATTTGGCGTGGCACAAGGAGAAGAATGGAGAGGAAGAAGGCACCATGGAGGCAAGGGATAGCCTCCTTAATCTTCTTCCTTCCTTATTCTTCTTGGCTGTGGGTTATAAGTGGGTATAGGGTGGAATTAAACTAATGGAGGATGAGGAAAATGGTGTTGGTTAAGGGTCCTTTTATAGAGTAGGATAGGGGGTATAGGTGGCTCTTGGAATGGATGGCTAAGATGGAGTTTGGAGTGGTGGTTATGGGATATATGTGACAAGTCGATTTTCGCTTTCGAATAAGATGATTAAGATGATTTGTCGTTGTATTTTAAAGTGGTGGAAAATCGACTAATCAAAGTATTAAATTGAAAATAAACCACTCAAGAGAGCAGGTCGTATCCACAGGGAGGTAGTGGCCTATTAAAACTCGTACGAGTTAAAAATAGATGTTCATGAATTGTTTCCCCCAAAAATTGTGTCAAAAATCATGTCTGATATGAGTTTGAATGTGAGCATAATCTGAAATTGCATTTATACCAAACAAGAGGGAGCTCAATGCAATGTTCACAGTAATAAAATAAAAATAAAAGTTTGCAATGGCATTGAATTTAAAAACTAATATCCTATTTACTGTAACAAACAGGGGAATAGCTTCCTCTTGCTCGCACACGCGAACGAAGAAGAGCTGAATGGTGAGGCTGCAGTCGGAGGTCAAGTGGGTTGAGGGCTATTCAACAGTGGTGGTCTCGTGGCCAATGGTGGCCGAAGGCGGCGACTGTGAGGAGGAGACGGCGGTGGGTGCCACCGTTGGGCGCTTCATACTATTGCTACTGGAGGCGTGCAGACCGCATGGTGGGGGGAGGAGAAGATGGGTGCTTGCGAACGCAGCTGCTATTGCTGGAGTTGCGCGCAGGTGCACATGGGGAGGCACTGGAGCTGCTGGTCTGGCGCTTATGAAGGCGAGCACACGACAAGGTGCAGTAGCACACATGCGTGCTGCTCGGGTCGGCAAGGGCGTGCGTAGGCTGTGCGGGCACGCGTGCGGAAGCTGCTGAGCACGGCTGCAAGTGCTGCACACTGCTGAACGGTACACAGTCACGTGCTGCGGGTGTGGCGAGGCGCAAGCAAGGGGGTGCGCATGCTAGAGGGCTGGCTGGGGCGTGGCTGGTCACTGCTGTTGTGCATGCGGAGGCGCAGCGAGGGGGTGCACCTGTGCATGCATGCATGGAGGCAGGCATGGCAGAGGCACAAAGGGCAGGTGCACAGGACTCACGTGGTGCGCTGCTACACACAAAAGGGCACTTCTGGTGCGCGTGGAAGGATGGCAGTGGCAGGCGTCATGCGTAGGAAGGAGGTAGCGGCAGGCGTCGTGCGTGGGAAGGAGGTAGCGGCTGGTGGTGATGGGTTCTTTTTGGTGGAAAGGAAATAGAGAACAAAAAGGGGAAGAAGATGAACAGGTGGCTGTTGGGAGGTCAGGCATCTGGGAACATTTCCAGGCATCTTAAATGAGCGGGGATGGTTGCTGGCGCATGGTTATGTCAGTGGTTGCTGGTGTTGGTGATGGTGGTAGTGCATGCTAAGGTGATCACGGTTATCTACATAAGCTAACGGTGGTGCAGCAGTCTATCACCCTGCTTGCTTGTGGTAGTGTGGACTCGTGCTTGCGGTTGAGGTCGACAGTGGTGGAATGGAAGAGAGCTTGACTCTCTGTGCAATACTGGATCGGGGGTGATGGCCTGCCGGTGATGGTGCAGCTGGAGTCTTCTTTTATGCTGCAGGAGGAGGCACACAGGCGAACTTTGGTTGAAGAAGAGGTGAAGCGATGAACATCATGGGGAACAGGGATCCACAGTTGTTGCTTGGGCATTATAGCTGGTACAACTCTCCTGCATGCATCTGTTGGAGATAAAATAAAGAAAAGAATGAGGGGTTATTTATATGCAAACCCTTACTTTCTATGTTAAAACCAAACAATACATGTAATGCACTCACAAGCTATTCTAACTTAATTCTAAATGCATTTAATTATGAATGCAATGCATGAATTATGCAATTAAGTTAAAAACATAAACTAATATATTTATATCCTAATACATGCTAAATAAATGTTAAAGATAACTTAATATCTAGGCATTGATGTACCTAAATAGCCCACAAATATGGGCTCATCAAATGCCCCCATGCCTAGTTTTTGCTAGTCCCTAGCAAATTCAAGCAATAATCCAGCTCTTCAAGTGGACTAGCCAACCCAGTTGGTCTTCTTTTAGAAACATGTTAAGTTCAGACTTTAGACCTAAGGTTCCCAAGTAGTTGCTAAGTTACAAACTAGGTCAGCTAAGGATGAGTTGTAGGCATAGGTCTCCTTGATTTCTAACTCCACCCTAAGGTTTATTGGTCCCAGAGATTCAAGCATCCGTGCATGTGCAATGGTCTAATTTATTTGAGGTTGGTATGATTTCCAACCTAGAATGAGGATTCTTTTTTTTCGCTCATATAGATTTCTTTGTTTGATTCTTCTAAGTCTAACCTTGGATCAGCTATCAACATGATCTATGTCGGATTCATTGTCCCCATCACCGAACCTCGAAAGGTGCCTGGCTTTCTATGCTTCGAGATAGCACCGCCCATAGCGACCCCAAGAACTCCTGGCAATCGACACTTCGAGATAGTATCACTCGTGGATTTCTAAAGCGAATTCAGGCCTGTGGCAATCGGCACTTCAAGATAGAGTTTCCCATGGTACGTGAACCACACAATGCACTTACATGCCCCCAATAAGATGGACATCCTAAGAGACAAGAGTCGAGGAGGTGACATGTTATCATCGCATCCTCGAGGTGAGTATATAGTCCACCTCTCCTGCGGAAAGAACTCTTCCAATCAACTTATGTTTTCAAGCTTCTCCTAAGTCAGAACTAAGAGAAACAAATTTTTTTTTCTCCAACAAAGGAATTAAGGTTATCATTATTTACACAAGACCAAGTGTGTGAAATGTGGATGCTTAGGTTACGAGGGCCCGTAAACCAAAACGTAGAAAAAGACATCAAGTACTACCTAGCCTTTAACTCAATCCCTAACTTTCCTTCCTCAACCTCTTGAGGAATGGTCTGCAACTTAACTCCTACTTGAGGTTTCTCAAGTCCACAAAGGACCCTAAAGGTCTAAAGCTAGTAGCTCAACTTACCTTCGAAGTCAAACCCTAGAGTCAACTTAGTCTAACCTAAAGTTCTGGTCTGCCTAAGAATGTAAGGCCCAGCCAATTAAGCTCAATAATGCAAAATGTTTTTCTTTTTTTTTTTTTTTAACAATGCAAATGTATGCAATGCAGAATGTTTTAACTAAATGCATGAATGCACTATGTATAAATGCTATGCACAGATGCCTCAGGTCCTATCCCCCCATGCCTGGTTCAAACAATGTCCTCATTGAAAATAAAATGGCCAAGGGAAGATGTTACCTGAGGCAGGAAAGAAAGGAGCTAAGGGTCCTTGAGAGTGGCCTCGTCAACCAGATGGCTATCCAAAGTAACATAAGGTTTTAATCGTTGGACGTTGACGGTAAAGGGTGGTGCTGAAGAGGAAGGGCTCTTGATCTCCACAGCCCCATGCAGAAACACTTTGGTGATAATGTGAGGCCCATCCCAACGTGATTTCAATTTCCCTAGAAAAAGCTTAAGTCTAGAATTGAAAAGCCATACTTGTTGGTTGGGCTCAAAGGTCTTTCTAAGGATGTACTTATTATGCAAGATCTTAGTTCTCTCTTTATAAGCTTAGGAGGTATCATAAGCATCATTCCTCAGCTCCTAAAGCTCAGTCAACTTCAGTAAACATGCTTTACTCGCTTGCTCTAAATCCATGTTGACAATTTGAATAGCCCAAAGTGCCCTATGTTGAAGTTCAACAGGTAAGTGGCACACTTTCCTGTACACTATCCGAAAGGGAGACATACCCAAAGGGGTTTTGTAGGCCATTCGATAAGCCCATAAAGCATCATCGAGCTTTTGGGATCAGTCCTTCATATCTGGCCTAATAGTCTTTTCTAAAATGTTCTTGATCTCCCTATTTGACACTTCAACCTGGCCACTTGTCTGAGGATGGTAAGGAGTAGCAATCTTGTTACTCCCAGACTCTTGAGTAATTGATTGAAGTGATGGTTCCGAAAATGAGGTCCCCCATCACTTATAATCGTCTTGGGGTAGCCAAAGCGAGATATGATATTAGCCTTCACAAATTTCAATACCACAGAGTGGTCATTTGTGCATATAGGAATGACCTCTATCCACTTGGAAACGTAATCGACTGCCACCAAGATATACTCAAATCCATGGGACAAAGGGAAGGGACCCATGAAGTCTATCCCCCAAACATCAAAAATTTCCACAGGTTGGATAGGGTGTTGGGAAAACTCATTCCGCTTCCCAATCATTCCAGTCCATTGACAACTAAGACAAGCCTTACCAAAGTAATGGGAATCCTTAAATAAAGAAGGCCACCAAAAATCGGACTAGAGAACCTTAAAAGATGTTTTCTTAGCACCAAAGTGTCCTCCACAATGAAGCTCATGGCAAAATCTCAACACACTCTATTGCTCTTCTTCAGGCACACATCATCTCCAAACTTGGTCTTGTCCAATATGAAATAATCCTGGCTCTTCCCAATGAAAGAATCTATCTTGGGAAATGAATCACTTCTATTTTTGCTCATCCCAAGAGCCAGGAGTTAGTCCAGTGACCAAGTAATTAACTGTATCTGCATACCAGGGTGAAGTCGGTGTTACAACTATAAGGGTTTCATTGGGAAATGTCTTGCGAATGTCTCCAGATGGAGAATCATCAAGGGGAAGGCGAGACAGGTGGTCAGCCACTACATTTTTCACTCCTTTCTTTTCACGAATTTCCAAGTCAAACTCTTGAAGGAGTAGAATCCACCTAATTAAACGTGCATTAGAGTCCTTCTTGGCAATGAGATGTTTCACTACCGCATGATCAGTAAAAATAACCACCTTGGATCCAAGAAGATAAGACCTAAACTTCTCCAGAGCAAAAACTATAGCAAGTAATTCCTTTTTAGTGACTATGTAGTTTTGCTATGGTTCAGTTAAAGTCTTGCTGGCATAGTGCAGCACATGTGGTCTTCCCTCAACCTCTTGTCCAAGGACTGCTCCCATTGCGAAATACGAATCATCACACATCATCTCAAATGGGAGTGTCCAATCAAGAGCTCAGAGAATAGGCACAGACGTCAAAGCCTCGACACACTTTGAATCAAAATCGAAGGAAGATTCCTTCGCCAATAAGTCACAAAGTGGCCTAGAAATTTTTCCAAAATTCCTAATGAATCACCTATAAAAGCCTGCATGTTCCAGAAAGGATCTAATATGTTTGACATTCGTGGGCAATGGGATCTTGGAAATAGAATCAACTTTAGCCTTATCTACTTCCAAGCCCCTTTCAAACACAACATGCCAGAGTACAATGCCTTTCTATACCATGAAGTGGCTTTTCTCCCAGCTGAGGACTAAACTAATCTCCTTACATCTCATCAGCACATTCTCTAAGTGCAGGAGACACTGGTCGAAAGACGAGTCATAAATGGAGAAGTCATCCGTAAAAACCTCGATGCACTCATCAATCATGTTCGAGGAAATGGACATTATACACCGCTAGAAAGTTGCTGGTGCATTACATAATCCAAATGGCATACGCCTGAATGCAAAAGTGCCATAAGGACTAGTGAAAGTTGTTTTATCCTGGTCATCAGGGAAGATTGCAACCTGGTTGTACCCAAAATATCCATCTAAAAAGCAGAAATACTTGTTCCCAGCCAATCTCTCTAGGATCTGATCAATAAAGGGCAAGGGAAAGTGGTCCTTCTGGGTAGCGGTGTTCAGTTTGCGGTAGTCAATGCAGACCCTCCAACCAGTTGAGGGTCTAGTCACCACCTGGTCATTTGTTTCTACTGTGAAGCTGGCCTTGTTTGGCACCACATGGATTGGACTAACCCATTTGCTATCTACGATGGGATAAATGATCCCAACGTCCAACCACTTCAGAATCTCCTTTTTAACCACCTCCCTCATGTTGGGGTTAAGACGTCTCTGCATGTCTCGAAAGGGTTTGATGGAATCATCAGTATAAATGTGACGCATGCAAAGCATAGAGTCTATACCCTTATATCAGCAATCATCCAAGTTATGGCTTCCTTGTGCCTTGACAAATAGTCTAGCAAGGCTCCCTCTTGCACTTCAGATAGTGCAGATGAGATGATTACAGGGAGTGTATCATTTGGCCCAAGGAATACATACTTGAGAGACTCTGGGAGGAGTTTCAATTCAAGGTTGGGGGCTTGGATGGTTGAGGGTTTCAAAATAGAAGTCCCCATCTCAGGTAGCAGATCTACCTTAGGCAGGTACGATGGGGAGAGAGTCTCAGTAGAAACTCCAAGCAATTCCTCAAGTTCTGGCACATCCCCTTCACATTCCTTCAAGAGATGGGAATGCTCATTTAGCATGACATGCTGAAGGGGGTCGTCACATAAAATTGTAGGAGTTGTCTCTTTAATCAGGTCATCTACCACCTCAACTTGGGAACAATCCTCAAATCCGACCTGTTTATAAGCATCAAACACATTAAGCTGAATTTTCTTATTCCTAAAGCCCATTTTTAACGCCCCAATGTGACAATTAATTGAAGCAATAGAAGTCGCAAGAAAAGGGTAGCCCAACATGATTGAGGGCTTGGTTGGTTTGTTGGTAGGGTCAGTGTCCTGTACTAGAAAGTCAACGAGGAAGAAGAAATCCTCCACTCTCATGAGGACATCTTCTAGAAGGCCCCATGGTGTCTTCAAAGAACGGTCTGCAACTTAGATGATTATAGGGGAAGGCTTCAAATTGCCTCCTCCAAGTTGTTCATATACATAGCTCGGAAGGATGTTTACCCCTGCACCCAGATCAAGCAGAGCCTTGTCTACATGTAGGTCACCAATGACCACTGAGATGTATGGGTTTCTTGGGTCCTTAAGTTTCGGGGGTGTCCCATGCTGTATAATTGAGCTAACAGAATCAGGCAGGACAACTTTTGATTGGACCTATTTCCTTGATTGTTGCTTTTTCGTGCACAGGTCCTTTAGAAAGTGGCCATAGGATGGAATCTGCTTGATAGCTTCAAGCAAGGGCAGGTTAATCTACACTTGTTTGAAAGTCTCCATGATTTCATTCATCATATCTTTGGCTCTAGATGAGCTAGCAGAAGTTTGCCCAGAGTCAGATAAGCACTCTGGAAAGGGCACTCTCAGTCTCTGGGTGGAAGGGTTGTCATGTCGGGTAAGTGGGGGAATGGGGACAACCTCTTCCGTTAAGGTGATTTCAAGGGGAGAAGAGTTGGGCGGCTCCTCTCCAGTGGGGGAGAAAGTCGGGGTGGATGGGTTTTCAGAAGGTGGGACTATAGGAGCATCAGGTTTGGAAATTTCTTTCACACTCCTCAAAATAGTCACCTCCTAGGATTGCTCCCTAAAAAACAATCCCTTTCCCTTTAGGGTTCTCCTCAAATGAACAGGGAAGCTTCCTAGTCTCCCTTTTGCTTATGGCCTCGACAAGGTGTCCAATTTGTGATTTCATCTCATTGATTGCCTTGTCATGAGATTGGATGATCATGCTTTGATTCTCCAACATGGCCTTCAGCATGGCTTTAAGTTCATCCATCTCAGAAGTCTTGGATGGTTGGGAGGGCATAGGAGGTTGATTATACTGTTGAGTCTGAAAGGGTTGGGGTCTGTAATTCCCTGAATTAGAGACATTCCCCTGTCTCTATGAAAAATTGGGGTGGTTCCTCCATCCCTCATTATAAGTGTTTGGAAAAGGGTTATTACGAGGTTTGGGACGGAACCCTTGGGTGGCATTCAGGTTTGCCTATACAAGGTCAGGGAATTGGGAGGCCAAATGATAATCCACAGTAGCATGCGTAATGCCTTGGCAAATGGAGCATTCAAAAGCTTGGGAAGTAGAGGCATTTGGCGTGAGTTGGCTAGGGTTTGACATAAGCCTTTCCATATTTTGGTTCAACAATTGATTCTGGAAGGCCAAATTCTAGGTATCCCTAGCCTCATTTGGCTCAATCTTTTGTTGCATAAGAGTGGGTTTCCTATCCAAATAGGCAGAATTTAGGTGGATAGAATTCTAACTCAAGGCTCAAAAAGATCCCAAGCCTCATTTCAGTTTTTGTAAGAAAGGTTCCTGCACAGGCACCATCCACTGTTTGCCTGTGCTTGTCATTTAATCCAGTGTAGAACCTTTCTACAAGTTGCCATCTTGGCACTTTATGATGGGGACATAAGCGTAACAAATCTTTGAAGCGCTCCCATGCATCATGAAATTGTTCTCCATCTTGTTGAGCAAAACCTATGATTTCCCTCCTATAGTGATTAGTCTTGCTCATAGGGAAGTATTTTTTTAAAAACTCTCCCTTCAAGGCATCCCAAGTATCCACTCTACCATCTAGAGTGTGATACCAATGCTTCGCCTTATCCTTGAGGGAGAAAGGAAAGAGGGTTCACATTTGGGCATCATCTGTAACACCCTGCAATCTCACCGTGAAATGGACCTCGGTGAATTCCTCCAGATGCCTGTAGGGGTACTCCCTAGAAGTACCATAGAATGAAGGCAACAGTGATATGGTACTACTCTTGATTTCATATGGATTATTCCCCTCAGGTCTTCTCAGTGTATGGCCAGGTTGATTGATAGGGATAAAATAGTCTCTCAATAATCGTTGATTCTCCACTATCTCTTTTTCAGCCATCTCTCTTCTCTCTTGGTTGATTCTTCTAAGTTCTGAATTAAACACAAGTTGTCTCCTCAGAGATCTCCTACCAAGCATACACCACAAACACAATTCAGAAGGACTCTTATGTCTTTAATCAATTAAGGCCTTTGAGATTTTAGTCCAGTTGTAGGTGACAATACAAATTACCCAATCAATTATGTGCCTATTGTCGACCTACGAAATGTCTTAATGAAGTCCTAATTGGAACTTAGGTGCTCTGCCCTAAAGTCTAGCTGGTAAAGTACTCCAAGGATGGAAGATTGAGGGATGCAAGTAGGCCTAAGCCTTCCTTTGAAGCTATGCTTTCATGGTGCTTCTTAACTACCCTCAAAAATCCGTGACAGGGTATCCCCCTCCTTGGAGTTACAAAACTTTTGAACTTAAGTTTCAAGCACTTTGGTATCTAATGGTAGGAGAGTTCTTTCCTAGTAGCTCAAAACCTAGGAGTGTCTAATTGCGTGCTTTAGTGCACAGTCATGCACGTGTGCATTCACCGTAAAAGTTTGAATTTTTGAATTGCAGCACAATGTCTCAAATCAACTCCTTGGGTTTTTTATGTTCCTCCTTTAATTAGTCCTTTTTCAGAAAATGTGACCACTTGTTAAATCGTTTCAAGACAACTTATGTGGTCTTGGAATTAAGTCCAAATGCAAATGTGTGATCAAAATATGGATGCAAAGTAAGAGAATGCATACCTTGCTTCCAGCAATCAACGATGCGAGAATGCACGCAATGCAGAGAAATAAATCTAGAGGCTGCTCATACAGACCTGAATGGTTCGTCGTAAGGGTAGGCAGCTTCTAGCAGGCAGCTCATGTTTTTATTTTTATTTTTTTTTAGCTACTTATGCACAATCAAGAAATATAAAATCAATCCACAAAAGAAAGTAAAAAACTAAATCTAAAGAAAGAGGGAACAGACTCCCAAAAATTACCCAACATGGTCCTAAAACAAAATCGGGGAACAAACCCCTAAAACTGGCCCTAGAGTACAAGTGCAAGAAAACAAACAACTAAACTAAACCTAAAGAGTCTACTCGAAAATGTAGAATCAAAATTCTAAAAGGAAGACTCCTAGATGGTCCTCCGTGCATCTCTATGTGTGTGGGGTCAAGACCCACAAGCTCCTATGATTATCCCGAAGGTGGCCGCAAGGTCCACCAAGGTGCGAACTTCAGTCCCTCCTCCAAGTGGTGGAAACTAGGTCCACAATGGCGTTGCTGAGGCCGATGCGACAACTCGTATGTAATATACGTACCTCGCACCAAATCAGATAAAACAAGTTAAATATGCCTCAATTTAAATCAACATGAACAAATGAATAATTGCAAGTTAATTAAGCATGTTGCCTCCCCGACAATGGCACCATTTGACGAGTTGATTTTTGCTTTCGAATAAGATGATTAAGATGATTTGTCGTTGTATTTTAAAGTGGTGGAAAATTGACTAATCAAAGTATTAAATTGAAAATAAACCATTTGAGAGAGCAGGTCATATCCACAAGGAGGTAATGGCCTATTAAAACTCGTATGGGTTAAAAATAGATGTTCACGAATTGTTTCCCCCAAAAATTGTGTCGAAAACCATGTTAGATATGAGTTTGAACGAGAGCATAATATGAAATTGCATTTATACCAAACAAGAGGGAGCTCAATGCAATGTTCATAGTAATAAAATAAAAATAAAAGTTTGCAATGGCATTAAATGCAAAAACTAATACCCTGTTTACTATAGTAAAACCGGGGCATGGCTTCCTTTTTCTCGCACAGCAGAGGAATAAGAGCTGAATGGCGAGGCTGCAGTTGGAGGTCAAGGGCTATTCGGTAGTGGTGGTCTCGTGGCCAACGGTGGCCGGAGGCGGCGGCGGTGGGTGCCACCAGTGGGCGTTTCCTACTGTTGCCGCTAGAGGCATGCAGACCGTGCTGGGGGGGAAAGATGGGTGCTTACGAATGCAGCTGTTGCTGCTAGAGTTGCACGTAGGCACACGCGGGGAGGCCCTGGAGCTGCTGGCGAACGCAGCTACTGGTGTGGTGCTTGTGAAGGCGCACACGCGAGGAGGTGCAGCAGAACACATGCGTGCTGTTGGGGTTGGCGAGGGCGTGCGTAGGCCATGCAGGCGCACACATGGAAGCTACTGAGCACGGCCGCAAGTGCTGCTGCTACAGGCTAGCAGAGGAAGTAGTGCTGCATGCTGCTGAAGGGTAAGAGGGCGCATGCTGCGGGTGTGGCGGAGGTGCAAGCGAGGGGGATACGCGTGCTGAAGGGCTGGCCAGGGTGTGGCTACTCCCTGCTGCTGTGCACGCAGAGGCGCAGCGAGGTGGTGCACCTGTGCGTGCATGCCCGGAGGTGAGCATGGCGGAGGTGCAAGGGGTAGGTGCACAAGACGCGTGTGGTGCACTGCTGCACACGAAGGGGCACTGCTAGTGTGCATGGAAGGATGGCAATGGCGGCCATCGTGCATGGGAATGAGGTAGCGGCTGGTGGTGATGGGTTCTTTTTGGTTGAAAGGAAACAGAGAACGAAAAGAGGAAGAAGATGAACAGGTGGCTATTGGGAGGTCAAACATCTGGGAACATTCCCAGATGTCTTAAATGAGTGGGGATGGTTGCTGGTGCATGGTTATGTCGGTGGTTGATGGTGCTGGTGATGGTGGTAGTGCACGCTAAGTTGCTCACGATTATCTGCACAAGCCAACGGTGGCGCAGCAGTCTGTCACCCTGCTTGCCAACAGTGGTGTGGACTCGTGCTTACAGTTGAGGCCGGCAATGGTGGAATGGAAGAGAGCTTGACTCTCTGCACAGTAGTGGATCGAGGGTGATGGCCTACCGATGATGGTGCAGCTGGAGTCTTCTTTTATGCTACAGGAGGAGGCATGTAGGCAGACGTTGGTTGAAGAAGAGGTGAAGCGACGAACATCATGGGGAACAAGGATCCACACTTGTTGCTTGGGCATTATAGCTGGTGCAACTCTCCTACATGCATCCGTTGGAGATAAAATAAAGAAAAGAAATGAGGGGTTATTTATATGCAAACCCTTACTTTCTATGTTAAAACCAAACAATACATGTAATGCACTCACAAGATATTCTAACTTAATTCTAAATGCATTTAATTATGAATGCAATGCATGAATTATGCAATTAAGTTAAAAACATAAACTAATATATTTACATCCTGATACATGCTAAATAAATGTTAAAGATAACTTAATATCTAGGCATTGAAATACCTAAATAGCCCACAAATATGGGCTCATCACTATGGTCATGGATTTTTGGCACCATTCAAAGAGGTGTGGAGGGGGGTGGTTAAGGACATGGAGGCACCCCATGGTGGATGTCCATGGTGGAGGGGGTGCCTCCATTTTGGTGCCAAAATGATGTTCTAGAAGGGGGGAATTTTGGAGGGAAAATGGAAGGTGAAGATGGGTTTTAGGCTTAGGTCTAGGGTGGAGATTGATAGATTTTGGAGGGAAAAATGTGGCGCCAATATGGAGGTGGTTATGGTGGTTTTGGTGCCACCTTGTTGTTGCCTTTTGGTGGTAGTCATGGGGTGAAAAGGTATGGTTGAGGTGGTGCCAACATGGATAGCTTAGGTGGACTATAGGTGGGTTTAGGTGGTGGAGCTAGTTTGGTAGGGTTTTAGGATGGTGGATGGCCAAGGGAGCAGGAGCTTAGCTAGTAGTAGAGTAGAGGAGGCAATTGGAGCTAGGGTGTTAGGGGAGGAGCTGGACAGAAGAAGTCTGGAGCTGAACTGGAGTTGGCAGCTGATGGGTGCGGGACGCGTTGGTTTAATTGTGTCGTTATAGCATGTGTTCGCGACGTTGGTTTTAATTAAAGATTGGATTTGGTGAGTCCAAGTGTCAAACAAGAGGAGGCATGAAATTAGATTACTTTGTTGCTTTTAGTTGTCACAGGAAGTTTGGTTTGCTTGCGAGAAAATGAGAAAGAGAGAGAGAGAGGGAGGGAGAGAGAGTAGGGTTAGAGTTTGTCTTTAAATCATGACATTCATTCAAACAAGATGGGAGCTATATAAGAAACAACATCAACATTAACATTTAGTATGCAACTTGAGTTTGTTCGCAAATATAACAATAGCTAAAAGCTTAAACAAAAGCAATATAAAACTAGGGTAAAGAGAGAGAAAAGAGGAGGCAAGGTGGCCATGGTGGTGGAGGAGGGCTCCATCAGTGGCTTGACAACTCCAAGGTGTATGTGGAATGCTTGGTGGAGCTAGGAGAAGGCTAGTGTTGTTTGGAGAGGGTGTGAATTGAATGCCCTTGAATGGGGTGGTTGAAAGGGTTTATATAGGAGAAAAGAGCTTATAATTGAGGTAAGGGCGTTTAGCAACGTCTAGGTCGTCGCCAAGGACGTTGCTAAACCCCTTCCAAAAACATCGCTGAAGCCCTCTGGCCGCCGGTCCGTTGAGGCGTGCATTCTTCTTCTCAAGCCGCACCCACGATCCGTGTGTCTTCGCTATGAGCCGTCCGATCAAAGATCAAACAGTTGAGATTCTGCGTGTGCGTGCACTGTGGATTGCGGCTTGAGCATGCATGGGAGATCGTGCGCATCAAAGAGCACCATGTAGCTGCCATCGACATCGTCCGCGCCCTCATCAAGGGCTAAATTTCCCTCATGCACGCCTTCGCTCCTGATTTGAGCTTCGTCGCGACTCAATCCTACATCTGGTGTGCAGGGATAAGGCGCTGACCGCTGCATTATCTTCGCTGGTTTGTGTGAAAGCGAGGTTGGGCACGACGAGGTGTCAACCATTGGATGGAAATCCAATGGTCAGGATCTGGAGCTGAAGCCACTTGTGATTCACGTTGGAGAGATCGTCCACGAGTTTTTAGCCATCCGATCGGTGGATCGAATGGCTTAAAGTTGCTAAGCGTGATGAAGAGGTGGTGTGCTGCTGGTGAGGGCACATTGGATGCTGCCACATGGCCTCTTGTGGGCCATTGATCATTAGATCAACGGCCAGAACTTCTTGGGCTAGTTGAGGGAGCTCCAGATGTCAGATTTGAGCGATTTTGAGTCCGTTGGACTCCGTTCGTCATTCTGAATTCATCCATATGGTCCGATTGCTCATTTGAGGCCTGTTTCAATACACACTTGTACATACGGCCATTAAACAATGATTATAAGAAATTTTAATTTTTCATGCATGCAATGCTCCGAAGCCCATTATGGTATATCATTAATGCACATATATCCTAAAAATTGACACCAGTTGCTGGATTATCATCATTAGATGTAGAGTTATCAGTAGCTGCTGAAGAGGGTGGCATGGAGCTACTTTATAGCATGCTAGTTCTTTGCAAGCTACTAAGCCAACCTAAAGCAAGCTGGCTTCTGCTGAAAGAAGCTGAGGTGAGCTAGGTCTTATGCTCCCGAAGAGGAACTAGCTAGTTGAGGTAGCTAAGGTAGCTTAGCTCAACTAAGTTGAGCTATTGAGCTAAGCTTTGTCCCCGAGAGCTAGACTTGAGTTTCCTGAGCTAAGATGAAGTCATCTTCAGCTAGCTAGAGTTGAGTGGAGCTGGATGTAGCTGGTCCTGAGCTGAGGTGAACTCCAATCAACTCAGCTAAGCTAGCTAGAGCTCCTAGTGAACTAATGGGAGCTGAGATGAGCTAGACTTAGCTAAATTAAGCTGGATCTGAGCTGACTTGAGCTAAGGTAAGCTAAGATGAGATCTCTTGAGCTGCCATTCAGCTAAGATGAGCTGAATGGAGCTAGGATGAGCTAACCTAGTTCAAGTGAGCTGGATCAAGCTGAGTTCCAACTGGTTTGAGCTTCTCCTTCACTAGTTGCCTTCCTGAGTGCTAGGGTTCTAGGGATCTGACAATCTGTTTATCCCTAACACTCAAAAAAACACATCAAAAACACAATAAAAAATGCAATGCATGCCTAACCTAATTGATGCCTAAATGCAACCCAAAAATTCATTTGCGGAGCAAAATCCTAAGAGCTAGGTTTGTTTTAATGCATAAGAATGATGATAAACTGGCATTTATCACGGACAGACCTTGGGTTTCATGTGCCCCTCAGGTGTTCGTCAATGCATGGGCAGTTGTCCTGTCAAACATGCCCATGGATTCACTATTGATAGAGTTCTCGTACATATTCTCCAAGATCTCCCACACGGTGTCCTCATGTTGACCCATGATGTTGCCACCACAAGTCGCATTGACGAATAATCTGATATCTTCATGGAGTTCCTAGTAAAAGGACTAGACTTGTTCACATTTAGGAACTCCATGATTGGGGCATTTCCGCATGAGATTATAAATGCCAGTTTATCATCATTCTTTCGCATTAAAACAATCCTAGCTCTTAGGGTTTTACTTCGCAAACGGGTTTTTGGGTTACATTTAGTCATAACTTAGGTTAGGCATGCATTGCATTTTTTATTGTATTTTTAATGTGTTTTTGTGAGTGTTAGGGATAAACAGATTAACAGATCCTTAGAATCTTAGCACTCAAGAAGGCAATAGGTGAAGGAGAAGCTCAAACTAGCTGGAACTCAGCTTGATCCAGCTCATCATAGTTGGAATCTAGCTCACTTGGACTAGGGTCAGCTCATCCTAGCTTCATTCAGCTCATCTTAGCTTAATGGCAGCTCAAGAGAGCTCATCTCAGCTCACCCTAGCTCAGGTCAGGTCAGATCTAGCTCAACTTAGCTGAGTCTAGCTCATCTCATCTCCCATGAGTTGATAGGGAGCTCTAACTAGCTCAGTTGAGTTGACTAGAGTTCACCTCAGCTCAGGACCAGTCTGATCCAGCTCCACTCAACTCCAGCCAACTGAAGATGAATTCATTCCAACTCAGGAAGCTCAAGTCCAACTCCCGGGGACTCAGTTTAGCTCAACTTAGTTGAGCTAAGCTATCTTAGCTGCCTCAACCAACTCAATCCTCCTCGGGACACCAGACCCAGCTCACCTCAGTTCAATTCAGTAGAAGCTAGCTCACTTTAGCTTGGCTTAGCAGCTAACAAAGAACTAGCAATCTAAGCTAGCTATAGTAGCCCCATGTTGACCTCTTCAGTAGCTACCAGCTCCAATTCAACTCTAGACTCTTCATATCCAGCTCCTCTCCTCAAACCCTAAGCTCCACATGCCTACTCCTCCACACCACTACTAGCTAAGCTACCTTAGCTTATCTTAGCTAGACTACAGCTCCCTTGGCCATCCACCACCTTTAACTCAACCCTAGCTAGCTCCACCAACTAGTCCACCTAAGCTAGCTACCTACTCCTACTCCAAGTTGGCGCCACCACTATCACACCCCTTCACCCCATCACCACCACCACCCTCCAAAATAACCTTCTAGAACCCTTCCCTTTTGGCACTAACTTTCCCTCCAAAAACCCATCAATCTCCACCCTACACCTAAGCCTTAAACCCATCTCCACCATCCACCTAAGACCCCTTCTAGAAACCCAATAGTTGGTGCCAAATATAGGTGCCCTTTCACCACCATAACCACCCCATGGCACCCGTTTAGTTGGCGCCAACTAGCCCTAGCCCCAGGATCATTCTAACTACCCCATAACCCCCACCTTAACACATCCTAGCTCTCCACCTAACCCACGCCTGCTACCCCCCTCTCCACCTCTATAAATACTCATCATATTCCACCAAAAAAATTAAACCTTGGCTACAACTTTTCTACCTATATTTCCACCTACATAGAATGTCAAGAGATGAAGAAGAAGAAGAAGATTAAGGGGATATTATGTCCCCTTGGTGCCTTCCCCTCTTCCCTTCTCTCTTGTGCCCACGCCAGCAAAGGAAGGAAGGCAGGCATTGGAGGACAGCCTAGGGTACATGCCTACCCTAGGAAGTGGAGGAGAAAGGGTGGTGCATGCCCACCGTTGGAGGAAAGAATTAAGGTGGAGAGCATCCACCTTGGAGGAGTTAAGCACACCCCCCCCTAGGGCTTGCTTTGGAGGACACCATTCTGGCAGAGCTATAGAAAGGAGTTTCTTTACAAGCCTGGGAGCTACCAGTCTTAGAGCAAGAAGAGCTTCATCCTCTTCATCACCATCATCATCTAAAGGATTTTTCTTTATTTTGTTCTTGCAAATTTTTGTAGAAGCATTCATCTACTTGTAGACAATTTCCTTTAATATAAAAAAAGAAGTTGCCTTGATTTCTTGTTGCACTCTTTTTGTTGCATTACCTTGCTTTCTCTTTAGTGTAGTTTCACTCCTCCTTTCTAATTAACCTAGGCCTCCACGCGCCTAAGTTGAGCTTAGGAAAAGGATAATTTTTGTCACTTAGATTAGCATACTAGGTGTAGTAATTTTTTCCCCAATAGCTTCGCATATTGCCTTGATTTCAAAAACATAAAAATGATATATTGAAAAGACCAAAAAGAAAGTTGATTTTCACTTCCAAGCAAGAGACCTATTTTTGCAAACAAATTGCCTCCTTGGACAACCCTAGATACCCTACTATCTAAGAATAAAATTTTAAAAGCGTATGTGATTTCGCATGTTACAACGCTTTTAAAAACCCTAATTACAAATCACGTGATTTTTCGCATCCGAGATCCAAAAAGAGATCCCATGCCTTATGAAGTGGTTCTCCTACATTCTGAGTAAAGTGTGTGATTTGGTGCGTCAAAGCATTTGTCTGACCAATGAGAAAAAACTTCTTCAGAAATTCAAATTGAAGTTCAACCCATGTGTTGATTGGACGAGTTAGGGTTTGGTACCAGTGGCCAGCCTTGTCCATGAGGGAGGAGAACATCTTCATGAGCAGGATGTCTCGATCTTGAGCAGTTGTCCCAAAGGTCTCGACCAGATTCTTGAGTTGTTTGATATGCTGGAAGGGATCTTCGGAGTTCAGCCCATGAAACTTAGGGATAACATGAATCATGTTGGGCTTGAGTTCAGTATCAGGTCCTCTAGCAGGGATTTGAACTCTAGGGATGATTGCTATCGTAGGGGGATTGTAATGATCTCTCATCATAGGACACTGCGGTGGATTCATGAAAGCATGGAATAGATCGTTGAGGTGCTGTAGCTGATTCTGGAGATTGTTTTCTTCCTTTGCTTGGTGTTCCATGGTTATGGATGAAGGAGATCCAGGCTCAGATGAATCAGAAGAGATATCAATCTGGTCGAGAGGTAGCACAAACAAGTGAGTCGAGGCTTGACCTCAATGGGAATGAACAACTAATGGAGGCCTCAAGGGTGGTCTTAGGGACCTCCTCCCGAGCATGCACTAAGAAATCAAATGAGGGACAGAATATGTGACAGACCTAATCGAGGCACTCAAAAACTTTTGGATGACTAAGGAGGTTCGAGGTGGATGATACCTCTTGATCAGAAAGTCGTCCATCCGAGAAATACTTGGGTAGCTAGGAAGGGAGAGTCCCGCAAAGACCCCTACATGGTAAAGCGTCCCCACAAGTTACAGGGTTTCCCCCACCCGACCTTCCTTGTCACCATGGATCCAAGTAGACTGGAATGAATAACTTGACCTCTTAAGTCTACCAAATTTTAATCTTGAATTAAGGTGCTTAGAATTCCACTTGAACTTTAGACTTGATTTGTGCTTGGTGACCTAATTTGAAGGTTGGTTGACCTATAAGGTGGATCAACTTCACCTAACCTACCCTAATGTTGAGGATGAGTTGGATAATGAGCCCAAAATCACCCTAAGTGGTTTGCAGGAAGGTTACTAAGTCCAAACTTTTAAGGATTCAAGTGAATGATAGAGCCTTCTTTTAGGGTTTTATTAACTAGGTCAATTCAAGCAAGGGTTTGGGTGACACACAATGCGGGAAAATCAATTCTCTTTATTTCAAGCAAGTGTGTTTTCTCAACCCTAAGATGGAAATTCTAATTTGATTCTTTTTGGTCCAATTAGTTCTTGTCCAAATGTGACACCTAGGGCCCAATCAAGAAGGTGAACAACCCTAGATACCTTAAGTACATATTAGGTGCAGAAATCTAGAAGGGGCTCTCTAGAAAATCAAATCAGGCAACTTGGGTGATTAATTCTGTGAAAATAATGCAAGTTTGATCCTAATTGAATTCCTTTTCAATTCTTTCCAAAAATAGGGGGCTTAAGATGGAAATAAGATTACCTACCCCTAGAGTGACTGTTGTGCGATTGATCTTCTCTGTGTACCTCGCAAAAACACAGCAAAACAGATAAAGCAAGTTAGTAGCAGATCATATCAGAAATTGTAACTAGTGAAATCAATTCGCATGTTACTCCCCAGCAACGGCGCCAAAATGTTTAACTTAATTCATCGTTGTTTAAGAAATGCGTCATAGTATAGGACAGTTGCACTCAAATCATTTAAATTTATAACTCAGATTCAAAAAGAGTCCAAGGTAAAATATAGGGAGCAAGTATTAGCAATTTAATCTCACCAATCACAATAAATATAAGCAATTATAATCAAAACTTGATTCAGAACAACTCAGAATGATATATAAACAAGAAGTGCTAAAAGCTATTAAAGAATTAAATAATGAAGGTGCTCCTGGTAGGGATGGATTTCAGGTGTTTTTCTACAGAGAGCTATGGAATGTGGTTAAGGAGGATGTGTTAAAGGTTATTCACGAGTTTGAATTGGGCAACTCAGGATTTGAGAGGCTGAACAAATCTTATCTATTTTTGCTGCCTAAGAAATCTTGTGCGGAAAGTTTTTCTGATTACAGACCCATTGCGCTATCTAATTCCATCTATCTTATTATTAGTAAGATTATTGCTAATAGATTGTAGGAGGTTTTAAAGGACTTGATAATGCCTATTCAGTCAGCTTTTCTTCCTGGGAGATCTTTACAGGAGTCATTCATTGTTGCGCAAGAGATTGTTATGGGTTGGCATAGGAGAAAATCTAAGGCTTTCTCATGGAAAGTTGATTTTTCCAAAGCCTATGATTCAATCTCCTGGTCATACTTGTGGGAGATTCTTAGAAGGAGAAAATTTCCACCTTTACTGATTCAATGGGTGAAGAGGTGCATTACGACAACCTCTTTTTCCCCATTGATAAATGGTAAACCGTGTCGCTCTTGGATTCAGCCCCAATGTGGAGTAAGGCAAGGCTGCCCTATTGCCCCTCTGATTTTTAACCTTGCGGTGGATACTTTGGCTAGATTTTCCTGTAAACTGGCAGCGGATGGTTTTATAAGGGGGTATTCACTATCTAATCATAGGGCTCTACCCCTGTACTTCAATATGCTGATGATACTGTTTTTCTTGTGGAAGAGGGGAAGAGAGAAGCGCAGGCTCTGTTACATATGGTAAAAATTTTTGGAGAGGTAGATTGAATTGTAGTAAATCTTTCCTAGTCTGTTTTGGGATGAATAGTGGGTTACAGAATGAGATCTCCACCATTCTTGGTACACCTGTGGTTCCACTGTGATTAAATATCTGGGTCTGCCTCTGAAATGTTCTAAGATGAAGAAAGCAGATTGGTCTTTCCTCTTTGAAAAGGTAGCTACGAAATTGGAGGGCTGGAGCAGTAGATACTTATCAAAAGGGGGGAGATATATACTACTGAATTCTGTTATCACTTCTATTCCCATCTTCTTTTTCTCTGTCCTTAGAGCTCCGAATTCTATTTGGAAAAAGCTGGAGGTGATGTGGAAAAGATTTTTTTGGAAAGGGGCCTCTCATCAAGGGGCCTTTTTTCAACCCTTAAAGTGGGAATCAATTTGCAAACCTAAGCAGATGGGAGGTCTGGGTGTTAGATCCCTCAAAGAATTTAATGAAGCGCTACTATTGAAGTGGGTTGTTCGATTGCTACAGGGGGAAAAAAAAATTTGGACAGAAATTATCCAGGACAGTTATGGGAGTACCAATGATGAGATAAATTGTCCTAACCCACGTAAACCATCCCCCTTTTGTTCTTCTGTGGTGCGGGCCCTGAAAGATAATTGAAATTTTTTCAAATCAGTTTTAGGTGATGGAAAAAGCTTCAAGTTTTGGCTGGAAAATTGGGTACATGGAGGAACGTTTAAAGACAGGTTCCCCCTTGCTTATGCTCTGGCTGCAAATAAAAATGCAGTGGTAGCCGATTATTGGGATGTGGATTCGGAGCAGTGGTTGTTAAATAATGGTGGGTGGAATAATCATGAAACAAGATCTCGTGTAGAGATTGAACGTCTCATGCAAGAGCTTGCGGCTTTCAAACCCATGCCTCAGGAATATGATACATACAAATGGGAAGGTAATTTTTCTACTGCGGCTGCCTATGACAGGTTGATAATGTCCTCTAGGATGGCGGAAGATGAAGAAATGGGGAAAAAGCTATGGAAGTTAAAAATACCACTAAAGTTACAAATTTTCTTATGGCTCTGCAGGAGGGATGGATTGATTACTGGAGATCTGAGGCATAGAAGGATGGGGACCCCTGCCCAGTTTTGTTTTTTATGTGGGATGCATAATGATTCTAGCGTTCATATCTTTTCTTCATGTGAGATCACTGATTATGTATGGAGGAGAGTATGCAACGAGTCCTTACCCACTTGGGGGAATTTGTGGCGCTACCTTGTGGATGGGAATAAGCCTTATATACACATGGTGGCTGTGTTATTGGCTGTATGGAGGGCTAGAAATGAGCGTGTTTTTCAGGAGACCCCAGTGTATGTGGAAAATATTGTAAATTTTTGCTGCTGTCTCATACAGCATTGGGAGTCGAACTTGTAAATATTTTTTATTATCAATAATAGCTCTCCCGGTTTGCTATCGGTGATTCGATAGCATTCCTTTCTTTCTCAAAAAAAAAAGAATGATATATAAATGAAATCAAGTATCTCAATGCAAAAAGAATGGGTTAAAATGGTGATTTGAATCACCAATTAACCCTTCGAAGTTAAGCTCAAATATCTCAAATATATCAACAGTAATTATCAACTAATATTCCATGTCAACTAAGTTAAATGAACCAACAGAAGCTTCAGAACCAGTAGAACCAAGCTTCTCAAAATAGAGGCAAAGGCCTCTTCTCTTCTTCCTTCCTTCATGCCTCAAGGGAAAGAGGCAACCATAGCACAAAGGCGAAGGCCTCAAGATCAGCTAAGTATAAGGAGAGCATAGTAGAGGGCAAAATCTCTCTTTCCTCCTCTTTCTTTCTCTCAGAAACCCAGGTTTAGTCAGGTAATCGAGAGGGTATTCGCGCGTGAACAGGGTACAGGTCTGCGGGCGTGGTCACAAGCGAGCAGTGGGTGCTCGGGTAAGTGGGTGAAGGTGCTGGGGGCCCAACCCCCATGTCTTGGGTGAGGGGTCGGGGTGAGAAATCCAACTTATCCTGCTCACTCAGCTACAAACTTAACAATGTGGGACTAAATGTCCCACAGTCTTCTTCGCATGCAGCTGACAGTTGATGGCTCTGATTGAGGTCGCAGCTGTGGATGAAGGCTCCAATTGGGAACCTGGAGATTCTCTTGGGAGTATATCGCGAGGCCTGAGGGTATTACCTAGAGAAGTCATGGATGAAGAACTGCAAGCAAGGTTGGAGGAGTCGAGGTGGCGACGGAGCTCCGTTGAATCACCTGAAAGCACGAACACAGCCTTGCAGCCAAGTCAAATGACTTCAGAAGCTTTGCCGTGAAGCAGTGAGTGTAGTGGTGGGTGCAGTGTGTGGTGCGTGAGTGCGAGGAGGTTTAACGACCTCGAGATGAAGGTGCAGAGGTGACGGTGGTTGGTGGGACGTTTTGGTGGGTGAAAGCCCAAATTGTTTGAGGTCTTTTGCAGAGGGTGGTGCGACAGAGCTTGTGGAGGTGGCGTAGAGCTATTTGGAGGTGTGTGGCATCAGGAGTGCTTCGTCGGAGTGTTGCCAGAGCGGAGGACGACAGTGGTGTAGCGGGTGATATCATGGATGTGAGGGTGTTGTGAGTATCGAGAAAGGAAGTAGAGGGTTAGAGGAAGAGATAAAGAGACTTAGGAGTGAAGGGGGTGGTCGAAGAGCACCAGCATTGGCGAGCTAGAGCCAAAGAAGAGGAAGAAGTCCGGTGAGTTGGTGCGGTGATGACGAGGAGGAAGACCGCCCCTGCTGTGGCTGGCGAGAAGCAGGGTCGACAGAGGAAGGTAGAGAGCCATCCAATTTGATTGTTGGATGGTTGGAAGAGGATGGAGAGGGGTCACTGGAGCAAGGTGCGGAGGTGGCCGGAGATGGAAGAAAGAGGAGTTTCTCTAACCAAAACTTGTTAAGGAGTAAGGATTCTTGCCCCCGATCCTTTTAAAGATCTAAAAAGAGGAGGTTCAAGCTTGGAAACAAGCTTGCAAAGCTCAAGAATTTTGTGCATGTGGGATACCCACATCTTCCATGCATTCACATGGGAGATTGGGAAAGACACAGGGTCCAAGGCTGGATAAAGGGAATTCCTCAAGGAATCTCCCTTTTAATTTTGAGACAGTTTGATTGAGAATCGAGCAAGAAATCCTCGCTCGAATCTCGACGGAGCTTGGTGTGTTCACGTCAATGATAGTAGGGACCTATTTGAAAAGAAAGATGAGAAACATAGGGACCTATTTGCAAGTATTTCAAAAGCTAGGGGCGTGTATGAGAAAGGAAGAGTCAGACTGGACCAAAATGCAAACTAGGTCAAGATGATCTCTGATTGGGTCCAAATTTTGGTAAAAATCTAATTTGGATCCAAAGAATCTGATGGTGAAGTTGGATTTGAGTTTTGACCAAGTTTGACTGGATAATTTGCACAGAAACCAAATTAGGGTAACTTTCTGTCTAAGACTCTGTTCTAAGTCAAAATGGGTTCCAAAGGTCAAATCAAGGCTACCAAACCTTATAGAATATTTTTCTATGATTTTTAGAAGGTTTCGATGGAACTAATCCTGACCAGAACCTTTTTTACTTAAGTGAGTTTGAAATTAGTGTTTTGGGGTTACTATTAATTCTCGAAATGCACGAAAACCTATTTCTGTCTACATGGACCCACTTATTAGACTTTAATGCTCATTTGACCTTTATTTCACCCCTAGTCAACCCCTTGGATATTCTATGTTCATGATATGCTTTTAAAATTACAGAATTAACCCTACTTTCTTATTTTCTTCTCAAACAATAATATGGTGGAGATATAACCCTCAAATGAACATGTAGGAGCTTTTATCTTTAATTTCAGACTAAAATGGACTAGTTAGGGCCTATGATGGTGTTCCCATCAATAAGGGTATCCCTTTGAGCTTGAAATTTGAGACTAAGTTAGATTAAAGACAGGTTGATAACCCCATGCATCATGATTTGTTCTATAGTGAAAATTTCAATCTTAAATCAGGTTCAGAAACTAATTGTCGCAAATTCTCTAATGATTTCGAAGCATACTCTGATTTCAAAGAACCATTATTTCCAAATGATTACAAGCCAGTTTACAACCTCAGTAACCATGACCTATTCTTTGATTCTGACTCTGAGGTCCCTGATCCCAAGATCATTGATTCAAAATCATATTCCCTTGATTTGGAAACATTTTGCTATGATTTAAGGAATCAAACACGATATGTGCTCAGAGTGTCTACAATACAGATCTTGCATCTTTCACTGACTCAGATTTTCATGATCCTATAAGCACTCTCCAGGCATTTACATTTGACTGGGATGAACATCATGAAAAAGACTCTTTGGATGAATCGATCTTCGGATCATTTCTTGAGGAGTCCATACCACACCCAGATATCAAAATAACCGCACCTCCTACTGAGCCTTTCATAAATCGATCCAAACCTTGACTCACCACCGGAATCAATTTCTATTTTGACTCACCTCTTTCGGATCTGAATGCATATGATTCACCACCATCTTTTAATAGGGAATTGGCCACTGATCCAAATGAAAACCACATTCCATTCCTCTCTAATCCCACCAGAAGGGTTCCTACATTGTCCACAGTTCCATTATCCTTTGAGAACCCCTACTCTGACCAGGCTAATCCAATTCAACCAAACCCTAGATTCATATTTCCACATCTTTCTGAGATACAAAGCATCTAGTGGGCTCCACACCTTGATTCACATCCATCAACCCACCAGACTAATTGGGTTTGGTCTACATCATCAGCCTGTCGACCTGAACAAGCACCTAGTTGGACCAACCAGACTACTTATCAAGGTGCTTGTTCTACAACAATCCTCCAAACTGACCACCCCTTCTCCTTGACCACCTTTTGCTCGACTGAAGGCATTGAATTTAGCAGTTAACAGGAGGAAACCCATCATTTCAGAAAAACCTGAGACCCTTCTGAGCATCTCTTTAAGCCGCATTCCTACTGCACTTTAGGGTTCAACTTTAGAATAGCCGCATCCATCTTCAATACTTGTATCAGAGCTTGAGGTCGTTTGCAACAGTCATCCCGACCTGTTCACCCACGTTGTGACCCTATTCTAATCCTTAAACCAAGCTAAATTCGTACCCACCTGGTTTACAATGAAGACATTGCAAAACTTAGGCATGGGGGTGTTAAAGTGCAAAACAAATGGAAAATCCAATTCTCCAAGGGGTTCTCACAAAAAATACATATTTAAAAAAATGGTGAAAGGGGAGGAAAATTTTGCGAAATACATGAGAAATTCTTTCTTATAGAGGAAAAGAGGAGGAAATACAAAGAATGCGAAAAGGAGAAAAATTAAGAAAAAAATGCGATAGTCCTAACAATTTGATTATGGAATGTACTTAAGTTCTAGACCAAATCAAAATAAGGATTAAGTCCTAAAGTGCTAGAGACAAGGATATTAGTGACAAGTACCGACCTTAGGCCTCTTGGGTCTATACTAGGGCTTAAACACTCACATATTTGTTATGATCCGAATTAATCCTCAAGAGGTTGAGGAAAGTGCGAGGCTAATGGAGTATTTAGCCCCATTGCCTATCCTTTAGTTTACGGGACTTGGTAACCTAGGCACCCAAAAATCATACACTGATCTGGTTCAATGCGCTTAACGAAGAAATAATGTCAAAAGTGTTCTGTTCTGAAAAGGGTTTTCCCGAAGATCTAGCTTAGGAGCAGCTCGAAGACACAAGTTGATGGGACGAGTTCTCGGCACGAAGAGGTGGAATGAAAAAATACTCCCCTCAAAGATGCGTAATAACATATCATCTCCTCAGTGCTTGTCTCCTAGGATATCTAAATATCCTACCAAGGGCATGTAAGCACCTTATGCTAGTTCAGGTACCTTGGTAGGATTATCCGAAAATGTCTATTACTAGGGCTTGAATTTACCTACAAAACTCCATGGGTAGCATTATCCCTAAGTGTTGAAAGCCAGTTCTGGGAGTTGCCATGGGCGATGCTATCCCGAAGCATTGAAAGCCAGGGACCCTTTGAGGATTGATGGTGGGGGTAAGGAATCTAATACAGACCATGTTTAGGGCTAATCCGACATTAGATTTAGGAGAATATAAAAAGGAAAGAGAGAAAACTCTCAAAATGAAAAATCCCTCTCTATCTCTCTTGTCAAAATGCACTGGTAAATTGAACTTGGACTTGCTACAAATATGCACGGGTGCTTTAACTGTTGGGATCAATGAACCTTTGGGCCAGTTTTTACAGGCATTAGAAAACTTCGTAGCAAACCCAAGACTGAACCTAGTCAGGTTTGGATCTTGGATGGTACTTGAGTACCTCTAGGCCTATTGTTATTATTCTAATCTAATCTCTATAGAAGTGGGACAATCAGGCATCTAAAGATCAAAGACATGGTCTAAATATCTAATTCCTTCCAAAAGATTTTGCTAAGGACTAGCAAAAGTTAGGCATGGGGGTATGATGGTATCGCCATCATTCGTCATAACTAGCTTAAATTAGATGAAATCAAGAGATAAATGCTCCTAAATGATTGCCTGAGGACTATAATTCCACTCTGATCTGTGTTGAGAGGACAATAAAACAAGGTTAATTCTATTATTTTAACAGCATATCACAAATGCAGATTAACCACAGGGTTACTAAGGGGGTAATTGAAGGTCAATTGAGCATTAAAGACTAAGAAGTGGGCTTACACTAACAAAATAGGGTTTCACGCATTTCGAGAACCAAAATAGTACACAAAACCTTAATTATTAGCCTCACTCAAATCGAAAAGGTTTTGGTCATGATAAAATCAATCTAAACTCCCTAAATTCATAGAAAATTATTTTAAAAGATTTGGTACCCTTAGTTTGACCATCTGAACCCATGTTGACCCAGAACAGAGTTTCAAATGGGAATTTATCATGATTTGGGCTTTTCTACAATTTACTTAGTCAAACGTGGTCAAAACTCAAATCCACATTCACCATTAGATTACTTGGGTCAAAATTAGATTAAGGCCAAAATTTGGGCCTAATCAGAGTTAATCTTGACCTAGTTTGTATTTCAACCCTTAAAAATTCTATTTATTGCATTTAGCCCCCCAGGTTTCAACTTTATTACTATTTGGTCCCTAAATTTCTCGTCATATTCTGCAAATGGGTCCCTTCTACCATTGGTACAAACAGAGCTCCACCGTTGACTTTTGAGTAAGGATTTCTCCCTCAATCCTTGCCCAAATCTCTTCAAATTTTGGGAGATGGTTCCTGAGACGATTCTCTTCAAATTGGGCTAAATCTCAAAGCCAATCTCAGCCTACTTTGCCATCGGTGGTTCCAAAACCCTAGAGCTCTAAAATCAACTTCCAACATGCTTGAATTAGTCTTGAGGATCAGACAAGGCTCTCTAAAAGCTCCTCCAAGTCCCAGGTTCTTCCTCCGCTAGGTTTTAGGCTAAAACATTTCTTCTTCCTCCTCTCCATCCGTTGATTGCGCAACAATCATAGGTCCTAATTTACTTGAGTTAAGTTAGATCCTAGCTTAACTTAATAATATTGCATGCATAAGCATCGTATTTTGCATCATAGTTTATTTGTCAGCTTTGTGAATAATAATGCTATATTATGTTCTTATTGAGAGGTAATAATAATTGCAGGTAATTCAAGGCTATGGATAATAAATCCGATCGTACAAATTTTTTCAGGATGACAACAGGTGTCCATTGCTTTTGAGATTGCCTTGATCGGAATCCTATGGCATCTTATGAAGTCTGCGAAAGAGCAAAAGACAAGAAGCAAGGTGATGCAAATCCAAACCTCAGATGCCAAATCCGGCTACACAAATGGATCTAGAGAAATGATCGCAGTCCAACGGCACAAAAATCAACTTGATCGGAGCCCTACAGCACCATCTACAAAACAAAGAAGATAGATGGCCATCATGGTGCCACTTGGTGCCATCCTAACTACCCAAGACCGCTGCCCCCATCCACTGAAGGAGTTCCATGGGCCTTGTGGGCCGTTGGATTGTCATCCAACTGCCACAAGAGCACCACGTCACCCACCTCTCCAAGCCTTCATCAAAGAGAAATCACTCTAAGCTGTTGGATCGCCATCCAATGACTGAGAGCAACATTACACGAAATCGGAAACACGATGATCTACACGCATAGCATGTTGGTTGGCGCACTTGAGGAAGAACAAGCAGCGAGTGTTCAAGGCACAATCAGTGCAAACTCGAGGCGGTCACGAGCATGGGTGAAATTACATCGTGCGATCACAATTGAGCGGTAAAGTGTGAGTTGCGTAGCACGTGGAGAGGTGTCGGATCAGGCAGTGGGCATACGCACATGATGACACGTAGTTGGATGCCTCGCTACACGTGGACACCCAAAGGCAGTTGCGAGCACAAGTTTAAGCCATCGATCGTTTAGATCAGATAGTTGGAAATAAACACGGGTGAACTCGCATGCGATTTTAGCAAAGGCGGTAGCGAGGCATGGGCTCTCAGCCGCGCGATCAGTATCCGAAGGCTCATCACGTGCCCCATGGTGCAATCAGAGGTGCTGCATGCTTCGAAGGCACGTGGGAGGCTTTTTGAAGGGGTGATCTGATCCGTTGACCTCCCGATCAACGGATCTGATCGATCCAAGCCGTTGCATGATTTTGAGGGCCAAATACCTGCTTGGCCCCTCATTTTGGCTATAAAAAGGACCCCAGAGCACCCATCTGAAGGCATCTGATCCTCCAGTCAACACATCTCTCCCTCCATCCATCCCTCCAGACACCTCTAAGCACTCTTTTCCTCTGAGGCATCCATCAAGACCACCTTGGTGCACCACTACTGCTCTCCTCAACCTCTCCAAAGGCCACCAAGGACCACCTCAATGCCGTTGTTCTAGTAGCTTAGATAGTTATTTTTAATTCCAGTTCTGGTAATGCAAGTTACTCATGATAAAACAATTGCCTAGTTCGCTTTATATCTATTGTGATTAGTATTTAGTACTAGTTAGTTCTAGATCAATGTTAAAATCAAGTTATTTTCTGCCACCCTAAGTTTGACCGAGACTCACAATCTTGTTATATTTTATTTGTTTTGACATATTTTCACGCTATACTATGACGTAATCATCTTAAAACATGATTTTACTTTCGAAAAAATTGGTGCCATTGCCAGGGAGGCATGGCGATTCTTGATTTAATATATGATTTAGTGTATTTTTCTTTGATGTGTAGGTATGAAACGTGAATCTGTGCACACATCAAGTGCAAGTGAAGAAAATCATGTGGCATCAGTAGGAATTTAGATTAGGATTTGATTTCATATTAGGATAAGAGTTATTTGAAAAAAATAAATTAGGGTTGGAGTTTATTTGTTAGGTAGTTAGGTTTTGCTTTGCTTTGAAACAAAAAGAAAATAAGATTGGAAAAGAATTACTTACTACTTTTAGAAATTCGGCAAATCTGATACGTATTTGAAAATCATTTGTCATGTTTCTAGTAGTCCAAAAATTTGGAAATTTAGGCAGGAACTAGATTTTTAGACTATCTTTCCAATGCCATCATTCCTAAAAAAAAATTTGACTTTTGGATTTTTGAAAAATTCGTGGGGTACACAAAGGTTAGATAGACTGATATCCAAATTTTTTTGAACTTTAAAAATCAATTCCAAATAGCACATGATACTGATTGACCTGAAAATAGTGGGGTTTGAAAGATAATCAAGTTAGCTTTCATTCCCATATTTTTTCTAAATTTTTGGATCACATTTGTTACTATTTCAAAAAGAAAAACTAACTCAGGATCAAAATCTCATATCTGACCCCCTGTTAGTTAAAAATTCATATATATTTCTTTAAGAGAGTAAAAATTTTGAAAAAATATTCTTTGAAAAGATTATTGAAAATGGAATATTCCTGAAAATTTTCACATTAGTTGGATTCCAATTATAGTATAGAGAGTATTTTGAATCTAACTACTGTCTACTTAGTCAAATTGCATGAACCTTAGGTTTAACCTTTAGGGCCACATTTAGAGATAGCATTGGACTAACCTGGACTAAATCGAGTCTAGTGATTAGTCGATGAGGCAAGTCACCTTGTGGAATACTCACCACACACCCAAAAAGAAGAAGAGGTTAAAAAAATCGTAAAGAATATCTTAATAACCTGTATTTGCCTTTTAACTACTAGATGGTCTCAACCTCTTTTGTCAAACCTGGTGTCCAAGCCTACGAGGTAGTGTCAAACGATCACACCTAAGGGGTACAAAGAAATCGGAGGCGAAAGTCAAAGGAAGAACCTTCCTCTTAGTCCCCTCATAACAGACTGGCTAGGTTAGCTTAAGAGGCGGAGATCATTTTCAGTCAATTTCTCAACGAATTTTCTTCAATAATTTAAACTTGAACGAAATATCTAGTCATCTGATTATAAAGGACCAATTTGATTAACAAGGTCTTAGCCTTATTTGGCTTGGATACACCAACCCTTGTTGTTGGTCTATGCAGGGTAGGAGGTCGTTTAGACCTCCATTGATGGAACCTTGGGAGCCAAACCTAAGGTGGCGAAGGTGACTTTTCACACCACCCAGTCCTTCCTCTGTACCCTCTTCTTCTTGGGTAGATGAAATGGCTAACCCAAATGCTGAACCTGGTTGTTATGAGCATTACCCAATGACTCCACAAAGGACCCCATCTGATATTCCAAGGTATATTTCTGTACTTCTACATCTCAACCATGGGACATTGGTAGACCTAATTCACCCCCTAGAAACCCCGGTGGACTACCACTGCACATGAGACCACATTTCATACTACAACAAATGGTAGCCAAGTTTAAGTAGAAGGTTGCAATTTATCTATATCAGGTTCAGACAATCCCTGAGCTGGGGCAGAGACGAGCCTTAATTCCAGCCCAAGAATCTTTGATAGTGGCCCTTCAAGAACTAGAATCCATAACTAGGTTAACCAGACAGACCACACACTTGAAGAGATACTACTTTGTAGTATCAAGTGGAGACTAGCTTGGAGGACCTTGAAGAAGCTGAAGTGGCTACACCTGAAAGTGATACAAAGGATTCTCTGAAGCAGACACTTGGAATGGATTCAAGGGGGGAACATTTGAGGTGGTCAAGGGACACGAGCCAAGAATTACTTGAATGGATTCATCTGTGAATTCCATTCAAGGAAGTGATAAGGAAAGGGTTGCTACCCCCAACACAGATTTACAATCTTGGGAAACATCGGATGGAATTAAGGAGAAAAATCAACCTATGGATTTAGATCTTAATGAAAGCCCTGAGATACAAACCTTTCATTGTGAAGAATCAATCAATCATGAACCTAAATATGATTTCTATGATTCTCAAGATGAGAAGTCACAAGACAATCTAGATTTGGATGTCACGAATAAATTGGGGGAATTTAGGTAGAGACAGGTTGGATTCAATGAAAATCATAAGATTACTGCCTTGGAGACCATAGATCAGGCGCACCTAGGTAATGTGGAGATGATTTTGCCTAGGGATTTCAATAATCACATATGCTTTGATGAATCTGGAGTTGACACGACTACTCAGTTCGAATCACTTCCTCTAAGAAATGAAACTATTTGCAATCTGACATCTTGTGATTCACATCTTTCTCCACCCACTTATCAAGGTGACAAATGAAACCATGAATTTGCATTTTCTACTCCTATTTTTTTTCTTCTGAAAAAGAAAGGAAAGCTATCGAATCACGATAGCAATCTGGAAGGGCATTTTATTCATCATCTAAAAAAGAACAGCACGGGTCATTACAAAGTAGATCCCCATACATGTATGAGGGACCGGGACTCATTACAATTTGCATAATGCAAATTGGTCTCTCATGAAACAACCTCGCATTCCTCGGCCTCCAAACACTCCACATAGTCACCGCCATACGCATATGTGGTTTGTCCTACACCAGGAAATTTTGCCACAAAGTGTCCCAAGTAGGAAGCGGCTTATGACAAGTTTTTCTCCATATCGTATCTGTAACCAGGCATGTGGAAAAAATATGTCCCATGCTGTCTACATGAAGACCGCATAAAGGACACTCATGTAGATCAGCCCCCATCCTCCTACGTCTCAACTCCCTAGTGATCAGGCCCTCCCTTCTACACAACCATATAAAAATTTGGACTTTCAATGGGACTTTCAAGTTCCATATTTTTTTTCAAATTGGACCCCCATCCATGGCTCTATTCAACTCCAGAATCCTCTTAAAGGCATGCACCGCTCTATAGATACCATTCCACACATAGCTATCCTCCATTCTAGCCCTCGATATGAAGTTTTGAAGGTTTGAGATCAATCTCAGCATCTCCTCACCTAAACGAGTGCCCTCCCTATTAATTTCAGAACTTGAAATCCGCCAAACCTCCTCCTGTTCAAACCAGCAAGTGTTTACTATACAATCCCTGTCCACAGTAGCCATATATGTTCTCAGGTATACATCTTTCAAGATACCAAGGCAGGACCATTCCTCCTTCCAAAAGCTAAACGCACTACTGTCTCCTAGAACTGGCTATAATAGATGCCAGTTATTCTTCAAGGCCTGAACGACAGAGCTCCAAAATGGGGAAGACTAAGCTGGGTAGAACCTCTTTAGTAAACTATTGGAGCAACCAAAACTGTCTTTAATAATATCAGACCATACCGTCTCTTCACCATTCAGGACGCTAATAACCTACTTGAGCAGCAACACCTCATTGAACTCTTTTAAAGCCTTAATACCCAGTCCACCAAACTACTTAGGCAAACATAAGAGTTCCTATTTTAGTAGTTGCATAAACTTTCCTTCATTGTGAGCCCCCTTCTAGAAAAATTACTTCCGTATCACATCAATATGCTTCCAAATTGACTTGGGAGCCTTGAACATGGAGAAGTAAAAGACTGGAATAGAAGTGATGACAGATTTTAATAGGGTAAGTCTCCCACCCTTGGGTAGGAACCGACTATTCCAGCTTTCTAGCTTCATAGAGATTTTGTCAAAGAGAACATTCCAATCATTTTTCCGCAACTTAGAACATCTAAATGGCAGCCCAAAATACTTGATTGGAAGTGTGATATGTGGTGTTCCCAAAATAGAAGAGATAGCATGTTGTTCCTGATCAGTGAGCCCAAAATAAACTAAAGAGGATTTTTCTCCATTCAACTTCAGCCCAGAAATCTCCCCAAAAAGATTCACCATATGCCTCAGAGCTTGAGCTTCAGGTTCAACCCCTTCCACAAAAAAGACTGTATCATCGACGTATTATAGCACAGGAGCCAAGGATCTCCTCATGGATAAGGAGTAGCCTCTTATAGTACTGGCTTCAGAGAGCATGCATGCATATCTAGCAAGATTATTGACTGCAAGATTAAAAACTAGTGGAGCAAGTGGACATCCTTTCCTGACTCCACAATGTGGTTGTATCAATGCTCCACATGGCCTACCATTGACCAAAGGAATAAAGGAAGTGGTGTTAATGCACCTCTTCATCCATTGAATCCAAGTACAAGGAAAGCCTCTTCTTTTAAACACTTCCCATAAGTATGGCCAAGCAATCAAATCATAGGCCTTGCGGAAGTCCACCTTCCACATGAAGGCTTTACACTTCCTCCTGTGCCAGCCACTCACCATCTCCTGGGCCATAATAAAGGACTCCTATAACGACCTATTAGGAAGAAACGCAGACTGGACCAGATGGATTTGATTATGGAGAACAAATCGCAATCTGTTTGCTAATATTTTGCTCACCACCAAGTAAATGGAATTAGAAAGTGCAATAGGTCTAAAATCATAGAACTTTTCTGCCCCTTGCATCTTCGGCAGTAGGAAAATGTATGACCGGTTTATCTTATCAAAACAATAATTCCCTCTCTCGAATTCCCAAATCACCTCCATCACTTCCTTACCCAATAAACTCCACATCTCTTTATAGAAAAATACCTGAACACCATCGAGGCTAGGTGATCCTTCACTGTTCAGCTCATTTATAGCACCCGTCGTTTCTTTTTCAGATATGCCTGCATCTAGCCTAATAGCTTGCTCATCTGATATCCAAGGAGCCACATTAGTAGCCATTCTCCACATGCCCCTAGATGTTGCCCATGAATTCTCCCTGGAGTATTTAACAGCTTCAGACCTGATTTCTTGCAAAGACACTAATCTCTGCCCATCTTTGATAATAGAAGATATCAGATTATATCTTCTACGTGAACTTGCTGCATGATGGAAATATTTGGTGTTGGCATCCCCCTCTTTAAGCCATAGCTGCCTTGAACGTTCTCTCCAATCCATCTCAAGCTTTAGGTCCTCCTCCAATATCACCTTCTACCAACTCCTTCTTGCGTCAAGCTCCTAATTAGATAACGGGGATGTGGCCTCCTTTTCATCTAAGTGGTGAAGTTCCATCAATGCCTCATGTCGCCTTTGGCCTCTTAGCGAAGAAATCACAGCTCCATTCTCCTTAAGCATAGCGTGCATGGCAGCCAGCTTGGAAGCCAACCAGATTGTAGCTGACCCCTAAACCTGTTTGGCCCTCCACCAACCCTTAAGCATTTCATGGAAGCCTGGTGCTCTCAACCACGACCTTCTAAATTTGAAGTACGAGCTTGAACATACCTGTTCTCCACTATCCCAGACTAATGGATTGTGATCTTAAAATGGACATTCCAGTCCAATAATTGATGATAAATGAAATCTCTCCAGTAGGTCAGTATTCCCAAAGAACCTATCGATCTTCGACATCAAGCCATTTCCATTCCTCCATGTAAATTCCACTCCAAACGATGGGAATTCATTTAGGCCTAAATTTTGTACCATCAGCTAGAAACCAAGAGAAGCATTATCCATCACTCCATTGGGTCGGTCTGCTCTTGTTAACACACAATTAAAGTCCCCGCCTGGTCGAACTCGAATAGGTTGTGTTAATATGGTGAAATTATCGTTGAAGTGCATATAGTGGTTAACCTAAATCGAGTCTAACCATCTTTCACAAAAATTTTTATCTTGGTCACTTTTAGGCCCAAGGTCGATCTCAGGGAGGTGGGGATTAAAGGTGAAGAAGTTTATATGCCTTACCTAAAACGTATCTCTTCCGTGCGTTTATTATGTTTTTGGTTTTTTTTCTATTTAAGATCTTTTTGCTGATAATTTTATCCTTGAGGTACACCCTCAAATCCAAATCCTTGGCTTCGAGCCAAATTGTTCTTGGCTTTGAGCCAACTTAGGGTTTCGAAAAAACTGGTCCTGCTATTCGCAAGACCGAGTACCTGTAAGACAAGGATTATCTTTTCTCTTTTACTCTTTTTTTTTATCTTTTTAATAGCAGGAAACAAAAGAGAAATAGAAAAAAGATAGGTTGCTTGTAGAGAAATAAATATAGTCTATATATATATAGATATATATATATATTATATATAGGGGGGGTGGAAGTGGAAATGACATGTAGCACAGTGTCAAGTTGGTCCACGTCTAGAAAGACGCAACCAACAAGATGAAGTGCCACGTAGAGTGCAGGATGGATGTGTGGGAGCATGTGTAGAGGCACTTTCTTTACGTGGGTATCGGGGAATATCAACAACTGGTGTAGATATTCCCGCGATATAACGCGTGGTGGAGTGACTAGTGCGTAGGGATACAGGTAGGTGATGTGTATGTAAATATATATATATAGTAATATATGTATGTGTATATGTGTATATATATATGTATTTATATCTATAGATATATATGTATATATGTATGTATATATGTATATATGTATAAATATATACATATGTATATATACTTATATATAGTTGTATAGGTATTAATATGTGTGTGTGTGTATATATATATGTATATATGTATAAGTATGTATAGGTGTGTACAAGTGAGTGTGTGAGTGTACGAGTGTGTTTGTGTACTAGTGTGCATGTGTATGAGTGTGGGAGTGCACGCTAGAGGAGTGTGAGAGAGAGCGGGCGAGTTAAGACGTCTGGCAGTCGCGGGCGTCGTCTAATCTCGCAAGGGTGGAGATGCGGGCATGAGCGCAGAGGGAACGCGCGCGCTGTTGTTGCGCGCAGGTGGGTGCGAGAGTGTGAGAGAGGGGGCAACGTAGCGCACTGTACTGTGGGCGAGACGGGAGCGGACGCAGATGCGGGCGCGGGCGCTAGCGCTGACTAGCTGGAGGCAGACACGAGGAGGAGAGAGAGCACGCGGTGACTGGATAAGTGAGAAACAAATAGGTCACCGCACTGTAGCTACAGTTCTACACTGAGAGGCGTGAACAGTAGCTACAGTGCCACGCAGAGTGAGTAACCGATTGCGGCCAGTTCTGCGTGCGCGGGTGCACTGGAAGGCGCCTGTGTGCGTGGAAAGAGCTTGCGTAGGGATTGCAGGGGCGTCTGCTAGCGTGCGCGCTGTGCTTGCGCTACTGCTGGCGGCCGTCGCTGTTGCTGGAGCTTCAGACCTTGGAGCTTTGACACTAGCGACAATGGAGTTAAGCGATGAAAACAGAGGGTGAAACCACCATGCCCACCTGCTCACGAAGGAGCTGGGTGGTGGTGGAACTCACAGTGGTGGTCGTGGGACCACTGTGAGCTTGCTCCTGCCCACAGTGTGTCTCTTCAGTGGGAAGAGAGACTACGTATGGAGAGGGAGAGGGGAGGAGATGTCCTGGAGGAAGGTGTCTGCAGGTGGTGTGTGCTCCAGGCCCCCCTGCGCAAGGGAGAGGGCGAGGCTATTTAAAGAAGGGGATGCATGCCACCGCCATGCTGCTGGTAGAGGAAGTCTAACCATGCAATTGGCAGAGGAATGGTGCAAACTGGTGCATGCCAGATGCCCTGAGCCGCGCGATGGAGAAGAAATTCAAAGTCAAATAAAGAAATGAAGAAGGTGAAATTGTGAGGCAGCACTTGAAGAAGTTGTTAGTTAAATGGCCAATTATTCACATTCTCCTCCCCTCTTTAAAAATGCATGCATGTGTCTTTTTACAAATGCAACTATAGCTACCTAAGATGCAATGGTAGTGCTAGGAAATAACACAAGATGGCATAATTACTGGTGTATTTTTGCTGTGCAATCATACCCCATGCCTATCTTTTGCTAGTCCCTAGCAAAACATTTTGTATTGTATTTAGAAATGATCTTAAGCTAAAGATTTTCTTCCGAGGCGACATGGGTGTGTTTGTTGGATATTGTGAGAACCAATTGCAGAGAAGACTACTGGTACTTTAAGTCTTATGTGACATAGACCATCTCTCGACTAACTTGGACTCTTGATATTTAAACCTTAAGTACGATTTCCAGGACTCAGAAGGTTTTTGCCATACTCCAGAGCTCAAGAGATTATGGCTTGTGCATAGTGAAGGATCAAGACTGACCAGATGAACATTAAGACTCAAGCCCTGGGTTTCACGAATCTTTAACTGCAGGTTGGTCCCAGTTTCAGCTCGTGTCTTCGAATTGACCCTTAAAAAGATGACGAAAAACTCAACTCCCATTTTATCACATTTGTGGCTCAAAAAATATATGGTAGAAACAGGGTATTTGTAACATGCCCTGAAAAACATTTTAGGGAGAAGACTTTACAAATATTTGCGAGATATGCTGACTTATTTGCACATATTTTTTTTTTTTGAAACAAGTGTCAGTATATCTCTTACAACTTTATTTGGAGGAGCACACTTTTCTTTTGGTGGGAGAGTTCCGTTTTGGTGGAAAGAGTTTCTCCTAGACACAAGACTAAAGCCTGGGATAAAAAGTCTACCTGCGCACACAGGTAAGGACTCCACCTTCCCTAATGAACACTAGGGTTGGATCTTATGTTCACCTGGTCTTTCTTGATATGTGTAGTGTGAACCAAGATTACTTAGGCTCTCGAGTAGAAGGAAACTAACGGATCCTGTACTGATGTCTCAGGTACAAGAATACATCCTTAGTTAGCAGGGATTCTGACCTATCTTGTCAATGCTCAAGTGAATTAAGCCGAGCCTGAGTGAATCAAGCTTCTGTGTCCTGGAAAGTCTTCAAAACAGTGGTTCAATATCCATAAACACTTATTGTATTTTTATTTCAGCCTTCAGATCATTACTAAACACCCTTTTTTTTGTGCTATGTACATATTTATAGATGGATGGAAGTTGCATGATACCATATAATACCCAGATCCTATGCATGCCTATCCACCCCCCCATACCAAACAATGCTATGTCCTCATATGCATGCAGGGTAGAGGAAGGTCCAAAGATCGGGGAGCGAGAGCTGAGGTGGAGGGTATATAGCAGGGTGGTAGGGTGGGTGGATGGTGGGTGGTGAAGTGAAAAGGTGCAAAGTGAAGTGTATGTGACAGTGGACGAGTGCTGCTGGGGTGCCTCCAAACGAGCGCTGAATTTAACGTCCCTAGGTGGACTCAGAATGAGGCACGAAATTAGTTACCCTCCAGCAGGGCAACAGTTTCTCCAACGAGGGCAGGTTCATGAGTAAGATAAGGTTTTAAACGCTGCCCATTGACCGTAAATTTATGCCCAGATTTGGGATCTTCAATTTCAACGGCCCCGTTGGGAAATGGTCTCGAGACCAGGAAGGGACCAGTCCATTTGGACTTCAATTTCCCAGGAAAGAATTTGAGTCAGGAATTGTAAAGCCAAACTTGCTGAGATGGCTCAAATTCCTTCCGCCGAATTCGGCTGTCGTGAAAAGCCTTAGTGTGTTGCTTGAAAGTTAAGGCAAAATCATAGGCTTCACAACGAAGCTCTTCCAGCTCTTGGAGTTGGAGTTTCCTTTCTCGACCACACAGGTCTGGGTCGAGGTTACATTGGCGAACCGCCCAATAAGCACGGTGCTCTAGCTCCACGGGCAAATGACAAGGCTTCCCGTAAATGACTCTATAAGGAGACATACCTAGGGGAGCCTTGAAGGCGGTCCGATATGCCCAAAGTGCATCAATCAACTTGTCGGACCAATCCTTACGGTCAGGCCGAACCATTTTCTGGAGAATTTGCTTGATTTGCCAGTTCGACACCTCATCCTGGCTGTTTGTCTGAGGATGATACGGAGATGCGATACGATACGATGGTGGACTCCATATTTCCTCAGCAGTGCCTGAAAAGAAGCATGGGTAAAATGGCTTCCTCCATCCGAGATAATGGCTCGAGGGATCCCAAAGCGTGCAAAAATGTGGTCTTTGACAAATCGAGTGGATATGACATGGTCAACATGGCGCGTGGGAATAGCCTTGATCCATTTCAAAACATAATAAACAGCAACGAGGATGTATTCAAAGCCGTTGGAAGGAGGAAAGGGACCCATGAAATCGATTCCCCAAATGTCAAAAATTTTAGTAGCTAGGATGGGTTGCAAGGGCATCATGACACGACGTGACATTGACCCTAACGACTGGCACCTAGTGCAATGTTTGGCATAATTGTGTGCATCCTGGTGAAGGGAGGGCCAAAAGAAAGCACTGCAACACCTTGGCTACAGTTTTCCTCCGAGAGAAATGGCCTCCGCAGCCTGATCATGGCAGAAGGATAGCACACTAAGGAATTCGCTGTCAGGAATATAGTAATGAATGATCTGGTCAACACCTATTCGAAAAAGAAGTGGATTATCCCAGAAATAATACTTTGCTTCTACAATGAGACGCTCGCACTGGTTTTTAGGCTAGCCACGTGGAAGGGAACCAGAAGCAAGGTAATTGGCAATGTCGGCATACCAAGGTCCACTTGCCACATTAATTGTCAATAGGTGCTCATCGGGAAAAACATCGTTAATCGGTAGGGTAAGTCCATTGTGGTTAGGGTCCAGTCTAGAGAGATGATCAGCCACAACATTCTGGGGTCCAGCTTTATCGCAGATCTCAATGTCAAATTCTTGGAGTAGAAGGATCCAACGAATCAGTCGAGGCTTGGCATCCTTCTTATGCATGAGATGGCAAATGGCCGCGTGGTCAGTGAATACAAAAACAAGTGAGCCTAGAAGGTAAGAGCGGAATTTCTCCAGCCCAAAGACGACCACCAGTAGTTCTTTCTCAGTGGTTGTATAATTACGCTGGGCCTCGTCCAACGTCTTACTGGCGTAGTACACCACGAAGGGGTGTCTATCACTTCTTTCTCCCAGGATGGCTCCGACTGCAAGGTCGGAAGCATCACACATGAGTTCAAAGTCGAGGGACCAATCAGGCGGCTGGAGAACAGGGGCCTTGGTGACAGCCTCACGCAGTTGCGTGAATGCTCGTATGCAGTCGAGGCCCATATCAAAGGGTACGTCGGTCGATAGGAGATGAGTTAAAGGTCTAGAAATCTTGGAGAAGTCTTTGATGAATCTCCTATAGAAACTGACGTGTCCCAAGAAGGAGCGGATTTGTTTGATAGAGCCAGGCATAAGTAAATCAGCAATTACATCCAGCTTAGCTCTGTCAACCTCGATACCCCTATCGAAGATGATATGCCCAAGAACAATTCCCTCTTGTACCATAAAATGATTTTTTTCCAGGAAAGCACGAGGTTCACATCAATACATCTCCTAAGGATACGGGTCAGGTTGGCAAGACAGTCATCAAAACAGGGTCCAAAGACCAAAAAGTCATCCATGAAAACCTCGAGAAGGTCACCCACCATGTCATGGAATATCGCCAGCATACATCTCTGGAAAGTTGCTGGCGCATTACAAAGTTCGAATGGCATCCTTCTAAATGCAAAGGTGCCGAAGGGGCAAGTAAAGGTGGTTTTCTCTTGGTCTCTAGGGTATATTGCCACCTGGTTATATCCAGAGAATCCATCCAGGAAACAGAAAATTTATTTCCCGCTAACCGCTCCAAGATTTGGTCAATGAAAGGTAACGGAAAGTGATCTTTCTTAGTTGCAGCATTCAGTTTCCTATAATCTGCACACTCTCCAAGATGTAGGAGTGCGTGTAGGGATGGATTCACCCTTGTCATTGATATGGATGGTGAGTCCCACCTTTTTGGGCACGACGTGAATCGGACTCACCCAGGGGCTATTGCTGATTAGGTAGATTATACCCGCATCCAGCCACTTAATAATTTCCTTTTTAATGACCTCCCGCATGTTAGGGTTGAGACGTCGCTGCATCTTGCGGGAAAATCAAGCCTCCTCCGTATATATATGGTGAGTGCAGTAGGAGGAGCTAATGCCAGTTAAGTCTGATAAGGACCATCCAATGGCTGCCTTGTGTTCCATAAGGACCTTTGTTAAATTGCACTCTTGCTCCCTGGTCAATTTTGAACTAATGATTATGGGGAGCGTTTCATTTGGTCCCAAGAAAACATACTTAAGCGAATCAGGCAACTCTTTCAGCTCGGGAGTGGATGGTTAGAGATCTAGAATTTCTTGGGATGAGAGTGTCCCAAGCAGATCAGAAGAAAACAAGGCAGGAGGAAGAAGTTGGCCCTCAGTTTGGCCAAGAAGTGGGGCATCTTGTATTGATGGATCCAAAAAGGGATAGCCCCAGTGAGCAGCATTTGGGCTCCCAGTCCCAGTGTGGAGTTGCAATTCCGCCTGATTTGGCGGGAAAGAAAGGGCAATCCGGTATTCAAGATTGTGGACCGACGGTGAGTATCCCGAATATGACTCAGACCACGAGGTATGGGAAGTGGAGAAAACCTCATCAGAAGTCTGGTCAGGAGATGGTATGGGACAAGGGAGGGATGGGGGAACGTCACAATATGTGTCGGTCAGGCAATCGTCTGTGTTTAAAGGCAATCCACAGCAGTCAGAATAGGTCCATATTAGTCCGATACACGTGCTGACCGCCATGTCCTCGTCAGACATGTCATCCTCGATGCAATCGCAATCAAAGTTCTTGGCTGCCTTGAAGATGTTAAGCTTGAGCTTCTTAGATCCAACGGCAATCTCAATACAGCCTGACTGGCAGTCGATATGGGTGCGGGCTATGGACAAGAAAGGTCGACCAAGGATGATCGGACAATCAGAAAGTGAGCTAGGAACTTCCATATCCAAAACAAGAAAGTCAACAGGAAAACAGAGACTGTTGACCCTAACCACCACGTCTTCCACCACACCATTTGGTATTTTGACAGAATGGTCTGCCAACTGTAACGTGACAGGGGTGGGTTTCAGATTTCCTAAGGCAAATTTCTCGAGCATGATGGTTGGTATAAGATTGATGGAAGATCCTAGATCAAGTAGAGCATGATTAAAATTGCAGCCTCGGATGCTACAAGAAATAAGTGGTGTGCCCGGATCTTTCTGCTTCGGTGATAGATTTGACAGTATAGCATAACTCGCATGAGGCGAGAGAACCACCGGATTCTTTGTTTTCTTTGATTGTTGCCTGGGTGTAGTGTAGTCTTTGAAAAATCGGGCGACAGTAGGTATGTGGTTGATAGCCTCTAACAGGGGTACCTTGATTTCAACATCCCTGAATAAATTACGTAGGTTATCAAAGGCCTGCGTATCCTTTTTCTTGCCTTTTGGCTCCCTCGGTAGAGCCTCAGGGAATGGGACCGATTCTGGCACTAGTTTGGCTGTATCGTCCTCTCGCGAATGCAGTGTGCATCTCGAATGAGAGGGCGATGAAAAAGATGGGCCAGGATTAGGTAGAGGCGGATCGACGGTTTACTTACCGCTCCTCGTAGTAATCACATCGGACATTGCGGGTCCAGTGGGATCATAAGGCGAAGGAGGGTTCACAATAGGGATATAAGGGTGAGGTGTAGTTGCTGCGGGATTAGCTTGAAATCCCGGTGGAATGCTCGGAGCCTGTAGAATCTGATGAACCTGCCCCTGAGAAGGTCATACCTATGGTTGAGGACCACGGGGTACGAAATTTCGCGGGTTGGGAACAGGTTGGGCTGGAAGAGTGCCCTAAGATCGAGTCGCCATGCGTAGTTGACTGATCTCAACATTCTGCTACGCCAATTGGTGCTGAAGAGAGGTCATGTTCTCTTCATGGTGCTTAGACATTTCCGTCATCATTCACATCAGTTTATCGAGAGGACTTGATGCATGTCCTGTTTGCGGTATGCAAGGACCCGATGGCGGGTTTGCCACAGGATTAGACTAGGCACTTGGGATGATGGGTGCGGATGGTCGCATTGGCCCACTCCAGGGGTTTTAGCACTGCGGGTTATTAGACCATGAGAAATTAGGATGATTTCGCCACCCTAGGTTATAAGTAGCAGAGAACGGGTTGTTCCCCAAGGTGCAAGCGACTTCTAAGCCAGAAGACAAGTATGCATGTAAATATGCATCCGAGCACACGGAGGCTTGGTCCTCCATGTCAAAATACTAGCTTGCAGAAGCCAGATTCACATGACTTACCGAATCGCTCGACACGACACTTGGTAAGGAAGACCTACGGGGTTTTTGGGGATAAGCCTGGTGTTGGAAGAATTAGGATTGTGACGAAGTGGTGAGGTGGGGGTGTTTGCCATAGAACGGGAGGGATTGGCCAGAAGCTCGTCCAACTTCTTGTGCACGACGGAGACTTCATCCAATTTTTGTGCGATAAGGTTAAGATCAGTGGATGAATGGGAGGGTCCCATGTCAACTTCGTGAACATTACGGGGCAGGCGGGTATGATTAAAGGCGACAATGGAAGCATTGTTCACTAAGTTTTCGCTCATGTTTTCAAATAATTTGAATGCTCCACTCTCATCTTTATTCATGAAATTCCCTCCGCAGGAAGCATCTGCAATCTGCTTCAAAGTCTCATTTAGCCCATAATAGAAAATCTGGGCTATATGCCACTTAAGCAGATCATGGTGCTGACACTTCCGAAGGAGGTCATTATACCTCTCCCAAGCCTCATGAAACTATTCGCCGTTTTGTTGCGTAAAGGAAGTTATAGCACAGCAAAGTGCATTGGTTCGCCCGATTGGGAAGAATTTCTTGAGAAATGCTGTTCGCATCTTTTCCCAAGAATGGATGGTTCTCCCAAGGGTGCGTAACCATTGCGACGCCTTATCCTGCAACGAAAACGGGAACATTTTCATGAGGACAATTAATAACTCGATGTTTCTTGGTTTAACTGTTTCAGCCAATCAGGTTAGGTTTTCCAAATGGAGAAAAGGATCTTCACTTGCAAGACAATGGAAGTGAAAGTTAATTAGGCCAATTATATTGGGTTTCAGTTCAAAATCGTCCCTGCCCATGGGGACTCGAATTTGTCCTATGGTCTCTGTAGCAACAGGATTTTGATAAGAGCTAAGAGACCTAGGCTCCTCCCGTTCAGGAGGGTTCTGCATTTCCTCCAAGGTTTCCCTAATGGCTTCAATCTGTTCATTATACATTTCCATTTGGGCTTGGAGGTGGGTTATGGGGTCCATGGCTCCACCACCTGGTGGGTTTTGAGGGCAGTTTCCTCCCTCGGGATTTGGGGGTGGGCGTGCAGCCATGTTTGTGAGGAGGATGACAATTCAGCTTCTTTCCATCTAAAATTATCAGACAATTCAAACAATTTAGGGTTTTGTGACCTCCTCCCAAACATACACTATCGCAAGAAGAATTGGGGAGATAAGAAGGGAAAAGGGGATGAGAGAAATGACGCCGCAAAGGTACACTTAATGACAAATCAAGGCAATCAAAGTCCTAACCTCTAAAATGTGCCCTTAGACCTAAAGATCTAAGTTACCTACTATCACAACCTACAGAACCAAATGCGAGCATCGTGGAACCACCGGGTCAGATTGAAAGGCCGTTTACCCCAGTCTTAGACACCCGATATCATGCGGGAAGCCGCACCAGCATGTAGCCACTACACGCAGGTAGTTAGACCTCCAATCCTTAATTAGGGTCAAGTTGCTACCAGTTTTAATTAGAGGCTTAGGATCAAGTGCTTCAGGAATGTGAAGGCCGTTGTATACGGGTAATGCCCAAGTGCGTTATTTTTAGAAAGTGTGTAAACCAAGCATGCAATGGGGAAATCTCCCCGAATTGAAGTTTTAGTTGGTGAATGGTTTTTAGAATTTCAACCTCAAGTAGTATGGATTTTAAGATTTCGCTGAGTTACCAATTCAACCAATCTCTGGGTTTTGAGAAAATATAAGCTCTTCTATTCCCAATAAACCCTTCTTCAATGTGAGTTAGTTAATGCATGATAAAAATGCAATGGGCTTCCCTAGGTGGAAATTTCTATGTGTGGATGCACGAGTCAATTTTAGGTTAGTGTGAAAGGGAACCAAAGCACTTCAATTCAAGTGCTCCCAATCACCAAAATGATGTTCCACACACAAGGCTCAACCACAAGATAATGTAAAGAAAATCAAAGTGTTGGGGTTGAGATTTTCGGGATCAAATCTAAGGCACGTGAAAGGTCGTGGTGGGGTTGGAATCAACTCAATTCCAAGTCTTCCCACCAAAAATGTGATCCCGAATTGCGGATAAATGACGCAAGGAGGGATGGCAATCAATCTATTTAATCTTGCCTCAAAGAATACTTCACATGACGAAAGATTCAAGAATCAAGATTCTTGGATCTTCGCTATGTGAAGTTTGGTAGGAAATCCCGGGGCGATGGGGGTGATAGCAAACAATCAAACAAGTGATTTTTAATCCACTTGCCCCAAGAAATCCCAAGAAGTGCTTTTAGGTTTTAGGTTTTTTCTTTTTCTTTTTTTTTATTAAGGTGACAAGTTGACCTAAGTTGCTAAGAGAGACCTACCTTTTCAGCAACGTGGGCGAAGCTCCAGTGCAGCTCTAGCGACTTCACGCTCTCGTTCCCACCTTGGATCTGCCCACATCTCCAACTTCCTCTGCTTGCCTCCTCCTTGCAATTGGTTTACCTGCACACCAGCAAACAAAAACACCCATGAAGAGAAGGGTGTGAGAAGAGAAAATCAAAGGAATGGAGTAGAAACTTACCTTAAAGCGCACCTCCTTGGCAACGACGCTAAAAAAAGGGTGGTCGAACTCAAATAGGTTGTGTTAATATGGTGAATTTATTGTTGAAGTGCATATAGTGGTTAACCTAAATTGAGTCTAACCATCTTTCACAAAATTTTTTTTAACCTAGCCTACTTAATTTTATCTTGGTCACTTTTATGCCCAGGGTCGATCTCAGGGAGGCGGGGATTAAAGGTGAAGAAGTTTCTACGCCTTACCTAAAACGTATCTCTTCCGTGAGTTTATTATGTTTTTGGTTTTTTTCTATTTAAGATTTTTTTGCTAATAATTTTGTCCTTAAGGTACACCCTCAAAATCAATTCCTTGGCTTCGACCCAAATTGTTCTTGGCTTTGAGCCAACTTAAGGTTTCCAAAAAACTGATCCTGCTATTCGCAAGACCGAGTACCTGTAAGACAAGGATTTTCTTTTCTCTTTTACTTTTTTTTTTTAATCTTTTTAATAGCAGGAAACAAAAGAGAAATAGAAACAAGATAGGTTGCTTGTAGAGAAATAAATATAGTCTATATATATATATAGATATATATATTATATATATAGGGGTGGGGTAGAAGTGGAAATGACGTGTAGCACAGTGTCGAGTTGGTCCACGTCTAGAAAGACGCAACCAACAAGATGAAGTACCGCGTAGAGTGTAGGATGGATGTGTGGGAGTGCGTGCGAAGGCACTTTCTTTACGTGGGTATCAGGGAATGTCAGCAACTGGTGCAGATATTCCCACGATATAACGCGTGGTGGAGTGACTAGCGCATAGGGATATAGGTAGGTGATGTGTATGTAAATATATATATATAAATATGTATATATATATGTGTGTGTGTGTGTGTATATATAGATAGGGTTGTAACTATATAGGTGTATATGTAGTTATGTATATATATATAGATATGTAAATATATATATATACATAGGTATATATATATATATTTGTAACTAGATATATATGTATATATATTTAACTATATAGATATATATATATAGTAATATATGTATATAGATATATATATGTATATATGTATATAGATATATTTATATAAGTATCTATGTATATAGATATATATAGATATGTATATGTATATATATATATAGTAATATATGTATGTGTATATGTGTATATATATATATGTATTTATATCTATAGATATATATGTATATATGTATGTATATATGTATATATGTATATATACTTATATATAGTTGTATAGGTATTAATACGTATATATATATGTATATATGTATAAGTATGTATAGGTGTGTACAAGTGAGTGTGTGAGTGTATGAGTGTGGGAGTGCACGCTGGAGGAGTGTGAGAAAGAGCGGGCAAGTTAAGACGTCTGGCGGTCGCGAGCGCCGTCTGATCTCGCAAGGGTGTAGACGTGGGTGCGAGCGCAGAGGGAACACGTGCGCTGTTGTTGCGCGCAGGCGGGTGCGGGAGTGTGAGAGAGGGGGCAACGCAGTGCACTGCGCTGCGGGTGAGACGGGAGCGGACGCAGACGTAGGTGCGAGTGTAGATGCGGATGCTGGTGCTGACTAGCTGGAGGCGGTCGCAAGGAGGTGAGAGGGCTCGTGGTGACCGGATAAGTGAGAAACAAATCGGTCACCACACTGTAGCTACAGTTCCACGCTAAGAGGCGTGAACAGTAGCTACAGTGCCGCACAGAGTGAGTAACCGGCTGCAGTCGGTTCTGCATGCACAGGCGCGTTGGAAGGTGCCTGCGCACGTGGAAAGAGCTTGCGGAGGGCTTGTAGGGGCATCTGCTGGCGTGCGTGCGGTGCTTGCGCTATTGTTGGCGGCCGTCACTGCTGCTGGAGCTTCTGACCTTGGAGCTTTGACAATGGCGGCGATGAAGTTAAGCGGTGAAAACAGAGGGTGATACCACCACGCCCACCTACTCACGAAGGAGCTGGGCGGTGGTGGAACTCACAGTGGTGGTCGTGGGACCACTGTGAGCCTGCTCCTGCCCGCAGTGTGTCTCTTCAACTGGAAGAGTGACTGCGTATGGAGAGGGAGAGGGGAGGAGATGGCCTGGAGGAAGGTGTATGCGGGTGGTGTGTGTTCCAGGCCCCCCTGTGCAAGGGAGAGGGCGAGGCTATTTAAAGAAGGGGATGCATGCCACCTCCATGCTGCTGGCAGAGGAAGTCCACCCATGCAGTTGTCAGAGGAATGGCGCGAATAGGTGCATGCCCCATGCCTTGAGCCGCACGATGGAGAAGAAATCCAAAGTCAAATAAATAAATGAAGAAGGTGAAATTGCGAGCCAGCACTTGAAGAAGTTGTTAATTAAATGGCCAATTATTTGCATTCTCCTCCCCTCTTTAAAAATGCATGCATGTGTCTTTTTACAAATGCAACTATAGCTACCTAAGATGCAATGGCAATGCTAGGAAATAACACAAGATGGCATAATTACTGGTGTATTTTTGCTGTGCAATCACCGCCCACAAGCCAGGGTACCCCTTGTACAAGCACTGCTGCTGCAGACAGATCCTCCCACAATTCAGATCTGATAGAGGCGTCACAGGGACCATAAACCCCAGTGATGAAACAAATATCCTCCCCTTGAATCTTTTTGCACTTGCAAGTTATCAAATGTCTAGCTCTATGAACCTCCATCACTTGCAGACAAGCCTTCCTCCACCAGAAGATGATACCACCAGATCTGCCTTGGGAATTTAGGGCCACACAGTCAGTTGTCCCTGACATTAACAACTCGTTCCACATCCCCCCATCTACATTTTCTACATGCATCTCTTGTATAAGTGCACATTCAATCTCCCACTCTTTCAAATATCTTAAGAGGGATGCCTTTCAAACTTTGTCACGCAACCCACGCACGTTCCAAGAGAGGACCCTCATCTACCTCCTTGGACACCCCTACTCTTAGGGGTCTGAACTTTCCCCACTTTAAGAACAGCAGCTATAGCATTTTCGTCCATCTTGACATGTTTAGTCTGATGCCATTGACTAAGCTTGTATGGAGACCTTCCAATCCTTGCCTTAGATGATGCACCTACCCCAAATTTCAACCCTTCCGCCGCCTTAAGGTTGGACTAACTTCTCATGGTATTGACAAGGATTTCTTGCAACACCCCACCAGGTAGAGTTTCCTTATCCGCAGCTTGCACAATCGGGACTATTTCCATCTCTTCTTCACTATTCTCTAGATCGTGGCAGTCCTTTCATTTCTTGGGTTCAAGAGCTTCATCGAGTGTTTCTCGTCCCATCTATTCTAGGCCATCGTCTTCTCTCATAACTTCAGCATAAGACGACTTAACCTGTTGCCCCAGCCCAGTTGTATCACCAGGGGTAAAAGCCAATTGAAGTAGCCAAGAACCTCCCCCACACCAAAGGATAACCTTCTTGGGAACTAACCCTCCCTTGATGACATCCACCAAAACATTCAGCAATAGACCATCGCCTTCCCTCAGTCCAACCTCTGCATCTTCTGCCAATATTGCAAAGCCTACAATCATGGATGCAACCACCTCCTTTGATTGCAAGTGTAGCGGAAGGCCTTTGATTCCCAAAGTCCCTAACCTGGATCCAGCCCTCTGAGGTGGCCGCTCAAGCAAGGACCCATCAAAAGGCGAGACCAATCTCCAAATCACTGTCAAACTTTCAAAAACACTTAATCTAAACTGTAGTCGTTTGACATCTATCATCCCCAAGCCAAAAACCACAAATTGCGTGGGGGATAGAACAATAATCTTCCATCCTTCAGTCGATAAAGATAGAGAGTTTACCATTTGGCGAAGCTTTTCTAGGACGGGGATACCGGTCATTACCTCTCCAATCAGGGCCCCTCTCAACACCACTTTAGTGGATCTGATGTCCTCCGTCAAGGGGATTTCAACGTCCACCGTGTGACTCCCGTATGTGTGCGGTGGCAGCAGTGGAGGTGGTGGACCCTCATTCGAAGTACTTGTGCGCATAAAAACCCTACCACTTGATTGTCCTCTACTGGATATACAAGAATCCAGTTTATGGCCATGGCTGCTGCATGCCAAGAACACTAGGGGGAACAGCACACCGCCGCCATGTGTCCCCTCCTTCGACAGCAAAAGCACATGATCTCCTTGTTAGCACTAGGCCAACCACCCTTCATACGCCCCATGCCCGTCACCCTATCTCTGGTAGTGGAATCTCCCCTCCTCTCCCTTCTCCTCCAAGCCCTAAACCTCTAGGTCGTCCATCCTTCATCGCCATTGCTCCCCCCTCCTGTCGCCATCTCCCAATTTGGTTTGTTGTTTTTGCAAAAATGGCTAGGTACACTATACAAAAAAAGCTTTCTACTCCTAATTATGATTTGCAATTATTCACAGGTACTTTTGATGATTTAACTAGGGAAATGGAAATGTCAACTAGTGTTGAGGAATCAGATACTTATGAGGGTGAACTTCTGAGTACAATGAATTGGGGACTTACTTATAATCCTAGTCAATCTAATGGATGGCTTGACTCATAGACTGAGACAGATTCCAAGGAATCTGAGATTAATACCGATGAGGATGAAATGATTTCCGATGAAGATTTTAGTGATCTCTATATAGAACTTCCAATTTCACATATACACTGATATAACCCAAGGCCTGGAGAAATCATGATTTTCAATGTTAATCACCACTATGAAGACCGTTATGATCCAGACCCTGATGCTAACTTGCATTTCAATTTTCATATCAATCAACTTCCTCAGCAACCTCTCATGCACTTTTGGAACGTAATCAATGAGCGGGATTAATAGCATGACCTTCATCCTGATTATCCTTCATTCTTTGTCCCTATCTCACACTTTCCTATTGAGAGACTCTTTAGAGTAGGGATGCATCATCAGCTGCTTCGCATTTGTGGACCACTAATTCTTGGAGCAAACAAGCACATCTTTTTATTAGTCTTGACGATCTCTTCAGTAATCATTGGTCCATTTGATGGAGTTTCCCCCAGCTGGAGGAGTTAAACTCAGCATTTAGACATAGCATTTGCTTTATACAAAGCATATTTCATTTTGGCATATTATTCTGCATGTTGTGAATATCATGATTATGTTGGCATAGGCTAAATGACGAATCAAGAGCAACTCCAGGTGATTTCTATCAACTTATGCCCTGTCTTACTTTATTTTCCTCTTATTCATGCATGAGGACATGCAAGAACTTAGGCATGGGGGGTAGTGCATATAAACTAGAAAAAAAATTTCCCAACACCTTAGGAAACAAATTTTTATCAAGAGGCTTTATTGGGGATTTATTCCTTAGTTGATTCCTGAAATTAGAATCCAGTATAATTTCACACTTGCATGTAGAATTTGCAATGGATCCACTCTAAAGACCGATAGACATCTTTAGTTTGTTAAGAAGAAGCATTGCTTCTTCTGTTGAATCCTTGGATAGTAATTAGGGAGTCAGGCAAACCATCTTCTAGTAAATCCACCAAACATTTGTGAGGTGAGAGTAAAGAGTCTACTAGTGCTCTAAGTCTAGTATAAGGAATCTTAATTTCTGGATAATTATATAATGATACTTGGAGTTAGGCATAGCTTTCGCACTTGATTTCTGCATACAATTTCTTTGTGAGAATTTCTATGAGATCCACCAAATAAGGTAAATACACAGAGAGCGGGTTCTAATCAAATTGGAGTAAAGTGGATGGTTATGACTGTCCTTTGCGGAATCCTTGGCTGAAGGAGGGTGTTATTGTCAAGGTCAGAAATATGTTGTCCCATCCATTCCTTTCCCTGTGCTGAGAATAAGCACTTCCACCAAATAAGCCACCCGATATCTTCTTGAACATCACCAACCTCGAATAATGCCTCATGAAGTGAGTATGTCATGTTACGATGCATTGTGTTGGTAGATATATATATGAAAAAAAATAAAAAGAAAAAAATCCTTGAAAAAAAAGTTTGAGAAAAAAAAATTGTTGAGTTGTAGTCATTTCATTTTATGTCAAGCACATTGAGGCAACAATACCCACTACCCTCACGATCCACCAAATACAGCCTCGACCTACTTTTCCTACATTTCTGACTGCCCGAATACTGGCTAAAGATTTCTGGCTTAGTTATAGGGATATTAGAACTTAATTGAAGTGTTAATGCCATGAGAGACCACCAAATATATTTACAAATCTAGCGAGATTGTGAGCTCAAGAAGAAAAAGAAAAGAAAAGAAAAGAAAAGCAAAAAAAGAAAAGAGATGAAAAGAAAAGAGAGAGAGAGAATGAGTACAAGGAACTTAAGAGAGCACAGTTTTTCCACCTCTCTCTAAGTTGATTTTAAGTACTAGTCTACAGGTAGCACCAGAAGAGTGTGAGCCACCAAATAAAATCCACTTGACTCAGACATCTTCTACCTAAGCCAAAAGTGATTCCACAACAATCATGCAACCTAAATCATCTAAATTAAGTTAGATTCTAGCATAACTTAGGAATAATGTATTCATAGGCATCGTAATTTGCACAATAGCTAGTTTATTAGTCATATAGATAATATCGTCATTTTATGTACTAATGAGAAATGATTTTAATCGTAAATGATTCAAAGCTACGGATGTCAGAGCAGACCTGACAAATCTGATTAGAGCAACAACAGGAGTCCAACACTTCTGAAATCATCTCAATCAGACAATGTTGAGCACACGAATCGCTACGCTAACGTGTTTGGTTTTGGAAAACCTGTCGTAGTTTGAAAGTGAAGAACTCGTGTTCAACAAATAAAATTTATACCGAAATTGAAATTCCGGGTCGAACACAGGGAGGCGGACGTTTGATTTAAAAACTACGCGTTTCTTTTTATTTGTCATGGAATAATTCAATTTAAAACTATTTAATTATTTGCAATAAATAGAAGAGAGAGAGAGGGTAAGAGAGAGAGAATATTACACATAGAAATAAAAATGAGATGTAAAATAAACAAGGAATTTATCACTAAAGAGATTGTTCATTACAACTAGAAAGCATAAAACAATTGCACTAGAAAGTGATAAATTTACTCTAGAAAGCATTAAAAGAATTGAGGGAGAAATGTCCTCCTCGACGATTGCTTGGAGGATGAGCAAAACTACTCTAGAAAGTAGTAAATCTATACTAGAAAGCAGTAAAAAGAATAGGGAGAGAGAAATCCTTCTCGACGGTTGCTTGGAGGATGAGCCAGACGGGACGATGCCTGGACGAAGGAGAATGAAGCAGGACGAAGGAGGACGAAGCAGAAGAACGGGAACGGAGCAGCACGCCGTCGTCGTCGTGGGATCCACTTTCGAAGGGGGATGAAAATTTGGACTTTATCTCGCGAGAAGCATCCCGGGTGTGGGACAAGCTTCTCTTGAGCTTTGGAGAGGTAGAGAAGAGAAGGAAGGGATGAGAATTTCGTATGGAGGGGGTCTCCTTTTATAGTTGCAAGGAGTGGGGGCAAAATGGTCGTTACATCTTTAAAATAATAAATGAGGGGTCTTCAGTGATGGATAAATCCGTCACTAAAGACCCAACGTGGGCGTAGCACCCGCGCCCATGCGTGCCTCCTCAACTGCCCGCACTTCCTCAACGCTCGCGCACGTTCTTTAATTCTCAGCCGTCCGATCGCAAGATCGGACGGCTTAAGATGCATCTTCGCCCGTTGCCGCGCGCCTGCCCGGTGCGTGCGATGTTGCGTAACGCCACACGTTCAATCGCACGTGATCTCAATTGAGCGCAGATGGCCATCCGATCAAGATCCAACGCCCGCCCGCGCTCGCTCACCCGTGCCTTCCTCCCCTTTGCTGCAGTTCGAACCCACGCCCGCAGCTCGCGTAAGCGCGCTCAACCGCTGCGCTACGAGGTGCGGATGGTCGAGCGGGCGCTTTTAGGAGAGGCCGTCCACAACCATTGGATTGAGATCCAACGGCGGAGAGGGAGCGGGTGCGGGGTCTTCAGAGATTTCATGTGGCCATTTAGGCGGTCAAGATGGTGCCACGTGGCGCCATCTTGGCCATCCATCTTCTGGATGTTGTAGATGGTGCCACGGATGTCGAATTGATTTGATTTTTTGCGTCGTTGGGCTGAGATCGTCGATCCGAATTCATCCGTGCGGTCGGATTTGTCATTTGAAGTGCGGATTTACACTATCCTGGCCCTTGATCTTCTAAGGTTTCCCGGTCACTATCTGATGCTACGGATGCCTGATTAGGGCGATCTTGGAGTCGTTGAACTCCAATCGTCGCCCTGATCACATCCATAGGGTTGGATCTTTGATCCGAGGCCCTAATAAAATGTTTGCCCTGTCCAAGTACATAAAAGGAGATAATTAACCTCCATTTTATTCAAACTACTCTAAATGCAAGATGATGCATGTTATGCAATATTTATAGCATGCAATGCAATCTTATGCTTATGAACGTGCATAAATAGACATCTTAAGTAGTGTAAATGTGTTTACATTATACCCCCATGCCTATGTTTTGCTAGTCCATAGCAAAAACTATATGCTATTTATAAAAGAATTAGGTTGGATTATTTGGGCCTGAGTTATTTTCAACCATTAAGAAATTGTCTACTTAGGAACTGAACTTTCAAAGACACAACAGTACCCGAGTATCAGCCAAAATGCAGACCGCCTCAAGCCATCGCCTTATTAAAAGGAAATTTTCTTTTTTTTCTTTTTTTCTAATTTTTTTTTTGGAATTTCAAATTTTAGGGTTTAAGAGTGACTTTCTACGGCCATTTAACTCACCCAAGATTTAATGAGAACCCTAAGTTTTAAGCATCTTATTGTGATTGTGATAGACTCGTTGACCGGCAATTAAAATGGACTTCAGATTTCTACGCCTCTAGGTGACCTCAAAAAGAATTCTGCCTAAAGGTGTATCTTTATAACCGGTAGCTTTCTCCCTACTTTTATTTTTTTACGGGGTCAACAAAAGGGTGAATCCAGTGTATATCTCCCCAGTTTATTCTACTTCTCCACTTCTTCCTAAGTGTTTTGGGAATTTTTAGTGCATTTACTGAGTTGGGTCCTGGACAACCGGTCGATGAGCTGTTACCACCGATAACTTGCTAGCCATACTAATGCGGTGAAGTGTGGCTTATTTTCTTTATTTTCTATTTTTTATTGTTTTGTTCTTTTCTCCTATTCTTTTTGATTTTTTTCTCTTTCTTTTTTTTTTTAAGTAGGTGGCTTCCCTGGTCTAAGATTTACCTAAAGGCAGCAAAAAGAGAAAGATCCAGTGACTGGGCTCTGGACAACCTACCTATGGGCTGTTACCCACGATAACTTGCCAGCCATATCACCCTAGAAGGTTCATTAGCTGCCCAATTTCTGTTAAAATCACCGAACAACGAGTCAGTGACAAGATAGTGTGTAGATGCTAGAAACTCAAAATTCCCTCAAATTAGAGGGCAGGTTGATAAGTCGTGTACTTATCACCCAAACTTATTTACTCCAATTAAAATAAAATTCAGGTTGGCGAGAACTCGAAAAACAAATCCACATTTTGGTGGATACACGGGCTGATTAAGTCCAAAGACCTGAAGGGTCTTTGTGTTCAAATCATAATGTAGTGTTTCCTAAGATTGAAAATTTTCTTAAACCCAAATTCTCTTTCCTAATTCCGAAATTTTTTTTTTATAGAAGAAAATAAAACAAATCTACGGAGCTGACGAATGAATTCAGAGATAAATATCCACCCCCCCATGCCTATCTAATGCAATGTCCTCATTGTATTAAAAAGACATAAAACAGAGTGGACAAGCGTAGAAAGCACCTGAATTGCATGAATGTCAGGTCCGCTCCGAGATGAAAACTAAGAAAAACTGTATATGTGCTAAGTTTAGTGCCTTCAGCTAGGCACACAATACAAGGAAAAGAAATGAAGAATTCACAACTGCAGATCAGAATCAGAATAAACAGAAGAATTCTCTGACCTGTCAGCAGAGGTCCGCAGATGTGGACCAGATTGTGGTGCAAACCCATCCCCCATAATCGAGAATATCTTAGGTTCTGGATAAAAATTACCCAAAACCTAAAATCAGAATGCAAGCAGGGTCGGGCCTACGATTTATGAGGATGCAACCTAAGATCAAAAAGTCAGGTTACAAAGAATTGAAGCTCAAAAGGATAATCGTTGAATGTGTGCTTGAGTTTGACATCCTCGAAACAAATGTCGTAAGGGTTCTAATTTAATAGTTTCAACTTAAAAGGAACCCTTCGACTCAATCTTCCATTTCCTCCAAAATTAACTTCCCAAATCAGAACTTCCCAGCTCCTATCCTCCTCATTCAGCATGTCGAATTCCAGGACCTCTTGTATATTAATCACCTCATCTGAAATCTCCAAGTCTAAATGATGTGGCAGAATCAAAATTGACTTTGGTCCAATTATCTCAGAATTTGAATCATCAATAAGCTCAACGGGGTGTAACTGACAATCATGGCATTGAATTGAATCCTCCAGAAAATGTAATTCTGGATCCGTAATGTGTGCCCTAAGATCAGTTTCCTCAATTATTGGGCTATCAAATGATCTATCAGATTCCTCAGGCCCAATCATCTCACAGAAATCGTGTTCAGAAAACTCGCGTGAGACTTCACAACTTGAATCTTCACCATCAAAGAAATCAGGATCCGTATCAATGTATATCCCAAAATAATTTGTCACTTTCTGTTCCAAGGAGACATATGTTTCCTCGTAACCCGGCTTAGGGATCTTAGGTGAAGAAATCATATCATCCTTAATTGGTTGCGTTAATTCAATCTGGTCAGCCTCGTAACACGTGTCCCCCCCAACAGGTGCCTGAGCAGGTTCTAGCATTGGCTTTCCTGAAGAAGGTTCATCCTGGGAATCATCCCAAGATTGAATCAAAGCAACCACAAATCTCATCCTCAATTTCGCTAATTTCCCAAGTAGAAACTCACCCGGGTTCTTATCCTTAACATCCTGGAGCCAATCCAACAAAGACTTATTCAAATCATCAATCATTTCAATCAGGGGCTCTAATCTCTCAATGCAAGGTATTGGCTGAACTTCTAAAGATTGAATGATATTCCTCAAGTTAGCCAGAACCTTATCTTGAACCTGGCTAACCTGAACCAAATGAGTTGGTTCAGGGTTGGGCGGGTTTGACATCAATGCAGAGGAATTAACAAATTGAGATTCGTTATACCCTTCCTGATAATAGGTCATTTCAGATTGTTCACAAGGTGGTGATGACCTAAAGGCAGTGTAATCAAAGGATGGGTAAAGATCGGTGTATCCTTCTTGATTGTAGATCGTATTAGGTTGTTCATGAAAGGAAGACGATCTATAATCCATGTAACTCTGAGAAGGATAGAAATCAGAATCAAAGTGTTCAGGCTTAGACCCTAAACACGGAGGTCTGGAGCTGTATCCCGAATCCAAATTATCCCAACTAACTGATGGTTGATTACAATACGAGTCGGGATAATCGTCATGTTAAGGATAATTCACAACAGGAGGGAAAGAGCAAGATTGCGTGAAATATGCGGAAGGATTCATGAGACACGGGAGGATGAAAGGTGCCCTGCAATACAAACAATCAAACCTGTCCTTAATTGAGTTAACCTACAGACCTACAGACTCCCAAAACCTGTCTTGAGATAAAGGAACGATTTGATCTACTTCCGTCTGTTCAATCCAACCAGTTAGAAGGAGGGACTGGGGAGAAGGTTCTTCCTTCAGCTTGCGCCTCCGATTCCTAATGTACCCCCCAGCCGCGATCGTTTGATTCTGCTACCCTAGCTAGACATCATATTGAACAGTAGAAACAAACTAATCGAAAATAATCTCGTTCTGGGTTCTGAAAAGTGAGTCCAATCCTTAAGGCCAACGTCTACTCTGTTTTATTTAGGGCTAGGTTTGAATGTGGCTTGGAATGTGATGGGCCCTTTAAATGGGTTGTGCCTTTAATGATTGATTGATTTGTGTGTGCGTGCACAACCAATGGTTTTCAAGCAAGATTATTTTTTGATGCGGTGAATTTTAAGGTTCAAATCTTGCTTAGTAGCTTTTAGGATTCAACTTTAAGTATTTTCCAACAAGTTTCATTGGCACACCAGGTTTTACAAGCACAGGTGAAGATGTTTTCCTTTAAAGCTTAAAAAGAATGTGAAGTGCCTGGTAAATCCCTAAGAGTTGAACCTAATTGGCAGCTACTTGATGAGTTGATTTTAATGGAAGTGGTGCGGCCCAAACAACTCAAACAACTGGCCACACATGCACCACTAAGTTAGGCACACAAAGATGGTTAACCTAGAATGATTTCTACTCTTTTATGTGTTACTTTATGTGTACCAGTTCCACATATCAGAACCCGGTTGAGAAGAAACAAATCAATTCGGTTAAGTGCCTTTGAATGTGGGTGTACATTGTGTGTTTGTTGAAAATTTCCCCACAAAATTATCTTTTTATTTTTTTTATATAAATGAAGGTGGAATGAATGTGAGTGAGAATCCAAACAACCAAACTATTCCTAGGATTTATGCAAACACCTAGGTTAGTTGGAATTTGGATTTAATGTGGCGAATGAAATCTATGGAGGGGGAAAGAATGGGGATAACTTACAAAACCTTCCACAGCACTTTACTCCAATCTACCGCTTTTGCTCGTCTCAAAAGAGTACCTGCAATTACAATAAGAAAGGAGAAAAAGTGAGGTAAATGATTTGTAAGTTACAAAACGCGAAGAGAAATCAAATATCATCGCCTCCCCGGCAACGGCGCCAAAATGTTGAGTGCACGAATCGCTACGCTAATGTGTTTGGTTTTGGAAAACCTGTCGTTGTAGTTTGAAAGCGAAGAACTCGTATTCAACAAATAAAATTTAAACCGAAATTGAAATTCCAGGTCGAACACATGGAAGCGGACGTTTGATTTAAAAACTACGCGTTTCTTTTTATTTGTCACAGAATAATTCAATTTAAAACTATCTAATTATTTGCAATAAATAGAAGAGAGAGAGGGTAAGAGAGAGAGAATATTACACATAGAAATAAAAATGAGATGTAGAATAAATAAAGAATTTATCATTAAAGAGATTGTTCATTACAACTAGAAAGCATAAAACAATTGCACTAGAAAGCGATAAATTTACTCTAGAAAGCATTAAAAGAATGGAGGGAGAAATGTCCTCCTCGACGATCGCTTGGAGGACGAGCAAAACTACTCTAGAAAGTAGTAAATCTATACTAGCAAGCAGTAAAAAGAATAGGGAGAGAGAAATCCTCCTCGACGGTTGCTTGGAGGATGAGCCAGACGGGACGACGCCTGGACGAAGGAGAACGAAGCAGGATGAAGCAGAAGAACGGGAACAGAGCAGCACGCCGTCGTCGTCGTGGGATCCACTTCCGAAGGGGGACAAAAATTTGGACTTTATCTCGCAAGAAGCATCCCGGGTGTGGGACAAGCTTCTCTTGAGCTTTGGAGAGGTAGAGAAGAGAGGGAAGGGATGAGAATTTCGTATGGAGGGGGTCTCCTTTTATAGTTGCAAGGAGTGGGGGCAAAATGGTTATTACATCTTTAAAATAATAAATGAGGGGTCTTTAGTGACGGATTTACGTGGGCTTACCACCCGCGTCCACGCGTGCCTCCTCAGCTGCCCGCTCTTCCTCAATGCCCGCGCACGTTCTTTAATTCTCAGCCATCCGATCGTGAGATCGGACGGCTTAAGATGCATCTTCGCCCGCTGCTGCGTGCCCGCTCGGCGCGTGCGATGCCGCGTGACGCCGCGCGTTCAATCACGCGTGATCTCAATTGAGCGTAGCCGGCCATCCGATCAAGATCCAACGCCTGCCTGCGCTCGCTCGCCCGCGCCTTCCTCCCCTTCGCTGCGGTTCGAACCCACGCCTGCAGCTCGCGTAAGTGCGCTCGACCGCTGCATTACGAGGCGCGGATGGTCGAGCGGGCGCTTTTAGGCCCGGCCGTCCACAGCCATTGGATTGAGATCCAACAGCGGAGAGGGAGCGGGTGCGGGGTCTTCAGAGATTTCATGCGGCCGTTTGGGCGACCGAGATGGCGCCACGTGGCGCCATCTTGGCCGTCCATCTTCTGGATGCTGTAGATGGTGCCACGGATGTTGGATTGACTTGATTTTTTGCGTCGTTGGGCTGAGATCGTCTATCCGAATTCATCCATGCGGTCGGATTTGTCATTTGAAGTGTGGATTTACACTATCCTGGCCCTTGATCTTCTAAGGTTCCCCGGTCACTATCTGATGCTACGGATGCCTGATTAGGGCGATCTTGGAGTCGTTGAACTCCAATCGTCGCCCTGATCACATCCATAGGGTTGGATCTTTGATCCGAGGCCCTAATAAAATGTTTGCCCTGTCCAAGTACATAAAAGGAGATAATTAACCTCCATTTTATTCAAACTACTCTAAATGCAAGATGATGCATGTTATGCAATATTTATAGCATGCAATGCAATCTTATGCTTAAGAACATGCATAAATAGACATCTTAAGTAGTGTAAATGTGTTTACATCAGACAACTAGAGCATTGTGTGCAGTCCATAAAAGAATGAAGATCATGGAGCCAAAGGACAAAGATCCGAGCCTCAGATGAAAAATCCAACAGCACGAATGGATCCAAATCAATAATTGCAGTCCAATGGCGCAAAAATTAACCTAATCGGAGGTCTACATCAAAAAGATACAAAGAAAAGAAGATGGACGGCCATGATGGCACCACATGGCCCCATTGATTGCACCACAAAATACGCCTGCAATAATGCCTTCTTATGCTATTTCCTAGCATTACCTGTGCATATTAGGATTCCGTAGTTGCATTTGTAAAAATACATGTATACATGCATCTAATTGAGAGGAAAGAAGAATGAAATAAATGGCTTCACAATTCGCATTTTCCTCAAGTGCCTCTTTGCAAAAATCCACCACCTCTATTTTTATTTCCACTTGATTTTTTTTATCTTTCCCACGGCTGCATCTTCTACGCGCGCCATGCTGCAGCTGTCCTTCCTTTCGGCTGCCATTCCATCCCTCTCCCTGCAGCTGCATGTAGCCATGCCATTCCTCTTCTATTTAAAGACCGCAGCTCCTGCCTTTGGAGGGGAGCCTGGTCCCAACCAAGAAAAATCCCGCAGGCAGCTCCATCTCCAGGCCACACCGTCCTCTCCTCCATTCCCCTCCATACGTCGATCCTCCTCCGACGAGAAACCCGATGGGCAGGAGCTCTCACTGTGGTGCACACCACCACAGTGAGACCACCACCGCCCAGCTCTTCAAAGAGCCGGTGGGCGTGGTGGGTCTGTTTTCATTTTTTTGGCGTTCCCGCACCTTCCCGCCATTGGAGCCGCTTCAAGGTCTGAAGCTTGAAGCAACAGCAGTAGCAGCAGCCCCAGCAGCTTCCGCGCTTCCCTGCAGGCGCACAGCCCCACCGCATGTGCCTGCAGGCCTTCTCCGCCTCCTCTTTCTCCGCTCTGTCGCACGCACTGTCGCCCGCAACCGGCCGCTGTGCGCCTCTACAGCGGCCGACCATGCACCTCCCCGCCCCCCAGCGGCACCTGCAAGCTTCCACGCAAGCTGCAGGCGCCCTTGCCCTCCAGCCCCGCGTGCTCTGTCGCGAGCTCTCTGCACTCGCAATCGGTCAGCGCAGGTGCTCTCCTCTGTGCGAATACGCGCCCGCACGCGGAAGCCATCAGACGACGGCCTTCACGTGCAGATGACTTAACCCGCAGCCTCTCCTCTCCAGCTCTCTCTCTCTCTCTCTCTCACAACACTCACAGCACTCTCTCTACACCGACGCACACACACACCTACACTAACACTTCCATAAACACACACACACATATACTCTATTATAAACATATATATATACATATACTTATATACATATATATATACATATATATATCTATCTATATATATATATATATATATACTTATACCTATACATATAGTAGTACCTATATACTTATGTATTAGTATACATACATATATATATATATACACATACATATATATATATATACATATATACATATACTACCATGCATATACATACATATATATATATATATACATACTTACATCTATATATATAGTAGTATTAGTATACTTATATACATATATATATATATATATATATACATATATATATATATACATATATATACATATCTAGATACATATACCTATATACATATATTATTATTATTATTATATATATATATATATATATATACATCTATATAGTATTATATCCATACATACATATGTATATATATATATACATCTATACATATATATCTATAACTATATATACATACATACATACATATATATATATATACTTTGCTACATATATCTATATATACAAATATTACTATATACTTAGTTATATATATATACATACACATCTATATATATATATATACATATACACTTATATATATACATATATATATATATCTACATATATATATACCTATACATTTATAACTATATATATATACATATAGATATATTTACATATATACATATATATATATTTTCACATTATTTACCATATGCTGTATCGTGGGAATATCTGCACTAGTTGCTGATATTCCCCGATACACGTGTACAAAAAGCGTGGTTACATACATCTTCCACCATCCATCCCATACTCCACGCGGCACCTAGTCCTATTGGTTGCGTCACTTTAGACGACGACTAACTCGACACCGTGCTACACTCCATCTCCGCCTCCACCCCCACCCCTTTATATACATAATATATACATATATATATACTGTATTTACTTTATTTCTGTTTCACCTTCCTATTAGTAAAAAGATAAAAAATATATATATAAAAGAGAAAAGATAATCTTTGACTTGCAGGTACCCCGTCTTGCGAATAGCAAGACTCATTTTGGAACTCTGTTTTGGCTCAAAGCCAAGGACCCAATTTTAAGAGTGTGCCTCAAGGACAAAGATTACCAGAAAAAAATCTAAATAAGAAAAACACCAAAAACACAATAAACGAACGGAAGAGACTCATTGTAGGAAAGGCTTAGAAACTCGACTTGTACCCCACTTCCCTGAGTTCGACCCTGGGCTTAAAAGTGACAAGATAAAATCAAGTAGGCCAGGTTAAAAATTTTGTAAAGAGATGGTTAGGTCCGAATTAGGTTAACCACTATACACACTTCAACGATAAAATCACCATATTAACAACCTATCCGAGTCCGACCATACATCTTTTCTGGCACCGTTGCCGGGGAAGTGCACCTTCAAGGAAGTTTCTATTCAATTCCTTTCAATTTTTCTCTTCTCTCTTCACCGATATTTTTGTTTTTGGTGTGCAGGTGAACCCGGTTGCAAGGAGAAGATAGGCAGACAAAGTCGGGAACATGGGCAGATCCAAGGCGGGAACGAGAGCGTGAAGACGCCGACACCGCATTGGAGCTTCGTACACATTGCCGAACAAGTAGGTTTTCTTTCCTTAGCAAACTAGGGTTAACTTGCCACCTTAGTAAAAAAAAAACTAAAAACTAAAAAAACTAGAAAAACTTCTTGTGATCTCTTGGGGCAAGTGGATTAAAATTCACTTGTTTGATTGATTGTCTTCACTCCCACCGCCCGAAGATTTCCCGCCCTACTTCGCATAGTGAAAATCCGAGAATCTTGATTCTTGAATTTTTCGCCTTGGGAAGTATTCTTTGAGGCAAATAAAAAGATTGATTTCACCCCTCTGTTGCCTCACTTATCTACAATTCAGGATCACCTTTTTGGTGGGGAGACTTGGAATTGAGTTAATTCCAACCCCACCATGACTTTTCAACTTGCCTAAGATTCAATCCCGAATACCTCAACCCCCAACAATTTGATTTTCTTTTGGTTGAGCCTTGTGTGTGGACATTTTTTGGTGATTGGGAGCACTTAAATTAAAGTGCTTGGCTCCCTTTCACACTAATATTAAACTGATTCGTGCATCCACACATAGAAATCTCCATTTAGGGTAGCCCATTGCATTTTAGCATGCATTAACCAACTGATATTGAAGAAGGGTTTCTTGGGCTTAGAAAGAAAACTTGTACTCTCACAAAAACCTGGAGATTGGTTGAATTGGTAATTCAGCAAAATCCTAAAATTCATACTACTTAAGGCTGAACTCTAAAAACCATTCACCAATTAAGAACTTCAATTTGGGGAGATTCCCCGTTGCATGCTTGTTTTACACACTTGAAAAAAATCAATCACTTTGGCATTACCCGTAAACAACGTCCTTCACATTCCAGAAGCAGTTGACCTTAAGCCTCTAACTAAAACTAGTAGTAACTTGACCCTTCTTAAGGATTGGAGGTCTAGCTACCTGCGTGTAGCGGCTACGTGCTGGTGAGAGTTCCCGCGTGCTATCGGGTGTCTAAGACTGGGGCAAACGGCCTTTCAATCTGGCCCGGTGGTTTCGCGATGCTCGCATTCGGTTTCGTAGTCTGTGATAATAGGTAACTTAGATCTTTAGGTCTAAGGGCGCAATGTAGAGGTTAGGAACTTGATTGTATTGATTTGTCATCAAGTGTACCTTTGTGACATCATTTCTCTTATCTCTTTTCCCTTCTTATCCCCCCAATTCTTCCTATGGTAGTGCATGTTTGGGAGGAGGTCACAAAACCCTGAACTGTTTGAATTGACTGCTAAATCTAGAAAACAAGTCGAATCATCGTCCTCCTCCACAAACATGGCAAACACCACCTCACCACTTCGTCACAATTCCAATTCTTCCAACACCAGGCTTATCCCGAGAAACCTTGTAAGACCTTCCTTACCGAGTGTCACACCAAGTGACTCGGTAAGTCATGTGGAACTGGCTTTTGTGAGCCAGTATTTCGACATGGAGGACCAAGCCTCTGTGTGCTCGGACGCATATTTACATGCAGACACGTCTTTTGGCATAGAAGACGCTTGCGCCCTGGGGAACAACCCGTTCTCTGCCACGTATAACCCAAGGTGGTGCAATCATCCGAACTTCACATGGTCCAACAACCCGCAACGCCAAAACCCCGTGGGGGGACCAATGCGACCGTCCGCACCTGTCATCCCAAGGGCCCAGTCTAATCCTATGGCGAATCTGCCATCAGGCCCTTGTGTACCACAAACCGAACACGCATCAAGGCCTCTTGATAAACTGATGCGAATGATGACGGAAATGTCAAAGCGCCATAAAGAGAACATGACCTCTCTTCAGCGCCATTTGGCGTAGCAGAATGCTGAGATCAGTCAACTACATATGGCGACTCGATCTTAGGGCACTCTTCCCACCCAACCTGTTCCAAACCCGCGAAACTTCATACCCTGTGGTCTGCAACCACAGGTACAACCTTCTCAGGGATAGGTTCATCAAATTCTGCAAGCTCCGAGCATTCCACCGGGATTTCAGGCTAATCCCACTGCAGCACCATACTCTTATGTTGATTGCGATTGCATCAAGGATGACACATCTGACGAGGACATGACCGTCAGTGCGTGTATCGGACTAATTGGGACCTATTCAGACTGTTGCGGATTACCTGACGACTGCCTGATCAACACATACTGTGACGTTCCCCAATCCCTCCCTCTTCCTGTACCTTCTCCTGACCAGACTTCTGACGAGGTTTTCTCCGCTTCCCATACCTTGTGGTCTGAGTCATATCCGCGCTGCTCACCGCCGGTCCACACTCTTGAGGACCGGATTGCCCTTTCTTTCCCACCAAATCAGGCGGATTTGCAATTCCACACTGGGACCTTGAGCCCACATCTTACTCACTGGGGCTGTTCCTTTTTGGATCCATTTATCCAAAAAGCCCCTCTTCTTGGCCAATCTGAGGGCCAACTTCTTCTTCCCGACTTGTTTTCTGTTCCGCTTGGGACACTCTCGTCCCAGAAAATGCCAGACCTTTCACCATCCATCATCACTTTTCATGCCACTATCACACTCTTCACTTCACCACCCACCATCCACCCACCCTACCACCCTCCTATATACCCTGCACATCAGCTTTCGTTACCCAATCTTTCATCCTTTCTCTACATTTCCCTGCATGCATATGAGGACATAGCATTGTTGGCATGGGGGGTGGATAGGCATCCATAGGATCTGGGTATTTTATGGTATCATACAGTTTCCACCCACAAGAAAAAAATATATAAATAATATATATATATAAATAAATAAATGGTGTTTAGTAATGATCTGAAAGCTGAAACAAAAATACAATAAGTGTTTATGGATATTCAACCTCTGTTTTGAAGACTTTCCAGGCCACGGAAGCTTGATTCGCTCAGGCTCGGCTTAATTCACTTGAGCATTGACAAGATAGATTGGAATCTCTCCTAACTAAGGACGTATTCTTGTACCTGAGACACCAGTACAGGATTCGTTGGTTTGCTTTTACTTGAGAGCTTAAGTAAACTTGGTTCCCACTACACATATCAGGAAAGACTAGGTGAACATAAGATCCAACCCTAAAGTTCATTAGGGAAGGTGGAGTCCTTACCTGTGCGCGCAGGTAGACTTTTTATCCCAGGCTTTAGTCTTGTGTTTAGGAGAGACTCTTTCCACCGAAAAGAAACTCTCCCACCCAAAAAAGAAAAAAACTGTGCTTCTTCAAAAAATGTTGTAAGAGATATACTGACACGTGTTTCAAAAAAAAAAAAAAAGGTTGCAAATAGGTCAGTATATCTCACAAATATCTGTAAAGTCTTCGCCCTACAAGAAGTTTTTCAGGGCAGGTTACAAATACCTTGTTTTCCTTTGAGCCACAAAAATCAGAAAATGGGAGTTGAGTTTTTCGTCATCTTCTTAAGGGTCAATCCGAAAACACAAGCTGAAACTGGGACCAACCTGTACTTAAAGATTCGTGAAACCCTGGGCTTGAGTCTTAATGTTCATCCAGTCAGTCTTGATCCTTCACTATGCACAAGACATAACCTCTTGAGCTCTCGAGTACGGCAAAAACCTCCTGGGTCCTGGAAATCGTACTTAAGGTTTAAATATCAAGAGTCCTGGTTAGTTGAGAGATGATCTATGTCATGTGAGACTTAAAGTACTGGTAGTCTTCTCTACAATTGGTTCTCACAATATACAACAATAAACACACCTATATCGCCTTAGAAGAAAATCTTCAGCTTAATGCCTTCTTATGCTATTTCCTAGCATTACCTGTGCATATTAGGATTCCGTAGTTGCATTTGTAAAAATACATGTATACATAAATCTAATTGAGAGGAAAGAAGAATGAAATAAATGGCTTCACAATTCGCATTTTCCTCAAGTTCCTCTTTGCAAAAATCCACCACCTCTATTTTTATTTCCACTTGATTTTTTTTATCTTTCCCGCAGCTGCATCTTCTACGCGCGCCATGCTGCAGCTGTCCTTCCCTGCGGCTGCCATTCCATCCCTCTCCCTGCAGCTACATGCGGCCATGCCATTCCTCTTCTATTTAAAGACCGCAGCTCCTACCTTTGGAGGGGAGCCTGGTCCCAGCCAAGAAAAATCCCGCAGGCAGCTCCATCTCCAGGCCACACCGTCCTCTCCTCCATTCCCCTCCATATGCCGATCCTCCTCCGACGAGAAACCCGGCGGGCAGGAGCTCTCACTGTGGTGCACACCACCATAGTGAGACCACCACCGCCCAGCTCTTCAAAGAGTCGGTGGGTGTGGTGAGTCTGTTTTCATTTTTTTAGCGTTCCCGCACCTTCCTGCCATTGGAGCCACTTCAAGGTCTGAAGCTTGAAGCAGCAGCAGTAGCAGCAGCCCCAGCAGCTTCTGCGCTTCCCTGCAGGCGCCCAGCCCCTCCGCACGTGTCTGCAGGCCTTCTCCGCCTCCTCTTTCTCCACTCTGTCGCATGCACTATCGCCCGCAACCGGCCGCTACGCGCCTCTGCAGCTGCTGGCCAAGCGCCTCCCCACCCCCCTGCAGCAGCTGCAAGCTTCCGCACAAGCTGCAGGCGCCCTCGCCCTCCAGCCCCGCACGCTCTGTCGCGAGCTCTTCGCGCTCACAACCGGTCGATGCAGGCGCTCTCCTCTGCGCGAATACGCGCCCGTGCACAGAAGCCATCAGACGACTTAACCTGTAGCCTCTCCTCTCCAGCTCTCTCTCTCTCTCACAACACTCACAGCACTCTCTCTACACCGACACACACACACACCTACACTAACACTTCCAAACACACACACACACACCTATACTCCATTATAAACATATATATATATACGTATACTTATATATAGTGATATATATACATATATTTATATACATATATATATATTTATATACTTATATCTATACATATAGCAGTACCTATATACTTATGTATTAGTATACATACATACATATATATATATATACTTACATCTATATATATAGTAGTATTAGTATACTTGTATACATATATATATATATATACTTATATGTATATATATATATATATATATATATACACACATATATATAAATATCTAGATACATATACCTATATACATATTTTATTATTATTATTATTATTATTATATATACATAGCTGCATATATCTATATATACAGATATTACTATATACTTAGTTATATATATATACATACACACACACATATATATATACATATACACTTATATATTTACATATATATATTTCTACATATATATATACCTATACATTTATAACTATATATATATATATAAACATATAGATATATTTACATATATACATATATATATATTTTCACATTATTTACCATACGTTGTATCGCGGGCATATCTGCACTAGTTGCTGATATTCCCCGATACACGCGTACGAAAAGCGTGGTTACATACATCTTCCACCATCCATCCCACACTCCACGCGGCACCTAGTCCTGTTGGTTGCATCTCTTTAGACGACGACTGACTCAACATCGTGCTACACTCCAACTCTGCCTCCACCCCCACCCCTTTATATACATAATATATACATATATATATACTGTATTTACTTTATTTCTGTTTCGCTTTCCTGTTAGTAAAAAGATAAAAAAATATATATAAAAGAGAAAAGATAATCTTTGACTTGCAGGTACCCCGTCTTGCGAATAGCAAGACTCGTTTTGGAACTCTGTTTTGGCCCAAAGCCAAGAACCCAATTTCGAGGGTGTGCCTCAAGGACAAAGATTACCAGAAAAAAATCTAAATAAGAAAAACACCAAAAACACAATAAACGAATGGAAGAGACTCGTTGTAGGAAAGGCTTAGAAACTCGACTTGTACCCCACTTCCCTGAGTTCGACCCTGGGCCTAAAAGTGACAAGATAAAATCAAGTAGGCCAGGTTAAAAATTTTGTAAAGAGATGGTTAGGTCCGAATTAGGTTAACCACAATACACACTTCAACGATAAAATCACCATATTAACAACCTATCCGAGTCCGACCATACACCCATCACAGCCTCCCCTTACCACCGACCCATCTCTAAAGACTATCCCTCACTCGCTCTCAACCGCTAGATGGCCATCCAACGGTCCATGGTGCATCCACGTCATCCATCCAACAGCTAAGGATAAATAGACACAAAGAGGAAACTGTAACACAACTTGCACATAGCATGTTGGCTCACACGCTTATGCTAGATCAGAAGAGAGCGGGTTCGATCCTTACAATGCTGAAATCAAGAAAGAGTCGCACGTGGTCGCTATTGCCCATTGGATGGTGATCGAAGCGTTAGGAGATGGCTGCGTGGCGTGATCAGACGACTCCGCGGAGCATGCACGAACAAAAGCACGATTTCACTGGCTCTTCAGCGAAGGCACGACGCTCATTTTAAGCTGTTCAATTGAAAGATAGGACGGTCAAGGTGCATTAGTGCGCGATTGAAGATGAAGTGCACTGCGGGTGTCGAAACGGGCACGAGGAGTGAGCGGGAGCATCCAATGGAGATTCAAGGCCCTAGAGCATGCCATGTGTCGCCACTAGGTTGAATCCGAGCATAAAGGGCGCAAATAAGGTGATTTTAAGGTTGGATCTAATCCGTTGATCTCCCGATCAACGGATCTAATCATAAGAAAGTTGTCACATGAGTTTAAGGGCCAAAATGCCCACTTTGCCCTCATTAAAACTATAAAAGAAGCCCTAGGACCCCCCAGTTGAAGGCATCTCTTCCATCATCTTCCAGACATCTCTCTTCCACCTTCCTCTAGACCTCTTTCCTTCTGTAACTCCGCTCCAACCTTCATCCCAGCACTCTGGATCTGAGGAGCTACCGCATCTTTCACAAGCAACTACAAGCGACATCGTCTCTTTGCCTCCTTCTATCTCTCTCTCTATTTCTCTCTATCTATCTATCTATCTGTTTCTAATAGCATTCACTATTGTGAAAACTCTATCTAATTACAATAAACTTCTGATCTTCTGAATGCATGATATCTGATTTGTATACATATACACAAATATAAATATCCGTTTAAAGCAAGTTCTATTGAAAAGCTTCTGCATTAATTGTGATTGCCTCCCTACGAATGACCTGGTACTCACCGACTTTTATAAATTTATTTGTCGACGTGTTTCCGCACTATACTTCAACTAAATAATCTTTTAAAATGAGATTTATGCACTGAACAAAAAGTCGAGCTAAATTGCATATATTTTTATATCTCTGAGGGAAGAAGTTTGCATATCCTGATAGAGTTTTCACTGAGGGTTAAGTACGAACTTTAAATGTGGATTGACTTTTCACTTGGATCTGTTGCATAGGCTACAACACTACACTTTCACGATTATCTAAATTTCTAAACTTTTGGATGAAAATAAAATGAAATAGATCTCTAGTCAAACTCTTAATAAAATGCATGTAAGTCTTGCATTCACTAGGGACTAGAAAGGTTTAGGCATGGAGGTATGATTGCGCAGCAATCACAAGTCCTAATTTACCTGAGTTAAGTTAGATCCTAGCTTAACTTAGGAATAATGCATGCATAAGCATCATATTTTGCATAATAGTTGATTTGTTAGCTTTGTGAATAATAATGCTATATTATGTTCTAACTAAGAGGTACTAATAATTGCAGGTAATTTAGGGCCGTGGATGATAAATCCGACCATATGGATCTATTCAAGATGACGATGGGAATCCAATGCCTCCGAGATCATCTTGATCGAAATTCCGTAGCATCTTATGAAGTCTACGGAAGAGCAAAAGATAATAAGCAAGGTGAAACAAATTCAAACCTCAGATGCCAAATATGATCGCACAGATGGATCCAGATTAACGATTGCAGTCCAGTGGCACATAAATCAACTCAATCGGAGTCCTATAGCACCATCTACAAAACAAAGAAGATAGACGACCACAATGGACCCACATGGCACCATCATAACCGGCCAAGGCCGTCGCCCCCATCCACCGAAGGAGTTCCACGCACCTTGTGTGTTGTTGGATCGTCATCCAACAGCCACAAGAGCGCCACATTGCCCACCGCTTCACGTCCTCATAAAAGAGGAATCACTCTTAATTATTGGATTGTCATCCAACGGCTGAGAGCAGCATCGCACGAAATCAGAAACTCGATGATCTGCACGCGTAGCATGTTGGTTGGCATGCTTGAGGAAGAACAAGCGACGAGCGTCCAAGACACAATCAACGCAAACTCGAGGCAGTCGCGAGCGCGGGCGAAATCACACCGTGCAATCACAATCGAGCGGTGAAGCATGAGCTGCATGGCACGTGGAGAAGCATCGAATCCAACGATAGGCATATGCGCCCGATGATGCATGGTTGGACACCCTACTACACGGTGGCACCCAAAGGCAATTGCGAGCGTGCGTTTAAGCTGTCAATCATTTAAATCGGACAGTTGGAAATAAACACGCGTGCGTGCACACGATTTCAGTAGAGGCGGTAGCAAGGCGCAAGGTCTTAGCCGCGCAATCAAGATACGAAGACTCAACGCAAGCCACATGGTGCAACCAGAGTTATGTGCGCATGGAAGATGCGTGGAAGGCTTTTTGAAGGTGCGATCTAATCCGTTGACCTCCCGATCATCGGATCTCATTGATCCAAGGCCATAGCACGATTTTGAGGGTCAAATACCTACTTTGCCCCTGATTTGGCTATAAAAAGGACCTCAGAGCCCCAATCTGAAGGCATCTGATCCTCTAGTCAGCACATCTCTTCCTCCATCCATCCTACCAAACATCTCCAAGCACTCTCTTCCTCAGAGGCATCCATCAAGACCACGTTGGTGCACCACTGCTGCTCTCCTCAAGCTCTCCAAAGGCCACTAAGGACCACCCTTGGTGCCCTTGTTCTAGTAGCTTAGAAAGTTATTTTTAATTCTAGTTTTAGTAATGCATGTTCTAGTTGTTTTTCTCTACTTGCAACTCATGATAAAACAATTGCCTGATTCACTTTATATCTATTATGATTAGTATTTAGTTCTAGTTAGTTCTAGATCAGTGTTAAAATTAAGTCATTTTCTACCTCCCTGAGTTCAACTGGGACTCACAATCTCATTATATTTTATTTATTTCAATGTATTTTCGTGCTACACTACTAGGTAATCATCTTAAAATGTGATTTTACGCTCGAACAACCGTCTCCAACCTCAGCTCTAGCAATACCACCCTCCATCCTCCTACGGCCTCCAAACAGAAAAATTGGGAGCGTCTCCCTCTTCCTCACCTTCATCCGCCTCCAGCCAACCGAAGCGAAGGCCCTCTATCCCTCTCTTCCTCGTCATCCTCATCACTGGAGAATTCACCTCCTTCGGTGCCGACCATCACACCAGCAAGTATTCCCCTATTCCCTTCGTCCTTAGATTAGGTTTCTCATCCTCCTCATCCTCTCTAGATCAATCCCAGCTCCTTCTATTTCGAAAGCCGTTCCACATTCTCCCCCACCGTCTTCTTCGCGTTCGGTGAAGCTCCAACGAGCTTCATCCGACTACCACACGTACCCACACAACTTGCAACCACCACCATGACCTTCCCCTCACCCCAGGGATCAAAAACCCCAACTTTATTAGAGCTTTCGACCCCTTGAAACCACTGTCAACCAAACCCATAGTCTGGTACTCTCTCCGACATCGACCACACTCCATAGATCTCCAAACACCCAAACACCACCGCCGTCGCATGCCACTCACAGCAGTGAAGGTTCTGAGTTGTTTTAATTGGGGTCTAGAACATGTTCTCATGTTTTCAAGTCAACACCGAAGCTCCATCTGCTACCTCTGCCGTCGTCCACCATGCATCAACCTCAGGACTTGAATCCACAACCTAGATATGCAGATCCATCTACGAGGCCTTTAGCTGCCTCAATTGGATGAGACAGTGCCAATAGCAACTACAATCGAAGACTCCAATCCTCAACTGCACGCACAGGAGGAAGCCAATCGTTTAGTCCCACATTGTGGGTACCAAAATCAGAAACGTGAATAAAAGGAATTCATTCCCTCAGCTTGCTACCACGGTACCAAGGGTGAGGTCCTCATGCTCACCTCTACCTCACACCTCACCCACCTTACACACCGGCAGGTCTAGTCCCTATATGACTGCCCTATGCCCGATTCTAGATTGAGAAAGAGAAGAGATTCTGAGGAGGGTGGGGGGTGGTTTTGCCTCGGAGTGCGTGCACATGCCTCAAGATGCGTGCCAACGCACTCTATACTTACAAAATTCTTAGGTGTTGAGGCTTTGAAAGTTAAGCCATCTAACCTTAAGGTCCAACGTCTCACTTGGCTTGTTTCTGATACTATAGAGACATTCGCTCCTAAGCTGACATGGCAAGTGGTTCAAGACCACTGCTAAGAAATTGAATTGGTTAATTACATTGGGATATGTGCTTGAATGTGGGAATTAAGTGGTGATTCAAATCACCATTTTTAGGGATTTATCATTCTTTTTATCCCATTATTTTCTAAGATACAATTACTACTATTGAATACCATTTTGAGTAGATTTCATTCATTGAATATCTTTATTGTGATTAATCATTGTGCTCGTTTATTTCGTATATTCTGACTAGTGTTGTGAATTTCATATTTGCTCCCTGCGAACAACCTTAGACTCATTTCTTATTTTCGAGCACTTATAAATTTAAATGCTGATTCGCTTTTGTTGACTATACTACAATGCATATTTTAAAACTTGACGAAGCTTATTAACAGTAGCAGCAACACCTCCACCTCTTAGATAGGCTACAGCAATACCTCCTACTCAACAACAGCAGACTGGCATGTTAGTCACTCCATCCCGTGGTACAACAAAGACTCAGCTTTCACCAATCTCAGGACGATGACTACGCTTCACCAGCTCCTCTTCTGCTGGCCCCAGCACTGCCAGCTACACTTTGGATGACTTTGATATGGACATAGAGTTTCCTTCCGATAGAGGCGTTTCTGAGTTTCTTTTCATTTTATTTTTTTTTCAGTAGCTTGGATTGTAGAACTTTATTATCTAGATTGGTTGTAGTATTTTATTTCCAACACTTTGTTATTTGTTGCACTTTCTATTATTGGAACTTAATCTCTCTCTATTTATTATATTCATGATGTTATTTTCAATCATAATTCTTCCCATCTATATGATCTTCTATCATTTTCTTAATGTTGTAAACAAAGTAGCATGTCATGCTTTGCATTTGTCATATAGTAAGAGGGAGCATTTGACTAATTTTATCTATAATATAAGCTTTTTGTTAATAACAAAGGGGGAGATAAATTTCTATATGCATAAATAGCATATCATGCATTTTTCTATCCTTATGCATATATAATTATAAATTTGTTATCATAAAAAAGGTGGGAGAATGTTGATACCCATGTTTTAATGTAATAAAATTATATTTTATTATAGACTAATAATTTCAAGACGCTTGAAGTCAATCAAGTAATGATGATTGTGCCATAAGTGAAATCAATCTCTTGATGAAGATCTTGAAGACTCTCTTTTATTCTTATTGAGTCTACAATATTGTAAGGAACCTTAAAGATAATAATCGATGCATTTAGAAATTCATTAGCCTTGATATTCAGCTAAAATCCTAAGTTTTCAATACTATTGATCGACCAACCTTTTATAATTGATCAACCAAACCCACTTTGATCTATCAACTCAATATTATTTATCGATAAAAGGCCTCTAACAGTCAAATTTCTCTTCAATGTCAAAAGTAGATCAATTTATTAATTTAATCAATTAACATGGAATCGATCAAACTTTAAAATTAATTAGCCAAAAGCCAATTTGATAGACCAACTATCCACTAAAGATGTAATTCCAAACTTTATAAATCAACTCAAAAAATGCCTATAAATATGACCCTCTGCCCCCATTCTAAAACACACCTCAAGTGCTTTCCACAAGAAAATCTCTTATATTTTCTCTAGTGTTTTCACGCCTCTATGCTTGCAATTACTGCGATCCAAAGCACGGCTCTTTACGATTCAAAAAGCTCAGTTTGTCTTTATATTCTGAGTTTACATAGGATTTACTGTTATACATTCATTCCTATTATTTTGATTTGGAACCTGATGAGGTATAGGTCATCATAGTTAAAATGCCAAAGTTAAGCTAGAAACTATGTTAAAACACTATCAATTAACTCTAGAAAAGGGTAAGTGTAGGAATGATTGAAAATGAACTAAAATCGTAAAATTGTGTTAAAAATGTATAATTAGGTCATATTTGAGAGATTTTATATCTAAATATGTAAATGAACGCATCAAATAGCAAATTGAACACAAATTGAGCTCAAAATTACAAATCAATGGTTGGGATAATTTCTTATATCTTCAATTAATATGCCATAAAAATGTTATTGCATTTTGAATGCATTAGGACCTTATATTTGATTGAGGGTTGGAGAATATCCTGTGGATCGCAACTAAATACTAGAGGGAAGGGGTGAATAGTATTGCTTTAAAAAATATGAGTCAGATTAAAAAATAAGACAACAGATATTCATGCACAGAGTACACTTGATTTATAGTGGAAACCCAATCCAGGTAAAAATCACTACCTAAGCCTCCTAGCTTAGGATTTATCCAACTAGTCAATCCACTATTCACACCAGTTGAACTATGGTGGCACAACCTCTTACAAACCCTTCTCTTTTATCCAGAAGAGAAGCAAAAACAACAACCATGGATCTTCCAAATAGGCTAGGGATTCGTAAATCAAAACAACAAAATAGTATAACAAGAAAATAAATTCTATGGAACCTCAATAAATGATCAAATCGATTTTTCGTAGAGGTTCGAGGCGTCATGCTTTCAAAGAGCGTGAAGAATGGGACGTGAAAGCCTTTTGCAATAAGCATGAGAAGCTCTACTTTTGAATGGTGTTTCTATTTAAAAGTTGTATGTGAATGGGCTACGTACGACCTCTATTTATACAAAAAGTTTTGCTTTAATAGGAAACAAAATTGGTTGATCAATTAAGGTTAATTGGTCGATCAAAAGGTACTTTGGTCGATCAATTAAGAATGTTGGTCGATCACTTGTTGGTCGATCAATTAGCTTGGTTGGTCGATCAATTAGCTTGGCTCAACTTCCTAAAATGGACAGATTTGATCAGTCAAGTACGTAGGTTGGTCAATCAATTAATAAGTTTGGTCAAACAATAACCCTAAAATTTGGATTTGAAAAGATACACGAAAAAAATCATTTTTGAGTTTTATTTGAGGTTCCTTACAATAAAGTCCTAGACTCAAATAAATGAAAAAGTCACACATCAGCAACTATCTGAACTTGTGTCTGATAGTCTTGAAATGTCAGTCTTAGCAATAAACATAATTTTGGTGCATCAAAATAGAGGTGCTTACATTCTCCCCCTTTTTGATGACAACAATATTATAATTATGAATTTGAAAATAACTTTGCATAATATCTCCCTCTTTTTTTTTCAGCAAAAAGTAAACGTGATGCTGGTTATTTCACAATTAACTCCCCCTTAAACAAGTAATATAAGCATCAATATAAGATCATGCATTGAGAGAGCTAGTAATATAAACTGAAGGAGATAATATTCATGCAACATCATAACAAAATGTCTAGAGAAGATAACATATAAAAGAGTCTAGAATAAATTGATACATGCCAAAATGAAAGCAAATACAGCTAATCATCTAACGATGCCATAAAGGTGTTAATGGTGCTCTGAAGATTGGTATCTAGCTCGAGATCCAGGGAGTCTGATCTCGTAGAAGATGCAGCTGGCCAAGGAAAAGGCATCGCTAAGCTAACGATCGTGGTGTCGAATGCCTGGATGTCCTGTGAGGAGGAGTAATCTGTTGGTCACCTGGTGATGCTGCTGGTGAAGCTGATGATGTAGGAGGAAGAGGAGGAGGTGTTGCGGAAGGCATGGTAGTCGAACGATGAAGTCGAGGAGGTCAGTGAAGCTACTGCTGAATGCTATGAATAGACTCTCCAAGTCTATCCAAAAACTGACTCTGAGCATTCAGGTAATCTGATACCAGATGCCCGTGCCTCATCATAACCATGTCTGTCTCTCTCTGCCTATGCACCATCAAAGCAATACCAGTGGTCACAACTTGAATAGTGACAAAGTCCTTGCTTGAAGTCCTTGCTTGAAATCTATCTGTCCAAGAGGCTCCAGTCCTGATCATAGAAAGATGGTGATGGTCTCACTAGAGGTGGACATGTCACAATGAAGTGCTCATAAGGCAGGAATGGAGGAGGTACTGAGGTCTGCTCCTACTGTTGCTGCTCCTGTGGTGCACCCTCATCACGAGCTCCTTGTGCTTACTCCATCTTCACATAAGTGGGTTTATCAAAAATGGAGACACGAGTGATAAACCGTTTATGATTGATATCCATGGGTACACTGAAATGGAGAAAGATATGAGACAGAAGTGTCCCAATCTGGAAGGAGCTGCAAGGTGGTTTACTCATGAGATAAAGAAACAAATGGTTCCAATTGAACCATTTATTCCTCATAAAGGCATAGAGGGTGATCAGCATTATACCAAGGTAGTTTTCAAAAGATGTGGACTTGGACATAAAGTTCCATAAGAAAACACGATTCAGAAAGTGAGGCAAACGACAAAAAAGGGGTGACTTGGTAGGACAACCCAAGTCAAAATGAGAGGGAGTGAGCAGGGTCTCCCTGATAGTATCGGAATGAGTCTGCTGATGCAATTCAAGAAAAGTAGGTCCAACAGAAGGACAACCAAGAATCTTTGTCAAAACGTCCGCATTGACCAGAACATCTATCCCGTAGATGTTCGAAGTCAACTCAATGTTGGAGCCTTCACCTATATCTTTGAGATTGGCATAAAATAGGTGACAAGCCATGGGATCAACATCGGGAATGCGACTATGCTTGGAACCCACATAAAAGTTCTGCTCAAATAGACGTAAAATCTAAGGGTATGTAAATTTTTCACGGATCCCAGGGAAGATAGACTCAAAATAGGTGAAGTCAACGGGTCGTCCAACATGCAGAGAGAACTTAGCAAACAAAGAAAATCGATCACGAGCAGCCTTGGTAATAAAAAAGCAATCAAAAGTATCATCATGATGACTAGAAGAGCCTCGAGGAAGTTTGGGTGACATCGTGAGGTGCTGAAAAAACATGGTCGGTTGATCAAAAATGTTGGTTGGTTGACCAAAAAAGAACCAGACGATTGGTCGATCAACCAAAGGGTTTGATCGACCAAAAGACTTTAGACCACAAAAAAAAGTGTTTGACCGAATGATAAACTCACGTATGCTACAAGATTTTGCAAGAAAAAATTAGGAAAATAAGATCAAACAAGTGAGAGTAAGTCAAAGCACATTTTAAACACAAGAAAAATCCAAAGGGATGGATGTATTCAAATTTTAGAATGTACCAAGATCGAACCAAAGTTGGTCAATCAAAATGGAGGCCGGATGGAGGGCGTGCAAGGAGGTCGAAGTCGTGCGAGTATGGAGGTGCGAGGATGCAATGATCGGGCACGCACTTGCAAGGTCAGATGCACGAGGGACCCATGCATGGAGGAGGCTGTGTGCGAGGAGGTCGGAGCCGGTGGCATTGGTCAATCACAGGAGAACAGAAGTTGTGGGGTAGTGTTTGAAAGAAGTGGGAGCCATTTATGATGGTTAAAAAATAGGTTTAGGGGTAAAAACGAGTGTTTAAAGAGAACGTGATTAGAAAAATAGGTAATGCACTTAAGGCAACTAATCACATAGATTAGAAATGGTAAACGAAGATTGCGAACGGAAAATGAGGAAACGAGATCGCAATCGCAAAGGTGAATCCGCTCAGTTTTGGTCAATCAAAATTTGATTTTGGTTGGGCAAAACAAGAAATGATCGATCATAATAAGTATTTGGTTGATCAGAGTTTGAAAGTTTGGAGGGAAAATTCCCACCCAAACAATTTGGTCGATCAAAGATTTTAGTTGATCGACAAAAAGAGAAAATAGTGGAGGGAAAATTCCCTCCAGGAAAATTCAAGTTTTGTTCTATCAAAATAATAGTTTTGATCGATCAAAGGTTGGTTGATCAATTTTTGAAAAATTGATCGATCAGAAAAAGAGTCACTTTTTTAGGCCACTTAATTAAGCTCTTTTAATCTAGATAAACCTAGTGAATGGCAAATTTGATTAAACCTATCTTTTGATAAGGGTTTTGTGAATATATCGGCTAGCTGTTTTTCTATGTTAATAAATTCTAAGTTGATATCCCCTTTTAAGACATAATCTCTAAGAAAGTGATGTCTAATATCAATATGTTTAGTCCTAGAGTGTTGTACTGGATTCTTGGATAAATTGATTACACTAATGTTGTCACACAAGATATTGTTGTTTTTAAAAGTTAATCCAAAACTTTTAAAGTCTGTTTCATCCACAATAGTTGTGAACATGCTAAAGATGCTGCTACATATTCTACTTCAGTTGTGGATAGAGATACAGTGTTTTGTTTTCTAGAGAATCAAGAGACTAGGGAATTTTTGAGAAATTGAGAAGTTCCACTAGAACTCTTTCGGTTGTGTAGCTACCTGCATAGTCAGCATCACAAAAGGAATATAATTCCAATGTGTCTGACTTTGAATAGAAGAGTCCTAAGCCTTGTGTGTTGTTTAGATATCTAAGGATTCTTTTAACAGCATTTAGATGTGATTCCTTAGGGTTTACTTGAAAATGAGCACATAAACAAGTGCAAAAAAGAATGTCAGGTCTACTTGCAGTTAAGTATAATAGAGATCCTATCATGCTCCTATAAAGTTTTTGATCTACTGACTTACCTGTGTCATCAGTTTTTAATTGGGTAGAAGCTACCATCGGTGTTTCTTTGCCTTTGACTTTATCCATTGAGAATTTCTTCAATATCTCTACTGTGTATTTGGTTTGAGATATGAAGATTCCAGAGGATAGTTGATCAATCTAAAGACCTAGGAAGAACTTAAGTTCTCCCACCATACTCATCTCAAATTGATCCTACATAACCTTTGCAAATTCTCGGCAAAGTAGATCATTAGTAGCACCAAAAATAATATCATCTACATATATTTGAATTATTAGGAGGTCATTTTGTTTTCTTTCTGTAAATAAAGTTGGATCGATTTGACCAATTTTAAACTCATTGTCAATTAAGTATGTTTTTAATCTTTCATACTAGGCCCGTGGAGTTTGTTTTAATCCATACAATGCTTTGTTTAATTTGTATACGTGTTTTGGATGATTTGGATCTTCAAATCCTGGAGATTGTTTAACAAAGACTTCCTCCTTAATGAATCCATTTAAAAAGGCACTTTTGACATCCATTTGGAAAAGCTTGAATTCCATATGGGCTACAAAAGCTATCAACATTCTAATAGATTCAAGTCGGGCAACAGGTGCATATATTTTATCAAAATCTATTCCTTCCTCTTGATTATATCTTTGAGCCACAAGTCTAGCTTTATTTCTAACTACATGTCCTGATTCATCAAGTTTGTTCCTAAAAATCCACTTGCTTCCAATAATAGTTTGTTGCTCAGGTTTTGGAACAAGTTCCCATACTTGATTTTTCCTGAATTGGTTTAGCTCATCTTCCATAGCAATAATCCAATAATTATCTAAGAAGGCTTCCTTAATATTTTTAGGTTCTAATTGAGATACAAAAGCTGTAAATGCTAATGTGTTAAGGGAAGATCTGGTCTGAACTCCTTTTGATAATTCTCCTATTACTAGTTCTTTAGGATGATCTTTTACAAACAAGATATCTTTGGGTAGTTCATTAGAAATAATATCTTCTGGAATGTGTGAAGGATCATCTATTGTATCAACATCATCTATCCTGGAAGATTTAGGTTGAACTAATGTTTCATCAAATGATACATGCATGGTTTCTTCAACAACAGAATTCTTATTAAAGACCCTATAGGCTTTACTTCTGGTTGAATAACCTAGGAAAATCCTTTCTAAGCTTTTTGCATCAAACTTATCAAGATTATCTTTAGTGTTAAGTATAAAATATCGACATCTGAAAATCTTGAGGTAAGAAATTCTAGGTGTTCTTCCATGATAGAGTTCAAAGGGTGTCTTCTTTAGAATTGGTCTAATCAGGGTTCTATTTTGGATATAACAAGCAATTTTTACAGCCTCAGCCCAAAAATATTGAGGTAGCTTTGACTCGCATAGCATTGTGCAGGCACACTCTTGTAAGGTCCTATTTTTCCTCTCAACTATACCATTCTGCGATGCAGCTCTAAGGAAGGCAAACTCATATTTAATTCCATATTGATCACAAAAATTTGAGAAAGATTCATTTTCAAATTCTCCACCATGATCACTTCTGATCCTTTTTCATTCTGTAATCTTCTAACTAGTTTGCTAAAGGCATCTCAGGTTAAGTCCTTGCTCTTTAAGAAAGATACCCAGGTAAATCTAGAGAAGTTGTCAATTATGACTAAATAATATCTGCACCTGCTTAGGCTTTCGGGTTTGGTTGGTCCAAATAAGTCTAAGTGAAGTAGCTCCAGGGGTTGAGAAGTGCTAACCATCCTTTTTGATTTAAAATGGTTTTTGGTTTGTTTGTTGACTTGTCAAGAATCGTAGACTTTGCTTTTCTTGAAGTCGATCCTTGTCAGACCTTTGACAAGTTCATGTTTCACAAGTTTACTAATGTTTCCCATGTGAACATGACCTAGTCTTTTATGCCAAAGAGTTGCTTCTTCGTCAGATATGACTAGACATTCAAGACTATCGTATTTGTTGAAGCTTATGGTGTAAATATCTTTGTGTCTATTTCCTTTAAGAATAACTTGATTTGTTTCTTCATCACGAATTTTAAAATCTTTTGATGTAAACGTAATTCTGTTTCCCTTATCACATATTTGGCTTACACTTAATAGATTATGTTTTAAACCTTTAACTAAGTGCACATTTTCAATAGAGGTAGAAGAATTACCAATTTGGCTAGTACCAATAATACGGCCCTTGTGGTTGTTTCCAAACGTGACCGCACCACCTTCCTAAAGGTTGAGTTGTAGGAATAAGTCTTCCTCACTGCTCATCTGCTTTGAACAGCCGCTGTCCATAATCCATCTTCTTTCTTCTCTTTCCTATCATTGATTTGTGATTGTGAGGTTTGGTATAGTGGCTTCAATGTTCCATTGATTTGTTAGACAGTTCACTTCTTATAATCTACTGAGCCTACAAAACAAGATTGCAAAATGCTTTTTGGTACCCATTTTTGCTTGGGTCCACGATGGTTAGTTTTCATTGCCTATTTTGGCAAGCTACCTTTCTCTTTGTTTTGACTGGAACTAGATGCTTCATGGCTACTCTTTGGTATATAGCCTAACCCAAACTTTGTGGTGCCTTAGGTTTGTGTTCCTAATAATTTTTGCAGATTTCTACTTCTGTTTGTGAATTTCGTCAAGTCATTTAGTAGATCAGCAGAGTTTTCTTTTAATTTATCTATGTTTATTTCTAGGTGATTTATTTGAGATTTTAGTGTTGTAATTTTAATAGATAGCTCTTTGTTTTGATTGCCAATTGCTTCTTTTTGTGCTCTCTTTGTCTAGTATCTTTACTAGGTTTTTGTTTTCTAATTTTAATGATGTAGCTATATCATGAAATTCAAAGAATGCTTCTAATAATTCATCTTGAGTAAAGGAGGTTACCTCATCTTCTAGTGCCATCAAACAGAGAAGAGCTTCTTCTCCTGATGTTTCTTCTTCTTTTGAACTTGAGTTTGACTCATCCCAAGTTGCAGTAAAGGCTTTCTTCTTTCCATCTTTACTGAAGTGCTTCTTCTTTTCAGATTCCTTCCTGAGAAGTGGACAATCCTGTTGGTGCTAGAGCATCACGATCATTTATTTTGATGATAACAAAACACGTGTCATTTAATATTTGCACTTGAAGTCTTAGATTTCAGGTTAATTGCAAATGGAGACGTGGTTAGACGAAGTTTGAGCTCGCATCCAGGATGGATTGGCGGAGCTTGATGGAGAATAGAGGAGATTGATGGAGAACAGAGGAGCTTCGCGTGGAGTGATAGCTTGAAGATGGAAGAATAGGATAGAATTCTGTTTATCTCTTTCTATGTACTTTTGTCTTTATTTCCTTGCTCTTTTTGTTTCCTAGAATATCTGTTTAAGAGCCTCAAAGAACCCTAACAGTAGTCCTAGGAACACCTGCACAACCCTAGGATACTTGGGTTTTATGTAAAGAACTTAGAAAACCAATATAGGGTTTAAACAGCCTTTTCAGACGTCTAATCTGAAACTCAGACGTCTAATAATGACTTTTAAGACGTCTGACTATTGACTCAGACGTCCGATGATATTTAGGCTAGACTTAGTTAGCTCTGTCTGGTGAAATCAGACGTCCAGACGTCTTAGAAGATGTTTGATGATTTTGCTAGATGTCTAATTAGTGGACCGTTGGCTGGCTTAGCCTCGTATCAGACGTCCGTAGAGGACCCCAGACGTCTGATACATGATCGTTTGCCTCGGCTGACCCAAAATCTCTTCTCAGAGATTTTATAGCCGTTGCACTCCCCTGGGAATCTATTTTCGCAGAAAAGTAGGTTTCAAGACGTCCAAACATCATTCCAGGCATCCTGTATGTCGTCTGATGACAATTCACTAGAACCCTGTTTAGATCTAATTTAAGTCAGGAAGGAAACCCGCCTAAAATCAGACGTCTGACTTTGTTCCCAGACGTCTTAAACTAGTTTTCCAGACGTCTGATGCCAGGACCAGACAGTTGATAACCCTGTCAGTGGAATGATTAATCCTGATTTTGACCTGATTTTCTTGGAGCTTGCACCCAACGGCTATGGAAGCCTTCCAAGGCCTTCCAAAGCCTTCCTAGGACCTCTATAAATAAAGGAGAACCTTTGCCACTCAAATAGACACCAAGACACACTAAGCAAACCACTTTCCACGTCTTTTGTGTCCAAGAAAAGAAGTTGAAGCTCTAGCTCTCCAAGCTTAAGTTCTACATCTAGAGAGCATCGATCATTTGCGCACCCGCTCTCCTGCCATAATTCACGAGAGCACCGTTGCCCCATCACGTAGTTCACGCATCTGCATCATCGACACACTTCCAACAAAGGGAAGCATCCTAACTCCTATAGAAGCTTAGTTTAAGAATTACTTTGTTGGCTCTATAGGATTATTGTTGTATTTTAATTTGTTATTTGGTTGGGTATTCGCGTTGTGAATTCCCATCTCCATCATGAAGAGAAGGGGTTGAGGAACGCTACCCTCACACTTGTAGCATGGTTGTAATTGAGGTTGAATCACCCTCATTTAAGTGATTCGTTTAGTGGATTTGATCAACTTGGTTGATCGAAAAATCCTAACTCGAGAGGGTTAGGTGGCGGTTTTCACCCAATTTGGGTTTCCACCTAAAAGTCATTGTGTACATTGTGTGATTGTCTATTTTGTGAGATTGTTATATTTTAATTTCGCATTTTTACGTCACGCTGATCTCACCCCCTCCGAGTAAGGGAATTTACAAATCCTTCTTGATGTATCCCTTTCTCTTGCAATTGTAACAAACGACTACGTCGTTTCTTCCTTCTTTCTTCTTCCTCTAGTTCTTCTTGTCCTTAAGAAAGTTTCTAAATTTTTTGGATAGGAGTGCTGTCTTCTTCTTCTTCTCCACTTGAAGTTTCCTCAGATTCTTGAGTAGCTTCAAGGGCTATGGCTTTCTTCTTTACTCATTCGCCTTCATGCTCCTTCATGTGTTGAAGTTGAACTTCATAGGCCATCAAGCTTCCGATAAGATCCTCTAATTTAATGGTAGACAGATCTTTCGACTCCTATACGGCTGTGATCTTGGTTTCCCAATTGCTAGTGAGAGATCGGAGTATCTTTCTCACCAGTGCTTCATTCTTGATCTTCTGATCAAGGTTCCTTAGATAGTTTATGATGTCCATAAACCTCGTGAACATTTCCTTGATCGACTCGCCTTTCTTCATCCTAAAAAGCTCGTAATTTTGCATTAGAAAATTCACTCTAGTTTCCTTTACCTTTGTCGTGCCTTCATGGGTCACTTCAAGGATGTTCCAGATCCTGTAGGCTATCTTGCAAGCAAAAATGCAGTTGAATTCTGCTCTTAAAAGCCCGCAGAAGATTGCATTCATGGCTTTTGCATTGTGGGTTGCCATCTTCTTTCGATCCGGTGTCACAGCCACTCCTTCCTTGATCTTAGGATGAGTATACTTGGAGGCTATGATGTCCCACACCTCGAAATCCATGGACTCCAGAAAGATTTGCATCCTTGTCTTCCAATATCCATAGTTCATCCTATCAATGAGAGGAGGACGAACAGTAGATTGCCCCTCAACGTATGTGTCGACAAACAATTTTGACATCTTCTAGACAACTAGGCTCTAATACCAAATGAGGGTTAGAGAATATCCTATGGATCGCAACTAAATACTAGAGGGGAGGGGTAAATAGCATTGCTTTAAAAAATGAGTCAGAATAAAAAATAAGACAATAGAGATTCATGCACAGAGTGCACCTAATTTATAGTGGAAACCCAATCCGGGTAAAAACCACTATCTAAGCCTCCCAGCTTAGGACTTTTTTGACTAGTACAAGCTAGTCAATCCACTATTCGCACCACTTGAACAAGGGTGGCACAACCTCTTACAAACCCTTCTCTTTTATCCTGAAGAGAAGCAAAAACAACAACCACGGATCTTCCAAACAGGCTTGGGATCCGTAAATCAAAACAACAAAATAGTATAATAAAAAAATCAATTCTATGGAACCTCAATAAATGATCAAATCGATTTTTTGTAGAGGTTCGAGGCATCATGCTTTCGAAGAGCGTGAAGCATGGGACATGAGAGCCTTTTGCAATAAGCACGAGAAGCTCTATTTTTGAATGATGTTTCTATTTAAAAGTTGTATGTGAATGGGCTACATACGACTTCTATTTATACAAAAAGTTTTGCTTGAATAAGAAACAAAATTGGTCGATCAATTAAGGTTAATTAGTCGATGAAAAAGTACTTTGGTCAATCAATTAAAAATGTTGGTCGATCACTTGATGGTCGATTAATTAGCTTGGTTGGTCGATTAAGAGGATTTTTCTCAACTTCCAAAAATGGACTGATTTGATCGATCAAGTAAGTAGGTTGGTCGATCAAAGTATTTTGGTTGATCAATTAATAAGTTTGATAGATCAAAAATCCTAAAATTTGGATTTGAGAAGATACGCGAAAAAAAGCATTTTTGAGTTTTATTTAATGTTCCTTACAATAAAGTCCTAGACTCCAATAAATGAAAAAGACGCATATTAGCAACTATCTGAACATGTGTCTTGAATAGAGGCTTCAATCCAAGATAGTCCTTGATAAGTCAATTTTCGCTTTCGAATAATGTATTAAGATGATTTGTCATTGTAGGAACAAAGTGGTGGAAAATCGCTTAACAAAATAATTAAAATAAAAATTAAACCACTCACAGAAGAGTGGGTTATGCCCACAAGGAGGCAATGATGCAATAAAATCATGAATATTCTTCTCGTATTCATTCAATCAAGTGTGAAATCCATAGTCAAATTTGACATGAAATGTGACGAAAAGAAGATACACAATAACTCAAAAATGTAAGGGTATATGTGTAATTTTTCCTCACTGAAATATTCAATAAATATGTGATGAATCTATGTAATTTCCAATTAACATGCATTAGAGAGAATTTGTGCACATCTTAATCCAAAACCAATGTCAAAAGATGTGAATAACAAAAGCCACACAATTATAAGAAAGCATGAGTATGAAGTTGCAATTTCACCCAATATATCACATATTAAAATTAAAAATGAGACTTTGGCAATGGCATTGAAATGTAATAACAAATTGCAAGTTTCCTGTAGCAAAATAGGGGAGAACTCCCCTTGGCGTGCACAAGAAGAGGAAGGATCGGTTGGAGGCGTGGTCGCGCAAGGTCATTAGTGGTGAGGGTTGCATGTGGAGGTCGTGGCGTGGTCGTTGGTGGTCCATGGCGGCCAGTCGGAGGAGATGAAGCAGCAGCGGCAGTGGCTATTGCTGTTGCTTTTGCTCCCGCTACGGCTGGAGGTGGAGGCGTGCGGGTGTTCCGGGCAACAGGGGTTGAGGTGCAAACGCACACAGGGAGGTGCGTGTGGGCTGAAGTGGCTCGGGTGGAGGTGCATGGGTGTGATCTGATGGCGTCGGCTGCAGGTGCTGCAGGGAGGCACTAGGAGGGGCTGAAGCAGGGGTGCTGGGGCACACTGAAGGCACTGCTGGAGGGCGCTCTGTAGACGCAAAGGTGCACGAGCATGCTGGCTGCTGCGGGCGGGAGGTGATGAGTAACATGAGCTGTGCATGAGTGGAGGTGGCGGAAGTGTAATGGGGGAAAGAAGGTGTGCTGCAGTGAAGGGTGCAGCACATGCGGGGGCATGTTGCAGGAAGGCGCGCGGGCGTGGTGAAGGTGAAGGCGCGGTGGGCAGATGGCGTGTGGTGGGCAGATGGCGCGCGGTAGCATGGGTGTTGGGAATGAAGGTGCGGGCGTGGTGTACTAGAGATGAAGTGTGGGCGCACGGTGGCAGGCACACTTGGCAGGGTATGTTGCAGAGACTCTTGGCGGTGTGGGTTGTCACCCCACACGCCCACGATGGTGGAGTCGCACTACCGCGGTGGGAGGCCGATGATATGGAATGGATGAGGAGCAAGGTCCTCTAAGCACAGTGAGGAACAAAGGGGTGGTGGCCTCTTCCTTAATGGCATCTCTTCCTTCTCTTTTGTAGCCACGGCCACCAAGATTTGAAATTCAAAACACCATGGAATCAATGTGATGCGCAGGAGGAGGCAGAGTCAGAGGAGTTACCTGCAAAGGAGAAGAAGAATAAAATAATAAAATAATTAGGGTTATTTATATATAACTCCTTAACTTCTATGTTAATTAAAATAGTGCACCTAATTAATTAACTAATTAAATATATGCAACCCTAGGTTAATTCTAAATGCATGAATTATGCACTTAAGCTAAAAATATGAATTAATTTATTTACATCCTAATATATGCTATGTAAATGTTAAAATTAACTTAATGTCTAGACATTTAGATACTTAAATAGCCCACAAATATGGGCTAATCAAATACCCCCATGCCTAGTTTTTGCTAGTCCCTAGCAAATCCAAGCAAAACCTAGCATTCCAAGTAAACTAGCCAACCCAATCGGTCTTCCTTTAGAAACATATTAAGTTCAAACTTTAGACCTAAGGTTCCCAAGTAGTTGCTAAGTTACAGACTAGGTTGGCTAAAGACGAGTTGTAGGCACAAGTTTCCCTGATTTCTGACTCTACCCTAAGGTTTATTGATCCCTGAGAATAAAGCATTTGTGCATGTGCATTGGTCTAAGTTATTTGAGGTTGGTATGATTGCCAACCTAGAAAGGAAAAATGATTTTTTTTTGAATAATATATATATATATATTTTTTGTTTGATTCCTCTAAGTCTAACCTCGGATCAGTTATCAACACGGTCTGTGTCGGATTCATTGTCCCCATCACCATACCTTGAAGGGTGCCTGGCTTTTGATGCTTCAAGATAGCACCGTCCATAGCAACCCCAAGAACTCCTGGAAATCAACACTTCGAGATAGTATCGCCCATGGATTTCTTAAGCAACTTCAGGCCTGTGGCAATCGGCACTTCTAGATAGGGCCGCCCATGGTACCTGAACTGCACAATGTGCTTACATGCCCCCAGTAGGATGGATATCCTAAGAGACAAGCACCGAGGAGGTAATATGTTATCATCGCATCCTCAAGGTAAGTATATACTCCACCTCTCCTACAGCAGGAACTCTTCCAATCAAATTGTGTTTTCAAGCCTCTCTTAAGTCAAAACTAAGAGAACCAAATTTCTTTTAAGAAAGGAATTAGGTGATCACTTACTTACACAAGACCAAGTGTGTGAAATTTGGATGCTTGGGTTACAAGGACCCGTAAACCAAATGGTAGAACAAGACTCCAGGTACTACCCCACCTTTTAACTCAATCCCTAGCTTTCCTTCCTCAACCTCTTGAGGAATGGTCTGCAACTTAACTCCTACTTAAGTTTTTAAGTCCACAAAGGACCCTAAAGTATTAAAACTAGTAGCTCACTTAGCTTCTAAAGTTCGACCCTAGAATCAACTTAGTCTAACCTAGAGTTCTGATTTGCTTAAGAATGCAGGACCGAACCAGTTAAGCTCAATAATTACAATATATATATATATTTAATGCAAATGTATGCAATGCAGAATGCTTTAACTAAATGCATGAATGCACTATGTATAAATGCTATGTATATCCCCAAGTACAACCCCCATGCCTAAAATCTGCAATGTTCCCATTGCAAAGAAGGATATTACCTGGGTTAGAGATGGGCTACCATTAATTTGCTAATAGCCGAGTAGCCAAAGAACCCGCAAATCAGGTTCAAGGATTGCAGAAATAGGCCCTAAAAATGAGAAAAGTAATGCTGGCCTAGAAAATAGGTAACCTAGGATATTAATGAGCTAACGATGAATCCCAATAGCAAATGCTCGCCCAACTAAGATGGAAATGAAATCTTCTCAAGTCGCCAGAAGAGGTTCTAAAAGATAAACTGGCATAACAACCTCCAAAGGGGTAGGGGGAGGATGACAAGGATCCTCCAAAAGGAATGGGGATGGAATGGTGTAGAGATAAACCCCCAGGGTAATGGACTAACTAAATGATGAGAACCTCATCATGAGCCATAACTAGCTCATTTTGACCCAATACAAAGGATAAAAGCTCCTACATATCTCAAGGAAAGGCTTAACTCAGAGAATTCTGAGTTTGAGAAGAAAACCAGTCATAAGGGGTAAAAGTGCAATTTTACCAGTATAAACTGCATGCAGGGTAATTCAGGGACCAAACACAGGTCAAAACAGCTTAATAAGAATAAAAGTGGGATGAGATGATCTAGCAAGGGCTACAGCACTTCCAAGGAACCAAATGATAATCTGTAACCCTAAAACAACCCACTTCAATTCACAAGGTTCGAGGCAAAGTAAAAATAGAATAAACCCTCTAAAATTCATAGAAAAATAATCTCTAGGGTTTAGAACCTTCAATTTGGCCTTTAGAACCCATTTTGACCTACATTGAGAACCATGCCCAATTAATAACTTAATTTGGGTTTTTGCGCAAATTGACTGGTCAAACAAGGTTTAATATGAAAATAAAATTCACCATCAGATTCCTTAGGTCCTAATTAGTCATGTATAAAAACTTGAGCCTAAGAAGAAACCTCCTTGACCGACTTCACACTTTGGTCCTCATATATTTACTCTTTGGCCCTCAACTTTTGAACCCTCGCATTTTGGCCCCTAACTCTCCTTCGTTCTTTGCAATCAGGTCCCTCCTGCAAAACCCTGCCAGCACCATGCTCCGGCGACCTTGCGCGGAGCATGGCGCCGCGCAGGGTGAGGTGAGGGACCTGGCAAGTAAACCGGGGGTGCCCTGCGTCGTCAGCCGTCGCAGGAGCACCCCCCTGGTCATTGTAGGCCACCATACCGGCCGTGCGAACGCACGGACGGTATGGGTTCATGTTCCGACCATTCTCCGGCGAGGGAGACACGTCGTCTCCCTCCGCCTTCCTCCCTGCTTCATCCCTATAAATACCCCCCGCCGCTCCACCGACGAGGGCAGCCTGGATCTGACGGAGAAAATCCCCAACTGTCTTCTCTTCTTTCTCCGGCAGACGCTCACCAGCTCCGGCGGTTTCCTCCTCCTCCTCCTCTTCGCTCTGCCGTAATACCAGCAGCAGAGACCTCCTCCCCTGCTCTTCCTGCGCCACGCCGTACCCAGCTGGCGCCTCTCCAGCCCTCTGCTCGCCGCCGCCCCTCCCCCTGGGCATCTTCTTCTCCGGCGACAGTCGATACGACTGTCGCCCTGTCTCGGCCCCTTTCGTCTCCATAGCTAGGTCAGAACTCCTCCCCACCTCCCCCTCTTTCTTTTCCTCACTGTCTCTTAGTTGATTAAACCCTCGACCGCTCCTGTTCACCCTCACCCTCTCCGCCTCCGACCACCCTCCGGCGAGCCGCTCCCATCACCTCAGCGACCCACACGGCTCGCCGACCACCGCAGAATCTCCGCCTCCTCACCCTGATCCCCTTCCGCCCCTCCACTTCCCGCCAAACGCCCTCTGCAGATCCACCGAACACACCCACTTCTTCGCTCACAGTTTGACCCAGGACGACCTGTTGGCTCCATCACGCCCCCTGCAGACTCCCTGACCACCTTCGCCGTGCCACGGCGAAGGTCCCCCACCTGTCTGATTTGGCCGAGAGGCCGTTCTTCTGTGACCAGGTGACTCGCCCGCCGTCGCCATTACTGAGCAGGCAGAGCTGCTTCACCTGCAGGTGCAGACACGCCTTCGCCCAGGTTCGACTCCCAGGTTGCGCGGGGAGTCTCGGCGAAACGTCCCAGGCTCGCAGATGGAGCGAAGGCCGCGCGTGAAGACACAATCGCCCACTGCTCCCTCTGCAACGGGCGCTCAATTGGGGTGGGACATTTAGTCCCACCTCGGAACTTCTCGGAGGCGCGCGGACGCATAAAGGCAAAAAGTGCCTTATGCTGTCTGCCTCCTGACCACGGGGTGAGGTCCCTCTCACCCGACCCGGCCTCGTCCGTGACCACGCTCCGCGGACCTGGCCCGACCCGATTAAACCGACCTGCACTCCTCGCCCACCACCGCACGCCGGTGGGCCTGGACCCGGGCGTGACCCGAACCCGATTACCCGGTAGCTCTGGGAGAGCTTTCCCAAGAGTGGTTTCAGAGAGAAAGAGAGACGCGGGGGAGGGAGGGTAGAGTAGGTTTTGCCTCTTGACGGAAAACTCTGAAGTGTGCAGGCCAAAGAAGAAGAAGCAGACCCGCTGAAGAAGAAGGAGCTGCACTGTAGCAAAGGCATCGTTAAGTCGTCTCAGCACCGGGGCAGACGACGGAAGGTCAGCAGCCAGAGCAGGAAAGAAGACAGGCTGAAGAAGAAGGAAGAGCAACGGCCAACGCAAAAGAAGAAGAAGAGAGGTCAAGGCAGAAAACCAAAGAAGAAGAAGAACAAGGAGCTCTGAAGAAAGAAGAACATCACCAACGGAAGAACAGCAGGAAGAAGAAGAAGAGCACCACCATTGCAAGAGAAGAATATCACCTGAACAGAGAGAAAGAAGGAGATCTAAAGAAAGAGAGAAAGAAGAGCACCCCCCTCTGCAGAACAAAGAGAACAACAAATTCTCTCTCTCTCTTTATTTTTGTAAAAGAAACATGTATATCTCTAGAATACAACTTGCTCCCTGAGTTCGACCTCGGGAACTCTTTTATTTTTCCGAGTAAAAAAATTTATATTTGAAATGTTGGTAATAACCGGCTTTACTACAACGTTATAACAAACCCGGTGAAAAAACGCCACGCTCCACTTTGGCGCCGTTGCCGGGGAGCAACGGCTATTCTAGAGGTAAACTTTCCTGTATCTTTTAATTTCTGATAATCTCCTCTCTTTTGTGCAGCTACAGGAACTCAAGAAGACAAGCAACGACAACCACTCCGAAGACAGGTAAATTCTTCCTCTCACTATTAACCCCTAAACTCTAAAGAGGAAGAAAAGAAAAGAACAAGCAATATAGGGCTAACCTGTCTTCCATACTTAGTAACCATAAAAAGTGCATGTTTTCAACTCATCACTCCTGCACACTATTAAGGGTATTTAAGGGCTAACACGTTCTTGCTTGAGCCCTAATTGCCCAACAAAGAGTTAAATGGACCAAGTAGAGCCAACATAAGGTCAAACAGTAGGATTTCAGTAGAGACACACCCCTTAATCAAGAATTAAGGAAATCCAAAAGAGGTGTGCCCAAGCCATTGATTGAAAATAATTAACAAGAAAAATCCTAAAACAATTGGCTCTCTCTAAACACTTGAACCCTAAAAGACAGGACCTAAAAGCTCTTAAAGAAAACAATAGGTAAAGTTGACCCCTTGGGTCAACCAACCTTAAATTAGGTCACTCTTTGCACTTAAAAAGACTAAAGTTCAAGTGAAACCTTAAGCACCCTGATCTTAAAATTGGTAGACTTAAGAGGTCAAGATCCCCAATCTGGTCTACCTGGAACCGCAGTGACAAGAGAGGTCGGGTGGGGGAAACCCTGTAACCCGTGGGGACGCTCTACCGTGTAGGGGTCTTCGCGGGACTCTCCCTCTCTGGCTGCCCAGGTAATTCTCAGGTGGACGATCTTTCTGATCAAGGGGTCCATCTGCCCCGCACCTCTATAGTCACCCAACACATTTTTGGGTGTCTTGATTGGGTCCAGCACCTTCTAAACTTACCTCTCCCAACTGTGCATGTACGGAAGGAGGTCTCTAAGACCACCCTTAAGACCTCCATTAGAAATTCGCTCTCGTCAAGGCCAAGCCTCGACGCCCGTATTTGTGCAGCAACACCCTCACATTATTCTCTCTTCTGATTCAGAACCAAGTTCTTCTTCCTCCCCCATCATGGCTCAGCCAGTTGAGGAAGAAAATAATCTGGAACACCAGCTCCAGCGACTCAATGACCTTTTCCAAAACTTCGTGCACCCACCGCAGCGTCCTATGATGCGGGACCACTACAATCCTGCTGCGGTGGCCATTGAGCCTCGAGTCAGAATCCCGATTGGAGGACCTGATTCCGAACTAAAGCCCAACATGATTCATGCTATACCTAAATTCCATGGGCTTAATTCTGAAGATCCCTTCCAGCACATCAAACAGCTAAAGCATCTGGCCCACACTTTTGGATCAGATGCGCAAAATCGGGATATTCTTCTCATGAAGATGTTCTCCTTTTCTCTTATGGACAAGGCCGCCCATTGGTATCAAACTCAGACCCGGCCGATCAACACTTGGGAAGAACTTCAATCCGAGTTTTTGAAAAAGTTCTTTCCCGTTGGTCGGACCAACGCCTTGCGCCATCAGATTACACACTTCACCCAACAATCAGGAGAACCTCTCCATGAGGCATGGGATCGTTTTCAGGATCTCATGAGGAAGTGCCCCCATCACGGAGTTCCTAAATGGGAACAAGTCCAATCTTTTTACCAGGGACTCCGTGAGGACATCCGCCTTTTCGTCAATGCAACTTGCGGAGGAAACATCATGGGTCAACATGAAGACACCGTATGGGAGATTCTCGAGAACATGTGCGAGAACTCCATCAACAATGACTCCATGGGATTATTCGACAGGACGAATACCCGCGCAGCGACGAATCTTAAGGGAGCACATGAGACGCAGGGCCTGTCCGCATCAGTCGACCTGGAATTAATGGCCAGTCGATTGGACAAGGTCTCAATCATTGAAAAGAAGGTGGATGAGCTGACTCAGCACTTGCAGCGAGCCACCTCTGCGCGTAACTCCTTTGCACAACCTCCTTCCACACAGGAGACTGTGCAAAATATCCTCCACCGATCCTCCCCTGGGATGGATCCATATCCATCCCCATCTGATTCTTGGACTGGAAGATCATCCGATCCTTTCTACACCAGCCGGGGGAACTCCATTCCTCCTTTCCCTGATTCTCAGGAGGTTCCTCAGACCTGCGAGGACCTCAACGCCATCCAGAACGACCCATTCTCCAACACTTACAACCCTGGATGGCGAAACCATCCCAATTTTCAGTGGGCGGGAAATGCCCAAACCCAAAGACCACCTTTTCAGTCCCGCCCACAGCCCTCTCATCACTACCAGCCGCCTCAGCCTCGGCCCAACCCTACTTATCCATCAGGGCCAAATCAAGATCAAATGTCCTTAATCCTTCAGACTCTGGCTGACATTCAAAAATCGAATGCGGCCATTCAAAAACAGCACAAGGACGAGCTTACTGAAGTTAAAACTCAGCTGGCCCAGTTGGCAAATTCTCGCCAGCCAGGCACACTCCCTTCCCAACCTCTTCCTAACCCAAATAACGTGCCAACCCAGACGCGCGTTATGAATCCAAATTTAGGCCACGCTCAATGGATTTATCAGGCCCCCACTGCTCCATCTCCAGACGAGATGGAAGCCTCTACTTCTCGTACGGGATTTCAGCAGCAGCCACCCCTCCTACCAAACCCAAACCAAAATCAGGCCGGATTAAATTCTGTAACAACACGTAGTGATAAGACAACTCAGGACCCGCATTATCCAAACCACTCCCAGCCTGATAACCATGACCCTAGGATAGTTATCCAAGGTACCGCTGTTCCAGACCCACAACCTGGACCTATCCTAGAAGAACCAACCAAGATCCCGTTTCCCGAGGCCCTGACCAAGGGAAAGAAGACCACCAAACCCGTGGCCCCCGAGGAGGACCTGGTCAAGCTCTTTGAGCAGGTCCACATAAACATCCCCTTGATGGATGCAATCCGCCACGTACCAGCTTACGCACGATTTCTAAAGAATATATGTACACCCCAGCGTAAGCCGCGAACCAAGGGAGGGAGCCCAATTGTTCTGTCAGAGCAAGCCAGCTCTGTAATCCTTAGTAGACTCCCACCCAAGGCAAAAGATCCTGGAACTCCCCTGATCTCCTGTAAGATAGGTGGTACCCAATTTGATAGAGCATTGTTAGACTTAGGTGCATCTATAAATCTGATACCCACATCCTTACTTGACCATCTGGAAGAATCTGAGCTGAAACCAACCGAGGTGACATTACAATTAGCAGATCGATCTATAAAGTCACCAAAAGGGATTCTCGAGGATGTTATCGTGAGAGTGCGGGATTTCTATTTTCCAGTGGACTTTATAGTCTTAGACATGGATGCACCTGAGAACCCTAGGGATACACCAATCATTCTAGGGAGACCTTTCTTGGCTACTGCTAGAGCCAACATCAGCTGTGAGGAGGGCCAAATAGAGCTTAAGTTTGGAGATCAAACACTGAAAATTGATATATTTAAGGCCCAACAAGGAATTAATTGCGGCGTCATCGAGCAAATTTGTGACATCAAGACTTTGGTTGATGAATCACACCTCCAAAATGACTTGAGTATGCCTCATCAACCACAGAAGGATCTTGACCCGCAAATAGAGGAGTCAAATCCAGATGTAAACAACCCAGTAACTCCCACCCTTGAACCTCACATCTATACTGAACCACCCGCTGCTGCTGAAAACCCCATCCTTGAACTGAAACCCCTTCCTGCTCATTTGAAATACATCTTTTTGGGTTCTAATCAGACCCTTCCTGTGATCATCAATTCCAACCTCAGTCCTGAACAGGAATCCCGTCTGATTGTTGTCCTCCAGCAACATCGCAGAGCCATCGGATGGACTCTCGATGATTTGACTGGAATAAGTCCCTCTTGTTGTACTCATCATATCTATTCAGAAGAGGGCACACGACCTTCTCGTGAAATGAAGAGACGCTTAAACCCCAATCTGCAGGAGGTCGTGAAAAAGGAGATCATCAAGTGGTTAGATGCCGGGATCATCTACCCGATCTCCGATAGTCGTTGGGTGAGCCCAATTCAGGTCGTGCCTAAGAAGGCAGGACTCACCACTATAACGACTGAGACCGGAGAAATCATTCCTACCCGATTAGCCAACTCGTGGAGAGTCTGTACAGATTACCGTCGACTCAATTCCTCCACGAAGAAGGATCATTTCCCACTACCCTTCATTGATCAAATTCTCGAAAAACTAGCGGGAAATAGGTTCTTCTGCTTTCTTGACGGGTACTCCGGTTACAACCAGGTGGCAATCCATCCTGAGGACCAAGAAAAGACCACGTTCACCTGCCCCTTCGGAACATACGCTTTCCGAAGGATGCCTTTCGGTCTTTGCAATGCACCCGCTACTTTTCAGCGATGCATGCTTGCCATATTCTCAGATATGGTAGGTGATTATCTGGAAGTCTTCATGGATGACTTTTCAATTTTCGGAGCATCATTCGACGATTGCCTCCAACACTTGGTCCAGATACTCAGGCGGTGCATCGACGTGAATTTGGTTCTTTCCTGGGAAAAGAGCCATTTCATGGTGCCTGAGGGAATTGTCCTGGGACACTCAATTTCGGAGAAAGGTATCCAAGTGGATCGAGCTAAGTTTAATCTGATTTCTCACCTTCCTATGCCTAGCTCGATCAGGGACATCCGATCCTTTTTAGGGCATGTCGGTTTTTATCGACGATTTATCCCTGATTTTTCAAAAATCGCACGCCCCCTGACCACTCTTCTCTCCAAGGATGTTCCCTTCGAAATCTCCAAGGAATGCACTCAAGCATTTGAAATCCTGCTTGACCGAGTCACCCAAGCCCCGATCCTACAGTCCCCTGATTGGTCTCAACCCTTTGAGATCATGTGTGATGCATCCGACTTCGCTGTAGGAGCAGTTTTGGGGCAGAAAAATGACAAGAAACCTGTGGTCATTTACTACGCCAGCAAAACACTCGATGAGGCTCAGCGTAACTATACAGTTACTGAGAAAGAGCTGCTAGCTGTAGTATTTGCCCTAGAGAAGTTCAGATCGTACCTTCTGGGTTCCCATGTCATCATATACTCGGATCACACGGCTGTGAGGCATCTCCTTGCAAAGAAGGACGCGAAGCCTCGATTGATCCGATGGATCTTGCTGTTGCAAGAATTTGACCTCGAGATTCGCGATAAAGCGGGAAAACAAAACGTGGTAGCTGATCACTTGTCCCGTCTTCCTTCTGAAATAATTGACCCCTCCGGACCCATCACGGAGCATTTTCCCGATGAGCACCTGCTGACTATTGGTACTAGCCTTCCATGGTTCGCTAATATTGTAAATTACTTGGCATCTCATCAGACCCCGTCCGATTGGCCGAAGGCCAAGAAAGACAAATTACGCTCCGATGCCAAGTATTACATTTGGGAAGACCCGTACCTCTTCCGCATAGGTGCCGATCAGATCATCCGGAGATGTGTCCCGGAAGGGGAAATCAACAATATCCTCTCTTTCTGCCATGACCAGGCATGCGGTGGCCATTTTGCCGGGCATAAAACCGCATCAAAAGTCCTCCAGTGCGGCTTTTACTGGCCCACACTGTTCAAAGACGCACACAGTCATTGCAAGGCATGCAGTCATTGCCAGACTTTGGGCAACATGAGCCGTCGTGACATGATGCCTATGCAACCGATTCTAGTATGCGAAATCTTTGATGATTGGGGGATTGATTTTATGGGCCCCTTTCCTATTTCGGATGGTTTCGAATACATTCTGTTGGCTGTGGACTACGTGTCCAAATGGATCGAAGCCATACCGACCCGAACCTGTGATCACAAAATCGTTCTCAAATTCATTCATCAACACATTTTCTCAAGGTTTGGGATTCCTCGTGCAATAATCTCTGATGGGGGGACCCATTTCACAAACGCTCAGTTTAGGTCACTGATGACCAAATACGGGGTGTCTCACCGAATCTCTACTCCTTACCACCCCCAAACTAATGGTCTAGCTGAGCTGTCTAATCGGGAGATCAAGAAAATCCTGCAAGTCACTGTTCGACCTGACAGGAAGGACTGGTCGTCCCGACTTCCGGAAGCATTGTGGGCCTATAGGACCGCCCACAAGACCCAATTGGGCATGTCTCCCTTTAGATTGGTGTACGGAAAGGCATGCCACCTTCCCGTCGAACTGGAGCATAAAGCCTATTGGGCAGTACGGAACTGTAATCTAGATCTTTCCAAGGCTGGGACCCACAGAAAACTCCAAATCAGCGAGATCGATGAATTACGCATGGACGCGTATGAGAACTCGCAAATCTACAAGGAGCGGGTTAAATCCTTCCACGACAAACACATCTCGAGAAAGATCTTTCATCCTGGTCAAAAGGTCCTACTCTTTGATGCCTGACTCAAACTCTTCCCAGGAAAACTGAGATCTAAGTGGGTCGGACCATATTTGGTCCGACAGGTTTTTGGAAATGGAGCAATCGAAATCAGTCCACTCAGCCACGATTCTGAACCTTTCATCGTGAACGGTCAGAGACTCAAGCCGTTCATTGATGTAACTTCTACCGATTTGGCTGAGGCATCTTATATCCTCCGTTCCCCTTGAGCTTATTGCGCCCAGCCGATGGCGTAAAACTCAGCGCTTAACGGGAGGCAGCCCGTCATTCTCTTTGAAAACCTGAAACTTGTTCTGACACCTTTCAGCACTCGAAGTTCACCCTTATAGACAGCCGACCCCAACTCAGATGTTCGCATCTGAGATTTGAAATCGTCCGCAAAAATTCAACCCGACCCATCCACTCACCCAAATTTCTGTCTTAAGGAATGAACTAAGACCCCCTAGGTTACAATGAGGACATTGCAAATCTTAGGCATGGGGGGGTAGGAAAGTGCAAAAACTTGTAAGAAAAGGTTTCAAACAAAAAATTCACATATGCCAAAAATACCATAAAAATTAAAAAAAATTTTCGAAAAAGAATAAGAGGAAAAGAGGAGAAGGAAAATTTTGTGAAGGAGAAAAGAAATAAAATGAAAAAGGAGCACAAAATTATGAGAAAAAGTGATAGTCATTAGTAAGGAACTAAGGAATTAACCTAAGTTCTAGACCTCATTCAAGGAAATAACTGAAAAGTGCACAATGAGATTAGTAAGAATGCAAACCTTAGGCATTCTTGAATAGACTCTTAGTACCCATTAAGATCTGGACACTCCTCAAGAGGTTGAGGAAAATGAAAAGCTGAAGTATTAGGTCTAAGGCTTAGGGAGTATTCGGCCTCGTTAACTAATTTTTGGTTTACGGGACTCAGTAACCTAAGCACCCTAATCTCACACACAGCCTGGTTCAGTAAGCGTAAAAATCAGAATCACGCAGAAGCGTCGCAAAAATCTGAAAAGAACACCTAGAATAGGAGCGGCCGATCAACACAAGTTGATTTGGACGAGTTCCCAGCGCGAAGAGGCGGGAAATCCCCTCGAAGATGCGTAACAAAATATCATCTCCTCGGTGCTTGTCTCTTAGGATATTTACATATCCTACGGGGGGCATGTAAGCACTCTGCTGGTTCAGATCCCATGGATGGCATTATCTCGAAATGTCAATTGCCAGGGTCTGGATTCGGCCACGGAATACCATGGATGGGATTATCTCGAAATCTCAATAGCCAGGGTTCCGGGGGTTGCCATGGGCGGTGCTATCTCGAAGCATCGATCGCCAGGAACCCTTGAGGATTGATGATGGGAGCAAGGAATCTGATACAAACCGTGTTGAAATGCCAATCCTAGGCTAGAACTAAAAAGAAAAAGAGAGAGAAAACTCTCCAAACAGAAAAACTTTCTATCTCTCTCTTACAAAACGCACTGCGAACCGAGCCAGGGCTCAAATCATTTCAAGCACGGGTGCTTTAACCACGAAGTCCAATAAACCTTAGGTTAGTTCTTGCGGGCCTTAAAAACCTTTGCTAAAAGACTGAGGCTAAGGCTAGACAGGTTTGGATCTTGATTGGTACTAGAGTACCTTTTAGGCCTATGATCAGCATTCTAACCTAATCTATGAAGGCACTTATCTAAAACTATTGAAAACTTCATGGTCTAGAACAAGGGTTGAAACCTTAAGTTTTTGCTAAGGGACTAGCAAAAGCTAGGCATGGGGGTATGATGAGAACCTCATCATGAGCCATAACTAGCTCATTTTGACCCAATACAAAGGTAAAAGCTCCTACATATCTCAAGGAAAGGCTTAACTCAGAGAATTCTGAGTTTGAGAAGAAAACCAGTCATAAGGGGTAAAAGTGCAATTTTACCAGTATAAACTGCATGCAGGGTAATTCAGGGACCAAACACAGGTCAAAACAGCTTAATAAGAATAAAAGTGGGATGAGATGATCTAGTAAGGGCTACAGCACTTCCAAGGAACCAAATGATAATCTGTAACCCTAAAATAACCCACTTCAATTCACAAGGTTCGAGGCAAAGTAAAAATAGAATAAACCCTCTAAAATTCATAGAAAAATAATCTCTAGGGTTTAGAACCTTCAATTTGGCCTTTAGAACCTATTTTGACCTACATTGAGAACCATGCCCAATTAATAACTTAATTTGGGTTTTTGCGCAAATTGACCGGACAAACAAGGTTTAATATGAAAATAAAATTCACCATCAGATTCCTTAGGTCCTAATTAGTCATGTATAAAAACTTGAGCCTAAGAAGAAACCTCCTTGACCGACTTCACACTTTGGTCCTCATATATTTACTCTTTGGCCCTCAACTTTTGAACCCTCGCATTTTGGCCCCTAACTCTCCTTCGTTCTTTGCAATCAGGTCCCTCCTGCAAAACCCTGCCAGCACCATGCTCCGGCGACCTTGCGCGGAGCATGGCGCCGCGCAGGGTGAGGTGAGGGACCTGGCAAGTAAACCGGGGGTGCCCTGCGTCGTCAGCCGTCGCAGGAGCACCCCCCTGGTCATTGTAGGCCACCATACCGGCCGTGCGAACGCACGGACGGTATGGGTTCATGTTCCGACCATTCTCCGGCGAGGGAGACACGTCGTCTCCCTCCGCCTTCCTCCCTGCTTCATCCCTATAAATACCCCCCGCCGCTCCACCGACGAGGGCAGCCTGGATCTGACGGAGAAAATCCCCAACTGTCTTCTCTTCTTTCTCCGGCAGACGCTCACCAGCTCCGGCGGTTTCCTCCTCCTCCTCCTCTTCGCTCTGCCGTAATACCAGCAGCAGAGACCTCCTCCCCTGCTCTTCCTGCGCCACGCCGTACCCAGCTGGCGCCTCTCCAGCCCTCTGCTCGCCGCCGCCCCTCCCCCTGGGCATCTTCTTCTCCGGCGACAGTCGATACGACTGTCGCCCTGTCTCGGCCCCTTTCGTCTCCATAGCTAGGTCAAAACTCCTCCCCACCTCCCCCTCTTTCTTTTCCTCACTGTCTCTTAGTTGATTAAACCCTCGACCGCTCCTGTTCACCCTCACCCTCTCCGCCTCCGACCACCCTCCGGCGAGCCGCTCCCATCACCTCAGCGACCCACACGGCTCGCCGACCACCGCAGAATCTCCGCCTCCTCACCCTGATCCCCTTCCGCCCCTCCACTTCCCGCCAAACGCCCTCTGCAGATCCACCGAACACACCCACTTCTTCGCTCACAGTTTGACCCAGGACGACCTGTTGGCTCCATCACGCCCCCTGCAGACTCCCTGACCACCTTCGCCGTGCCACGGCGAAGGTCCCCCACCTGTCTGATTTGGCCGAGAGGCCGTTCTTCTGTGACCAGGTGACTCGCCCGCCGTCGCCATTACTGAGCAGGCAGAGCTGCTTCACCTGCAGGTGCAGACACGCCTTCGCCCAGGTTCAACTCCCAGGTTGCGCGGGGAGTCTCGGCGAAACGTCCCAGGCTCGCAGATGGAGCGAAGGCCGCGCGTGAAGACACAATCGCCCATTGCTCCCTCTGCAACGGGCACTCAATTGGGGTGGGACATTTAGTCCCACCTCGGAACTTCTCGGAGGCGCGCGGACGCATAAAGGCAAAAAGTGCCTTATGCTGTCTGCCTCCTGACCACGGGGTGAGGTCCCTCTCACCCGACCCGGCCTCATCCGTGACCACGCTCCGCGGACCTGGCCCGACCCGATTAAACCGACCTGCACTCCTCGCCCACCACCGCACGCCGGTGGGCCTGGACCCGGGCGTGACCCGAACCCGATTACCCGGTAGCTCTGGGAGAGCTTTCCCAAGAGTGGTTTCAGAGAGAAAGAGAGACGCGGGGGAGGGAGGGTAGAGTAGGTTTTGCCTCTTGACGAAAAACTCTGAAGTGTGCAGGCCAAAGAAGAAGAAGCAGACCCGCTGAAGAAGAAGGAGCTGCACTGTAGCAAAGGCATCGTTAAGTCGTCTCAGCACCGGGGCAGACGACGGAAGGTCAGCAGCCAGAGCAGGAAAGAAGACAGGCTGAAGAAGAAGGAAGAGCAACGGCCAACGCAAAAGAAGAAGAAGAGAGGTCAAGGCAGAAAACCAAAGAAGAAGAAGAACAAGGAGCTCTGAAGAAAGAAGAACATCACCAACGGAAGAACAGCAGGAAGAAGAAGAAGAGCACCACCATTGCAAGAGAAGAATATCACCTGAACAGAGAGAAAGAAGGAGATCTAAAGAAAGAGAGAAAGAAGAGCACCCCCCTCTGCAGAACAAAGAGAACAACAAATTCTCTCTCTCTCTTTATTTTTGTAAAAGAAACATGTATATCTCTAGAATACAACTTGCTCCCTGAGTTCGACCTCGGGAACTCTTTTATTTTTCCGAGTAAAAAAATTTATATTTGAAATGTTGGTAATAACCGGCTTTACTACAACGTTATAACAAACCCGGTGAAAAAACGCCACGCTTCACTAAAGAAATCATCAATCCATACCTAAGACTCCATTACAGGAAATATTAGTCTATTAAGCCCCTCGGTCAGAATAAAAGTGAGCATATCTCTGAGCCAAGGATCATCTAGGGTGTCCAAGTTTCGAGTTTGTGGAACGGCCATAAGATATAGGTTGGGTTTAATCAGCTCAGTGTCCATCCCTAACAATCTTTCTAAATCCTCAATTGCATCCCTAGCATTCCTTGCACTATCACAAGTATCTTCCTGCACTTCATCAGGAGTCAAAATTTCACCTTCAGACATAAGCGAATTAGAGGGTGACTTTGAAACAAATGAAGGCAGGTTGGAAGCAACAGATCTAGGGAATATCCTGTCAATGTCATCTCCGAGTTCTTGTTCTTTACTCAAATGTTCCCTGGAGTCTATATGTGAATCCACATAAATCTTAGAAGTTGCTTCCAAATTTTCCATCATTTCATCATGAGGAGAAATATCATCGATGGGTATGCTAAGGAAACCTAATTTGGTCAAATTTGTAAATCCTCAGGGGCTAACTCTTCAAATAAGACATAATCGCCCTTAGTGTCACTCCAAATCTTGAATGTAGGTTCCTCATGTAATTTATCCTTCTCCTCATCATATGATTCATCATATACCCAAGGTCTAGAATCATCTAAAATCTCAGCAGATCCCCTAGGGTAATCTATCTGAGGTAAATGGTTTACACCGGTAACATCAAACTCCTCAGATAGGTCAATTTCTTCAGGGTTAGGTTCTCTAAGGGTGGGCTTGAGTTCCATCTCGTGATCAGAAGGGAGAGTAGGATTAACAACTTAACTTCATCCCACTTCATCAAATGTCACGAAAATACAATCATCTGGGTCGAGGTCTTCCAATGGTACCATCATTCCCTTCTTTTGACTCCAATATAATTCAGGTGGATACTCAACCTTATCATCTTCTTCCTCAGCTTGACACCTTTCTTCATCCAATGCATAGCTACTTTCATATGTATCTTCCTCCAAGTTAAGGCATGGATCTCTCAAGGAAGTGTCATCTAATGGGGAGGTTTCAAAATCGATCCTCGAAAAGTAGCTATTCTCCCTTACATAATCCCCAAAATTTCCCTCCAACTTAAAGTGTAGCTCTCCCATGGGAGATGCATCAATTGTAGAGGGGTGTACATCATCCTCAATGGGGTAGATTGGGTGGCTAATTTCATCTCTTTCTTGTTGGCCTGCTCTCGAAGATTCTCCTAACAATTCAATCATTTCATCTTGCATTTTCTGTATTTCCATCTTCAAGGAGGAGAGGTCATTTCTATCAGGAGAGAAGTCAAGCTCAGGCTTATAGTACCTAGGAGTGTCTGTCCAACCATTGTAATTATTCAGGAAGGGTGGGTTGGGTATTTCTATGGTGTGTGGGATATTGGGCAAAGCAAATCCCGCTCCTAGGTTCTGCTCACTGATTTGGGGCTTAACTAGGCCAATACTCCTATAATAGGAGTAAAACGGATCCCAATGATTGTCATTATGTCCATCAAAGGATAGGCCATCTCGACGGATGGGATCAAAGAGTGCAGAGTGGGGGTAAGGGTGTGGGCAAGATGTGAAAGGATGAAAATCAATGTGGTCCATTCTAACTCACACCTCAATCAGAATTCCCCAAGCAAAACACAATTCAAAAAGGACTTTTTAGGTCTTTCCCAGTTTAGGCTTTTGATTTTAAGTTAGATTGTAGGTGACAATACAATTGTTCAATCAATTTACGTGCTTATTGTCAACCTACGGATTGCCTAAGAAGACTTAGTTGGAGCTTAGGTGTTCTTCCCTAAATCTCAAATGGTAGAGCAACTCCAAAGATGAAAGATCGAGGGATGCAAGTAGGCCTAAGCCTTCCTTTGAAGTTGTGCTTTCGCGGTGCATCTCAACTACCCCCAAAATTCCATGACAGGGTTTCCCCCTCTTTGGATTTACAAAACCTTTGATCTCAAGTTCTAAACACTTCATAATACAACGGTAGGAGGGCTCTTGTCCTAGTATTTCGAAACCTAAGGAGTGTATAAACGCATGCCGTGGTGCAAGAGATATAAGTGTGCATACACCGTAAAGATTTGGAATTTTGAATCGCACACCAAGTTTGAAAATCAAATCCTTGGTTTTTAAAATGTCCCTCCTTTAATTAGTCCTTTTTCAAGAATATATGTGACCACTTGTTAGATTGCTTCAAGACAGATTATGTGGTCTAAAAATTAATTCAAATGCATTTGCATGATAGGTAGAAATGCGAAATTAGAAATGCATACCTGATTCCAGCATTCTTCATGCAATATGCAAGACAAGAATTAGATCTAGATGCTGCTCATTCATTCCTAAATGGTTCAACCTAAGGGCAAGCAGCTTCTAGCAGGTACCTCATGTTTTTTTCTTTTAATTTTTTTTAGCTACTTATGCACAAGAAAATTAAGGGTAAATAATCCACAAAATAAATTGAAAACCTAAATCTAAAGAAAAGGGAATAGGCTCCCAAAAAAAATCAACCCCAATTACTACAAGGGTGAGAAAACAAAAATAAAACTTATGAAACGGAGAATCTCCTATGGAGGCGGGATCCAAGTCTCCTTTGTCTTCCTTGCATGTAGGCGTTGCTCGAGATCGACATCCTCTCCCAGATGTGCCTGTCACCTCTCTCAATTTCCTCGCTCAAATTCTTCTCTCAAATTCCTCACATAGAAAAATAATAAATGGTCAGATCACAGTGCAATGAGAAATAATCAGGAATACAATCTGGTGAAATTATTGCGTCTGTTGCCTCCCCGACAACGATGCCATTTGATAAGATGATTTTCGCTTTCGAATAATGTATTAAGACGATTTGTCGTTGTAGGATCAAAGTGGTGGAAAATCGCTTAACAAAATAATTAAAATAAAAATTAAACCACTCAGAGAAGAGCGGGTCATGTCCACAGGGAGGCAATGATGGAATAAAATCATGAATATTTTTCTGGTATTCGTTCAATCAAGTGCGAAATCCATAGTCAGATCTGACATGAAATGAGATGAAAAGAAGATACATAATAACTCGAAAATGTAAGGGTATATGTGAAATTTTTCCTCACTGAAATATTCAATAAATATGTGATGAATCTATGTAATTTCCAATTGACATACATTAGAGAGAATTTATGCACATCTTAATCCAAAACCAATGTCAAAAGATGTGAATAACAAAAGCCACGCAATTATAAGAAAGCATGAGTATGAAGTCGCAATTTCACCCAATATATCACATATTAAAATAAAAAATGAGACTTTGGCAATGGCATTGAAATGTAATAACTAATTGCAAGTTTCCTGTAGCAAAACAACGAAGAACTCCCCTTGGCGTTCTTGAGAAGAGGAAGGATTAGCTGGAGGCGTGTTCGCGCAAGAAGGTTGTCAGTGGTGAGGGCTACGTGTGGAGGTCGTGGCATGGTCATTGGTGGTCGATGGCGGCCAGTCGGAGGAGATGAAGCCGTGGCGGCAGTGGCTGTTGCTGCTACTCTTGCGTGCACTACGGTTAGAGGTGGAGGCGCGCAGGTGCTACGAGCAGCAGGGGCTGAGGCGTAGACGCATGCATGGAGGTGCACGCGGGCTGAAGTGGCTGGGGTGGAGGTGTGCGGGTGTGGCCTGATGGCACCGGCTGCAAGTGCTGCAGGGAGGCGCGAGGAGGGGCTGAAGTAGGGGTGCTGGGGTGCGCTGAAGGAGCTGTTGGAGGGCGCTTTGCAAACGAACAGGCATGTGGGCGTGCTGGCTGCTGCGGGCGGGAGGCATTGAAGAACGCGAGCTGTGCGTGAGAGAAGGTGGCGGAAGTGTAATGGGGGAAAGAAGGTGCACTGCAGTGAAGGGTGCAGCGCATGCGGGTGCGTGCTGCAGGAAGGCGCGAGGGCATGGTGAAGGTTAAGGTGAGGTGGGCAGATGGCGTGCGGTGGGCAGATGGCACGCGGTGGCGTGGGTGCTGGGAATGAAGGTGTGGGCGTGGTGCGCTGGAGATGAACTAAGGGCATGCGGTGGTAGGCACGCTTGGCAAGGTATGTTGCAAAGACTCTTGGCGGTGTGGGTTGTCACCCCACATGCCCATGGTGGTGGAGTCGCACTGCCACAGTAGGAGGCCGGTGGTATGGAATGGACGAGGAGCAAGGTCCTCTAAGCACAGTGAGGAACAAAGGGGTGGTGGCCTCTTCCTCAATGGCAGCTCTTCCTTCTCTTTTGTAGCCACGGCTACCAAGATTTGAAATTCAAAACACTGTGGAATCAATGTGATGCGCAGGAGGAGGAGGCGGAGTTGGAGGAGTTACCTGCAAAGGAGAAGAAGAATAAAAGAATAAAATAATTAGGTTATTTATACATAACTCCTTAACTTCTATGTTAATTAAAATAGTGCACCTAATTAATTAACTAATTAAATGTATGCAACCCTAGGTTAATTCTAAATGCATGAATTATGCACTTGAGCTAAAAATATGAATTAATTTATTTACATCATAATGTATGCTATGTAAATGTTAAAATTAACTTAATGTCTAGACATTTAGATACTTAAATAGCCCACAAATATGGGCTAATCAGTCCTGAAATGTCAGTCTTAGTAATAAACATAATTTTGGTGCATCAAAACTATTACGACCCGATCCCAGATCCCTCCAGGACTCGAGACCGGCCCATCTCGACTAACCCCAAGACCTAGTCATCCAACAAGAAATAACCCAAAAGCAAAAAATAATTCACATCCACACATGCAATGTAACTAAGTAGAAAGTAAACAAGCGACAGTAAAAGAAACAAAGCGAAAAGTCTATCAATATTACAGGCCATCACAACTACGACAGAGAAAAGTATAGCAGAAAAGTAATAGAAATAGTATTACATAGAACAAAATACTCACTGCAACAACATAAGCTAGGGTAGCAGTAAGAAAACACAGCTAAGGCTGGGCTCGACTGGGCCTAGCTCCCTCTACAGCTAGTGGTGCTGGCTACTCAACTCCTTGACCTGAATAAGGTTATAAAATTTTCAGAGTCAGCGAACGGTGAGTAAAATGGTAATTTAGCCATTTACATGTAATTAAGATGAGCAATTAATTTATGCAATTAAGTAATTATCCATTTTCATTTAGTTCAACCAAGTACTTCTAATTTGTTGTTCCCTTATTCACTTAAATCATTTCTTGATCTGGCCAGTTCCTCATGGGAACGATCTTGATTGTAGTCTTTTCCATGATGTAGGAGGTACACATGGTGCTCTCCTAGCTAGGAGAGCCCCCCGTGGTAATCCTACACCCAGTCAACCACCCCGGGGTCATGGTCACGACGTAGTAGTGACTACGGCACGCGTGATAAACACGGGGGTAGCTATCTCGCACTGGCACGCAGTCAGTCATTTCTATTAGCGAGTATGCCTAAAAGTACAACACGGAACAGTATAGGGCCTTACCCTCTCAAAACATAATAGAACAGGAGTCTCGCCCCTCCACAGTTCGCGTACCCTCATCCGACTATCCTGGTTTGCCCAGTGTGCCTAACAAAAGTTGGTGTAGGGCAACTAGTCCTAACCCTAGGCCCCTTGGGGCAGCTAGCTCCCACCCTACACTAAGTAGCTCACATCAATACCACGTACACGAGGGCCAAAACAGAGTCAGTGTAGAGTGTCTAGGCCTGACCCCGGGGCTCAACCCAATGGGTGACTAGTAGCCCTCTACACTAAAGGGACAGTGGCTCTCCTTGGTACTGCGTACACAAGGGCCATCTCACTTCCCATCTACCAGAGTTTTCCCCCTAATTCCCCATAGGGTTCATGCCGGTATTCCTTTCGTTTCATATTCCAAACTTGTAGATCTCTCTATTTACATTTTCGTTTCCATATTTTCTAACTGACATGGCATCATACTAAATAACCAGTACATTTGCTAGCATTTAAAGTTTTACAGGCATCTCAAGTAAACAGTGTAGCTCAACCATACTCATTTGTTCCTACCCTAGGGTTCATTCTCATCCTAGGGTTCTACATGTATCTCAAGTATACAGTATAGCTCAAACCATACTCAGCTGTTCCTACCCTAGGGTTCATTCTCATCCTAGCATTTATTCGAGTTATTCTAAGCATGCAGTTCATTTATTTAAATCATAATATTACTGTAAACCACTCTACCGGCAAACACGGGAGGAATGGGGGCTCGGATCATAGATCCCGTCGGCTCCGCGGCTCCTGCGTACTCGACTGGCTAGAGACCTATATAATTAACCAACTGCATCAAATGAGTCCAAAACATATACAAGTGACACTAACTCATAGAGAAACTCAAGCGAAAAATAATGGTAGTTCGTTTGCAAAAATCCGATTACGTTTGGGCCCTAAACGGGCCAAAAACACTCACACTGTCCAAAATTAGACATCTAGGTCTAGTCCCAGACGTCAGTACTCACCTTGGGTTTCCTGCGGCTACCTCAGATGTCCAAACCCTTCCACAATGGTCTGAGGTGAGTTTCGGACATCGAACTCTCCTTCTAATCATCTGGAGGTACGGTCAGATGTCTGGCGATGTGTCAACCATCCAAAAGCACCTTGAAGGGCGCACCCCACGCCTTTCCAACGCCCTGCTCCTGCGTACACACGCACAAAGCTAAAAAAAGGCTGGACAAAATCCCTGTGGTAAGGCTTGCATGGCCCTAAACCGCACAGAAGCACATACCTTAGCACTGAGCGTGCTTTCAAACGTCCGGCTTCAGCTCTGGATGTCCTTCTGCTATTCCAAACGTCTGCGATGTGCTTCAGACGTCTGATACTATGAAATATCCAGTACGCAGAACTCTCCCGCTAGCTCTCTCCTTCGCGAGGCCTGGAGCAATTGCAGGAGGCCAAGGCTCCTACTCGCAAGCTCCTCCTCCTCGCCACCGCCCTCAACTCCTACACGAGCTCCTCTGAGCTCCCGCGACTCTCTCGCGAGCTCCTCTTCTAGCTCTCCTCCCACTCTCCCGCTCCCCTCTCCTCTTTCGCATTCCGTCTCTCTCTTCTTCCTCTCCTCTCACCACGCTGGAAGGAAGGGAGGAAAGTGAAGGATGGAGTTGGTGGCTGGTGGAGATGGGGAGAGTGGCGTGGGTGAGGGGGGGTTTAAATAGGAAAGGGTTAGGGTTTGGGTGAGGAAGGAGGAGGTGTGCACATGCTACATGCGTGCGAGAAAAGAAAAACAAGGTGTGGTTCATCTACTTTCAGACATCCGACCCTCCATCCAGACATCTGACGGCTCATCCAGACGTCTTAAACAACCCAAAAGGGTAGCGGGTCATTTCAAAAATAGAGGTCCTTACATTGATGTCTTTCATTTAGGTCCTTATTTAATCTTCCCTTCACATGTCATTAAGCCAAAACCTACCAGGGACCATTATGCAAGCGTTTAGGGACAATCTGGTAATTATTCCTCACCACTTATTGGTGTTCTTACAAATCTTCTATCGATTTGCTAAAAGGCCTTCTTTTCAATTTACACAAAAGGCCTGCAACTCGCTTCTCTTCATTTGTTCATTCATGAAGAATACAAGACATAAGAGCCATCCATTCCATCTTGGATTGATCCTACGGTTGATTCTGATTTAGCTTCCTATAGCTAGTGCCCAAATGTTCCTGCCTATCTCTAGATCACATTGAGCGGCTCCCACTGCATCTAGTCCACTTCACGCCCTCCAAATCAAATACCCTCTGTTGATTGCCTAATGGCTCTCACCCATTGATGAGAACCTCATCATGAGCCCTAACTAGCTCATTTTGACCTAAGAAAGAGAATAAAAGCTCCTACATAACCAAGAGAATGGCCTAATTCAAGGAATAAATGTTTTGAGAAAAAAACATGAAACAAAGGGTAAAATTGCAATTTTACCATTGCAATACATCAACAGGATTTCTTAAAGGCTGAACATAGGGAAATGGTCTTAACAAAATAAAAAGTGAGTTGATTCAATCAGAAATGGGTTCATGTGCAATCTAAGAATTAAATGACATTCTATAATCCTAAAAAAGACTCACTCAATTTAAAAAGGTTCTGGTCAGGATAAAAATCAATTAAACCCTCTAAAATTCATGAAAAAATATCCCCTTGGGTTTAGAACCTTCAAATTGGCCTTTTGAACCTATTTTGACCTAAGTAGGGGTCCTAGCTAGATATTTAACCTAATTTGGGTTTTTGTGTAAAATATTTGGTCAAACGTGATCAAACCTAAAATCCAACTTCACCATTGGATTCCTTAGGTCCAAATTAGTTTTGTACCAAAATTTGGACCTAAGGAAAGGTCACCTTGACCTACTTTGCAAAATAGTCCACCCAATTATATTTTGACCCCTAGCTTTTGAAATTCATTACACAGACCCCCCTATCTTCCTCGCCACTCTTACAATCAGGTCCCTCTGCCATTAAAGCGGAGGAGTCCTACTCCGACAAGGAATTGAGGGGGATTGCTCCCTGATTCCTTAGAGATCTCCTCCCAGATTTGGAAGGGAGATTCTCTGAGGAATTCCCTTCCATCTAAGCACAATTCCATGACTTGAGTCGCACCCAGTCTCTCGTGTGAAAGCTCGAGAGATTTGGGTATCTCCCTGAAATCCTTTTTCGATGAGGACTCTTACGGTTGGAAGCTTGCCTTCCAAGCACAAGAGCCCTGCCAGCACCTATAAAGAGACCCTCATCTCCGGCCGCACATCTTCAGCTTGACTTGGCCCGAGAACCACCCCCAATTTCATCCCTTCTCCTCCGGCCAGGTGCCCAACAGGCTCCGACGACCCCTTCTCCTCCTTCTCGTCGCTCTACCACAATACCAATGGCAGAGCCATCTTCACCATCTTCCTCTGCGTCACGCAATACCCGTGTGAGTGCCTCCAGCCTCGTCGTCGTCGCCGTTCTCCCTCCTCTAGACGCTTCTTCTCCGACGGCGGCAGGTATGGCCAGCCACTCTTCTATCCCCCTTCGTCCACTTAGTTAGGTTAGAACGCTTCCTCTCCCTCTACTCTTCATTTCCCTTCTCTTTCTTTTCACTTTAAAACCCTCGATGCCGCAGACCACCACCACCTTCTCCATCTCCAGCTGACCATTGGCGAAGGTGCTTCCACTACTCCACGCTTCCACAAGCCTCTCCAGACCCCTCAAAGCTTCCGCCATCACCCACTGATCGTCATCCGCCCCTCCACTAACCGCCATACCCCTCACAAGCACCCCCAGACCAAACCCACCTTCACGGCCACAGAGCGACCTAGGCACGCACGCCTAGGCCACCTCGTGGCCAGCCACCCACTGCTTTACCTTCATCCTGCCACGGCGAAGCTACCTGTGTGCTCTAATGGGGCCGAAAGGCCTTGTTCAGTGAAGTGCAGGTCTGAGCCTATGCCGCCATTAACGCTAGCTTGAAGGAGCTGGTATCTTCTCTCTAGGCCGCATTGCCCCAGGCAGACAAGCCCCAGGTGAATGGAATCCTTCCACAACACTTTCGCACCCAGTTATCGAGGGCTTCAGCGACTGCAACTGTGGCAATTGAGTGAAGCACCTCACCTGCGGGTGCGAAGAAGTAGGTGGGACCTTTAGTCCCACCTCAGAAACTCAAGCGCGCAGTTTCCCTGCTCTTGTTTTTGTGTTCCCTGCTCTTCGCCTCAAGGCATAGGGTGAGGTCCCCTCACCCACGCACACCCACCTCATCCGCGACCCATGCCCCCACGGACCTGGCTGACCGACCCGATTAACCCCGCACTCCTCGTGCACCACCCATGCCGGTGCGTCTGGACCCGGGCATGCGTAACCCAACCCGATTACCTGGCTAGCTCTGGGAGAGCGATCGCAAGAGAGAAATAGAGAGAGAATGTACGCGGGGGGGTAGGGGTAGGTTTTACTCTTCGCTGTGCAAAGAAAGAAGGAGAAGGAAGAGGAGCTAAGGCAAGGCAAGCTGAGAAGCTAAGGAAAAAGAAGGAAGGAAGAGGCGCAGCTGAAGAAGAAAGAGAAGGGCAGGAGAAGGTAGCAAGCAAGGCAGAAGAAGAAAGATAAGGCAAAAGCGAGTCAAAGCAAAGAGCAGAAGGAAGAAGGAAGGAAAAGGTGCAGCCAAGCAGGAAGGAAGAAGAAGGAAAGCACAAGGCAAAGGCAAAGCTAAAGGCAAAAGCCAAGGGAAAGAGATGGCACTGTAGCAAAGAAACTAAGGAAGAAATCAAGGGTCAAGAAAGCTAAAAAAAGGAAGGAAGGAGAAGGCAACAAAAAAGAGAAGCCAAGAAGAAAGAAAGAAGAAAGAAGAAGGCTAAAGAATAGAAGAAGAAGAAGAAAGGCAGAGAAGGCAAGGCTAAGGTAAGAGAAAAGCTAAGAAGAAAAGAGAAGGAAGAAGAGAGCTAAGGCAGAGAAGAAGAGAAAGAGAAGAGAAGATCAAAGAAGAATCAAATACTTTTACATCTGATTCAATCTCTTTATTTTTGCTACATTTTAATTCATAAACTTTTGCATTATATTCCAAATTAGATTTTGAGTAGATTTTAGTGTTCAAATTACATTATTGAGATTAGTGAATAAATTCCATTTGCTCCATGTGTTCAACCTCGGATACTTAGGTTTTCGAGTAATAAAATTTTTATTTGTTTTCAAGGCGATTTCATCTATACTATGATGCAACCTCCTTTATCTTTATAAAACAACCGATCTTGTCCTTGTTAACACCCATCATAGACGGTCACCCTAAGCTCCACAACCTATTTAAGCACGACCTCAGCAGCTTGAGCTCCGTTTCTAGCTCTTCTCCTACTTCTCTTGGGTTGGTCGTTCCTCCTGCTCCAGTTCCCTTCCTTCTTCTTCCACTACCTATGACAAAGGCACACTCCTTCCCCACCTTCGATCCTTACCGTTAAGGGTCACACAACACCTGAGGGAAATCTAGAGCTTCACTAGCGAGCTCTTATCATTAGAGTCCTTCTCCCTCCCTTCATCACCACTGAACACTGATCATGGTTTCCCTGAGATCCCATTCATCTATTAGAGTAGATTTACTACATTTTAGATAGATTTAATCACTTTCTTATATTAAAGTATCTTAGTGTAGATGTTTATATTTCAAATTCATTGTTTGATTGCTTTGAATTAGGAGTAGATTAGAATAATTGTCCATCTATAAATCAGCCTCTCTAATCAATTCCAATCAAAGAGGATGAATTCATCTATTCACTTCAATCCATTAATCTTCCACACCATCTCAAAGTCACATTCTTCCACCTCATTCACTGTTTTTATCCATTGATCATCCCCTCCGCCATTGTCGTCAATAGGCTTGAAGCTAGCTAGCTTTCAGACTACTGATGATGTGCCCAATCACTTGGAGGATCTCCCATTCATTCCATTAATTCACAAAGGCCCTCCTCTGATATGAATTCGATTTGGATTTAACTGATTGATATTGATTTGATTCTAACGCTCGATCAAAAAATTTGAAGTACAATCCACTTTTAATCTGATTTAATTATGTGAACTAAGGTTTTAGAAGCCTAATTGAATTTAGTGTGATTGACCTAAACTACTCCGATTGGAGTTTCATTGAGTCATTTAGTTAGGCCCAATTTACTTCATCAATATTATTTTGCTCATTGCCTAGGTAGCGAAGCTTATGAAAATCTGATGCACAGATTTGAGGCTCTTGCGATGACCTAATCTATACTACAGCTTCACCTAGGACTCCTACATACTAATCAATGATGTGCAAGTTTCCTAGATGACCAAGTCATTTTGGCGAGCTTATAGCAAATGCCCACATATGTTGGAATCTTGTTCCACATCTTGTTTTGGTGTTAACAAAATTATTCTAGATTAATGTTTGCAATTGAGTGTTTTTTAGATTTAGGAAAACATTGAACTATGGTAAAAAGGCATGATGATGAGGAGGACAAGGAGGAGAAGATCATCTTCGACCTTTAGATTTTTTAGATTAGATTTTTATTTTATAGAATGTATGCCTCTTAACAAAGAATCAACTTAGAATATAGAGATAAACTTGGATTTATACTATAATCATTTTCAAAGAACAAAATTAATTACTAATACACTTAAAATAGGTACTTGTAAGCAAGTACTGGTACTATTTATCAGTACCAGTATATGAAAGCCATAGGTTTGAGCCTATGTCTCAAACTGTGAATAACAAGTACCAGCACTAATAAAGAGTACCAATATCTAATGGTCACAGTTTGATGGCTCAGTTCTGACCTGGACCTTACAACTACCGGTACCCATGATGAGTACCGATACAAGTAGGTCACAGTGCCTAGTGAGTCTCAAACCTGGGAGTCACAAATACTGGTACCCATGATGAGTATCGGCACCAGGAATCTTGTGTACTGGCTACAGAAAAACTGTAAGCAGCTAGTACCGATACCTGTACTTCAGTACCGATACCGGTTAGCCATTGGCTCAAATCTAAATGGCTAGAAAATTAATTTTGGCAATATGAACGTTGGGATTTAAACTCCAACGTCTAGTAGACATGCCACTAAGGTCCTAACTCTATAAATAAACCCTAGGACTCTTAGTTTGTACACAAGAAATACAAAATATACAAGGGAAAATTTTAGAGCTTTGAATTTCAAATTTCCACCATATTTTCAAGAGAGAAAGAAGCTTGCCATTCACTCTCTACATTCTTGCAAGCTCAATGACATGTTTTTCTCACTCATCTACAAAGCGATTCACGTCCTTTCTAGGCTCTCAAATTGGTATTTATTTTATATTATTGTTGAGAGGCTTAGGTATTTAGTTATAAGATTTCTTTTGTCTTACACCTATTCTTATTTATAATTGAGGTTGTTGCTTGTTGGGTTGTAACAAATTCATTCTTGTACTTGGGTTGAGGTAACCCGTTAATTACCTCGTTTAGTAAATTGATTCCCTCAGGGTTGAGGAAATCGGGTTAAAAATCCTAACTTGGGAGGCTTAGGTAGTGGAGTACCAAAGTGAGTGGGGAACCACTATATATCTTGTGTCAATTTCTGTGGTCTGATTTTTGTACAAATCTTTCTTGTTATTACTAATATTTTGTTTGAGTGTTTGTGCACGTAGAATAGTGTCTTTCAAGATCCTACAACCTAGGTGATATCCTTTTTCCATTCTAAAGATTTTCAATGTGCTATTCAAGAGTTGAACGACATCTGAGGGATTGAAACTAAGGTCTATGTTTGATTTTAACATGATTTCAATGTCTAATTTGATCCACTTCGTCTATGCTATCTATAGCACAAAAGAGTGATTGATTAGGGTTTCTAGAGCTTTTGGGTGTGTGGATCTAATTTTGATGAGTTCTAAAACATTTAATGGATGTTTGGAATAATTAAGATTGGTTATTAGTGTTTTTAAGTTCTATTTGGAATTCTTGGTTCCATACCTTGAGTTCCAGGTTGAACTGGATATCTTGAGGATTTATATTAATTTTTTGATGCTCGGAGAAAGTTTCAAACATTTCCAGATGTATACACAACATGTTACACCAATTTAAAGAATGCGTGAGTAATGATTTTGAGTTAAGATCTTTTCAGCAATAACTGCAATTGTTTGCTTTGAATGATTCCTGAAGAGTTTTAATCATGGATTTCATAGAAGTTGTGCGTGATCTGAAATTTATGATGAGGTTGTTTGATATATATTGAATTCATATATAGTGCATTAGCTTGACAAGGTTTTGAATTATAATTTAGACTGCTAATCTTTTGACAATAGGAATGGATTGAAGAGAACCATAATCTGCACAACTGTTATGAAATTCTTAATATCTCTTGACATGTTTTGAGTTTTATTGAATCTTATGAGATAACATTGATAGAGTTTGATGTAAGAAGCATTCATGTAATGTTCTTGGATTCTAATGTGAATTGTATAGATTGTAAACCCTTCTATGGAATTGCTATTAGTTATTTTGTTAATTTTATACTAGCTGAAATGCAAATTGGTCTTCAATTCAATGTTATTTGCATGATTTGAACTTGATTTTGATTTCAATTTACATCTGGAAGTTTATCATCTTTAATTCTTCATTTCTAAAATTTTTGTGATAATTTTATGGCTTGATTTCATTTTATGATCAATTACAACCATTTTTCAGCATTTATTCTAAAGATAGGGTGAGAAATATAAAAATAGTGTAAATAAATAAACAAAATGTGTCTTGAGTGAGATGTGTATATAGGTAGTTTTAGGTTTTGAGTCCTTTTGTATATAGAACATACCTACAGAAGTTCTAGACTTCTCAAGTTAGAAATAAAGAAACTCAAAGACAATAATCTCAAAAAGACTCCTCTTCCCCTCTTCCTAGCTTCCTCTCCTATTTCTTTCTCCTTATAAAACACAAAAACAAAATAAAAATAAAAAAACTCAAAAGCCTAAAAATCCACTTTGTATATAATGTAAATTATATGCATATATTCTTAAGTTAATAAGTTATATGTTTGTAAATCATGTATATATTATATATAAATATTATTTATAGGTAGTTAAGTTATAACACATATGTATACTGAGTTATAGTGTATAGTAGTGTATATATATATTGTATATATATATATAAATTTTATTTGTAAACATAATTAGAGTATATAACTTATAGATATGTATAATCTATGTATGTATGTGTGTATGTGTATCTATATATATATTAATTATAGTATCCATTATGTAAGGTAATAAATTTATATTATTTATTTTTATATATATTGTAGTACGTATGTATATTACTTTAAGTTAATGAAATATATTATTAAGTTAAGCTAATGTAAATTATTAATTTAAGAAACTAATAAAGTAATCTATACTGTATTCTTATCATTTATAGTTTAACCTATTTTAACTTATTTATTATCATATTTATAATGTATAATACTATGCACATTGTATAATTTATATGTAAACTATTTAACCATGTAAATAAAATAGTTAAATATAAAAATAAATCTAATTAAATTATTTAAAAATTCAAATTAATCTTGTAATTATATAAACTATAAAATTAAACCTCAATTGTAATTTATTCCTTAATTTATGTTGTATAGAAGGATTTACAGTAAATCATAACGTGTAAATGTCATTAACTTTACCTAATTTAAAAACATATCTATATATGTTGAGTTAAGCTTCTTGTTGAGGGGCTATTTGTTATTTTATTTTCCTTGATGGACTTATGTTGTTATTTTTCCCTCATCTCTCTCTATATAAAGAGCTGTAGGGATGGCTTGGTAATAATAAGAACGAATCTTTTCTTCAACTTGGTATCAGAGCACCAGGTTGGGGATACCACCAAATAAACCCTAACCCTACCTTCAAGCCCCACCACCATCAGATGCCACCACCACCACTGCCGCCTCCGCAGCAACAGCAGCATTGTCCATCACTGCTGCTACTGCAGCAACTTCCCGCAGCGTCACCTCGCGCTACTGTAGCTGCCACCGATGCACTGCTGCAGCATCGCTTCGGGCTACAATAGCCACCGCCGCCACTCTACAGCACCACTTAGAGCTGAGCAGCTTCCCACAGTGTCTCCTCGCACTGATGTAGCATGCCACTGCTCACTACTACCCTGTAGATCATAACAACAAGCCGCTGCAGCCCTGTAGGTCATCGCTGCCGCACCAGAGCAGCACACCACCACTGCCTTTTCTCCTAGTCGCTGCCCAGGCCACCAAAGAGCAAGCTACTGGCCACCAGTATGTTATAGGGAGGTTCTTGAGTGTTGTGGAGATGGAGTTTTGAATCAAGAACCTTCCTATGTGTGGTATGACTCTCTGTGATCCTGTGGTCTGATTTGGAGTGTGTATTGTTCGATAGGATTTACGCATTTTCGAATGTGAAAACCGTCGTTATGTCGTAGTATAGTGTGAAATCCGATCAAAACAAAAATATTCGAAAATTAACGAGACGGTGAGTCCCGGTAGAACTTAGGCAGGCATTTTGGAAATGTAAATTTCTATTCTGATCTCTCTCTCTACTTGCTAAAACTCATGCCGACTTTTAATGATTTACGTATTTATGCACGATATGTTGTTGCTAAAGATGCAAAGATTAAAACAGGCAACTTTGCTATCATAATAAAGATTTTACAAAGAAGCTCATGGTGATTTCATAACAAACATATATATATAATCAGATGATTTTCATTGAATCCAGAATCAGATCTAGCTGAAAGCTTGTACAAGAATGCTTAAACAAAACAACTAGCCAGTAGAAAATGAATTCATGCGTGGATCTACAGGGAGATTACACATGTATCAATGAGGGGAAGGAGAGCTACACTATGAAACTAGAAAATTAAAGCAGAGAAAACTATGAAGAACTATAAGCTACTTATCTACGCTAGTAGAAAGAAGGGCATTGGAGGTGATCTCCAATGGCCTTTGAGATGGAGGTGGCAGGGAGAAGAAAGAGGGGCAGCCAATGGTGGTTAGGCTGGCCCTTGGAGGGAGGAGGAAGAGCTGATCTTGGCACTTGGCATGGAGGTGGTGATGGCCATGGTGGTGGAACACGTGGAGGTGCACATGAAGGTGGAGGTGAAAGGCTATGGTGATGGGTGGATGTTTTTAGAACCAAGGTGGGCTGCAAGTGGCTATCTAATGGTCTTTAAATAGACCCCAAGGAAGCTCTCTAGAGAGGTGTAGAACTCTTTAGAGAGAGCCCCAAGGTGGTCGGCCAAGATAAGGTGGAGGTGGTTTTTAGATCCACAAAATGGGATCTAAAAATTTGAATTACTCTTGGTTGCTATTTTTAGCAACCAAGGTAACAACACTTGGATAAGAGTTCTAGTAAACTCTTGTGTATTTTCGACCAGGTGAGGGTGTGTGATGAGTCATGTTTCGTGAATTAAAATCGGGGTTTGGAGAACCCATCGTCATAGCTTGCAAAATGCATCTATCAAATACAATTTATAACTAAAACTCCAAGGGAGTCCCAGGTCAAACACAGGGATGCAACATTTACTTTGTTTGAAAGCCATGCTTCATTTTGTTTCTTTTTGGTATTTTGAGGTTTTGTTATTTTTGTGTTTTTGAAATAAAAAGACAAGCAAGATAAGTTCACAAAATGAGATGGAAAAAATATGATATATCACTCCAATGTTTATTACAATTATCTATGAGAGCATAAAAGAGATAGGGGCGAGAAGAAATCTCCCGAATCGGCTGTTTGGTGAGACGATGGAGCCTGGCGGAAGCTTAGAAGGAGGTGAGATGCGAGATGATAGAGGTGAGATGCAAGGGGACGCCAAGTAGAGGAATGCTTCACCGCAGCTCTAGAATGGAGGTGAGGAGATGGAGGCGATCTTCTACCAGAATGGAGGTGGGAGGACAGCTCCAAGGAAACCTATGAAGGTGGTGGGATGAAGGATGAATATTTGGTGGGAAATAGAAATATTACACTAATAGGAGGCCTTTGGGGCTTGAGAGTAAACTCTAATGGAGCTTTAGTAGGCTACTAGAGCTTAGGAGTAGGTAGGAGTAGAGTAGGTAGAGATGAAGAGGAATGGGGGATCTAGGGTTGTTTATATTGTGGAGGAATGGAGGTGGTTTGCATGCACAGGTCTTTAGCGACATGTAAGACGTCACTAAAGACCCGTCGAAGGTGTTGCTGTAACATTCACGCGCCTTGGCTGGCGCTTGGAAGCACGACTGCAGCTGGCATATGGCACGGTGATCATCAACCATTGGATCGGGCGTGGATGGCTGAGATCACGAGGTGGAAATGTGCGCTCGCCCGCGTTTGAATTCCGCACCACTGGCGCGTGCATTGGCAGCCATCGGATCATTAATCGCACGGCTGAGAGTCACCCACAAATCACGCCTCATTGATTTGAATCGTGCGCCTCGCATAATTGCGAGGATTGGACAGCAGATGCAGGTCCCAATCATCTTAACTGCACACTCCTGATGGCGTGCGTACGATTTGGCATGCGTCCTTCACGTCGGTGGGTGGCGTCAGATTATGCGTGAAGAATCTCAACCGCTCGATCAAGATCGAGCGACCCTATTTTAGTTGGTGCTGTAGCGGGCGCGATGGATTGCGGCTCGAACCCGTGCCTCTCATTTGAGGAGCGGGCACTTCACCGTTTGGCCAAAGGGCCACTTTGTCTAGTGGAGAGCGGTGCCGTCACGCACCTTGATCGTTGGATGAGGATCCAATGGTCGAGGTGAATCCTTCCTTGAGCTGCTTGAGGCTGAGCAATGTAGAGCGCCCTTCAGCAGTGAGAGCGCATGCCTCAGCCAGTGGATTGAGATCCAACGACTGGGATCTCTTCTTGAGGCGAGGCTCGGGACACGATGGCTCAGGTGGGGTGGTTGGGATGGCGCCAAGTGGAGCCATCTGGGCCATCCATCTTCTTCTTGTAGAAGGTGCTACGGAGCTCTGATCGAGGTGATTTTTGCATTGACAGACTGCGATCATCACTCCGAATTCATCTGTACAATCGAATTCTTCATCCGAAGCCCGTAAAGATGTCGCACTACCTCCTGGCCATATAAAATGGAAGAATTAATGTACATAAAATACAACTATCCTAAATGCCATGCAATGGATGTTATGCAGTATTTATAACATGATATGCAATGCTAAGCCTAAAAACTATCATAAATAAGCATTTTATCATGAATTCATGTGTGTTTATCATACCCCCATCTTACTTTTTACTAGTCTCTAGCAAAATTAACCTAAATGCTATGTATAAAAGTAGAATTAGTATTTGATCACTTAGGCACAATTTGTTGGTTGCTTTAGAAAACTTCAACCCAAGACTTGGTTACAAAAACTCGACAATGCCCAGGTGTCTGCTAGAATGTAGACCGCCCAAGCCCTCACCTTATTTGAAAAAAGAAGATACATTTTTTGTGTTTTTTCTTCTTTTCTAATTTTTTTTCTTTTGGGCTTTTGGAGTTTGAGAGTTTCGAGATAACCTTTTACGGCTACCCGACCCACCCAAGACTCAAAAAGGACTCTAAGTGCTAAGCATCTAGTGAAAAGAGTGAAAGTCTCACTAGGCGACCGTTAAAACAGACTTCAGGTTTCTACGACCCTAGGTGACCTTGCCTAAAGGTTTATCTTTTCAAATGGTAGCTTTCTCCCTACTTTTATTTATGGTGTCAACACAAAGGTGAACCCAATGTATATCTCCTCAGTTTATTCTACTTCCTCTCTTCTTCCCTAAGTATTTTGGGAATTATTACGCATTTTTGTGAGCTGGGCTCTAGTCAACCGACCAATGGGTTGTTACCCACAGCAACTTGCCAGCCATATTCGTGTGGTGAAGTATGGTTTTTATTTTTTTATTTTCTCCATTTTCTTTTTCTTTCTTTTTAAGTAGGTGGCTTACCTGATCTAAGATTTACCTAAAGGTAGTATGAAAAGAATAGTCTTATGGTTGGGATCTGGACAACCGGTTAATAGGTTGTTACCCACGATAACTTATAGCCATACCACCCTAGATAGTTCATTATCTACCCGATTTCCGTAAAAATCATCGGAAAGTGAGTTAGTGTGAATAGTGTGTAAATGCTTAGACTTAAAATCCCCTCAAATTGGAGGGCAAGTTGATAAGTCGTGTACTTATCATCCCAATTTATTTACTAGATTAAAGATGGAATTAAATTGGCGAGGACTCGAGACTACGTCCACATTCGAGTGGACACCCGGGCTAATTAAACCCGAAGACCTGAAGAGTCTAAGTATTCAGGTCAAAAAGTATCAATTCCTAAAGTTTGTAACTCCTAATGACTAAGTTATCTCCTAATTCCTTTTTTTTTTAGTATAACAGGAAATTACTGTTATGACTAACAAAAAGATTATTTCATAAGATATATCTACCCCCCCATGCATAGCTAATGCAATGTCCTCATTGTTAAAAATGAAAGCATGCTGGAGAGTAGAAGTGGAAGAATGGAACCTAGGTTCCGTGAGATTCTAGTCAGCTTGGAACAATCCTTACATATGCTGAGTTTAGTGCCTTTAGCGAAGCAATGATCGGCTCATGGTGGTTAGGGTAAGGGAAGAGCAACCTTGTCTAAGACGGCTTCAAGGAGCACATGATCAACAAAGGGTTTGAGACGTTATCTGTTGACCTTGAAGGAATTACCCATCTTTGGGTCAGAGATTTTGACAACCCCATTAGGAAAATCCGCTCAATAACGAATGGGTGTCCCACTTAGACCTAAGCTTGTCGGGGAAAAGCTTTAGTCGAGAATTGAAAAGCCAAACCTTCTGGTTCAGCTCAAAGCTCTTACGTGAAATCGTCTGGTCATGGAGAGCTTTGGTCCTTGCCTTATAGATTCTAACATTTTCATAGGCATCATTTCTAATCTCTTCCAACTCAGATAGTTGGAGTTTCCTGGTCTTCCGGGCCAACTCTAGGTCAAAATAACATTTCTTGATGGCCCAAAATGCCTGGTGTTCTAGCTCTATGGGTAAGTGACATGCCTTACCAAACACCAGACAGAACGAAGACATACCAATAGGTGTTTTGTACATCGTACGGTAGGCCCAAAGAGCAATATCTAGCTTTTGAGTCCAATCCCTCCTATCAGGCCTTACAGTTTTCTGCAAATTATTTTTAATCTCCCGATTGGAGACCTCGGCCTGTCCGTTCGTCTGAGGGCGGTAGGGTGAGGAAATCCGATCATTCACCCCATATTTCCCCAGTAAATTCCAAAACTGGGCATGAGTAAAATGTGTGCCACCATCACTAATAATCGCCCGAGGAATCTCGAACCAACTAAAGATATTCTTCTTCACAAAATTGATGACCACCTTATGGTCATTGGTCTGGGTGGGGATTGCCTCAATCCATTTGGACACATAATCAACAGCGACCAGAATATGCTGGTGTCCAAATGAAGGAGGGAAGGGTCCCATGAAGTCGATGCCCCAAATGTCAAAAATTTTGACCGAAAGTATTGGGTTTAGGGGCATCATATCTCTCTTAGCCATGTTCTCGAGTGTGTAAGATTTTTGCTACCATCTTTTTCCCGGAAAAGTGTCCACCACACGTAGATGTGTGGCAGAACTTAAATATACTATGGGACTTAATTTCCAGGATGCATCGATGAATAATCTGGTCTGCGCCGATGCGGTACAGCTCGGGATCGTCCTAAAAATAATATTTGGCCTCAAACACTAGTCTATCTCGTTGTTGTTTGGTCCAATCCTGGGGAATTTGACCAATGGCCAAATAATTGACAATATCCACAAACCAGGGGGTTCGAATACCTGAGATTGTAAGGATAGTCACATCTAGAAAAGTGTCTAAAATAGGGATATCTGAATGAGGAGAATCAATTAGGATTCTCAAGAGGTGATCTGCCACTACATTTTGTGCCCCAGCTTTATACCTGATTTCAAGATCAAATTCTTAAAGTAACAGAATCCAGCGAATAAGCTGGGACTTGGCATCCTTTTTGGCCAATAGATGTTTCAAGGCCAAGTGGTTGGTATAAATGATGACACGAGAACCTAAAAGATAAGCCCTGAATTTTTCTAAAGCGAAAACTACAGCTAGCAGTTCTTTTTCAGTAACAGTGTAGTTCCTCTGGGCCTCGTCCAGAGTCTTGCTAGCATAGTAGATCATAGAGGGCCTTTTCTTAATCTTCTAACCCAAGACAGCCCTGATGGAATAGTCAGATGCGTCAGCCATAATCTCAAATGGGGCTATCTAGATCAGTGGTTGCAACACTGGGGCACAGGTGACTATCGTTTTTAACAAATCAAATGCCTTACAGCATGATTCATCAAACTCAAACGGCGTGTCTTTGTCCAAAAGGTTACTCAAGGGTCGAGCAACCTTCGAGAAGTCCTTGATGAATTTCTATAAAAACCCACATGCCCAAGGAAAGAGTGGATCTGTTTTATGGATGTGGGTGGAGGAAGTCTAGAGATAGCATCCACCTTAGCTTTATCAACCTCAATACCCCAATTGGTGACCACATGACCTAGGACAATTCCTTCCTGAGTCATAAAGTGGCTCTTTTCCTAGCTAAGGACTAGCCATGTCTTGATGCATCTCTGAAGGATCAATTCCAAGTTAGCTAGGCAGGACTCAAAAGAATCTCCAAAAATGGAGAAATCATCCATGAATACCTCAATACAATCTCCCACCATGTCAAAAAAAATGGCCAGCAAGCACCTTTAAAAAGTTGCGGGTGCATTAGAAAGCCCGAACGGCATTCTACGAAATGCAAAGGTTCAGTAGGGACAGGTGAAAGTTGCCTTTTCCTGGTCTTTGGGATGGATAGGGACTTGGTTATATCCCAAATAACTGTCCAGGAAGTAAAAGTATTTTTGCCTAGCTAACCTTTCTAGGATTTGATTGATAAATGGCAAGGGAAAGTGGTCCTTTTTGGTGGCTGTGTTCAGCTTCCTATAGTCAAAACAGACTCTCCAAGCAGAAGCTGAATGAGTGGTGAAGGTTTCCCCTTTCTCGTTAGTCGTAACAGTTATTCCCATCTTCTTGGGTACAATCTGAACAGGGCTAACCCACGGACTATGTGAGATTGGGTATATAATTCTAGCATTGAGCCACTTGATTATCTCCTTCTTGACCACTTCTTGCATATTCGAGTTTAGTCTCCTTTGCATTTCGCGAGAAGGGTGGGATCCATCTTCCGTAAAAATATGGTGATTACAATAAGATGGCTCGATCCTCCTAAGGTTGTCGATGGTCCAACCAATTGCCTCCTTATTGTTCTTAAGGACCTTAATCAACCTCAATTCTTGCTCCTTAGTCAAATCAGCACTAATAATCATAGGAAGCATATTCTTAGGTCTTAAGAATTCGTATTTCAAATTTTTAGGCAATGGTTTCAATTCAAGCTGAGGTGGGTTTAGTATAGAAGGTAGGGAGGACGCCAATGAAGATTCATCAGGACAATCCAGTGGAAGAGGTTGGGAATGAACAAAATAATAGCCTTTTCAGGATGTGGTAGATCTACCATAGAAGGTTGTGGGTTGGGTTCGCTAAAGCTGGTGGGGCCCTCGAGTGCACTGATCATCATACAAGTCTCAAATCATGATCCTCAAGTTCCTCAATGAATCCACAATCCTTAAATCCTCTTATTGCCTTAAAAATATTAAGAGTTAGCTTCCTATCCCCAAAGGCAATCTCCATACTGCCGCTCTCACAATTTATGTTGGCCTTGGTGGTAGCTAGGAACAGGCACCCCAGAATGATGGGCATGTTCCCCAAATCGTTAGGTACATCCATGTCAAGGACTAGGAGATCTACGGGAAAATATAAATCCTTGACCTTGATGATTACATCCTCAATAACGCCCTTCGGTGTGGTGAGCAAGCGGTCTGCTAATTATAGCGTTACTGAGGTTGGTCTAAGTTTGCCTAACCCAAACCTCTCATAAAGAGAAGTCGGGATTAGGTTGATGGATGCACCTAGATCCAACGGTGCCCTATCAAAAGTGTATTCCCCAATAACGCATGAAATCAAGGGGGCACCTGTATCTTTCTTCTTTTGAGGAAGGTGATGCAGGATGACAGAAATTGCCTACTCAGAGAGAATCACCTTCCTCAGAGCGAGTTCTCTCAGCTTACACTTTTGGGTACATAGTTCTTTCAGAAATTTAGCATAATCCGGGATGTGCTTAATAGCATTAAAGAGAGGAATATTGATCTCTACGCTCTTGAATAAATTCAAGAGCTCCTCATTGCTATCTAAGGTTTTCTTCTTCCTAGTTTTCAATAGGGCTTCAAGAAACGGGACGTGGGTGGTTTCTTCATTTTTCGATCCCTAGGCCTTATTGTCGTCTTCAATCTCCTCCTTCTCTCTCTTAAGCTCCCTAGGGTTTTGGCTTCTAGAAGGTAATTCAGGGTCCTAGGTCTGCTTTCCACTTCTCACAGTGATGGAGTTTGCAGAGGCATAAGGGTTCGGGTCTTATGGTGGGTTAGTGAAGATTGGTGGGCCTTGGTTGGTCATGTAACCAGAAGAAGAAGAAGAGGAGGAACCCTGCTCAACCTCCTGAGCATGCACGTGTGGGTCCCTTTGATTTTCATACCATTGGGCTCTATTGCCCTGATTTTACACATTGCTCAGGTTGGGTACGGGTTGTCGAGTGTTAGCAATAAACCTGGATTGCATGTTGTCCACTGATGTCTTCATTTGCTGCATAAGCTGAGCATGGACCCTTGCATCTCTACCATATGCCGATTTAAATCAGCCTGCCCTATAGATTGTTGGGCATTCCAAGGTGGCTGAGTAACCGAGCTCGGGAGCAACTGGGTGTATACTTGACCCTAACCCATAGGTCTTTGAGATGCATAGTTGCTAGGGCGTGTTCGGGTCTGTTGTTCTTGACTTTTCCTGGAGAAGTTAGGGTGGTTCCTCCAACCTGAGTTATAAGTGTTGGAATACAGGTTGGACCTAGCATTCTCCTGCACTGCATACGCATCCTCATAGGGCGAGGATGGAGAGAAGGAAGGATCAGAAAAATTGGGATCAAAGGCCCTAATTTGGAACCCATAAGGTTCCGAGAAATCATGGCTCATAGGTTGAGTCAATTCAAGTTGGTTCATGAACTCCCGCCCCATGGGAGCTCATGAGGAATGAAATCCTGAATTCTGGGATTGAGTGGGTGTAGATGTATTTCCCAAATTCCCAGGCATCCATTCTTCCATTCTTTTAGCAACCAAGTCCATCTTATCAAGCTTATTACAAATCAATTCCATGTCAAATGAATGAGAATCCCGGATCTCATTAACATTTGACTTGGGTTGTTGGGACCGATTGAATGAATCCACGTAAGCGTGATTAATTGAGTTCTCGCTCATTTCCTCAAATAGGTCATATGCGCTATTTGCATCCTTGTTGAGCAAATTACCTCCGTAGGAGGTGTCCATGTGATCACGAAGTTATTCAACCAACCCAAGATAGAAAATCTGCATGAGTTTCCATTTCGGCACCTCATGGTGTCGACAATTCCTCAAAACTTCCTGGAATTGCTCCCAAACACCATGAAACGGTTCCCCCGACTGCTGGACGAAAGTGGTAATCGCCCGTTGCAAGGCATTGGTCCATTCGATTAGGAAGAAATTCTTCAGGAAAGCCGACTTAAGAGTAGCCCATGTTTCTATCGGCCTTCCGATGGTTCGGTACCAATGTGCGGCCTTATCCCTGAGAGAGTGGGGAAAGAGCCTCATGATCATTTGCTCTTCGTTCACATTCCTTGCTCTGGTGGTCTAAATCAAAGTGGTCAGATCCTCCAAGTGCTGGAATGGGTCCTCCAAGCCAAGGCCATGGAAATGCTTAATCAAACTTAAGACTTGGGGCTTGATTTCTATGTCTTCAGCAGGAACCATGATGCTGGGACGTTCCCCATAGTTTGAAGGATCATATAAATCCTTCAAGGGCTAAGCAACCTAACCATGCATTCGTTGGAACCATTGTTGCATCTGCTACAATTCTTCCAACTACCTCTGAATCAGCTCCTACTGGTTCGGGGGCGTGGGAGGTGGCTATTGATCAACCATGGGATCTGCTTGGCTATAGCTCAACCTCCGCCTCTGGGAATGGTCTAAAGGTCCTTCCAATCTAGGGTTCAATGACCTCCTTCCTAGCATACATCGGAAGGAAGTCAGAAGGATGGGGAAGAGAAGGGACCCTGCAGCACAAAAAATACAAGCCTATCCTTAGGTTGGGTAACCTAAAGGTCTACAGACTCTCAGAATCTGTCTTAAGATTATAGATGATTTACTCTACTTATATCCAGTCAATCCAACTAGTTAGGAGGGACTGGGGAGAAGGTTCTTCCTTTGGCTTGTGCCTCTAGTTCCTAGTGTAACCCCAACCATGATCGTTTGACATTACTCACCTAGCTACACATCAAATTGACTAGTTTAAGCAAGTTAATCATGAACAATCTCAATTTGGGCCCTGAAGAGTGAATCAGTCCTTATGGCCAACGTCTAATCAATTTTAGTTAGGCTTAGGATATTTAGTGCTTCCAGAATGTGATGGGCCCTTAATGGGTTGTGCCTGTAATGATTTGTTTAAGAATGTGTGTTTGTGCACAACCAAAATGATTTCAAGCAAGATTATTGAGGATGAGGTGAATTTTAGAGTTTGAATCTTGCTTAGTAGCTTTTAGGATTCAAATATTAAGTATATTCAACCAAATTTCCAGGAGGCAAACCAAGTTTGAAATCACAAGTTCAAGTATTTTCCTTTACAAATCAAGAAAAATATGGAGTGCCTGTCTTGACCTAATTATTGACTCTTATGAGGCAGCTACAAAATGACTTCCTTTTAGATTAGATGGTGCGGCCCAAACAATTCAATCAACTGGCCCAAATGCACCACCAATTAGGGCACACAAAGAGGTAATTAACCTAGTATGATTTCTACTCCTTTATGTGTTGAATTAGTGTACCGGTTCCGCAAGTCAGAATCTCAGTTGAGTAGATAAAAATCAAGTTAGGTTATATGCCACAAATGTGGGTGTATGTAGTGTGTGTGTTGATTTGTCCCACAAGAAGTATCTTTTTATTTTTTTTATACTTTACGAGGGTGAGATGAGTAGAGGTGACAAACAAGACAAACAAATTCTATCTTAGGGTTTATACATACACCTAAGTAGATTAGGTCTTGGTTATTGATTTGGCGAAATGAAACTAGTGGGGGGGGAATGTGGGGGACACTTACAAATTACTTTACCCGCACTTTACTCTGGTCTACCGCACTTGGATCTCCTTGCTAGGGTACCTTCAAGATAGTAAATCAGAGACAAACGAGGTTAATAATAAGTAAATGCAAAGAAACGTAGAAAACAAGAAAGTAAATTCGATTACCTCTGCGACAACGATGCCAAAATGATGAGTTGTGTTTCACGAGGTTGAAATCGAGATTTGGAGAACCCACCATCGTAGCTCACAAAACGTGTCTATCAAATACAATTTATAACTGAAACTCCAAGGGAGTCCCAGGTCGAACACAGGGAGGCGACATTTACTTTGTTTCAAAACTGTGCTTCATTTTGTCCCTTTTTGGTATTTTGAGGTTTTGTTATTTTTGTGTTTCTGAAATAAAAAGACAAGCAAGATAAGTTCACAAAATGACATGGAACAAATATGATATATCACTCCAATGTTTATTACAATAATCTACGAGAGCATAAAAGAGATAGGGGTGAGAAGAAATCTCCTAAATCGGCTGTTCGATGAGACGACGGTGCCTGGCGGAACCTTAGAAGAAGGTGATATGCGAGATGACGGAGGGAGATGCAGGAAGATGCCAGGTAGAGGAATGCTTCACCGAGGCTTTAGAATTGAGGTGAGGAGATGGAGGCGATCTTCTACCGGGATGAAGGTAGGACAGCTCCAAGGCAACCTATGAAGATGATGGGATTAAGGATGAATATTTGGTGGGAAATAGGAATATTACACTAGTAAGAGGCCTTTGGGGCTTGAGAGTAAGCTCTAATGGAGCTTTGGTAGGCTACTGGAGCTTAGGAGTAGGTAAGAGTAGAGTAGGTAGAAATGAAGAGGAATGGGGGGTGTAGGGGTGTTTATATAGTGGTGGAATGGATGTGGTCAGTCTTTAGCAACATTTAAGGCATTACTAAAGACCCACCAGAGGTGTTTCTATAGCATTTACGTGCCTTGCCTAGCGCTTGGAAGCATGGCTGCAGCTGGCGTAGGGCGCGGCGATCATCAGTCGTTGGATCGGGTGTGGATGGCTGAGATCGCGAGGAGGAAATGTGCGCTCGCCCACATTTGAATTCCGCACCATTGGCGCATGTGTTGGCAGCAATCGAATCATTAATCGCATGGCTGAGATTCGCCCACAGATCACTCCTCATTTATTTGAATCGTTCATCTCACGCGATTTTGAGGATCGGACGGCAGATGAGGCACCCGGTTGTCTTAACTACACACTCCTGATGGCGTGCGTGCGATCTAGCATGTGTCCTCGCGTTAGTGGGTGGTGTCAGATCGCATGTGAAGAATCTCAACAGCTCGATCAAGATCGAGCGACCCTATTTCAGCCGGCGTTGTAGCAGGCACGGTGGATTGCGACTCAAACTCGTGCCTCTCATTTGAGGAGCGGGCGCTTCACCGTTTGGCCAGAGTGCCACTTTGTCTAGTGGAGAGCGGTGCGGTCGTGTGCCTTGACCGTTGGATGAAGATCCAAAGGTCGAGGCGAATCCTTCCTTGAGCTACTTGAGGCTGGGCCATGTAAAGCGCCCTTCAGCCGTGGGAGCACATGTCTCACCCGTTGGATTGAGATCCAACAGCTAGGATCTCTTCTTGTGACGAGGCTAGGGATGAGATGGCTCAAGTGGGGCGGCCTGGATGGAGCCACGTGGCACCATATGGGCCGTCCATCTTCTTCTTCTTGTAGAGGGTGCTATGGAGCTCTAATCGGGGTGATTTTTGCGTTGACAGACTGCGATCGTTGCTCCGGATTCACCCGTACGATCAGATTCTTCATCCGAAGCCAATAAAGATGTTGTACTACCTCCTGCCCATATAAAATGGAAGAATTAATGTACATAATAGACAACTATCCTAAATGCAGTATTTATAACATGATATGCAATGTTAAGCCTAAAATTATCATAAATAAGCATTTTATCATGAATTCTTGAGTGTTTATCAGTGTGTGTGTATGCGTGACCATGTGTGTGTGTCTAAGTGGTCTAGTGGTCTATGGTAGGTCCCAAGGGTTTGGGGTTAGGTTAGGTCATAGAATTATGGTTAGAAACCCTAATTACTAAGGTAGATGTGCAATTAAACTTGTAATAAGTTTAATTGAAAGAGTGCAAACCTAATTGAGAGAGAGAATACTCAATTAAGTTGGGCTTAGGTCAATTGGACTCTCACTGAGTCCAATTGGACTTGTGTAGGTTGAGATCAGAGCTCAATTGGACTCTATGAGTCCAATTGACTAGGCAATTGTAATTGACTATAATCCGAGTCAATTGGTCTTAGTGAGAACCTAATTAGGTTCTTAAGAGGGTCTAGGGTAGTGCACTAGGCTTAGGGTACCTTAATTTAGGTTTCCTAGGGTTTGGAATTGGGTCTAGGGACCTAGGAAATCAAGATCCGAGCTTGATTTCCAAAACAAGGTCTGGAGAGGGGTATCAGACGTCTAATTAGAGTGTCAAACAACTTATACTCAAAAATTAGAAGTCCAAACTCTTGTCTGGATGTCCAATCAAAGTCAAGGAGGAATCAAGGTTCTGGCTTGGGATTTTGCATAAATTAGACGTCTGACAACTTGTTTAGATGTCCAATAACACTACAGACTTGGGTTCTAGGTCTGCGGGTTGTGCCTAAGGGTTCTGGACATCCAATAAGTTATTTGGATGTCCAGATAAGGGCTAAAACTAGGGTTTTGAGGTATCCTAGGCTAAGGTGACCTAATCTAAGGGTGGCTAAGGTTTAGGATGGTCTTTAGGGCTATCCTAAGGCTAGGATTGGTCCTAAGTTCTTCATAATTTAAACTCTATATTAAATTCTACTAAGTAAAGTAGCATACCTCAACCCTACATTACTTTTCTACTTTATTCCTAAGTCTTCTGCTCCAGCTCTGCTGCAGTACCAGGTTCTCTTTATTCTTCAGATGCAACTTCAGATCCAGCTTCAAATCTAGCTTCAGATCTTCTTATTACCTACAAACCATATAATACACTTAATCAGCACATTATAACATTATTCTATGCATAGCTAAAATAAAGAAGTAACGATGCAAAGTATGCTTATGAATGCATGAATTACACTAAGTTAAGCTATGTTCTAACTTAATTTAGGTCATTTAAGACCTATGATTGCTGTGCTATCATGTATTCCCCTTTGTAAATGGTTTTTGGGGTGCGTATTCCCCTGATTTCATGATTAGTGAGGTGTGTATTCCCCAGTGAAGTTTTGGAGATAGTGATTGTGGACTACAGATTGTGTATTCCCCATGTTTTTGGTATTTAATCCAGGATTTCAGATCTGCAGTTCGGATTTGTTTCTATGTGTCTAGAGCTACCATGGCTGCATCCGAGGCTTTTGAGGTGTCTTCAGGACAAAGTACGAAAAGCAGAGTGTACAAGAGCCCCTTCTTTGCTCCGATTACTAAGTTGGATGAGACCAATTACCCCCGTTGGTCTCAAACCATCCTTGTCACTATGGAAGGTCATGAGAAGAAACATGTGTTTATGGAAGAACCATTGGAGCAAAAAATAGGAAAATATGCAATGTGGAATTGGGATGATGCTATGGTGAGAGACTAGATCCTGAATAGTGTTATTCCCTGGATTGGTGATGAAGTTATATAGTACACTTCTGCCAAAGAGATGTGGGATGCCTTGAAGACTGCCTATTCACATGAGTTGAATTCAACTCAAGTGTTCTAGATCCACTATGATTTATGCCATCTCAAGCAGGAGGAGATGAGTCCTTCATAGTACTACTCCACTATGAAGGGGCTATTGGAGAAGTATAATGCGTGTAGGTCATGTGTACTTCCTCTACATGTAGGGATCACAGGAAGGAGTTTGCAGCCCACATGTTTCCTGCAGGGTTGAGTGATCACTATCTGTGGCTTGTTCTCAGATTCTGACTCTCTCCAAGCTTCCTCCTATTGAGGAAATTTACAGGAGGCTGAGTAGGATGCAGATTCAGCCTACTCATGTTGTGGTTATTACCATCGCACCTTCGGCTCATGTAGCTGTTAGCACTCGTGGTGGTTGAGGTGGCTTCTTTCATGGCAAGGGCAGGGGGCGATCTGATGGTGGTCATGGCAAGCCTACCTGCACTTACTGTGGTAGACTTGGCCATGTTGAGGCCAAGTGTTGGAATAAATTTGGCATCCCTACTGTTGCCAACCAAGCTTCTATTACAGCATCTCTAGGTGTGATCACTAAGGCAGTATCACTTGTAGAAGCTGACTATGATGTAGTTGTGCAGTGGCTAGTATAGTTAACACATGAGCAGCCTCAATCCTCCAGCACTACAGCCTATGCTTCTGCTTCAGGTACGGTGGGTCATGGTTAATTGATTCAGGTGCATATGATCATTTAACGAGAAATTCCCAGTGCTTTGAGGAATTGCAGAAGACACCATAGGATCATTCAGTACAGCTGGCAGATGATAGACATGCTTCCATCTATGGTAAGGGAGGGGTATCTGTTACACCCTCCATACATCTTGCTGATGTAAATTATGTGCCTGACATGACAATGCAACTTCTATCTATTAGTTCTATTACTAAGTAGTTGAATTGTCATGCTAGTTTTGATGTTGTTGGATGCACATTTCAGGATCACATGTGACAAGAGGTTGTTTCTCGCACGTGTTTTGAAAATAGAGATTTCATCGTAGTATAGTCGCGCTAAACGCTCATCAAAAATGATTTGTAAAGATAACGAGACTTGAGTCCCAGTCGTTCGTCTCTGGGAGGCATTTATGTAAATTTGAAATCGATCTCTTTCGCTCTACTTGCTTAAAATCGCATGTCAGTTTATGGTTATTACATATTTATGCACGACATGCTTAGTTGCCAGAATATCAAAAATTAAAAGTAGGCAACTTTAATCACACATAATATATTGCAATAAGCTCATGGTGATTCTCAACACATAGATATATATATATATAGAAAAAGATCTTTCATTAATTCATCATGGTGTTTGTAACATGAAACTTGTGGAAAGCTTATAGAGGAAAGCTTGAAAACGTAAATCTAGCTAACAGAAAATGATCGCATACATGAATCTAAAGGGGGATTATGCATGCATCATTGGGGGAGAATATAGAGCTACACTACTAAGCAGTAATAAAAGCATGTAAACTATGAAGAACTAAGCTACTAATCTAGCAAAAATAAGGGCATTCGGAGGTGGGCTCCGATGGCCTTTGAGTTGGTTGAGAGGAGAGGCGGCCAATGGTGCTTAGGCCGGCCCTTGGAGAGAGGTTGAGAGGTGATCCAGCACCTTGGCGTGGAGATGGTGGTGGCCATGGTGATGTTACTCGTGGAGATGGAGTAGAGGTGGTTGTAGCTAAACTAAATGGAAGCCAAGTGTGAATGGGTGCAAATGGCCACCCCTTAGGTCATTTTATAGACCTAAGGGAAGCTCTCTAGAGAATTATGGAATTCTCTAGAGAGGCCTATGGTGGGAGCTCATGGGAGAGTGAGAGAGAGAGGGTGGATGGTGGTTTTTAGATTCACCAAATGTGGATCTAAAAATTGAATGGCTCTTGGTTGCTAATTTTAGCAACCAAGGCAACAACACGTGGTAGAGAGTTCTAGAGAACTCTAGGCTAGGTATTTTCCTATGGATGGTGTGTGTGGGTGTGTGTGGGTGTGTGTGGGTCGAAACTTAGGTGGCTAGGTTGATTAGGTTAGGTTCTAGTGGGTTTAGGTCAAGGTAGGTCTCAAATTAGGGTTGTAAACCCTAATTCATTAAGGTAAAGTGAAATTAAACTTAATACAAGTTTAATTGGGTGTGTGGAAACTTAATTGAGAGTAAAATAACTCAATTAAGTCAGGTCTAGGTCAATTGGACTGTCACTGAGTCCAATTGGATAGTGTGCGTTGAGATCAGGGCTCAATTGGACTCAATGAGTCCAATTGAATAGGCTGATGGAATTGACTAAGATCCAAGTCAATTAGGTTTACTGAGGACCTAATTAGGTCCTTAGGAGGTCTAGAGGTGATGTACTAGAGTTAGGGCACCTTAATTTAGGTTCCTATGGGGTTAGAATTGGGTTTAGGGGGCTAGAGATCCAAGATCAAGGCTTGATTCCAAAACAGGAACTGGAGGACAATATCAAACATCTAATAATAGTGTCAAACGTCTTATAATGAAAAATTAGAAGTCCAGACTTATTTTTTGGACATCCAATCAAAGTTAGGAGGGATTCTAGGTTCTATCTTGGGTATTCTGCAGAAATTGGACGTCTAACCAAGTGTCTAGACGTCCAATAACACTGCAGAAGTGGGTTTAGGGTGTGTGGGAATTGGCTAAGAGTTCTGGACGTCCTATAACTCATCTGGACGTCCAAATAGAGGTTGGAATTAGGGTTTTAAGGTTTCCTAGGGTGTGGTGACCTAATCTAAGGGTGGCTAAGGCTTGGGGAAGCTTCTAGGCTATCCTAGGGCTAGAATGGTCCTAAGTTCTTCATATTTTACTGCTTTATTCCTACTTAAATAGAATAGCATACCTCAACCCCTTACATTATTGTCTACTACATCTTATTCTAGGTCTTCTACTCCAACTTTGCTACAACACCAGTTATCCTTTATTCTTCTGATCTAGCTTTTGATCCAGCTTCAGATCTACCTTCTGATTAGCTTATTACCTGCAATTTACATAATACACCTAATCAGTACATTATAGCATTATTTTATGCATAGCTAAAAGAAAGCAGTAAAGATGCAAGTAATGCTTTTGCATGCATGAATTATCCTAACTTATACTAAGTCCTAGCCTAATTCTGGACAATTAAGACCTATGATTGCTGCGCAATCAACATGACAAGGAGGATGATTGGTGGTGGCCATGAGGAGGGGATGTGTATCAGCTGGTTCAGAGTCCAGTTCCTACGGCTTGCCAAACGACTACTACAGGGAGTGCTGCAGTGGCATAGACGATTAGGTCACCCATCACTGGACAAGCTATGTCATATCATCCCTTGCTTGTCTCCTACCATGAAGATTCAATGTGATGCTTGTCAGCTAGGAAGGCATCATCATGCTAGCTTTCTAGCATCTATCTAGTCTACTAGTTTTGCTTGTTTTGACTTACTGCACTGTGATGTCTGGGATCGTAGTCATGTGGCAGATCGCCAGAGTTTTAGATATTATCTGTTATTTGTTGATGATTTTTCATGCTTATCATGGACCTTTCAGATGAGAAATAAATCTGAAGTTGGTTCTTTGATTCAACAATTTGTGATATTTGTGAAAAATCAATTTGATATGTGCATTAAGAAAATCAAAATAGATAATGCACTAGAATTTTATACAAAGAAACTGGCTGATTTTTGTGGATCACTTGGGATTGTGCATCAAACATCTTGTCCTCACACATCGCAGTAGAATGGGATTGCTAAGAGGAAGCACCGCCATATTCTGGATATAGCGAGGGCATTACTTATCCAAAATAGTATTCCACATAGTTACTAGGGAGATGCGATCCTTACTGCTTGTAATCTTATTAACAGGCTTCCTTCCTCTGTACTACATGAGTAGATCCCATGAAGTATCTTATATCCTGATGTTGACTTGTTTCTTGTGCCACCAAAGACTTTTGGTTGTGTGGCCTTTGTACACCTCCTTGGACCTGGTCGTGATAAATTGGCACCAGGGGTGGTTAAGTATGTGTTTCTGGTATACTCACGCACACAGAAGGGATATAGGTGTTTTGATCCCATACACCAGAGGAACTATGTGAGTGCGAATGTGACTTTTCATGAGTCTATCCCGTATTTCTCCACCTCAGGTCATCAGTTGAAAGAGGTGGAGGTGGCTACTCCTGTGCTTGTACCTCCTATAGCCTTGAAGGACTTTTCTCAAAGTAGTAGTGTATATACTACATATCAAATTGTGGGCACCTTCAGACCTGTACCACCTAATGAGAAGACATTTAAGGGTGCTACAAATTAGCTGCCAGTCACTAACAAAGAGAAGACACACCCTCCATCTTTAGTTCCTACTGAGCCACCATCGTCCTCCTCCACTCAGGTATGTGTTGAGGGTACTGAAAATTCTTCTGCTGATATGTCTTCAGGGTCTCTGTCTATTTCCACAAATGAGGATATTCCCATTGCTATCTGGAAGGCTCCGCGATCTTATGCATAGTATCATGTTGCTGGCAATGTTGTTTCTACGGGCTCTCTTGGATCCGAGTTCCATGCATTCACAGCTTCAGTCTCTAGTACTAAGATCCCTACCTCCTACCAACAGGCTCTCCTACATCCACAATGGAAGGCAACTATGGAAGAGGAGATGTCTACGCTTACTGATAGAGGCACTTGGAAGCTGTCTACCCTACCTTATGGCGCTCACTTGGTTGGGGCTAGATGGGTCTTTGCCCTGAAATACAACCCTGATGGGTCTATTTCTCGGTATAAGGCTAGCCTTGTGGCCAAAGGATTCACCCTGACCTATGGGGTGGATTTCTTTCACACTTTCTCTCCAGTGGCACAGCTCTCCACTATCCTCATTCATATCTCTATTGCAGCTCATTATGGATGGCATTTACACTAACTGGATGTCAAAAATGCATTTCTATATGGAGACTTAGAGGAGGACATCTACATGCAATAGCCACCTATCTTTGCGATTCAGGGGGAGTATGTGTGTAGGCTTCGTAAGGTCATTTATGGCATTAAGCAGAGCCCCTAAGCCTGGTTTCAACATCTATCTGAGTCACTATCTGTTCTTAGGATGTAGAGATCTTCTTCTGATCCTTTCTTGTTTGTCAGGAAGACTAGTACTAGTACTGTGGCTTTATTGGTATATGTTGATGACCTTATCCTTATAGGTGATGATGCAAATGACATTACTCAGGTGAAGGATTATTTAGCTCGCTAGTTCATCATGAAGAACCTTGGGAAGCTAAGATATTTCTAGGAATTGAGATTGCCATGAGCAAGCATGTCATAGTGATGTCTTAGAGGAAGTATGCACTTGACATTCTTCAGGAGATAGGAATGTTGGGATTCAAGAAAGCCAACATTCCTATGGATCCTAAAGTTCATCTATTTGAGGACATAGTAAAGCTAAAGGACAAGAAGGTCTATCAACAACTGGTTGGGAAGCTATTGTATCTAACCATCACCAAGCCAGACATCAGTCTTGTAGTGGTTAAGCTAAGTTAGTTCTTAGATAAGCCCACTAATGTTCACTGGAAGGCTACTATATAGGTATTGAGGTACATCAAGGGATCTCCAAGGAGAGGCATCCTATTCTAGAAGAAGAAGGCTCCTATGTTTGTAGTTGCTTACTCTGACACTGATTATGCTGGAGATGTTGGAGATAGGCAGTCTACTACTGGTTTTTGTACATTTGTTGCTGGGAACTTAGTGACCTGGAGGAGCAAGAAACAAAGTGTTGTTTCATGCTCTATTGCTGAGTCCAAATACAGGGCTATGGCTCATACTGCAGTTGAGATGAAATGGATCAGATGTCTGCTACAAGATCTTCATGTTGATATTCAGGAGCCTATAGAGATGCATTGTGGCAATCGGGTTGCAACATACATTGCTAACAATCCCATGTTTCATGAGAGGATGAAACATGTTGAAGTGGAATATCACTATGCCAAGAGCCTGATTCAGTAGGGTCTACTTCGTACTACATGTCTTGCTTCCACCGTCCAAACTGCTGATGTGTTTACCAAGCCACTACCTCGCTCCCAGTTTGAGAAGTGTAGAAACAAGCTAAGCATGATGGATATATATGCCCCAACTTGAGAGGGAGTGTTGAGTTACGCTTCTTGTCAAGGGGCTATTTGTTATTTTATTTTCCCTTGTTGGATTTATCTTGTTATTTTTCCCTCACCTCTCTCTATATAAAGAGGTGTAGGGATGGCTCGGTAATAATAAGAATGAATCTTTTCTTCAACTATATATATAATTAACTTAATGTAATTAATGTAATTAATATCCCAATGTATTAAATTAATGATTATGTAATTTATTTGTAAATTAAAGCACTAATTAATCACTAATTGAATCCCTAATCATCCTAATAAAACATAACACACAAGCACACAGCAACAGAAGCACTACCTTAATAAGGCGCTATAGATAGCACCACTGACAGAGCGATTTTCACTTTGAATAATTAATATTAAGATAATAAATCCTTGCAGCACAAAAGGTGGTGGAAAATCTCTCAATCAAAGATTAAACAGATATAAATTTAAACCACAATAACGGATGTCCTATCCACAGGGAGGAATAGACCAATAAATTCATGATAAATTTACCTCTTATTTACTTAAAAGTAATTTCATTCATTCATCCTAATCCCAAAGAAAAAACACTAATAGATGAATCAAATAACCAATCTCTAATTTCTAAAAAGAGATGGACCAATCACACAAATTCTCCTTTACTAGAATACTCCTATAAAATCAATCAACCCCAAATATTCAATGGCATCCAATGTAAAGCATAATATCACCATTTAATGTAAAGCTAATAGATGGGGGAAGATAATCATGCAATTTGATAAGCCAATTAATTGGAGTAGACTAAAGGGGCTTGGCTGTAAATTCATTCAATTAATAAAATAATAAATCAAAAATCAAGTTTTGGCAATGGCAGCACATCTAATATCTAATTGAAGGGAAAACAAAGCTTTCACTCTCTCTCCTCCTCGCGTGAGACATGGAGCACCGACGATGGAGCTGCTATGGGGGAAGGTTGACCGACGCGTAGGGATCACAATGACGGTGATAGAATTGCGAGAGGTGGCCGAAGGTGGCCGGCGGGCGGAGGAGGGTCGCCGGCCTGTTGGAGGAGAAGGCGACAGCCGTGCGTCTAGCTGCACTCGGGTGCACGCCTACAGGGCGCTAGTGGCGAGGGCGAGCGCCTACGGGAGGGGGCGCGCCTCCTTGCTGGGAGCGCTGGTGAAGAAAGGGTGCGTGCCTGCAGGTTGCTTGGTGAGGGCACGGGCGGAGGTGATGGCGCTGCAGAGGTTTCCTGCGCAGGTGCGTGAGCGGGCTAGAAGGGGGAAGCGCCTGCGGGCACGGGTGGGGCGATGCTAGCGCCTGCAGGGCCGGCTGGAGATGGGAGAGCGGGCGCCTGCAGGCTGCTTTGTGAGGGCACGGTAGGGGCACGCAAGGTATGAACGCTGGAAGGTGCAAGCGTCTGCGGGCGCGGGTGGGGCGGTGCTAGCACCTGTAGGGCTGACTGGAGATGGGCGATCGAGCGCCTGCAGGCTGCTTAGTAAGGGCATGGTAGGGGAGCGCAAGGTGTGAGAACTGGAAGGTGCAAGCGTTTGCGGGCGTGGGTGGGGAGGAGCGGGCACCTGAATGGCGGTTGGAGTAGGCTAGAAGGTGATGGTGCTGTGCGGGTGAGGTGATGGCACTGTGCAGGTGCGCACGGTGGAGGCACTCTAGGGAGGCACTGTGTAGGTATGGCCTGGCAGGTGGGGCACTGGCGCTGGAGTGGCGCTAGCTGGAGGTGCTGGAGGCGAGCCTGCAGATGCTGGAGGAGGGGAAACACCTGCAGTGGTAGCGTGCTGCAGACGGGAGCCTGCAGGCTGCTTGGTGCGGGCGTGGGTGGGGCGATGCGCTCTGCAGCGGAGAGCACTGGAGGAGGGGGGAGCTAGCAGTGGAGACTGTGGCTGGCGTGAAGGTGATGGCGCTGTAGAGGGGGGAAGCTCTGTGGTGGAGAACATAGTGCACAGTGCACGCGGTGGTTGCACCGTTCCTGGATGATGAATCCTCCTCTCCTTTCTCCGCCTCCTCTTTTACTCCTCTCTTCCCGCGTGCGTCAGTTATGGGATTTTCAAGTCCCTTAGATTTTTTGATCTGCGGCTGTTGAGGGTGCCCGGAGGATGGGGAAAAGAAATGCCGCCGGTTGTTTGAAAGGGTAATTTACCTTCCCCTCCTTATTCTTTTGCCAAATATTCTTCCTGCACATAAAAAGAGCATAAAATCATTACATATTAAGTTATAGAATACCATAAAATAGATGTAAGCTTAAATCATGATGCATGCAAACATTCCATAACTTAATGTAGTTATTAACAAACCTAAAAGGTACGATTAAAGTTACTTAGGCGTAATATTAGTCCATTAAAATGGACTCATCAAATACCCCCATGCCTAAGATTTGCTAATCCATGGCAAAAATGAAAAATAATAGAAGTAATCAGAAGATTTCTTCTTTTCTCATTTCAAAACTTTAGAGATCTAGACAAATGTGAAGTGATGATAGCCTAAGTAACATATCCAAGTGAAAAAAACCAATTCGCAGTGGGAGTTTGTACTTCACCCTTGGTAAATATTTTTATCAGGATAGGCAACTACTTCCCTCGGGGATAAAGCAGACGATAATCTGTAATTTGACCCCGGCATTTGGCTTAGGTAGGAGATATCGAGTTGAATAGATTTGTAATTGATGGCACACACTCATCTGGTGCTACATGTAGTCTAGTACTACAGACTCTAGATTTCTAGACTATTAGACAAGTCAACTCAGAGGGGCTAAACAACTGTGCTCTCTTGATGTTCCTGGGTGCACACTCTTTTCTTTCTTTTCTTTCTGAAATCACAAATCTCGCCAGATTTAGTAACTGTACTCACTGTTTGGTGGCCTCACATGGCATCCACACTTCAATTAAAGTCCTAATAATTCTACAACTAAGTTAGAGTCCTCAACCAATATTCGGGCAATCAGAAATACTAAAAGGTAGATATGGGTCATATTTGGTGGAACGCGAAAGGTGTTCTGTTGCCTCAGAAATAATATTACATTATAAACTTGGACTCTCTTTCTTCTTCTTCTTTTTTTTATAATATAACTATTTCTTCTTTTTCTTCTTCTTTTCTCTCTTCTTTTTTTTTATTATTATTATTCCTTCTTGTTTTTGTTTCTTTTTCAATCAACACAACACGATACTGACTTTTATTTACAAGGCATTATTAGGGATGATGATGGTCAAGAGGAAGTTGTGTGGCTTATTTGGTGGAAGTGCCTATTCTCGGCACCGGGAAGGAATGGATAGGACAGGTGTATTTCTGACCTTTGACACTATTACCCTCCTTCAGCCGAGGACTCTATGAAGGACGGTCATAACCATCCACAATAGTCATAGCTTTATTAAGACTCCATCTCTATGTATCTGCCTTATTTGGTGACTCTCAGGAATTCACACAACGTAAGCTCACAGGATAAGAGAGCAAAAACTACGCCTAACTTTGAAGTATCATCATCTAATTATCCAAAACTTAAGAGTCCTTGCAATAGACTTAGCGCACCAGTAATCTCTCTACTTTCTTCTCACAAATATGAGGTGGATCTACTAGAAGATAGTATGCCTGACTCCCTATGAACTGTCCAAGGGTTTAGTAGACTACAAATGCTTATTGGTTTTCTTCAAGGATCCATTACCAAGTCTATGTGCACGTGAAATAAATGTACTGGATTCTAAACTTAAGAAATAATTTAGGAAGAAAAACCTCCCATGACAAAGGTATTTTGCTAGGGACTAACCCATTCAGCTCAAGAAAAGAGATTTTTTTTTTTAATATTTTATATATATATATATATGCTAACCTAAATGCATGAATGCACCCCCCATGCCTAAATCCTACAATGTCCTCATTATAAAATTAAAGCAGGGGGAGAAAGGAAAGAAATCACCTGATGACGATGTTATTCAAACCGCTGGGTTGCCTCCCAACAAGCGTTGCATTTTCTGTCAGCAGCCAGACTTAGAAGGAACCTGTAAGTCTGGTTCCAAACAGAGAAGGTTAGGCCCTAAAAATATGCATAATAGTGCGGGCCTAAAAAATAGGTAGCCACGGATGTTGGCGAGCTGATGATGCAACGTAATACCAAATGCTCGCCAGAAGATATGAAAGTGAAGAACCTCGTTGGCTACCTTGGGAGGTCTAGGAATAATAAACGGAATATGAAAAGGGACCTCCCGAAACATAACAAGTGGAGGATAACAAGGATCCTCCAGAGCAGGATGGGTTTTAAAAGATATACACATTATTAGTTCAAACCCTTGAATGGCGAGAGTAAAAGTACAAGCATCAATCCACACTTGTCATTCTACCCAAGGATGTACTGGCCTGATATGTTCTCTAGAAAGAATGTACATGAGCAGAGATCTGAGCCAAGGATCCATTAGGGAATAAAGGTTGTTGCTAGTGTTGGAAGGTAATGGTTAAGTCCAATGAAGGTTTAGTCGGTGTCAGGTCCAATTCCAACAATGATTCAGATTGTGTATACTCCCTAACAGTTGTAGACAACTTCACATTACCCTGCCTAGCATTAATGATTGGAGTCATATCTGAACCAAGGGTAGACTCCAAATTACAACTCTTTGATGGCAGGGTCAAAATATCTGAATCATTATCATTAAGCTCATCCTCGAATTCGTTTGGTTTACTCAAATTTTTGTCAGGGTGTATATGTGATTCCTTAATGAAAACAGGAGTTGGATCAGTATCCTTAATTATTCCAAAAGGAGGATCAGTCTTAATATTTTGGAGCAAGCCTATATTATTGAATTCGTCATTCTTCTCGGGGTATAAATCCTCAATTGATGTGTTTTGTCCCCGAGAGTCTCCCATAGAGTTCTCATTATTTTGTTTGTCCTCCTTTAATATCAACTCCTGCTTTAATGGAGGATGACTCTCAAAAGAAAGAAGGAATCTGGATTTTATCATATTATTTCTATCCTCTGGAGGTAAATCCTCAAATAATAAATAATTTCCCTGTGATTCACCCCAGATTTTCAGTCCAGGTTCCTCTATTGGGGCATCCCCATCCTCTGAAATAGACTCTTCATATCGCTGAGACCAAAATTGATCATCCTCTATTCCCTTAGGGTCACCTTTATTTGGTGCATTTAAATCCTCAGGATGCTGAATGGTAGGTGTTGATTCCCTAAGTGGAGGGTCAGGAGTAGGCTCACTAAGGGTAGAATGCAATTCCACCAAATAATCAATAGGGGAAGTGATAGGAACAATATAACCTTGACCCGGGTTGGTAGGGGTAAGGAGAATACTATCTTTGGGGTTAAGGTCCTCAAGAGGTACCATCTTCCCTTGCTTTTGACTCTAATAAAGCTCGGGTGGATAATCACTATGATCGTTGTCCTCTAGTGGCCGTATCTCATTGGGAGAGTCTAAGTGATAGCTACATAAAATTGGATCCCTATTGTCATTGGGTTCCTCAGAATTATTTTCATGATCATAATAGTATGGGTAGGGATCAGGATTATTGGGAAGCGTGTAGCTAAGTTATCTTATTTCTTTATTTAACTGTTGACTATTCCTCAACATCTCTCCCATTGATTCCATTATTTCCTTTTGCTGTTTTTGCATTTCTATCATAAAAGAGGAGAGGCTACTATTATCAGGTTGGGGAGGATAGTCAATGTCAGGTTCTGGTTGCCTAGGGGTATCGGTCCAACCTTGATACGGAAAATCATGAAGGGTGGGAGGGTTGGGTGTTTACATGGAAGTAGGGATTTCAGGGCTAGAAAATCTTGCTCCTAGGCTCTGCTCAAAAGTGGGAGTTATCAAGCCAGTACTCCCAGGATAAGAATAAGAATGATCCCATGAATTGTCAATGTACCCATCAAAGGATGGATACGCTCAAGGCATGGGATCCTGATTAAAAGATGGGAAGTATTGACTCTAATAATCTAAATGATAGGAGTAAGGGTGATCCATTTCTTTAAGCAAAATAGTTTTAACTCTCTTAGGATTCAGAAGAATTCATTTGAAACGCTGGGTTTGAGAGGATTAACAAGTCATATCTCTTCCTCCTGCCTAAATCAATGGGAGTAGAAAAATTCTCAGACTTTAGGCCGATCTCCCTTTCTAATTCCATCTATCTTGTAATCAGTAAGATTTTGGCTAATAGGCTAAGAAATGTTCTACAGGACCTTATCCATCCGATACAAGCTGCCTTCCTACCTAACAGATCACTTCAGGAATCCTTTATCTTGGCTCAGGAAATGGTCAGTGGATGGCATAGAAGAAAATGCAAGGCATTCTTGTGGAAGGTTGATTTCCAGAAGGCGTATGATTCGATCTCTTGGCCATATCTCTGGGAGGTTTTTAGAAGGTGAGGCTTTCCCCCTTTATGGATCCAATGGATGAAAGGTGTGTCACTACCGCTTCCTTCTCTCCACTGATTAATGGGAAGCCTTGTGGAGTATGGATCCAGCCTCAGCGTGGGGTTAGACAAGGATGTCCTCTTGCTCCGTTGATTTTTAACCTTGCGGTGGATGGGCTTGCAAGGTATGCCTGCAAACTGGCAGAGGTGGGCATAATTAAAGGATACTCACTATCTAATAGGAGAACTCTGGCCCCCATTTTACAGTATGCAGATGACACGATTTTCTTTGTTGAAGGATCCAAGCTTGCGGCACATGCTCTGGGGTTATTGGTGAAGATATTTGGGGATATTTCAGGCTTATGTTTGAACAAGGAAAAGTCTGTATTGATCTGTTTTGGCATGAGTGAGCAGGAGCAACTGGAAGTGGAGGGTACACTGGGGTCACCTCGAGCTAAGCTGCCACTGAAGTACTTAGTATTACCACTGAGGGCAGCAAAACTGAAAAAATCTGATTGGAATGTCTTGTTTGATAAGGTTGATGGAAAACTGAAAGGGTGGAGTAGTAAATTTCTGTCTAAGGGTGGTAGATTGATGCTTCTCAATTCGGTCATTACAGCCATACCGGTCTTCTATTTTAGCATATTCAGGGCTCCAAGTGTATCTAGAAGAGATTGGATGCTATGAGGAAGAGATTCTTCTGGAAAGGAGCAGGTCATGAAGGTGGGTTCATGCAGCCCATCAGTTGGAGCAAGATCTGCAAGCCAAAAGAAATTGGTGGTATGGGAATTAAAGCACTCAAAGATTTCAATGAGGCTTTATTGATCAAATGGGCCAACAGGATCTTGGACTGCAAGGAGGGGCTAATGGCTGATTTGGTCAGGGACAGCTATGGGGGATCAAACAGCAATCTGCAAAGGTTGCAGCCAATGAAACCTTCTCCTTTCTGGCGTTCAGTGATCAGTGCAATCAGCAGTTATTGGCATCTACTGCAGCTTAGGCTCGGAGATGGCAGAAATTTCAGCTTGTGGAATGAACGGTAGTTTGATTTGGAGATACTGAAAGAGGCCTACCCGAGAGCTTATGCGGCTGCTGCAGACAAGGAAGCCACAGTCAATAGCTTGTGGTCCGATGCTGAAGACTGCTGAAGAGCTGCAACAATGCAGGGCTGGCACTCGGCTGTAGGAGGAGAGGTAGAATCTACTGGCTGGTCTACAGCAAGTGTAGCTGACAAGGAATGTGACAGATACATACGGATGGCAAGGTATCTTCTCAGTGCAGCACACGTATGAAAAAATTGTTGGATCTAATAATGTGGTGGATTGTGATCCTGTTGACAGAAAGATTTGGCTTTTGAAAATCCCTTTGAAGGTTCAGATATTCCTGTGGCTTTGCAGATGAGAAGGTTTGATAACTAGTGATCTAAGGCACAGAAGGATGGGGACTACCCTGAATGCCTGCCCTCTGTGTGGCTTGTTCTCTGACAAGGCAGCACACATTTTCTCATCATGTTTGGTCGCCGACAAGATCTGGAGGATGGTTTGTTTGGAACCTCTCCCCTCCTGGGACTCTCTATGGCAGAGGTTCATCACTCCTGGCCGGCCATTAGGGGCTATGGAAGCTACTTTGTGGTGTGTGTGGAGGGCGCGTAATGACAAACTCTTTCAGGAGAGACCGATGAGATGTGAGAATATTGTAAAGGAGTGCTGGTCTCTCATACATAGTTGGGAATCTACTTTGTAATACTTTTTTGATAAGAAATATACTGCCCTCCGGATTGCTATCGGTTCATGATAGCAATCCTCACTACTTCAAAAAAAAAAAAAAAGGATTCAGAAGAATTCAGAATACAAGCAGAAACTTCCTAGAGAGTTCTACTGTCAAAGCAAACGCAAATTCAGTGGGATCTTGTTTTTAGTAGATTTTAGGTCTTAGAATTAAATGTTCAGTTGGTGGTCAAACAAGTTTTGCAAAAATTACGCTTCCTAGGCCAACCTTCGCTGGTGCCTATAACCTACTCGCAAGGGATGGAAGTCTCGAATCAAGCCCACACACGAGGAACCGAAGTAACTTGGTGGATAGGCTTGTTGATTTCCGACTAACTTCCCTTGTGGTGCAAAAGAGGAGAGGTAGAAATTTATCTAGTGACATTATGTGTGAGGTGCACAGTGTCTCAAGTGTGCAAACATACGATCGTGTTTTGATTTTTGAAATTTCGCAAACAAGATCCTTTTGCACACAATTTTCAGTCACTGATTTTAAAGTCCAACCTCTAAACAGTCCCAATTTTTAAAGTGACCACTGAATTAATTTGATTCAAGCACTTAGTGGTCTTAGATTTAAGTTCAATGCATATGCATGACAGGTAATTGATGCTCAAGAGAAGATGTACCCTACTCCAGCTTTCTTCATGCAATGTATGCAATGCAGTAAAAATAAACTAGATGCTGCTCATTCAGTCCTAGATGGTCGTCCTATAGATATGCAGCTTCTAGCAGGCAGTTCGAATATTTTTTTTTTAATAATAAACAAACAAACCTAATCTAACTAACTAACCGAAATTCAGTTCAAATAGTTCAAATAATCCTATAATCTAAATAAATGGGAACACGCTCCCGCATACAAGAACGATAAGAAATAAAGTGGTACTAGGAACACGTTCCCAAAAATACCCGACAAGGGTCCAAAAGATAGAAATTAAATTCTAATGTCTATCTAAACTAAATCTAACTAAAATCTACCTACTAAATCAGAAATAGGCTTCTCCGTAAGCCTATGTGCGTGGGATCAAGGCCCACGTGTTCCTGTTGCCATCCTCCAGGTGGCGTCAAGGTTCACCAAAAAGATCATCTTCGCAGTGCGCGTCGTTCAGGGTCAATGTCGTCGCTTTGCTACGCCTGTCGTCGTGTCAGATTCCTCGCACAATAATAAAAATGATCAGATGATTGTGCAACTCAAAATATTCAAAAAAATAATAACGTGAATCTATTGTGTCTGTTGCCTCCCCGGCAACAGCGCCAATTTGACAGAGCGATTTTCACTTTGAATAATTAATATTAAGATAATAAATCCTTGCAGCACAAAAGGTGGTGGAAAATATCTCAATCAAAGATTAAACAGATATGAATTTAAACCACAATAACGGATGTCGTATCCACAGGGAGGAATAGACCAATAAATTCATGATAAATTTACCTCTTGTTTACTTAAAAGTAATTTCATTCATTCATCCTAATCCTAAAGAAAGAACACTAATAGATGAATCAAATAACTAATCTCTAATTTCTGAAAAGAGATGAACTAATCACGCAAATTCTCCTTTACTAGAATACTCCTATAAAATCAATCAACCCCAAATATTCAATGGCATCCAATGTAAAGCATAATATCACCATTTAATGTAAAGCTAATGGAAGGGGGAAGATAATCATGCAATTTGATAAGCCAATTAATTGGAGCAGACTAAAGGGGCTTGGCTGTAAATTCATTCAATTAATAAAATAATAAATCAAAAATCAAGTTTTGGTAATGGCAGCACATGTAATATCTAATTGAAGGGAAAATAGAGCTTTCACTCTCTCTCCTCGCGTGAGAGATGGAGCACCGACGACAGAGCTGCTATGGGGGAAGGTTGACCGATGCATGGGGATCACGATGACGGTGATAGAACGGCGAGAGGTGGCCGGAGGTGGCCGGCGGACAGAGGAGGGCCGCCGGCCTGTTGGAGGAGAAGACGACAGCCATGCGTCTGGCTACGCTTGGGTGCATGCCTGCAGGGCGCTGGTGACGAGGGCGAGTGCCTGCAGGAGGGGGTGCGCCTGCCTGCGAGGAGCGCTGGTGAAGCGAGGGCACGTGCTTGCAGGTTGCTTGGTGAGGGCGTAGGTGGACGTGATGGCGCTGTAGTGGGTTTCCTGCACGGGTGCGTGAGCAGGCTAGAAGGGCGAAGCGCCTGCGAGCATGGGTGGGGCAGTGCTAGTGCCTGCAGGGCCAGTTGGAGATGGGTGAGCGGGCGCCTGCAAGCTGCTTGGTGAGGGCGCGGTAGGGGCGTGCAAGGTGTGAGCGCTGGAAGGTGCAAGCGTCTACGACCGTAGGTGGGGCGGTGCTAGCGCCTGCAGAGCCGGCTTGAGATGGGCGAGCGAGTGCCTGCAGGCTGCTTGGTGAGGGTGCGGTAAGGGTGAGCAAAGTGTGAGCGCTGGAAGGTGCAAGCGTCTGCGAGCGTGGGTGGGGCGGAGCAAGCGCCTGCAGGGCAGTTGGAGTAGGCTGGAAGGTGATGGCGCTGTGCGGGTGCGGTGATGGTGCTGTGCGGGTCCGCACGGTGGAATCACTCCAGGGAGGCATTGTGCGGGTACGTCGTGGTAGGTGGGGCACTGGCACTAGAGCGGCGCTAGCTGGAGGTGCTGGAGGCGAGCCTGCGGGCATTGGAGGAGGGGAAACGCCTGCAGTGGTAGCGTGCTGCAGACGGGAGCCTGCAGGCTACTTGGTGCGGGCGCGGGTGGGGCAGTGCGCTCTACAGTGGAGAGCGCTGGAGGAGGGGGGCGCTTGCGGTGGAGGCTATGGCTGGCGTGAAGGTGATGGCGCTGCAAAGGGGGGAAGCTCTGCGGTGGAGAACTTAGTGCACAATGCACACGATGGTTACAGCGTTCCTGGATGATGAATCCTCCTCTCCTTTCTCCGCCTCCTCTTTAACTCCTCTCTTCCCGCGTGCGTCAGTTAAGGGATTTTCAAATCCCTTTGATATTTTTGACCGACGGCTATTGAGGGTGCCCGGAGGATGGGGAAAAGAAATGCCGCCGGTTGTTTGAAAGGGTAATTTACCCTCCCCTCCTTATTCTTTTGCCAAATATTCTTCCTGCACATAAAAAGAGTATAAAATCATTACATATTAAGTTATAGAATAATATAAAATAGATGTAAACTTAAATCATGATGCATGCAAACATTCTATAACTTAATGTAGTTATTAACAAACCTAAAAGGTATGTTAAAGTTACTTAGGCATAATATTAGTCCATTAAAATGGACTCATCAACCACATCATTTGCTTACAGAGCGCTTTAGTGCTATATTATGTACCGCCCCCATAGGCTATTCGGCCAATTCAAGGGTCGACTCCCCTTATACAACTTAACCTTGAGCATGCGAGAAAGAGAGAGAAAGAGAGGGGAATGTGTGGGCCTACAATGTAGGCCTGTGCTAGGCCTGATTTGGGCCTAAATTATGTGGCATTGCCTCCCCCATAGGGTGAGCCTAGTAGCATCTACTCCGACCCTTGGACGTTGAGACTATGAGAAAAGCCCACCATTCTTTTTGGGCCACATGTGAGTTGAGTGTTTAAGTTAAAAATAAAGTTAAGTGTCTACGTGCGTGAGTTGTGTTGTGTTAGTGTGTTTGTGTTGTTTGTGCATGTATTAGCGTTATGTTTATATGTGTTAGTATATATGTTAAGTGTTAAGTGTATATAAATAAGTGAATGTTAAGTGTTATGCATGTGTGTGTTATATTTATGTAAGTGTTGTAAATAAAATATTATTTTTGCCTTTTTTTCGTATATATGTTTTTAAGGCTCTTGTGTGTGTGTGTGTGTAAGTATTGTTATATGTGTTAGTTAGTATGTACATATATAATATGTGTAAGTATAGGTATGTTGGTACTATACTTTAACTATATTACTTACTAGTTCTTCTCAAAAAAAAACTATATTACTTACTAGTTGTAGATATTAGTTGTGTATATTAGTTAAGTGTTTATGTTGTGTAAGTGTTGGGCGTGTGATATATATGTATATTATATATGTGTATATGTATTGTGTGTATTTCTAGTATTAGGATTAGTGTTAAATTATCATTGATTTTGTCTTGACTTTATTTAGAGTTTCTTTTAAGACAAGATTGGTGTACATAAACCTTCTCTTTTACTTGATTCATTTGTATAAAGCTTAGTTTATATTTGTTTTTGATGCCTTTATAATGTAAATATTCTTGAGGCATTAATGCACTAACATCCATTCTTTTAAAAATAATTAACTTAGATTAGATCATTCTTTGATTATATTGATTTTAATTCATTCATTTGTAAATAAAACTGACATTTTTGGAATAAAAGTTAGATTTTGGATAATAGAGAGTGATGCATATATATCAATAACTGCCTCCCAGTGATCGACTTAGAATAAACTAGTAAAAATTATATATAAATAAAATGACATCCATCTGGATTGCAATACTATACTATTACAATGACTAATTAACCCTAATTAACTAGCGATCCAGATGCAACATCAGGACCCAAGTTGTTTTGGTAGTCCCATTGTTTCTCTTCTCTTGGTCAAGTGTAAAAGAGAAGTCTTGTATGAGGTTGTGCCACCCTCGTTCAAGTGGTGCGTTAGTAGAGTTGACTAGCGTCGACTAATCAGAGAAATCCTAAGCTAAGAGGCTTAGGTAGTGGTTTTTACCCGTAAAGTTTCCACCTAAATCATGTGTCATCTATCTTTGTGGTTTGTTTATATTTAGTTTTAATCTGTGGTGAATGAAATTTTATTCCACTATTACTTTCGATAATACACTATTCACCCCCCGTCTAGTGCATATTGAGTTCCTACAAGCTCCACACGGACTCATATCAATGGCCTAAGAAAAATCCAATACATAGATTAGAGGCCATCACGATGACCTATTGGTTTTTAAGCATCGTCTAAGGTCCTTACACACTAATCAATGTTCTGCAGGGTTCTTGGATAATCAAATCATCTCAGTGAAGCCATACCAAAGACCCTCTAGGTGACATTGAGTTCAGATCTCAAAAGTCTTTTAATCCACCAATGAGGAGTTGAGGGATGTTTGAGAGAGTTTAATGAAGGTTTAGGATCGGATTTAAAGGTTTGAATGCCTGATTTGTTCTTTATTTTCTTCATTGTTTATTGCGAAAGTAGGAAGATCGATTAGGGTTTTCTGATACTTAATGAGTTTTGATTTGATCTTTATGAGTTCCAAATCATTCAAGGAATAATTGTGATGCCTTAGGAGGAGATTTTACTGATTTGAACGCAATTTGGAAATGTGTGGCTTCTAAGCTCAATTCAGTGTTGAACTTAAGCACAAATATTTCAAATTATGTTTTACCGACCTGGGCAAGATTTCAAGATAATTCCTTATGATTAGGCAATGTATTTAAGTGATTATTTCAGTGTTTTAAGTGTTAATTCAAATATGAGCTTGTTTTGATCAGTCAACAACTGATGCTATTCCTTCTAAATAAAGTTTCTGAGTGAATTTTTAATCATGGGATTTAATTGGTTTTGGATGATTTGTAGTTGTGATGGGTTTGCATTACATAGATATAAAAATCAGTTGTTTGAAAAAGTTTTGAAACATATGAGATGAGCTTTAAATCAGATTGAATTCTTTTTATCAACATTAGCTCAGTTAACTGCTCAGATTGAAAGAAGGTTTTGGTCTGGAATTTCAAGTTGTTCCTGATGTGGTCTGAATATTAAATGAGTTTTGTAGGAGAGTCTGATCATATAAATAGCATTCATGTACTGTTGTTTGGCTTTAGTTTGAATTTCAAAGCTTGTAGATTAGTTTAGAAGTCTTTGTCAATAGCTGGGAGTTGAAAGAACACTGTCAAGACTATTGGATGCTTGATCCAAGTAACTCTTTAATTCTCTTTGAGTGTTAATGAGTTTTCCAGTAGAGTTTAATGATAGTATCACGCCTAGAAGGCATTCATGTACTTGCACTATTTGATTTTAATTCGAACTAAAAGCAGTTTAATCACTGTTAAACACCTCTGTTAGCAACTGATTGCACAACAATCGTAGGACTTAAATGACCTGAATTAAGTTTGAACTTAGCACAATTGTAGCATAGTTTATGCATTTGTTGCATACTTTGCATCTTTACTGCTTTGCATACGTATTTCTGCAATAATGTCAATATTTTGTACTGATTAGTGTATTACTTGGTTTGCAGGTAATAAGAAGCTCAAGAGATGACCTAAAGCTGAATCTAAAGCAAGATAGAGGCTAGAGCTACAGCAAAGCTGGAGCAAAAGACATGGAATAAAGCTGCATACAAGCTAAAGGCATAAGGTAGGGAAGAGGTATACTAGATTACTTGTAGGATTTTAATGCATAGATTAAATTATGAAGAACATATGACATCCCTACACTTATCCATAGCCTTAGGATAGCCTGAGACACCTTCCCCTACCTTAGCCACCCTTCCATTAGATCAAATTAGCCTAGAATACCCTAAAACCACTTTCTAGCATAGTTCTCGACGTCCAGACATTAAGTCCAGATATCCAATTTCTGCATAATCACCCGCCAGAGCCTAATTCAAGTACTAACCCAGAATTGGATGTCTAATTCTCTGTCTGGATGTCCAATTTTGACATTTAAGATGTATGATCTTAATATCAAATGTCTAGTACCCTCCTTTTGTTGTTTTTAGAATCAAGCCTATGTCTTGATTCCTAAGGCTTATAAACCCAATCCTACACCCTAGGAAACCTAATTTAAGGTATCCTAAGCCTAGTACACCACCGTAGGAGCCTCTTAAGAACCTAGATAGGTTCTCTCTAAACCCCAATTGACTTGGATCTAGTCAATTGCATAGCACTTGGTCAATTTGACTCATAGAGTCCAATTGAGCTCCAATCTCAACCAACACAAGTCTAATTGGACTCAGTGAGAGTCCAAAAAACTCAAGCCTAATCTAATTGGGAATTCTCTCTCCCAATTGCACACATGTTGACCCAATTAAACTTGATTAAGTTTAATTGGGCCAACCGTTTAGTAATAAGTTACACCTAAAACCTACTTTTAGACACCTTAATATGACTCACCTAGGACCTAATTAGAAGTGGACCAAGTGGTCCACTTGACCACCTATTGGCTTACACACCACCACACACTCACGCACACAGACACACATACACCCACACCCACTCACCAATTCTAGGGAAGAATCTAGAATGGCCACACATGGTCATTCTTAAATCCACAAAAAGTGGATCTAAGAAGGCCCATTTTAGCAAAGTGGACGACCACTCTAGAGAAGTCTAGAGACTTCTCTTGAGAGCCCTTGGCCATCTCCCTTAGCCAATTTAAGGACCCTACTAGATGGCCATGCACCCCATCTTGGACTCCATAAAGTAGACACCACCATCTCCATCTCCATTAGCACACCTCCACGCCACATTGCTCCAAGCTTCTCCATTTCTAGGATCAACCTCTCCCTCCACCTCACAAGAGGCCAGCCTACCCACCATTGGTCGTCCCCCTATTCCCTCATACCACCTAAAGCCCACATAGCCACCAGAGACCACCTTCGGTGCCCCGATTTCCTATAGCATAGTCATTCTTCGTAATTTAATTTTCACATTATTATCTTGCTAAGTAGTATTACTATCTTCAAGAATGCATGCATAATCTTTCCAAGATCCATGCGTGCATATCTTTTCTATTAGCATAGATTTTCGTTTTCCAACGCACAAGCATTCCTCTATAGCCCTTGTAATGACATCACAATTTTGAGGAAATGAAATAAAGTTTCCAGCTTCATATTTCTATTTCGTTGCAATAAAAAAAGATGTCGGTTCCAGAAGATATAAACGATTTAGCGATCGACGCATTCTCCGTTAATAGCCATTGCGATGTAAGGATCGTGCGAACGAGCACTCACGCATTCACCTTCATTATTTATTTGACTCACGCACATGTTTTAAGGGTTAATAACGTGACTAGCGAATCTTACATTCACAAACTTAAATTGGTGTCCAATTTTAAGTGAGCAAAGAAGAGAATAAAAATCAAAAATCAACTTCGTAATCATGCCTCCCTGAGATCAATCGGGACACTCACCGTCTCATTATTAATTTTTTGTTTAAGTCATATTTTACACTATGCCACGACGTTTTCCTAATCAAAACACGATTTCGCGCACTCAACAGCAACCTTACAATCTGAAATCTATCTAACTTGTACTTCATGCTTAGATCCAATGCTAAACCAAGTTTACATATTTAAATTTGATGTCTTTTAATTTATGGAACTCTCTAATGATTGATCCTTCATTTCCAGCATGTTTAAATGATTTCTAAGGCTTGAAATCATTTTTTGATCGTTATTTGGTCTTTTCCTACTTTATTGCTATAATTAGTGTGAAAAATAGAAAAATAGTGTAAACAAAAAAAATAATAGTGTAGTGAGTGAGAGTTTGGTGTCTTGAATAGCATAGGGTGGGACGGTGGAGAGCTTTTGGTCACGGTTTCAGATAAAACCATGACCAAACGTAAGGACTTTTGGTCACAATTTGAAACCCATGATGGAAGACTTTTAATCACGGTTTCACTTAAAAGCAAGACCAAAGCCCCACCATTAGATGGGTTCAAGAGCTTTTGGTCATGGTTTATAACCATGACCAAAGGTCACAAGCAAAGAGCCTTGACCTTTGGTCACGGTTTAGGTTCATAAACCGTGACCAAAGACCTGTACCAAACAAAGAAGACCTTTGGTTACAATTTATGAAATGTCACAATTCATAAATCGTGACTAGTGACTTTGGTCACAGTGTTTAAACCGTGACAAAAGACTTTTGATCACAATGCATAAACCATGATGGAAAACTTTTTTATTAAAAAAATATACCCTTTTTTTATAGTTCATCAAGAAACCTGTACAATCTATCATATACATTCACCACAAAGGCAAACATACTCGTATAATTGTTATAACATGGAAACAATTAAGTCATAACTTGACAAAATTGATCTTTGAGATAATACACCATTTTTTATTGAAATTCAAATTTAAAATACTTGTTACACTCTTGTTAAAAAATTATAAAAAAGAACAATGAAACAAAATACATCAATGTTCATATTAATTAATGAAAACATACATATGCTTCTCTTTCTTCTTCAATGACTTCTTTCTCAAGGGCCTCATGAAAAGGGCTAGTACTTGTCATCATAAATTCCCATTTTCTTCCTTGCAACTCGTTATGCCTCATCTCTATTCCTCTACTCTTCGATCTCAACATTCTTGAGCATTTCCAACCTACAAAACAACAGCTTCACCCTTCAAAACTTTATCAAGCCTATGAAGAATTTTAAGTCCAATCACATCCTCTGCCAAATAATGGCAAAGTAAATGAATACATTGTAATAGAGAAACAAATCATCACAATAGTCGGTAAATGAAATGAACTATAGATAAGCAAAATATTTGATATAATTAGTTATGCATGTTATTCAAAAATCAAGTTCAAGTAGTTTAAATGATTATCAAACTATATATCCAACAGTGGCATACCCTCTACCATGCTATGCAATGGATGCAAGAACATAGAGTAAAGAGATAAGCATCTACTTAAAAAAATTATACAACTTTAGCAGAGCAATAATGCATAACCCTCTCTAAGAGGAGTGGTAATATGTTCTCAACTAGTAAAGATGGCAATGTTATCATGTGGGACTGTCAATCTGGACAGGTGTAGATTCTACTCTTTCTGAACCACTAATTATGATTACAAATGTTGCTCATATTCAAATCTCATTGCATCATTAGTGTGCAGTGCATTGCAGATGCAAATTTAGGAGATGAAGTTGGCTGCTTAGTTGGTGAAGGCCCCTGGGTTGTCGTCAGTATCTACAATGACATTAAGGTACATTTTGTAGTTTTTCTCTATTCTTCTTATTAGATTCTTCCTTGAATTCAAAGCTTCCATGTTGTATTCCCTCAAGTATTATTCTTTTGTGTCACGCTTCCTCCTCAAAAAAACAAATCACTTTTTTGCTAGAACTGTACATGTTTATTCTAACAATAGTAATGGTTTTATATATGCAGGCATGGAACCCACAACTGCAAGTTGAGCAAACCCTCAGATAACCAATGTTCAAGTTTGTTCTTTGGTTGTTGGTCCCAATTATCCCTTTGGTGGGGTTTAGGTAAATTATAGCTATAGCTCTTTTTTAGATGATATCAGTTTCTCTTCATTTCATGCATCCATATGAAAAGCCATGTTATTTTTCAGCCAAGCTAGACTCTATGCTAAGGAGTGAGTTTCATGTTGCAGGATGGTACTATAATAATTTGGAAGATAAGTGCTGATGATAATTCCTTCCACCTTGCTCATCCTCTTACTGGTCATCAAAATGCTATTATATCATTGATGGTTCCCTAGGCAAGCTCTACTTTGGTTCCATGGATAGAACCATCATAGTAAGTTCACAACCTAAACTATTTTGGAAGTTTCTCATTAGTCTTTTCTCCATCATATAGTCTTTAGCAACCTTATCAATTAGATACTACATGTTTGAATATGCACCTTGGTATTATTCATGGGTTCCTTGTAATTCTAGATTTATCTTGAGATTCTAATACCATTACTTCCAATTTATCAACCGTTTGTAACATATTTTCTGTGTTTTACGTTTAGGACATTACTTCCTTGCACTACGTAGACTCTGACAAATTACATCGAAATAGTTACATCTTTACTGTGTTAGGATCAATTTTTGTTGTCATGTTCACTGGATGAAACCATCAAGGTTGGCTTTCTTTTTTCCCTTCATTCTTTGTCATTCACATTGATTGCAAGTATTCACTATCTATTGACAGAAACTACTTTATGTTCTTATCTATTTGTGGTTCACACAAAATTAGTGGTTTGTCAAGCTGAAGTTGAGGGTCAACAGTAGCATGATGATTGCACAGCAATTAGAGGACCTAATCTACCTAAATTAAGTTAGATCCTAGCTTAACTTAGAAATAATGCATGCATGAGCAGCATAGTTTGCATCATAGTTTATTTGTTAGCTTTGTAAATAATAATGTTATTTTATGCTCTAAGTGAGAGGCGATATTAATTGCAGATGATTTGGGGCTGCGAATGATAAATCTAACCGTACAGATCTGATCAGGACAACGATTAAAGAGTCCAACGCTTCCAGAATCATCTTAATCGGACTTCCATAGATCACATTCAGTCCATGGAAGGCCAAGGGGCAAGATAGCATAAATCCAAACCTCAAATGCCAAATCTGATCATACGAATGGATCCAGATCAACAATCGCAGTCCAACAGCGCAAAAATCAACTTAATCGGAGCCCTGTAGCACCAACTACAAAGGTGGGGAGATGGATGATCAGGATGGCACCACGTGCACCATCCTAATGGCCCACCTCCATACCCTTAGCCACCGAAGCACAAAACATGGGTCGTTGGATTGTCACCCAACAGCCACGATTAAGCCACGTCATCAGCCCCTTCTCAACTCATCAAGAAAGAATCAACTTCAACTGATGGATCGTCATCCAACGACTAAGGGCGGTCGCACGAAAAAATGAAATCGCAACACAAATGCACGTGTAGCACAGCGGTCACCTCCATCAAACGCAAAGAGTGGGTGCGAGTTCGAGGCACACGGAGTGCAAATTTGGTGAGGTAGTGCACACAAATGAAATTGGGTCGTCATATGGTGATAGACCGATGTGTGATGAGTTGTGTGGCTAGCAGTGGAGCACCAGATCAGGTGGTGCGACAAACCAGCGAGATGATGTGCCATTGCACGTGTTGTTACACGCGGTGGGGTGAGGTGGTGCGACGTGCATTTTAAGTTGTCTGATCGTAAGATCGGACGGCTGAATTCAAATGCATGCACACACGCGATGAGCGACAAGGCGGTGGATCGAGCGGTGCTAGAGGCACCACATGGCATGTTTTGGTGCGAGCTGCACGATGAAGGCTTGATGGAGGATCTTTTAAGGCGCGATGTGAATCATTGATCTTCTAATCAACAAATTTGATTGACTCAAAGTTGTTGCATGATTTGGGCACCCAAAATACCTACTTTGCCCCTCATTTTAGCTATAAAAAGAACCCTAGAGCCCCCATTTGAGAGGCAATTCCACCTGTACACATCTCCGGCTCCTCTCTCTTTGCAGCATCTCTCTCTAGCCTTCTTCCCAGCACCCTAGATCTAAAGCTCTACAGAGTTTCCTACAAGCATCCATCAAGCAACTTCGCTCTTCATCTATCTCTCTCTATTCTTTCTTTAGTTTATTTGCTTTGATTCATAGTTTATAACTTTCTGCAAGTAGCAATAAAGAGTTTGATTCAATGGATATCTTGTCTCCCTTTATATGCTTTCATTAGATTAGATTAGTTAGTACAAAAGGCTTTAAGAATCTCATTTTTCCTCCCTGTGAATGGCTCAGGACTTACCATCTTGTGATTTATAAATTTATTTTGCTTTGACGCGATTCGCAACTACAACGATAATGTAGAAATCTTTTTACGCGTTTCACGACGAACAAATTAGCATCATTACCGGGGAGGTAACAAAGTTATTCTTGAAGCTTTTCTCCTTAGTGTTTATCTGAGATTTCTAACCTTCTTTATTTCCATTGATTTCATGTGTGTAGAAAGCACATAAATTCAAGAAGAAATGCAACGGAAAAATTGCAAGTTTTAAATCTCAAGTACTCCTATCTTGGATTATGTTAGATTTCCTTTCGAAGAAAAAAGAATCCAAAAAATTTACGTGCTTTGCTTGATCCTTAGGTTAGTATTTTCTTGCTTTTCAAAAGAAAATAAAAAAATAAGCTCTTGTTTGTGGGTATTATCTTTTGAAAATCAATAAAACCACCTTCTACATTTTCAGGCTACAACAAACTTTTATTTTAAAAATTCAATTTCCAAAATTTTACAAGTCAAAAAATTCTAAAATTTCTACTAGATGTGGGTATTGAAGTCAAAAACAACATATTTTAATTTCACACAATTCTGATGTATACAGAAATTTTAAAAATTTGTGAACTGAACTGCTATCAAGTTTGTTGTTGCTCCTAATTTTTCATACTTCAAAAAATCACTAGAATTTTTATACAACTCCAATTTACTTGAAATTTATTACGTTGGATTACTGTGATAATGTAGAATCTTGGGAAAATCTGAAACTAATATTTGGTGCACATTTGATTACACGGAATATGTGATCACTAACTGGGTGTCAAAATAAACTACAAAACCTACAATGCAGTTTAAATCTGAAAAAAATAGAAAATGTGCATAAAAATTCTTGAAAAACATTTATTGAGTGCCTAGTTGGTGGTGCAATAGGTGAAATTGATTTCATTGATTGTGTCGCACTACCTTACTTGTTTTGGACTTAAATTCCATCATTTAGCACTATCTGCCCTTAGGGTTTCACATTAAGGTAGAGCACACCATACTAAAGGAAATTTATCAAACAATTCAGACTTGCAAAACCTCTTGTGTGCCTCATCAAAACCATTGTTTGAATATATTTACCCAAGTGAAGCCTAAAATTTACTAATACAAGCACTTGAATCTTAAAAGCAACCACATCAACTAAGCTTGTATTGTGAACCCCTTGATTGTGCACTTCACTTTTGAAATCAATTTTAAGGGAAACACACCCCTAACGCCCATCATATTCCAGAAGCACTTCAAGCCTAAGCCTAAAATTGAGTAGACGTGCCCTAGGTAGACTAATCTGCTTGGTAACTTGAAGTTATATTGGGCTAAGGTCAAGGCCTTGTCTACTTAGACCCACTGGTGACAAGAAAGGTTGGTGTGGTAACTGCATTAACCCTTAGTGGTGTCCCGCCATGTGGGGTATCCTAGGGGGTCCCACCCTTCTGGCCAGCCAAGTAATTCAAGGGTTGATCTAACCTAATTGTATTTTGGGGAGCCAGAATTAGGTCTAATTAGGGTTTATACTCTAAGGATTAGTTTGACTGCTTGTACTGTGAGGGTGGTTATTCTCGCATCTGTCTTCTGTCGCTCATCTACTTACATTCTTCTCGTGCATGCAAGGTAGAAGATCTCTAAACCCTGATTTGCTACCACCATTAAAGAGAAATCCTAGAAGAAGACCTGATTTTCCAAAATCTGAATCTAAATCTTCTTCAATGGGTAGTCACCATGAGGAAGATGATGTTGAAGGGGAAGAACAAAATCTTGATCTAGTGGCTTTTTTACAGAGGCAAATTGATAGGTAGGGTCGGCATCATGACAGACAAATGCAGGTCATAGTACAGTCCATTACCCGACTCCAAACTGGGTGAGCAGACCGCCCTCTCAGAGACTTTTACAATCCTCCTGATGCCCAACCTGAACCTTTTGTTAAGGTACCCCAGGATGGGGATGATTTTGAGCTTAAACCACAAATCATCAATCTAATTCCCCACTTCCATGGCCACAACTCCGATGACCCCTTCCACCACCTTGAAGAACTTCTACACATAGGAAGGACCTTTGGCCCTAGGAACTTGAATGAGGATACCTTAATGATGAAAATGTTCCCATTTTCCTTAAAAGATAAAGTTGCTCAATGGTTGAAGACTATTGGTAGACCTATCCTAACTTAGGAAGATTTGAGAAGCACTTTTCTAAAGAAATTCTTTCCAATAGGAAAAACAAATGCCCTTAGATGTGGCATTACAACCTTAAAGCAAAACCCTGGGGAACAATTGCATGAGGCTTGGGAGAGATTTAATGACTTAGCTAGGAAATGCCCTCATCATGGGATTCCCAAGTGGCACTTGGCCCATATTTTCTATTATGGGTTAATGACAAGTTGAATAATTTTTTTGATGCAGCATGTGGGGGCAATTTCCTAAACAAAGATGCTAAGGGAGCCTTTGAATTATTTAAGAACATGAGTGAAAATTCCCTCAACAATGACTTGATGTCCGCCTTCAATAGATCAAATCAACCAAGGAGCGGAGTCTATGAAATTAAGGATGATTCGAATTCGGTTGATTTAGAATTGATCAACAACGATTAGATAAGGTGGAACTTGTTGGAAAGAATGTAGAGAATTTGGATAAGAAATTGGATAACCTACTGAAAGGTGGGAATTCCTTTGGTACACATTCCAAAGTAAACCCTATGCCTACCCAAGGAATTTTTATGCTAATCCACACTCAACTCCCCAATCGTCTAGGTCAGGAAGTAGTGCACAATATTAATGACCTAACCATGGCTCCACCCATGAGCCAACTTTGCTTGGACCCATCTCTTTCTGGGTACCAAGGAGGGACCTTGATGCCCTCAAATTCTAAATTAGGCATCCCGATGCCTAATTATCCTAAGGATGTTAATGTGCTCCAGGGATACACTAGAAATGATCCCTATTCCAACACTTACAACCCTAGATGGTGTAACCATCCTAATTTTGCCTAGTCAAGTTAGAAACTTGCCCACGGTCCTAACTTGACTAGGCAGAATAATTATGGGCAACCTAGTAGGTACACACAACCACAAACTTACCAACCTCCACCTACCTAGGAAACCCATCCATCTGATCTGAGTTTAGTCCTCAAGGAAATGAGGGAAATGAATTTAAGACATAAAGAAGAAATGAATCAATTGAGGACAGAATTGATGAGAAGATTAAACCAATTAGTTGATGCTAAACAACACAGAATGCTACCATCCCAACCTGTTCTCAACCCTAGGAACTTTAATAGGGTTAACCAAAACAACACACGGGAGCAACAGGCACATAAAGTTCAACCTACTCCCTATCATCCACCTGGCTTTACTAACCTTAATCCTAACCAGGCTCAACCTATCTTACAAAACCCACCTCAACCTTCTAACTATAATGCCTTTGCTGGTGCTGTAACTTTGAGAAGTGGAAAATAAATCCAAGATCCTTACTCCAAATCTAAATCAAATCAAGATCTTGAGGAGCTGAATCTAACCTAGGACACCAAGCTAATCTAGAAGATAAGGATCAGGACCCGAACACTCATGATTTCTCTCAAGCACCTTTTCCTGAAGCCTTGAACGAACCTAGGAAAGAGAAAACCAATCCATCAGGGGAGTGGCTTGATATTTTTAAACAAGTCCAGGTGAATATACCACTCCTAGAATCAATTGAGAATATCCTAGCCTATGCAAAATTTTTGAAAGAAATGTGCACACCTAAATGCCAAGCCAAAACATCTAAAAGGGTAGTGTTATCTGAACAAGCTAGTGGAGTTATCCTTAAAAACCTACCCCGAAAATGAAAACATCATGGAGCCCCTCTGATTTCCTATGTTATTGGAGATACTACCTTTGATAGGTCTCTTGTAGATTTAGGTGCCTCCATCAATTTGATCCCCATGATGTTATATGAAAAATTTAACTTTGGAGAGTTAAGACCTACTGAGGTCATACTACAGCTGGCTGATCGATCTGTGACCACACCACATGGAATTATTGAAGATATAATTGTCAAGGTTCGCAATTTTTATTTTCCTGTGGATTTCTTGGTCCTTGAAATGGAGGTGGCAGAAAATTTAAAGAATACTCCAATAATTTCAGGAAGACCATTGCCAAGGCTAATATTGATTGTGAATCTGGCAGCATGGAAATTAAATTTGGGGACAAGAGGACAAGTATTAATATTTTTAAGGCCATCAAATAATTTGAGGATTGTGGAATGATAGAAGATTTTGAGGATGCGAACCATAATGTTGAATATTGTATGAACTTAGGAGTTTCCCAATCCGACCCTACAGGCCTTGATCCCCAAACCAATCAAGAGGTCAATCACCCAATCACTAACTTGATTCCAAGACCTCTTGAGGATAACTGTGATCCACCTTTGGACCCTTCATCCCAAGGACCCAAACCTGAACTAAAACCTCTTCCTGATTATCTAAAGTATGTTTTATTGGGATATGATCAGACTTATCCAGTGATCATTAGCTCTTATCTAACCTAAACTCGAGAAAATAAACTAATTCAAGTTTTAGGAAAAAACAGTAAGGCAATTGGTTGGGAATTGGATGATCTGAAGGGAATCAATCCTACTTACTGCACCAATAGAATATATGTTGAGGACAAATCTAAACCCTCCCGAGAAATGTAAAGACGATGAATCCTAATATGTAGGAGATTGTGAAAAGGGAGATGATTAAGTGGTTAGATGCGAGAATAATCTACCCAATCTTTGAAAGCCTATGGATCAGTCTTGTATAAGTGGTTCCTAAGAAAGCTGGGCTGACTGTGATTACTAATGATAATGGGGAGTTGATTCCAACCCGCACAACTTCCTCTTGGAGAGCCTGTATCGATTATAGGAAGCTGAACTATGCAACTAAGAAAGATCACTTTCCACTTCCCTTCATTGATCAGATTCTTGAAAGACTAGCCTGCCAAAAGTTTTTCTATTTCTTTGATGGCTACTCTAGCTACAATCAAGTAGCTGTCCACCCCAATGATCAAGAGAAAACCACCTTCACATGTCCCTACGGCACATTCACATTCCGTAGGATGCCTTTTGGATTATGCAATGCACCAGTAACTTTTCAAATGTGCATGTTCGCAATCTTTTCAGACATGGTGGGTGATTTTATGAAAATCTTAATGGATGATTTTTCTATGTTTGGGAACTCCTTTGAATCTTGTCTGATCAATCTAGAGAAAGCTTTACAAAAGTGCATAGAGGTAAATCTTGTCCTATCTTGGGAAAAGAGCCACTTCATGGTTAGGGAAGGCATTATCCTTGGCCATGTTGTGTTTGAAAGAGGAATTGAAGTGGATAAAGCCAAGGTGGACACTAACATAAAACTCCCGCAACCTTTGACAATTAAACAATTGAGATCATTTCTTGGACATGTGGGATTTTACCGTCGATTCTTAAAGAATTTTTCTAAGGTGGCGAGGCCCTTCAGTAATCTATTGGTGAAATATCAAACCTTTGATTTTGATTCAAGTTGCTCAAGGGCTTTAATCTATTGAAGGAGGCCATTATGCAATCGCCCATCCACAACCTCCTAATTGGGATCACCCATTCAAAATCATGACCGATGCTTCTGCTCTTGCTATTGGCACGGTCTTAAGACAAAAGATTGATAAGAAACCCTCCGTGATTTACTACACTAGTAAAACTCTTGATGAGGCTCAAAAGAATTATACCACTATAGAAAAAGAGTTGCTAGCAATAGTATTTGGTCTAGAGAAATTTAGACCCTATCTACTTGGATCTCATGTCACAATTTTCACAGATCATACTGCATTAAAGCACTTGATGTCTAAGAAGGATGCAAAACCCAGATTAATCAGATGGATCCTTCTAGTCCAAGAATTTAATTTAGAAATCAAAGATAAATCTGGTTCCCAAAATGTAGTAGCAAATCATCTTTCAAAAATCCTTGTAGAACCTGCAACTCCTCAATTTTCTGATTCATTCTTTGATGAGACACTTTTGACTATTTGTAAACTACCTTGGTTTGTAGACACTGTTAACTATTTGGCAATCAAAAAATTACCCATGGATTGGCCTAAGCATAGGCATGATAAGTTAATTTCTGCTACCAAATACTACTTTTAGGAAGACCCAGAACTATTTAGAATATGCGCGGATCAAGTTATTTGTCGTTGTGTTTCGGATGAGGAGATCACAAGTATGCTAGAATTTTTCCATACTTTTGCTTGTGGACGACACTTCTAAGGAAAAAAGATAGCAACCAAAGTGCTGCAATGTGGATTATATTGGCCGTCTTTATTCCGCGATTCCTACAATTTCTGTAGGTCATGTATTAATTGCTAAACTTTAGGAAACATGACTAGGAAGGATATGATGCCCCAAAATCCAATCCTTGAAGTCAAGATCTTTAATGTTTGGAGCATTGATTTTATAGGACCTTTTACCAATTCCTTTGGGTACCTGTATATACTGGTTGCAATTGACTACAGATCCAAATGGATCGAGGCCATCTCGACCCAAACCAATGACCATAAGGTGGTCATGGACTTTGTAAAGAAAAACATCTTTAGCCGGTTCGGTGTACCAAAGTCTTTGATTAGTGATGGCAGGTCCCATTTCACTCACAATCAATTCAGGACCATACTGACTAAGTATGGAGTCACTCATAAAATCTCTACCCCATACCATCCGCAGACCAACGGACAAGCTAAAATTTCCAATTGGGAAATTAAGAAAATCCTTCAAAAGACAGTCCGCTCGAATCGTAAGGATTGGCCTACAAAATTGGATGGTGCTCTCTGAGCCTATAATGTATACACATCCATTTAGGTTAAAATGCTTATTTATGCATGTTCCTAAGCTTAGAGATGCATTCCATATTATAAATATTGCATAGCATGCATCTTTCTACATGTAGAATAGTTTGTATAAATTTTAGGTTAATTCACGTCCTTTTGTGTCTAAGAGAGGAGATTTATTTTAGGGCCTCATATTGACAATCCGATCATACGGATCTAATCAGGCGCCTCTGAAATCATCTTGATCAGAGTCCTGTAGCATATTGTGAAATCTGAGGAAGATCAATGGCCAAGGGGATAGGTGACGCAATTCAGAGCTTCAAAGGACAAATCCAACCACACGGATGGATCCAGATCAACGATCACAGCTTAACAGCACCAAAATCGACCCAATCTGACGTCTGTGGTGTCACCTATAGAGCAAAGAAAATGACGGCCATGATAATGCCACATGGTGCCATCACAGCCGCCCAAGACCGGCCGCAGCCACCATTCACTCCTAAGGAGCATCTCCACGAAGAGATCTCGACCAATGGATCAAGATCCAATGGCTGAGAAGTCACCTCCACCAAGTCATGGAAATTCCTAAATGCAACATAACCACGTGCGTAGCATAGCGATTACTCGCTCAAGAACGAAGTAGCCGACGCGCGATCGAAGCCCTGCGCACAGAATTGATCCGCTACAGAGCGCATGTGGGTGAAATTCACCCTTTGGATCTGATCGAGCAGCAAAGAAGGAGGCAATGTGGAGCTATGAGCACCGTGTGATCTGCACACATGCGATAACGTGCGAATGCAAGCCCGATCCGACATGCACTTAAGGTGCGATCATCACGCGTTCTTAGCCCTCTAATGCATGATCAACGGCCACGATTCATCGACGCCTTTGCTTGCACGTGCACGCAGACGCCAGCGATGGAGAGTAAAGGCCTTTAGCAATGCTTGCGACAATTTTCATCGACGACTTGAATGTCGCTATAGCCCATGGATGGATTTTTGCCTCTTCTCCTCCACTATAAAAGGACCTAAACCCCTCCATCCATCTTCATCTCTTCCTTTCTCTCCCTCACCACCTCCAAGGCTCTAGAGAGAGCTTGTCCCAAGCCCGGGATGCTCCTCTAGAGTAGAAAATCAAATATTTTTCCCACTTCTCATCCCCCTTCATGGAGCATCCCATGGTCATCCTCTCACCACCTTCGGGAAGTAGATCCTTGTCGTGACGCCATCCTACCCCATCCTCCTTCCTCTGACACCGTTCTTCTTCATCCAGCTTCCCACCACATTCATCCGAGGCGTTGTCAAAGCGAGTCATCCTCCAAGCGACCGTCGAGGGGGATTCTTCACCTCTTGCTATCTTTTATTTGCTTTCTAGTGTAGTTTCAATTAGTTGTAATATACATTGATTGATTTTATGAAATATTTCTCCCTCCCTCTCTCTCTTTGCAAGTAAATTAGTTAGATAATTATGTTGTCGATCTGATCTCTTGCTTATTAAAATATCAAAAAAATTGTAAAATATAAAAATAACAGAAATAAATAAAATTGAAGCATAGATTTCAAAACCAAATGTTTGCCTCTCTGTGTTTGACCTGAAACTCACTTTGAGTTTCGATATAAATTTTATCTAGTAGCGATTTATGACAACAGGTTCTCCAAAACCCTAATTTTCATCTCAAGAAACACACTCACCATTTTGGTGCCATTGCCAGGGAGGCAAAGCTCTTTGGCTTCTCCACATTTTCCTCCTTACTTATCTTTTTAGCTCACTTTACTTCTTTCTTTCTGTGATTACAAGTACCCTTCTAAGGCGAACCAAAGCGGAATAGATCGGAGTAAAGAGTGATTAGAAGATTTTGTAAGTGTATCCCTACCACCCACCCATTATATTTCCATTCTAGCACCTAATAACTCAAACTCAAATCAACCTATGTGCTTTTATAAACCTTAGGATAGATCTGATTATTTGATTGTCACTTCATCTCACCTCACCCCCCATATATATATATATATATATATATATATATCTAAATTAAAAAAAAAAATTGATTGTGGGACGTTACTGAAAGTTACACACATTAACACCCATAAATTCCCATCCTAGGGTGCATAATCACTTTGATTCTACCACTTAACTGAGATCTGACCTATGGATTCGGTACACCTTAACTCAACACACACATAAATGAGTAGAAATCTGATTAGGTTAAGACATTTTGTGTGCCTTAATCTGTGGTGAGAATAGGCTAATTAATTGAATTGTTTGGGCCGCACCACTTAAGATAAAAGTGATTCATCAGTAGCTTGCTCCATAGGGTTGATTTTTAGGGTTGAACCAACCACTCCACATTATTTTTGAGTTTTAAAGGAATATATCATCACCGGTGCTTGTAAAAACTTAGAGTGTTCTACTGAACTTGATTGAATACATCTAAAGATTAAAACCTAAAAGCTACTAAACAAGATTAAACCTAAAAGACACATCATAATAACCTTATTTGAAAACCCTAGTTGTGCACACACACATTTTTAAACTAATCATTAAGGGCATAACCCATCTAAAGGGCCCATCACATTCCAAGAGCACAATCATCCTAAGCCTAATTAAAATTGAGTAGATGTTGGCCTTAAGGATTAACTCGCTCTTTGGGACTCCAACTGAGATTTTTTTTTATTAATATGCTTCTACCGATCCATCTGATGTCTAGCTAGGGGAGTAGCGTCAAATGACTGCAGTTGGGGGGTATCAAAGGAACCTAAGGCGAAAGCTAAGGGAAGAACCTTTTCCCCAACCCCTCCCTCTAACTGGATGGATTGATCGGATAGAAGTAGACCAAATCATTTATTTCATCTCAAGACGGGTCCTGGGAGTCTATAGGCCCTTAGGCCACCTTCCTAAGGACAGGTTTGGTTGATTGTATTGCAGGGCGCCTTTCTCTGTTCTATTTTCCCTCCTATTTCACCATGTATTCTCCACTCCACATTCGCATTTCCAATCCTACCCTCCTACCAGAACTTATCCCCAAATGATTATTATCCCAACCCGACTTTTGACTACCCATCTCCGAGCAGGGATAACTTTGATTGGGGATATGATTCTGAATCTCAATGTCTAGGACCTAACCCTGGACATCATGATCATGATTATTATCCTTCCCAAAGCTACACTGATTATAGATCACTGCCCTCTTATGAACAAACCAACCCGATCTACAATCAGGAAGGATATGATGATTATAACACCTACCCTCCCCAAGATTATACTGAATATAAGTCATCACCCTTCTTTGAACAACCCAAACTGACCTACTATCAGAGAGGGACCCAAGAACCTCAATTTCTTGACTCCCCTAGATTTAACCCAAACCCACCCAACCTTGAACCGAACCATTCGGTTCAAGTGAACCAAGTCTAAGATAGGGTGTTGGCAAATTTGAGGAACACTATACGATCTTTAGAAACCCAGCCAACACCCGACAATGAAGAATTAGAGCCCTTGATTGACACGGATTTTATGTAGTTTGTAAAATACATTGTTGTAACACGCAAAATCGATCAACTCTTAAATTTATAAACCTAGATAGTGGGGTATCTAGGGTCGTCCAAGGAGGTAATATGTTTGCAAAATTAATTCTCTTGCTTACAAAATAGATCTCAACTTTATTTTTGGTCTTTTCAACTATATCATTTTTTTTAGAGTTTTGAAATAACTAGAGAAAACACGAGTTGTTGGCGAAAAAGTAAATAACAACTACGATTACTAAGCTAACACCTAAGTGACAAGTAATTCTCTTCCTAAGCTCACTCTAGGCACATGGAGGCCTAGAGTAATTAGGGAGAGGGAGTGAAGAGTGCTAGAATCACAACAATCAAAATGCAACTAAAAAAAATTGCAAAGAAGGCAACTAGATTAATGAGAAAGTGTTTTACAGAAAAACCTAGTAGATGAATGCTTCTACTACTAGAGAATTGCAATAAATAAAATAAAACACAAATCCTCTAGATAGATGGTGAAGAAGAGGGCTTCTTGCTCCAAGCTTGGTAGCTCCCGAGCTTGAAAAGAGTCCTCAATTCCTTCCTTGCTATGCTCTGCCAAGGTGATGTCCTCCAAAGCAAGCCCTAAGGGGGTGTGCCCTAAGCTTTTCTCTAAGGGTGGACGTCCACCCTAGGTCCTTCTCCTTTGCTTGGCCATCCTCCTTGAAGTAGAAAAGTCCTCCACCTTAGCGTGGCCCAAGTTGAAGAGAGTGGGGAGAAAAAGGCACCAAAGGGGCTGTTGATGGGCCCCTTTAATCTTCTTCTCTACTCCTTCGTGGCCGTAGGTGTAGGTGGGTATAAGTAGAAATATACACTAATGGAGGATGCTCTAAAATTTTGGTAGGTGGTGGGTTTATATAGAGTAGGAAGGGGGCCTAAATGCAACCCAAAAACCCATTTGCGGAGCAAAACTCTAAGAGCTAGGTTTGTTTTTATGCATAAGAATGATGATAAACTGTCGTTTATCACTTATTCAAATGATTGATGATCTGAATAGTTTGTTATTGGATTGGCTCCATGATGTTGAGGATAAGGGCCCGGGGGAGTTTTTACTTGGGAAATTATCAAGATTGAGGATGAAATTCATGGTTTCCTTGGTCCAATCTTGGGATGATTCCCAGAACGAACCCCCTTCAGGAGAGCCAATGTCTAAACCCGCTCAAGCACCTGTCGAGGGGGACACATTTATGAGTTCGGGGATGACCAGGTTGGGTTAGCGCAACCAATCGAGGATGATGTGATTTTCTCACCCGAGATCCCTGAGCTAGGGAGAGAGGAAAAATATGTCTCTATAGACCAAGGAGCAACATATGATTTTGAGACATATATAAATGAGGATCAAGAATTCTTTAATTCTAAGGGTAAGGAATCTCTTAGTGAAGTCTCACATGAAGTTAAGGAACATGATTTAAGTAAGACAAACGGGCTCGAGGAGCATGATGAATCATTTGATGGCCTTATAATTGAGGAATTTGATTCGGTTGGGGCTAACTTAGAGGATCTGAATCCTGATTTACTAGAAGATTCAATTAGTAGCCCCATTCCTTTACCACATCCCGAAGAATATAATGATGATCTTGAAATCACCAAACCTAAGTCAATCCTGATTCAGCCATAATTTTTGGACTTGGGTAAATCACATGGGGTGAATAGTATGCTAGAGATCCCAGAATCCGAACACTTGATCTTGGAAGATAGGAATTTGGAAGTTAAAATCTGGGAGGCTAATTCTGAGGGAAATACAATTTTGGATCTAAGGGTTCCCATTGACCTGAAACCACCTACCTTCTATCAGGACCTTTATGATATCTTGGATGCACAACCCAAGCATAACACCATTGATTATATTTTTTAGCCAAATTCTAGATGGACAAACAGGCCCAGTGATTTAAACCTACCCATTGTCCAACATTTTAGACTTGGTTTGCACGCCACAAATCTGCAGGCCCAATCCTGCAAGCACAACAATCTCCGATTTTGGGTGATTTTCATCTAGAACCTTAGAACCACTCGATCCTAGGGCATGGATCTGCACCATAATCTAGTCCACATCTATAGACACCTGCTGGAAGGTCCTGAGATCAATATTTTTATTTTTATTTTGACCTGCACCTATCAATTCTTAATTTCTTCCTTGTTTGTATATTATGCCTAGCTAAAGGTAATAAACTTAGCATGTGTGTATTCCCCTCTCTCTGTGGAGCTGACCAAATTTTCATGAAATTCAGGTGATATTCTATTTACTCTGCCCTTTTCATTTCTTTATTTTTACAATGAGGACATTGCATCATTTAGGCATGGGGGGTGGATACTTAATCCTGAGATTATTTTGTTAGCTCCGTGAAATTTCTTTTACCTTCTTTAAAAAAAAATTAATTCAAAAAGATTAAAAAAAAATTAGAATTAGGAGGACTTAGGCATTAGGAGTTGTTAACTTTCGAAAATGATACTTTAGGACCAGAACACTTAGACTCTTCAAGTCTTTGGGTTTAATTAGCCTGGGTGTCCACTAAAATGTGGACTTGGTCTCGAGTCCTCTCTAAGTTAATTTTATTTTAATTTGGTTAATAAATTGGGGTGATAAGTACACAACTTATCAACCCACCCTCTGATTTAAGGGAACTTCAAGTCTAAAGCATCTACACACTATTTGCACTGACTCACTTTTCAACGATTTTTACGGAAATTAGGTAGCTAATGAACTTTCTAGGGTAGTATGGCTGGCAAGTTGTCATGGGTAACAGCCCATTGGCCGGTTGTCCAAAGCCCAGCTCACAAAAATGCACAAATAATTCCCAAAGCACTTAGGGAAGAAGTGGGGAAATATAATAAACTGGGGAGATATACACTGAATATGCCCTTGTGTTGACCCCATAAAAAAATGAAGAAAAGTAGGGAGAAAGTTACCAAATGAACAGATACACCTTTAGACAGAAATTTTTCTTAAGGTCACCTAGGGTCGTAGAAACCTAAAGTCCATTTTAATGGTTTCCTGGTGAGTCTATCACTTTTCACAAGATGCTTAGAACTTGAAGTTCTTTTCAAATCTTGGGTGGGTTGGGTAGTCCTAGAAAGCTGCCTCGAACCTCTAAACTCAAAAATCCAAAAAAAAATAGAAAAGAAGAAAGACAGAAAAAAATGTATCTTCCCTTTTCAAATAAGGTGAGGATTTAGGCGGTCTACATTTTGGCAGGCACCCGGGCACTGTTTAGTCATCATAGTTTAGGACCTTAGTCGAAATTTCCTTTTGTTAATAAACAACTAATGCCTTAAGAGATTGAGTCCTAATTATGTTTTTATACATAGCATATAGTTTAATTTTCTAAAGACTAGCAAAAGATAAGCATGGAGGTATGATGTATACACATCCATTTAGGTTAAAATGCTTATTTGTGCATGTTCCTAAGCTTAGAGATGCATTCCATATTATAAATACTGCATAGCATGCATCATTTTGCATTTAGAATAGCTTGTATAAATTTCAGGTTAATTCGCATCCTTTTGTAGCCAGGATAGAAGGAGATTTATTTCAAGGCCTCAGATTGACGATCTGACCGTACGGATCTGATGAGGACAAGGATCAAAGTCCAACGCTTCCAAAATCGTCTTGATCGGAGTCCTGTAGCACATTGTGCAGTCCGAGGAAGATCAATGGCCAAGGGGTTAGGTGATGCAATTCGGAGCTTCAAACGACAAATCCAACCACACGGATGGACCTAGATTGATGATTGCAGCCTAACGGTACAAAAATCAACCCAATCCAACATCCGTGTTGTCACCTATAGAGCAAAGAAAATGGACGGCCATGATGGCGCCATGTGGTGCCATCACAATCGCCCAAGACCAGCCGCAACCATCATTCACCCCTAAGGAGCATCTCCGCAAAGAGATCTCGACCATTGGATCAAGATCCAATGGTCGAGAAGCTGCCTCCACCAAGCTGCGAAAATTCTTAAACGTGACACAACCGCATGCGTAGCAAGCAATTACATGCCCAAAAACGAAGCAACCAACATGCAATCGAAGCCCCACACATAGAATTAATCCACTGCAGAGCATAGGCAGGTGAAATTTATCCATTGGATCTGATCAGGCGGTAAAGAAGGAGGTGACGCAGTGCTATAAGCGCCGTGTGATAACGCACGAACGCACGGCCGATTTGACGCGTGCTTGAGGCACGATCTTAAGCGCGATCATCACCCATTCTCAGCCCTTCGATGCGTGATCGATGGCCATGATTCATCCACGCCTAATCCAGCTTGCACATGCTCGCTGACGCTAGTAGTGGAGAGTAAAGGCCTTTAGCAATGCTTCTGGTGGATCTTCAGCGATGACTTGAATATCATTATAGCCCATGCATGGATTTTTGCCTCTTCTCCTCCACTATAAAAGGACCTACACCCCTCCATCCATCTTCATCTCTTTCTTTCTCTCCCTCACCACCTCCAAGGCTCTAGAGAGAGCTTGTCCTAAGCCCAGGATACTCCTCTAGAGTAGAAATCGAATATTTTTCCCTCTTCTCATCTCCCTTCATGGAACATCCTGTGGCCATCCTCTCACCACATTCGAGAAGTAGATCCTCGCCGCAACGCCATCCTACCCCATCCTCCTTCCTCTGACGCCATTCTTCTTCATCTAGCTTCCCACCACATTCGTCCGAGGTGTCATCAAAGCGAGTCATCCTCCAAGCGACCGTCGAGGGAGATTCTTCTCACCTCTCTCTATCTTTTATTTGCTTTCTAGTGTAGTTTTAATTAGTTGTAATATACATTGATTGATTTTATGAAATGTTTCTCCCTCTCTCTCTCTCTTTGCAAGTAGATTAGTTAGATAATTATTTTTTCGATCTGATCCCTTGCCTATTAAAATACCAAAAAAAAGTTACAAAAGATAAAAACAACAAAAATAAATAAAATCAAAGCACGAATTTCAAAACCAAACATTTGCCTCCCTGTGTTTAACCTAGGACTCACTTCGAGTTTCGGTATAAATTTTATCTAGTAGCAATTTTTGAGACTACGACAACAGGTTCTCCAAAACCCTAACTTTTGCTCGCAAACATATGCTCATCAGCCTACCAGACTGCGTATAAGACCCCGATTGGAATGTCTCCATTCTATTTGGTCTACAAAAAATCTTGTCATTTACTAGTTGAACTTGAACATAAAGCTTATTAGGCAATCAAGAGTTTTCATCTAAATCTTGATCAATCTGGAAGACAAAGGAAACTCCAATTGACTAAATTGGAGGAAATTTGAAATGATGCTTATAATAGTGTGAGAATTTATAAGAATAGGAGAAAAGCTTTACATGATAAGTATATTTCTCGAAAAAGCTTTGTCCCTAGTCAAAAGGTTTGGTTATTTGATGCGTGCTTGAAGCTCTTTCCTGGAAAATTAAGATCAAAATGGATAGGTCCTTTTATTGTAAGAAAAATTTTCCCTCATGGAGCTATTCTAATCCTGGATCCCAAGGCTAGCCAGGAAACTAAGGTCAACGGTCAAAGGCTGAAGCCTTATATTACTCAGTATCTTGATCCTATTCTGATAATCACATTAACCTCCTGGAATTATCTTATAGCTAAACTAAGTCTGGCAAATGACATTAAACTTAGCACTAGCTGGGAGGCAACCCAGTATTCTATACAGGTATTTTTCTATCCAAGATGACCTGAAATTAACAAGCTCAGTCAGGTAATATCCCCTCCTCTTGCTTATTACATTTGGATTTTCCTACATACATTTCAATGAGGACATTATAATGAATAGGCATGGGGGGTGGACAATGCATGTCTTATTTTTATGTCAGAACTTATAAAAAAAAAATTTATACATATTGCATTCATGCACAAAGTATTTTTATCAAGAAGGTTTTATTAGCAATTTATTATTGAGTTGATTCCTGGATTAGAATCCAGTACAATTTCACACTTGCACATAGAATTTACAATGGATCCATTGTGAAGAATCAATAGACATCTTTAGTTTGTCGAGAGGAACACTACTTCTTTTCCTAAACCCTTGAACTGTAATTAGGGAGTCAAGCAAACCATCTTCTATTAGTTCCACCAAACAATTGCGAGGTGAGAGTAGAGAGTCGATTGGTGCTCTAAGTCTAGTATAAAGAATCTTTGTTTTTGGGTAATTGGATAATGATACTCGGAGTTAGGCATAGTTTTCACTCTTGGTTCCTGCGTACAAATTCTTTGTGTGAATTTTTGAAAGCCACCAAATAAGGCAAATACGTAGAGAGTGGGTTCTAATAAAACTAGGACTAGGTGGATGATTATGATCATCCTTTATGGAATCCTTGGCTAAAGGAGGGTATTAATATCAATGTTAGAAATACGTTTTCCCATCCATTCCTTTTTCAGTGCCAAGAATAGGCACTTCTACCAAATAAGCCACTCAATATCCTCTTGAACATCACTAATCCCAAATAATACCTTGTGAATAAAAATGTACATGTGTGCTGCATTGCGTTGTGCTGGTAGATATATAAAAAAATTGCAAAAAAAATTTAAAAAAAAAAGTGTTGAGCTGTGTTTATTTCATTTTATGTCAAGCACATTGAGGCAACAATACCTATTAACATTACAATCCACCAAATACAGCCTTGACCTTCTTTCTTGTATTTCTGATCGTCCGAATATTGGCTGAGGATTTCTGACTTAGTTATAGGGTTATCAAAACTTAATTAAAGTCTTAATGCCATGAGAGACCACCAAATATATTTACAAATCTAATGAGATTGTGAGCTCGAAAAGAAAAAGAAGAAAAGAAAAGAAAAAGAAAAGAAAAGAGAAGAAAAGAAAAGGAAAGAAAAGAGAGAGAGAATTAGTACAAAAGAACCAAAGAGAGCACAGTTTCTCTGCCTCTCTCTGAGTTGATTTATAGTATAGAAATCTAGGTTTTGTAGTACTAGTCTATATGTAGTGCAAGAGGAGTGTGAGCCACCAAATACAAACCCACTTGACTCAAACATCTTCTACCTAAGCTAAAAGCTAAGGCTAAAATTACAAATTATTTTATACCCCCGAGGGAAGAAGCTTGCCTATCCCAATAAAGTTTTACTAGGGGTCAAGTATGAGCTTTAGATATGGACTGACTTTTCTCTTGAATCCATTGCATAGGCTACAGCACTAAACTTTCACGATTATCTGGATTTCTAATTTTTTTATTTTTTCTTTTGAAAAGATGAGGAATGCTATCGACGACGATAGCAGACTAGAAACATTTTATTCATGAAAAAGTATGAAAGTTACAGGGAGTCACACCACTCTAACAATTCTCCTACACTCCTGTATGATACCCCCAACATTCAAAACACCCCCATTAAATAGAATGTCATTGCGAACCCGCCACACACACCACATTACGACCACCATCTTCACCTGCTCCCCTCCCTTCATCTGGATGGATCGCCATAAATCGTCCCATGTGGGTAAAGCAACCCCACAGATGTCCCTCCATACACGGTCCATCACCAAACACAAAGAGAAAAGGTGCATCCTGTCATCTGAAGGAAAAGTACACAGGGGGCAGTTTTGGGAATGAGTCCCCATCCTTTTCGACCTCATTTCACAGGTGATAAGACCATCTTGACGAGAAAGCCAAAGGAACACTTTGATTTTTAAGGGTATCTTGAACGACCAATTCTTGGCGCAATCCGCCTCCTCCCTTGAATGATTAATGGTCAAAGAGGCCATCAACTTTTTGTATGCCTTGAGTGGGGTGAACACCCCATGTTTCCACCTAAACCCATCTGCCATGTCCACCGACTAAAATGCCATCAGGTCTGCCAACAGCCTCTCTTGCTCGGCCTATGTGCGTCCACCCTCACGCAAACCAGCCCCTACAATATTCCACCTTCCATCTGCAAAATCCCAGCAATCAGCAACAGAGATGTTACTGTCTGGAGCTATAGCAAATGCCCATGGAAACTCCTCATTTAGTCTGCCCAGATTCGACCACTGATCTATCCAGAACTTGAAATGTCTTCCATCTCCCACAGCTGGATCAAATTCTACCATGTTGGCCTACATTGCTTTCCAAACAGAAAGCCAAAATGGAGATGGGCAATGAGGAGGGGTCACCCACAGTTGAACCTACGAACTGCCATATGCCTCCAAGATCAGTTGAGGCCAAATCTTCCCATCAGCATTTGCCAGCTTAACTGCCCATTTCAGTAAAAGGGCATCATTGAATTCCTTGAGAAAATGGATCCCCATCCCTCCCTTGGAACGAGGTCTGCAAAGATGATGCCATTTCACCGGGTGCAAGAATTTTCCTTCCACCTTCGCACCTTTCCAAAAGAAACATTTCCTCATGACATCTAACCTCTTCCAAACCACCTTCGGAGATCTAAACATAGGGAAGAAAGAAACGGGGATAGATGTGATAACCGAATTAAGGAGAATCAGTCTCCCCCCTTTGGACAAAAACCTGTTGCTCCAGCCCTCTAGTTTTGTTGAGACTTTCTCAAACAATATGGCCCAATCACTCTTCTTTAATTTACCTTCTCTTAGTGGCATCCCCAAGTATCTAATTGGTAGCATAGCCAAAGGAGTTTGTAGGATGGTTAAGATTGCTTCCCTCTCTTGACCAGCCATACCAAAGCAAACCAATAATGACTTCACTCCATTAAGTCCAAGGCCCGAAATCTCTCCAAAAATGCTCACTAAAGTGAAGAGGGTCTCCGCCTCATCCCTTCCTCCAACAAAGAAAACCATGTCATCGGCATATTGTAGAATTGGTGCCAGAGCCCTAGAGCTGGAAATAGAATATCCCCTCACCAATCCCTCACTGGCCAGCATACAAGTAAACTGAGCCAGTGTATCCACAGCTAAGATAAAGATAAGAGGGGCTAAAGGGCACCCTTTTCACACTCTGCACCGTGGCTGTAGCCAAACCCCACAAGGTCTCCCATTAACCAATGTTGAAAAGTATGAAGTGACTATGCATCTTTTCATCCATTGGGTCCAGAGCAGAGGGAAGCCTCGTCACTTGAAAATCTCCCACAAGTAGGACCATGCAACAGAGTCATATGCTCTACTAAAATCAACCTTCCACATATACGCTTTGTTCTTCCTTCTGTGCCATCCAACCACCACCTCCTGCACCATAATGAAAGATTCTTGAAGCGACCTGTTTGGGAGGAATGCCAACTGCACAAGCCTGATCAAATCAAATAGTACCCCTCTCAGCCGGTTTGCAAGCACTTTATTAATTATTAGATAGATTGAATTTGAAAGTGCTATGGGTCTAACATCCGACAACTTCTCTGCCCCACATATCTTTGGCAAGAGAAAAAGATACGACTTATTCAGTCACTCCATGCCTGAATTTCCACATTGAAACTCTTGGATGACCTCCATGACATCCCCTTTGACAAAGAATTAGATCTCTAGTCAAACTCTTGATAGAAATTAGTCATTTAGGACCACTTTGCATCTCGCCTTGCGTTTACTAAGGACTAGCAAGATTTAGGCATGGGGGTGTAATTGCACAACAATCATAGGACCTAATATACCTAAATTAAGTTAGATCCTAACTTAACTTTGGATAATGCATGCATGAGAAGCATATTTTGCATCATAGTTGATTTTTTAGCTTTGTAAATATAATGCTATTTTATGCTCTAAGTGAGAGGTGATATTATTTGTAGATGATTCGAGGCTGCAGATGATAAATCCAACTGTACGGATCAAATTAAGATGACAATTAGAGTCCAATGCTTCCAGAATTGTCTTGATCGGACTTCCATAGCATCACATTTAGTCTGTGGAATATCAAAGTCCAAGGGGCAAGATAACGCAAATCCAAACCTCAGATGCCAAATTCGACTGCACGGATGGATCCGAATCAACTATCGCAGTCCAACGGCATAAAAATCAACTCAATCGGTGCCCTGTAGCACCAACTACAAAGGCAGGGAGATGGAGGATCAGGATGGTGCCACGTGGCACCATCCCAACGACCCACCTCCGTGCCCTTAGCTGCTGACACACAAAACATAGGTCATTGGATCATCATCCAATGGCCACGATTAAGCCACTTCATCGGCCCCTCCACCCGTCATCAAGAAAGAATCAACCTCAGTCATTGGATCGTCATCCAATGGCTGAGGGCAGCTGCATGCAAAAACAAAATCGTGACAGAAACACATGCGTAAAACAACAGTCGCTGGCATCAGATGCAAAGCGTAGGCACAAGTTCAAGGCACACGAATCACAAATTTGGTGAGGCAATGCACATGGATGAAATTGGGTTATCAAATAGTGATCAACCGATGCGTGATGAGCCATGTGGCTCACGGTGGAGCACTAGATCAGGCACTACAGCGTATGCATGAGATAACACGCAGTTGCACATGCTATTACACATCGCGGGGTGAGGTGGTGCGGCCTACATTTTAAGTCATCTGATCGTAAGATCAAACGGATGAATTCAAATGCACGCACTCGTGTGCAATCAGCGGCGATGAAGCAGGTCGAGCAGCATTCGAGGCACCACGTGGTGCATTCTAGTGTGACCCACACGATGGAGGGTCTATTGAGGCACGATCTGAGCCATTGATCTCTCGATCGATGGATCTGATTGATCTAAAGTTATTGCCCAAAATTCCAACTTTGCCCCTCATTTTAGCTATAAAAAGAACTGATTGGAATTAATGAAATACTTAGTCGAGAAGATGGTTACACAGGGGGGAAAATGAGGGAAAGAGGGAGAGAAGGTGCCTGGCGTCGGGCGACAGGGGGCGACAACGAGGAAGTGGCTAGGGCTGAGAATGAGGGCGAGTGGAAGACCTAGAGATCGCGAAACTAGAGGAGGAGGGAGAGGGGATGGCAATCGCATGATGGTATGGCTGTCAGATTCATTCCAAGAGGGGCTTGGAGGAGATCCAATGGAGAGATTTTGTGCTTTAGATGCAGATGAAGGGGTCACATGGCTGTGGTGTGTAGAAACCCTCTTGTCTACCTGGCATGTGGGGGTGAAGGGCACAAGCATGATTCATGCCCTAGGGTGAAGCCGCCGCATACAAAGAAGACCCCTCAGCACCTAGTTCAGGAAGCGGTGATGGAGCCCCAACTACCACCACCGCTGGCACTTGGCAGTCATACAATAGAAGTGGAGATTCCATTATCTGAGGAGATTTTCTCTACAGAGATCATGCTGAGGGGAGCGCTGATTGGTGAGATCATGACAGGCAATCCCTCGATCGAGAGGTTTCAACAACTGGTGAGTTCCCTGCAACTTGTGTCATCGGGCTGGAAGGTGGCAATGCTATCCCAGACTCAATTTCTTGTATTTGGTCTGGGGATGATAGATATGGAAAGGTTGCATTTTTTATCGAGCACCTTTGAAAATATCAATGTGCTCTGTAGGATGGTCTCCCCCTTTGATGGGGCACTCCCTGATCGACCCCCCAAGAGGTTGGGAACTAGGAGGGTGATTCTTGAGATCAAAGGGTTGCCACTGCACTTGTGATCTAAAGGGGTTGTCACCAAGATGGTTGCAGGCTTTGCATCCATCTGTGAAGGCTCTGAAATCATGATTGGGGAGGGTGATGCTAGTTCACTTCAATTTGAGGCTGAAGTCCTTAAAAGTGGGTCAATACCAAACAGAATTACTCTCAGGTGTGGGGGCTCCTCATGGCTCATCTACTTATTAGTGGCTGGGCAGGTCTCTGGGCTACCAGAACAGGGCTATGTTAAGACGTCTATGGTTAGATATAAGGAGGTGCAACAGGCTAAATTGCTGGGTCGTGAGTCATCAGATGAGGCCCCTAAATCAAAGAAGAGGAAGGATTGTCACTTGGATTCCTCAGAGAGGGACTTGATGCCCATGGATGATGTTACTGTCTTGGGATGTAGCAGCCAAACCCTTGTGGCCAAAGGCAATGGGTCCATGGTTGATGCAGATGTTTTAGAGAGGGACTCAGACAATTCTATTAGAAATGAGGAGGTGAAATCGGGTATGGAAATAGTACTCAGCAATGGTAGAAGGGCCCTTAAGGAGGTGAACCAAGTGCAGTTCATTATCCCTTGTGAACTGAAGTTTGGGAGTGCGACAAATCAGAAAAGGGGGCTGGGTCGCTCCCCTTACATGCTTAGAAGGTGAAGGAAGGAGAACTTGACCCCTATAATGGAGGAAAATGTCACAAAGTCAATCATGGTCAAGTATGTGGATAGTTTGGCTCAAGGGGATCAGCCATGCAAGGAATGAGAGTTCTAACATGGAATGTGCGTGGGCTGCGCAACAAGGTGAGAAGGGCGTCTCTAATCAAATATCTCTCTGAGTGGGAAATTGACTATGCTCTCATCCAAGAGACACATTTGGAGGAGGAGAATGGCCAAGTCTGGGACTTTCCAAGACTGTCAGGGAAAGCAGACTGTGTGGGGAAGGGTGCAGCTGCAAGGTCTGGTGGGATGGCCATATGGTGGAGAAAACCTTGTCTCAATGTAACAGAAGTCTTTCATGATAGGCATGTGCTCACCTGCAGATGTCAAAACCTCCAAGGAGATTTGGAGTGGTTTGTCTCTTTCATTTATGGACCATGTGCAGTTGGTGATCAGACAGAATTGTGGGAAGATCTATCAACACTGCATCAAAGAGTACAGGAGGTACCATGGCTCATAGGGGGTGACTTCAATTGTCCTCTTTCAAGTGATGACTGACCTAGGGGCAGAACTGATAGTGCCATGGCTAGATTCCAGATGACTGTGCAGAGTTTGGGAGTCACCAAGTACCCTATCAGTGGGGTGTTCACTTGGAGAAATGGCAGTGGACAGACATCAAAGCTGGACAGATTCTTCGGTAACCCAAGTCTGTTGGAGAGATTCCAACTATCATCTGCTATGAGCCTTGATAGGCCTTTTTCTGACCGCACTCCAATTGTGTGGGACAGTGGGGTGAACTCTGATATTGGGTCATACTTCAAACTTAAGAAATCTTGGTTTAGGGAGGAGGGCTTTGCTGAGATGTTATCCAGTTGGTGGTAGAACAAGGTTGTGCATGGATCGGCTACAAAGCAGCTGGCTTTCAAGTTGGCAGGCATACGCTCTATGCTAAAAGAGTATGGGCAAACAGTGGCAACTATCAGAAAGCAGAGGAGGGTGGAGGCACTGGCAGAGACCAAAGTCTGGATCTGAAGGAGTGCAAGCAGCCTCTGAGTTCTCAAGAATAGGAACAAAGGCAGCAGATGCAATAGGTTGTTGGGGAGGAGGATTTGAAAAAAGAAATGGACTGGCGTGAAAGATCTAGACAATTGTGGCTCAAGGAAGGTGATGCCAACACGAAGTTCTTTCATCTTGCTGCCAGTGCTAGGAGTAGGTTTAATCTCATTTCATCTATTAAAATGGGTGAGAGAACTATCACATCTATCAACGAAATCAGATTTGAAGCTGGCAAGTATTTCAAAGAGCTTGCCAAGGTTGCACCAAGAGGTTCTTGGAGGATGGCTTCAGCAGATTTCCCAAGTGTCAGTAATGATCAGGTGGCCATGCTAGTTGCTCCTATTTCTGATCAAGAAACAATGAAAGCAATTAAAGACTTGAACAATGAGGGGGCTCCTGGACCGGATGGGGTTCAGGTATTTTTTTACAGAGAAATGTGGAATATCCTCAAAAAGGATGTGATGAATGTTATACATGAATTTGAAATGGGCAACTTTCGGTTTGAGAGACTGAATAAGTCCTACTTGTTTTTGCTACCAAAGAAGTCAAGTGCAGAGAACTTTTCAGATTATAGACCCATCGCTTTATCAAACTCCATCTACCTTATTATCAGCAAGATTTTAGCCAGCAAAATGCATGATGTACTACAAGATTTGATAATGCCTGTCCAATCTGCCTTTCTACCTGGGAGGTCTATGCAGGAATCTTTCATCATGGTGCAAGAGATGGTGATGGGGTGGTACAGGCGAAAGTCCAAGGCCTTTCTATGGAAAGTTGATTTCACCAAAGCCTATGACTCAATCTCCTGGCCGTACCTTTGGGAAATTCTTAAAAGGAGAAAATCCCCCCCCCCCCCTGCGCTTGATACAATGGGTGAAGAGATGCATCACAACTGCCTCCTACTCCCCTTTGATAAATGGGAAACCATGTCGAGCCTGGATTCAGCCCCAGTGTGGGGTAAGGAAAGGATGCCCACTTGCCCCTTTGATCTTCAATCTCGCAGTGGATACATTGGCAAGATATGCATGCAAACTAGCAACTGATGGGTTGATAAGGGGATATTCTATGTCTAACAACAGGGCTTTGGCCCCCATTCTCCAATATGCGGATGACACTGTTTTCTTTGTGGAAGGTGGGAAGAGGGAAGCGCACGCACTATATTACATGGTTAAAATTTTTGGTGAGATTTCTGGCTTAAAACTTAATGGAAGCAAGTCCTCCTTGGTTTGCTTTGGTATGAATGGAGTGCAGAATGACATCTCCACCATCTTGGGCACACCTGTGATTTCACTGCCTGTCAAATACCTGGGGTTACCTCTGAAGTGCACAAAACTGAGGAAAGCAGATTGGTCCTTCCTATATGAAAAGGTGGCTACGAAATTAGAGGGCTAGAGTAGTCGTTACTTATCAAAAGGTGGGAGGTATATTTTACTAAACTCGGTCATTACGTCCATTCCAGTCTTTTTCTTTTCTGTTCTTAGAGCCCTAAAATCAATTTGGAAAAAACTTAACGTGATGTGCAAGAGGTTCTTCTGGAAAGGGGATTCTCATCATGGGGCTTTCCTTCAACCTGTAAAGTGGGAATCAATTTGTTTGCCAAAGAAGTTTGATGGCATGGGAATCAGATCCCTCGAAGAATTTAATGATGCCCTGCTTCTGAAGTGGGTTGTTCGGCTGCTTCAAGGGGAAAAAAAATGTGGACAGAGATCATCCAGGATAGCTATGGGGCAGCCAATGATGAGAAGAACCACCTAAATCCACATAAACCATCTCCTTTTTGGTCATTAGTGGTGCGTGCCTTGGCAAATAATTGGAGCATGTTCAAGTCTGTCTTAGGCGATGGGAAATGCTTCAAATTTTGGTTGGAAAATTGGCTGCCTAGTGGGGTGATAAAAGACAGGTACCCTCTTACATTTTCAGCTGCTTCTGATAAAAATGTTGTGGTATATGATTACTAGGACACGGCCTCTGAAAATTGGTCTCTGAACAATGTGAGGTGGAATGGTCATGAAACAAGAACACGAGCAGAAAATGAGTGTCTCATGCAGGAACTTGCTGCTTTCAAACCCACACCTGAGGAGTATGACACATACAAATGGGAGGGTACGTTCTCCTCAGCGGCTACTTATGACAAGCTTGTCAACTCATCCAGAATGGTTGAAGTGGATGAGGTTGGGAAAAAGCTATGGAAATTGAAGGTACCACTGAAGATACAAATTTTTTTGTGGTTATGTAGAAGAGATGGCCTGATAACTAGAGATTTGAGGCATAGGAGAATGGGAACCCCCGCTCACTTCTGCCACTTGTGTGGGTGCATAATGATTCTAGCATTCATATTTTTTCTACTTGCGTGATTACAGATTATGTCTAGAGGAAGGTGTGTAGGGAATCTATTCCCACGTGGGAGAACCTCTGGAGTTCCTTCTTGAGGGCGAATAAGCCATACTTGCCCATGGTGGCAGTTTTATGGTCAGTATGGAGAGCTAGAAATGAGAGCTTGTTTCAGGAGAGTCTAGTGAATGTAGATAATATTGTCAATAGTTGCTGGAATCTCATACACCACTGGGGTTCAATCATGTAACCTTTTTATTATCTTTTTATCAGTAAAATCTCTCCTGGATTACTATCGGTGATTCGATAGCATTCCTTTTCACCTCAAAAAAAAAAAAAAAGAACTCCAGAGCCCCCATTGAGAGGCAATTCGCACCTACACACATCTCCGACTCCTCTCTCTCTGCAGCATCTCTCTCCAACCTTCGTCCCGACACCCTAGATCTAAAGCTCTACCGAGTTTCCTAGAATCATACTTCAAGCGACTCCACTCTTCATCTATCTCTATCTCTTTCTCTCTACTCTTTCTTTAGTTTATTTGCTTTGATTCCTAGTTTATAACTTTCTACAAGTAGCAATAAAGAGTTTGATTCAATGGATATCTTCTCTCTCTTTAAATGCTTTCATTATATTAGATTAGTTAGTACGAAAGGCTTTAAGAATCTCATTTTGCCTCCATACAAATGACTCAGGACTTTCCATCTTCTGATTTATAAATTTATTTTGCTTCGACGTGATTCGCAACTACAATCATAACGTAGAAATCTTTTTACGTGTTTTGTGATGAACACATGAGAAATCAATAGTTGAAGGAAGAGTATTGAGGCAGATGAGATCTATTTCTAAGGGGAATTGTGGCACCGTTGCCGGGGAGCAATGCATAATTGCACCACAATACATATCATTTATCTTGTCTGATTCTAATTTCCATTCGACGTGAAATTGCATAAATAGATTTCTACATTATCGTTGTAGTTACAAAACACGTCAAATCAAATAATTTATGGATAAGAAATTTGGTAAGTCTGGAGTCATTCGCAGGGAGGCAAAATGAGATTCTTAAAAGCCTTTCGCACTAATTATTCTATGAAAGCACATAAAGAGACAAGCTATCCATTGAATAATAAACTTTATTGCTACTATCAAAATGTCTCACAAATCAAATCTATAACAGAGATTACAATAAGAACATAGAAAAATAGAAGGAAAGAGTAGAAAGAAAAAGGGATCACAAAGCCGCTTGTGGAATGCTTGTATAAAGCTTCGGCAGAGCTTCAAATCCAGGGAACTAGGAAGAAGATCAAAGAGAGAGCTTGGAGAAAGAGAGAGGGTGTCGACTATGTGGTGACTATTTTTTTCTATCTCTAGGTATCTAAGTTATGTTCCAAAGGGTAGAGGTTAGGCCTTTTATAGAAAAGTAGGTGGCTTCTTATTGGTTGATCTAGAATGCCTAAGATCACTAATTTGGATGGTTTAGATTTAATCAAAAGTGATGCCTAGGATTGGTTGAATAAGGACCTTAGATCTAAGTTGTAGGGCTAGGATAGGATGAGCGTTTTCTAAAAATAGGCAACCTAGGTGGGTGGCTACCAAGGGATAAAATCTTGCCAAGAGATAAGATCTTATCTCTTGGCCAACCACTAAGGGATAAAATCTTCTTAAGTTATCACCAACTTAAGAGGATTAGACTAGGAATTTCATGGGTCTTATGTGGGTAGAGTTAGGGCTAGGTTTTGTAGACATAGGTTGTGAGAATAGGTTCCTAATTAGGCTAGGCTAACCCTAAGTATAGTGGGTTGGGTCCAAATAGGTTTCATGAACCCAATTGACTTATACTAAGTCAATTAAGTAAGCTCATGGATCTAAATAGGTTTTGGGATTAGGGATTGGTCCTAGGATAGGTTAGATAGGTTCCTGGCTAGCAGGACAACTCTATGGATAAAGGGTCAAGAACATGGATAGTGTTATCCATGATTTTAGCTTTTGAGCTCACTTATTTAGTTTAAGCTAACCTAAGGGTAGGAGTTGGGATAAGGGTATCCTAGAGTTCTAAGGGTAGGGTTAGGTTATCCTAGTCCCTCTCTCTCTTCTTCTTTAAATAATTGGATCTTCATTTCTTCCTCAATCAAGTCTTGGTCTTCAACCAGCTCCTAGCTTTGTAGCTATATCTTCTATCCCGCTTTTATTCCACATGGCTCCAAGTCATTCTATGCCCTTTACCTACATTATTCAAAAAAGACTAGAATTAGATAATTAGGCCTAAAATAAACACAATGCCTATGATATTCATGCATGCTCTAAATGAAATATTCACATTCTAAATGCATAATTTTTCTAAGGAGCTAACCTTAGATTAAGCCAATTAGGGTAATAAATTAAGCTGTTGTCACACTCCCATGCCTATCTTTTGCTAGTCCCTTAGCAAATGCATGAATGAAAAATGAATGCAAAATGTATGATCCATGCTAATTACAACTCAGCCCCCAAAGGACTGCTTATTCCTTTTTTATCAAGGGTTTGACAAAAGATTTCTTCTTGTCTTCTACCAAAAATTTAAAGATCTAGATAAATGTGAAAATGATGTGATAGTAGCCTAAGCAACGGATCCAAGTAAAAAGCCAACCTACATTTAAAGTTCGTACTTGACCCTTGGTAAAAAAATTCTATCAAGATAGGCAAACTTCTTCCCTTGGGGATTGTTCGTCTCGTAGATCACGTTAAAAGAATGAATACGTCGTAGTATAGTGCAAAATACGTCGAAACAAATACAATTTTAATGAGAGGTGAGTCCCGATCGAACTCAGGGAGGTAGAAAACGCTTCTGATTTTATAAACTGAATTAGAATTGCATGCTACTACTTGCAAACTAATTAATATGTATAAAGCAAATCAAGTAAGCTGGTTGATCATGAAGTGCCAAATAGAACTAGAGTTTATGACTAATACATGCAAAGCTAGAGCAGGAAAAATAGCTATCTAATCTATCATAATAAGGGCACCAGAGGTGGTCTATGGTGGCCTTCTAGAGAGGTTGGGGAGAGCAACAGTGGTGCACCAAGGTGGCTTGGTGGGTGCTTCAGAGTGAGAGAGCTAGAGAAGAAGAGCTGGAGAGTTGGAGAGTGTCTAGAGAGAATTATTATTCAATTGCATGTGGTGGACACTTCTTTGGGAAAAAGACGGCTGCAAGAATTTTGCAATCTAGATTATATTAGCCGTCTTTATTCAAGGATGCCCAGGAATTCTCGAGGTCATGTTCCTGATGCCAGGCACTTGGGAGCATAACTAAGAGAGATATGATGCCCCTAAACCTGATTCTTCCTATCAAAATCTTTGACATTTGGGGCATCGATTTCTTGGGACCCTTCGTCCCTTCATTTAGACATCAGTACATTCTCGTCACTGTTGATTAAGTGTCCAAATGGATCGAGGCGATTCCCACCCGAACCAATGACCACAAGGTGGTCATCGATTTTGTCAAGAAGAACATCTTCAACAGGTTTGGGATTCTGAGGGCCATCATGAGTGATGGTGGCACTCATTTCACTAATGCCCAGTTCCATAATTTGCTGGCAAAATACGAGGTTAATCACCGAATCTCCACACCTTACTATTGAACGTCAAAGGACTATGCTATCGGAGTTGGTTTTGAAAACCTGTCGTTGTAGTTCGAGTAGCGAAGAACTCGAGTTCAATAAATAAAATTTATATCGGAAATCTATAAAGAAATCCCAGGTCGAACTCAGGGATGCTACGTCGATCAAAATTCACAAGGCATAGATCATCCTCATCTACGCTTCTTCCCTCTTGCCCTTAAGACTCGAGAAAATCTTCAAAGCCAAGATCAAGTGTTTCCTTATTTTCCTCAAAAAGCACATCTTCATGTCGAAGGAAGAAATCAAAGCTCCAAGGGCGATGGACAACCCTAGGGCGACAGGAGAGAGGATCCATGGTGATGGAGGATGGACAACTTGGAGATCTATGGCTTGGAGGAGGAAGGAGAGAAGAGGTCCGATGGCTGATGGAAATAGGGTTGCAGGCAAAAGTCAAGTTAACAATGGCAGGCCATGGGGCAACAAGGAAATTGTGTGCTTTTGGTGTCAACATCGAGGGCATATGGTGGCGGTGTGCCGCTTCCCTTTGGTCTACCTGGCATGTTGGGGACATGGCCACAAACAAGACTCTTGCACGGCTAATCATGGACAACCAAGGGGAAGGACGAGCTTGCATAATAGGGCAACGAAGGCTGGAATGCAGCCACTTCCGCCTTTACCTCCACCTACCTATGGGGGACACACGGTGGATGTGGAAATCCCTATGAATGACGACATCAGGATAGCGGAGCCTGTGTTACGAGGGGCTTTAGTCAGAGAGGTGATGGTGGGCAATCCTTCCCTGGAAAGGATTCATCAGTTGGTAAGTTCTCTATCTCTGTCGAATAGTGGTTGGAAGATAACATCTATCTCCCCTATGCGGTTTGTGCTCTTTGGTTTGGGGATGATGGATGTAGAACGTTTGCAGTTCCGCTCGAGTGCTTTGGATGGATTGATGGTGATTTGGAGGCTAGTATCCCCCTTTAATGGATCATTGCCTGAATGGCCGCCCCAGAGAGCAGCCTCTAAATCGGGGAAGCTAGGAATCAGGGGTTTACTGCTGCATCCAAGATCAAAAGAGGTGGTGGCAATTATGTTTGCAGGGTTTGCTACTTTGGCTGATGATGCTGAGATTGGATTGATGGAAGGTGATGGCCGTGTACTGAATGTTTGGGTTGATGTATTCAAAGCTGGTTCTGTGCCAGAGAAGATTATCCTTCGCTGTGGGGGGAGTTCATGGCTATTGATTTTGAATTTCTTAGTGGACAGTACGTATGGGGGACTTAATCAAAACAACGCACCTTATGCAGAGGTGGTGAAGCCTGAGGTAGCCTCACAACAGCCAGGACGTGAGACCCCTGATGAGGCGCCTGAGCCTAAAAAATGCAAGGACCATCACTACACAGAGGAAATGGAGGAAGGGATGAAAGTGACATTAGTAGAAGATGGTATGGCAGAGAAAATGAATGTTGTTATACCAAGGGTAGATACACCTGATCAGTGTGTTTTGCAAGAGATTCCTGCAAATTCCTTGAGTCTGCAAACCAGTTTACCAACAGTAGAAGGATTGAAATTTGGTTCAGGGACAGTATCTAGGACTAGTATGGGTAGATCCCCATATAAATTCAAACCGAGGAGACAAAATACAGTGCAAAAACTTGATGAAAATGCCATTGCAGCTGTGATGAGGGTTAGCAGTGTCCATGCAATAATCTGATTTTTTTTTCTCTCCCCCATGCTTATTTTTAGCTTAGTCTTACAACAGATGTGTCGGGATCATCATTCCTGTTACCAATCCTCGAGGGGGCTCTAGTGCCAGTACTTCAGGATGGCACTGTCCATGACACCACCCAAGAGCTCACAACCCCAAAACACAATGTGGTGTACAGGGGCACTCCAAGAAAACTCAAGCTCTTGCTCCGACACTATAGGTAGAGCATCGTCCAAGACACTTGAGCTGCTAAAATGCACTTTAATGCTCTATCTAAATATATGAAATATAGATATGGAGCAATGCGGAGGCGGTAACATGTTGACATCGCATTGTCAAAGGAGGCATTTCCCTCCTTCTCGACGGTGGGCACTCAAACCAATGATCTGCTTTAGACTTTTACTAAGTCCAAACAAGGGAGTTTTTCTAATTTTTAGTTGTTTTTAAGTGTTGGCTTGTGTGTAAAATTTGACACAAGAAGTTCCGCAAGAAATGCAAGATTTTGAATCTGAAACTAAGCCAAATACTTTCCATATTACAAAAGAGGATCAAGTCACCTGAACTATCATGAGTTCAGGTGGAATCTTAGAGAAGGATACCTGGTCCAGTCTAAAAATAGGCCCTAAAATTCTAATGATCAGATCTGCATCCTCATCCCTAGTTTGTTAAAGATTAAATCCCATTGTACCAAAAGTGAGTTTTTCAACCTTAGTCCCGATTTCAAAATTTTTCCTCAAAAAGTTTTTAACATTTTTATTTTTTTGGGTATGCAAGCAAGAAAATAAAATAACTAAAGAAAAATGCAAGTTTTTAAGTTTTGAAAATCCTAACTCGATCGTCAAATTTTAAAAACACCCCCCATGCTTAAGATATGCAATGTCCTCATGCATTAGGAGGGAAAAGGGATCACCTTAATGAAGAGCGGTCGGGTTTAGGATGGTCAAAACTTGGAAAAAGAAGGGAAAAAGGAAAGCAGGAAAAATGATGGGTTACCTCCGACCCAGTGCTATCTTTTATGCCATTCAGCCGGCGTAATTTGCATTAGTAATCAAAGGTGGTTGGCTCAGTGAAATCAAACGATTCCGACGGAAGATTCAGGGTTTGATCAAAATAGGGCTTTAAACGTTGGTCGTTGACTTGAAATGTCATATTAGTTTTAGGATCAAAGATATCAACAGCGTCGTATGGATAAGTTTTATGAACAATAAAGGGGCCGATCCATTTGGATTTTAATTTGCCAGGAAAAAGACATAATCTAGCATCAAAAAGTCAAACACGTGGATTAATGTCAAAGTGTTTCCGAATAATGTATTTATCTTGAAATTTCTTTATTCGGTCTTTATAAATCCTCACGTTTTCATAGGAAAAATTACGTAAGTCTTCCAATTCAGTTAATTGTAGTTTTCTATGGATACCGGCGTCAAATAAATCCATGTTTAATTATTTTATTGCCCAAAAAGCCCTATGTTCTAGTTCTACCGGGAGATGGCATGCCTTCTCAAAAATCAAACGGAAGGGAGACATGTCAAGCGGAGTTTTAAAAGCAATACGGTAACCCATAAAGCGTCATCCAGTTTGGTGGACCAATCTTTATGGTCGAGCCTAACCGTTTTTTATAAAATATTTTTAATTTTCCGGTTAGAAACTTCTGTCTGGCCATTTGTTTGGGGGTGATAAGGTGTGGAAATTTTATGATTAACCCCATATTTAGAAAGAAGGTGACAGAATTGTAAATGAGTGAAATGTGAGCCTCTGTTACTGATAATGGCTTTTGGAATGCCGAATCTTGAGAAAATATTTTTCTTAATAAATTTGACAACCACACGGTGATCACTAATGCGGGTGGGTATTGCTTCTACCCACTTTGAAACATAGTCGACTGCGACTAGTATATATAAATACCCACCAGAGTTGATGAACGGTCCCATGAAGTCGATGCCCCAAACATCAAAAATTTCAACCTCTAAAATAGGATTAAGGGGCATCATATCCTTCCAAGTCATGTTGCCGATGCTCTGGTAATGCACACAGGACTGAATAAAATCATGAGCATCTTTGTGCAAGCTGGGCCAAAAGAATCCCGCATTAAGGATTTTAGCTGCAGTTTTCTTGCCCAAAAAATGTCTGCCACAGGCCATTGAATGACAATGTGTCAGAATATCATGGATTTCAAAATCAGGGACACATCGTCGAATGACCTGATTGGCACAAATGCGGAAAAGGTCGGGCTCCTCCCAAAAATAGTATTTAATATCAACAAAGAACTTACCCCGTTTTGTTTTTGGCCAATCAGCGGGGATTTGTTCTGTTGCTAAATAGTTTGCAATGGGTGCAAACCAAGGGAGGGTAGTAGCAGCTAAAATGCTTTCATCAGGGAATTGATCAGGTGGGGTCATTATGTCATTCGTCATAAGACGAGAGAGATGATCGGCCACTACATTATGCGATCCCGACTTATCCTTGATTTCCAGGTCAAATTCCTAGAGCAGCAGGATCCAATGGATAAGGTAGGGTTTTGCATCTTTTTTTGTCAGCAAATATTTAAGTGTTGAGTGGTCGGTATATACAGTGACATGTGACCTCGAAAGATAAGATCTAAATTTTTCTATGGCAAATACAATGGCAAGAAGTTCCTTTTCAGTAACCATGTAATTTCATTGTGCATCATCAAGAGTTTTGCTAGCATAATAGATCACAACGAGCTTCTTGCAAATTCTTTGCCCTAGAACAGCCCCCACAGCAAAATCTAAGGCATCTGTTATTAATTCAAAGGGACTATTCCAATTAGGTCCCTACAAAATTGGTGCCTCAGTAACCTCCTTCTTCAACCTCAAAAAACTCTCCAGGGATTTATCATTAAAATCGAATGGCTGGTCTTTAGTAAGAAGCTAACTTAAGGGCTTGGAGATTTGGGAAAAATTTTGTATGAATCTACGGTAGAAACCCACATGACCCAAAAAGGATCTGATCTGTTTGACAGTAGTGGGCAGTGGGAGCTTAGATATAGCATCTATTTTTGCTTTATCTACCGTGATTCCTTGTTTTGAAATAACATGACCCAAGACAATACCTTCCTGGACCATGAAATGACTTTTTTCCCAACTGAGGACCAGATTGACTTCTATGCATTTTTGGAGAGTTCTTTCAAGGTTCTTGAGACAATGGTCAAAAGAATCTCCAAAAATAGAGAAATCATCCATAAAGACTTCTAAGCATTCACCTACCAGGTCTGAAAATATTGCAAGCATACACCTTTGAAAAATTGCAGGTGCTTTGCAAAGACTGAAGGGCATCCTTCGGAAAGCAAAGGTTTCGAAGGGGTAGGTGAAAGTTGTTTTGTCCTGGTCCTCACTATGAATCGCTACCTGATTATAGCCGGAATAACCATCCAGAAAATAGTAAAAATCCCGTCCGGCTAATCACTCCAAGATTTGATCAATAAAGGGGAGCGAAAAATGGTCCTTCTTGGTGGCAGTGTTTAATTTTCTGTAATCAATACACACGCGCCAAGAAGAGGCGGTTCGAGTGGCTATATTCTCCCCATTATCATTGGTGACAACTGTTAATCCAGCCTTTTTGGGCACAACTTGTGTTGGACTAACCCAGGAGCTGTCAGAAATGGGGTAGATGATATTAGCATCAAGCCACTTAATAATCTCCTTTTTTACCACCTCCTGCATAATAGGGTTCAAGCACCTTTGTGGTTGGCAAGAGGGGCGAGAATCATCCTCTAAATATATACGATGTGTACAATAGGACGGATGAATACCCTTAAGATCAGAAAGGGTCCAGCCAATAGCTTTTCTGTATTTACTCAAAACCTAGAGAAATTTATGTTCTTGTGCCCCAGTAAGTTTAGAATTTATAATTAGGGGCAGGGTCTGATTTGGACCCTGGAAGACATATTTAAGGGAGTCGGGCAAAGGTTTTAATTCCAATTATAGGCCCAGCTCCGAAAGAATTTCTGCTTTTTGGGTTAGTGGTGAGGTGAGAGTGAAAGGGTCAGCTGGAGGGTTATCTAAATGTGTGGTTAGGGTGGAAGGGTGAGAAGTGGATTGTTCAGGAACCGTGTTAATAGCAAAACAGGAACCTAAATGGGAAATCTGCAAAGTTTCCTCCACAATATTTTCTATTTCTGAATCCGAATCATCAAAGAAATTAGGTTCTTGGAACCTTCTAGAAGCTTGGAAAATATCTAGGGTTATAGATTCACCGCCACACATGATCTTCATTTTTCCATAATCACAATCAATATTTACGCGAGCGGTGGCTAAGAATGGTCTTCCAAGAAGTATAGGGGCAAACTTTAGTGTTTCTAGTACCTCTATGTCTAGGACTAAAAATTCTACTACAAATAGACAAATTTTGACTCGAACAAGGACATCCTCAACAATTCCCCTTGGTTTAATTGTAGATCGGTCAGCTAATTGAAGAGTAACCTCAATAGGCTTTAATTTACTATTCTTAAATTCCTCAAAAACAATTGTGGGGATAAGATTAATTGAGGCACTGAGATCCAACAAAGCGCGATCAAAAGAAGTATCATTAATGATAACTTGAATTAGGGGGTGCCTGGATCTTTTCTCTTAAGAGGCAATAGACTCTGCACAACTGAGCTAACTGTCTCAAGAAGGATCACCTTTCCTAAATTTCAGGGCTGCCTTTTTGGGGTACATAAATCTTTTAGGAATTTTGCATAGGCAGGGATGTATTTTATGGCATCTAGGAGAGGGATGTTAATTTCAACTTTCCCAAATAAATCCATTAATTCCTTATCACTGGGCCCAGATTTCTTCTTTTTCTTATTTGTTGAAGAATGGAGGGCTTGTGGAAATGGTGCAGGGTTGCCCTGTTTTGCATTAATAGGTTCCTGAACAATGTGAGAGGAAGATGTGGAAGAGTTGATCTGTGTTTTATTAAAATGAGTTTATTTAATAGGTAGGGGATCATTAGTGGTTTTCCCATTCCTCAAAGTAACTGCATTTGTAGTCTGGTTGTTTCTAGGATGAGGACAGGAAGCCTAACTGTTATTGAAACCCAGGGATGCTGAGGTGCTGGTTGAATGGGCTGACTGGGATATCTACCTTGGAACTGATTCCTTTGATTATTCGGGTTGGGCATGGGTTGGGAAGGTAAATTCCCAATAGGTCGATGATCAGGAGTAACCTTAACTTGGTGTTGCAAGTTGGTAATCATGCAGGTTACTTCTGTCATTTGATTCTACATACCCTACAGAGTTTTCATGACCTGAGTGTTAATATCTTCCTGGGATGGTCCAGGTTGATACACAGGTTGCCCATAATTCCCAAAATGATTTTGTTTGGGAAAAGGAATCGGGTTTGGGTTTTTCCAGGGGTGATTCAGGATAGTCCTCCAGTTTTGGTTGAAAGTGTTGGAGGGGTTTCTAAATTGCTCCTGGAGAGCATAAATATTTTTCGTGGTGGGATCAAAAATATTTTGATCAAAATTCCCAGTCAATTCTTGTGGGAAATCAGTTGGAAACTGCTGACCAACAGGTGTGGCATCAATATTGTGCAGATTTTCTCTTCGGAGAAGTTATGGAGTGTTAGTGTGTGGAGAATTAAAGTGTGGAGCTTGTTTATTTGTGAGCTTTTCTTCTATTTTTTTCTGGTGAATTTGCATCTGGTTCAGTTGTTGAGCTAACATATATAGATCATCCTGAGTGACTGGAACAGAGGTGGATTTGGAGTCAATTTCATGGACTCTGCATCTGGGGTTTTCTGTTCTACCAAAAGTGTCCATTGAAGTCATATTAGATGAGTTTTCACTCATTTCTTCAAAGAGGAGATAGGCACTTTCAGCATCTTTATTAAGGAAATTGCCCCCACATGAGGCATCCACAAATCGCTTCAATTGATCTTCTAATCCATGATAGAAGATCTGCACTAACTACCATTGCGGAATTTCATGGTAGGGACAACTTCTTAAAAGTTCTTGAAATCTTTCTTAGGCTTCATGGATGAGTTCACCAATTTTTTGTTGAAAGGTCGTTATGAATCTTCTTAAAGCATTAGTTCGACCGATCGGAAAAAATTTTTTTAGAAAAGCACTCTTTAATTGGGGCCAGGTGGTAATCGGGCGCCCAACTGTTCTAAACCAATGGGAAGCTATGTCTTTAAGAGAGAGAGGAAAAAGTCTCATTAACCACATGTCTTCCTGCACATTGCGGGAATGAGTGGTTTAAGTGAGGACAGTTAATTCCTCAAGATGATAAAAAGGATCCTCTCTTGGAAGACCATGAAAATGCTTGATAAGATTTAGAATGGCTGGTTTGATCTCAAAATCCCCTTGTGGTATGACCACCCCGGGTCTTTCCTCGTAATTAGAAGGATCATAGAAATCCTTAAGAGGAACGACAAGCTATTGGCAAGGTGGTGGGTTTTGCCCTTGGTTAGCTAGGTTCATTACAGTCCTAGCCAAATCTTCTTGATTTTGTTGCAGCCGAACAAAATGGTCGACCATCAAGGCAAAGGGGTTTGGATTTTGAGTTAGAATTAGAGGGCCACTTGACCTTGCAAGAATTTTCGGTTGCTCCAGATGAGGGAGGTGAGGGAGGGGGAAGTCAGCTTGTGGGTCAGCTGATGCGTTAGAAGTGGAAGCAGAATTTTTTTGTCAGCTTCCTAGGTTTTCCATTTTCTTAGAAGAGGAGGGAGAAGAAAACAACGATTTTCTGGTGTGGGGGGTGAAATCAGATGGTCCCTCAAGATGTGGTTTTTGGGACCTTCGCCCGTGCATGCACTATTTTGAAAGAATTAGAGGGGAGGAGAAGAGAAAGAGATGAGAGAAAGTGTGCAATTCAAACAACAAATTATAGACCTAACTTAAGTGCGACTCCCTAAAAATAAACCTAAGACTTGGTCTACGTAGGAAATAAGTAATCAACAATGAATGCCCATTCTGTCAACAAATCTAGCCAAGTTGCTTAAGGGGAGGTTTGGGCTCAAACATTTCCCAGGAAAAACCCCAGGTGCTTGTACAAACCCATGCCTGGTCGTTTGACACGGCCCCTCAGCCTGAACACCAGATATAGATGACAGAATTTGTATTAGCTATAGAAAACTTAAGACCTATATGGCAAGCCTAAGTTGATGAAAACCTTAGGGGTCAAACTGCTACCAATTTTAATTAGGTCTAGGATAATAGTGTGCACACAAAATGTGGAGGGCGTTAATTGGGTTGTTGCCCTATTATTTCAATTTTTAGTGTGTGTGCAGGAATTAGAAAGTGGTTCCAATTAAAATAAGTTGTCACACAATTTTTGTATTTTTGTCTTTTAAGATTCAATTTAATTTAATGTATTTTAGGGTTTCTCTTTTTAAATGTTCAAACAAGTTTGAAACTTCCACAATCAAAAGAAAACAAGTTGTATTGGTGATGATATGTTTCCTTTATGTTGTGGGACTAAAAAGCAAGGAAGAAACCCTAACTGAATTTGAACCCTAATACAGAAAATTACTACCAATGAATTATTTTTAGGCTTTCTGAATAGGTAGTGGTCCAAACAATGCAACCAACACCACTAACTTATGTAAAATCAAACAAGGATTCCAGAAAAAAATTTTTTAAGATTTTACGAATTTGTTTGATATTTCTTTTGAATTTTTATTTGTGCTAGTGTCAGTCCAGAAATGGTACCCGTGGGTATTCTGGACTTTTTGTACCACCACTAGCCTCATAAAATTTTGATGATTTTATGGGAGATGTAGAATTTTACAAGGATTCCAAAAGCCTAAATTTCACAAAAATTAGATGAGCATAAAAATTCTAAAAATTCATGGACAGTAGCAAAATAAGAAGCTCAGAGGGTGTGCCCCTTGGCAATCTACGAATTTTTAAAAATCAAATACAAATACAACGAATTTGAAACTTGAAACAGGCATTCCTAACTTGATTTGAAATCACTATGTGAAATTTCAAGATTTTAGGAGACCTGTGGTGTTGAAAATTGATTTTTGAAGTCTAGACAAGAATCTGGACCCGAAAAACAAAACATCAACACTTGGATTGGAGTGGTGTTTAATGAAGCATACAAGCAAACAATGAATTTTAATAGACACCACTCCACTTAATTAAGATGTTTGGGATTCTGAAAGTCAAGTTTAATATTTTTTTCTTTTAGTAGTTTTAATTGACTATGTGACCAGAAAAGATAACCAACCTGAATTTCGCGGGAAGAAAAGGAACTTTGAGCTCTCGCTTTCAAATTCCTACTTTCTTCCTGCAATACCTACACACACAAGAGAAAAGAAAGAGAAGGGGATGAAATCCACTTCAAGCAAGAGAAAAATTATTAATGCAAAGACATGTGTCCCCGGCAACGGTGCCAAAAAGTGATCGAAAGATCGCGTGATTTGTAATTAGAGTTTTTAAAGTCACTGTAACACACGAAATTGCATACGCTTTTAAATTTCTATTCCTAGATAGGGGAGTATCTAGGGTCGTGCAAGTAGGCAAGTTTGCAATTCAAATCTCTTGCTTTTAAGGGAAACTCAATCATTCTTTTTGGTATTTTAAATATATAATTTTTATGTTTTGATATAATGAGGGCAAAATGTAAATTATTGACGGAAAAGTAACTAACACCTATAATCACTAAGCTAAAACCTAAGAGACAAATATGACCCCTCCCTAAGCTCACTCTAGGCAAGTGGAGGCCTAGAGTAATTAGGAAGTGGAAGTGAAAAAGTGCTATAACAAAGACAAAGCAATTGCAATAGAAATTGAAAAGAAGGCAAATTGATTTAGTAGAATTTATGTTCATTTTTTTACAAAAACATGTAGAGGAATGCTTCTGCTAAAAATGGAAAATATAAAAGCAATAAAAAGAAACACAATCCTCTTGCAGAATCTAGTGAAGAAGGGAGTCCTCTTGCTCCAAGCCTAGCTGCTCCTTGGCTTGAAAAGAAGGTCTCCTTCTTCTCCTTCCTTGAATGCTCCTCCAAGGTGGATGCTCTCCACCTCAATTCTTTCCTCCAAGGGTGGGCATGCACCACCCTCAAGCTCTCCTCCAAGGTGGCGTGGACCACCTTCAAGACCTCCTCCAAAGGTCTTTTTTGCCTAGCTTCTCCTTTGGTTAGCGTGGGCACAAGAGAGAAGGGAAGAGGGGAAGGCACTAAGGGGATAGAATATCCCCTTAATCTTCTTCTTCTTCTTCTTCTTCTTCTTCTTCTTCTTCTTCTCTCTTGGGTGTGAGCTTTAGGTAGAATATGAGAGGTATTTTGCTAGCCAAGGATGGGTTGTAAGGTGGTGGGTGTTGGTCTTTTTATAGGGTAGGATGAGAGGGTTAAGGTGACTCTTAAGATGGATGGCTAAGATGGGAAGATGGGGGTGGTTAGGTGATCCTAGGGCTGAGTGTTGGCGCCACCTAAGGGATGTAAGGGGGGTAGTTATGGGTGGCCAATGGACACCTAAAAGTTGCGCCAACCATGGAGAGGTGCCATGGGTTGGCGCCAACTTCTAGGCTTCTAGAAGGGGGTTGAGGTGGATGGTGGATGTGGCTAGGAGGGGTTATGTGTAGGGTGGATATGGGGGTTGAAGTTGGTGCCAAAAGGGAGGTTGTTAGGGTTAGTTTTGGCGCCAAATTTTGGTGTCATTTGGTGGTTAGTTGAGGGGTGAAAGGTGGTGAAGTGGTGGTGCCAAAATGAGTAGGGTGGAGCTACCTTAAATAGGCTTAGGTGGAATTGGAGTGGAAGGTTATGTAGGTGGAGTTAGGGTTAGGTTTTTTTTGTTCCAGGGAGATGGATGCTAGCTAGGCTAAGCTAAGTTAAGCTAGCTTAGATAGCTATGGAGTAGAGGAGTATGCATGTGGAGCTTAGGGTTTGAGGAGAGGAGCTGGATATGAAGAGTCTAGAGCTGAATTGGAGCTGGCAGCTACTGAAGAGGTCAAAATGGAGCTACTCTAGCTGGCTTAGCTTGCTAGTTCTTTGTTAGCTGCTAAGCCAGGCTAAAGTGAGCTGTCTTCTGTTGAATGGAGCTTAGGTGAGCTGGGTCTGGTGCTCTCGGGGAGGATTGAGCTAGTTGAGACAGCTAAGGTAGCTTAGCTCAACTAGCTTGAGCTAAGCTGAGTCCCCAAGAGCTGGACTTGAGCTTCCTGAGCTGGAATGAATTCATCTTCAACTGGTTGGAGTTGAGTGGAGCTGGATGTAGCTAGACCTGAGCTGGGATGAACTCCAGTCAACTCAGCTGAGCTAGCTAGAGCTCCCTGTGGACTAGTGGGAACTGAGATGAGCTAGACTCAGCTAAGTTGAGCTAGATCTGAGCTGACCTGAGCTAGGGTGAGCTACGATGAGCTCTCTTGAGCTGCAATTCAGCTAAGATGAGCTGAATGGAGTTAGAATGAGATAACCCTTGTCCAAGTGAGCTGGATTCCAACTATGGGAGCTAGATCAAGCTGAATTCTAGCTAGTCTGAGCTTCTTCTTCACCAGTTGCCTTCTTGAGTGCTAGGGTTTTAGGGATCTATATATCTGTTCATCCCTAACACTCACAAAAACACATTAAAAAGATAAGAAAAATGCAATGCATGCCTATCCTAATTTATAACTAAATGCAACCCCAAAAGCCCATTTGCAGAGTAAAATCCTAAGAGCTAGGTTTGTTTTAATGCATAAGAATGATGATAAACTGGCATTTATCAATCCTTCAAATTACGGGGAACGTCCTGGCATCCAAATTCCTGCCGAACACGTAGAAATCAAGCCCAAGGTGTTAAGCCTCATCAAATATTTCCATGGGCTTAGCTCTGAAGACCCGTTTCAGCACTTGGAGGACTTGACCACTTTGGTCCAGACCACCAAGACGCAAAACGTGAATGAGGAGCAAATGATCATGAGGCTCTTCCCCCACTCTCTTAGGGATAAAGTCGCTCATTGGTACAGACTATAGGAAGACCAATTGCAACTTGGAATGAGTTGAAATCGGCCTTTCTAAAGAAATTTTTCCGTGTCGGACGTACTAATGCTTTGAGACGAGCAATTACTACCTTTACCCAGCAGCTGGGGGAGTAGTTTCATGTTGCCTAGGAGCGATTCTAGGACCTATTGCGGAGGTGTCCACACCACGAGGTGTCGAAATGGCAACTCGTGCAGATCTTCTACCACGAGTTGACTGAGCAACTCAGAAATCACGTGGATGCTTCTTGCGGAGGCAATTTCCTCAACAAAGATGCAGATAGCGTGCATGACTTGTTTCAGGAGATGAGTGAGAATTCGATCAATCATGCCTCCATGGATACTTTTAACTGGTCCCAATATCCCAAATCGAATGTTAATGAAGTCCACGACTCTCATTCATTCGATATGGAATTAATTTGTAATAAACTTGATAAGGTGGATTTGGTTCTAAGAGAATGGAAGAGTGGATGGCTGGAAACTCAATGAACAACTCTTGATCCACTCAATCCCAAAATTCGGGATTCCATTCGTCGCGAGCTCCTTCTGGATGGGAGTTTGTGAATCAACTTGATGTGGCTCAACCTACGAGTCAGCATTATTCGGACCCCATGGGTTCTAAACTGGGGCCTTTGATCCCAGTTTCTCTGATCCTTCCCTTTCTTTCTCCCCATCCTCACCCTATGAGGATGTTTGTGCTGTATAGGAGAATGTTAGATCCAACCCCTACTCCAATGCTTATAATCCGGGTTGGAGAAACCACCCTAACTTGTCCTGGAAAAACCTGGCGCAGCAGACCCAATTCCGACCTAGCAACTATGCTTCGCAACGACCAATGGGTCAGGGTCATGTTTATACTCAGTTGCCCTCAAATCAGGTCAATCAGCCAGCTTGGAACGCCCATCAACCCGTAGGGTAGGCTGATTTGAACCGACAGATGGTAGAGATGCAAGGATCTATTCTCCAGCTCATGCAGCAAATGAAAACTTTGCTGGACAACTTGCAAACCGGGCTCATAGCTAATTCTCATCAACTCGGATCTCTACCATCTCAATCTGTACCCAACCCATGAAATATCCTGAATCTGAGCAATCAAGCCCATGGGTATAAATCAAAGGGACCCACCTGCACATGCTCAGGTGGTTGAGCAAGGTCCTTCCTCTTCTTCTTCTGCAAATCAATGATTCTTAGCTAATGAAGCCTCTCCAATCTTTCCTAACCCTCCCCAAGACCCAAACTCGTATGCATCTGCAAATTCTATACCTTGAGAAGTGGTAAACAAACTCAAGATCCACAACCACACTGTTCTGATTTACCAAATCTTGAAGAACTTGAGGAGAGAAAGGAGAATTCTAGAGAAGAAATCAAGGCTCAGGAACCTGATTCCAAAGATCTGATTCATGTTCCTTTTCCTGAGGCCTTGATCAGATCAAGGAAGAAGTTTGTTGATAGTAATGAGGAGCTTCTAAATATTTTCAAGAATGTCGAGATCAATATCCCGCTCCTCGACACTATCAAACATATACCAGCTTACGTGAATTTTTTAAAGGATTTATGTACACAGAAGTGTAAGTTGAGAGAATCTATTCTGCGGAAGGTTTTGCTCTCCGTGCAGGCTAGTTCTGTTATCCTGCACCACCTCCCTCAGAAAAAGAGAGATCCAGGTGCTCCTTTGATTTCTTGTGTCATTGGAGATTACACTTTTGATAGAGCACTGCTGGATCTGGGTGCATCCATCAACCTAATTCCGACTTCTCTTTACGAGAAGTTTGGAATAGGTGAACTTCGGCCGACTTCAATAACGCTGCAGTTAGCAGACCGTTCGGTCACAAATTCATGAGGAGTTATTGAAGATGTTATTTTAAGGTTAAGGATTTCTATTTTCCTGTAGATTTCCTTGTCCTTGACATGGATGTACCTGAAAATATGAGGAACACGCCCATCATTCTAGGGCGTCCATTCCTGGCTACCGCTAAGGCCAACATTAATTGTGAAAGTGGTAGCATGGAAATTGCCTTTGGGGATCAAACAATGAAATTGGATATTTTTAGGGTGATTAATAAATTCAAGGATTGTGGATTTATTGAGGAACTTGAGGATGATAATATGAATATTGAGACTTGTATGATGGTTTCTGCATTTGAAAGTTCCTCCTCTGATGATGAATTGGACCCACAACCCTCTATGGCAGACCCGCCATCTTCTGAAGAGGTTATTGATTTTGTTCACTCTCAACCTCTTCCTCTTGATGAGTCTTCATCAGCATCTTCTTTACCTTCAATCATCAACCCGCCTTAGCTTGAACTGAAACCATTGCCTGAGAATCTGAAATATCAATTTTTAGGACCACATAAGACGCTCCCTGTGATTATCAGTGCTAAATTAACAAAGGAGCAGGAGATTAAACTGATTAAGGTCCTGAAGGAACACAAAGAGGCAATTGGTTGGACCATTCATGACCTTAGGGGGATCGAGCCATCTTATTGCAATCACAGAATATTTTTGGAAGATGGATCCTGCCCTTCTCACCAGATGTAGAGGAGATTAAATCCAAATATGCGAGAAGTGGTCAAGAAGGAGATTATTAAGTGGCTCGATGCAGGAATCATTTATCCGATCTCTGATAGTCCTTGGGTAAGTCCCGTGCAGATTGTTCCCAAGAAAGCCAGGATTATCGTTGTGACTAATGAGAAAGGATAATCTATCACAACTCATTCAGCTTCCTTTGGAGGGTTTGTATCGATTACGGGAAGCTGAACATGGCCACGAAAAAGGATCATTTCCCTCTACATTTCATTGATCAAATCTTGGAAGGATTAGCCAGGCAGAAGTACTTCTATTTTTTTGATGGCTACTCGGGATACAACCAAGTTCCTATCCATCCTGAGGATCAGGAAAAAACTACTTTCACCTATCCCTACGGAGACTTTGCTTTCCATAGGATGCCATTCGACTTATGCAATGCACCTATGACTTTTCAAAGGTGTATGTGGTTGGGCATGTTTCGCGTGTTAGAAATCGATGTTACAAGTAACCTGTCATCGTAGTTGCAATACACGTCGATCAGATAAAATTTATACCGAAACTCCAAGGGAGTCCCGGGTCGAACACAGGGAGGCAACGTTTACTTTATTGAAAACCGTGCTTCGATTCGTTTCTTTTTGGCATTTTGGGGTTTTGTTATTTTTTTTTGTATTTTTGAAATAAAAGACAAGTAGAATGAATCACAAGATAGAAATAGAACAAATATGATATATATATCAATCCAATGTCGATTACAATGAACTATAAAAGCATAAAAAGAGAGGGGGGTGAGAGGAAATCTCCCGAATCGGCAGTTCGGTGAGACGACGACGCCTGGCGGAAGCTCGGACGAAGGAGGTGAGGAGCGGGATGACGGAGGTGAGATGCATGAGGACGTCGTGTTGAGGAAAGCTTCGGCGTGGCTCCGGAATGGAGGTGAGAAGACGGAGGTGATCTACTACCGGAATGGAGGTGGGAGGACAGCTCCAAGGCGACCTATGAAGGGAGATGGGAAGTAGGAGGAGTATTTGGTGGGGCAGAGGTTCGCTACACTAATAGGCACCTTGGGAGCTTGAGAACAAGCTCTAATGGAGCGTTAGTAGGCTTGCTAGAGCATGGGAGTAGGTGAGAGTAGAGTAGGTAGAGATGGCTTGGAAGGGAGGGGGTGTAGGTCCTTTTATAGTGAAGACGCTAAAAATGGATTAAAGGACCTTTAGCGACTTCCAAACCGTCGCTAGAAACGTTGCTGTAGGTAGCTCAACTCCACTCACACCCTTAGTTGCCTTTGCTGGCTTGCAATGAAATAGCGATGGCTGTAAGCGTCGTTGTAGGTCAGCCCAGCTGTCGCTGAAAGCTGACACCAACCACATGTGCGCCCGTGCTGCACTGCCTCGCTTATCACGTGCGCTGACCGCGTGCGCCCTGCTATGTTCACTCTTGCTATGTGCTAGCGTGCACTTGCACGCACGCGCTGCCATGCCCTGGCGCTTTGCATGCGCTGCCGCTGCTGCTGCCATGCACCCACCCAAATTACGAATTGGAGGTGCTGCGGGGATTCGAAGCCACACCCCCCTTTGCAAACCGACGCTCTAACCATTGCGCCAAACCTTCCCTTATGTCATGAGGAGCGACTTGGTGCAACCGCTTCCCAGCCGTTGGATCTTGATCCAACAACTAGGATTCAAGGGCGCGGATGAAGAAGGAATTGGGCGGTGCTGCAGGCTGGTGTTGGGTGGCCTGGATGGCACCACGTGGCGCCATCTGGGCCGTCCATCTTCTTCTTCTTGTAGAGGGTGCCACGGTGCTCAGATCAAGATGATTCCTGCAATGCCGAACTACGATCGTCGCTTCAGATCCATCCGTACAGTTGGATTTTCCATCTAAAACCCGTATGGATGTCGCATTGCCCCTTGGCCATATAAATGAAGGAATTAATATACAAAACACACAACCATCCTAAATGCCAAGCAATGGATGTTATGCAATATTTATAACATGATATGCAATGCTAAGCCTAAGAACTATCATAAATAAATAAGCAATTTATCATGAATTTATGTGTGTTCATCAGTATGCTGGCCATATTCTCTGACATGGTGGGAGAGTTTATGGAAGTCTTCAAGGACAATTTCTCTGTTTTTGGAGAATCGTTTGACTCTTGTCTAGCTAATCTTGAAATGATTCTTAAACGATGCATCAAAACAAGACTGGTCTTCAGCTGGGAAAAGAGTCATTTCATGACACAAGAAGGCATCGTCTTGGGTCATGTAATCTCTGAACGGGGAATCGAAGTGGATCAAGCTAAGGTTGATGCTATCGCTAAACTTCCTCCTCCCACATCTGTTAAACAAATTCGATCATTTCTTGGTCATGTGGGATTCTACAAGAGATTCATCAAGGACTTTTCGAAGGTTGCTCGTCCTCTGAACAATCTTCTCGCCAAAGAAACGCCGTTTGATTTTGACGAATCATGCCGTAAGGCATTTGATTTTCTTAAAACGACAATCACTTGTGCTCCAATGTTGCAACCACGGGTTTGGACAACCCCTTTTTTGATATTATGACCGACGCTTATGATTACGCGGTCGGGGCTATTTTGGGTCAGAAAGTTAATAGGAAGCCCTCTGTTATCTACTACGCTAGTAAAACTCTAGACGAGGCCCAGAGAAATTACACTTTTACTTAGAAGGAATTACTAGCCATAGTATTTGCTTTGGAGAAATTCAGGGCTTTTCTCTTAGGGTCTCACGTCATTATATATACCGACCACTCGGCCTTGAGACATCTCTTGGCCAAAAAGGATGCCAAACCCCGACTTATTCGTTGGATTCTTCTGCTTCAAGAATTTGATCTTGAAATCAAGGATAAATCTGGGGTACAGAATGTGGTGGCAGATCATTTGTCGAGACTTCTAAGTGATTCTTCTCGTCCGGACATTCAGATTGCTGATACTTTTCTAGACAAAACCATCCTTACAGTTTTAGGCATCCAAATCCCATGGTTTACTGACATTGTTAAGTATTTGGCCGTTGGTCAAGTCCCCCAGGATTGGACCAAGCAACAACGGGATAGACTCAAATCTGAGGCCAAATATTACTTCTTGGAGGACCCTGAACTGAATCGCATCGACTCTGATCAGATTATTCGCCGATGTATTCTGGAGAACGAATTCAATAGTATACTCGATTCTGCCATGCATCTACGTGTGGTGGACATTTCTCCGGGAAAAAGACGGCTGCAAAAATTTTGCAATCTGGATTCTATTGGCCGCCTTTATTCAAGGATGCCCAGGAATTCTCGAGGTCGTGTTCCCGATGCTAGGCACTTGGGAGCATAACTAAGAGAGATATGATACCCCTAAACTCGATTCTTCCTATCGAAATCTTCAACGTTTGGGGCATCGATTTCTTGGGACCCTTCCTCCCTTCATTTGGACATCAGTACATTCTCGTCACTGTTGATTACATGTCCAAATGGATCAAGGCGATTCCCACCCGAACTAATGACCACAAGATGGTCATCGATTTTGTCAAGAAGAACATCTTCAATAGGTTCAAGATTCCAAGGGCCATCATCAGTGATGGTTGCACTCATTTCACTAATGCCCAGTTCCGTAATTTGCTGGCAAAATACAGGGTTAATCACCGAATCTCCACACCTTACCATCCCCAGACAAATGGACAGGCCAAGATCTCCAATCGGGAGATCAAGAATATTCCGCAGAAAACGGTTAGGCCTGATCACAAAGACTGGACTTAAAAGCTTGAGGATGCTCTTTGGGCCTACCGTATGGCGTATAAAACACCCATCGACATGTCTCTATTTCATCTAGTGTATGGAAAGGCATGCCATTTACCCGTAGAAATTGAACATAGGGCATTCTAAGCAATCAAGCAGTGCAATCTAGATTTGAGTTTAGCCAGGAAGACTAGGAAACTCCAACTATCTGAGTTAGGGGAGCTTAGAAATGATGCGTATGATAATGCCAAGATCTACAAAGCTCAAACCAAAGCTCTACATGACCAATTGATTTCCCGCAAGAGCTTTGAGCCGAACTAGAAGGTTTGGCTATTCAATTCTCGACTTAAGCTCTTTCCTGGCAAACTTAGGTCAAAATGGAACGGTCCGTTCATTATTGACCAGATATTTCCGAATGGAGCTATTCAGATTTCTAACCCGAAGATGGGTAATTCATTCAAAGTCAATGGTCAACGTCTGAAGGCTCTTATTGACCGAACTATTCTAGAACCCATCTCAAACACAGTTGCTCTAGCCATGTTGTGACTTCTTTGGCTGGACTTCGCCTAGTTGACGACATTAAACTCAGCAGTTGTACAATCTAACTCAGAGCTGACTCGAGCTTCATATTCAGGTGATATCTTCCGTACTCTACCCTTCCTTTCATGTCTTTTATTCTCAATGTGGACACTGCATCAGCTAGGCATGGGGGGTGGATTCATTTTTGAAATCATTTTGTCAACTCTGTGAAATTCTTGTAAATTCTATTCATATATATATATATATATATATATATATATATATATTTGAATTAGGAAGGAATACTTGGACATTAGGACTTTTCAATCTTAGGAAATATTACAATAGGATCTGAACACTAAGACCGTTTAGGTCTTTGGGCTTAATCAGTCCAGGTATCCACTAAAATGTGGATTTATTTTTCGAGTCCTCGCCATCTTGAATTCTATTTTAATTTGATTAAATAAGTTTGGGTGATAAGTACACGATTTATCAACCCACCCTTTGATTTGAGGGAACTTTAAATCTAAGCATCTACACACTATCTTGCCACTGACTCGTTGTTCGGTGGTTTTAATGGAAATTGGGTAGCTAATGAAACTTCTAGGGTGATATGGCTGGCAAGTTATTGTGGGTAACAGCCCATAGGTAGGTTGTCCAGAGCCCAGTCACTGGACCATCCTCTTCTTGCTGCCTTTAGGTAAATCTTAAACCAAGGAAGCCACCTACTTAAAAAGAAAAAGAAAAAGAAAAAGGAGAAAAGAAAAAAAAAAGAAAACAAAAGAAATATGCCACACTTCGCCGCACGAGTATAGTTGCAAGTTGTCGGTGGTAACAACTCATCGACCGGTTGTCTAGAACCCAGCTCAAGAAATGCACTAAAAATTCCCAAAACACTTAGGAAGAAGTGGAGAAGTAGAATAAGCCGGGGAGATATACACTGGACTCACCCTTGTGTTGACCCCATAAAAATAAAAGTAGGGAGAAAGCTACCAGTCGTAAAGATACACCTTTAGGTAGAACTCTCTTTTTAAGGTCACCTAGAGGCATAGAAACCCAAAGTCCATTCTAATTGCCGATCAACGAGTCTATCACATTCACAATAAAATGCTTAGAACTTAGGGTTCTCATCAAATCTTGGGTGGGTTGAGTGGCCATAGAAAGCCACTCTTTAACCCTAAACTCAAAAATCCAAAAAAAAATTTAGAAAAGAAGAAAAAGAGAAAAAGAGATTTTTCTTTGAATAAGGTGAGGGCTTGAGGCGGTCTGCATTTTGGCAGATACCCAGGCGCTATTGTATCTTTGAAAGGTCAGATCCTGAGTAAAAATTTCTTAATGTTGAAAATGATTTATGCCCAAGTAATCCAACCTAATTCTTTTATAAATAGCATGTAGTTTTTGCTAGGGACTAGCAAAAGATAGGCATGGGGGTGTGATGTGCATACATCTGATTAACCTAAAATGTCTATTAATGCATGTTCTTAGTGTCACATTAGCATCATACATTGTAAATAGTGCATAACATGCATAATCATGCATTTCAATCAAGTTGTATAAATTGTATAGTAATTGTCTCCTTTTTATGGTCAGGGACAGGGTGACTTTTTATCAAAACCTCAAATTGAAGATCCAATCATACGGATCTAATCAGGGCGACGATTGGAGTTCAACGACTCCAAGATCGCCTTAATCGGACATCCATAGCACCAGATAGAGACCGAGGAACCCTAAAGAGCAAGGGCCAAGATGGTGTTAATCTACACCACAGATGATAAATCCGACCGCACAGATGGGTTCAAATCGACTATCGCAACCTAACGGCATGAAAATCTGTCCAATCCGACACCCGTGGCACCGTCTATAATACTCAGAAGATGGACAGCCATGATGGCACCACGTGGCGCCATCTCAGCCGCCCAAACTGGCCCAGCCAAATCTGCAAGACTACCTTGCCCTCTCTCTCTCCTCACCTGCGCAATGGATCTAAACCGTTGGATCACCATCCAATGGCCACTAATGCTCACGCCTTAAAACCTCCTCATGACAAACTCACCGCAGCAACGCACCGGTCGAGCGCACTACGCGAGTGTGCGACGCGCGATCGAGCCCGCATCCACAGCGCATGGGCTCACGATTAGAGCCGTGAGATGCAGATCCAGCGATGGAGATTGAGCGATAGCACCCACACGCGATCAGACGCGTGGTGCTTACGCGTGATTGCACGCGGGCGTGCGGTGCAGGTGTAGGTAACTTAAGCTGTCCGATCTCTTGATCGGATGATTGAGAGTATGCAAACGTGCACGTGCGTTGAAGGGCGCGGAGCCGAGTGGGCATGCGAGCGGCAGGCACGTCGGCCACGTTCAGGCCTTTAGTGACGAATAAATCCATCACTAAATGTCCTGAATTAATGTTTTTCAAGTTGTAATGTCCAAAATGTACCCACTCCTTGCAACTATAAAAGGAGACCCCCTCCATACGGATTTCTCATCCCTTCCCTCTCTTCTCTCCCTCTCCAAAGCTCAAGAGAAGCTTGTCCCACAGCCGGGATGCTCCTCAGGAGCTAAAACCAAGTTTTTGCCCCTATTCTGGAAGCGAATCCCGAGACGACGACGACGTGCTGCCTCGTTCTCGTTCCTCCTGCTTCGACCTCCTTCTTCCCCCTCCATTCCTCATCTTCCAGGAGTTGTCTCGTCTGGCTCTTCCTTCAAGTGATCATCGAGGAGGATAACTTCTCTCTCCCATTCTTTTTACTGCTTTCTTGAGTAGACTTTTCCTACTTTCTAGTTGTAATAATTTCTCGCTTTCTAGTGTAATCTTTTCTCACTTTCTTAGTTGTAAAAACATTTTGCAATATCAAGTGAATGTTCTCTCTCTCTCTTCTTGTCTATACTGATTTCCTTGTGGTTATTCCACCCTTTAAACAAAAACATGAAAAAAATATAATTGCAAATTTTGATCGACGTAGCCTCCCTGAGTTCGACCTGGGATTTCTTTATATATTTTTCGGTATAAATTTTATTTGTTGAACAAATTTCTTCGCTACTCGAACTACAACAGGTTTTCAAAACCAACTCCGAAAGCATAGTCTTCCGACGTTCAACAAGGGTTGTTGCTCGCTTCGCACCCGCACCTCAACCACAACTGCACAATTCGCGCTCAATCCTCATGAGCACGCGCATATCACCTCTCAGTCGTCCGATCTCACGATCGAATGACTTAAATGCATCACAACCATAACCTTTTGATTGCTTAACGTCCGCACACACGCATTCGGTTACGCATGATCACACGCGTCTCAATCCGATGCTCACCAGCGTGCCATGCAGTCGTCCCATCACCGTCTAATGGAGATCCAATGCTCCAATTGGATCTAGCGCACCGCCTCATTCAATTTTTCGTGGATCGCACCTCGATCGCTCGTCGCTCAATCTCGCATCAGCGCGTGAGCCAACATGCTAAGCCCTCTCTTTTTTGCGGTTTCTATTCCGTGCACGGCTACCCTCAGCCGTTAGATGGAGATCCAATGGCTGAGGATGATCCTCCTTAACTGAGTGTGAGGGAGCGGTCGATGTGGCACCTTTATTGCCATTGGATGATGATCCAACGGCCCACAAGGCGCGAGAGAGGTCTTCTTCAGGGATTAGGTGGAGATGTTGGGATGTTGCGATGGTGCCACATGGTGCCATCATGGCCGTCTATCTTCTCTTCCTTATAGATGGTGCTATAGGCCTCCGATGGAGATAATTCTTGCACCGTTGGACTACAATCGTTGATCTGGATCTATCTGTGCGGTTGGCTTTGACATCTGAGATTCGAATTTCCACTTATTTGCCTCTTCGCTCTTGCACTTCTACAGACTCCATAGGATGTTACGAGAGTCTGATCGATGCGATCTCGGAAGCGTTGGACTCCCATCGTCGTTATGAGTAGATCCATATGGTTGGATCGGCCATCCGTAGCCTCGAATTACCTGCGATTATTAATACCTCTCAATTAGAACATAATATGACATTATTATTTACAAAACTATGATGCAAAGTATGATGCGTATGTATGCAATATGCCTTAGTTAATCTAGGATCTAACTTAATTCAGGTATACCAAGGCGATTGATTATTGCGCAATAATACCCCCATGTCTAAATCTTGCTAGTCTCTATCAAGTGCAAGACTAAATACATTCTACCAAGAGTTTGACTAAAGATTTATTTCTTTTTGTCTTCATCTAGAAATTTAGAATCCAGAAAAGCATGAACGTGTAGTGTTGTAGCCTCTGCAACGGATCCAGGCAAAAGGTCGATCCACATCTAAAGCTTGTACTTGACCTTTAGTAAAATTCTATTGGGATAGGCAAACCTCTTCTCTCGGGGACATAGAATATCCTCTAATTTTAGCCCTAGCTTTTTGGCTTAGGTAGAACATGTCTGAGTTAAATGGATTTGTATTTTGTGGATCACTCTCCTCTGGTGCTACATAGAGACTAGTATTTTAGAATATAGATTTCCAAGTTATCAAATAAATCAACTTAGAAAGAGGCTGGAAAACTATGCTTTCTTAAGTCTTTTATACTCTTGTCTTTTCTCTTTTTCCTCTATTTTTCTTTCTTTTCTTTTCTTTTCTTTTTCTTCTTGAGCTCACATCTCACCAGATTTGTAAATATGTTCAGTGGTCTCTCATGGCATTACACTTCAATTAGATTCTGATAACCCTATAACTAAGTCAGAATCCCTCATCCCATATTCAAGTGGTCAGAAATAAAGGAAAAGTAGGTCAAAGCTGTATTTGTTGGTTCGTGAGGGTGGTAGGTGTTGTTACCTCAATGTACTTGACTAAACTTAAACATAACTCACATTTCTCAACATGGCATTTTTTTCCTTTTTTTTCCTTTTTTTCTATATACCTCTTTTTTTTCATATCCATATCTACTAACATAATGCCATATCTACTAACACAACACAACATAGCATACATACTTTTATTCACAAGGCATTATTTGGGATTGGGGATGTTCAAGAGGATATCGGGTGACTTATTTAGTGGAAGTGCCTATTCTCGGCATCGGGAAAGGAATGGATAGGACAGCATATTTCTGACCTTGACATTAGTACCCTCCTTCAGTCGAGGATTCCATAAAGGATAGTCATGACTATCCACCTTAGTTTTAGTTTTATCAGAACCCACTCTTTGTTTATTTGCCTTATTTGGTGGCTCTCACAAGGATTCTCAAAAAATTTGTATGCAATAACTGAGAGCAAAAACTATGCCTAACTTCGAGTATCATTATCCAGTTATCCAGAAATTAAGATTCCTTACACTAGTCTTAGAGCACCAGTAGACTCTCTACTCTCACCTCACACATGTTTGGTGGATCTACAAGAAGATGGTTCACCTAACTCCCTGATTACTATCCAAGGGTTCAGGAGGAAAAGCAATTCTTTTTCTTAATAAACTAGAGATGTCTATCGATCTTCATAGTAGATCCATTGCCAATTCTACGTGCAAATGTGAAAGTGTACTAGATTCAGAATCAACTAAAGAATAAATCTCTAATAAAACCTCTTGATAAAAAGATCTATTTCCTAAGGTGTTGGCAAAAAAATTTTCAATTTATATGTACTACCCCCCCACCCATGCCTAAGTTCTTGCATGCCCTCATGCATGAATAGGAGAAAATGAAATAAGACAAGGCGTAAGTGGGTAGAAATCACCTAGAGATGCTCCTGATTTGTCGTTCAGCTCATGCCAACACTACAATGGTAATCACAATATGCATAATAATATGCCAAATGAAATATGCTATGTATAAAATAGATGTTATGTCCAAATGCTAAGTCTAAATGCTATTCCTAAATGATGTGCCTAAATGCCGAGTCTAAATGCTATGCTAAGTTTAACACCTCTAGATGGGCGAAACTCCATCAGATGGATTAATGGTTGCAGGAGATAGAGTCAAGATCATAGCCACTTGGAGTTCCATTATCATCCACAGACCAAAAATGTAGAGCAACTGCCCATGAATACCAAGCCCACAAGGTTGGCAGAATAAAATATCAAGGCTTGGGATTGGTTGTAGCCAGGTGCTACAAGAGGAATAAATCCGAGTGCCAGAGTGATAGGGAGCAAGTAGCAGCCTTGAAGGGTGGTGTATGAGAAATGCAGCCAAGATGGATGAAGAGTCAAGAGTGGGAAACAAGTCATATGGGTCATGAAAGTGGTGGAAAATGAATGGAAGGACCTGAGTGGTGTAATCTGAAATGGTATAAAGAACCATTTCGTGAGTGGATCTGGGATGGTGGTTGTGGAGTGGGTGTGTCGGATACGATTCAACGTTCCATCCCAATAGCTCTATACTTACCCAAATCATTCTCATCCCAAGGTTGATCAGAAATCTCATACGAGTTGCCCAAATTCTAGTCGTGGTGCAAATCTTCAAATGTAATGAGCGGCAATTCATTTTCCCCAAGGTGTGAAGAATCAGAATCTAGATTCAATAAAGCTGACTGTGCAGCAATCATAGGTCTTAATTGACTTAAATTAGGCTAGAACTTAGCATAAGCTAGTGTAATTCATGCATGCATAAGCATTATTTGCATCCTTACTACTTTCCTTTAGCTATGCATGAAATAATGATATAATGTACTAATTAAGTGCATTATATAAATTGCAGGAAATAAGAAGCTTAAAAGTTGGATCTGAAGCTAGATTAGAAGCTGGACCTGAAGCTAGTGCTGCATCAAAGCTGGAGCGGAAGATTAGAATAAAATGTAGTAGAGAAATAATGTAAAGGGTTGAGGTATTCTATTCTATTAAGTAGGAGTAAAGCAGTTAAATTATGAAGAACTTAGGTCCAATCCTAGCCCTATGATAGCCCTAGAAGCCTTCTCAAGCCTTAGCCACCCTTAGATTAGGTCACCATAGCCTAAGAAGCCTCAAAAGCCTAATTCTATCCCTTATCTAGACATCCAGATAGGTTATTGGACATCCAAGACCCTTGCCACAACCCGCACACCTTAAACCCATGTCTATAGTGTTATTGGACATCCAGACACTTGATCAGATGTCCAATTTCTACAGAATACCCAAGACAAAACCTTGAATCCCTCCTAACTCTGATTGGACATCCAGACAACAAATCTGGACTTTTGATTTTTTAGTATAAGTCGTTCGATACTATTATTGGACGTCTGGAACTGTTTTCCAGTTCCTATTTTGGAATTCAAGCCTTGATCTTGAGTTCCTAGGTCCCTAAACCCAATTCCAGCCCCTTAGGAACCTAAATTAAGGTACCCCAACCTTATTACACCACCTCTAGACCTTCCTAAGAACCTAAGTAGGTTCTCATTAAACCCAATTGACTTAGATCATAGTCAATTACCATTGCCAGTCAATTGGACTCATAGAGTCCAATTGAGCTCAGATCTCAACCCATACAAGTCCAATTGGACTCAGTGAGAGTCCAATTGACCTAAGCCCAACCTAATTGAGTTATTTCACTCTCAATTAGGTTCACACTCATTCAATTAAACTTGTGTTAAGTTTAATTGCATTTTCTCCTTAGCAAATTAGGGTTTGCAACCCTAATTTGAGACCTACCCTAACCTAAACCTATCAGGACCTAACCCAGCTCACTTAGCCACCTAGGGCACGATCACACACACACACCCATTCACGCACTCCCACACCACCTAGAGTATTCTAGGTCCTTCCAAAGGTGGTGCCACTCTTGGTTGCTAAAATTAGCAACCAAGAGACATTCAAAAAACCACCCTCTCTCTCCCTTGGACAGCCACACTTGGAGCTCTCTCTAGAGAGTTCCACACTTCTCTAGAGAGTCTCCCTTAGGTCTATGAAAAGACCTCAGGGGTAGCCATTTGCACCCATCTAGCCTTCCACCTAGTTTTAGCATAACTCCATCTCCATTCCACCTCCACTCCACGAGCTCCCACCATGGTTCCACCACCTTCAAGCCAAGGCTAGAGCACTCCTCCTCACCTCTCCAAGGGCTAGCCTAACCCCCATTAGCCGCCCCTCCTCCTCTCAACCAAGTCAAAGCCATTGGAGCCCACCTCTAAATGCCCTTATTTCTGTTAGCTAAGTAGATAGTTCTTCATAGATTTACTGCTTTATTACTGCTTAGTAGTGTAGCTCCATATTTCTCCCCCAATGATGCATGCATAATCCCCCCATAGATTCATGTATGCAGTCGTTTTCTGCTAGCTAGTTTCATGTTTTCAAGCATTCCTCTACAAGCCTTCCTCTAGCTGTGCTCCGAACTCTGATGCAATCAATGAAAACCATTTTTTATATATCTATATATCTATGTGTGAAAATCACCATGTGCTTGATTGCAATATCTTTCTCGTGATAATCAGTTGCCTGTGCTCATTTTATATTTCTACTGCAATAGCATGTCGTGCATGAATACATACATAATCATAAACCGGCATGAGTTTTTAAGCAAGTAGAGCGAGCAAGATTGAAATTACTTTGCATTTCCATAACGCCTCCCAGAGAAGCATGATCGGGACTCCAAGTCTCGTTATTGTACAAATATTTTTGTTTTGATCAGATTTATCACTATACTACGAACAACGACATTGCTTTTCCTGAAACCTCGCGATCTACCATTCAAACAAAAGCCTCAAATTCTTTCATTTTGTGCTCTATGGCTTCTGTGAAATCCTCGATATCCAAGAGCGAAGATGTGAAAGAAGATGTGATAGATTCGTCTGCCTCTAAATCCAAAAATGCCTCAAGATTTTTCAGATTTTCCTTACAATCAAAAATGGAGTTTTTAGTAGATTCTTCCTCAACTTCGATTGGATTCTTTGACAATTCAAAATCACCCCCATGGATGTATGGAATCTCATGTAAATCAATGTATTTATCATCTAAGCTTGTCATGAGGGTTTTAGGCAATTGCACTCTAAATCTCTCAGAATCTAAATCATGTGTCTCATCAATTACCTTTGGTCGATCAGCATTCACCATGATGCCAAGATCATTATAACTCAAATCAATGAGCCCGATAGAAGCTGTGTGCATAGTTACTTTACCATGAAATTCTATGTTCCCACAGTGTTTTGGTTCATCATCATCTAAGTCCTCAATAAAGTTGAAATGTGAGTTCTTGTTTGCCCTGAAAATATCCAATTTAAGTTTTTCATTACCCAGGGAAATCTCCATACACCCGAATGCACAGTTAATGTTAGCCTGGGCATCGCTAAAAATGGCCGACCTAAAATGATAAGTGCATCATGGAGACTAGGAGGAATGTCCATAGCCAAGATGAAAAAATTTGCTGGGAAGCAGAGCCCATGGATTTTCACAATGACATTCTCTACCACACCTCGGGGCACTTTGACTGATCTGTTAGCCAACTAGATACTGACCAAAGTGGGTTTTAGCTCCCTAAATTGGAAGTGGTCAAAAACAGCAGTGGGGGCTAAATTAATGGCTGAACCCAAATCAAGCAAGGCCTGGTTAAAAGGAGCATCTTGTAGTTAACAGGAAATGAGTGGGGCTCTCAGGTCTTTCTTCTTAGGTGGCAGGTCAGATAAAATGACTACACCAGCTTCCTTGGACAATACCACCTTATTGGTCTTCCTCGGCTGTTGCTTGGGTGTACAATATTCTTTAAAGAATTTAGCGACAGTGGGGATGTGATTAATGGCATCAAGGAGGGGAACCTTAATGTGAACATCTTTGAAGATTTCCTTTAAGTCCTCATTGCTTTTGATTCCCTTTATCCTTCCTTTAAGTTCACGAGTTAAGGCTCCAGGGAAGGGTAAAGGGATGTCGGTGATCTTAGTGATTGGTTCCTTTTCCTTAGGCTGCTTCTTTGAAGGGATAGAATAGGAAGAGGAGCTAGCTTGAGAGTATCATGTAGTTTCTCTCCTAGGCCTTGGGAGAAAGTCGTGATTGCACACCTCATTGCCTTTGTTCAACTAATCGAGAAGAACTTTTGGAGGAATTCGCGATGTAATTCCTCCCAGGTTCCAATCGATTGGCCTCTCGATAGTCATGAACCAGTAAGAAGCTTTATCCATGAGAGAAAAAGGGAAAAGCTTCATGAGAATAATTCTGATTTCTACATTTCTAGGTCGAATTGACTCTGCAATTCGACTCAGATCTTTAATGTGCTGGAAGGGATCCTCATTCAAGTTTCCATGGAAGTGAGTCTGAATTAAACTTATGATATTCAGCTTTAACTTGAATGCATCTCCTCCTGCAGGAATCCAAACCTGAGGTGCTATAATCATTGCTGTCGGATCACATAAGTCCTGCAGTTGTTCTCCACGTGGTGGATGCTACATCCTGTCTAGTGTCGTGAGGATCCTGCCAATGCTCTGCTCGTATCTTTGTTCAGACTCCTCAACCCTGGCTTCCAGATAAGACATGGGGTCTTGATTCTCAGGGCCCTGACCAGCTCCAAGATCAAGATTAGCCATCTCAACTAATCGAGAGGAAGAGGGTTGGGAAGAAGGGTCGGGCGAGAATCGCCTTTTCTGCCTTGGGTTTGGCTCGCAAGGTCCCACAAGTTTAGGTCTTAATGACCTTATTCCTTGCATACACCAACATAAAGGGTTGGTGTAGCCAAGCCAAACAAGGCTAAGGCCTTGTTAATCATATTGGTCCTTAAAATTAGATGACCAGATCTTTTGTTCAGGTTCAAATTATTGAAGAAATTCGTCGAGAAACTGACTAAAGATAATCCCCACCTCTTAAGCTAACCCGACCAACTTGGTTATGACGGGACTAAAAGGAAGGTTCTTCCTTCGGCTTTCGCCTTCGATTCCTTTGTACCCCTTAGCCACGGTCGTTTGATGCTACTCCGCAGGCTTAGTCACCAGGTTTAGCAGAAGAGGTTGAAATTACCCAACAGTTTCAAGACAAATGCAATTTATTTGATATGTTTTTGTGATTTTTAACCTTTTTCTTCAATTTAGTATATGGCGAGCAGTCCACAAGGTGACTCAACTCACCGACTAACCACTAGCCTCGATTGAGTCTAGGCTAGTCTGATGTGGTCCTAGGGCTCATGCACTTCTATGTTTTTTCATATTGTAGACCACTAATCAAAAATATACTCTCAAGTAAAGTTGGAATCGAAATGATTTGAAAATTGACAAGAATAATCTTTCCAGAGAGTATTTCTCTAGAATTTTTACTATTTCTAATAAATATTTATGAATTTTTAATGAACAAGGAGTCAAATCTGAGATTTTGACCTCGTGTTGGTTTTTCTGTTGGAAACAGTATCAAATATGATCCAAAAATTTGAGAAAAATATGAGATTGAAAGCTAATTTGATTATCTTTCAAACTCCACCATTATTGAGTCAATCAGATGTGTGTGTTGGTCAGAATCGATTTTTGAAGTTCATAAAAATTTGGTTTTTAGTCTATCTAACCCTGGTGTATCCCACAAATTTTTAAAAATTCCACAGATTGAATTTCTTGTTGGAAATCATAGCATTAGAAAGATAGTTTGAAAATCTAGTTCCTGCCCAAATTTCAAGATTTTTGGGTCACTAGAAACACGACAATTGAATTTTTAGAATCGTGTTTAGTTTCTGGCCAAGTTTCTCACAATAGCAGTAGCAAAGAGAACTTTTTTTTTAAGGTAAAGCAAATCCTAACTAGCTAACAAACCCTAATTCTAATTTTTTTTTCTTTTCACATAACTCCTATCCTAATCAATTTCCTAATCTAAAATCCTACTGATTGAACGTGTGCACCTGATAGTCTTCACCTGCACTTAATGTGTGCGTAGATCCTCACTTCATCCTTGCACACCAAAGAAGAATACACTAAATTAGTTATAAAATCAAAAATTGTCGTGCCTCCCCAACAAAGGTGCCAATTTGTTCATCTCGTAGATCATGTTAAAAGAATGAATATGTCATAGCATAGTGTGAAATACGTCGAAACAAATACAATTTTGACGAGAGGTGACTCCCGGTCGAACTCAAGAAGGCAGAAAACGCTTCTAATTTCATAAACTAAATTAAAATTGCATGCCACTACCTGCAAACTAATTAATATATATATAAAGCAAGTCAAGTAAGCTGGTTGATCATGAAGTGCCAAATAAAACTAGAGTTTATGACTAATACATGCAAAGCTAGAGCAGGAAAAATAGCTATCTAATCTATCAGAATAAGGGCACCACGGGTGGTCCGTGGTGGCCTTCTAGAGAGGTTGGGGAGAGCAACAGCTGTGCACCAAGGTGGCTTGCTGGGTGCTTCAGAGGGAGAGAGCCAGATAAGAAGATCTAGAGAGTTGGAGAGGGTTTGGAGAGAATTTTTCTTCAACTGGGGGCCTTAGGGCTCTTTTCATAGCTTTATAGAGGAGCAAAGTGGGCATTTAAGCCCTCCAACCCATGCAACAACCCCAGATTGATCAAATCCGTCGATCGGGAGATCAACGGATCTGATCGTTCTTTAAAAGGCCTTTTAAATCATTCTCTACGTACAGATCTCCTCTGGAGCTGACACGTGGTGTCTGGTGGCCCTCGATCTGAAATCGCATGGCCATCCCTCGCTTCGCTCCCGCGCCTCAATCGCAAGCGTACAATTTACGCTCAATCCTTGTGAGAGCGCATATATCACCTCTCAACCGTCCGATCTCGTAATCGGACGGCTTAAATGCATCGTAGCTACCACCTTTTGATTGCTTAATGCGTGCGTGTTCGATTACGTGTGATTGCGCACGTCTCCATCCGAAGCTTGCCAATGCGCCACACAGTCGCACCATCACCGTTTGATGGAAATTCGATGCTCCAATTGGATCCAACGCATCGCCTCGTTCGATTTTCATTGGATCGCACCTCGATCACTCGCCGCTCGATCTTGCACCAACGCATGAACCAACGCACTACACCCACTCTTTGTTGCGATTTCTATTTCATGTGCAGTTGCCCATAGCCGTTGGATGGAGATCCAATGCCTGAGGATGATCCTCCTTAACTGAGCGCGAGGGAGCGGTTGTTGTGGCGCCTTTATGGCCATTGGATGACGATCCAACAGCCCACAAGGCACGAGAGAGGTCTTCTTCAGGGGTTAGGTGGAGATGTTGGGCTGTTGCGATGGTGCCACATGGTGACATCATGGCCGTCTATCTTCTCTTCTTTGTAGATGGTGCTATAGGTCTCTGATCGAGATGATTCTTGCATCGTTGGACTGTGATCGTTGATTTGGATCCATCCATGCAACTTGATTTGACATTTGAGGTTCGGATTTCCACCTATTTGCCTCTTGGCCCTTGCTCTTCTGCATACTCCATAGGATGTTACGAGAGTCTGATCGATGCGATCTTGGAAGCGTTGGACTCCCGTCGTCGTTCTGAGCAGATTCATATGATTGGATAGATCATTCGCAGCCCCGAATTACCTGCGATTGTAATACCTCTTAATTAGAACATAATATGACATTATTATTTACAAAACTATGATGCAAAGTATGATGCGTATGTGTGCAGTATGCCTAAGTTAAGCTAGGATCTAATTTAATTCAGGTATATTAAGACCTATGATTGCTGTGCAATTAGGGATAACATAGCAAGTAATCTGTGATTTAAACTTAGCTTTTTGGCTTAGGTAGAAGATGTCTGAGTCAAATGGTTTCATATTTGGTGGCTCACACTCATCTGGTGCTACACGTAGCCTAGTACTACAAACTCTAGATCTCTAGATCATCAAACAAGTTAACCCAAAGAGAGGCTCAAAACTGTGCTCCCTTTGATTTCCTTTGCGCTCAATCTCACTCTCTTTCTTCTTTTCTTTTCTTTTTGAGCTTTTTTTTAGAGAGCTCACGATCTCACCAGGTTTGTAGAAGCACTCAATATTTGGTGGGCTCACATGACATTAACACTTCAATTAAAGTTCTGATAGCCCTATATAAGTCAAAATTCCTCAGCCCATATTCAAGTGGTCAAAAATATAGAAAAAGTAGGTTAAGGGCATATTTGGTGGATCACAAAGGGAGTGGGTGTTGTTGCCTCAATGTAATGAAATAAACACAACTATGAACTCAACACTTTTTTTCAGACCTTTTCTCTTTTCCCTTTTTTTTTCTGTTTCTTTTTTTCTATCTTTTTTCTCATATATATATATATATATATATATATATATATATATATATATATATATATATATATATGTTGAAGCGGAAAACAACGTAGTTTACGAAAACATGTCCTAATATAGTGACAAAAATTGAATCAACATTTAAATTTATAAGTGCTTGAAAAATGTGAGTTCCGAGGTCTTTCGCAGGGAGAAAGTATTACAATTCAATCACCAATCAAATAATATGACAATGAGCACAATAATAAATCAAACCTCAATAAAATATATTCAATGTATGCCAGGAGTTATAGAACAACAATAATATAAATAGAGAGGGAAAAAGAATGGTCGTTGAAACCACCAATGTATCATTCAATTTCAACTCTTCTCAACTCAAATCAGATATCAGCCCAAGCCTCAATTAAACGATCAATTTAAACCACTCAAATGACTTAATCAATTAATTCCAAAGCCTTCAGATGACTCAACAAAGCTACAGACAGCTTAAGTTCTTAGCCTCTCAAATTTGTCTAAGTGTTTAGGCACGGATCCCAAGGGCAAAAACCCCCCCTTCTCCCTCAGTATCAAACCAGACCAGATCAGATCAATCCCTGATTCATACCAGACTAGCCCAGACCCGTAAGGCATGAGCATGCTTATGGCATGGGTGAAGCGGGGACCCAACCCCCTATTTCAAAGGTGACCAGGTACTGCAGGTGAAACATTATGAACCAAAATCCGAAATGTGTCCCCATAATGTGGGACTAAGAATGAGCTCCTTTCTTCCAGTGCAGCTACTAAGAGAAGGTTGGTCTAATTGCCAATGTTGCATCTGCAACTTGGTTCAATTGAGGGCCCAGCAGGGCTCCTACTGCTATTCGCATTCAAGGGGACTAGTGGTGTGGTGTTTTACGGCTTGTCATATGATGAACGGAGTTAGAGAAGATGACAACAGTGACAAAGAACCTGCCAGGATGAATACAGGCCAGGGGCCCCAATTAAAGGGTTCTGAAGCTTCGCTGACGTGTGGCGGACGTGTAGGTGGTGGTGATTTGATGAGTCCATGCGTGCGGTGGCCAGAGCATGAAGGTGAGTGGAGCTCTGGTGAATAGAGTCGGAGGTGGTGATGGAGGCGATGTGTGATGTAATTGGGTGAGGTAAAACGGTCATGAGGGTGAGGGGAGTCTTTCACCTAGGTCAATTGGGTGTGTGGGTGATGGAGGTGGGCTGGTGATGCAGTCAGCGGAGATGTTGCTGGCATCGAGGAAGGAAGACGAGCTAATGGATGGAGCTGTGTAGCTCCAAAAACCTAATTAGAGTGGAGAGAAGGAGAAGCCCTAAGATAATTTTGGGGAAGAGAGAGGGAGAGAGGCCATTGGAGATAAGTCGATGATGATGAAACAAGGGAAGTCATCCGAAGTGGAGGAAGATGAGATGGACGCTAAAGCTTCGTGGGAAGCTTTGTCTGAAGATGAGGGAGAGAAGCCCTCTATCTATTGTTTGTGATAGAGGGTGAGGAAGAAAGTCATGGAGCTTCGGAGGTGCTTCAAATCATGCCATCGAGAGGGAAGAAGGAGGTGAGATTCGACATAATTGAGCACGAGTTGTGCATTGAAATGCTCTGCCCTTTATATAGATGTGACACCTTCATCGAATTGCCTGAAATTTCAAGTTTTAATGTGCACATTTTGGCAACTCAACTCCTAAACCTCTCAAGCTCTCCGGTGGTGATTTCATGGATGACATATCCTTAGACATGGCCTAAGAGATTGGCGATGCTCTAATTGGTGTTCACACCAATTTTGGTGTGAATTGGCAAAGATTTGATTGGGTAATTTCACAATCAAATCTCGCCTCCTGATGGGTTTGAAGGCCTGCTACAATGGGTTTTAGGAAACAAGGAGAGAGAAGGTGGCAAGGGCACATTTATGAAGAAGATGACAAATTAGGGTCATGTTTGTAAGGAAACCTGGAAGATATGGGCTTAGGTGTAATAAATAGAGATTTTAAGGGCTAAAATGCAAACTAGGTCAATATGGATTCTAATTGGGCCCAAATTTTGGTGTTAACCTAATTTGGACCCAGGGAATCTAATGGTGAACTTGGATTTGATTTTTTACCACATTTGATTGGGTAAATTGCACAGGAGCCTAAATTAAGGCAAATTCCCTTCTAAATCTCTATTTTTTATCAAAATGGGTTCACATGATATTTTTCAATGGAGGTTTATATTGAATTTATCTCTACCATAACCCTTTCAATTTGAGTAAGGTTGATGATTAGGATTTTTAGTGATATTTTAATCCTTGAAATGTGTGAGACCCTGATTCAGTTATTTTGAGCCCACTTCTTGGTCTTTTAAGTTCATTTGACCTTTAATTAACCCTTGATAAACCCCTCGGTTAATGAAATGTTCATCCCCCTCGGTTCTGACATAAAAATAAGACATGCAATGTTCACCCCCCCATGCCTATTCATTACAATGTCCTTATTGAAATGTAAGCAAACAAATCAAAATGTAATAAGCAAGAAGAGAGGATATCACCTAATTGAGCTTATTAATCTAGGACAACTTAGACAGACAAAAATGAAAGATACTTATACAAAATACTGGGTTGCCTCCCCCCAACACTAAGTTTAACATCATTTGCCAGACCAAAGCCCCAAAAATAAATGAATGATCACATTAATAGGTTGAGTCAGGATTAATATGAAGATATGGTCATGTGGCCCAAGAGTCAGAGATCCATATATGTGGATTAGCTAATGGTGAATACCAAGCCCAAAAGATCAAAAAAACCAAATAAATGAGCTTAGAATTATTTGCTGCCAAGCGCTACAAAAGAGAGAAAAATAAGTGCGGGTGCCAGAGTGGAAAGTAGATAGTGACAACCTAATGACTCTATAATGTTTAGTGTTAATATTATCAATTAGAGTCAATTTCGGGGATACTTGTGTGATAATGACATATTATAATGGGCTTAGGAGCATTGCATGCATATTATATGATCTTTACATTTTAATTGCTTAGAATGAATGTTTAATGACCATGTGCAAAAGTCTATTTTGAAATACGTCACAGATGAGCGATCGGACTGTACAGATGGATCTGGATCGACAAACGGAGTCCAACGAACTCGAAATCACTTTGATCCGACCTCCGCAGCCCCCACAACAAGCTTGAGAAAGATCAATGGCCAAGGGGCAATGCAACATCCTTACGTGCCTCAAATGAAAAATTCAACCATACGGATGCATCCGGAGCAACGATCTCAGTCCGATAGTGCGGGAATCATCATGATCCGAGCACCATGACATCTTCTATAATAGAAAGAAGATGGATGGCCCACATGGCACCACGTGGTTCCATCTAGGCCACCCAACACCAGCTAGCACCCACTCTTCATCAAGGCATCATCCATTCTCAGCTGTTGGATCTTGACCCAACGGCTGAGAGATCGTCTCCACCGCGCGCCCATAATTCTTCTTTGCGACAAAGAACGGCCTTGGCTCATCGAACGTGAAGGCGCCTCTCAAAGAGAGGGCGCGGGTTCGAAACCCGCTGCCCCCTCAATTGGGTGCTTGAGGCACAATGCAGCAATTGGAGAAGCGGCAACGCAACAAGGCATGTGCGCATGCATGAGGAGCAGCAGTAGTGCACAAGCGCAAGCACGATGCAGTGTGGCACAGCGCATGCCAATGCATGCGCACGCGGCGAGACGCATGGAGGCAGTTGGAGCATTGAAGGTGCAAGGGCGAGGGCAAGGGCGACGCATGCAACAAGTCTTCAATGACAATTGCAGCTGTCACTGTTCACCCGAGGATGATTTTTGGCCTTCTCCCTCCATTATAAAAGGGTCTACCCCCCTCCACTTTTGCTGATCATCCACCCAAGAGATACCACCACCTTCTAGATTACCAAGCAAAGTCTTGAAGTTGCCGAGCCGCTGACGAAAGCTCCTCCACTACCGTGGCTGCCTCGATGCCGTCTTCTTCCTTGTCTTAGTTTGATTTTATGTGATAGTGAGTACATGTTTTTCATTTGAAGCATTCATCTATATTTTGTTCATCATAACATTTGATATTTAATAGAATACATCTTTGATATATTTTCTCATCATGATTCTCTAACCTTATTCCCCCTCTCTCTATCTCTCTATCTCTTTCCCTCTCTCTCCCTGTCTCTCTCTGTCTCGTTCTCTCCTTTTGCAAGCGAATCAAAAGAGATATTTTTGTGACACAAAAGCGATTAGGGGACTCAATACTTTGCCTTCCTGTGTTCGACGCTCGGACTCACATCCGATTATTTTTCTAAGTAAAATTGACATCATAAAATGCACTACAATGAACGATTTTTCACAAATGCGTCTAGCGAATGTCACAACCCTAAGAAGTGGTACATAAGTAAAGAAGATGAGGTGGATAAAGAGTGGTCAGTGGGGAATAAATCATACGAGTCCTAAAAGTGATGGGAAAAGAAAGGAGGAACCTAGGTGGTGTAGTCTAAAATGGTATAAGGAACCACTTTGTAAGTCAAGTCAGGTGTGGATGGATGTAAAGTAGGTAAGTCAAATAAAATCAAGTGGCTCATCTCAATAGTTCCAAATTCACCCAAATCATGCTGGATATCTAAATCAAATCCTCAAGCTCATCCCTAGGGTGATCAAAAATCTCATACGAGTTGCCTAAATCTTATCTTAATTCATGATGGAAATCCTCAAATGTAATGGGAAAAAATTCATTATTCCTCATAATCATTTCCCCAGGAGGTGTAAGATCAAAATCTTGATTAATCAAAGCCTCAAATTCTTTCATTTTTAGTTTTGTGGCTTCTGTGAATTTCTGAGTGTCAGAATTGAGCCATCCATTATGATTAGTAGGATTATAAATTTGACCCCAATTGGCTCTATCTTGAACTACATCTTCTAAGGAAATATCTTCCCGTTTCTCATCAATCAAATCAATTTCCTCGAAATTCTATGTTTCATATGACTCTTTGCTTCCTCAGGTAAATCAGCATAAGTCATCCCCAATAATTCTGTAATCTCTTGAACAACTCTTTCATAGGGCGATTGTCTATTTTGTTCAATCTTAAGATGTTGGGGATCAGAGTCAGGAGGAGGGAATGTAGAGTCAAGATTTTCCTCAAGACTCTAATGGATGGGAAGAGAAGGGTGAGAATCAGTTGGTACAAAAGTGAAAATAAATTCAGCTTCTATATGGAATATCTCAGAATGATCAGTACCATTGAATTTAGATGTCATAATTGAATCATCCAAGCACATATGATTATCATAATCCTTAGACAAAATCATTTCAAAACCATCCAAATGTGACTAGCTGGGAGTGTCACTGATTAATGTGTTTCAGGGAACGAAAAGTTGGGGTTAGGAGAAACTCATCACTGTAGTTGCAAAACATGTTATCAAATACAAATTTACCGAAACTCCAAGGGAGTCCCGAGTCAAACAGAAGGAGGCGACGTTTATTTTCATTGAAATCCACATTTTGTGTTGTTTCCTTTTGGTATTGTAAGGTTTTGTCTTTTTTTTTGTGTTTTTGTATAAAGAGACAAACAGGATAGCTCACAATATAGAAGAAAACAAATTGGATATATCAAAATGATGTTCAAATGCTTATTACAACAAGTGGAAAATAAAGAAAGAGATAAGGGTGAGAAGGAATCTCCCAAATCGACTGTTTGGCGAGACAATGGCACTTGGCAGCAGCTTGGATGGAGGAGGTGAGAAGCTAGATGATGGGGATGAGATGCAAGAGGACACCAGGTAGAGGAATGCTTCACCAAGGCACAAAACAGGGATGAGGAGGTAGCGATGATCTTCTACCAGAATAGAGGTGGGAGGATGGCTCCAAGGCTCCCTATGAAGGTGGTGAGAAGGAGGAGGAATATCTGGTGGGGCAAGGGAACAACTACACTAATAGGGGACCTTTGGAGCTTAGGAATGAGCTTTAGGGAGCTTTGATGGGCTTCTAAAGCTCTATAGTAGGTGGGTGTAGCAAAGGTAGAGATCTCTTGGAAGGGAAAGGGTCATAGGTTTTATATAGTGGTGGAAGGGATGTGTTTTGCGTGCATGGGTTTTCAATGACATTTAAAACATCGCTGAAGACCCGTCCGGGGTGTTGCTAGAGCCTTCACTTGTCTCCGTTGGCGTGAGGTGGAGCCATTGCAACTAGCACAGTGCAGGGAGAGCCTCAGCAATTAAATTCTCATCACACGGCTGAGGATCGAGCGGCCTACGCAATTCAAATCATAGAGATCGTGCTCCTCTGCTGGCGCATGCGTTGGCAGCCATTAGATCCATCATCATGCGGCTGGGATGCTCCCTCAGATCACGCTCTCACAGATTCAAACATGCGCATCCCACCTTCGAGAAGATCCAATGACTGAAAGTGCATCCAGTCGTCTTAAATGAGCTCCCCTGATTGCACGCGTGTGATCTGGCGTGTCTTCTCGCATCATTGGGTGGCGTCTGATCACATGTGAGTCACCTCTACTGCTCGATCAAGATCAAGCAGTCCAATTTATCTAACGCTAGAGTGGTCGTGGCGGATTGGAACTCGAACCCACGCCTCTTCCTTGCGGAGAGGGAGCGCAACCTTTGTGGCAAGGGTGCTCGATGGTCACGTGGAGGTGTTGGTGCAGCTACGTGCCTCGACCATTGGATGACGATCCAACGGTCACAATCAGATCCTCCTTGAGATGCTTGGGGAGAGGTCGGGCGATGTTGAGCGCTTCAAAGCCATTGGATTGAGATCCAATGACTGGGATCACTCCTTGCGGTGAGGCTGGGAAAGCTACAGCTCATGTAGGGCGGCCTGAATGGCACCACATGGCACCATCTAGGCCGTCCATCTTCTTCTTCTTGTAGAAGGTGCTACGGAGCTCTGATCAGGGTGATTTTTGTGCTAACGGACTGCGATCGTCGCTCTAGATCCATCCGTATAGTTAGATTCTTCATTCGAAGCTCGTAAAGATGTCACACTGCCTCCTAGCCATATAAAATGTTGGAATTAATGTACATAATACACAAACTATCCTAAATGCAATGCAAAGAATGTTATGCAATATTTATACTATGAAATAAAATGCTAGGCCTAGGAACTATCACAAGCATTTTATCATGAATTCATGCGTGTTTATCAGTCACTGTCCTTGATTCCTCTATCTTCTTGAGGGGGCTCTTTATAATTTTCATCTTGTTCTGATTCTCCCAAATTTTCCAAGATATCCAAATCCAAATCATTCATATGGTCTAATCATGCATCTTTTAAAATAAAGGACTCATACTCAAGCCCACCAGAGATTTGTTCCTAAAAAAAATGACTGTAATTCAAGGCCTAAATCAAGATTTAGATCCTCGAGTGAGTCTTCCTCCTCAAAGTCAACCTTTGGGACATCAAAATTGTCCATTAGTTTAGATGTATTTCTAAGTAAGATCTATTCTGGATAATCACAGGGCTAATAGGTGGGCTCGGTGGAAGTAGAGGTTGGGACTAAATAAGATGTCATACTTAAGGTTGGATCCTCAACCCTAAATGGCTCACCACCAACTTGTGACACACTCGAACTAGGTTTATCAAGTTGTACTTCCCGAATTCTATTAAGCTCCTTCAACATGTTCTCAATATTTCTTTTATTAGATTCTCTCATCTCATGTATCATTTAGAGCAATTGTGTAACCTCGAGATCACCGCCATGGTCACGGGTTTGAGTCGGCTGAGGATAATAATTTATAGGATTTCTAACCTCAATAAAATTAGAATATCTATCATTAGGATTTGAATACCTAGGGTAAGAATCATATCCTTGTTAGGTGGTGTAGGGTTATCCCAATAAGAAGGATTAGTAGGTTGGGTGAAATTGAGATAATCTGCAAAGTGATTTCGAAGATAGGATTGATATCCTAAGTATTGGGACTCTGAGGAATATCCCTGACTGTAGAATACGTGAGTAGGGTTATTTAATTAGGTGATATTAATGTCAAAATGTGTATAATGGAAGTCGAAATGTGCATAATGGGACTGATTACCTACAAGCGAATCTACACTAGTTTATCAAGAATTTATTATCCTTGGCTAAATCAAATTTTAAGATGGTCACTTTTAGGCCAGGGTCGAACTCAAGGAGGCGGTTTTGGAAATAACCAGTTTCTACACACTTCCTAAAATCGCATCCATTCTTTTCTCGTTATATTTTTTGTTTTTTCTTGATTTTAGATTTTTTGGATATTCTTGTCCTTGAGATACACCCTCAATAGATGGTCCTTAGCTACACACCAAAATAATCAAAAATAGTCTCGCCACATGCGAGACCGTGCACTTACAGGCCAAGGATTATCTTTTCTATTTTATATTTTTTTGGTCTTTTCTTTATCAACAAAATGAAAAAAATATAAAGAAAAGAAACGAAATGCGGAATTGAAATGCGAAAAGGAAATGAATTGAAACACTTAGCTTATTTATAGATATGTATAGATATATATATAGGATATAGATATATAATATAAATATATATATAAATATATAATATATAATAAAGGGGAATATTGAATCAAAGATTCAATGGGAATGTAGCACCACGCTAGGTTAATTGTCGTCTAGAGAGATGTAATTAACCTAGCTATGTGCCACATGTGGGTGTGGAGCGGACGTGTGGGACTGTGTGTGGAATGCTTTGATGTGTGCGAATATTGAGGATATATGTGCAACTACTGTGAATATACCCACGATAAAATGCACGGAGAGGGAAATGTGCAGTATCGTGAATGGGACGATGTGTGTGTGTATGTATAGATGCAATGTATATGTATATATGTGTATAAATATATATATCTATATATGTATATAACTATATATATAAATATGTATATATATGTATAGATATATATCTTTATATCTATATATATGTATATAAATACCTATGTGTGAATATGTATGTGTGTGCATGAAATATATATATAAGTGTATGTACGTATAGGTCTGTGTGTATGTATGTATGTATGTATATATATATATATATATACGGATGTGTGTGGTGGATATGAGGGGATAAAATGAATGAAATGGGGGCTCAATCTCTCTATCTATCTTCCTCTCCACAAAATGCACAACTGCAAATATTTACAAAATCCATGAAAACCTATCTAATCTAAATGCGTAACGTTAGGAAATAACATAAGAGAGCATATTTTACAGGTCTGAATTGCTTCACAATCACACCCCCATGCCTATCTTTTTCTAGTCCCTAGCAAAACACTTGTTAATAGTAACGTAGTGATGTTTAGAAGTGATCTTAGGTGAAGATTTTCCTAAAGCAATATTAATGTGTTTATTAGTTGGACATTGTGAGAACCAATTGCAAAGAAGACTACCAGAACTCAAGTCTTACATAACATAGACCATCTCTTAACTAACAAGGACTCTTGATATTTAAACCTTAAGTGTGATTTTCAGGACTTAGAGGGTTTTGCAAAACTCGAAAGTTAAGAGGTTATGGTTTGTACTTAATGATTGATCAAGACTAACTAGATAAACATTAAGACTCAAGCCTAGGGTTTCATGTCTTTTTAAGTCTAGGTTGGTCCCAGCTTTAGCTTATGTCTTCAGATTAATTCTCAAAAATGAGTAGAGACTCAACCCAACTCTTATTGCATTATGTTTCAAAGAATATTTGGTAGAAACAGGGTATTTGTAATGCACCCTGAAAAACATTTTGGTGGAAGAATTTACAGGAAGCTGGAGAACATACTGACTTATTCAAAAGAATGTCTTTTTCTTTTAAGGCAAATGTCAGTGCGCCTCTTACAACTTTATTTGGTAGAGCACACTTATTTGGTGGGTGAGAACTTAGATGAAAAGAGTTTCTCTTAATCACAAGACTAAAAACTTGGATAAAGAGTCTACCTGCATGGACAGGTAAGGACTCCACCTTCCCTAATGAACACAAGGGTTGGATCTTACGTTCACCTGGCCTTTCCCAACTTTGTGTAGTGTGAATCAATGTTACTTAGACTCCCAAGCAGAAGCAAACCAACAAATCCTATACTGGTGACTCAAGTACAAGAACACGTCCTAAGTTAGGAGAGATCCTGGTCTATCTTGTCAATGCTCCAGTGTATTAAGCCAAAGCCTGAGTGAATCAAGCTTTTGTGGCCCGGAAAGTCTTCAAAGCAAAGGTTGAATGTCCATAAATACTTATTTTATTTTTACTTCAGCTTTCGGATCATAGCTAAACAATTTTTGAAAATATTTTAAATTTTTGAATTTTCCATTTTTATGAACTTTTTGTGTTTTGTAATTTTTTTGAAATTTTTCAAGATTTTTAATTTTTATGGATTTTTCAATTAGGCTATATATATATACTATAAATGGATATGTATAATGGACAAGAATCTGCAAAATACCCATATAATGCCTAGATTCTATGGATGCCTATCCATCCCCCCATGCCAAATCATGCTATGACCTCATATGCATGCAAAAAGGGTTAGATAGGGTTAAAGGGTCTTGGTGCAAAGGTGAGTACAGGGTATAAAGCAGGGTGGATGGGTGGACGGATGGTAGGTGGTGAAGTGCAAAGTGAAGTGATGTACAGTGAAGTTAAGTGAATGAAATGAAATGAAATGTGATGTGAAAAGAGAGTGAAAGGATTGTTGGGGTGCCTCCCAACAAGAGCTGAATTTAACATCCCCAGCTAGACCCGGAGTAAGGCATAGGCTAATTACCCTCCATCAAGGCAAATGTTTCACCAATGGCGGCAGGCTCACGAGTGAGATACAATTTCAACCGCTGCCCATTAACAGTAAATTTATGCCTAAGTTTGGGATCTTCAATCTCGACGACTCTATTGGGAAAAGGTCTCAAGACTAGGAAAGGACCAGTCCATTTAGACTTCAATTTTCCAGGAAAGAATTTAAGACAGCCATTATAAAGCCAAACCTGCTATGATGTCTCAAACCTCTTCCGCCTAATTTGACTATCATGAAAGGCCTTCGTTCGTTGTTTAAAGGTCAAGGCAGAGTCATAGGCTTCACAACATAGCTCTTTTAATTCCTAGAGTTGGAGTTTCCATTCTCAACCACACAGGTTTGCGTCGAGGTTACACTGACGAACTGCCCAATAAGCGCAGTGCTCCAACTCCTCAGGCAAGTGACAAGACTTCCCAAAAACAATCCTGTATGGAGACATACCAAGGGGAGCCTTGAAGGTGGTCTGATATGCCCATAAAGCATCAATCAACTTGTCGGACCAATCCTTACGATCAGGTCGAACCATTTTCTGGAGGATTTGCTTAATCTGCCAGTTCGACACCTTAGCCTGGCTGTTCGTTAGAGGATGATACGGAGAAGTGATACGGAGGTAGACTCCATATTTCCTCATGAGTGCCTGGAAAGACAAATGGGTGAAATGACTTCCTCCATCCGAAATGATGGCTCGAGGGATCCCAAAGCGTGCAAAGATGTAGTCTTTGACGAATTTGGTGGTAATGACATGGTCAGCACAGCGTGCGGGAATAGCCTCAATCCATTTCGAGACATAATCAATAGCAGCAAGGATGTACTCGAAACCGTTGGATGAAGGAAAGGGACCCATAAAATTGATTCCCTAAATATCAAAAATTTCTACAGCTAGGATGGGTTGCAAGGGCACCATGTCGCAACGTGACATTGACCCTAGCGATTGGCACCTACTGCAATGCTTAGAGTAATTGTGTGCATCCTGATGAAGGGAGGGCCAAAAGAATCTGCATTGCAACACCTTGGCTGCAGTTTTCCTCCCAGAGAAATGGCCTCTGCAGGCCTGATCGTGGCAAAAGGATAGCACACTGGGGAACTCGCTGTCAGGAACACAGCAATGAATTATCTGATCAGCACCTACTCTACAAAGTAGTGGATTATCCCAGAAATAATACTTTGCTTCTGCAATGAGACACTCACGTTGGTTTTTAGTCCAACCTCATGGAAGAGAGCAAGAAGCAAGGTAATCAGTGATATCAACATACCACGGTCCACTTGCCACATCTATCATTAGAAGATGCTCATTAGGAAAAGATTCATTTAAAGGAATGGTAAGTCCAATGTGGTCTAGGTCAAGTCTCGAGAGGTGGTCTATGACCACATTCTGGGCTTCAACCTTATCTCGTATCTCAAGATCAAATTCTTAAAGGAGAAGGATCCAATGAATCAATCGAGGCTTCGCATCCTTCTTATGCATGAGATGATGAATGGCCACGTGATCTGTGAAGATGGTAACATGAGAGCCCAGAAGATATGAACGAAATTTCTCCAGCCCAAAGACGACCGCCAGTAGCTCCTTTTCAGAGGTCGTGTAATTACGCTAGGCCTCATCCAGCATTTTACTAGCGTAATACACCACTAAGGGGTGTTCATTGCATCTTTGTCCCAAGATAGCTCCGACAGCTAGGTCAAAAGCATCACATATCAGCTCAAAGTCAAGGGACCAATCAGGCGGTTGGAGAACAAGGGCCTTAGTGACAGCATCACGCAACTACGTAAATGCACGAATACAATTGGGGCCCATGTCGAAGGATACATTGGTAGATAGGAGATGCGTCAAAGGTCAAGAAATTGTAGAGAAATCCTTGATAAATCTCCTATAGAAATCAATGTGACCCAGAAAGGAGCAGATTTGTCGGACAAAGCTAGGTATGGGTAAATCAACTACCACATCAAGTTTAGCTCTGTCAACCTCGATCCCCTTTTGGAGATGATATGTCCCAGAACAATACCTTCGTGCACCATAAAATGGCTTTTCTCCCAGGAAAGAACAAGGTTAACATCAATACATCTCCGAAGGATGCGAATCAGGTTGGCTAGGCATCATCAAAAGTGGGTCCAAAGACCTAAAAGTCATCCATAAAGACCTCAAGAAAATCACCCACCATATCATGGAATATCACCAGCATGCATCTTTGGAAAGTAGCTAGCATGTTACAGAGTCTGAATGGCATCCTTCTGAAAGCGAAGGTGCCAAAGGGGCAGGTAAAGGTGGTTTTCTCTTGGTCCCAGGGGCAATAGGCACCTGGTTATTGCCTAAGAATCCATCCAGGAAACAAAAGAATTGATTTCTCCAGGATTTGGTCGATAAAAGGTAGCGAAAAGTGGTCTTTCTTGGTAGCAGTTGAGTTTCCTATAGTCTACACACACTCTCCAAGATGTAGGAGTGCATGTAGGGATGGATTTGCCCCTGTCATTGACACCGATGGTGAGACCCACCTTTTTGGAAACAACATGAATCGGGCTAACCCAGGGGCTGCCACTGATCGAGTAAATGATGGCCGCATCAAGCCACGTAATAATTTCATTCTTGATGACCTCCCACATATTAGGATTGAGTTATCACTGCATCTCTTGAGAAGGTCAAGCCTCCTCCTCCGTATTTATATAGTGAGTGCAGTAAGAGGGGCTAATTCCAATTAAATTAGAAAGAGACCATCCAATGGCTGCCTTATGTGCAATTAGGACCTTCATTAGCTTGCACTCTTACTCCTTGGACAATTTTGAACTGATGATTACGGGAAGCGTCTCATTTGGTCCTAAGAAAGCATATTTTAGTGTGTCATGTAATGCTTTAAGCTCAGGAGTGGATGGGGAAAGATCTGGCAATTCTTGGGACGAGATTGTCCAAAAAGGATCAGAAGAAAGAATAAGGGGAGAATGAAGTTGGCCCTCAGGTTAGCCAAGGAGAGGGGTGCCTTGGATTGATGGATCCAAGAAAGGAGAGCCCCAATTATCAGCATTTGGGAACAAGGTCCCAGTGTGGAATGCTAATTCCGCCTGATTTGGCAGGAAAGAAAGGGCACTCCAGTCTTCAAGGGGGTAGATCGGAGGTGAGCAGCTCGAATATGACTCAGACCATGAGGCGTAAGAAACGGAGTGGACCTCGTCAGGGGTCTGGTTAGGAAGAGATAAGGGTAAGGGAAGGGGTAGGGAAACGTCACAGTAAAACCCAATCAGGTGATTGTGATTTTCCAAGGGTATGCCGCAGCAATTTGAATAGGTCCCTACCAATCCAATACACGCACTAACAGCCATGTCATCGTCAGATGCGTCCTCCTCGATAAGATCGCAATCAAAATCCTTGGCAACCTTAAAAATGGTAAGTTTGAGCTTTTCAAAGCCCACGGCAATCTCAATGCAACTCGATATGAGCGTAAGCTGTGGCCAAGAAAAGCCTATCGAGGATTATCAAATAATCAAAAATTGAATCAAGAACTTCCATGTCTAATACAAGAAAGTCAACAGGAAAATAGAGACTGTTGACCCTAACCACCACGTCTTCCACCACACCCCACGGGATTTTGACAGAGCGATCTGCCAACTGCAATGTAATAGGGGTGGGTTTCAGATTTTCCAATGCAAATTTCTAGAACATGATGGTCGGTATGAGGTTAATGGAAGATCCTAAATCCAACAAGTCACGATCAAATTGTGGCCTCTGATGCTGCATGAAATGAGAGGGGTGCCTGGATCTTTCTACTTCGGTGATAATTTTGACAGTATAGCACAACTTGTATGAGGCGAGAGAACCACCGACTTCTTGGTTTTCTTTTATTGTCACCTAGTGTAGTGTAGTCTTTAAAGAAACAAGCGACAGTCGGGATGTGGTTGATCGCCTCTAGCAATGGAACCTTGATCTCAACGTCCTTGAATAGATCACGCAGATTATCAAAGGTCTACATGCTCTTTTTCTTGCCTTTTGGCTCCCTTAGTAGAGCCTCAGGGAATTGGACCAATTCTGGTACAAGTTTGGGCTTGTCATCCTCACGAGAATGCGGTGCGCAACCCGAATGAGAGGACGATGAAGAAGATGGACCAAGATCAGGTTGAGGCAGATCGACAATTTGTTTACTGCTCGTTGTAGTAATCACATTGGACGCCGTAGGTCCAATGAGATCATAAGGCGAAGGAGGGTTCACAATAGGGACATATGGTTGATGTGCTACTGCAAGATTAGCTTGAAATTCCAGTGGAATACTTAGAGCTTATAGAATTTGCGAACCTATCTCTGAGAAGGTCATACCTGTGGTTATGGACCACGAGGTACAAAATTTTACGGGTTTGGTACAAGTTGGGTAGGAAGAGTGCCCTGAGATCGAGTAGTCATGCGTAGTTGACTAATCTCAGCATTCTGCTATGCCAATTGGTGTTGAGGAGAGGTCATGTTTTCTTCTTGGCGCTTAGACATTTCCATCATCATTCACATCAATTTATCAAGAGGGCTTGATGTGTGATCCATTTAAGGTGCGCAAGGGCCCAGAGGTGGATTTGCCAAAGGATTATATAGGGCCCTTGGGATGACAGGAGTGGACGGTCACATTGGTCCACCAACGGGGTTTTGGCGCTGAGGGTTATTGGACCATGCGAAATTTGGATGGTTGCGCCACCCTGGGTTATAAGTAGCAGAATATGGGTTGTTCCCCAAGGTGCACACGTCTTCAAATTTAGAAGACGTGTCCGCATATGGTAATGCATCCGATTACATGGAGGCTTGCTCCTCCACGTCGTAATACCGGCTAACAAAACCCAAATCCACATTACTTACCGAGTCGCTCGGCGCAATACTCTGCAAGGATGGTGCAAGTTGTGCGGGATTTTTAGAGATCAACCTGACTTGGGAAGGATTGGGTTTGTGACATGGTGGAGTTGAAGTGTAAGCCACTGAACGGGCGGGGTTGGCCAAGAATTCGTACAGCTTCTTGTGAACGAGGGAGACTTCATCCAATTTTTGTGCAATTAAATTTAAGTCAATTGATGAATGGGAGGGTCCCATGTTAACCTCAACTCAGTTAATTAAGTTACTTTTACTTAATTAAGAGTAGAGAAAAGTCACTTAGGTTAACTCGAAGTTGTGTCGATTAGTAGTATAGGGTCGAATTAACCTAACATTTTAGAAAATTTTTACTAGTTGAGTCAAGGTCATTCGTTGGGAGGTATAATTCATTCTAAATTCACTAGTTATCTTTTATTTTTCTCTACAAGTATAGGAGGTAAATCTAAGTTAATTATGGAAGCATGAATTTTTCCAAAAATTGATTAAAATGAAATAACATGAAAAATCCCATATAAACTCTCATTTTCAACATTTAAAACATGTAAATTCTCTATTTATTTCAAATGATTTAAGGCAAAGAAGAGTTTATTTAGTCAAAACATGCCTTAATACAACAATTAAGAATAAAAAAAAATTAAAATATAACAAGAAAATTAACTTCTTTTCCGTAATACTTCAGCCTCTCTCTCTCTCTTCTTCTTCTCTTTATCTTCTTTTTCTTTTATTTCTTAATCCTTTGTTCTTTCTTTCTTTCTCTTTCTATTTTCCTCTTATTCTCTTTTTCTTCTCAATCTCTTTCTTTCTTCTCTTATGCTTCTATTCCTGCCCTTCTCTTCTTAAGTATTTCCTTATGCCTGCCAATTTTCTTCTTCTCTTTTCCGTAGCTTCCTTTAGCTTCTTCCTTAATGCCTTCGCATCTGTTAACCTTCCTTCTGCCTTATCTTTCTTTACTTAGCGAGTTCTTCTTCTTCCTCCTTAGCCTTCTTTCTTCAGCCCTTACTTCCTTTGATACTTAGCCATCAGAGCCCTCAGCACTTAACTCTTCTTCCTTTCTTAACCTTTTGCTGAACCGGGTTAATTTGCTCTTCAACCAAAAATTTGTTTGAGATTTGTGGCAAGGTCCTTTCGAGGATACACAGCACCCTGAGATCAGGGTGGGACCAGACCCTACTCGGTCCTCGCCTAATTTCATTAGGGTTTATGTTCGATTTTTTTTTCTCTTGAGCCAAACCAGCCCTCTCTCGATTCGAACTGGCTCAACGTCTCCCAAGCCTCGCCCTCCCAGGGCCAATCACACACACATGCCCACTCGGGTGCACACCCACAGGCGCACTCGCCCGCACACACACACACACAATGCTCAGATGATCAGGGTTTTCCTTTCGCACCGAGCTCTAATGACTGAATCAACTGTATGACAAAACACTTTTATACTAAGGCAAGCGGTCGAGGATTTCCAATATGGGACTATACTTTCCCCCTCCAGACCCAACTTCAAACGAAGATTTCTCCCTCCTCACATCTCCAAATCAAGAGAAATAAAGCTTGATAGAGAGCTCTAAGGTGGCTCTACAAGATTCCAGGGTCAATTTGAGTTTTAGACGATGATTTCCTCTACGATTTGAAAAGCGAAGTTTGGGGGTTTCTACAGGTTAAATATGCCTAGAAAGTGAAATTAGCTTACTGTGTCTTCAAGGTAGGTATTTTAGCTTATCTAAGGGTCTGAATAGATCCTTTAGATGATTCCATAGCTGTTTGTGTAGGTTTAAAGCTCTCAAGAGCTTCAGGAAGCACAAGGAAGCTCAAAGCTTCACTGAAAGCTTCAGAGAGAGGAATTTCAGATGAAGAAAGGTGTAACAGACATTAAGGATCATATCCAATCAATTTAAATGGATTCTCTAAGGAGTAAAACTAACTAAACTGGGTAGGATTCAACTTCAAATTTCATCCAAAATTTACTGTCATCAGTTTGGGTTCAAAAGCAACCCAAACTGGCAGGTTGTTAATTCCATCAGATAAATAAGTCTGAGCTCATTTAAACCTCTCTAAAATCATTCAATAAGATCTCAGAAACAATTCTAACTCATCAATTTATCAAATTGAGCTCAGAATCAAAATCTCGAGTTCAGGTTTGACTATAAGGCTTAAGATTTGACTTTTTGTTCTAAGCCTCTTTACAAGAAATTAAAGCCTAGATTAACATCTTCTCAACCCCAGGAACTCTCTCAGACCTCTAAACAGATAATTTGACCTAAGATGCTAGGGTTCCAGGCTCATCGCCTGAGCTCCAAATGTGGTCTATTCGACAGAAGGATTGGAAGATTGCTACACTAATCTGAAGACATAGATAGCTTCAGTGCACTGTACTGAAGCTTCTAGACCTATTAAATGCAGCTCTTAAGCTTCTGTACAGCTTCTCCAACTCTGTCAGAGTTGGAGAAGACAAATCAGTATTCCTAGCTCCAGGTGATAAAATCCCAAATAAACAACCTCAAACAAATTAGAAATCAAAATTAAGTCATTCTGGAGCTTCCTACCATCTTCTATAGGCTGAAGATCGAATTTCACTCACCGGAGCTCGCCGAAGCTCCAGTGAGTCCAGAAATATACAAATTGTGTGCAGAAAGGATGAATCTGTGCCATTTTTTATTTAAAGAGGATTCTGAGATTGCAAGGAACCACAGAATTGCATTTAATTCTTCTTTAATCCATGACATGAATGATTAAACAGTAAATTCAATTCAAATGAATTTTAAGTGGATTGAAGCACAGGACTTGATCTCCCATTCAATTGAATGGTTGATTCAAGTCAAAAAGTAATTGCGATCATAATTATATAATTAACTAAGAGATTCAACTACTCTTGAGCCACCATTGACAGCAAGCTCAGGAGCTTATTTAAAAATTGGGCGTTTAGATTATAGGTGGTAATTATACAAATTAAAGTGTAAAATAGGGTCCTTAGGTTGTGAATAGGTGGTGGAGGACCCTATGGAGGTGGATCTAAGCTCAAATATTATCGCCATGGACAATGATAGTGTCTGTTGAAGGTGAAGGTGAATTAGGCGAACAGTGATTAAATTTGAGTTTTAATGGATTAGAAATGATTGTGAGGGTTAGAGGAAGGTGAACAATGGCTTAAAAATGACAAAACAAGAGCTCCAGCAAGCTCAAGAAGCTCGCTAGAGTCGAAGAAGACGAACATTAAACTCTAAAATTATGACTAAACTATCTAACTAACTACCTACCTAAACTACTTCTACTCCTACTCCTACTCCTACCTACTGTTACCTGGACGAAGGGGTCAAAGAGATTATGCCGATGGCTCATAGCGGAAGACGAAATCAGAAGGTATAAGAAGAATCTCTAGCGTGCAAGTTTGGACGGAGTAGAGGATCTCCATGGTCGTTGCCTTTGTCTAAAGACGTGGCTGACCTCGGAAAATCTCCTCGGCTAATCAAGATGGATGGAGGAAGTTAGTGAATGGCGTGGAAGATCGTCAGAGTTGCAGACGAATAGCCTATTGGGTCGGCTCAATGTTAGAAGCAGGAAGGGAGCCAACTTGAGAGAAATTGAGGGGGTGAGGGGGTATTTATAGTGAATGGCGACGAAGAAGGTGGCGAAGTCTAGACGAAGAAGAAGCTTGGGGAGCTTAACCTCCGGCATTGTCTCCAACGATGGTGAGGTTAACTCCCTTCAAAAATTAGGATTTCAAAGTAATCCAGACCGATGGATGAAGATGGGATGGTGAGTGCAAGCTCCAAGAGCTTGGAAAAGGAAGAATGATGTCAGCAGGGCGGTGATCGCACGGTGGAGTCACTCTCCGTCGTCAGCCGTTCAATCGGCTGAAGAAGAAGAAGAAAGGGATAGGGACCTATGTGCAATGAAACTTAAGGACCTATATGAAAATTAAGTACCCTATTGCCATGAATAGTAAGGACCTAAATGTAAACCCAGGCTTGAAAGGTTTATTTAAACTTAGATCTTTTCGAACTTTTTATATATGTTAGTAAATAAGGTAACTATTATGTTTTCACCTTGAATTTACTTTTTTTACCTTTTTAGATTAATTAATTAAATTAAGTAAAGTTACTTAAGTTATTATATACTTATGTATATATTACGTTTAAGTTACTTAACTTATTAATTAAGGGAATGGCTAATAAGATTTCGAGTCCAATTATTAATTAGATTGTTAATAATAATAATTGAATGATAAAATATCATTTTTAACTTATTTTAAGGTCCTTTACTAAATATCCCTTATTTTATAATTAACCCTTATATATTCATATCCTTAGCTAATTAACTAATAGACTAGTTAATTAGGGGTAATTAGAGATCATGATGAGTCTCTCATCATACCCCCAAGCCAAAGTTTTGCTAGTCCCTAGCAAAATTAACTAATACTATGATGATTTAAAGCACTTGGGTTTAAATTAATATAAATATTAACTATGTAGAGGAAAGCTTAGGTCAAAAATTTTTAAGTTTAGTATAAATGATTAACGTACAGAGCACTTGTGAAAAATTTCTTACTTAGATTTATACTTATAACATTTTCAAAACCCACTTAAAATAATTTGTTAACAAGAATTTTATTCAGAATTAGAATTCTTTAAAAATCTCTTAATCTTTGTAACTATTCTTAACTCAAATTAGAATACAAATTGTTTTAGAGAAACAAAACTTAAGAATTGAGAATTAAATTTTAACTCAAAAACTCAATAGAATTAAGTCAATCCTTTATTTGTGATATTTGACTTTTATCAATATAAGTTTAAGCAAATTAACTAGATACTCATTATTAATCAAACTTAGAGTAGTAAAACTCTAATTTACTAGCCTACAGCACTTAAGAACAACTTCTAGACCTAAGATTCTGTCAACTCTTCTCCTTTAGGTCTCAACTTAAAATCTTCAAAACCCGATTTCTTAGGCTTCACTGCCCAATACCAAGGTTGAGTAGCTATGATTTTAAAACATCTGTGCTTAGTGAAGAGATGTGTCCTAAAGGCATCCAAAGTTGCAAAATCCAGATCTTAAGACATCAATTTCCAATCCCAATTATTCCAATTCAAGCCTTTAGCTTGGCCTTACTCAGGTTTGGTTGCTTTCTCCTCACCAGTTTTCTATCCCGAGGTTAACACTTTTTGTGTATATCTCCCCAGTGGACCATTGGGCCTCTTATTCCTAATATTTTTATCTCCATATTTTTTTTACTTTTTCTATAGGTTAGAACACCCATTTATAGCGAGGTGTTCTTTTTATTTGATGGAAGGAAGAGTAGCATCCATTTGTAACGAGATGCTTTTATTTATTATTTGGAAAATTTGCATAATCACCCATTTGTAACAAGGCACTTAACTGCAGGGTGTTTTATTATATTTTTTTATTATTTTTTTCTTTTCCCCCCTTCTCATTTTTCTTACTATCATTATTCTCCAAATCCTTTTTCTATGTGACTGGCACATCCTTCACCCTTTCAAGAATCACCCCACGGAAATCCTTTGACTAAAGAGGATTCAAAACTGATCTCTTAACCTCTATGTTTTCGGGATCTCATATGCCAACAAGACAATTCTATGTGTGTGAATTTAGATGTTTAGGTTACTTAGCTCTTAAACTAGAGCTTGGACAACAAAGCCCTTCACTCTCAGATTCCTCAAATCCATAGTTTCCTCCTATAGGATCCATCAAGACAAAATTTACCAAGTCTAGTTATTTATCTTTAGCCTGTAAGTCTTGTAAACTAAAATTCTACTAACTCTCTATTTAATTAACTCTGAATATCTGGCCTTTTTACTTAACTTTATGATAAAAGCAAATTTTCAAAAAGCCAAAGGATTACTTAATCTAATTGATTAGAAAGTTATAATTTAATTCCAAAACTAAAGTTTAAATCTTAATACACTTAGTTTCTTAATTCAAGGTAAGAATAGAAAAATAAATCTTTAAAAGATTTAAAGATTCCTAATTCAAATACAATCTTGTTTCAAAAATTTTAAAAATAAAAGTGTGTTTTTACAAAATGATTAAGTAAAGATCTAACTAAGAATTGAATGCTCTTAAATACTCTATATATATTCTATATACATTTTAATTTCTGACCTAAAAGAAAATTAAACTTTTAATTATAGTAAATATATATATATTCTTCTTTTTTTCTTCTTTTTTAAAAGATGAATATACCCCTCTTATTATTTTTATGAATTTTCATTTTCAAATTTTTGTATTTATATATTTTTATTTTTTATGTATATAAGATTTTCCAATTTTTATGAATTTTTTTCAAAATTTTTCAAATTTTTAAGAAATTTTTTATTTTTTAAAAAAAATTTTATCATTTTTGGAATTTCTATTTTTAAAATTTTGTGGATATTTAATTTTTATGTGTTTTTTTATTTTTAACCCCACACTTAAAGTGAAAATTTCACTTCAACAACCCCCCAAGCCAAGATTTTACAATATCCTTATTGTAAGAAGAGTGAAAAGATATTACACTTCATTTAGAATAGGATGATGGAAGGAGTCAAATAGAGGAGATCAAAGATCTCTATGCGGACGATTTCAAGTCTGACCAAAGGTCAGAGTGGTCAGTTGGACTAAATGAAGGTAATCAGTAAAATATGAAGTGAAAGTTCAAAGTAAGTGTAGAAGAAAATCAAAAGGTAAAAATAGGAAACAGCTATATACAAATGCTAAGTTTTACGCCTTCAGCTAAGCGTAAACCCTAGTAAAGAACTCCTAAAAAGAATAGGTATATGGTAAAGACAAAGGAGTCATGAAAGAATTGATTCAAAAATAGAAAAACAAATTAAACCACCTGGTTACAACTCATCCAGAATTGCCTAGAATAGATCTCGCAGAACCTAAAATCAGATTCTTGTGAAAAATCTTAAAAAGATCAAAGTGAATCTTGTGAAGATTAGATCTAATTTAGGTTGAGATGTAGAATATTAAAGATTAAGGCAATTCAAGAAATGATTCCAACCAAGTTCAGAAGATCAGCAGAGTCAGTTTTGATTCTCAATAATAGGTGGGTCATTTTGATACAAAATAGGCTGCTGATGCAAGTTTGGTGAATTATTAGGAAGTACAGAGGATGGGTTATGATTAGAATCAAAGGCTTGATTAAGGAAATGGACTTGGCCTTGATTTTGCCTAGGATTTGGCAGATTCCTAGGATTCGAGATTGGCTGAGATGGAAGGGTACCTGCCTGATGAGACTCAGCCAAAAGCATGATTTGATTTCGTAAATCAACCAACTCTACCTTACATTGCCTATGGATCTCAGTGAGAGCTTCAACATTTTGTCACTGACTCTCTGACACAGCTCTTAAAATTTGGTCTAACTATGTATCTCTATTTGGCCCTACCGAGTTTTGCGAACTCGCGTAAAATGGCCTCGCATTGTGTTGTAGAGGGGGCAATGGAGGTGGATTTAAATGGGTCTGATTCGGATAATTTGGTCTTTGATTTTGATTTTGATCAGCCCAAGAGAAATTTGGGTGGCTTCTCCATCCAGGAATATAGGAATTTGAATAAGGGTTTGGTCTTGGAGTGTTTTCCTGGATGGCGTGTAAACCTAAAAGATATGACGTGTTTCCTGCAACAGGAAATGGTGGGGAAAAGGGTGGGTGAGATTGTGGGACAAAGGTCCCTCCTTGGGTTGGTGAAGGAGTAGATAGAAAACCCAAGGAAGATGGATCTCTAGAATCCAGATTATTCACAAATTCCCTCCCCATGGGAATTTGCAAAACAGGTAGATGCGCAGGATTCGTAGCAAGTAGAGGCGTAAGAGTCTTCATTGTATTTCTGACCTCATCGAGATGTTTTGCTACAATATCGACTTTGTCTAGTTTTTCTGCAATTATCTCCAAATCCTTTGAACTATATGGGTTACCGATCTCTTGAATGACCTTGTGTGGATTATGATGATTCGTGTTTGCGCCCAGCGTAAATTGTGACATAGATGCGTTATTGATCAAGTTTTCCGCCATCCCTTCAAATAATTCTAAGGTGGATTCTACATCACAATTTAGGAAATTCCCTCCACAAGAGGCATTGACTAGATTGCGAATGCCCTCTTGTAAACCATAGTAGAAGAAGTGCATGAGTTGCCAACGAGGGATGTCATGATGTGGGCATTTCCTTTGCAATTCATGAAAATGTTCCCACGCTTCATGAATTGGTTCTCCTTGATTTTGATTGAAAGTAGTAATAGCTCGCCTTAAAGCATTAGTTCGACCAATTGGAAAGAATTTCTTTAGAAAAGCATATTCGAGTTCAGCCCAAGTTGAGATTGGTCTTGCAATTATTCTATACCAATAAGCAGCTTTGTCTTTAAGGCTGAAAGAGAACATTTTCATAAGTAGGATTTCCCTATTTTGATTTCAAGGTCCAAGAGTTTGAGATAGATTCTTTAGATCTTCTATATGCTGAAATGGATCCTCAAATGCAAATCCATGAAAATGAGGGATTAGACCAATGATGTTTGGCTTCAATTCAGGATCATTTTCCCCAATAGGTATCCTAACATTAGGCTCTACTTGTGCATTAGATGGGTTGTAATAATCTCTAAGTAGAGGCCTTGGATGAGGGATCGATAAATCAGGGATATCAAAACCCGCCTCAGGTTGAGGTGGAGGATGGGTTTGAAGAGTCTGCAAATTGTTCAAGGCTGCCATTAAAAGATTAATCTGTCTAGTCTGCTCAAGCATCCTAAGATTCTAGTTCAGGAGCGCCTCATGAACATCAAAAGGCGGCATCTCCCCCTGACCAGAAGAGGAAGGGATCTCGGGATTTTGATTCTGCATCTGATCCATAGAAGTAGATGGATCAGACGGGAAAACCATTGGTAGCTTATCTGCAACCGGCCTGGGATCACTAGTCAACGATGGTGCAAGAGGCGGATGCAAGGATTGCCTCCCGTCCATAAAATGGAAAATAATGTGCAAAGGCACACGCACACCACCGATAAAAACAGCGGCACAAAAACCCGTAAAACAACGCAACAACGTGGGTTTTGCTCTTCTTTCAAAGGAAAGAAGAGATTCCTAGGATACACAAAAGTAATTTGACGCAAGAAAATAGAGTAATAGTATCAAAATACGCATCCTAATGCGTGTCTATGCAAGCGCATAACCTTAAGGCTCAAAGGTCTAAGGTCTAAGATCGAGACCGCTCACTACTAGCTCCCTTACTGGCTCCCCAGGGCTCTAGTAGTGAGACAGACTTGTTGATCTTTGACCAAAGCCCTAAGAGGTGCAAAGAGGAGAGATAGAAAAATAGACTCGTGTGACACTAATGATTGCGTTGTGTGCGTGATAGCATGCAACAGACAATAACGATAAAACCCACATGCATTCTGCAATCAGATTTAGTCACAATTTTTAATTTCCTCTTTTTAGTTAATCTTTTACAAAAATATATCAAAAGAATTAAAGTGACCGCTTTTTAAGTATTTTCAAATAAAAATATGTTCTTTTTAAATCTCAAAGGACAGGGATCTACGAGGATTTTCTCGTGTTTTCCCGCTGATGCGAGAAAAACAGTAAAAATTTCCTGAGTCAGATTCGCACTAATACTAGCAGAAAATATACTCCTAAGAGTGTATGCCTATTGTATGCTGCTGCTAGTCAGATAGAATGTATTTTTTATTTTTTTTTATTTTTAATGCAACAAAACAAAAGTCTAGAAATACTCACGAAAGAAGAAACAGCAACAAATTCCCGCCTTCTCCTGAGATCACCCGCAAAGGTAAACCTGAAAAGAAGACAGAAAACAAAAACAAAACAAAATAAAATACAACTAATTGGAATAACAACATTAAAAACAAAAAATACAAATACCTCCTAATTAGACAATTAAACCAACTAAATTCTAGTGAATTAAAGGATTGCCTCCCAGGTAACGGCGCCATTAAAATGGTACTTGGACGAAGCAATGCCAGGGAATATTTTGATGAATGAAATGAAGCAAAATATTACCTCCCTGGCAACGGCACCATTAAAATGATTGGTTCCTTACCTCAACTTAGTTAATTAAGTTAATTTTACTTAATTAAGAGTAGAGAAAAGTCACTTAGGTTAACTCGAAGTTGTGTCGATTAGTAGTATAGGGTCGAATTAACCTAACATATTAAAAAATTTTTACTGGTTAAGTCCAGGTCATTTGCTGAGAGGTATAATTCATTCTAAATTCACTAGTTATCTTTTATTTTTCTCTATAAGTATAGGAGGTAAATCTAAGTTAATTATGGAAGCATGAATTTTGCCAAAAATTGATTAAAATGAAATAACATGAAAAATCCCATATAAACTCTCATTTTCAACATTTAAAACATGTAAATTCTCTATTTATTTCAAATGATTTAAGGTAAAGAAGAGTTTATTTAGTTAAAACATGCCTTAATACAACAATTAAGAACAAAAAAGAATTAAAATATAACAAGAAAATTAACTTCTTTTCCTTAATACCTCAGCCTCTCCCTCTCTCTTTTCTTCTTCTTCTCTTTATCTTCTTTTTCTTTTATTTCTTAATCCTTTGCTCTTTCTTTCTTTCTCTTTCTATTTTCCTCTTATTCTCTTTTTCTTCTCGATCTCTTTTTTTCTTCTCTTATGCTTCTGTTCCTACCCTTCTCTTCTTAAGTATTTCCTTATACCTGCCTGTTTTCTTCTTCTCTTTTCCTTAGCTTCCTTTAGCTTCTTCCTTAATGCCTTCACATCTCTTAACCTTCCTTTTGCCTTATCTTTCTTTACTTAGCGAGTTCTTCTTCTTCCTCCTCAGCCTTCTTTCTTCAGCCCTTACTTAATTTGATACTTAGCCATCAGAGTCTTCAGCACTTAACACTTCTTCCTTTCTTAACCTTCTATTGAACCGGGTCAATTTGCTCTTCAACCAAAAATTTGTTTGAGATTTGCGGTGAGGTCCTTTCGAGGATACACAACACCCTGAGATCAGGGTGGGACCAGACCCTACTCGGTCCTCGCCTAATTTCATTAGGGTTTATTTTCGATTCTTTTTTCTCTTGAGACAAACCAGCCCTCTCTCGAGTCGAACTAGCTCAACGTCTCCCAAGCCTCGCCCTCCCAGGGCCAATCACACACACATGCCCACTCGGGTGCACACCCACAGGCGCACTCGCCCGCACACACACACACACAATGCTCAGATGATTAGGGTTTTCCTTTCGCACCGAGCTCTAATGACTGAATCAACTGTATGACAAAACACTTTTATGCTAAGGAAAGTGCTCGAGGATTTCCAATATGGGACTATACTTTCCCCCTCCAGACCCAACTTCAAACGAAGATTTCTCCCTACTCACATCTCCAAATAAAGCGAAATAAAGCTTGATAGAGAGCTCTAAGGTGGCTCTACAAGATTCCAGGGTCAATTTGAGTTTTAGAGGATGATTTCCTCTATGATTTGAAAAGGGAAGTTTGGGGGTTTCTACAGGTTAAATATGCCTAGAAAGTGAAATTAGCTCACTGTGTCTTCAGGGTAGGTATTTTAGCTTATCTAAGGGTCAGAATAGATCCTTCAGATGATTCCGCAACTGTTTGTGTAGGTTTAAAGCTCTCAAGAGCTTCAGGAAGCACAAGGAAGCTCAAAGCTTCACTGAAAGCTTCAGCGAGAGGAATTTCAGATGAAGAAAGGTGTAACAGACACTAAGGGTCATATCCAATCAATTTAAACGGATTCTAAGGAGTAAAACTAACTAAACTAGGCAAGATTCAACTTCAAATTTCATCCAAAATTTATGTCGTCAGTTTGGGTTCAAAAGCAACCCAAACTAATAGGTTGTTAATTCCATCAGATAAACAAGTTTGAGCTCATTTAAACCTCCCTAAAATCATTCAATAAGATCTCAGAAACAAGTCTAACTCATCAATTTATCAAATTGAGCTCAGAATCAAAATCTCGAGTTTAGGTTTGATTATAAGTCTTAAGATTTGACTTTCTGTTCTAAGCCTCTTTACAAGAAATTAAAGCCTAGATTAACATCTTCTCAACCCCAGGAACTCTCTTAGACCTTTAAACCGATAATTTGACCTAAGATGCTAGGGTTCCAGGCTCATCGCCTGAGATCCAAATGTGGTCTGTTCAACAAAAGGATTGGAAGATTGCTACACTAATCTGAAGACATAGATAGCTTCAGTGCACTGCACTGAAGCTTCTAGACCTGTTAAATGCGGCTCTTAAGCTTCTGTACAGGCTTCTCCAACTCTGCTGGAGTTGGAGAAGGCAGATCAATATTCCTAGCTCCAGGTGATAAAATCCCAAATAAACAACCTCAAACAAGTTAGAAATTAAAATTAAGTCATTCTAGAGCTTCCTACCATCTTCTATAGGTTGAAGATCGAATTTCACTCACCGGAGCTCACCGGAGTTCCGGTGAGTCCAAAAATATACAAATTGTGTGCAAAAAGGATGAATCTGTGCCATTTTTTATTTAAAGAGGATTCTAAGGTTGCAAGGAACCTTAGAATCGCATTTAATTCTTCTTTAATCCATTACATGAATGATTAAACAGTAAATTCAATTCAAATGAATTTTAAGTGGATTGAAGCACAGACTTGATCTCCCATTCAATTGAATGGTTGATTCAAGTCAAAAAGTAATTGCGATCATAATTATATAATTAATTAAGAGCTTCAACTACTCCTGAGCCGCCATTGACAGTGAGCTCAGGAGCTTATTTAAAAATTGGGCGTTTAGATTATAGGTGGTAATTATACAAATTAAAGTGTAAAACAGGGTCCTTAGGTTGTGAATAGGTGGTGGAGGATGTAATTCCCTGGTTGGAGGGGGTTAGATATGCATGACGTAATATAAAGTGCGGAAAAAAGTAGACAATCTCACAAAATTAAGCAATCAAACAATAGACACAAATATTTTTAGGTGGAAACCCAAACCGAGTGAAAACCACCACCTAACCCTCTTGAGTTAGGATTTCTCGATCGACCTAGTTGATCAAATCCACTAAACCCAGTCACTTAAATGAGGGTGACTGAACCTCAATTACAACCACACTACTTAGACCGAGGGCAGTGTACCTCAACACCCCTTCTCTTCACAAAAAGGAATTTTTCTCGCAAAGGAGACAGGAATTCGCAAAGCGAATACCCAACCAAAGACAATATAAAGTACAACAATCCTATAGAGCCTCAAATATTTAATCCTAGCTTCTATAAGAGGTAGGAAACTTCCCTTTGGTGGAAGTGCGTAGAAGTGATGACGTGGGTGCTTGAACCATGCTTTGGCACAACAGTGCTCTCGTAATGTCGATGGGAGAGTGGGTGCATAGCAGGATGAAGCTCTTAGGTGAAGAGAGTGCTTGTAGAGCTAGAGCTTCTTTTATTTGATCTTCTACTTCTTTTTGACACAAGAGATGTAGAAAGTGGTTTGCTTAATGTGTCTTGTTGTGTCTTACAAGCCAAGGCCCTAGGAAGGCTTTAGAAGGCCTTGGAAGGCTTCCATAGCTGTTGGGTGCAAAGCCAAAGAGAATCAGGCTGCAATCAGAATTAATCATTGTTTGGGCTATCGTAATGCGCATTTTGATATGAAAAGGAATGCGTCGTAGTATAGTCACGAAATACGATCCAACAAAGATATTATTTTATAAAAATAATGAGACTTTGAGTCCCGGTCGTTCGTCTCTGGAAGGCGTTGTTTTCGCTTTTGAAATCGATCTTTTATTTAGCCGCTCTACTTTGTTTAAAGACGCACGCCAGTTTCCAATCTCCTAACTAAGACTTCACCGCTCCTGTTATTAACTCAAATCACATGCGCATGCGTCAAGTAAATCACGAAAGTGAACGTGTGAGTTTCTGTGCGCACGATTCTAGTGAGGTGGTGACTAGTTATGGAGAAAGCATCTATTGTCAGATTTTCAATATCCTCAGGAAACGACATGCTGGTGCGTAATATATAGACAGTTAAAGAACAGGCAATTAAATCACGCAAATACGATAATTATTAAGCTCGCGGTGATTTCAAACACATACAGAGACATATATATATAAATGCAATTTCATTCATCATTGGAGAGTTGTTGCACAAGGAAATCTAGAGGAAAGCTTATACATAAATGCTTAAAAATTAAACCTAGCTACCAGAAAACAATTGCATATAAGAATCGATGGGGGGATTTCGCATGCATCATTGGGGGAGAAGTAAGACTACACTACTAAGAAGTAAATAAAAGTAGTAAATATACGAAGAGCTAAGCTACTAATCTAGCAGAAGGAAGGGCATTTGGAGGTGGTCTCCGATGTCCTTTGAGTGGCTGAGAGAAGAAGGAGGGGTGGCCAATGGAGCTTAGGCTGGCCCTTGGAGAGAGGTTGGGGAGCTGATCCAGCTTCCTGGCGTGGAGATGGTGGCCTTCATGGTGGTGCTCTACTCGTGGAGGTGGAGTGGAAGTGGCTAGCCTAAGTGGAATGAATGCCAAGGAAGTGAATGGGGGTGCTTGGCCGCCCAAGGGGTCTTTTTATAGACCCAATGGCTTCTCTCTAAAGAGGTGTAGAACTCTCTAGAGAGAGTCCAAGAGTGGCCGGCCACATGTGGGTGGAGATAGTCTTTGAGATCTAAGAATTATGGATCTCAATTTGAATTCCTCTTAGTTGCTAAATTTGGCAACCAAGAGGTGGCGCCATCTCAAGAGCTCTCTAGAGAATTCTAGAGAAGTGTGTGTGCGTGAATGGGTTAACTGACTTCTAGTTTACGGGACTCGATAACCTAAGCACCCCAATCCACACACAATCTGGTTCAGTGCTCCTAAGTATCAAAATCATGCAAATGCGTTAAATCTATTCTGAAAAAAGTTACCTAGACTAGGAGCGGCTGATCAACACAAATTGATTTGGACGAGTTCCCAGCGCGGAGAGGTGGGAAATTCCCCTCGAAGATGGGCAATAACATATCGTCTCCTCAGTGCTTGTCTCCTAGGATATCTACATATCCTACCGAGGGCATGTAAGCACCTTGCGCTGGTTCAGATGCCATGGGCAACATTATCTCAAAATGTCTATTGCCAGGGTCTAGATTTAGCTACAGAACGTCATGGGTGGGATTATCTCGAAATCTCGAAAGCCATGGTTCTATGGGTTGCCATGGGCGGTGCTATCTCGAAGCATCGATTGCTAGGGACCCTACGAGGATTGATGGTGGGGACTAGGAATCCGATACAAATTGTGTTGTAAAGCTTATTCGAAGCTCGAAATAAAAATAAAAGAGAGAGAAAACTCTCCAAAAATGAAGAAAATTTCCTTTATCTCTCTCTGACAAAAACACACTGCAAATTGAACCTGGGCTAAAACATGTTACAAGCACAAGTGCTTTAACCGTGGAGTTCAACGAACCTTAGGTTAGTTCCTGTCGGCCTTAGAAACCTTCGCGGTGGACTGAGGCTAGAGTTGGTCAAGTCTAGATCTTGGTTGGTACTTGAGTACCTCTAGGCCTACTATCGGCATTCTAACCTAATCTACAAAAGAAAGCACACATCAAAGTTTTAAGCATCAAAAGTTTTATTGTCTAGAATCAAAGTAAATACCTTGAAATTTTGCTAAGGGACTAGCAAAAGCTAGGCATGGGGGTATGATGGGAACACCATTATGAGCCATAACTTGCTCATTTTGACCTAATTAAGTCAGTAAATGCTCCTACATAACTGCCAGAGAGTCACAAGTCATTGCATAATCATTTTTAGGGAAAAATAAGAAACTAAGGTTAAAACTACAATTTTACCAGCTTATCATGAATGCAGTACAACCACAGGTTTTCTCAGGGGTTGAATGAGGGTCAAATGGTCTTAAAAAGATAACAAGTGGGTTAGAACAATTAGAAAAGGGTTTGCACGTGTTTTGAGAATTAAATGACTTTCTGAAATCCTAAAAACTGACCCGCTTAATTAACTGAGGTTCTGATCAGAATAAAATTCACCTAAACCCTCTATAATTCATAGAAAATATTCTCAAGGGTTTGTAATCTTCAATTTGACCATCAGAACTCGTTTTGACCCAGAACAGAGTCACAGACAGATATTTGCCCTAATTTGGGTTTTTGCATAAATTACCTAGTCAAATGTAGTCAAACCCAAAATCTAACTTCACCATTGGATTCATTAGGTCTAAATTAGATTTGTACCAAAATTTGTACCCAAGATGAGTTTTTCTTGACCTAGTTTACAAATTGGTCCTATCTAATTACATTTCTACCCTTAACTTTCAAAATATTTTCAAATAGGCCCCTAAATTTATCATTTTTCTCACAAAAAGGTCCCTACCACCATTAAACCAGTTCCTACTTGCTCCAGCGACCTTAAAATGGAAAGAACTCCCTGATTTCTTGACGAATCCCTTTCAAATTTGAAAGCAAAGTTCGTCAAGAAATCCCCTTCCTTTTGAACCCAACCCTAAATCCTAAAACTCACCCAAACTCTCATGCAAATGCATGAGAGATTTGGGTCTCAAGGGATTTCCCAATCTGGCGAGCTTCCCAAGCTCTAACCGCCCTCTGATGACCTATAAAAGACTCCCCAAATCACAATGGATTTCCCAAGCTTGAATTCGACTAGAGTAACCCTCAATTTTCTTCTCTTCTCCTCCAGCCAAATTGCACTTCAAGCTCCAGTGACCCTCCTTTCCTTCCCTTTGTCGTCTGACCGCAATACCAGCAGCAGAATCTTCTTCCTTGCCTTCTTCCGCGTCGAGCAGCACCCACCAGCATCTCTGTCTCCTTCATCCTCGCCGTCCACCCCTTATCAGAGCAGCTTCATCTCTGACGCCGACCATACCACAATCAACGCCACCTCAACTCCCCATCGTCTACCAACTACCTAGATAAGTTCCTTACCTCCTCTACTTCATTTTCATCTCAACCACACTCGATTTCGACCACAGTACCGCCTGTTCACCATCATCCCTTCCACATCTGACCACTCCTCCGGTGAAGCACTCCCATCGCTACACCGCTCCATATGCCTTGTCGACAATCCCTACACCTTCGCCTCGACCCCAAGAGCAAAATCCCTAATGTAGTTAGGTCGATTGCTCCATCCAACGCTCCACCAAGCACACCCACTGTCACATTCCTCCTCCGACCTCCGCTGCCCACCACACACCTCCATGAACCACGAGACCATCCCCCATGCATTCGCCGTGGTCTAGTGAAGCTCATGAACTATTTTAACTGGGGCTTTTATCCCGTATTCGTGCTTTCAGGTACCCAGGTCTCCACCACCATTACCGAAGCTTCGAGCGAAGCTCGATGCTTGCTTCATCATCTGCAGACCCCAGGCGAAGTCCCAGGCACTGCAGAGTAGTTCCAGGATCACAACCCAGGAGTCAATTTGGCTCTTTAACTGCGTCTTTGACTGCAATCACAAGGAGCACCAGCTGCAGCTGCACACAGAGGAAAGGAGGTGGGATAGTCCCACCTCAGAAGTTGACAAGCACCCGCACCCGCATAAATTGAAAAAGTCTCTTAGGCTTATCGCCTCCAAACACAGGGTGAGGTCCCTCTCACACATGCACACCTGCGCCTCGTCCGCAACACCTCACCCGCAGACCTGGTGCGCCTGACCTGCCTAAGCCCTTCACTCCTCAGCTGCGACCACACCCGCTGCCCTAGACCTGGGTTTGCGCCTACCTGATTACCCGATTACCCACTAAGAGGCCCTGGGAAGGCGAAGCCTAAGAGAGAAAGAGAAGGAGAGATCGTGTGGGGTAGGGGGAGGGTTTTGCTGCAGAGAGAATTGGCTGACACTTAGCCAATTGAAGAAGCTCCCCCTCTGTGTGAAGTAGCTGAGCAGAGAAAGAAGTCTTGAGCAGCAGAGGAAGAAAGAAAGAGGAAGAAGAAGAAAAGAAGAAGAAGAGGAGGAGCCGCACAAGAAGAAGAAGAGGAGAAGAAGAGACAAAGAAGAAGAAGAAGAACCAGAATGAGAAGAAAAGCAAAAGCACCATATTTTGATGCTTTAATTGCATATATTTGAGACTTGATTATTATTTGTGAGGAGTAATTTACTCCATTTTTTTGTCATATTAATCCTGACATTATTTTTATTGCAATCTTTATTCTTAATTTAAATTGTGATCTTGAGCTTCTTATTCAAGTAATCATTACTCAAAACCTAGAGAAGAAAAGATCCAGGCACTCCCTTGATTCAAGTAATCATTAATGATACTTCTTTTGATCGTGCCTTATTGGATCTCGATGCCTCAATTAATCTTATCCCACAATTGTTTTTGAGTCATTTAAGATCAGAGAATTAATGCATGTTGACATTACTCTTCAATTAGCAGACCGATCTACAATTAAACCAAGGGGAATTATTGAGGATGTCCTTGTCTGGGTCAAAAATTTTCTATTTGTAGTAGACTTTTTAGTCCTGGACATAAAGGTATCGGAAGCTTTAAAGTTTGCCCCTATAATTCTTGGAAGACCATGCTTAGCCACCGCCCGCGCAAATATTGATTGTGATTTTGGAAAAATGATCATGTGTGGTGGTGAATCTGTAACCTTAGATATTTTCCAAGCTTCTAGGAGGTTCCAAGAACCTGATTTCTTTGATGACTCAAATTCAGAAATGGAAAATATAGTGGAGGAAACTTTGTAGATTTCACATTTAGGTTCCTGTTTTGCCATTAACACAATTCCTGAACAATCCACTTCATTCCACCCCCCCACCCTAGCCACACATTTAGCTAACACTCCAACTGACCCATTCACTCTCACTTCACCACTAACACAAAAAGCAGAAATTCTTTTGGAGCCGGGCCCACAACTGGAGTTAAAACATTTGCCCGACTCCTTTAAATATGCTTTCCTGGGTCCAAATTAGACCACACCCCTGATTATAAATTCTGGACTTACTGAGGCACAAGAACACAAACTTCTCCAGGTTTTGAGTAAATATAGAAAAGCTATTGGCTAGACCCTTTCTAATCTTAAGGGTATTCATCCATTCTACTGTACACATCGTATATATCTGGAGGACGATTCTCACCCCTCTCGCCAACCACAAAGGCGCTTAAACCCTAATATGCAGGAGGTGGTAAAAAAGGAGATTATCAAGTAGCTTGATGCAAATATCATCTACCCCATTTCTGACAACTCCTGGGTTAGTCTAACACAAGTAGTTCCCAAAAAGGCTGGACTAACGGTTGTCACCAATGAAAATGGGGAAAATATAGCCACTCGAACCGCCTCTTCTTGACGCGTGTGTATTGATTACAGAAAATTAAACATCGGCACCAAGAAGGACCATTTTCCACTCCCCTTTATTGATCAAATCTTGGAGCGGTTAGCCAGATGGGATTTTTACTATTTTCTGGATAGTTATTCCGGATATAATCAGGTAGTGGTTCCTCCTGAGGACCAAGACAAAACAACTTTCACCTGCCCCTTCGAAACCTTTGCTTTCCAAAGAATGCCCTTCGATCTTTGCAACACACTTGCGACTTTTCAAATGTGTATGCTTGCAATATTTTCGGACCTAGTAGGTGAATGTTTAGAAGTCTTTATCGACGGCTTCTCTATTTTTGGAGATTCTTTTGACCATTGTTTCAAGAACCTTGAAAGAACTCTCCAAAAATGCATAGAAGTCAATCTGGTCCTCAGTTGGGAAAAAAGTAATTTCATGGTCCAGGAAGGCATTGTCCTGGGCCATGTTATATCAAAACAAGGAATTGTGGTACATAAAGCAAAAATAGATGCTATATCTAAGCTCACACTACCCACTACTGTAAAAAAAATCAGATCTTTTTTGGGTCATGTGGGTTTCTACCGTAGATTCATGCAAATTTTTTCCCAAATCTTCAAGCCTTAAGTCAACTTCTTACTAAAGACCAGCCATTTGATTTCAATGATAAATTCCTGGAGAATTTTTCGAGGTTGAAGAAGGAAGTTACCGAGGCACCAATTTTGCAGGGACCTGATTGGAATAGTCCCTTTGAATTAATGACGGATGCCTCAGATTTTGCTGTGGGGGTCGTTTTAGGGCAAAGAATTGACAAGAAGCCCGTTGTGATCTATTATGCTAGCAAAACTCTTGATGATGCACAACAGCATTACACGGTTATTGAAAAAGAACTTCTTACCATTGTATTTACCCTAGAAAAATTTAGATCTTATCTTTTGGGGTCACATGTCACTGTATATACCAACCACTCAGCACTTAAATATTTTCTAACAAAAAAAGATGCGAAACCCCGCCTTATCCATTGGATCCTGCTACTCCAGGAATTTGACCTGGAAATCAAGGATAAGGCAGGATCGCAAAATGTAGTGGTCAACCATCTCTCTTGTCTTATGATGAATGACATGATGACCCCCCTAATCAATTCCTTGATGAAAGCATTTTAGCTGCCACCACCCTCCCTTGGTTTGCAACCATCGCAAATTATTTAGCAACAGAACAAATCCCTGCTGATTGGCCAAAAACAAAAAGGGATAAGTTCTTTGCTGATATTAAATACTATTTTCCGCATTTGTGTCGATCAGGTCATTAGACGATGTGTCCCTGATTCAGAAATCAATGATATTCTGACACATTGTCATTCAATGGCCTGTGGAGGACATTTTTTGGACAAGAAAATTGCAGCTAAAATCCTTAAGGCGGGATTCGTTTGGCCCAGCTTGCACAAAGATGCTCATCATTTTGTTCGGTCCTGTGTGCGTTGCCAGAGCATCGGCAACATGACTCGGAAGGATATGATGCCTCTTAATCCTATTTTAGAGGTTGAAATTTTCAATGTATGGGGCATCAACTTCATAGGACCATTCATCAACTCTAGTGGGTATTTGTATATACTAGTTGCAGTCGACTATGTTTCTAAATGGATTGAAGCAATACCCACCCGCACCAATGATCACCGTGTGGTTATCGAATTCATTAAGAAAAATATTTTCTCAAGATTCAGCATTCCAAAGGCCATTATCAGTGATGGAGGCTCACACTTCACTCACTCACAATTCCATCACCTTCTTTCTAAATATGGGGTTAATCACAAAATTTCCACACCTTATCATCCCCAAATAAATGGTCAAGCAGATGTTTCTAACTGAGAAATCAAAAATATTTTACAAAAGATGGTTAGGCCCAATCGTAAAGACTGGTCCACCAAATTGGACGATGCTTTATGGGCCTACTGTACAGCTTTCAAAACCCTACTTGGCATGTCTCCCTTTCGTCTGATTTTTGGGAAGGCATGCCATCTCCCTGTTGAACTTAAGCATAGGGATTTTTGGGCAATAAAGCAATTAAATATCGACTTATCTGATGCCAGTATCCACAGAAAATTACAATTGACTGAACTGGAAGAATTACGTAATTTTTCATATGAAAACATCAGATTTATAAAGATCGAACAAAGAAATTTCATGATAAATACATTATTCGAAAATATTTTGACGTTAATCAACACGTTTGGCTTTTCGATGCACGATTACGTATTTTTTCTAAAATGTTGAAATCAAAATGGACCGGCCCATTTATTGTACAAAAAACATATCCATACGACACTGTTAATCTTTTTGATCCTAAAACTAATACGACTTTTCAAGTCAACAACCAACGGTTAAAGCCCTATTTTGATCATGCCCCGAATCTTCCATCTAAATCTTTTGATTTCACCAAACCAACCACAGCTAATCACTGATGCACACTACACTCGACTGAATGGCGTAAAAGATAGCACTAGATGGAGGTAACCCATCATTTTTTTTGCTTTCTTTTTCTTTCTTTTCACCAGGTCTTGACTATCCTAAACCAGTCTACCTTTTACTAAGGTAATCCTTCTTTCCCTCCTAATGATGAGGACATTGCATATCTTAATCATGAGGGGGTGTTTTTAAAATTTTGACAATCGATTTAGGATTTTCAAAACCTAAAAACATGCATTTTTCTTTTGTCTTTTTTTTTCTGCTGGCATACCCAAAAGAAAAAATATTGAAAACATTTTGAGGAAAATTTTTCAATCGGGACTAAGGTTGATAACTCACTTTTGGTACAACGGGATTTTATCTTTAACAAACTAGGGATGAGGATACGGATCTGATCATTAGAATTTCAAGGTCTTTCTTTAGACCAGATCAAATATCCTTCTCCAAAATTCCACCTGAACTCATGATAGTTTAGGTGACTTGATCCTCTTTTGTAATATGGAAAGTATCTGGCTTAGTTTCTGATTCAAAAACTTGCATTTCTTGCGGAACTTCCTGTGTCAAATTTCACACACAAGCCAACACCTAAAAACTACTAAAAATCAGAAAAAACCCCTTGTTTAGCCTTAGTAAAAGTCTGAAGTAGATCATTGGTTTGAGTTCCCACCATCGAGAAGGAGGAAAATGCCTCCTTTGAGGATGCAATAACAAGAAGTTACCGCCTCAGCGCTACTCCATATCTATATTACATATCTTTAGACGGAGCATTAAAGCGCATTTTTGCAGCTCAAGTGTCCTGAACGGTGCTCTACCTATAGTGTCGGAGCAAGAGCTTGAGTTTGCTTGGAGCACCCCTTTACACTGCATTGTGTTCTGGGGTTGTGAGCTCCTGGGTGGTGTCATGGACAGTGCTATCTCGAAGTACTGGTGCTAGAGCCCCCTCGAGGATTGGTAATGGGAATGATGATCCCGACACATTTGTTGTAAGACTAAGCTAAAAATAAGCATGGCTGAGAGAAAAAAAAATTAACCAAAAACACGCCATTATAAATGTTGGCTTCTCACAAGCACGACACAAGGTTTTAAAGGTTTTTTCAAGTTGCAAATCAGATTCAAGAGCCAGAAAAATCCTAAAAACAAAAATTTCAAGTCATCTGAATTAATAAGAGGTTGATCTGTGAATTTTTTTTGATGATATATTTATCCCATTTTTGTCCAATTTTTGGATCTGAAAATAAATCCTGATGTTTATCTTTAACAAAACCCATACCTCTTGTGTTTAGATCAACCAAGGTCCCTTAATCTTTTTTTCCTCAAAAGTCAAAAAAATTAGATTTCCTCAAAATTCCATTTTGTAAAAATTAAAGTTTTGCGAAGAGACTAGCAAAAGATAAGCATGGGGGTGTGATAAACACAGCTCCAGTTTATTATCATTCTTATGCATTAAAACAAACCTAGCTCTTAGGATTTTGCTCCGCAAATGGGTTTTTTGGGTTGCATTTAGGCATAAATTAGGTTAGGCATGCATTGCATTTGTTATTTTATTTTTGATGTGCTTCTTGGAGTGTTAGGGATAAGCAGAGAGTTAGATCCCCAGAAAACTAGCATTCGGGAAGGCAACTGATGAAGAGGAAGCTCAATCAGGCTAGGACTCAGCTGATTCCAGCTCGTCATGGTTGGATACTAGCTCCCTTCAACAAGGGATAGCTCCATTCAGCTCCATTCAGCTCACCTTAGCTGAATGATAGCTCAAGACAGCTCATCTTAGCTCACTCTAGCTCAGGTCAGCTCAGATCCAGCTCAACTCAACTGAGTCTAGCTCATCTCAGCTCCCACCAATTCACTAAGAGCTCTAGCTAGCTCAACTGAGTTGACTTGAGTCCACCTTAGCTCAAGCTCAGCTCACCTCAGCTCAAGCTCAGCTTACCTCAGCTCCAACCAACTCACAATGGCTAGACTCTAAGCTAGCTGAGCTACTACTTGTCAACTTGTAGCTTAGCTAGCTCTGGAGTTCTCATCAGAGGTAGTTCCAGCTCAACCTAGCTCCAGCTAGGTTAGGGTCAGCTCAACTAAGCTCAACTACCCAAGCTTGGCTACTTGCATAAGAACTAAGTAGCTAAGCCCAGTAGTTGACCTCGCCTTGAAGCTGCCTCAGCGGCCCCAGCTCCAGAATACCTAATACCAGCTCCAGAATACTCTTCTTTAGCTCTCCTCCACAAATCCCTAGCTCCTCCAACTCTACTCTACTAGCTTAGCTAGCTTAGCTAAACTCTACTCCACCAAAAACCTCCATGGTCGTCCACTCTTCAACCCTTAACCCTAACCCAACCTATCCTTGGTGCCAACCCACACCAACCACCACCACTCACACCCCCTCATGTTGGTGCCAAAAATGCCTTAGGCATCCCTTCATTTTTACGCCAACTTGTGCCTAATTCCTAGCCCTACACCTCATCAACCAAGGCCATCTAAACCCTACACCTAACCCCTTCTAGGAGCCCTCCATTGGTGCCAAACCTAACCCCCCATAACTATCCTAAATCCTACCCTAGTTGGAGCCAAAAATCACCCCCTACCTCCCTTCATTTGGCGCCAACACCTCCTCCCATCTACACCCTACATATTACCCCCCAACCTATCCTAACCCTCCATCTAGTGACGCCACCTAAACCCCCCCTTAACCCACCTAAAGTGGTGCCAACTCCCTTAACTCCACCATAACTACCACCTCAAGCAACCCTCCTCTTTGACGCCACCCTATATCTACCCTCCATCCCATAACCACCACCCAACAACACCATCCTAACCCTACACATAACCTACATGCCACCTAACTCTACCACCATAAATCCTAACCCTAGTCCTCTCTTAGGGTTGGCGCCAAACACCTTACATCCCCCCATTTTGGCGCCAACCATTATCAACCCTAGGATCCCTTAACTACCTCCAACAAGCCATCCTAACCCTCCATCCATTAACTACCCGTAACCCCCTACCATTCCTATATAAACCCCCTACCACCACCATTAAAACTCAACCTTGGCTACATTTTTTCTACCCATATTTCCACCTACATAGAAGATCAAGAGAAGAAGAAGAAGAAGAAGAAGATTAAGGGGATACTCTGCCCCCTTTGTGCCTTCCCCTCTTCTCTTCTCTCTTGTGCCCACACCAGCCAAGGGAGGAAGCCAGGCATTGGAGGGCAACCTAGGGTACACGCCTACCCTAGGAAGAGGAGGATTTGAGGGTGGTACACTACCACCCTTAGAGGAAGACTCAAAGGTGGTCCATGTCACCTTAAGGAGGAGTTCTTGGAGTGGGAGCCATCCACTCTAGGAAGGAGAAGGCATGCCCATCAAGGGTTTGCATTTGGAAGACATCCAGGAAGGAGAAGGAGGAGCCCTTTTCAAGCCTAAGAGCCACTGAGCTTGGAGCAAGGAGCTTTCCCTCTTCACCATCATTTCAAGAGGATTTGTGTTTCTTTTGTTATTTGTTATATTTATTCTAGTAGTAGAAGCATTCCTCTACTAGGATTTTTGTAAAACACTCTTTCTTAATTAAAAGTTGCCTTCTTTTTAATATAGCTTTTGTCGCAATTCCTTTTGTTGTTTTGTCGCATTATTCCTAGTGCACAAACACTCTTTCATTCTAATTACCTTAAGCCTCCACGTGCCTAGGGTGAGCTTAGAAAGAATCAACTCTTGTCACATAGATATTAGCTATTACTATTAGTCTTTTTCAACAAAACTCTAGTGTTCCTGTTATTTCAAAATCAAAAAAATTCATATATATAAAACACCAAAAATAAAGTTGAGGCCCCCTTAAAGCAAGAGATTCGATTCAGTAATCAATTTTGCCTCCTTGGACAACCCTAGATACCCCACTATTTAGGTTATAAATTTTAAAAGCGAATCCATTTTTTTTGTGTATTGCAGCGACTTAAAACCCTAAATTAACAAACCGTGTAAAAACATGATCACCTAGCCCTAACCCTACCCACATTTGACCCACGAAATTCCTAGTCTAATCCTCTTAAGTTGGTGGCAACTTAAGAAGATTTTATCCCTTAATTGTTGGCCACAAGATACAATCTTATCTCTTGTCAAGATTTTATCCCTTGGTAGCCACCCACCTAGGTTGCCAATTTTTAGAAAACCCTCATCCTATCCTAGCCTACAACTTAGATCCTAAGGTCCCTATTCAACCAATCCTCAGCATCACTTTTGATTAAATCTAAAGCATCCAAATTAGTGATCCTAGGCACTTTAGATCAACCAATAGGAAGCCACCTACTTTTCTATAAAAGGACTTAACCTCTACCCTTTGGAACATAACTTAGATACCTAGAAATAGAAAAAAATAGCCACCACATAGTCCATGCCCTCTCTCTCTCTCCAAGCTCTCTCTCCAATCTTCTTCCCGGTGCCCTAGATCTGAAGCTCTGCCAAAGCTTCATACAAGCATCTCACAAGCGACTCTGTGATCCCTCTTTCTCTCTACTCTTTCCTTCTATTTTTCTATGTTCTTATTGTAATCTCTGTTATAGATTTGATTTGTGAGACATTTTGATAGTAGCAATAAGTTTATTATTCAATGGATATCTTGTCTCTTTATATGATTTCATTGAATAATTACTGCGAAAGACTTTTATGAATCTTATTTTTCCTCCCTACGAACAACTCAGGACTTACCAAATTTCTGATCTATAAATTTATTTGATTCAACGTGTTTTACAACTACAACGATAATGTAGAAGTCTATTTGCGCAATTTTGCATCGAACACCTAGAAGCCTCAATTAGAGTCTTATCCAAATCAGGGTCAAACCCTGATCATTTTTGGGTGAAATCTAATCTGATTTGATCTTTTCAAATATGGACGTGAATTTGATTCTTCATCCTAATTCACTACCTGATTTCGAGTTTCAACCTAACAACTTAGGAAAGATGTCCACTAGACCTGAAGCCCGTAAGAGTATGAAAGATCGTATAATTGAGGATGCTATCAGATTCAACAACGAATTTTACGGAACCTCAGTCCCCATTAACAAAGTTCAGGATAGTGAATCAAAGATGACAAACCTCATTATGGACCACATCCCGATGATTGCAACACAACTAGCATGTGGTTCAAACAGGGAAACCCTCTTAGAATAGATCATTACAATAAGAAGATTGCATAATGCTGAGGGTTTACAATACTTGTCAAATCCACCACTTTGGGAAAAGTAACAACATATCATTGGTAGGAGGGAGGAGAAACCCTAGGATGAGGTGACATGGAGATGGGGTCGAAGGAGAGGAAGAAGAGGGTTGACAGGTTTGGAGATCTAAGGGTTGGTGCTGAAGAGACCGAGAAGGTCTGGCCTCCTCTGCTCCTCGTTGAGGGCGAGAAGGTAGAGAAAGGTGGTGGTACGAAAAAAGAGGAAAGGCAAAGATAATATGTTATAGGTGTAGAAGGAGAGGCCACATAACCGCTACTTGCAATTCTCCAATCCTTTGTCTGGCATGTGGAGGATTGGACCACAAAAAGGATGCCTGCAGGAGAATAGGGTCCACCAGTCCAGGCGGAGCAGCACCACAAAAAGTTTTAAAAAAGAAGAAATCTCAGCCTCACCCTCCGCCTGAAGGATTCAATCATGTTATCAATGTGGAGATTCCCCTATCCAAAGATGTCAGCAACTCAGAGATACCTTGCAAGGAGCTTTGATCGGTGAGGCCATGGCGGGGACGATATCATTCACACAAGCCCAGAAGTTGGTGAGTTCCTTATCCCTATCCTCTAAGGGGTGGAAGATAGCGATGTTAGGTAGATCGCATTTCTTGCTATTTGGTTTGGGAATGATAGATGTAGAAAACCTCCATTTTCATGCAAGCATCTCTGAAGGGCTGACTATAATGTGAAGGCTTGTCTCACCTTTTGATGGGGCAATACAAGAGCACCCCCCTCAAAGAGCACAGGAGCGAAGGGGAACTTTGGAAATTAGGGGACTCCCTCTACATCTGAGAGTCAATAGCGTGGTGGCAAATGCAATATCAAGCTTTGCAACCATAGTAGAAGGAGCAAGCGTTGGACTGCAGGGCGGAGATGGGAGATCCATATTAGTAGATGTAAAGCTGAACCAGGGTGGACAAGTCCCCAACAAAATAATTCTTAGATATGGAGGAAGCTCGTGGCTTCTTCATGCAAGATTTTTCTATCACTGTGATGAGAAACAGGAGAAAGGGGGAGAGAGATCATATGCAAAAGTAGTTGGGGCGCAAGGGAGTTGCTCTAAAAGCCAGTTAAACCAAGAAGGATGTCTCGAATCGAAGAAGAGGAAGGGATTCCATGGCTCGGTTCCGCAAGATGAACCGATGGATGAGCCTTCTCGAAATTAGCAAGGAGGAGTGGAGATGCTTGAATTCCCTGAGGGGAGGGAAATTGTACCAACAAGTGCATATGCGCAAGAACAGGTAGATGGACTAATGGCTGATGAAGGCAAGGGAGTCAATTTTACCTTCGAGGCACCTAAAGGAATGAAATATGGGGTCGAAACATCCTCAACCGTTAAGTATGACCACTCTCCTTATAGGCTCAGAGGGAGAACAGTAGGCGAGGGTCAGAGGATCAGTGAAAAAGCTATAGCAACAGTTCTTAACCTGGAGAGAAGGGTGATGGGGCAAAAGGGGGCTGATCAAATGCATAGATGAAAGTCATCACTTGGAATGTGTGTGGGTTGCGCGATGGGTTCGAAGAGTTTCGCTTGCCCGATATCTTCGTGAATGGGAGGTAGATTACGCACTGCTCCAAGAGACGCATCTTGAAGAGGAATGCAAGCACTTATGGCACTCCCTAATGCAAGGTGGTCAGGCAAATGTTAGAGCTATAGATGTGCAGGGGAGATCTGGAGGCATTCCAATATGGTGGAAATACTCGAGAATGCAACTGAAAGAGGTGTGGAGGGAGTAATATATAATCACTTGCAAGTTTAAGCAACTAAGTGCAGATCAGGAACTAATTTTATCTTGCGTTTATGGTCCATGTGCTGATAGTGCAAGAAATGCCCTTTGGCAAGAGCTATCTAGAGCTGCAGATGTGGTTGAAGAACAACCATGGCTAGTGGGGAGTGACTTCAACTGCACATTAACTGAAGATGACAGAGGAAGTGGAAGGCTAAATGGTGGCTCCTCAGGCTTTTAGATGACGGCCTCAACATTGGGCCAAACTATTTATCCCTCTTCGGGGGCTGAATACACATGGAGGAATGGAAACGGGCAGAAGTCGAAACTAGATCACTTCTTTGGCAATGCGAAGTTGTTGGAGGGCTATCAATTATCCTCAGTAAGGGGGCTAGACCGCCCATTCTCATATCATACTCCACTACTCTGGGAGAGCAAGGAAGACTCTTCAGTAAGCACATACTTTAAATTCAAAAAATCTTGGCTCAGGGAAGAGGGATGTAAAGAGATGATTAGCAACTAGTGGACATCCAAACAAGTGGATGGCACAGCTACCTTCAGACTTGCAACTAAACTCAAAGAATTGAAATCTGTCATGAAAGAGTATAGAAAAATCATAGAGGTCATGAGAGACCAAAGGAGAATGGAGGCCTTAAAGAATGTGTAGTCGCTTGACGAAAAAGAGAATAGAGAGCAGCTAATAGAAGAAGAGCAACCACAACGTAAAACATGGCAGGAGACTGTTTTGGAGGAAGACCTAAAGAGGGAAATCGATCGAAGAGAAAAATCCAGACAATTATGGCTGAAGGAAGGAGACGTGAATACCAAATTCTTTCACACGTCAGCTAGCTCTAGAAGGAGGGTCAACTACATTTCTTCCTTGAGATCAGGTGATCAGGTGTTGACTTCTCCAGGGGACATTAAAAGAGAAGCAGTCAGATTTTATAAAGAACCCTCTAGAGCCACAGGAAGAAGGAATTGGAGATTAACCAATTCTGACTTTACTTGGGTAGATGAATTTGAAGTTGAGCATATGGTTGTGCCTATTACGATCCAAGATGTTGAGAATGCGATGGCTGGTTTGAATTCTGAAGGCTCCTTAGGTCCCGATGGATTGCAAGTCTTCTTCTATAAGGAGTTTTGGCCGATGGTGAAGAGAGATGTGATGGAGGTTGATGTGCATACATATGAATAGCCAAAAATGTCCATTAATGCATGTTGTTAGTATCATATTAGCATCATGCATTGTAAATATTGCATAGCATGCATCATCATGCATTTAGGTCAAATTGTATAGTAACTTCTTCTTTTTGGTGCAAAGGACAGGGCGACTTTTAATCGAGGCCTCAAACTGAAGATCCAACCATACGAATTGAATCAGGGTGATGATTGGAGTTCAATGACTCCAAGATCGCCCTGATCGAACTTTCGTAGCATCAAATATAACTCAAGGAAAATCAGAGATCAAGGGCCAAGATAGTGTTAATTTGCACTTTAGATGACATATCTAACCGTACGAATGGGCTCGGATCAATGATTGCAGCCCAACGGCATGAAAATCAGTCCAATCCAACATCCCGTGGCACCATCTACAACTCATAGAAGATGGACGGCCATGATGGTGCCATGTGGCACCATCACAGTCGCCTAAACCAGCCGTAGCACCTTTTCTCAACCTCTGAAGGCACGGGCAAGGTAAGATCTCAACCGTTGGATCTTGATCCAATGGCCATGGTCGTCTGGCCCTTAAAATGTAAACGCGACCATCCGCGAGGATGTCACAGCGGTGAAGCAGCTGTGGGCGACGCGAAGGACGTGCATTCGATTCTCGCTGCGCCTCAAATTGAAGGCACAGGTGGGGCACGGTTGATGTTAGCCGTGAGATGCACATCGGGTGGTGGAGAAGCTGCTACATGGTCACACCAGATGCACAGGCAGGCGCACATGAGATTAGACACCGAAGCCCACACGCAATCGCACGCACGGGCGTTGGGCACGTTGAAGCAGAAGCGGTGGGATGGCTTTTAGGTTGTCCAATCGCTTGATCGAACAGCTGAGAATTAAAGATCGTGCGCATGCATTGAGGCGAGGGGAGAGGAGAGGGTGGCACGTGTGCATGACCTACGCCCACGATCTGGGCTTTAGTGACAGTTTTATCCGTCACTAAAGACCTGACATTAATGTTTTGATGTTAAAATGACCTATTTGCCCCCTCAAACCTCATCTATAGAAGGACCTATGCCCTCCACTTCTTCTTCATCCCTTCCTCTCTTCTCTCACCCCCTCCAAAGCTCTAAGAGTTTGTCCCAAACTCAGGATGCTCTATTAGAGTTAAAATTATAATTTTTCCACCTTCTCATCCGCTTTGTAGAGCATTTCGTAGTGGTCCTCTCACCGCTATTCGGGAAGCGGATCCTGCTACGACGTTGTCCAGCCCCGTTCTCTATCGTCCTTCATCATTCTCCTTTGTCCCGCATCTCACCACCTTCGTCTAGGAGCTTCGTCGTTGCAGCTCGTCCTCCGAGCAGCCGTCGAGGAGGATAACTTCTCTCCACCTTCTTTTAACGCTTTCTAGTGTAGATTTTTCGCTTTCTAGTGTAGATTTCCTACTTTCTAGTGTAACAAGTAGTTGTAATGAACATTGCTCTATGATAATGAAATCCATGTTTATTCTATCTTTGTTTTCTCTTTATTTGTAATATTCTCTCTCTTTCTTTTATTATTTATTTTTTAAGTAGATAACTAGTTTAGATTCAATTCGACCAGCTAATCTGCTTCGTGACAAATAAAATAAACGTGATTTTTAAGCAAACATCCACCTCCCTATGTTCGACCCAGAATTTCTTTAGAGTTTCGGTAAAATTTATCTATTGACAGTTTTTCTCGCAAATTAAACTACAACGACGAGTTTTCAAAACCCAATTCCGTTTGCATAGATTTTCCGCAACAATAGATGTCATTGAGTTTCAAGAGGGTAACTCAAGCTTTGAAAGAATTAATAAATCTTACCTATTCTTATTACCAAAGAAGCAAGGAGTGGAGAGTTTGCAGGAGTTTAGGCCAATTCCTTTGACGAACTCTATTTATTTGATAATTGGCAAAGTCTTGGCAAATAGATTAAGGGGAGTTCTATCACATCTGATAAATCTAGTGCAGTCAGCCTTCCTTCCCAACAGGTCATTGTAAGAGTCATTTATTGTAGCACAAGAGATGGTCACTGGATGGCGTAGACAAAAATGTATAGCTTTCATGTGGAAAATGGATTTCAGTAGGGCTTTTGACTCGGTTTCCTAGCCATATCTCTGGGAGATTATGAGGAGGAGGGGGTTCCCATCAAAATGGATCCAATGGATGAAGAGATGTATTGCAACTTCATCGTTCTCCCCTCTAATTAATGGAAAACCATGTGGAGCTTGGATTCAACCCCAGCATGGGGTTAGGCAGGGATGCCCCCTAGCTCCACTTATTTTTAATCTAGCAGTTGACACCCTAGCCTGCTTTACTTGCAAACTCTCAACGGCATGTTTGGTGAGAGGATATTCTTTGTCCAACTCTAGAGCACTGGCACCAATCTTACAATATGCAAATGATACTATTTTTTTCATGGAAGGGGGAAGAAATGAAGCTAAGGTCCTCTACACTATGGTGTCCATGTTTGGTGAAATCTCCGGGTTAAAGCTAAATGGTGAGAAGTCCTCTCTCATTTGTTTTGGACTGACTGGCCAAGAAAGCGAGATCCTATCATCTAGTCTACATACACCTATTGTAATTCTACCAGTGAAATATCTAGGACTACCTCTATGAGACACCAAATTAAAGAAGAGTGACTAGAACCCCTTGTTTGAGAAAGTGGCTGCTAAGCTAAAGAGTTGGAGCAGCCGCTACTTATCAAAGGGGGGTAGGCTGATCCTCTTGAACTCGGTCATCACCTCTATCTCGATCTTTTTTGTCTCCATTTTCAGGGCACCAAAATCAATTTGGAAAAGGCTTGACACGCTGCGGAAGCATTTCTTTTGGAAAGGGGTTAAATTTGAGGGCAAATTCCTACATCCTCTTAAATGGCAAAAGTTATGCTCTCCTAAACAACATGGTGGTCTAGGCATTCACTCATTGAAGGAGTTCAATGACTCCTTACTACTGAAATGGGATACAAAACTCTTTGAAGATGATGAAAGGAGCTGGTCTACGGTCATCAAAGATGCACATGGCAGCTCTCATGTAACTAGATGCATAGCTGCCCCTCACAGACCATCTCCATTCTGGAAATTTGTTTAGGTAGCAATGTGTGACAACCGGGCAAACTTTGAGCCGGTGATTGGAGACGGCCAGCAGTTCTCATTTTGGCATGATCAATGGTCTAGCTTAGGACTTCTGAAAAATCAATTTTCATGCACGTTTAATGCTACAGTGGACAAGTCTATCTCTATGAAGGAGAGTTGGAATCTTCTAAATAGCAGATGGAAATTGGTGGGCCACACAGCGAGAGAGGGAGGTTATTTGCAGGAAGAATGCGATCAGTTGAGGAGGAATCTGGATGCCTTTAGACCGCTGGGTGGATCTGATAAATATGTCCGGGGTTATGGGTTGTTCTCTCCTGCAAATGCTTACAAATGGCTGATTGGTGGAGGTAGTAATAACCCAATGCAAGTGGACAAGGATTGTGCTGGTATCTAGCATTTAAAAATACCCCTAAAAATAAAGATTATTCTTTGGTTGAGTAGAAGAGATGGTCTCATTACGGGTGATATAAGGCACACAAGACTGGGTGCCCCAGCTCAAAGCTGCCCTCTTTACGACTTCCCTACAGATAGCAGCATGCACATTTTCTCCACATGCCTGATAACAGACCAAACCTGGAGAAATATATTTGGAGAAGCCTTGCCCACATGGGATGAATTATGGCCATACTTAAAAATATCAACCAAACTGCATCCAATGATGGCTGGTGTTTTGTGGTGTGTTTGGTGTGCTCGCAACAAAAAAGTATTTAGAGGGATGCCAATAAGTGTGGGGAATATTGTTAGAGTGTTGGGAGTTAGTGGGAGCATGGAGAGAGTCTTTATAAACATTATTCTTTGATTTGTTTTTTGAATAAAATGCTTCCAGTCTACTATCGTTAACGATAGCACTCCTCGCCTTTTCAAAAAAAAAAAAGATATCATTGGACAACATGGGGTCCTTGTTTACGAGCTATTGAGGAGTTTTAAGTCATTTCGTTGTAGCAAAGCCTCAATCGCTTAAAAACAAATAAATTTATAACTCAAATTCTAAAATGGAGTCTGAGGTCAAACATTGAGAGCAAATATGGAATTCACAACATTAATCACATTCAGAATCAATGAGCACAATTAATTTATCACAAAATAGATATGCAATGAATGAATCACTCAGAAATATATTCAATAAGAACCAATATATGATGAAGCAAAAGAAATGAGAATAAAAACAATGGTGATTTGAATCACCACAGATATCCTATTAATTTATCAATCAGAATTCAATTGCAAACTATAGTACTTAAATAATGCAACAGTATTATCATCAACTCAGATCAGTTGACAGGCATTCTCATCAAACGGCTTAAGTATCTCAGGCTCGAGGCTCTTGAGATGCCTTTCTCTTCTTTCTCCCTTTTCTTCTTTAAAGCTTCTCTTCTTTACAAAGCCTTCCCTTCTTCCTCAGACACGGGCCTTCTTCTTCTCCAAAGCCTTCTCTTCTTTAAACCTTCTTCTTCTGCAAAGCCTTATCTTCTTCAGACCTTATTCTATTTCTCACACATAGCACAGGGGAACCAACTCCTTCAGGGGTATGCTTCAAAGAGCAAAACCCTCCCCCACTCTCTCACAATTCGTCCTCTTCTCTCTCACAGACCCAGCATAGTCGAATCCAAGTACGGGTAAACGAGTCTCGAACAGTGTCCAGGGTCACCAGTGTGGGTGGTGACTGAGGAGTGAATAGTAGGTTTGTAAGTGGATGTGAGGGGATGAGGGACCCGACCCCTCATGTTACTAAGCGGTAAGCTGAGATCACAAAAACATAATAAGTGTTGCATCTGCTCTATATTCTCACAATGTGGGACTATCTTCACAGCTCCTTCGCTATGTAGCAGCTGCTGAAGGAGATGCCTTCAATTGATGATGGAATCGCAGGTCTCCAATTGAGGGCCTGAAAGGATGCCTAGAAGGGTTCCGCATAGCTTGGAAGTGACTTGAGTGTGAATGCGGCCGAAGAGTAGCATACGTGGACGAAGATGATGGCGGTAGCAGCAAACAACCAGCAAGTACCTGAAACATACGATAAGGCCTCACGGCCACATTAAAATACCTCAGGGGAATCGCCAAGTGATGGCGAATGTGGTGGTGGTGGTTTCATGGTGTGAGCATGTCTGTGATGGCCAGACGAAGCCAAGAAGGTGGTGCGGATGAGGTTGTGTCCGATGGGGTGTTCGAGTGGGTTTTTGGTGGAATTAGATGAGGGGTTTTGTGCGGTGAGGTGAGGCAGAGGTTCTAAAGGTGCAACAGATGCATTTGGTGGCATGTAGCGTCGGGGAGGTGTCACTAGAGCTTCGCAGGAGCTGAAGAAGACGGGGGGGTCAAGGCGTGAACAGTGGTCGAAACAAGAGTTTAAGGGGCTAGAGAGGTTGAGGATGAGAAGAGAAAGATGCTAGACCTAGCTATGGGATGAAGGGGTGAAGGTTACACCAGCTTTGATTGGTCGGTCGCGGGTAAGATGAAGAGGTAGGGTGGCCCCTGCTGGTGTTGCGAGAAGCGGAAGGAGGGGAGGTGCTTCCCTCTGCCTATGGTATGTGGCAGAGGGCGAGGATGAATGTTGGAGAAGCTCACCGAAGCTGATCGGAGGAGGCCAGAGAGAGAAGATTTTGGCCAAGAGATGCAGCCAAACCAAGCTAAAGAGAAGCAGAAATACATGAGTGAGCTTTTATAGGGCTCATGGTGAGCTCTAGAACAGAAAACAAGCTTCCTTAGCTTTCTTATGATTCAAGAAGAACCCACGGAATTCATGTGTTCGCACGGCCAATCAGGTGCAATTTGGGATCCAAGATTGGTCCCAATCGATTCTCCTAGGTGTGAACATCAATCCCACCAACTTTGGTAGAATTTGATGGAGATTTAAGTAGGATTAGCTTAGGTCAAAGGTTTCTTGGAGGTTGAGTTGACCTCAATGGCGGTAGGGACCTTCGTGCGAAGAAGACAACAAAGTTAGGGGGCTCTTTGCAAGGATTTTGAAAGTTGAGTAGCTATTTGAGAGAAAAAGAGTTAGACTAGACTAAAACGCAAACTGTCAAGATGATCTTTGATTAGGCCCAAATTTTGGTACAAACCTAATTTGGACCCAAGGAATCTAATGGTGAAGTTGGATTTTAGTTTTGACCAAGTTTGACTAGGCAATTTGGCCATACATCCAAATTAGGGCAACTTTCTGTCTAAGACTCTATTCAAGGTCAAAATAGATTCAAAAGGTAAAACCAAGGGTACCAAACCTTACGGAATATTTTTATATGATTTTTAGAAGGTTTATATGGAATTTATCCTATCCAAAACCTCAGTTATTTAAGCAAGTCTGAAATTAGGGTTTTAGGTTATGAATCAGTTCTCGAAGTGCGTAAAAACTTGGTTCTGTCTGCACTGACCCTTTTATTAGTCATTAATGAACATTCGACCTTTAGTTAACCTCTAGGGAACCCCGTGGTTATTCTGCATTCATAATGTGTTATTAAAACTATAGATTTAACCCTGATTCAATATATTCCTCTCAGAATGGTTATTCAGTGAATTATGACTCTCCGGTAATTATGTAGGAGCATTTGTCAATTGATTCTGATTAATTAAAGCTAGTTATGGCTCATGATGATGTTATCATCAATTCTGTTGGATCAGCTGGAAGAATTGATTAACAAAAACTACCCAGACCCCTGCCTGGAAGTCGATTATGAATCCTAGGGCAATTTTGAGCACCAATATGATTTCCTAGAGTCCGGGTTCGAAAATGAAGGCTTTTATGATGAATTGCCAACCCAAATGGAACCAGATTATGATTTTGTATAGAATGAAATACCTGATCAATTCATAGGTTGGTCGAATCCATTACAGATGCTTTGGATTATGAGCTAGCTGTCTGAGAGTTTGAAGCTGGTCCATCGCAAATGGATTTTCAAAATACTTTTGATAAGTTTGATTCAGAACTACTCGAGGATGTGACTCCCGCACCTTATCTTGGTAAGGTACTCATCGAGACTAGTTTTGACATCCCAACTGAGCCAAACTCAGATTCTAGTGACCCAATTCTAACACCTAACATAAAATCTAGATCTGAACCTATTTGAAATGATTACGAGGCTCAATATGACGAGGATGGAATATCATATTAAAAATATGATTTTGAGCCGATGTTTAATGATAAAACCTCTCCAGACTCCTCAAAAGAACAAATTGATTTATCGGAAGTAAAACCAATTTATAATACAGAATCAAAGGAGTTGGAAGAGTTGGGACTAAATTGGATCTACCTTAGATGCCCTGAAACTGAGCCTACACCTAATAAAGATATCCCTGTGAGCTTCAATTCTAAAGCTAGGTTAGACCAAAGACAGGTTGATAACTCCATGCATCTTGATTCATCTTGTGGTTGAAATCTTGATTCTGAGTCAGGTTCAGAAGCTGATTTTCTTGGATTCTCCTATGCTAACATTGAACCATATTCTGATTCAGGAGAATCTTTGTCTCTAGATGATTACAAGCCAATCTATGACCTCGATATCCAAGACCCATTCTTCGATTCTAATTCTGCGGTCATTAATTCATATTTGTATTCCATAGATCAGGAGACATTCTGTAATGATGGTTATTTTAAAGATATACAGGAATCTAACACAATGGGTGCCGAGAGTGTCCACGATGTAGAGTTTGAATCGTTTACTGAATCAGATTTCCATGATCCAATAGTCACTCTCCAGACATTTACATTTGATTGGGATAAGCATGATAGAGAAGATTCTTTGGATGAACAAGTCATTTCTTGAGGAGCTAATACTATACCTGTTTGGGCACAAATTCGTTGTTATTTAAGCTGCGTCGTAGTATAGGTCGAAATCGTTCAAAAACAAATAAGATTTATAACTCGAATGGAAGTCTGAGGTCGTTCGCAAGGAGCAAGTAGGAATTCACGTGCTAATCTCAACAATTAATGTAAATGAGCATAATTAATTAAGTAAAGTATATATTTTCAATGAATAATAACCTGTCACATTAAATATTCAGTGAAATCCAATGCATCTAGAGAATATGAGGAGAAAAAGAGAAAAGAATAAAAGATAATGTGATTTGAATCACCACTTATATCCTCTAAAGTTTAAGCATGCATTCAACCATCAATTCAAATTAACCAACAGTAGGCAAGCAATCAGACATCTTAAGCCTTCTCTTTTTCTTCAGTACCTCTCCTCTTCTTCCTTGGCTTCTTCTATTCCCTTCATCTCTTCTTCTTCTTCTTTCTTTCTACTATCTAGGCCTTCTTCTTGGCTCAGGTCTTCTCTTCTTCTCGCCTTGGCCTTCCTTCTTCACGCACAGGAGATTTCTTCTTCTAATGACTAAGTGTCAGTCGTTTATCTTCATAGCAAAAACCCCCTACCCCCGCTCTCTCTCTCCTTCTCTCTCTGGGTTCCACTCTCCCAGAGCCATGCACTGTAATAGGTAATCGGGTCTAGAGTGCACCCGAGACAAGGGCTGCCAGCGTGGTGTAGCAGCCGAGGTGTGCGCAGGTTAGGCAGGTCGGGTCGGAACTAGGCCCGTGTGATGCGTGTCACAGGCAAGGCAGGCGAAGGGTGTGGGGGACCTCACCCCCCAAGTGACTTGAGGCGATAAGCCCCTGTCACTTTTTCCTTTTATGCACTACTGCAGCGTCACTAGTTTCCGAGGAGGGACTAAATGTATCACCGTCTTCACACGAGCATCTGCTGATGCCACTCCGTCGAATTGGGGCAATGTCTGAGCTCGAGGTCCCCAATTGATGACCTGGTGTCAATGGTGCGGTGATTCTGCAGTGCCTGGAGGGTGTGGCCTGGAGCTTCGTGACTAGAACTCGAAAAGCGAAGGCAACGATGGGTGGAGGGTGGGGGAAGTCCGGCGTGCATTTGAAGGGAGAAGCACGACCTTTCTGCCTTGTTAAAATACTTCAGGAGATTCGCTGGAGGACGACGAACGTAGTGGTGGGTGCAGCATGGAGTGAGAGTGGCTGAGGAGGTCTGCGGAGGCCAGAGATGGTGCGCAATGGTGGATCTGTTTGGTGTAGTGGTTGGGTGCATAATAGGGTGAAATAAGATGGGGGTTTTGTGCGGGTAGATGAGGGGAAGGTTATGAGGTGGTTGGCAAGGCAGATGGAGGAATGTGGCGGCGGATACGCCTCGTCGGAGGGATTGTCGAAGACGGAAAAAATGGAGGTGATAGCATGTGTCGAGGGTCGAAACAGGGATAAGAAGAGTGAGAAGCTAACCTACAAGCTAAAATAAACTAATCTAACCCTAATCTAATGGACGAAGGGAACGGAGCAGCGCTGGTTGTGGTATAGCCGGCATCGGGGAAGAAAGATGCTCCGGTGAGGGTAGGACGGTGAGGATGAAGGAGATAGAGACGTTAGTGAGTACAGCACGACATGGAAGAGAGCGAGGAAGATAAATCCGCCACCGGTATTGCATGTGGACGAAGGAAGGAGTCGAAGGAGCTCATCGGACATCGAGGAGCTTCGACTGGATGAGGAGAGACGAAATTGAGGGTAACTCCGGTCGAATTTGAGCGTGAGCAGAATGGTCTACCCTAGGTAGTTTATATAGGCCGTGAGAGGGTGATTAGAGCTTGGGAAGCAAGCTTCCCAAGCTTACAAGGTTGCCGAAGTTGGAAACTTGAAATATACCCGAATCTCTCATGCATTCAAATGAGAGATTGGAAAGGTTGTAGGGTTCAAGGACGGGTGCATTGAAAAGAGGACTCCTCAAGGAATCTCCCTTCCAATTTTGGAAGGGATTGAGCGAGAAATCAGGGAGATCTTCCCATTTGAAGGTCGCCGAAGTAGGATTTAGAAAACTGCAGGTGGAGGGGACCTATTTGTGAAGAAGATGACAAAGTTGGGGGGCCATTTATAAGAAATTCAAAAGTTAGGGGCATACATGTGAGAGAAAGAGTCAAATAGGACCAAATTGCGAACTAGGTCAAGATGTTCTCAGATTGGGCCCAAATTTTGGTACAAACCTAATTTTTACTTAAGGAATCCAATGGTGAAGTTAGATTTTGGTTTTGACCTAGTTTGACTGGATAATTTATGCAAAAACCTAAATTAGGGCAAATATATGTCTGAGACTATGTTTTGGGTCAAGATGGGTTCCAATGGTCAAATCAAGGATGCCAAACCCTAGAGAATATTTTTATATGAATTTTAGAGGATTTAGGTGAATTTTATCCTAACCAGAACCTCAGTTAATTAAGCAGGTCTATTTTTCGGATTTCGGAAGTCATTTAATTCTCAAAACACGCGAAAACCCTTTTCTATCTATACTAACGCACTTGTTAGAATCTTAAGATCATTTGACCCATAATTAACCCCAGGAGAAAACCCACGGTTATTCTACATTCATGATATGATGGTAAAATTACAGTTTTAACCCTAGGTTCTTGAATTTTTCTTAGAAAAGGATTTGCAATGTATTATGGCCTTCTGATGGTTATGTAGGAGCATTTAATGATAGAATATGACTAAATAAAGCTAGATATGGTTGATGATGATGTTATCATCATACCCCCATGCCTAACTTTTGCTAGTCCCTTAGCAAAACCTTACGGAAGTAACTCAAATTCTAGACCATGTGTTCAGATCTCTGATATGTGCTTTTTTGTGTAGATTAGGTCAGAATGCCAATAGTAAGCCTAGAGGTACTCAAGTACCTGCCAAGATCCAAACCTGACCAGCTTTAGTCTCAGTCCATCGTGAAGGTTTCTAAGGCCCACAGGAACTAACCTAAGGTTCATTGAAACCTTCACGATGGACTGAGACTAGGAACTAACCTAAGGTCCACCCGTGCTTTAAACATTTTTAGTCTCAATTCGGTTTGCAATGCATTTTTGTAAGAGAGAGATAGAAGATATTTTTTGTATTTTTGGAGAGTTTTCTCTCTCTTTTTCTTCTTTATTTCTAGCTTCGGATTGGCTTTACAACACAGTCTGTATAGGATTCTTAGCTCCCACCATCAATCCTCGCAGGGTCCCTGGCAATCGATGCTTCGGGATAACACCACCCATGGCAACCCCTAGAACCCTGGCTTTCAACACTTTGAGACAGTGCTGCCCATAGCATTTTGTAGCTAAATTCAGGCCTTGGAAATCAACATTTCGGGATAATCCCGCCCATGGCACCTGAATCAGCATAAGGTGCTTACGTGCCCTCAGTAGGATATTTAGATATCCTATGAGACAAGCACCGAGGAGACGGTATGTTATTGCACATCTTTGAGGAGAATTTTTTGCCTCTCCACGCCAGGAACTCATCCAAATCAACTTGTGTTGATTAGCCGCTCCTAATATGGGTGGCATTTTCAGAACAGAATTAATGCATTTGTGTGATTTTGATATTTAAGCACACTGAACCAGACTGTGTGTGGATTAGGGTACTTAGGTTACCGAGTATCGCAAACCAGAAGCCAGTTAACGAGATCGAATAATCCCTAAGCCTTAGACCTAATACTTAAGCTTCTCATTTTCCTCAACCTCTTGAGGATTATCCATATCTTAATGGATACTTGAATTTTTAAGCCTAAAACAAGCCCAAGAGGCCTAAGATCAGCACTCATACTAATCTTTTTTGTCCCTTAGCACTTTTGTCTTTTATTTCTTTCTTTTTAATTTGGTCTAGAATTGAGTAGATTCCATAATATTTTACTAATGACTATCACTTTTTTGTTTCAAATTGTGCTCCCTTTTGACATTTAAATCACCTCCCCTTTTCCTCCTTAAGAATGATATGCTTTCAATTCATTCAAAATTTCCTCCCTTCTCCCATTTTTTTGTTCTTTTTTTAATTTAATATTTTTTTGGTTTTTTTTTTTGAATTTGTATTTTTTTGTGAGAATCCTTCAGAAACTTGAAAATTTTTGTATGTTTGCACTTTAACACCCCCCATGCCTAAGTTTTGCAATGTCCTCATTGTAAACAAAGGGTATGAAATAGTTTTGGGTTCAGGAATTAGAACAGGATTATCGGGTGGGCAAACAGGTCGAGAATGACTATTGCAGACGATTTTAAGCTCTGATACAAGTACCAAAGGTGGGATTGACTATTCTAAAAACTAAACTCAAAGTGCAATAGATGTGAAGTACAAAAGGATAATCAGAGGGACCTCAGGTTTCTAAAATGACAAGTTGCCTCCTGTTAAGTGCTAAATTCAATGCCTTCAGCCGAGCAGAAATGGTATGGAGGAGTGGTCAAATCAGACAAGTTTTACAGAACAAGCACCTTGATCAAAAGCCTGGTTGGTCCAACCAGGTGCTTGTTCAAGTCAACAGCCTGATGATGCAGCCCAAACCCAATCAATCTGGCGGGTTGATAGATGTGGATCAAAAGATGTGGTGCCCACCAAATACTGTGAAGTTTGAGAAGATATGGAAGTGAAAAATAGGGTTTGGCTGAATCGGATCAGCATGGTCAAAGTAGGGATCCTCAAAAAAGAATGAATCAGTGGAGTATGTGAGATCCCTATGGGAGTGATCAGAGAAGGATGGGATGTGATTAGTAGTATGATCAAAGTCTGAAACCCAATTGAAATGTGAAGGAGAATCATGTGCAACCGGCTCATTGAGAGGAGAATCAGAGTAGAAATTGAGTCTGATTGCGGGTCGGGGTTGAAAACGGGTTTGGGAAGGTTCTGCATGTGTAGAGGAGGTGACTTCAAGAATAATTGTATGTGAGGGATCCTCTAGAAAATGTTCAAAGGTAGGTGTCTCTAGAGAGTCCTCATAGAGCCCATCAAAATCAAATTTAAATGCCTGGAGAGTGCTTATAGGATCAAGGGAATCTGAGTTAAGAAAGGATTCAAACTCTGGATTGTAGACACTCTCGGCAATTACTGTTTCTGATTCCTGAGGATCAAAAATAAATGATTCCATCTCAATGGAACCTGATTTTGAATCAATTCTCTCAGGATCAGGGACCTCAAAGTTAGAGTCGACGAATGGATCATGGATATTGAGGTCGTAGATTGGCTCATAGTCGTCAGGAAACAAAGGTTCTCCGAAATCAGAGTAAGATTTGAAATCATCGAAGAATTTGCGAGAAGTTTCTAAACTTGATTCCAAATCGATAATTCCACAGCAAAATGAGTTGAGATGTGGAGAAGCAGCAACCTGACTTGGATCTAACCTAAAATCAGAGTCCGAACTTAAAGAGGTGTCCCTATTAGGCTTAGGCTCAGGTTCTTGGCTTGTAGGGAAGATCCAATCAAATCCCAACTCTTCTAGCTCCTTGATTTCTATATCGTAGATCGACATAACTTTCTAAAAATCAATATGTATCTCTGAGGAGTCTGAAGAGGTGTACTCATCAAATACGGGCTCTAAATCATAATCTAGATTTGAAATCTGATTCGTATCTCACGAGGCCTCGCAATCATCCCAATAAGGCTCAAATCCAGATTCTAGGTTAAGGGTGTGGGTTGGATCACTAGAATCTAGATTAGGCTTTACAAGGTTGTCAGAATTGCTCTCAAGAGTCACCTTATCAGCATAAGAGACGGAATTTACACCCTCAAGAGGTTTTAACTTAATCTCATTATCACAGGTGTCTGGGAAATCTAAGCTTGGCGACCAGGGTTTTGTATCTCTAGGGTTGGCTCGAAATCATGAACACGTACAATTGGATTCTCCCAACCCATCTCAAGATTAGGAATGTCAATTGATATGAAATTTGAATCTAAATTCATTTGGGCTGGGGATCCACAATTATCATCATTGAACCCGGGATTTGGGAAACTGTATTAATCACTAGTCTCATTCCAAGATGTTTTGTTAGTTTCTAATGGGTATTTTTAATCAATTGTTCTATATAACTTATTCAGCAATTCTCCCCGTTCTTCTAAAAATTCCTGAAATTTTTCTAGAAGTAAAGGGTTCTTGACCAACATTGCAGACACTCATTGTTGTGTAATTTCACCAATTCAATGTGTTCTGCTAATAGGTGATCCCGAGTTGAGCCGTGTTTCATTTGTGTCCATATTATCTCTACACAATTCATGATGAGTTCTGTTGTTTTTGAAGATCTTTCCTGAATGTCCCTTGTATAATATTTTTCATGGTTTCTATAGGCATTCTTAAGTATCTTTTCTTTTATGCTCATTTGTGACTCAGGTTTCCTAAATAGTCTTCCTATATAGCCAAGCTGCATTTTTGAATCAGATGGTGGAATCAAGATGTAGAATCAAAACTCAGCTTCAGATTGGAGTTGATTAGATCTGAAAGAAATCCCTAAGATGATCTGTGAATGTGCTCTAAATAAAAGGGATGAGGGACTAGATGTTATTTGGACCCAATCAAGGCACCCAAAGATTTTTGGATGACTATAGAGGTTCAGGGCAAATGATACCCCTAGATCAAAAATTCGTTGATGGGAACACCATCATGAGCCCTAATTAGCTCATTTTGACCTAGAAAAGAGAACAAAATCTCTTACATAACCTAGAAAAGGGCCTAATTCAAGGAATAACTGTTCTAAAAAGAATATATGAAATAAAGGGTAAAACTGCAATTTTACCATTGCAGTACATCAATGGGAATTCTCAGGGGCTAAACATAGGTCAAATGATCTTAATAAGATAAAAAGTAAGTTGATTAAGTTAGAAATGGGTTCATGTGCAATCTAAGAATTAAATGACATCTTCTAACCCTAAAACAGACTCACTTAATTCAACAAGGTTTTGGTTAGGATAAAAATCAACTAAACCCTCTAAAATTTATGGAAAAATATCCTCTAGGGTTTAGAACCTTCAAATTGGCCTTTGGAACCTATTTTGACCTAAGTAGGGGTCCTAGCTAGATATTTAACCTAAATTGGGTTTTTATGTAAAATATCCAGTCAAACGTGGTAAAACCTAAAAACCAACTTCACCATTGGATTCCTTAGGTCCAAATTAGGTTTTTACCAAAATTTGGACCTAAGGTGAGGTCACATTGACCAACTTTGCAAAACAGTCCACTCAATTACATTTTAACCCCTAGCTTTTGAAAATCATTGCGCAGACCCCCTATCTTCCTCGCCACCCTTTGCAATTAGGTCCCTCCGCCATTACAGCGGAGGAGTCCTACTCCGATGAGGATTTAAGGAGGATTTCTCCCTGATTCATCAAAGATCCCCTCTTAGATTTGGAAGGGAAATTCTCTGAGGAATTCCCTTTCATCTGAATGCAATTCCAAGATCTGATTCGCAACCAATCTCTCGTGCAATCACATGAGAGATATGGGTATCTCTCACATTCCTTCTCCGGCTAGGATTCTTGCGCTTGGAAGCTTGTCTTCCAAGCATAAGAGCCTCTGCCAGATGCTATAAAAAGACCCCCTGATCCGGCCGCTCAAAATTAGCTTGGCTTGGCCGAAGAAAACCCTCTAATTTCTTCCCTTCTCCTCTGGCCAAGTGTCCAGCAGGCTCCGACGACATCTCATCCTCCTTCTCGTCGCTCTGCCACAATACCAGTGGCAGAGCTGTTTTCACCTCCTTCCTCCACGTTGCGCCATACCTGCGCACGCGCCAAAAGCCCCTTCGTTGTCACCGTTCTCCCTCCACTGGAATCTTCTCCGGCGGCGGCAGGTACACGCTAATCGCCCTTCTATCTCCCTTCGTCCCTTAAGTAGGTTAGAACTCTTTCCCTCTCTCCTCTCTTCATTTCCCCTTCTTTATTTTCACTTTCAACCCCTTGATGTTGTAGACCACCACAATCGTCCTCATCTCCTGTAGACCACCAGCGAGGTGTCTCTGTCACCTCCACACCACCATCCACCTCGCCAAACCCCTCATAACCTTCGCCATCACCCACTGAGCATTTTCCCCATCTCCATCGACCGCCATCACTTCCCCAAGTGCTCCTCGAACACACCCATCACAATGGCACATAGCGACCTAGGCACGCACGCCTAGGTCGCCCTGCGGCCAACCAGCCACCTAGACACCTTCGCCATGTCACGGCGAAGCTCCCCGTATGGTTTAATGAGGCCTCAAGGCCGTATTGAGTGATTGCAAGACCAAGCCTCCGCCGCCATTAGTGCCAGCTCAAAGGAGCTCGCAAGCTTCAACCCAGGTGTTGCGCTCCAGGTTTTCAGGTCCAGGTGATGCGAAAGGAGTGTGTGCACACATCCAGATAGAGAACGGTCTTGAGAGAGCACCCAGCAGCAGCAATTAGGCAGAGAACCTCCTGCGGGTGCGTGAGCGAAGCGGGTGGGACTTTTAATCCCACCTCGGAAAGTTAGGAGTGCGGTGAGTCATATAAATTGAATTTATGTTTCTTGCTGGTTGCCTCAGATCACGGGGTGAGGTCCCCTCGCCTGCTCACCTGCCTCGTCTGCGACCCACGCCTACATGGACCTGGCCTGTCCAACCCGTTTACCCAGCACTCCTCAAGCACCACCCACGCCAGTGCACCTGGACCCGGGTGCGCGTGATCCAACCCGAATACCCGATCGGCTGGCTCTGGGAGAGTGAACCTAAGAGAGAATAGAGAGAGAGTGTACGCAGGGAGGGTAGGGGTAGGTTTTGCACTTGTGTGTGCAGGGAAAGAAGAAAGGAAGAGGAAGGTGCAGCCACAGAGAAAGGAGAAGGAAGAGGCAGCTGAGGCCAAAGAGGAAACGAAAGGAGATCTAAGGAAGGAGAAAGTGCGACCAAGAAGAGAAGGAAGAAGGCACTGTAGCAAAGAAGGTGCGGCTAAAGAAAAGGCAAGGTAGAAGCAAAAAAAGAGAAGAAGGAATAAGAAGGAAGGAGAAATCAAGGAAGAAGAGAAGTCAGAAAAGAAGAAAGCCAAAATCAGAAAGGAAAAGAAAAAGAAGCTAAGGCAAGCCTGTAGAGAAAAGGAAGAAAAAGACGAAAGAGGAAAGCTAAGGAAAGAAGAGAAGGAAGAAGAAGGAAGCATCAGAAAGCTAAGGCAGAGAAGAACAAAGAAGAAGAAAAGAAAGAAGAAGGAAGCTGAAGAAAAAAGTCAAAGAGAAGAAGAGTCAAAACACTTTTTATCCAATTCTTCTCAATCTCTCTATTTTGCTACATTTTATAATTCATAAACTCCTGCATTATATTCTGAATTAGATTTTGAGTAGATTTAAGTGTTCAAATTACATTGATTGAAATTAGTGAATAAATTCCATTTGCTCCCTGTGTTCGACCTCGGACTCAACATTCGAGTAATAAAAAATTCTTATTTGTTTATAATGCTTTTCGACTATACTGCAATGTGACTTACTTAAAACCCGATAAAGCGTGGTAAACAGTCATCCACCTGAGAATTACTTGGGCAGCCAGGAAGGGAGAGTCCCGCAAAGACCCCTACACGGTAGAGCGCCCCCACGAGTTACAGGGTTTTCCTCACCCTTGGCACTGAGGGTCCAGGTAGACTGGAATGTACGAACTTAAGACCTTAAGTCTACCAATTTTATGTCCTAATTTCTACCTTTGATTTCACTTGATTAGAAGTTAATTCAACTTGTGACCTAATTTGGAGGTCGGTTGGCCTACAATGTAGACCAACTTCACCTGACCTGCCCTAAAGATGGCAGAATGAGATCTAGGTTAAGACCTAGAAATCACCCTAATTGACTCTCAGGTTATTAGGTCCAAGGATTTTAGGGTTCAAGTGAATTTAGAGCCTGATTTTAGGGTTTTTCTGATTAGATCTTTTCAATCAAGGGCTTGGGTAGCACACAAATGCGGGAGGGTAACTTTCCTTTAATTTAGGCAAAGATGTGTACTAGCACTTCAAAACCCTAATGCAGAAACCCTAATTGGCCCTATTTCCAAGTCCAATTGATCTTGACATGTTCACCTTGGGCTTCAAGCAAGAAATGTGTTAGCCCAAAGTGGATTATAATTTAAGCGTATTCCCTAATAGGTACAAAAAATCAAGGATGAGATCTCTAAACAGAATCGCTTCAACTTCAATAAGATTTGAAAAAATTTTGCAAATCAAGAAACTTGCCTTTTAAATGATGATTACCATGAAAAATAAGGCAGGTGATTCCTAATTGATTGTTTCCTTTTTTATCTTCCCAAGATTAGGAGGTTGATTAAGGAAGAATAGAGAAGTTACCTGCCCTGGAGTGGTTGATTTGCGCGGAAGATCTCATTGTGATGTACCTCTCAAAATCACAGTAAAGCAAACAGGGCAAGTTAGTGCTCAAATATAATCAAAATATAGTAGAGAATAGCGATGAATTGCATATTGCTCCCCAGCAACGACGCCAAAATGTTTGGGCGTGAATTCATCGTTATTTAAGTTGCGTCATAGTATAGGTCGAAATTGCTCAAAAACAAATAAGATTTATAACTCGAATGAAAGTTCGAGATCGTTCGCTAGAAGCAAGTAAGAATTCACGTGCTAATCTCAACAATTAATATCAATGAGCACAATTAATTAAGTAAAGTATATATTTTCAATGAATAAAAACCTGTCACATTAAATATTCAGTGAAATCCAATGTATCTAGAGAATATGAGGATAAAAAGAGAAAAGAATAAAAGATAATGTGATTTGAATCACCACTTCTATCCTCTAAAGTTTAAGCATGCATTCAACCATCAATTCAAATTAATCAATAGTAGGCAAGCAATCAGACATCTTAAGCCTTCTCTTTTTCTTCAGTACCTCTCCTTTTCTTCCTTGGCTTCTTTTATTCCCTTCATCTCTTCTTCTTCTTCTTCTTTCTTTCTACTGTCCAGGCCTTCTTCCTTCCTTTTTCTTCTTGGCTCAGGTCTTCTCCTCTTCTTGCCTTGGCCTTCCTTCTTCACGCACAGGGGATTTCTTCTTCAAACGGCTAAGTGTCAGCCGTTTATCTTCAGAGCAAAAACCCCCTACCCCCGCTCTCTCTCCTTCTCTCTCTAGGTTCCACTCTCCCAGAGCCATGCACAGTAACAGGTAATCTAGTCTAGAGCCCACCCGAGACCAAGGCTGCTGACGTAGGGTAGCAGCCGAGGTGTGCGAGGGTTAGGCAGGTCGGGTCGGAGCTAGGCCTGCGTGATGCATGTCATGGGCAAGGCAGGTGAAGGGTGAGTGGGACCTCGCCCCCCAAGTGACTTGAGGTGATAAGCCTCTGTCACTTTTTCCTTTTATGCGCTGCTACAGCGCCACTAGTTTTCGAGGTGGGACTAAATGTCCCACCATCTTCACGTGAGCGTCTGTTGATGCCTCTCCATTGAATTGGGGCAGTGTCTGAGCTCGGGGTCCCTAATTGAAGATCTGGTGTCAATCCTATGGTGATTCCGCAGTGCCTGGAGGGTGTGCTAGAACTTGAAGAACAAAGGCAGCAACAGGTAGAGGGCGGCGAAAGTCCGGCATGCACCTAAAAGGAGAAGCACAGCCTTTCGACCCCATTAAAATACTTCAGGAGCTTCGTCAGAGGACGGCGAATGTAGTGGTGGGTGCAGCATTGAGTGAGAGTGGATGAGGAGGTCTACAGAGGTCAGAGATGGTGCGCAATAGTGGGTCTGGTCAGTGTAGCGGTTGGGTGTGTAATAGGGCGAAATAGGATGGGGGTTTTATGCGGGTGGATGAGGCAAAGGTTATGAGGTGGTTGGCGAGGTGGATGGAAGGATGTGGCGGCGGATACGCCTCGTCGGAGGGATTGCCGGAGACGGGGAAGATGAAGGTGATAGCGTGTGTCAAGGGTTAAAACAGGGATAAGAAGAGTGAGAAACTAACCTACAAGCTAAAATAAACTAATCTAACCTTAATCTAATGGATGAAGGGGATGAAGCGGTGCCGATTATGGTATAGCCGGCGTCGAGGAAGAAACATGCTCCGGTGAGGGTAGGACGGCAAGGATGAAGGAGATAGAGGCATTGGCGGGTACAGCACGACACGGAAGAGAGCGAGGAAGATAAATTCACCACCGGTATGCGCACAGATGAAGGAAAGAGTCGGAGGAGCTCGCCGGACATCGAGGAGCTTCAGCCGGATGAGGAGAGACAAAATTGAGGCTAACTCTGGTCAAATTCGAGCGTGAGCAAAATAGTCTACCCTAGGTAGTCTTATATAGGCCGTGAGAGGGTGATTAGAGCTTGGGAAGCTTAGAAGGTCGCCGGAACTTGAAAGATACCCGAATCTCTCATGTATTCGCATGAGAGATTGGGAAGGTTGTAGGGTTCAAGGACAGGTGCATTGGAAAGAGGACTCCTCAAGGAATCACCCTTCCAATTTTGGAAGGGATTGAGCGAGAAATCAGGGAGATCTTCCCATTTGAAGGTCACCAGAGTAGGATTTAGGAAACTACAGGTGGTAGGGATCTATTTGTGAAGAGGATGACAAAGTTGGGGGGTTATTTGTAAGAAATTCAAAAGTTAGGGGCATACATGTGAGAGAAAAGAGTCAGATAGGACTAAATTGCAAACTATGTCAAGATGGTCTCAGATTGAGCCCAAATTTTGGTACAAACCTAATTTTGCCATAAGAAATCCAATGGTAAAGTTAGATTTTGGTTTTCACCTAGTTTGACTGGGTAATTTATGCAAAATCTTAAATTAGGGCAAATGTCTATTTGAGACTCTATTTTGGGTTAAGACGGGTTCCAATGGTCAAATCAAGGATGCCAAATCCTAGAGAATATTTTTATATGAATTTTAAAGGGTTTATGTGAATTTTATCATGACCACTCAGTTAATCAAGCGAGTCTATTTTTATGGTTTCGAAAATCATTTAATTCTCAAAACATGCGAAAACCCTTTTCTGTCTGTACTAACCCACTTGTTAGACTCTTAAGATCATTTGACCCTTAATTAACCCTTGGAGAAAATCCACGATTATTCTGCATTCATGATATGATGGTAAAATTATAGCTTTAACCTTATTTTCTTGTATTTTTCTTAGAAAAGGATTTGCAATGAATTATGACCTTCTGATGGTTATGTAAGAGCATTTAGTGATGGAATATGACTAAATAAAGCTAGATATAGTTAATGATGACGTTATCATCAATACCCAATGGACAAATATCAGAATGACTCATTAGGAAACACTTTGCTAGGCCACATTACACAACCACATTCACAAGAGGAACCAAATATCAAAGCAGCCCTACCACCTAATCTAGAGCCAAAGCTTTTTAAAAACTGGCCCCCACCCCATCACGCCACTGGAATCCATTTCTACTTTGACTCACATCTATCTAATCCAGTTGGAAATGATTTACTACCATAGTTTGGCAATGAGTGGAACATTGATCAAACCAATAGTCATCTATTATTCACTTTTGACCCCATAAGTAGGGTTCCCACATTCTTCACCAATCCATTATCTTTTGAGGACCCCTACTCTGATCTCACTGAGCCAACACAACCACACCCTTGATTCTCATTACTACATCTACTTGAGCCATAATGCACCTGGTGAGCTCCACACCTATTGATTCATATTTTTCAACCCACTAGATGGATTGGGTTCGGTCTGCATCATCAGCTAATTGATCTAAACAAGCACCTGGTTGGACCAACCAAGCTAATCAAGGTTCTTATTCTATAAAATTCTACCAATCTAACTAATGAGTTGATCTTCGCTTTCGATAAAAATTTTAACATAAAATGTCGTGTCATAATATTTTTGTGGTAGAAAATCGATTATTAAAAAGTAAGTAATTAAATCTAACCACCTTGGTTAGAGTGTTGTATCCATAGGGAGACTTAAGTTAATTAAACTAACAAATAATTTTCTATCATCTTATTATTCCAACATGATGTCAGACATTTGCCCACAATTATAGTTTAACATGCAATGTATGTGAGACTAATAGATTGGAGAGAAATGCAATTAGATAATCAGATAATATAGTGAGAACTCAAGGGGCTGGCTGTAAATTCATTTAATTAATCAAATATTAAATCAAAAATCAAGCTTTAACAATGGAAGCACATGTAAATTCTATTTAAATGGAAAATAGAGCTTTTGCTCTCTCTCTTCCTCGCGTGCAGGATGGAGCATCAGTGGTCATTTGCTTTGGTGGAGAGGATCCACCAGAGGATAGGAGTTCGATGGTGGCAATTGCAAGGGCAAAGATGGCCAAAGGTGGCCGATTGGCATTGAAGTGGCCGGACGACGTGGATGCTTGCTGCAGCGAGATGAAGATGCCCAAGGTTGCCAATGGTGGTGTCTGTGGCCGTGGGCATGAGATGAGAAGAGTGGCATAGGTGGTGAGATCAATGGCTCAAAGTGGCTACGTGAGGCAAGGAGATGACCTACGTGTTGGGTTCTTTGAAGTGGAAAACAAGGGAGGGGAAGAAGAGGAGTAGGATAAGCGATGGCTATGGTGGACGGCTGATGGTGGTATGGTCAGCTGTGATGGGGGTCGCTGGCGAGCAACATGGATGTCGGTGGAGGCATAGTGGAGCGTGGTCTGTGTGTTGGTGATGTTGGCGGAGAGAGCGATGGCCAGCGGGGAAGTTTAAGGCAACGGAGAAGGTAGTGTTGTTTAGGTTCCTTCGAAGGGGGCAACAGGGGATGTGGAGGTGCTAGAAGTGGAAGAAGATGATGGGGGGAATGATGGTGTGGTGTGATGGAAACAACTGATGGTGGTGCAGTGGTTAGGCCAGTGCTATCACCACACGACCTTTGCAGTGGAGAAGGTGGAGAGTGAAGATCGCCTAAGCCACAGTGCAATCCAGATCCACAGGATCTACTTTGGCCACGGTGCTAGTGATGGAGATGGTAGATCCCCACAAGGGGGGAAGGATGATGATCCCTCCAGCTACCTGTTTCTTCTTATTCTAAAAATCCTACGTTTGGTTTCTTCTGCCGAGATTTTCTCCAACCACTCAGGAAGATCGTAAGCAGTTGGGATGGTGGCGACGTCATCAGACGTCCAAACTAAGTTCTGGACATCTTAAAAGTTGTAATCGGCAATGGGTCCTGCAAAGAAAAATAATAAAGAAAGATTAGTTATTTATATAAAAACCCAAAAGAATGTTAAATTCTATTTCTGTAACTAATGTATGCATGCCATGCCAACTAAATTATAATCTAGCCTACTTACGTTCTAATGCATACTATCCCCAATTATATTTACATATGCATGTAATGTATGAAATATGCATGCAAGCAATTTTATAAACTAAAGTATTTACATAGAAAAGTATACTATGTATATGTAAACATTAATCTAACAACTAGGCATTTATGTATTTAATTAGCCCACAAATGTGATCTCATCACTAACCACCGTTTCTCCTTAACCATTTTCTACTTGGCTAAACGCATTGAATTTTACGCTTAAAGAGAGGCAACCCGTCATTTCAAAAACTGAAGACCCTTCTATTCTTCTTGAGCTACATATCTTTTGTACTTTAGAGTTCAAACTTTAGAACAGCCGACTCCACCTCCGATATTTGTATTGGAGCTTGGAATCATTCGTAACAATCATCCCGACCCATTCACCCACCCTTTGAACCTATTCTAATCTCTGAACTAAGCCGAATTAGAACCCACCTGGTTTATAACAAGGGTATCGCAAAACTTAGTCATGGGGGGTATTAAAGTGCAAAATAACTAGAAATTTAACATTTTGAGGGGTCTCACAAAAAAATAATAAATAAAGGAAAAAGGGGAGGAAAATTTTTTAGTTGAATTGAAAAATCTATACTAAAGAGGAAAATGAGGAGGGAAAAACAAAGAAAAAAGAACAAAAATAGAAGAAAAATTATGTTGGTCCTAGCAAGTGATTGTGGAACAACACCTAAGTTCTGAACCAAATCACATAATGAATTAAGTCTTGAAGTGCTAGAGCATAGGAGATTAGTGATGAATACTGATTCGAAGCCTCTTGGGCCTGTTTTGGGCTTAAAAATTCAAGAATTTGTTAAGATCTGAACTATTCCTCAAGAAGTTGAGGGAGTTGCAAGGCTGATGTATTATGTCTAAGGCTAAGGGAGTATTCAACCCCATTGTTTGCCATTTGTTTTGCGAGACTTGGTAACCTAGGTACCCAAAATTCACACACCGATCTGGTTCAGTGCGCTTAATGAAATTAATGCCATAAAGTGTTTTGTTCCAAAAAATGTTTTCTCAAAAATTTGACTTAGGAGCGGCTCAAAGACACAAGTTGATTTGAATGAGTTCTCACTGTTGAAAAGAGTAAAATACTCCCCTCAAAGATGCATTATAACATATTGTCTCCTCAGCACTTGTCTCCTAGGATATTTAATATCCTACCAGGAACACGTAAGCGCCTTGTGCTGGTTCAGGTGCTATGGGCGGGATTATCCTGAAATGTCGATTGCCAGGGCCTAGACTTAGCTATAGAATGCCATGGGTGGTACTATCATGAAGTGTCAAAAGCCAAGGTTCTGAGGGTTGCCATGGGTGGTACTATCATGAAGTGTTGAAAGCCAAGGACCCTTCAAGGATTGATGATGGGGACGAGAAATCTAATACAGACTGGGTTAAAGGCCAATCCAATGTTGGATCTAGAGGAATCTAAAAACAAAAGAGAGAAAACTCTTAAAAATACATATCTCTCTCTTCTCCAAAAATACACTAGAAAATTGAACCTCGGCCTGGCTGCACACACACACAGGTGTTTTAATAGCTGGGGTCAACAAACCTTTGGGCAGATTCTAGGGCCTTAGAAACCTTCATTGTAGACCTAAGGCTAAGGCTGGTCAGGTCTGGATCTTGGCTGGTACTTGAGTACCTTCAGGCTTAGTGTTGGTATTTCAATCTGATTTCTATAAAGGTGGCACAATCAGGCATCCGAACAATAAAAATATGGTCTAGAAATCTAGTCTATTCCATAAGATTTTGTTAGGGACTAGCAAAGTTAGGCATGGGGGTATGATGGTAATACCATCATCCATCATAACTAGCTTAAATTAGCCAGAATCAAGTGATAAATGCTCCTTAATGATCATTTGAGAGTCGTAATTCCATTCTGAATTAAATTTTAGAATATAAGAAAATAGGTTAATTATATTATTTTAACACCTAATCACAATTGCAGATTAACTAAGGGGTTAATCATGGCTTAATCCAAGGTCAAATGAGCTTAATTTCCTAGGAAGTGGGCCTAAAATGACTGAATTTGGGTTTTCTGAGATTTAAAGATTATTCTAATAATAAAAGCCCTAAATCAAACCTCAATTCAATTAAATGGGTTCTAGTAGAAAAAATGCAAACTAAACCTCCTAAAAATCATTGAAAAATATTCGATGATGTTTAGAACCTTCACTTTGACCATAGGGACTAGTCTTAACCAAATATAGAGACTTCAGTAGGAATTTGCTTTGTTTTGGGCTTCTGTGTAAACTACCTATTAAAACGTGGTCAAAACCTAAAATTTACCTCACTATTAGACTCCTTGGGTGCAAATTAGGTTAACCGCAAAAATTGAGCCTAATCAAAGTCCATCTTAACCTAGTTTGCATTCTAGCCCCTAAGTTCCTGATTTCACAAAATTACTCCTATCTTTTGATCATTCTTGCATCCAGGTCCTCAACTTTTTTCATCCTTATAAAAATTCCCATCCCACCATTACCTTCCTCTTCAAGCAAAGAAGGAAGGTGGTAGGGGCTTGAAACCCAAATTGTGCGACTTTTGGACGAGGATTTAGACACCCAAATCCTTGTCAAGCCCCACCAAACTTGGTAGGATTGACAATCAAGACATTCCCAATCATTTAAGCCATGTTTCAAGATCTGACATGGCCTAAATCAACATTGACGACCCCATGAAAACCAAGCTCCAAGGTTAGTTAGAATCCATGCCAAATGAGTATGTATAAGTTAAATTGAATGCGAAATCTCTTCTATATAAAGGGCCGAACCTCTTCGAGTCAACCTCATCTCATTTTTGGCACGAAATTCACTCCTTCATCGCTACCATTAGTGTGGACATGGAGCTTCTTCGACCATGTTCTTCAGCCGCTTGATAAACGCCAATTTATCATCATTCTTATGCCTTAAAATTGATCTAGATCTTAGGGTTTTACCTCTGCAAATGGGTTTTCAAGTTGAATTTAGGCATCATTTAGGATAGGCATGCATTGCATAATTTTTGTATTTTTTACACATTTGTTTGAGAGTTAGGGATGAACAAATAGCCAGATCCTTAAAACCCTAGCACTCAGGAAGGCAGCAGATGAAAGAGAAGCTCGTTCTAGCTAAACCCTAGCTGAAACCAGCTCACCATGGCTAGATGCCATCTCAACTAGGTTGGGTTTAGCTCTCTCTAGCTTCATTCAGCTTATCTTAGCTGGATAGTAGCTTAAAGTAGCTTAACTTAGCTCAGATCCATCTCAACTTAGTTGAGTCTAGCTTATCCTAGCTCCAATTAGTTCATTGAGAGCTCAAGGTAGCTCGACTTAGTTGACTTGAGTTCACTTCAACTCCAATCCAGCTCTCCCTAGCTCCACTCAACTCATGGCAGCTAAACTCCCTCTAGTTTAGCTACTACTTGTCAACTTAGTAGCCAAGCTAGCTCGGGAGTTCCCAACAAAAGCAAGTCCAACTCCACCCAGCTTCAAATAAGTTGAGACCAGCTCAACTTAGCTCTACTACTCAAGCTTAGCTGCTAGCAGAAGAATTAGCTAGCTAAGCTGAGTAGTTGATCTCCTGAGAAGACCTCTTCAGTCACCATCAGCGCCAAGTAGATCTACCCAGCTTCAGTGCAGCTCCTCTCAGCTCCTCCTCTCAAACCCTAGCTCTTTCCATCTCCTCTCTCTAATCATCTACTAGCTAGGCTAGCTTAGTTAGCTTGGATCTACCTAAGTCCACCTCCATGGCTACCAACCTTAACCCTAAAACTTCACCCCAACCAAACTCCACTCAACCACCACTTCACCCTAAGCTACCTCCACTCTAACTTGGCCCCAACACACTACACCCTTTAACACCACCACCATCTCTAAGAGCCACCAGAAAGCCCATGCCAACCACCTCCATAACTACCTATATTTTGGCGCCAACCCTAGCACTCCATCTCTACCATACACCTATCTCCTAAACCATCCTAGCTCTTCACTTCTTTGTCACTAACTTAAACCTTCTAGAACACCCCCCCTTGGAGCCAATTATGGTACCCCTTCACCACGTAACCACCACTTAGGCATCCCCTCCTTTGGCACCAAATAACACCCACCATAAGATCACCTAACTTCCCCCATAATCCCATCTTGACCATCCATCATTCCCATGCCAAAAATACCCCCTTCTAGAACCCAATTTTGGTGCCAACCCTAACTTATATCTCCACCCTCCATCTACACCATGAACCCATTGCCACCTTACATCTCAACCCCTTCTAGAATCCACTATACTTGGCGCCAAAACAAGGTGGCACCACTGCCTTGGACAACCACCAAATACCCCCCTCATGTCACTTAGTTTGGCGCCAAGTAACCTTGGCCTTAGGATCCTACAACCACCACCTATGAGCCATCCTAGCCGTCCACCATGAAGCCACCAACTTCCCCTTCAAACCCTTTGATTAGGTGCCAACTAACCCTAGCCCTAGGATCACCTAACTATCCCATTTAACCATCATAGCTGTCCACATAATCTCCACCAAACCCCCCTCCTTTTGCCCTCTTATCAATACCCCATCTAACCACCATTAAACTTAACCCTTGGATACATTATTTCTAGCATACTTCCACCTATAGCCACCAACTAAATTTGGCCAAGAAGAAATGAAGAAGAAGATTAAGGAGACAACCTTGTCTCCTTGGTGCCTTCCCCTCTTCCCTTCTCTCTTGAGCCAAGCCAAGGGGTCAATTTCCAAGGAGACATCCAAGCATTGGAGGAAAGCATAGGGTGGTCCACATCCACCCTAAGGAGGATATTTAAGATTGAAAATCTCCCACTCTAGGAGAAGCAAGGCACACCCCATCTAGGGTTTGCCAAGGAGGAGAATTCTCCTCTACTTGGAGGAGTACTTCAAGGAAGGAGTTGGAAGACCCTTTCTAAGCCTAGGAGCAGCTAAGCTTGGAGCAAGGATTCCTTCCTCTTTATCATCATCATCAGGATGACTTTGTTTATTTCTTTTGTACTTTTACTTTTGTAGTAGAAGCATTCCACTACAAGAATTTCTATAAAACAATTTTCTCCCCAATATAAGTTGCCTTTCAAATTCCTGTTGCAATTTATATTTCTATTTTCCTTTAGTTAGTGCACTCACCTTCTCTCTCTAATTATCCTAAGTCTTTACGTACCTAGGGTAAGCTTCAAGAGAGATTTTTCCTACCACTTAGATAATTGTGTACGTGTAGTCTCTATTTCACTTCACATTGCCTATTATTTTAAAAACCCACAAAAAAATTACATATTCAAAAATCCAAAAAAAGAAAAGTTGATTTCCGAATTGCAAGCAAGAGATTTTCTAAATTGTATTTATGCTTCCCTTGGGATGACCCGAATACTTGCTAAGTACTCAATTTTTGTAAATTTCAAAAGCGATCGGATTCATGCCTACAATGATAAAAACCCTTATTTACAAATCACATGTTTTCTCGAATCACTTTTTGATGTGATTTATTATAGGCATGCATTGAATTTTAACCATCATAGTCATCCATGATAGGATAGGATGCATTGCATTTTATTGTGTTTTGATGTGTTTAAGTGAGTGTCAGGGATAGGCAGAGATTAAGATCCCAAAAACCTTGGCACTCAGGAAGGCAGAAGATGAAGGAGAAGCCCACATCAACAAGATCCAGCTCATCCTAGCTAGATCCCAGCTCCTTCTAGCTAGATCAACTTATCCTTAGCTCCATTTAGCTCATCTCAGCTGAATGGTAGCTCAAGCTAGTTCACCTCAGCTCAATCCAACTCACCTCAACTAGATGGTAGCTTAAACTAGCTCATGACAGTTGATCCCAGCTCCTCCAACTCAAAACGGTTCACTAGAAGCTCTACCTGACTAGGACTGGCTACTACCATCAACTAGCTAAGCCTAGTTAGCTGAAGAAGTCCTCAACCAGCTCAAGCCAGCTCAAGTCCAGCTCTCGGAGACTCAACTCAGATCAACTTAGTTAAGATTAACTACCTAACCTAAGCTAGCTACTCCAACTAGCTAGGTAATCTCTAGGAAAACTAGACCCAGTTCACCATAGCTATCATCAGCAAAAGACAGCTCATCTTAGCTTGGCTTAGCAGCTAGCAAAGAACTAGCTAGCTAAGGAGCTCACATGCAACTCTCTTCAACAACCATCAGGTCCAGTGCAACTCAGATACTGCTCTTCCTCAACTCCTCCTCTAAAATCCTAGCTCTCTCCTCCAACCATCTACTAGCTAAGCTAGCTTAGCTAGCTTAGCTCAACTCCACTTAACTCTACCTCCATGGCCATCCAACCCTAACTCTAAATACCACCTACATAAGCCTCCACCTACCCACCTACTTAGTCCACCTAAGCTCTTCCTAATCCCATTTCCTTTTGGCGCCAACACACCCACATCCTTTCACACCACCACCACCACCAAGAGTCACCTAAAGTTGGTGCCAAAACCCTTCCCATAACCACCTCAAAATTGGTGCCAACCTAGCCTATTATCTACACCCTACACATCATCAACCAACCCATCTCAACCTTTTCTTTTTAGCGCCAAGAACACCTCCTTCTAGAAGCCAAAAATGGTGCCAAAAATAGGTGTCCTTCCACCCTATATTCAGCCACCAAAAGCCACCTCCAAATCCCCTTGGTTGGAACCATTAAACCCCCTCCATTGGATCCTTAACCACCTCCCATCAAGCCATCCTAATCCTCCACCTAAGGCCACACCAACCACCACCTTCCTACCCTATATCTATCCCATTTAACCACCACATTGGGATATCCTTGGTTAGTTTTTATTCCACCCATATCCACCATAGTCCATGGCCAAGGAAGAAGAAAAAGAGAAGAAGATCAAGGGGGCAACCTACCCACCCCCTTGGTGCCTTCTTCCTCTCCCTTCTTCTTCCATGTGTCATGCCAAGGAGAAGCATTCATCTAGGAGGAGGACGGCTAGGCATTAAGGAGGAGCAAGGTGGAGGACATCCACCTTGAAGGAAAGCTAGGACAGGGGGTGTTTTTAAATTTTGACGATCAATGTAGGATTTTCAAAACCTAAAAATATTCAATTTTTCTTTTGCATGCATCTTCATAATAGAAAAATCATAAAGCTCTTTGAGGAAAATTTTGAAAATTGGGACTAAGGTTGAAGACTCATTTTAAGGTACAATGGGATTTAATCTTTAACAAACTAGGAACTAGGATGAAGATCTAATTGTTAGAATTTTTGGGTTTATTTTTAGACTAGATCAAGCACCTTTTTCTAAATTCCACCTGAACTTATGATGATTTAGGTGACTTGATCTCTTTTTGTGACCTGGAAATTACTTGGCTTAATTTTCGACCCAAAAACCTACATCTCTTGCAAAATTCTTGTGTCAAATTCAAACACAGAGCCAACATCTAAAAAATATTTAGAAAATTAGAAAAGCCCCATATTTAGTCTTAGTGAAATTCAAAGCAGATGATTGGTTTGAGTTCCCACCACCGAGAAGGAGGAAAATGCCTCATTTGATGACGCGATGTCAACATGTTACCGCTTCAGCACTGCTCTATATCTATATTTCATACATTTAGATGGAGCATTAAGGCACATTTTGCAGCTCAAGTGTCTTGGACGGTGCTCTACCCATAGCGTCGAAGCAAGAGCTTGAGTTCGCTTGGAGCACCCCTTTACACTGCATTATGTTTTGGGGTTGTGAGCTCTTAGGTGGTGTCTTGGACAATGCTATCTTGAAGTACTAACACCAGAGCCCCCTGGAGGATTGATGACGGGAATGATGATCCCGAAACATATGTTGTAGGATTAAGCTAGGACTAAGTGTGGGGGAGAAAGAAAAAAGTTTCACAAACATGACCTTATAAATGTTGGCATTCACAAGCACTAACACAAGGTTTTAAAAGTTATGAGAGTTGCAAGTCAGATTCAAAAGCCAATGAAATCCTAACTACAAAATGATTTCGAGTTATTTGAATTTACAAAGAGTTAGTGATGGGTCGGCCCAAATAGGTTGTTAATATGATATTTTTATCGTTGAAATGTGTATAGTGGTTAACCTAATTCTGACCTAACCATCTCTTTACAAAATTTTTTAACCTGGCCTAATTGATTTTATCTTGTCGCTTTTAGACCCAGGGTCGAACTCAGGGAAGTGGGTTCAAGTCGAGTTTCTACGTTTCCCTTAAAACGCATCTCTTCCGTTCGTTTATTGTGTTTTTGGTATTTTTCTTATTTAGATTTTTTTCTGGTAATCCTTGTTCATGAGGCACACCCTCAAAATTGTGTCCTTGGCTTTTAGCCAAAACAGAGTTTCAAAACACGCCTTGCTACTTGCAAGACGGGGTACCTGCAAATCAAAGATTATCTTTTCACTTTTATACCTTTTTTTTATCTTTTTACTAAGAAGGAAGCTAACAGATAGAAAGTAAATGTAGTAGCTATAGATATATATTTATATGTAGTATATATATAAAGGGGTGGGGGTGGAGGTGACGATGGAGTGTAGCACTATGTCGAGTCAGTCGACGTCTAGAGAGACGCAACCAACACGAATAGGTGCCGCGTGGAGTGTGGATGGAGGATGGATGATGTATGGGACCACGCTTTTTTTGCACGCGTGTATCAGGAAATATCAGCAACTGGTGCAGATATTCCCGCGATACAGCGTATAGTAAATAACATGAAAATATATATACATATGTATGTATATAAGTAAATATATTTATATATATAAATATATAGGTATATATGTATAGATATATATAGATACATATGTATATATATATAGGTGTATATGTATATATATATATATATATGTATGTATATATGTATATAGCTAAGTATATATGTATATAAGTATATATATATAATACTATATAGATGTATATATATATATGTATATAAGTATATATGTATCTAGATATATATATGTGTGTGTGTATATGTATAAGTATATAGATATGTATATATATATATGTATATAAGTATGTGTATATATATATATATTATATGTATATGTATATATATATTATATTATATGTATGTATACATAACTATATAGATATACTATGTATATAAGTATATATATATAGATATATGTATGTATATATATATATATGTATATATGTTACTATAAGTGTGTGTGTGTGTGTGTCGGTGAATGTGTGTGTGCGTCGGTGAATGTGTGTGTGTGTGTTGCTGTGAGTTAAATAAAAGAGAGAGAGAGCACCAGACAGAGAGAGAGCGGGCGGGAGAGATCGAGCGGACGCGCGTGGGAGAGATCGGCAGAGAGAGAGAGATCGCGGACGCACGAGTTAAGACGTTTGCAAGAGGCGGCGGACGTCTGACGTCGCGTCGTCTGAAGGCGAAGGCAGACGTCTGACCGTCGCGGTGCACCGCGCCTTCGCGCAGAGGACGTGAGGCGTCTCCTGCAGACCGGGTGCGAGGACAGAGAGCGGGCGATGGCGCGCTTGGAGAAGGCGGCGGGGAGTCTCTAGTCGGTTGTGGAGGGTTGTGGAGGAGGGCAGGGGTCGACGCGAGGCCGTAACCGGCCGCTGCAGTGCGCGCGGCGGCCGGCTGCGGGTGCAATGCGGGGTGGACAGAACGGAGACGGAGGCGGGGAACGGGCCTGCAGGCGCGCGCGGAGGGTTGCGCGCCTGCGGGGAAGGTCGCGGAGGAGGCGGGGGGTGCTGCTGCTGCTACTGTCGCCGCGGTTTAGCTGCTGCTGCTGCTTCAAGCTTCGGAGCTTGAAGCGGCAGCAATGGCGTGGAGACGAAAACGAAGAGAAAAGAAAACACCACGCCCACCGGCTCGTTGAAGAGCTGGGCGGTGGTGCTCCCACTGTGGTGGTGTGCACCACAGTGGGTTCTCCTGCTCGCCGGGTGCCTCCTCGACGGAGGGCCGGCGTATGGGAGGGGAGAACGGTGGAGAGGAAGGTGGTGGCTGTGGGGTCTTTGCAGCAGCTCCGTATGTGTGTTTTGGTGTAGCAGCTGCGTCTGTCTCCCCTCCTGTTCTCGAGGAAGAGGTTGTGGCTTTAAATAGAGGAGGAGAGCGTGGCTGCAAGCATGGCTGCAGCAGGGGGGATGGCATGGGAGTGGCAGTTGCAGGGAATGGCTGCTGCAAGAGGCATGGCGTGCATGTGGGCGCGGGAAGAAGAAGGCAGCCGCGGGAATGAGAAAAAAGAAGAAATCAGGAGGAAAAATAAAAAGGTGGAATTTGCAAGGAGGCACTTGAGATAAAATGTGAATTACGAAGCCATTTATTCATTTCTCCTCCTCTCATGATTAAATGCATGCATGCAAGCGTTTTTACAAATGCAACTACAGGATTATAATATACATAGTTAATGCTAGAAAATAGCACAAGAAGGCGTTATTATAGGTGTGTTTTGAGGTGCAAACATATACCCCCATGCCTATCTTTTGCTAGTCCCTAGCAAAACCGTATTTAGAAATGATCTTAAGCTGAAGATTTTCTTCTGAGATGATATCGGTGTGTTTATTATCGGATATTGTGAGAACCAATTGTAGCGAAGATTACCAGTACTTTAATTCTTACATGACAAAGATTATCTCTCAACTAACCAGGACTCTTGATATTTAAACCTTAAGTACGATTTCCAGGACCCAGGAGGTTTTGCCATACTCGAGAGCTCAAGAGGTTATGGTTTGTGCATAGTGAAGGATCAAGACTGACCAGATGAACCTTAAGACTCACTCCCAGGGTTTCACAAATTTTTAAGTACAGGTTGGTCCCAATTTCAGCTCGTGTTTTCGGATTGACCCTTAAGATGATTACGGAAAACTCAACTCCCATTTTCTGATTTTTTTTTTTTTTTTGTGGCTCACCGGAAAACAAAGTATACAGACATTTATGAGATATACCGACTCTTTTGCAACATCTTTTTTTTTTTTTTTTGACAACTCTTTTTCCTTTTGTTTTTTTTTTTTTTTTTTTTTTGAAACACCTGTCAGTATATCTCTTACAACACATTTTGAAGGAGCACACTTATTTTTCTTTTTGATGGGAGAGTTTCTTTTTGGTGGAAAGAGTCACTCCTAAACACAAGACTAAAGCCTGGGATAAAAAGTCTACCTGCACGCACAGGTAAGGACTCCACCTTTCATAATGAACACTAGGGTTGGATCTTATGTTCACCTGATCTTTCCTGATATGTGTAGTGTGAACCAAGTTTACTTAAGCTCTCAAGAAAAAGCAAACCAACGAATCCTGTACTGGTGTCTCAGGTACAAGAAACGTTCTTAGTTAGGAGAGATTTTGATCTATTTCGTCAATTCTTTAAGTGAATTAAGCCGAGCCTGAGCGAATCAAGCTTCTGTGGCCTGGAAATTCTTCAAAACAGAGGTTGAATATCCATAAACATTTATTGTATTTTTTTGTTTCAGCTTTTAGATCATTACTAAACACCATTTATTACTAATATATATTTTTTTCTTTTCTTTTCTTTTTTCTTTTTCTTGCATATTTATAAATAGGTGGTAATTGTCTGATACCATAAAATACCCGGATCCTATGGATGCCTATCCACCCCCCCATGCCAAGCAATGCTATGTCCTCATATGCATGCAGGGAAAGGCAGAGAACGGATGACAGATCGGGTAACAGGAGCTGAGGTTCAGGGTATAAATCAGGGTGGAAGGGTGGGTGGATGGTGGGTGGTGAAGAGAAAAGCGAAGTAATCGCGATAGAGGCGTGAAAAGTAATGGTGGATGGTGAGAGATTTGGCATTTTCTGGGACGAGAGTGTCCCAGGCGGATCAGAAAACAGATCAGGAAGAGGAAGTTGGCCCTTAGATTGGCCAAGAAGGGGGGCTTTTTGGATAGATGGATCCAAAAGGGAATAGCCCCGGTGAGTAAGATGTGGGCTCAAGGTCCCAGTGTGGATTTGCAAATCCGCCTGATTTAGCGGGAAAGAAAGGGCAATCCGGTCTTCCATAGTGTGGACCGGCGGTGAGCAGCCCGGCGATGACTCAGACCACAAGGTATGGGAAGCGAAAAAAACCTCGTCAGAAGTCTGGTTAGGAGAAGGTACAGGAATAGGGAGGGATTGGGGAACGTCACAGTTTGTGTTGGTCAGGCAGTCGTCAGGTAATTCGCAGCAGTCTGAATCGGCTCCAATTAGTTCGATACACGTACTGACAGTCACGTCCTCGTCAGACGTGTCATCCTTGATGTGATCACTATCAGCATAAGAGTGGTGTGCTGCAGCGGGATTAACCTGAAATCCCGGAGGAATACTCGGAGCTTGCAGAATTTGATGAACCTGTTCCTGAGAAGGTTGTACCTGTGGTTGCGGACCACAGGGTACAAAGTTTTGCGGGTTTGGAACAGGTTGGGTGGGAAAAGTTCCCTGAGATCGAGTCGCCATGCTTAGTTGACTGATCTCAGCATTCTGCTGCGCCAAATGCTAAAGAGAGGTCATGTTTTCTTTATGGCGCTTTGACATTTCCGTCATCATTCGCATCAATTTATCAAGAGGTTTTGATGCGTGTTTGGTTTTCTGTACACAAGGGCCTGATGGCAGATTTGCCATAGGATTAGACTAGGCCCTTGGGATGATGGGTGCGGACGATCGCACTGGTCCACCAGCGGGGTTTTGGCGCTGCGGGTTGTTGGACCATGCGAAATTTGGATGATTGCGCCACCCTGGGTTATACGTGGCAGAAAACGGGTCGTTCCCCAGGGTGCAGGCATCTTCTATTCCAGAAGACGTGTCCGCATATGTGTCCGAGCACACGGAGGCTTGGTCCTCCGTGTTGAAATACTGGCTCACAGAAGCCAGTTCCACATAGCTTACCGAGTCGCTTGGCGTGACATTCGATAAGGAAGGTCTTGCAAGGTTTCTCGGGATAAGCCTGGTGTTGAAAGAATTGGAATTGTGACGAAGTGGTGAGGAGGGGGTGTGTGCCATGTTTGTGGAGGAGGAGCAGGGTTTGGCTCTTTTTCTAGATTTATCAGTCAATTCAAACAATTCAGGGTTGTGTGACCTCCTCCCAAACATGAACTATCGCAGGAAGAATTGGGGGGATAAGAGGGGAAAAGAGATGAGAGAAATGACGCCGCAAAGGTACACTTGATTACAAATCAATACAATAAAGTTCCTAACCTCTACAGTGTGCCCTTAGACCTAAAGATCTAAGTTACCTACTATCACGAACTACGGAACCGAATGCGAGCACCGCGAAACCACCAGGCCAGATTGAAAGGCCGTTTGCCCCAGTCTTAGACACCCGATAGCACGCGGGAACTCTCAGCAGCACGTAGTCGCTACACACAGGTAGTTAGACCTCCAATCCTTAGTAAGGGTCAAGTTACTACCAGTTTTAATTAGAGGCTTAGGGTCAAGTGCTTTTGGAATGTGAAGGGCGTTGTTTACGGATAATGCCCAAGTGATTGATTTTAAGAGTGTGTAAGAACAAGCATGCAACGGGGAAATCTCCCCGAATTGAAGTTTTTATTGGCGAATGGTTTTTAGAGTTCAGCCTTAAGTAGTATGAATTTTAGGGTTTTGCTGAATTACCAATTCAACCAATCTCCGGATTTTTGCAAAAATACAGGTTTTCCTTCTAAAACCCAAGAAACCCTTCTTCAATTATCAGTTAGTTAATGCATGCTAAAATGCAATGGGCTACCCTAAATGGAGATTTCTAAGTGTGGATGCACGAATCAGTTTTATATCAATGTGACAGGGAGCCAAAGCACTTCAATTCAAGTGCTCCCAATCACCAGAAATGATTTCCACACACAAGGCTTCAACCAAAAGATAAGGAAAATAAAATTGTTGGGGTTGAAGTATTCAGGATCGAATCACAGGCAAGTTTGAAAAGTCGTGGTGGGGTTGGAATCAACTCAATTCCAAGTCTCCCCACCAAAAATGTGATCCTGAATTAAAGATAAGTGAGGCAAAAGAGGGATACAAGCAATCTTTTTCTTTGCCTCAAAGAATACTTCCCACGGCGAAAAATCTAAGAATCAAGATTCTCGAATTTTCGCTATGCGAAGTAAGGCGGGAAATCCCGGGGCAGTGGGAGTGAAGACAACCAATCAATCAAGTGCATTTTAATCCACTTGCCCTCAAGAAATCCCAAGAAGTTTTTCTAGTTTTTAGTTTTAAAATCTTTTTTTTTTTATTGTGGTGGCAAGTTAACCCTAATTTGATGAGAAAAGAAAACCTACTTGTTCGGTAACATGTGCGAAGCTCCAATGCGACGTCGGCGTCTTCACGCTCTCGTTCCCACCTTGGATCTGCTCACGTCCTCGACTTCGTCAACCTTCTTCTCCTTCCACCAGGTTCACCTGCACACCAAAAACAACAATACCCGTGAAGAGAGAAGAGACAAATTTAAAGGAATTGGATAGAAACTTACTCGAAAGCGCACGTCCCCGGCAACGGCGCCAGAAAAGTATGATGGGTCGGCCCAAATAGGTTGTTAATATGATATTTTTATCGTTGAAATGTGTATAGTGGTTAACCTAATTCTGACCTAACCATCTCTTTACAAAATTTTTTAACCTGGCCTAATTGATTTTATCTTGTCGCTTTTAGACCCAGGGTCGAACTCAGGGAAGTGGGTTCAAGTCGAGTTTCTACGTTTCCCTTAAAACGCATCTCTTCCGTTCGTTTATTGTGTTTTTGGTATTTTTCTTATTTAGATTTTTTTCTGGTAATCCTTGTTCTTGAGGCACACCCTCAAAATTGTGTCCTTGGCTTTTAGCCAAAACAGAGTTTCAAAACACGCCTTGCTACTTGCAAGACGGGGTACCTGCAAATCAAAGATTATCTTTTCACTTTTATACCTTTTTTTATCTTTTTACTAAGAAGGAAGCTAACAGATAGAAAGTAAATATAGTAGCTATAGATATATATTTATATGTAGTATATATATAAAGGGGTGGGGGTGGAGGTGACGATGGAGTGTAGCACTATGTCGAGTCAGTCGACGTCTAGAGAGACGCAACCAACACGACTAGGTGCCGCGTGGAGTGTGGATGGAGGATGGATGATGTATGGGACCACGCTTTTTTTGCACGCGTGTATCAGGAAATATCAGCAACTGGTGCAGATATTCCCGCGATACAGCGTATAGTAAATAACATGAAAATATATATACATATGTATGTATATAAGTAAATATATTTATATATATAAATATATAGGTATATATGTATAGATATATATAGATATATATGTATATATATATAGGTGTATATGTATATATATATATATATATATATATATATATATATATATATATATATATATATATATATATATATATATATATATATATATATATATATATATATATATATATATATATATATATATATATATGTATGTATGTATGTATATATGTATATAGCTATGTATATATGTATATAAGTATATATATATAATACTATATAGATGTATATATATATATGTATATAAGTATATATGTATCTAGATATATATATATATGTGTATATGTATAAGTATATAGATATGTATATATATATGTATATAAGTATGTGTATATATATATATATATTATATATGTATATGTATATATATATTATATTATATGTATGTATACATAACTATATAGATATACTATGTATATAAGTATATATATATAGATATATGTATGTATATATATATATATATGTATATATGTTACTATAAGTGTGTGTGTGTGTGTCGGTGAATGTGTGTGTGCGTCGGTGAATGTGTGTGTGTGTGTTGCTGTGAGTTAAATAAAAGAGAGAGAGAGCACCAGACAGAGAGAGAGCGGGCGGGAGAGATCGAGCGGACGCGCGCGGGAGAGATCGGCAGAGAGAGAGAGATCGCGGACGCGCGAGTTAAGACGTCTGCAAGAGGCGGCGGACGTCTGACGTCGCGTCGTCTGAAGGCGAAGGCGGACGTCTGACCGTCGCGGTGCACCGCGCCTTCGCGCAGAGGACGTGAGGCGTCTCCTGCAGACCGGGTGCGAGGACAGAGAGCGGGCGATGGCGCGCTCGGAGAAGGCCGCGGGGAGTCTGCAGTCGGTTGTGGAGGGTTGTGGAGGAGGGCAGGGGTCGGCGCAAGGCCGTAACCGGCCGCTGCAGTGCGCGCGGCGGCCGGCTGCGGGTGCAATGTGGGGTGGACAGAACGGAGACGGAGGCGGGGAACGGGCCTGCAGGCGCGCGCGGAGGGTTGCGCGCCTGCGGGGAAGGTCGCGGAGGAGGCGGGGGGTGCTGCTGCTGCTACTGTCGCCGCGGTTTAGCTGCTGCTGCTGCTTCAAGCTTCGGAGCTTGAAGCGGCAGAAATGGCGTGGAGACGAAAACGAAGCGAAAAGAAAACACCACGCCCACCGGCTCGTTGAAGAGCTGGGCGGTGGTGCTCCCACTGTGGTGGTGTGCACCACAGTGGGTTCTCCTGCTCGCCGGGTGCCTCCTCGACGGAGGGCCGGCGTATGGGAGGGGAGAACGGTGGAGAGGAAGGTGGTGGCTGTGGGGTCTTTGCAGCAGCTCCGTATGTGTGTTTTGGTGCAGCAGCTGCGTCTGTCTCCCCTCCTGTTCTCGAGGAAGAGGTTGTGGCTTTAAATAGAGGAGGAGAGCGTGGCTGCAAGCATGGCTGCAGCAGGGGGGATGGCATGGGAGTGGCAGTCGCAGGGAATGGCTGCTGCAAGAGGCATGGCGTGCATGTGGGCGCGGGAAGAAGAAGGCAGCCGCGGGAATGAGAAAAAAGAAGAAATCAGGAGGAAAAATAAAAAGGTGGAATTTGCAAGGAGGCACTTGAGATAAAATGTGAATTACGAAGCCATTTATTCATTTCTCCTCCTCTCATGATTAAATGCATGCATGCAAGCGTTTTTACAAATGCAACTACAGGATTATAATATACATAGTTAATGCTAGAAAATAGCACAAGAAGGCGTTATTATAGGTGTGTTTTGAGGTGCAAACAGTTAGCTTGTGAATTTCTGGGGGATACATTGATCCTGATTAATCTTGATCCAAAGATGAATCCCGATGTTTTATCCTTAATAAATCCCGTACCTTTCATGTTTCCACTAAACCAAGGCCCTGTAATCTTCTCAAAAGTAAAAAAATTAGTCTTTCCCAAAAATCTATTTTGTGAAAATAGTTTTGCTAAGAGACTAGAAAAAGAATGATGATAAACTAGCGTTTATCATCATTCTTATGCCCTAAAATCGATCTAGCTCTTAGGGTTTTACCTCCGCAAATGGGTTTTCGGGCTGCATTTAGGCATCATTTAGGATAGGCATGTATTGCATAATTTTTGTATTTTTTACACATTTGTTTGAGTGTTAGGGATGAACAAATAACCAGATCCTTAAAACCCTAGCACTAGGGAAGGCAGCAGATGAAAGAGAAGCTCATTCTAGCTGAACCCTAGCTGAAACCAACTCATCATGGATAGATGCCATCTCAACTAGGTTGAGTTTAGCTCTCTCTAGCTTCATTCAGCTCATCTTAGCTGGATAGTAGCTCAGGGTAGCTTAACTCAACTCAGATCCATCTCAACTTAGTTGAGTCTAGCTTATCCTAGCTCCAATCAATTCACTAGGTGCTCAAGCTAACTCGACTTAGTTGACTTGAGTTCACTTCAACTCCAATCTAGCTCATGGCAGCTGAACTCCCTTTAGTTTGCTACTACTTGAATATTGACAGGATCTTGAACACATTGGATTTGATGCAGCATCCACCACACAGAGAACAACTGTAGGACTTCTATGATCTAACGGCTATGATTTTGGCACCCTAAGTTTGGATTCCCACAAGTGGAGATGCATTCAAGCTTAAGCCCAATGTAATAAGTCTGATTCAGACTTATTTTCATGGAAACTTGAATGAGGATCCCTTCTAGCACATCGAGGATTTAAGTCAAATCGCAGAAGCATTTTGACCCAGAAATGTTGATTTAGGGATCGTTCTCATGAAACTTTTTCCATTCTCCCTTAAGGATAAAGCTTCTTATTGGTTCAAGACCATCGGGAGGCCGATTGGAACCTAGGCAGAATTACGTCATGAATTCCTTCAAAAGTTCTTCCCAATTGGTCGGATGAACGTAATAAGGTGTGCGATTACGACTTTCTCCCAAGGATCGGTAGAAAAATTGCATGATACCTGGGATAGATTCCATGATCTTCTCAGGAAATGCCTGCACCATGGTGTAACAAGGTGGCACTTAGCTCAAATCTTCTACCATGGGTTGGATGACACACATCGGTACCTGGCCGATGCACCTAGCAGCAGGAATTTCCTCGCGAAGGACAAGAACATCACATTCGAGTTATTTGAGTCCTTGGCAGAGAACTCAATGGATGCTATGCCAATGAACCAATTCCAACGACCTAGACAACAATAGGTTAATGTCCATGAAGCTCACACTGAATTTGCCCAAGCTGATATGGACATTATCACCAGGAAGCTGGATAAGGTGGATCTGCTAGACAAGAAGCTTGACTAATTGATTCGAGCTCGACCTAGATTTTCTGGCAATTCTACTGCATCTCACTCTTCTTTCGCATCCTGAGTCCCTCCTGTTAGAGTACATTTACTCACTCGGGATGTATCTTCTCCATCTTCGTGGGATCCTGTGTATCAAGAACCTGTGAATAATCTGGATCTGGCACCATATGATCAGGGTTATGCACCCCATGATGATTCTAGTGTGTATTCCTTTGATGAATATGCATCTCAAACATCTTTGGCTTACAAAGATGTCAACTCTATCCAAGGTTAAGGGCATAATAACCCGTATTCGGAGACATATAATCTTGGTTGGTGCCAGCATTCTAACTCTTCCTAGTCTAGTAACTTGTAGAGACCAAATCAAGATCCACACTACCAGACCAGACAACATGAGAATGCATAAAACACATACCTGAGGTAGTAGCCATTCTCATCTCAGTAGAAATCCCGCTCTATTTATTAGACGCTGCACCAAGCTGCCAATCACCCTCCAAAGTGGGCCAACCCTTTGGAGGCATTAAAAAGGAACTGCAAGAGTTAATACGAAAATCTACTCAAGACAGCTTGCAAATTATGAAGGTTATGGCTGATCAGATTTAGAGCGTTCAAAACATGCAGAATCAGCTACTGCAGGAGCATAGATCACAGGGAGCCTTGCCCTCCCAACTTGTCCCTAACTCGAGATATGTGCAGAACTAGGGCACCTCACTTAGGTTCTAGGCACCACAGGGACAAGCACATGCTATATTACAAGCACCTCCTGAACAACCTAGCTATGTACAGGGTCAGCCACCTATTGCAAAATCCCTTCTACTCTGCCCCTTCCTCTCCTCCACCACCTCATGAATAGTATGCTGATGCAAAGGTTGTCACATTGAGGAGTGGGAAGACCACATAGGACCTACCACATAGGCAAATAGGTCATGATTTTCCGTGCCCACTACAGCAGGATGGCTCGTCTCCTTCTTCCTCTCAGGAGCCACCTACCGTAGATAAGGGCAAAAGACCAGTTAACCCTGAGATTCTCGTCCCTTTTCCCGAGGCTCTAATAAGAGATTTAGCATGGAAAAAGGGTACGTGAAATTTCAAGGACTTAAAAACTATGTTCAAAGAGGTTCACATTCAGGTCCCTCTCCTCGACGTGATAGATCACATCCCTACTGTCGCTAGGTTCTTCAATGACTACTATACCCCAAAGCGACAGCAGAAAATCGGATGATAGGTGGTATTGTCAAAAGAGGCTAGCACTGTGATTATAACTGATTTACTATCTAAAAAGAAAGACCCTGGCACCCCACTTATTTCCTACTTTTTGTAGGATTCTCCATTTGATTAGGCCCTTCTTGATTTGGGTTTGTCCATCAACCTAACTCCCACAATAGTATTTGATCGATTTCGATTCAAAGAGTTAAAACCCACCTCAGTTAGCATATAGTTGGCAAACTGATCGGTAAAAACACTGAGGGGGTGGTTGAAAACATGATTGTAAAGGTCTATGGATTATGCTTTCCAGCGGACTTTTTCGTTCTCAATATGGAGGTTCCTCCTAATCTCTGCAATGCACCGATTATCCAAGGTCACCTATTTCTGGCGACAACTCGTGTGGATATCGACTGTGCATCTGGGTGTATGGAGATTGCCCTAGGAAACAAAACACTCAGACTGGACATATTCAGGGCATCACAAAACTTCAACTGTGATCTGATAGAGGAGGATGGTGAAGATGAAGACTCGACTTTTTGTGGGAACATTGGGCTTATTTGTAATGACCCAATGTCACATTCATCTTCATTGTTAGGGCTTTTAGATCTTGATCCATACCGGACCGAGGCTAATGTGAAGCACATTTCATCTCGTGGATCTGATTGTCTGGGGTGTTCATCTGATCACGACACCCCAAATTCTGATTATCTTGTTCCACCAATTACTGATTTGCCCCTACTGATGCAAGATGGCGTGACTACGACAAGAGGGTTTCTTGTTAATGAAGTCATGATCGACCTCTTCACAAGTAGGGAATTAGTGGGAATTCACGCATATCAGGATTATCAGATTTCTGTTATCGATTCTTCTCCTCCCATGCTCGAATCTGATTCCCACCCACCTGTAATTGAATTGAACCCCTTACTTAATTCACTCAAGTATGTGTTTTTGGGTGATAGTGAGGCATACCCCGTGATTATTAGTGCTCACTTGGCCTCGAAACAGGAGCATCAATTGATTTCTATTTTACAAACACATAGGGCTGCTAACGGGTGGAGCATTGCTGATCTCCATGGGATTCGCCCCTCATATTGCACTTCTCATATTTTCATGAATGAGGGGGTGAAACCTTCAAGACAACCTCAGAGTTGGCTGAATCCGAATATGTTGGAGGTTGTTAAGAAGGAGATCATTAAATGGCTAGATGAAAGCATTGTATATCTAATTTTCGATAGCCAATGGGTGAGTCCTATGCAGATTGTGCCCAAGAAAGCAGGACTCACCTTAATCAAGAATGATAAGGGCAAATCCATCCCGACTTGCACCGCAACTTCGTGGCGAGTGTGCATCGATTTAGGAAACTGAACACGGCTACCATGAAGAGTCATTTTCCTTTACCTTTTATTGATCAGATCTTCGAAAGGTTAGCTGGGCACAGTTTCTTTTATTTTTTGGATGGATACTGATGTAAACACATTTACAATACTTAAGATGTCTATTTATGCATGTTCTTAAGCATAGGATTGCATTGCATGCTATAAATATTGCATAACATGCATCATCTTGCATTGAGAGTAGTTTGAATAAAATGGAGGTTAATTGTCTCCCTTTATGTGCTTGGATAGGGCAAACTTTTCATCGGGGCCTCGGATCAAAGATCCAACAGTACAGATATGATCAGGGCGACGATTGGAGTTCAACGACTCCAAGATCACCCTAATCAAGCATCTGTAGCATCAGATAGAGACCGAGGAATCCTAGAAGATCAAGGGCCAAGATGGTGTAAATCCATACTTCAAATGACAAATCCGACCGCACGGATGGATTTGGATTGACGATCACAACCTAACGACGCGAAAATTGACTCAATCCAACAACCTTGGCATCATCTACATCATCCAAAATATGGACAGCCAAGATGGCTCCATGTGGCGCCATGTCATCCATCCAATCGGCCCACAAGCACCATCGCACCTTCTCTTCTTCAATCAGAGCACCGCTTCTGGGCCGTTGGATCTTGATCCAACGGCTGTGGATGCGCACGCTTGAAAACGTCCGCGCGACCTTTTGGACGTCGTAGCGCAGCGGTTCAATGCCCTATCGATAGGCACTGGCAAAGGATCGAATCGCGCTAGATGGAGTGCGGCACGGAAGAGCGGGCGCATACGAGCATCAGATCTTGATCAGGCGGCTGTGGGTGCTCAATAGCGCCCACGTGCTATCGCATGCCCGCGCCTCAAGCGGCATCGCATGCGGGTGGGCACGCGTTGAGGAGCAGGGAAGGCGCATCTTAAACCGTCCGATCGCTAAGATTCAGCGAACGTGCGTAAGCGTTAAGCGCCCGTGGAAGCCAGCAGCGCGCGAGCAGCGCCCACTACACCGACGATGGGGCTTTAGCGACGGTTTTATCCGTCAGTAAAGACCCCTTATTTAATGTTTTAAAGATGTAATGACCAATTTTCCCCCACTCCTTGCAACTATAAAAGGAGACCCCCTCCACAAGAAATTCTCATCCCTTCCTTCTCTTCTCTACCTCTCCAAAGCTCAAGAGAAGCTTGTCCCACACCAGGGATGCTCCTCGCGAGATAAAGTCCAAATTTTCATCCCCATTTGGAAGTGGATCCCGCGATGACGATGACCTACTGCCCTGTTCCCGTTCTTCTGCTTCATCCTCCTTTGTCCTGCTCCATCCTCCTTCATCCAGGCATCGTCCCGTCCGGCTCGTCCTCCAAGCGATCGTCGAGGAGGATAACTTCTCTCTCCCATTCTTCTTTACAGCTTTCTAGTGTAGAATTTTCTTGCTTTCTAATGTAGCTGATTTCCCTCTTTCTAGTGTAATTCTTATTTGGTTTTATTATATAAACATTTTGAAATATTTAATGCATGTTTTCTGTCTCTCTCTCTCTCTTCCTTTTAGTCCGATAGCTTCATTATAATTACATCGCCTCGCTTTTCAAGAAAAATTCTAAAAAAATATAATTGCGAATATAGATCGACGTAGCCTCCCTGTGTTCGACCCGAAATTTCAATTTCGGTATAAATTTTATTTGTTGAACACGAATTCTTCACTTTCAAGCTACAACGACAAGGTTTTAAAACCAAACACGTTAGAGTAGCAATTTGTACGTTCAACATTTTGGTGCCGTTGCCGGGGAGGCAACGATTTTCGATCTTCTTTTCGCATTTCTTGCACTTTATTGTTTTCTAACTTTCTTTCTCTTCTGTCTATTATTTTGCAGAGACCTCCATCAGGGAATCATCAGCCGGTAGACTGGAGTAAAGTGCAGTTGAAGACAACTGTAAGTGCTCCCTATTCTTTTCCCCTCAATAGATTTCATTCGCCACATTAAATCCAAATTCCAATTAACCTAGGTGTTTGCATAAATCCTAGGAATAGTTTGGTTGTTTGGATTCTCACTCACATTCATTCCACCCTCATTTATAAAAAAATAACAAAAAGATAATTTTGTGGGGCAATTTGCAACAAACACACACAACGTACACAGATTGATTTGTTTCTACTCAACCGGGTTTTGGTCTGTGGGACCGGTACACACAAAGCAACACATAAAAGAGTAGAAATCATTCTAGGTTAACTATCTTTGAGTGCCTAACTTAGTGGTGCATTTGTGGCCAATTGTTTAAGTTGTTTGGGCCGCATCACTCTATTTAAAATCAACTCATCAAGTAGCTCCTCCTTAGGGTTTTTAATCTAGGTCTATTCCAGGCACTCCAGTTTGTTTCTGGTTTTAAAGGAAAATAATCTTCACCCGTGTTTGACAACTTGGTTTGCCTAGAAATTTGATTGCAATCCACCTAATTTGAAACCCTAAAAGCTACTTAAGCAAGATTTGAACATTAAAATTCACACATCACAAATAATCTTGCTTGAAAACCCTGGTTGTGCACTCACTTACACAAATCTCAATCAATCATTAAGGGCACAACCCATTTTAAGGGCCCATCACATTCCATAAGAACCACAATCCCATGCCTTAATAAAATTGAGTAGACGTTGGCCTTAAGGTATGATTCGCTCTTCAGGGCCTAGTCTAAGATTGTTTTTGATTAACCTACTTGTACTAATTAATCTGATGTCTAGCTAAGGGAGTAGCGTCAAACGACCGCGGCTGGGGGGTACACTAGGAATTGGAGGCGAAAGCCGAAGGAAGAACCTTCTCCCCAGTCCCTCCTTCTAATTGGTTGGATTAAACAGACGCAAGTAGAGTAAATCATTTACAGTCTTAAGGCGGGTTTTGGGAGTTAGTAGATCCTTAGGCTACCCCACTTAAGGACAGCCTTGTTTTGTTGTGCTGCAGGGTCCGTATCCCCAGTCCTTCTGACCTTCTCCTAGTTTATGCTAGGTAGACGGTCATTGAATCCCCGATTGGAAGGACCATTAGAGCATTCTAGGAGGCGCAAATTGGATTTTGGTCAAATTGATCCCATGGCCGACCAATAGCCTCCTTTGCTTGGAAATCCACAGGAAGAATTTTGAAGGCAGCTGGAACAAATGCAGAGAATGAAGGAATGGTTCCAGAGAATGCAGGGCACTCAACCCTTGAAGGATTTTTATGATCCTTCAAACTATGGGGAACGTCCCGGTGTCCAGATTCCAGCCGGTGACATAGAAATCAAGCCCCAGGTGTTAAGCCTGATTAAACATTTTCATGGGCTTGGCTCCGAAGATCCGTTTCAACACTTGGAGGACTTGACCACTTTGGTCCAGACCACCAAGGCACGAAACGTAAATGAGAAGCAAATGATCATGAGGCTCATCCCCCACTCTCTTAGGGATAAGGCCGTGAATTGGTATAAGACAATAGGAAGACCAATTACAACTTGGAATGAGTTGAAATCGACCTTTCTAAAGAAATTCTTCCCAATCGGACATACCAATGCTTTGAGACGGGCAATCACTACCTTTACCCAGCAGCCAGGGGAGTAGTTTCTTGTGGCCTGGGAGCGATTCTAGGACTTATTGCAGAGGTATCCACACCACAAGGTGCCGAAATGGCAACTCGTGCAGATCTTCTATCATGGGTTGACTAAGCAACTCAGAAATCATGTGGATGCTTCTTGCGGAGGCAATTTCCTCAATAAAGATGCAGATAGTGCACATGATTTATTTGAGGAAATGAGTGAGAATTAAATCAATCATGCCTCCATGGATACATTTAACCGGTCCCAGCAGCCCAGATCAAATGTCAATGAAGTCCATGACTCTCATTCATTTGATATGGAATTGATTTGTAACAAACTTGATAAGGTGGACTTGGTTGCTAAGAGAATGGAAGAGTAGATGGCTGGCAATTCTATGAACAACTCTCGATCCACTCAATCCCAAAATTCGGGATTCCATTCCTCACGAGCTCCTTCTAGATGGGAGTTCATGAATCAACTCATTGCGGCTCAACCTGTGAGTCAGCATTTTTCAGAACCCCACGGGTTCCAAACTAGGGCCTTTGATCCCAGTTTTTCTAATCCTTCCCTTTCTTTCTCTCCATCCTCACCCTATGAGGATGTCTGTGTTGTACAAGAGAATGTTAGATCCAACCCCTACTCTAATGCCTATAATCCAGGTTGGAGAAACCACCCTAACTTCTCTTGGAAAAACCCAGGGCAACAGACCCAATTCTGACCTGGCAACTATGCTCCGCAACGACCAATGGGTCAGGGTCAAGTATATGCTCAGTTGCCTCCAAATCAAGTCAATCAGCCAGCTTGGAATGCCCGTCAACCCGCAGGGCAGGCTGATTTGAACTGTCAAATGGTAGAGATGCAAGGATCTATGCTCCAGCTCATGCGGCAAATGAAAAACTCGCTGGAAAACTTGCAATCCGGGCTCATTGCTAACTCTCGTCAACCCGGATCTCTACCATCCCAACCCGTACCCAACCCGCGAAATATTATGAATTCGGGCAACCAAGCCCATGGGTACGAAAATCAGGGAGACCCACATGCACATGCTTAGGTGGTTGAGCAGGGTTCCTCGTCTTCTTCTTCTTCTGCAAATCAACAATTCATGGTTAATCAAGCCCCTCCAATCTTTCCTAACCCTCCCCAAGACCCAAATTCTTATTCATCTGCAAATTCTATCACTTTGAGGAGTGGTAAGAAGACTCAAGATCCACAACCAAACTACTCTGATCTTTTGAATCCTGAAGAACCTGAGGAGAGAGAGGAGAATCCTGAAGGAGAAATCAAGGCTCAGGAACCTGATTCCAAAGATCTGATTCATATTCCTTTTCCTGAAGCCTTAACCAAATCAAAGAAGAAGAAGTCTGTTGATAGCAATGAGGAGCTTCTGAATCTATTTAAGAATGTTGAGATCAGTATCCCACTTCTTGATGCTATCAAGCACATATTGGCTTACGCAAGATTTTTAAAGGAATTATGTACACAAAAGCGTAAGTCGAGAGAATCTGTTCCGAGGAAGGTGGTACTCTTCGAGCAGGCTAGTTCTGTTATCCTGCACTACCTCCCTCAGAAAAAGAGAGATCCTAGTGCTCCATTGATTTCTTGCGTTATCGGAGATTACACATTTGATAGAGCACTTTTGGATCTGGGTGCATCCATCAACCTAATTCCGACTTCTCTTTATAAGAAGTTTGGGTTAGGTGAACTTCGACCAACTTCAGTAACGCTACAATTAGCGGACCGCTTGGTCACAAACCCGCGAGGCGTTATTGAAGATGTTATAGTTAAGGTCAAGGATTTCTATTTTCCTATAGATTTTCTTGTCCTTGACATGGATGTACCTGATAATCTAATGAACACGCCCATCATTCTGGAGCGTCCATTCCTGGCTACCACTAAGGCCAACATTAATTGTGAAAGCGGTAGCATGGAAATCGCCTTTGGGGACCAACGAATGAAATTGGATATTTTTAAGGTAATCAACAAATTTGAGGATTGTGGATTTATTGAGGAACTTGATGAGGATAATGATAACATTGAAACTTATTTGATGGTTTCTTCAATCGAAAGTTCCTCTTTGGATGATGAACTTGACCTGCAACCCTCTATGGCGGACCTGACATCCTTGGAAGAGGTTATTGATTTTGTTCACTCACAACCTCTTCCTCTTGTTGAATCTTCAGCATCTACCCTACCATCAATTATCAACCCGCCCCAGCTTGAATTGAAACCATTGCCTGAGAATTTGAAATATTAATTTTTAGGACCTCAGAAGATGCTCCCTGTGATTATCAGTGCTAAATTGACAAAGGAGCAAGAGATTAAATTGATCAAGGTCCTGAAGGAACATAAGGAGGCAATTGGTTGGATCATTCATGACTTAAGGGGGATCGAGCCATCTTATTGTAATCATAGAATATTTTTGGAAGATGGATCCCGCCCTTCTCGCCAGATGTAGAGAAGATTGAATCCAAATATGCTAGAAGTGGTCAAAAAGGAAATCATCAAGTGGCTCGATGCAGGAATTATTTATCCAATCTCAGATAATCCCTAGGTAAGTCCCGTACAGATTGTTCCGAAGAAAGTCGGGATTACCGTTGTGACTAACGAGAGAGGAGAATCTATCACAACTCGTTCAGCTTCCTCTTGGAGGGTTTGTATTGATTATAGGAAGCTGAACACGGCCACTAAAAATGATCATTTTCTCTTGCCCTTCATCGATCAAATCTTGGAAAAATTAGCTGGGCAGAAGTACTTCTGTTTTCTTGATGGCTACTCGGGATACAACCAAGTTCCTATCCATCCCAAGGATCAGGAAAAAACTACTTTCACTTGTCCCTACGGAACCTTTGCTTTTCGTAGGATGCCTTTCGGGTTATGCAATGCACCTGCGACTTTTCAAAGGTGTATGCTAGCCATATTTTCTGACATGGTGGGAGAGTTTATGGAAGTCTTCATGGATGATTTCTCTATTTTCGGAGAATCATTTGACTCTTGTTTGGCTAATCTGGAAATGATTCTTAAGCGATGTATCAAAACACGATTGCTCCTTAGCTGGGAAAAGAGTCATTTCATGACCCAAGAAGGCATTGTTTTGGGTCATGGAATCTCTGAACGGGGAATTGAAGTGGATAAAGCTAAGGTTGATGCTATCGCTAAACTTCCTCCTCCCACATCTGTTAAACAAATCCGATCATTTCTTAGCCATGTGGGATTTTATCGAAGATTCATCAAGAATTTCTCGAAGGTTGCTCGTCCTTTGAGCAATCTTCTTGCCAAAGAAATGCCATTTGTTTTTGACGAATCATTCTGAAAGGCATTTGATTTCCTAAAAATGGCAGTCACATGTGCTCCAATTTTGCAACCACCAATTTGGACAACCCCTTTTGAGATCATGACCGACGCTTCTGATTACGCGGTCGAGGCTGTCCTGGGTCAGAAAATTGATAGAAAGCCCTCTGTCATTTACTACGCTAGTAAAACTCTGGATGAAGCCCAGAGGAATTACACTGTTACTGAAAAGGAATTACTAGCTGCAGTGTTCGCTTTGGAAAAATTTAGGGCTTATCTCTTAGGGTCTCATATTATCATCTATACCGACCACTCGGCTTTGAGACATCTCTTGGCCAAAAAGGATGCTAAACCCCGGCTTATTTGTTGGATTCTTCTGCTTCAAGAATTTGATCTTGAAATCAAGGATAAAATCGGGGTACAAAATGTGGTAGCGGATCATTTGTCGAGACTCCTTGGTGATTCCTCTCGTCCAGACATTCCGATTGCTGACACTTTTCTGGATGAAACTATTCTCACAGTTTTAGGTGTCCACACCCCATGGTTTGCTGACATTGTTAATTATTTGGCCGTTGGTCAAATCCCCCAGGATTGGACCAAGCAACAATGGGATAGACTCAAATTTGAGGCCAAATACTACTTCTGGGAGGACTCTGAACTGTATCGCATCGGCTCTGATCAGATTATTCGCCGATGTATACCGAAGAATGAATTCAACAGTATACTCGAGTTCTGCCATGCATCTGGGTGTGGTGGATATTTCTCCGGGAAAAAGACAGCTGCAAAAATCTTGCAATCTGGCTCCTATTGGCCATCTTTATTCAAGGGTGCCCAAGATTTCTCAAGGACATGTTCTCGATGTCAGGCACTCGAGAGCATAACTAAGAGAGATATGATGACCCTAAACTCTATTCTTCCCATCGAAATTTTCGATGTTTGGGGCATCGATTTCATGGGACCCTTTATCCCTTCATTTGGACATCAGTACATTCTTGTTGCTGTTGATTATGTATCCAAATGGATTGAGGCGATTCCCACCAGAACCAATGACCACAAGGTGGTCATCAATTTTGTCAAGAAAAATATCTTCAATAGGTTCAGGATTCCGAGGATTATCATCAGTGATGGTGGCACTCACTTTACTAATGCCCAATTCTAGAATTTAATGGCCAAATGCGGGGTTAATCACTGAATTTCCACACCTTACCATCCCCAGACGAATGGACAAGCTGAGATCTCCAATCGAGAGATCAAGAACATTCTGCAAAAAATGGTTAGGCCTGATCGCAAGTATTGGACTCAAAAGCTTGAGGACGCTCTTTGGGCCTACCGTACGGCGTATAAAACGCCCATCGGCATGTCTCCATTCCGTTTGGTGTATGGAAAGGTATGCCATCTACCCGTAGAGATTGAACACAGGGCATTCTGGGCGATCAAACAATGCAATTTAGATCTGAATTTAGCTGGGAAGACCAGGAAACTCCAACTATCTGAGTTGGAGGAGCTTAGAAACGATGCTTATGAGAATGCCAAGATCTACAAGTCTAGGACCAAAGCTCTACATGATCAACTGATTTCCCGCAAGAGCTTTGAGCCAAACCAGAAGGTCTGGTTATTTGATTCTAAACTTAAGCTCTTTCCTGGCAAACTTAGATCTAAATGGAATGGCCTATTCATAATTGACCAGATTTTTCCAAATGGAGTCGTTCAGATTTCTGACCCAAAGGCGGGTAACACATTTAAAGTCAACAATCAACATCTGAATCCTGTTATTGACCATATTCTTCTAGAACCCGTCCCAGACACAGTTGCTCTAGACATTCTGTGACTTCTTTGGCTGGACTTTGCCTAGCTGGTGGCATTAAACTCAGCAGTTGTACATATGACACAAGGCTGATACGAGCTTCATATTCAGGTGACATCTTTCATATTCTACCCTTTCTTTCATGTCTCTTTTTCAATGAGGACATTGCATCAGCTAGGCATGGGGGGTGGATTCATTTTTGAATCATTTGGTCAGCTTTGTGAAATTCATGTAAATTATTTTTCTCTTCTTATTTATACATAAAAAAAATCAAAATTAGGAAGGATTAGTTGAACATTAGGATTTTTCAATCTTAGGAAATTTTACATTAGGATCTGAACACAAAGACCCTTCAAGTCTTTGGACTTAATTAGCCTGTGTATCCACTAAAATGTGGATTTGTCTTTCGAGTCCTCGCCATCTTAATTTTATCGTAATTGGAATAATTAAGTTTGGGTGATAAGTACATGACTTATCAACCCACCCTCTGATTTGAGGGAATTTTTGAGTTTTAAGCATCTACACACTTTCTTTGCTCTAACTCATTGTTCAGTGATTCTAACGGAAATTGGGTAGCTAATGAACCTTCTAGGATGATATGGCTGGCAAGTTATCGTGGGTAACAGCCCATAGGTAGGTTGTTCAGAGCCCAGTCACTGGACCTTTCTCTTTTTGCTACCTTTAGGTAAATCTTAGACCAGGGAACCCACCTACTTTAAAAAAAAAAGAAAGAAAAAAAAATCAAAAAGAAAAGGAGAAAAGAAAAAAAAGAAATAAACCACACTTCCCACACGAGTATGGCTAGCAAGTTGTCGGTGGTAACAACTCATCGACCGGTTGTCCAGAACCCAGCTCAATAAATGCACTGAAAATTCCCAAAACACTTAGGAAGAAGCAGAGAAGTAGAATAAATCGGGGAGATGTACACTGGATTCACCCTTGTGTCGACCCTGTAAAAAAAAATAAAAGTAGGGAGAAAGCTACCGGTTGTAAAGATACACTTTTAGGCAGAATTCTTTTTAGGTCACCTAGAGGCATAGAAATCCGAAGTTCGTTTTAATTGCTGGTCAACGAGTCTATCACATTCACAATAAGATGCTTAAAACTTAGAGTTCTCATCAAATCTTGGGTGAGTTGAATGGCTGTAGAAAGCCACTCTTAAACCCTAAAACTTGAAAATCCAAAAAAATTAGAAAAGAGAAAAAAAGAGAAAAAGAAATTTTTCTTTGAATAAGGCGAGAGCTTAGGGCAGTCTGCATTTTGGCAGATACTCGGGCACTGTTGTGTCTTTGAAAGTTCAGATCCTAAGTAGACAGTTTCTTAATGATTGAAAATAACTCATGCCCAAATAATCCAACCTAATTCTTTTATAAATAGCATATAATTTTTGCTAGGGACTAGCAAAAGATAGGCATGGGGGTATGATGTAAACACATTTACACTACTTAAGATGTCTATTTATGCAAGTTCTTAAGCATAGGATTGCATTGCATGCTATAAATATTGCATAACATGCATCATCTTGCATTTAGAGTAGTTTAAATAAAATGGAGGTTAATTATCTCCTTTTATGTGCTTGGACAGGGCAAACTTTTTATCGAGGCCTCGGATCGAAGATCCAACCGAACAAATATGATTAGGGCAACGATTGGAGTTCAACGACTCCAAGATCGCCCTAATCAGGCATCTGTAGCATCAGATAGAGATTGGGGAACCCTAGAAGATCAAGGGCCAAGATGGTGTAAATCCGCACTTTAAATGACAAATCCGACCGCACAAATGGATTCAGATCGACGATCTCAACCTAACGACGCGAAAATCAACTCAATCCGACAACCGTGGCACCATATACATCATCCAGAAGATGGAAAGCCAAGATGGTGCCATGTGGTGCCATCTCAGCCATCCAACCGACCCTCAAGCACCGCCGCACCTTCTCTTCTTCAATCAGAGTGCCGCTTCTAGACCATTGGATCTTGATCCAACGACTATGGATGCTCGCGCTTGAAAACATCTACGCGACCTTTTGGACGTCGTAGCGCAGTGGTTCAGCGCCCTATCGCGAGGCGCTGGCACGGGATCGAATCGTGTGAGAGGGCATGCGACGCAAAAGAGTAGCCGTGGCGAGCATCAAATCTTGATCGGGCAGTTGCGGGCACTCAATAGCGCCCACGCGCTATCGTACGCCTGCGCCTCATGCGGCATCGCACGCGGGCCGGCGCACGTTGAGGAGCGAGGAAGGTGCATCTTAAGCCGTCCGATCTCACGATCGGACGGCTGAGATTCAGCGAACGTGCGTAAGCGTTAAGCACGCGTGGAAGCCAGCAGCAGCGCGGGCAGTGCCCACTACGCCCACGATGGGGATTTAGTGACAGTTTTATCCGTCACTAAAGACCCCTTATTCAATGTTTTAAAGATGTAATGACCAATTTGCCCCCACTCCTTGCAACTATAAAAGGAGACCCCCTCCACACAAAATTCTCATCCCTTCCTTCTCTTCTCTACCTCTCCAAAGCTCAAGAGAAGATTGTCCCACACCCGGGATGCTCCTCGCAAGATAAAGTCCAAATTTTCATCCCTATTTGGAAGTGGATCCCGCGACAACGACGACGTGCTGCCCCGTTCCCGTTCTTCTGCTTCGTCCTCCTTCGTCCTGCTCCATCCTCCTTCGCCCAGGCATCGTCCCGTCCAGCTCGTCCTCCCAGCGATCGTCGAGGAGGATAACTTCTCTCTCCCATTCTTCTTTATAGCTTTCTAGTGTAGAATTTTCCTACTTTCTAGTATAGCTGATTTCCCGCTTTCTAGTGTAATTCTTATTTGGTTTTATTGTATAAACATTTTGAAATATTTAATGCATGTTTTCTCTCTCACTCTCTCTTCCTTTTAGTCTGATAGCTTCATTATAATTACATCGCCTCGCTTTTCAAGAAAAATTCTAAAAAAAAATAATTACGAATATAGATCGACGTAGCCTCCCTGTGTTCGACCTGGAATTTCAATTTCGGTATAAATTTTATTTGTTGAACATGAATTCTTTGCTTTCAAGCTACAACGACAAGGTTTTAAAACCAAACACGTTAGCATAGCAATTCGTACGTTCAACAGATACTTCAGGTATAATCTGGTTGCGATTAACCTAGAAGATCAGGACAAGACTACTTATACATGTCCCTTTGGAACATTCGCTTTTAAGCAAATGCCCTTCGGCCTCTGCAATGCACTAGCGACATTTCAGCATTGTATGATGACCATTTTCTCTGATATGATTGGGGACTATGTAGAAGTATTTATGGACAACTTCTTTGTCTTCGGAGATGATTTCTCATCTTGTCTTGATAACCTCACAAAGATCCTAAGGAGGTACACAAAAGTAAACCTAGTACTTTCATGGGAGAAAAGCCATTTTATGGTGAGGGATGGCATTGTACTAGGTCACCGGATCTCTTCTAACAGACTCGATGTCGACCGAGCTAAATCTGAAGTCATTTCTCTATTACCTCTACCTAGCTTGGTTAAACAAATCATATCATTCTTGAGTCATGTCAGATTTTATCGTAGATTCATTCGTGATTTCTCGAAAATTGCCTGTCCTTTGACGAATCTTTTGGTAGCTGAAGCCCCATTTGACTTCGATTCCTCGTGTCTTAGCGCTTTCAAGACCTTACAAAGCATTGTATCTAATTCGCCTATTCTCCAACCACCCAACTAGTCTCTCAATTTCGAGATGATGTGTGATGCCTCCGATTTCGTTGTTGGAGCCGCTCTAAGCCAACGTCGAGAGTGCCATCCATTTGTAATCTATTACGCTAGCAAGACGCTGAATGAGGCTCAGCGTAATTATACAGTTATCAAGAAAGAACTACTAGCAATAGTATTCGGGTTGAAGAAATTCATATCTTATTTACTTGGGTCAAAAGTGATTATTTCCGCATATCATTCTGCCCTCCAGCATTTGTTGGCAAAGAAGGATGCCAAACTCCATCTTATCAAATGAATCCTTCTATTGCAGGAATTTGATGTCGAAATTCGCAACAAAGCTAGAGCTCATAATGTGGTGGCGAATCACCTGTCTCAGTTGGACCTAGAACACATCCCTTATTCCCCACCCATCTCAGATCAATTTTTGGATGAATCTCTTTTGGCTATTAATTCTTTGGAGTTTCCTTGGTACACGGACATTGCAAATTATCTTATCACAGGAAAGATTCCCTCGAGTTTATCCAAGGACTAGAAACTCAAATTTTTATCAAAAGCCAAATTTTATTTTTGGGATGACCCCTTGCTTTTTCGCATTGGGGCTGATTAGATCATCAAGAGGTGCATCTCCGATTCAGAAATTTCAAGTGTGCTATTTTTTTACCACAGCGATACTTGTGGTGGTCATTTTTCGAGTTGGAAAATCACCGCGAAAGATGCACACAAGTTTGCCAAATGCTGCAAGTGATGTTACTCGGTCAGTTCTATAAGCTGGAGAGACATAATCCCTCTCTAACCCATTCTAGTTGTAGAAGTGTTTGATGTTTGGGGCATCAATTTTATGGGCCCTTTTTCGAATTCACATGGCTTCGAGTACATACTTCTCGCTATTGACTATGTCTCAAAGTGGGTTGAAGGCATCCCGACGAGATAGGCTGATCATAAGACCGTTATCTCTTTTGTTTGGGATTTTATTTTCTCAAGATTTGCTGTTCCCCGCGCTCTAATTAGCGACAGGGGCAATCACTTCATCCACTCCCATTTCAGGTCATTATTGAAAAAATACGAGGTACATCACCACATTTCCACCCCGTATCTTCTGCAAACTAATAGGCAGGCTGAAGTTTCCAACCATCAGCTCAAGCTTATTCTCCAAAAGATAGTTAGACTTGATAGGAAGGATTGGTCTGATCAATTAATCGATGCACTTTGGGCATATCGGACAGCATACAAGGCTTCGCTCGGAATGTTGCCATACTACATGGTGTATGGAAAGGTCTGTCACCTTCCTGTCTAGAAGGAGCACCACGCCGTTTGGGCAGTGTAGAAATGTAATTTTAACCTCGATGCGGGAGGTTATGAGAGGAAGCTTCAGTTCAGCCAATTTGAGGAAATTCGACGAGAAGCCTATGAGAACGTAAATATTTACAAAGATAAGACAAAGGCTTTTCACGACCGCCACATCCGGAGAAAGGAATTCATGCCTAACTAGCAAGTCTAGTTATTTGATTCACAACTTAAATTCTTTGCAGATAAGCTCAAGTCTAAGTGGACTGGCCTGTATCTTGTGATTCACTCCTATTCTAATGGGGCAGTCCAAATTATGGACCCTAAATCTGGGCATGTTTCTACGGTAAAAGGCCAGTGCCTCAAGCCATTTATGGCCTAGGAACCTCCTCCTACTGATGAAATTATTAATTTTATCGAAGACGTGTAATTGAGTTTTGGCCCAGCTGAAGGCATTAGACTCAACACTTATACATTTGTAGATACCTTTCATACATAGCATCTTTTCCTTTTGGCATATATTTCTGCATATTTTGCATTCTGTCATCTGGTTAGCATATGCTGATTGAAGAATCAAGAGTAATTCCAGGTGATTTCTATCCACTTGCCCCCTGTCTTAATTTATTTTCCTTTTATTCATGCATGAGGACATGCAAGAACATAGGCATGGGGGGATAGTACACGTAAATTGAAAATTTTTCTGCCAACACCTTAGAAAACCTCTGAGCAGTACGTTAATTGCACTTTAGGTTCCTTAATTTAAGAAAAACTCGATAGGTGAAATTATTGAAGTGCAATCATATGAGGTTAATTGTACATAGCATTTATATGTATTGCATCCATAAATAAAGATTTTTATCAAGAGGTTTTATTAGGTATTTTATTCTTTAGTTGATTCCTAAATTTAGAATCCAATACAATTTCACACTTGCACATAGAGTTTGCAATGGATTCATTGTGAAGATCGATAAACATCTTTAGCTTGTTGAGAAGAAGCATTGCTTCTTTTCCTGAACCTTTGGACAGTAATTATGGAGTCAGGCAAACCATCTTCTATTAGATCCACTAAACAATTGTGAGGTGAGAGTAGAGTATCTACTGGTGCTCTAAGTCTAGTGCAAGGAATCTTAGTTTTTGCATAATTGGATAATGATACTCGGAGTTAAGCATAATTTTCACTCTCGGTTCCTGCGTATGAATTCTTTGTGTGAATTTTTGAGAGACACCAAATAGGCAAAGACATAGAGATCGGGTTCTAATAAAATTACGACTAAGGTGGATGGTTACGACTGTCCTTTACGGAATCCTCGGCTAAAGGAGGGTATTAGTACCAAAGGTCAGAAAATACATTATTCTATCCATTCCTTTCCTAGCGTCGAGAGTAGGCTCTTTCACCAAATAAACCACTCGATATCCTCTTGTACATCACCAATCCCCAATAATGTCTCAAGAATAAAAATTAGTGTAAGTTGTGTTGTATTGAATTGTGTTGGTAGATATGAGAAAAAGAGAAAAAGAAAAAGTTTGCTATATAAAAAAAAAGAAAAGAAAAAAAATTTCTTAAAAAAAGTGTTAGAGTTCATAGTTGTGTTTATTGCATTGACATTGAGGCAATAATATTCACCACATTTGCAATCCACCAAATAGGATCTTGACCTACTTTTCTATATTTCTAACCAGCCTAATACTGGCTGAGCAATTTGACTTAGTTATAGGGTTATCAAAACCTTAATTAAAGTGTTAATGCCATGTGAGACCACCAAATATTGAGTCTATTTACAAATTTCGCGAGGTTGTGAGCTCAAAAAGAAAAAGAAGAAAAGAAAAGAAAAAGAGAAGGAAAAAGAGAGTGAGTACAAGGGAACTAAAGAGAGCATAGTTTCTCTGCCTCCCTCTGAGTTGATTTATTTGATAGTCTAAAAATCTAGATTATGTAGTACTAGTCTATATATAGCATTGAATGAGTGTGAGCCACCAAATACAAACCCAATTGACTCAAACATCTTCTACCTAAGCTATAAGTAAAAATAGAAATCATAGATTATTTTGTTTTATCCCCAAGGGAAGAAGTTTGCCTACCCCGATAAAGTTTTACTTGGGGACAAGTACGAGCTTTAGATGTGGACTGGCTGTTCACTTGGATCCAATGCATAAGCTACATCACTACATTTTCACGATTGCCTGGATTTCTAGATTTTTGGATGAAAACAAAAGAAAAGGATCTTTAGTCAAACTCTTGATAAAAAGCAGCCATTTAGGGACCAATTTGTAAATAACATAGTTCATACACTTGCATTTAGTTTTGTATTTGCTAGAGACTAGCAAAATTTAGGCATGGGGGTATGATTGCGCAGTAATCATAGGGTCTAATCAATCTAAATTAAGTTAGAGTCTAGCTTAACTTAGGAATAATTCATGCATAAGTAGCATATTAGCATCATAGTTGATTTATCTAGCTGTGTAGAGAATAATGTTATTTTAATACACTAATTGGTAGGTAACAATAATTGCAAATGATTCGAGGCTGCAGATCATCAATTTGATCGTACGGATGGACTCAGAGCAACGCTTGCAGTCCAACGACGTAAAAATCACCTCAATCGGAGCCCTATAACATCTTCTACAAAGGCGGGAAGACAGAAGGTCAGGATGGTGCCACATGGCGCCATCCCAGCGGGTCTCACCCATGCCCTCATCTTCTGAAGGTACTCCCATGCACTTTATGCGCCATTGGATTGTCATCCAACAGCCACAAACCTGCCACATCGCCGGCCTCTCAGTGCTACACCAAAAGAAGACTCATCTCAACTGTTGGATCGTCATCTAATAGTTGAGGGCACATGACTACAAAATCAGAAACGTAACATGAAGACCGTATGGTTTTTCACCGGGTTTGTTATAACGTTGTAGTAAAGCCGGTTATTACCAACATTTCAAATATAAATTTTTTTACTCGGAAAAATAAAAGAGTTCCCGAGGTCGAACTCAGGGAGCAAGTTGTATTCTAGAGATATACATGTTTCTTTTACAAAAATAAAGAGAGAGAGAGAATTTGTTGTTCTCTTTGTTCTGCAGAGGGGGGTGCTCTTCTTTCTCTCTTTCTTTAGATCTCCTTCTTTCTCTCTGTTCAGGTGATATTCTTCTCTTGCAATGGTGGTGCTCTTCTTCTTCTTCCTGCTGTTCTTCCGTTGGTGATGTTCTTCTTTCTTCAGAGCTCCTTGTTCTTCTTCTTCTTTGGTTTTCTGCCTTGACCTCTCTTCTTCTTCTTTCGCGTTGGCCGTTGCTCTTCCTTCTTCAGCCTGTCTTCTTTCCTGCTCTGGCTGCTGACCTTCCGTCGTCTGCCCCGGTGATGAGACGACTTAACGATGCCTTTGCTACAGTGCAGCAGCTCCTTCTTCTTCAGCGGGTCTGCTTCTTCTTCTTTGGCCTGCACACTTCAGAGTTTTTTTTCGTCAAGAGGCAAAACCTACTCTACCCCCCTCCCCCGCGTCTCTCTTTCTTTCTGAAATCACTCTTCGGAAGCTCTCCCAGAGCGCTACCGGGTAATCGGGTTCGGGTCAGGCCCGGGTCCAGGCCCACCGGCGTGCGTGGTGGGCGAGGAGTGCAGGTCAGTCTAATCGGGTCGGGCCAGGTCCGCGGAGCGTGGTCACGGACGAGGCCGGGTCGGGTCGGGTGAGAGGGACCTCACCCCGTGGTCAGGAGGCAGACAGCATAAGGCACTTTTTGCCTTTATGCGTCTGCGCGCCTCCGAGAGGTTCCGAGGTGGGACTAAATGTCCCACCCCAATTGAGCGCGCGTCACGGATGGAGCAGTGGGCGATCGTGGCTTCCCGCGCGGCCTTCGCCCCGTCTGTGAACCAGGGACGTTTCGCGGAGAGTCCCTGTGCAACCTGGGAGTCAACCCTGGGCGAAGGCGTGCCTGCACCTGCAGGTGAAGCAGCTCTGCCTGCGCAGTAATGGCGACGGCGGGCGAGTCACCTGGTCACAGAAGAACGGCCTCTCGGCCAAATCAGACAGGCGGGGGACCTTCGTCGTGGCACGGCGAAGGTGGTCAGGGGGTCTGCAGGGGGCGAGATGGAGCTAACAGGTCGTCCTAGGTCAAACTGTGAGCGAAGAAGTGGGTGTGTTCGGTGGATCTGCAGAGGGTGTTTGGTGGGAAGTGGAGGGGCGGAAGAGGATCAGGGTGAGGAGGCGGAGGTTCTGCGGTGGTCGGCGAGCCGTGTGGGTCGCTGAGGTGATGGGAGCGGCTCGCCGGAGGGTGGTCGGAGGCGGAGAGGATGAGGGTGAACAGGAGCGGTCGAGGGTTTAATTGACTAAATTGAAAGCGGGGAAAGAAAGAGGAGAAGAAGGGGAGTAGGTCTAACTTACTTGCAGGGACGAAGGGGGAGGAACAGGGCGACAGTCGTATCGACTGTCGCCGGAGAAGACGATGCTCAGGGAGAGGGGCGGCGGCGAGCAGAGGGCTGGAGAGGCGCCAGCTGGGTGCGGCGTGGCGCGGGAAGAGCAGGGGAGGAAGTCTCTGCTGCTGGTAGTGCGGCAGAGCGAAGAGGTGGAGGGGGAGGAAGCCGCCGGAGCTGGTGAGCGTCTGCCGGAGAAAGAAGAGAAGAAAGCTGGGGGTTTTCTCCGTCAGATCCAGGCTGCCCTCGTCGGTGGAGCGGCGGGGGGTATTTATAGGGATGAAGCAGGGAGGAAGGCGGAGGGAGACGTCGTGTCTCCCTCGCCGGAGAATGGTCGGAACATGAACCCATACCGTCCGTGCGTTCGCACGGCCGGTATGGTGGCCTACAATGACCAGGGGGGTGCCCCTGCGACGGCTGACGACGCAGGGCACCCCCGGTTTACTTGCCAGGTCCCCCACCTCACCCTGCGCGGCGCCATGCTCCGCGCAAGGTCGCCGGAGCATGGTGCTGGCAGGGTTTTGCAGGAGGGACCTGATTGCAAAGAACGAAGGAGAGTTAGGGGCCAAAATGCGAGGGTTCAAAAGTTGAGGGCCAAAGAGTAAATATATGAGGACCAAAGTGTGAAGTCGGTCAAGGAGGTTTCTTCTTAGGCTCAAGTTTTTATACATGACTAATTAGGACCTAAGGAATCTGATGGTGAATTTTATTTTCATATTAAACCTTGTTTGACCGGTCAATTTGCGCAAAAACCCAAATTAAGTTATTAATTGGGATGGTTCTCAATGTAGGTCAAAATGGGTTCTAAAGGCCAAATTGAAGGTTCTAAACCCTAGAGATTATTTTTCTATGAATTTTAGAGGGTTTATTCTATTTTTACTTTGCCTCGAACCTTGTGAATTGAAGTGGGTTGTTTTAGGGTTACAGATTATCATTTGGTTCCTTGGAAGTGCTGTAGCCCTTGCTAGATCATCTCATCCCACTTTTATTCTTATTAAGCTGTTTTGACCTGTGTTTGGTCCCTGAATTACCCTGTATGCAGTTTATACTGGTAAAATTGCACTTTTACCCCTTATGACTGGTTTTCTTCTCAAACTCAGAATTCTCTGAGTTAAGCTTTTCCTTGAGATATGTAGGAGCTTTTATCCTTTGTATTGGGTCAAAATGAGCTAGTTATGGCTCATGATGAGGTTCTCATCATAACACAAACGCGCATGTAGTGCATTGGTCAAAAATGTTATAACAAGAGTGCAACGCCTATTCAAGATGCACGGAAGGGCACAATCGCGCTCAACGTGAGGCACGCAAAATTGGAGCATTGGATGGAAATCAAGCGACGATGAAGTAGCCACGCGGCACATCAGATGACCGTTGGATGCACACATGCGTGATGATGCGCCATCACACGCGAGTGCGCAAACAACGTGCGTTGAGCACGCAACGTGGACTCCATCAGAGCCATTGATCATTAGATCAAACGGCCATGATCGAGCACGCGTGATGCGCGCGATGAGAATGCAAGGAGGTGGCTTTGGCACGCTCTTGACCACGCAATGGCGATTAGACGGCTGTGGACGCACCATGTGGAAGCAGTGGGTGGCATCGCGCATTGGAGGTGAGATAAGAGCACAATCTTAACGAGATCGTGACCGTCTGATCACGATTAGATGGCCATGATGAAGGCTGGACGTTGTGCGCACAATGAGCTTGCACTAAGGGAGCGATTTTGACACAATCTGAGCTGAAGATCTCTAGAGCAATGGCCCTCATTTGCTCCAACATGATGGCACATTTGGGGGCTCTAAAATACCCTTTTTGCCCCCCCAATTTGCCTATTTAAGAGGCCATTGACTCCCTATATGAGGCAATTCCACCACTGAATAATATCCCTCTCTAAAGCCACTTTAAGAGCTATTTCTCCAAGCTCCTTCAAACTACCCCCTTACCACCAAAGGGGCCAATCCTGCTGCTCTTGCTAAAGCCCTCTAAGGACTCCTCGCTGGAGCACTCCTCGCTGAAGCACCATCAGCGCCCTTATCTTTGCTCTCATCTCTCTATATTCTTGTTCTTTATTTGCATTCAAAGTAGTAGTTGAAGCATGTATCTAGAATCAACCATCTATATATGAAGCTTTGTTTTTAATTATGTTTCTCCTCATTAGAAAATAATTGCAATAAATATCAAAATCAAAGTCGCCATATTCTGCCTCCCTGAGATCTACCGGGACTCACATCTCATTAAAAAATTATTTTGTTGAATCAGATTTCACGCTATACTACGACACTTTTAAAATCAAAAGCCGCGATTTCATGATCTCAACACCCAACAACAGCGCCAAATTGATGCTTGACACATCTATGCGATTAAAATATATGCGATCATTGTAGCGCGTAAATAAAGTGTTCCATTAAATTTTTAATACTGAACTATAAGGGGTCCGGGTCAAACATAAGGAGGCAGTCGATATCTTAAACCTTTCACAGTTATATATGGCAAGATAGAACACAAATATCAAATGAGACATGGATATCAAAGGAATCCTAAATTTTTATTTCAATCTTGAAGAGAGTCTTGCAAATGAAATATATAGCAAGATTACAACAATGAATCAAAGTAAATAATCTAAAGAAAGAATAGAGAGAGAGAGGAGCCACTTGTGGGATGCTTGTGCGAAGCTTCTGGCGGAGCTTCAGATCCAGGGCACTGGATAGAAGAAGACTGGAGAGCGTAAAGGTAGAGAGAGGTGGAGGGCATGGACTATGGTAGACTAAATTATACTAAGGCTCCTTTTTTTTTCCTAAGTGGTAGAGGCTAAGTGTTTTTATAGGATTGTAGGTTTAATGCGAGTCATAGGGTCTAGATTTAAGGGTTAGGTATAGGCTAGCAATTCAAGGGAGTGGTTCACCCTTGGATGATGATTCAAGGGAGTGGTTCACCCTTGGATGATGATCCAAGGGTATGGTGTGTGGGTGGTTGGCCATCCATATGGCTTCCTAAGGAAGCCATAGATGGTAGGCTGTGGGTGTAGGAGGATGGCCTTAGATTCTAGGATCAAGAGTGTAGATTAGTTCTTGGTGTTATCAAAAGATCTTATCTCTTTTGATCTTTCCATAAGAAAGGTCAAAGAGATACGATTTTTCTCATGTTGGGCGGTTAAGAGGATAAACCTCTTGCTTAGGCTTAAGAAAGAGTATGTGTGGATGTGTGTGTGTGAACATGTGTGGGTGTGGGTGCGTGAGTTTTGTAGACCTAGGTTGTGGGTCTAATTGGGTTTGGGTTGGTTCAACCTAGGTTAGGTTAAATTCTAATCTAATTGGGTCAAATTTGACTAAGTGGTGTAGATGTGGACCTAATTGGATCTATGGTGACCTAATTTAGATAGGTGTAACCCCAATTAGGTGTAAGTACACCCAATTGGATTTGGGTTAGGTCCAACTAGACTTACTAAGTCTAATTAGGTTGACATAATTAGGTTCCAACTGAACCTAATCAGGGTTGGTTGCATCCAATTAGGTTATACTTCACCTAATTGGATGTGGCTAGGTCTAATAGGTTTAGGTTAGGCATGATTAGACTCAATTGAGTCTAGTCAACTCAGGTTTAGTCCAATGAGGTCCCATGGACCCAATTGACTAGTGGCTAGCCCAATTAACTCAAACTGCATCAATTAGGTATGAACCTAAATAGGTTTCTAGGCTAGGAATAGGATATAGGATAGGTGGACTAGGGTTATGAATAGTAGGATAGGTCTATGGATAGGGTGGATAGGTACATGGATAATGTTATCCTTGATTTTAGCTTCTGAGCTCAAATATCTAGTTTTGAGCTGGTTTAGGGATAAGTATTAGGATAAGGTTGTCCTAGGGTTTTAAGGATAGGGCATGGTTATCCTAGTCCCTCTCTTTCTTTCTCTATTTTTGTTTCTTCATTCCTTCTTTATTTTAGCTTTACTCTTCAAGCAACTCCTAGCTCTGCTGCAGCTTCTTTTTCTATCCAGCTTTTATTCTTCAATGCTCCGGATTATTCTAAGTCATTACCTACATTATTCACAAAAGACTAAAATTAGATAACTATTCATAAAACAAATACAAAGGCTAAATATGCAGCCATTCTCTCAATGCAGTATTTATATACCTAATGCATGATTTTACTAAGGAGTTAGACCTAGATTAAGCCAATTAGGGTAATAAATTAGGTTGTTACCAACCGCTGGTGGGTGTCTGTACGTGAGCAGGAGGGCACTCGGGGACTTGTAGTGTCTCCACCACTCCCTTGATGATGTCCTCATCGGCTTTTGTGACAACATTGACAACGGGATAGAGGAGAAGGACCTCTAGGGAGCCTTCAAGGTGTTCGAAGAATTCAAGTAGTTTTAAAAGAGAGGAAGGAGTCATCGAAAAGCAATCATTGCAAATTCGATAGATAAGTCACCTTATGTATGCGAGATTTTCACCTTATATGTCTCCTTGTTTAATTCTTGCCTTGTTAGGTTATAAGCAGGGGTTACAATCATTGTAAGGTTGTTGGTCCTCATGTTTCTTTTTCTTATTCTCATAATTACGTCCCAATTTGAGTGGAAACAGTTGCTAGTGAATGACTATGATATAAGCCCTAGCATTTTGGATAAGGACAATCAAGTGAGAAGAAGTGAAGGAAAAAGTTAGTTCTTTTAGATTTTTTATATTTGCAATCAACATACACTTTAAAGTTAATGTTGTAATGTGATATTGTATTTTTTCAAATGCTTTGATTGTGGATATGTGGTAGTCAATTGGATGCTTAGTATCCAATTTACAATATATCATATTTTCCCTTGCACACCACCAAAGGCCCATACATATGGGTTGAGTTCCCATAAAGGAGGAGAACCCCACCCAACAAAGCATCATCCTCATGCCTTTTATTTGATGATTCATTTTTCAATTCAGATCCTTTCTGATGGGAATTCCCAGAACCATACTTATTTCTTCTATTAACACTCTGCTGCCATGAAGCTCTCTTAAAACTTTTATCAATCAAAATCTATCAATGTCAACCATAGTGTTGCTTGTTAACTCATTCTCATCAAGTTTGAAATAATGCGTTATAGTATAGTCAATGAAAATGGATCGACATTTAAAATTTATAGTGCTCAAAAAACATGAGTTCCGAGGTCATTCGCAAGGAGCACATGATGTGCATTTCAACCACTGATTGAGTATAAAAATGAGCATAATAATCTGATTAAGAACTGAATAAAATACGTAATGAATATTACTCTCAAAATAGATAAAGATTTAAATTCACAAGAGTAAAAAATAAATGAGTTAAAGGCCAAAAAATTTTGTTTTAGTTCAGCACACAAAGCCTTAACCAACACTTAACCAATTTCTCAATCAAAAGGCCTGTGTGAACATAAGGCCACAACCAGTTGTCCAAAGAGGACCACAGATGTCATAAATGTCAAATTTGGATCTAAGTCAGGACGTCTGTGCCTAGATCTGTCAGATAAAAACCCTCTTTCTCTCTCGGCCCAACCTCTTCCTCAGTCTCTTTTCTTAGGTCTAGAACCAGGCCCACACTCGCATGGGCATGGGCAAGTGTGTGCGTGCGTATAGGCATGCGTGTGGAGGACTCGACCCCCCATGATCTTGGGCAATAGGGTAAGGAGCACTGAAGGTTATGAAGGCATTTCAAATTTAGAGCCCCACGATGTGGGACTATGGAGCTCGACTTTCTTCTTTGTTTCTTCTTGAGGAGGAGGTGCAATCAATTGGCTGGTCAATTGGCTGTGGATTGCTAATCCAATGGCCGGAGATGCTCCTCAGGGGAATCCGCAATGAGAGGAGGTGCTGCTCTCGTGTGTGGCTCATCAGAGCCGTCTACTTGATGCCGTAGAAGAACCCAAATCTAGTGGATTATCTGCAAAGATGTAACATGGCCTACCGGACCATTTAAAACCGCAGAAAGGTTTGATGCTATTCGCCAGACAAAAGGCCTAAGGAGATTGGGGACAAGGGTGGTCGAAGGTGGCTGTTAATGAAGCTCCAAAGGAACTTTGCCACCATTAATGGAGGAGGGTCGGGGAGGCGATGGATGGCTAAATTGAGTTGGGCGAAAGTGTCATGGAGGTGTAAGCATGCTTTTGCCATGTCTAATTGAGGCGAAGGAGGGCGGATGAGGTTTAGCGATGAAGGTGGGTGTGGTGGTGGTTGCCAGAGTCGGAGAACGAAGCTAAAAATTGGCCTAAACCTAATTGACGGAGAGAGAAGAAAAAGCCCTAATGTAATTTAGCTAGAGGACGAATGGAGGGAGGTCACCGGAGATGCCGCCAGTGAGGAAGAAGGAGGTTGAGGATGGAGCCTAAAAAGGGGGAATTGGGCTGAGTTCTTTGTCCAGAAGCTTGGTGACAAAGCAAGGAGGAGAAGCCCTCTCCCTATTCTACGTGGGAACGGTGATGTGAGAAAACATGCAATTTGTAAATCATGATTTTTATCATCGTACGCGTGAATCTGATCGCTTTTGAAATTTATAAACATTGAGTACTTAGCAAGTATTCGGGTCATCCCAAGGGAGGCAGAAATGCAATTTAGAAAATCTCTTGCTTGAGATACAAAAATCAACTTTCTATTTTTGGATTTTTGAATATGTAATTTTTTTGAGGTTTTAGAAATAATGAGCAATATGAAGTGAAATAGAGACTACACATACACAATTATCTAAGTGGTAGAAAAAATCTCTCTTAATTTAAGCTCACCCTAGGTACGTGAAGACCTAGTATAATTAGAGAGAGAATGTGAGTGCACTAACTAAAGGAAAATAGAAATATAAATTGTAACAGAAATTTGAAAGGCAACTTATATTGAGGAGAAAATTATTTTACAGAAATTCTTGTAGTGGAATGCTTCTACCACAAAAGTAAAAATACAAAAGAAATAAACAAAATCCTCTTGATGATGATGATGAAGAGGAAAGAATCCTTGCTCCAAGCTCAGCTGCTCTTGGGCTTAGAAAGGGTCTTCCAACTCCTTCCTTGAAGTGTTCCTCCAAGTAGATGAGAATTCTCCTCCTTGGCAAACCCTAGATGGGGCGTGCCTTGCTCCTCCTAGAGTGGGAGATTTCCACTCTCAAATCTCCTCCTTAGGGTGGATGTGGACCACCCTATGCTTTCCTCCAATGCTTGGACGTCCCCTTGGAAATTAACCTCTTGGCTTGGCTCAAGAGAGAAGGGAAGAGGGGAAGGCACCAAGGAGACAAGGTTGTCTACTTAATCTTCTTCTTCTTCTTCTTCTTGGCCAAATTTGGTGGTGGCTATAGGTGGAAGTATGTTAGAAAAAATGTAGCCAAGGGTTAAGTTTAATGGTGGTTAGATGGGCTATTAATAGGAGGGCTAAGGAGGGGGGTTTGGTGGAGATTATGTGGAAGAATATGATGGTTAAATGGGGTAGTTAGGTGATCCTAGGGCAAGGGTTAGTTGGCACCTAATCAAAGGGTTTGAAGGGGAAGTTGGTGCTTCATGGTGGATGGATAGGATGGCTCATAGGTGGTGGTTGTCGGGTCCTAAGGTCAAGGTTACTTGGTGCTAAACTAAGGGACATGAAGGGGGGTATTTGGTGGCTGTCCAAGATGGTGGTGCCACCTTATTTTGGCACCAAGTATGGTGGATTCTAGAAGGGCTTGAGGTGTAAGGTGGAGATGGGTTCATGGTGTAGATGGAGGGTGGAGATATAGGTTAGGGTTGGCACCAAAATTGGGTTCTAGAAGGTGGTATTTTTGGTGTGGGAATGATGGATGGTCAAGATGGGATTATGGGGGTAGTTAGGTGATTTGATGATGGGTGTTATTTGGCACCAAAGGAGGGGATGTCTAAGTGGTGGTTATGTGGTGAAGGGATACCAGAATTGGTGCCAAGGGGGGGTGTTCTAAAAGGTTTAAATTGGCGCCAAAGAGGGAAGGGCCAGGATGGTTTAGGAGATAGGTGTATGGTAGAGATGGAGTGCTAGGGTTGGCACCAAAATATAGGTAGTTATGGAGGTGGTTGGAGTGGGCTTTTTGGTGGCTCTTAGAGATGGTGGTGGTGTTAAAGGGTGTAGTGTGTTGGGGCCAAGTTAGAGTGGAGGTAGCTTAGGGTGAAGTGGTGGTTAAGTGGAGTTTGGTTGGGGTGAAGTTTTAGGGTTAAGGTTGGTAGCCATGGAGGTGGACTTAGGTAGATCCAAGCTAACTAAGCTAGCCTAGCTAGTAGATGATTAGAGAGAGGAGATGGAAAGAGCTAGGGTTTGAGAGGAGGAGCTGAGAGGAGCTGCACTGAAGCTGAGTAGATCTACCTGGAGCTGATGGTGACTGAAGAGGTCTTCTCAGGAGCTCAGCTACTCAACTTAGCTAGCTAATTCTTTTGCTAGCAGCTAAGCTTGAGTAGTAGAGCTAAGTTGAGCTGGTCTCAACTTATTTAAAGTTGGGTTGATTTGGACCTGCTTCTGTTAGGAACTCCCGAGCTAACTTAGCTTCTGTTGATACCTTTGATCGGACTCAATGACCTTGGCTTCCAGATGAGCCATCGGGTCAAGATTTCAGGGCCCTGACCAGGGCCAGGCCTAGGATTAGGATTAGCCATCTTAACTAATCAGGAAGAAGAAGAGGGTTTAGAAGAAGAATCGAGAGATGCGAAAAGTCGCCTTCACTGCCTTGGGTTTGGTTCCCAAGGCCCAGCCAATTCAGCTCTTAAAGACCTCCTTCCTTGCATACACCAACGACAAGGGTTGGTGTAGCCAAGTCAAACAAGGCTAAGGCCCTGTTAATCAAGTTGGTCCTTTAGAATCAGATGACCAGATATTTTGTTAATGGTGTTAATTGTTGAAGAAATTCTTCAAGAGACCGGTTGAAAATGATTTTTGCCTCTTAAGCTAATCGAGACAGTCTGTTACGAAGGGAACTAAGAGGAAGGCTCTTCCTTTGGATTGCACCTCCAGGTCCTTAATACCCCTTAGCCATAGTTGTTTGGCACTACCCCGCAGGCTAGACACTCGATTTTGCCAAAGAGATTTAGATCCTCTTAGTAGTTAAAAGACAAATGCAGGTTAATTAATATATTTTCAAGAATTTTGTTAACCTTTTCTTCAATTTGGGTGTTTGGTAAGTGATCCACAAGGTGACTTAACTCACCGATTAGTCACTGGACTCGATTGAATCCAAGATCGTCCAAAGTGGTCTCTAAATGTAACCCTAAAGGTTAAACTTAGGGTTCATGAAATTTGACTAGATATCAATCAGTAGACCACAATCATCTTGAAAATATTCTCTAAGATGCAATTGAATCCAAATGAAATAAAATTTGGCAGGAGGATTCCTTTTTCAATAAGTTTTTCAAAGAATATTTTTTCACTATTTTTACTATTCCAAATAAATAAATACAGATTTTTAACTCACAAGGGCTCAGACCAAGGATTTTGACCCAATGTCGATTTTTCTTTTTGAAACAGTATCAACCGTGCTCCAAAAATTCAAGAAAAATATGAAAATGAAAGCTAACTTAATAATATTTCAACCCCACCATTTTTAGTCAAATCAAATTTATGTGTTCTTTGAAATCACGTTTTGAAGATTAGAAAAATCTGGATCTCAATCTATTTGACCCCGTACATTTCATGAACTTTTAAAAATTTTGCAAATCAAATGTTTTCAAGAAAAAGATGGCATTGGAAAGATAATTTGAAAATATAACTTTTGCCTGAGTTTCAAAATTTTTGAATCACTAAATCTTTGGCAAATGATTTTTTAATTTGCTAAAAACATTTAGGCTGAATTTCAGAAAACCACAAAAAGGGTTTTGAAAAGGTTTTTAAATAAAAATAAGCCTTTTCCCAAGAAAGATATATTTTTTTGAATTTGTGAATTTTTTTTTTCAAATCTAACCTAAGATTCAAAGGAAATCGTAAAACCTAAGATATGGTGCGTACCTGATTTCTTCACTTATGCTTGATGCATGTGCAGATTTTTCACTCGATCTTGTGTACTTGCCAACCACAAACCAAGTAGAGAAAATGTGTCATATTTAAGCACAAAAATCAAGAATCAAAAATCACGTTGCCTCCCTGTCAATGACGTCATTTGTTGGGATCGTGAAATCGTAGCTTTTGATTTTAAAACGTCATAATATAGCGCAAAATCTGATTCAACAAAACATTTTTGTAACGAGACATGAGTTCGGTTGATCTCAAGGTGGTGAAATATGGCGACTTTGATTTTGATTTTTATTGCAATTATTTTCTAATGAGAAGAAACAAAATAAAAATAAAGCTTCATATATAGATGATCGATTCTAGATACATGCTTCAACTACTTCAAATGCAAATAAAGAACAACAATATAGAGAGATGAGAGCAGAGATCAGAGCACTAATGGTGCTCCAGCAAGAAGTGCTTCGGTGGCCTTGGAGAGCTTCAAAGAAAGCAGTAGGACTGACCCCTTTGGTGGTAAGGGGGCAGTTTGGAAGAGCTTGGAGGAAGAGCTCTTAAAGTGGCTTTAGAGAGGGAGATTGCTCGGTGGTGGAATTGCCTCGTATGGGGAGTCCTTGGCCTCTTAAATTGGCAAATTAGGGGAGCAAAAAGGGTATTTTAGAGCCCTTAACAGTGCCATCAAGTTGGAGCAAATGAGGGTCGTTGATCTAGAGATCTTCATCTCAGATTGCATCCAAATCGCACCCTCAGTGCGAGCTCAGCGCGCGCATGTCCAACCTTCATCGTGGTTGTCTGATTGTGATCAGACAGTCATGATCACGACAAGATCGTGCTCTTATCACTCCTCCAACGCACGATGCCACCCGCTACTACCACGTGGTATGTTTGTAGTCGTCTAATCGCCATCGTGTTGTCAAGAGTGCGCCAAAGCCACCACCCCGCATTCTCATCACATGCATCGTGTACGCTCGATCACAGCCATTCAATCTAATGATCAACGACTCTGATGTAGTCCACGTCGCGCTTTCAACGCATGTTGTTCGTGCACCCGTGTGTGATGGCACTTCATCATGCACGTGTGCATCCAACAATCATCTGATGGGTCATGTGGCCACTTCATTGCTGCTCGATTTACATCCAACACTCCAATTTTGCACGCCTCACGTCAAGCATGATTGCTCCCCTCCGTGCGTCTCAAATGGGCACCGCGCTCTCGTTATAGCACGCTTGTCCAATGCACTACACACCTGTTTGTGTCACATTTCTTATTTTGTAGTCACGTGCCCTGAGCCGTTCGATGATGATCCGATAGCTAAGATGAGTCTTCTTTTAGTGTAGCGTTGAGAGGCTTGCAACGTAGTGCGTTTGTGGCCATTGGTGCCATCCCAACAGCTCTTACTCGCACCCTCATCTTTTGAAGACACTCCCACACACTTTGTGGGTCGTTGGACTGCGATCGTTGCTCTGAGTCCATCCAAACAGTCGAATTGATCATTCACAGCTCCGAGTCATCTATAATTATTATTACATACCAATTAGTGTTTTAAAATAGAATTATTCTCTACACTGCTAAATAAATCAACTAAGATGCGAATATGCTACTTATGCATGCATTATTCCTAAGTTAAGCTAGGATATGACTTAATTTAGATTGATTAGGCCCTATGATTGCTATTCAATCACCAGGGAGGCACGGAGTTATTTTTAGCCTTTCACTTTCGTACTTTAGACCACTAATCTACTTCTTATTTGCTGCAAGTGTGCAGGAATCAAATCTGTGGAGAAGTGCGATAATGAAAGGAAAGCGGGTTGGTATCTCAAAGTAAGTACCCTTACCTTAATTAGGTTAGATTTCCTTTCAACATAAAAACAATCCAAAAAAAATTAGGTGCTTTACTTGATCCTTAGGTTAGAAATATTTACTTATGCTTGCTTACTTTCTATAAAAAAAAGGTCTTGTTGGTGGGCAGTAGCTCTTGGAAATTAACAAAATCACCTCCTTAAAATTCAGACTACAACAGATTTCAAGATTTAAAAATCATTTTCTAAATTTTTATATGTCCAAAAATTCTAAATTTCTCCTGGATGTACGTATTGAAGTTAGGAAATTTTTATCCACATTTTGTATGCATATGATCTATATTTAATTTTTAAAAATTCACAGACTGCAATGGTATCAGGTCTATTTTTCTTCCTGACTTTTTGGTATTCAACAAATCATAGGAATTTTTATACTACTTTGATTGACCTAAAATTTGTGGCGTTGGATTCCTGTGATCATTGAGAATCTCAAAAAAAATTAGAAAAAAATATTTTCAGCATGTTTGATTGCATGGAAAAATCATTCACTAATTGGGTGTCAAAATAGACTTAAGACCCCAGTACACTATTAAATATGGAAAAATTATATAACGTGCATTAAAAAATCTAAAAAAATTTTCTTAAGTGCCTTAGTTGGTGATGAAATAGGACCATTGATTACTCTAATTGGGTCTGACCACTTTTGTCCTATTGGACTTAAATTGCATCATTTTGCACTATCTGCTTTTAGGATTTCACATTAATGTAGAGCACACTTGCATCTCCATACTTAAAGGAAATTTATCAAATAATTGGGACTTGCAAAATCTCTTATGTGCCTCACTAGAACCATTGTTTGAATATATTTAACTAAGTGTACTTTGAAATTCACTAATACAAGCACTTGAGCCTTAAAAGCAACTACATCAATTAAGCTTGTATTGTGAACCCTTTGTTTGAGCACTACACATTTCAAATCTATCTCTAAAGAGAAAATACCCCCCTCATGCCCATCATCTCCAAGCACCACTGTCCTAAGCCTAAAAGTGAGTAGACGTGCCCTATGTAGGACTAATATACTTGGTAACTTGAAGTTAGATTGGGTTCAAATCAAGGCCTTGTCCACTTTGGTCAACTGGTGACAAGAAAGGTTGGTGCGGTAACCACGTTAACCTCTAGTGGTGTCCTACCGTGCAGGGTGTCTTAGGAGGTCCTAACCTTCTGGCCAACCAAGTAATTCAAGGGTTGATGTAACCCAATTTTATTTCGGGGTTCCAGGGTTAGGTCTAATTAGGGTATACACTTTTAAGGCTTAGTTTGTTTGCTTGATTGGGTATTCTCTCATCTGTCTTCTCTCTCTCATCTATCAACTTTCTTCTGGTACATGGATGCTAGAAGGTCTCTGAACCCTGATTTCGTACCACCTTTAGAGAGTAATCTAAGGAGAAGACCTAATTGTTCTATTTCTGAACCTCCTCTAATAGCTAATCACCATGAGGAAGAATTGATTGAAGAGAACTTGGACCCACACTCTTTTTCATCCCACTATTCCTCCTTTTCTCCCTATCTCAACCCACCCATGACTCCAACTTCATCAGGATGGGAGAACCCTCCTCAACATCCGGGGCTTGATTCCCTTACCTACACCTTATATTCCCCAGGAATAGCTAGGCCTACCTCATCCTTACAGAATTGCACACAAATCTATGGATATCAAGGATCTCTACAATCTCAAGAGACACTCTCCCTACAGGACCAGCACCTAATCATCATGACCAATTATCTTGACCATTTCAAACAGACTCACCTCTTCCCTTGTCAGGGATATGCCTCAAAACCCCAGTATCTAGGATATCAATCTTATCCCCAAAAATACCTTGCAGATTATCCCACTTTCACCCAACCCACTCCACCTACTTATTGGGATAACACCACAGCACCCACCTAGGGACATGATCCTTACACTATGTATTCAAATCTTGATTATGATAGATATTCTGATTTGAGTGAGGTTAGAAACTCTAGAAATTATTATCCTCATCCCACTCAAACCCCTAACCATTGCGGTGATCCCAAGATTACCCAATTGCTCCAAGTGCTCTCGGAGATGAGAGAATCTAATAAAAGAAATACTAATAACATGATGAAGGAGCTTCATAGAATCCAGGAAGCACAACATGATAAACCTAGTCTGAGTGTGTCACAAGTTGGCGATAAGCCGCTCAGGGTTGAGGATCTAACCTTAAGTATGACATCTTATTCAATCCTAACCTCTACTTACATCGAGCCCACCCACCAGCCCTTTAATTATCCAGAATAGATCTTACCCAGGCCTACATCTGAATCGATAGATAGTTCTAATGTCCCAAATACTAACTTTGAAATGAACGAAAAATCTATGGAAGGGACATCTGATGGGGTCCTTGAAACTGATTGTGACACATCTGGAGTTCAATCATCTGGAAACCCCATCTAGGAAATTGATGAAGAAAAGGTTAGCATACCCAAGATTGATTCTCAATCTAAAGATCTTGAATCTTGGGAGATACCTTATGGAATCACATTTACATTATCTGATAATAACCCTATCATGATTGAGGAGGAAGATTCACTTGAGGAATTAGATCTTAATTCAGGCCCTAAATTGCAATCATTCTATTCTGAGGAACCAATCTATGGTGGGCCAGAGTATGACTCCTTTACGTTTGAGAATGCGCAATTGAACCTTGAGGATGATCCTAAATCTAATATTACAAGAATCTTAGGAGAACTTGAACTAAGGAAGGATGAACAAGATCAAGATCAGGAACAAATGGAAGAAACATTACATGGAAACAGATAGATTGACGACCCCGACACCCCCTACTAAGCAATTCTGGATGATACTGATCTGATTTTGATAGATAATTTTTCTAATCATATGTGCTTGGAAGATTCATGCTCCATGCCTGGGTTTGACTCAAATTATTTTGTTGACACACCTCCCATAGAAGCTGAATCCATTCTCACTTCAACACCATCTGATTCTCAGCCGTCTCTCCCATTTCTCCAGGATTCTGATGGACCACTCTCTGAGGATTTGGTTGGCATGCGTAGAGTGCGTATTTGCTAGGAAAATGTCGTAGTATAGTGCACAATATAATCCAACAAAAAATATTTTCTAAAGATAACGAGACTTTGAGTCCCGGTCGTTCGTCTCTGGGAGGCGTTTGTTCAAACTTGAAATCGATCTTTTATCGCTCTACTTGTTTAGAAATCACACATTGGTTTATGATTATTACGTATTGAAGTACGACATGCTTAGCTGCAAGTATATCAGGAATTGAAAACAGGCAACATTAATCACACAAAAGATATTGCAATGAGCTCATGGTGATTCTCAACACATAGACATATATATATAGAAAATATATTTTTCATTCATTCATTTGGAGAGTGTTTGCAACATGAACTTGTAGAGGAAAGCTTGTACATAGATGCTTAAAAATGTAAAGCTAGCTATCAGAAAACGATCGCATACAAGAATCTACGGGGGGATTTTGCATGCATCATTGGGGGAGAATAAGGGCTACACTACTAAGCAATGAATAAAAGCAGTAAATGTAAAGAGTAAGCTACTAATCTATCAGAAGGTGAGGGCATTCGGAGGTGGGCTCCGATGGCCTAGGAGTGGTGGAGAGGAGAAAGAGGGGCGGCCAATGGAGCTTAGGTCGACCCTTGGAGAGAGGTTGGAGGAGTGATCCAGCATCCTGGCATGATGTCCTTCATGGTGGTGCTCAGCTCATGGAGATGGAGTGGAGACAGTGGTGGCTAGCCTAAGTGGAAGTGGATGGAGCCAAGCAAGTATGGCCAAAAAGTGGATGGGTGCACATAGCCACCCCTTAGGTCTTTTTATAGACCTAAGGGAAGCTCTCTAGAGAATTATGGAATTCTCTAGAGAGGCCTATGGTGGGAGCTCATGGGAGAGTGAGAGAGAGAGGGTGGATGGTGGTTTTTAGATCCACCAAATGTGGATCTAAAAATTGAATGGCTTTTGGTTGCTAATTTTGGCAACCAAGGCAACAACACATGGTAGAGAGTTCTAGAGAACTCTAGGCTAGATATTTTCGTGTGGATGGTATGTGTGGGTGTGTGTGGGTCGAAACATAGGTGGCTAGGTTGATTAGGTTAGGTTCTAGTGGGTTTAGGTCATGCTAGGTCTCAAATTAGGGTTGTAAACCCTAATTCACTAAGGTGAAGTGCAATTAAACTCAATACAAGTTTAATTGGGTGTGTGAAAACTTAATTGAGAGTAAAAAAACTCAATTAAGTCAAGTCTAGGTCAATTGGACTCTCACTGAGTCCAATTGGACAGTGTATGCTGAGATCAGGGCTCAATTGGACTCAATGAGTCCAATTGAATGGGCTAATGGAATTGACTAAGATCCAAGTCAATTAGGTTTAGTGAGGACCTAATTAGGTCCTTAGGGAGGTCTAGAGGTGATGTACTAGGGTTAGGGCACCTTAATTTAGGTTCCTATGGGGTTGGAATTGGGTTTAGGGACCTAGAGATCCAAGATCAAGGCTTGAATCTCAAAACAGGAACTGGAGAGCAGTATCAGACGTCTAATAATAGTGTCAGACATCTTATACTCAAAAATCAGAAGTCCAAACTTCAATTCTGGACGTCCAATCTGAGTCAGGGGGAAATCTAGCTTCTATTTTGGGTACTCTGCAGAAATTGGACGTCTCACAAAGTGTCTGGACGTCCAATAACACTGCAGAAGTGGGTTTGAGGTGTGCGGGAGTTGGCTAAGGGTCCTCGACGTCCTATAACTTATATGGACGTCCAGATAAAGGTTGGAACTAGGGTTTTGGGCCTTCCTAGGGTGTTGTGACCTAATCTAAGGGTGGCTAAGGCTTGGGGGAGGTCTCTACGCTATCCTTGGGCTAGGATGGACCTAATCTCTTCACATTTTACAGCTTTATTCCTACTTAATAGAATAGAAAACCTTAACTCCCTTACATCATTATTCCTACATCTAATCTAAGCCTTCTACTCCAGCTCTACTGCAACACCCGTTATTCCTGATCCAGCTTCAGATCCTGCTCCAAATCCAGCTCCTGATTAGCTTATTGCTTGCAATTAACATAATACACTGAATCAGCACATTATAACATTATTTCATGCATAGCTAAAGGAAAGCAGTGAAGATGCAGATAATGCTTGTGCATGCATGAATAACCCTAACTTATGCTAAGTCCTAACTTAATCTAGGTCAATTAAGACCTATGATTGCTGCACAATCAGGATTATAATATTGATTTGGAGATACTTGATTCTACATGTTTTGTCTCTTATTATGACCCCCAACACCATGTGAAAGAATATGAAAGAATCCCCTTATGAAAAAGACATTCCAGAAACTATAGAATTATTGGGGATGACTTATAATGATTTACCTAAGGAAGCAAAGAATTCATCTGAATCATGGAATTCCAAGGAACTTGATTTGATTGATAAAGAAAAGAAAGGCATTACCTCAAAAGATGTAGTTCAAAATAGAATCAATTAGGGTCAAACTTTTAATCCTTGTAATTATAATGGATGGCTTGATTCTGAGAGTGAGATAAATTCTGATGACCATGAAATTATTTCCAATAAGGAAGAGATCATCTCTGACAAGGATTTTGAGGAATTCTACACGAAATTTCCATTCTCACAATCTCTACCTTTATCCTCGTATGACCCAGAGCCTGGAGAATTCATGGTTTTTGGCATCAATCTCCATTACAAGGATCCTTATGATTCTAGTTCAGAACTAAATTTTAATCATGATTTCAATCCACCTACTCCATAAACTCTCCTTGAATTATGGAAATGGATTAATGAGAAGGCTCTACATCATGAACCTCGTTCCCATTGTCCTCATCTATTAGACCTTACTCTACACTTCAAACTAGAAAAACTCTTCGAAGTGGAACTACACCACCAGCTAGTCCACATTTGTGGATCATTAATTCTTAGTCTGCATGATCATATCTTCATATTAATCCTGTCTCTCTCTGCAACAATCATTAATCCTCCTCCTGACCTACAATATTGAATTACATATTTCTTATTAGGTTTTGGTCCAGCTAATGACGTAAAATTTAGCACTAGTTAGGAGGCAACCTAGTATTCTGTACATGTATTGAGATCTTTGTTTCTCTAAGCTGACCTAGAACAGCAAGCTCAGTCAAGTGATATTCACTCTTCCTGCTTATTGCATTTTGATTATTTTTATTCTGCATGCATTCCAATGAGGACATTGTAATGAATAGGCATGGGGGTTGGACATTACATGTCATATTTTGATATGTCAAATAATCCTATCAGTATTCCTATATATAGGATTCTTTGAAAAAAAATAAAGGTGTTTTAATGTAGTTCTTAAGATTCAAGCTAGGTAAAGTCAAGAATTCTCGCTTTTAAGAAGTTACTAACTTTAGGAAACACGAAGCAAAGTCTTTCCACCTCGACCCCTCAAGTCTTTTTAGACTTAACTTTCTCAAGTAGTTACCTAAATCTGGATTGATTTTCCCAAGACTTTAAAAGGAGTCAGAAAAAGCTAGAAGTATTAAGTCAAAGGGGTGATGAGTGAATGACTTATCATTCCACCCTGTGGTTTGGATAGTCTTGGAGTTCCAAGCATCTTCACTTGCACATTGCACTGACTTATTTTTTGGGCAATTTTGTTGAGTCCTTAGTGGTCAATAAGATTTAGTCTTAGGGCTTGTAGATCCAAAGGACCTTGCCATGTTTCTAGCTCTTAGGATCGTTTATGTTTGTAGGGGAAAGTATTTAGAATGAATGAAGGACAGCCACTCACCCAGAAAAATGATTTGGAGAAAATATATATATATTGAGTCTAAAAAAAATTAGAAGAAAAAATATATATATAATCCACCAAATAAAACCATCTCACTACATATGGATGTTATTCCTTTCCATTTCCGAATAAAAACACCTTGCTACAAATGGGTGTTTATCTTATAGAAAAAGAAAAAAAAATATGGAGAAAAAAATTAGTAATAAGAGACCTAGAGGTCTAGCCGGGGAGATATACACCGATTGTGTTGACCTCAGGGTAGAAAAGTTGTAAGGAGAAAGTTGCCAATTTATAGTATGGCCCACCCAAAGATAGGTTGAACATAGAAACATTCTAAGTCTTATTGAATACTAGGAATCAACTTGGTTGTCCATCTGACGAGTCACATAAAAATCACACACAAGATGCTTGTTTCTCACATTCGATTCAAATCTTGAGTGGGTCGACTTGGTCAAAGAAAGTCACTTTGGCGACCCAAGTCTAATGGCTAATAAGACTCCTGACTTGATTTGGGAGGTTTGGATTTGAGTTGATACTTTAGAACTATTGAGTCTTTGCTGTTAAGGATTTTTCTGCAATTTCCTTTCGTTGGTGAAAAATCTTATTGGGATACAACACCTTTATAAAAAAAAATAAAAAATAATTATCCTTTACTTTTGAAAATAAAGAAAACTAGCGTATTGTGATTCTTGCATGATTTCCTATTGCGTTGAAAATTGTCATATTTAGGAAAATGCATCATAGTATAGTGCCGAAAATTGATACAGCATTTAAATTTATAAGCTTGAAAACAAAAGTAAGTCCGAGGTAGTTCGTAGGGAGCAATTATAGTGAATCAATCACTAATCACAATATCAAAAATAATATGCAAGTGGAATCAAAATGATAATCAATATATATATCAAAAAAATATCTCAGAATGTCAGGTATCAGAGTACAAAAAGAATGGGTAAAAATGGTGATTTGAACCACCAAATTAACCCTACAATTAAGCTGTCATCAATATCTCAAATAATCTAACAATAACCACAATCTAATATCTTAGCAATATTAGAACCAAGCAAAGCAACCAAGTTAGACTATGCGTCTAAGGCTCAGACACCTTACCTCAAACCTCAGAAGAATCGCAAGGCAAAAGCCTCACAAGCACAAGGCGCAGAAGGCAAGAAAGGCTCAACAATGCTAAGTGTGGAGTGAGGAGAGGAGGCACGAATCTCGAGGCTACATTGCAAAAGCCCCCTTCCCTCATCCTCAAATCTCTTTCTCTCTCAAGCTCAAACCCAAGTGAATAGTAACTGGGCAATCAGATCCAACACAGACCCACGTACGTAAACCGTGGGCAAGGGCATGCATGGAGGCATGTGAATGGGAACCTCTCCCCCGGTGCATGCGGAGGTAACAAGGCCTCTACAAGATTTGGTTTTATGTGCTGCTCTAATTTTGTCCCACTTGATGTGGGACTAAAGGGAGGTGCCTTCTCTTCGCAGTTTCCTTCACCAGCAGTAGTTGAATGTTGCCAAGAATCGAGGCAATAGCTAATGCCTCCTGCTTCAATCACGGACCTAGAGTGCTTTAGTAGATGAGTCCGCATCTTCTAAGGGCAAAGGTTGGATGGATGATGGCCAAAGTGGAGCCATCATGGTCTGAGAAGACGATGGTGGCAACGGATGTCCGACGACTCCATGAAAAGGCAAAGCACGGGCTTTTCACCCTAATCAGATAGCTCAAAGGGTTCCCCGTGAAGCGAGGAAGAAGAAGGCAGTGTTGTCATGGTGTTTGGTGGCCCAAGGTGGTCTGTCGACGTTGGAGAGGAAGGTGCTGTAGTGGGTTGATCGACAGGGAGATGGGGAGTGTAAAGCCCAAAATTTCTTAAGGGCTTTCACTTAACATGACATGGTGAAGGCCGTGGAGGTGGTGGAAGTGGATTTAGTGGTCTATGGTGCCGGCACGAGCTCGCCAAAGCTCGTGCCGAACATGGGAACGATGACGGGCGTGAGGGCAATACGGTGCTCGAAAGTAGGATTTAAGTGGATGAGAGTGTTCTAGAGAGAGAAGGAAAGAGTTTAGGATGAATTAGGGAAAGCGAAAGAGGAAGAGGTGTCCGATGTTGGCCGGCGAAACACGAAGAAGACGGTGGAGTCCGGTGATGTAGTGGCAACGAAGACAAGGTAGGAAGCACTCTTTCTTTGGCCAGAAAGACATGCGACGAAGAGGGCAAGCCAGACGGCTGTTCAATTTTATGGTTGGACAGTCAGAGGAGGTAGATGGAGAGGGCTCGCCAGAGCCGAAGTCGCGGAGGTTGGAGAAGGAAGAAGAAGGAGGAATCCGGTCCAAACTTAGCTAAGGAGGATGGCCTGGACTCGAGGGCTCTTTATAGAGCTTAGAAACAAGCTCAAAAGCAAGGAAAGGAGCTAGAATAGCCCACGATTTCAAGGAAAAAGATCCCCTGAAATCTCAAGCATGCCTGAGCTCTAGGGGTCTCTGTGGGGTCTTTGAGTCGGCTCAACAGCTTGGGAATCATTTCTAGTTCAATCCCTCCAAATTTAGAGGGATTTGGATGTGGTTTGAGGGAGAAATGCTCCCTCGAATCTCACTGCAGGAGCTCAGTTCACACTAATGGTGGCAGGGACCAATTTTTAGAAAATGACGAGAAAGGTAGGGACCAAATTGCAATAAAATTACAACCTAGGGGGCTAGATGTAAGAAATAGAGCTTTTAAGGGCTAAAATGCAAACTAAGTCAAGATATACTCTGATTGGGCCCAAATTTTAGTGATAACCTAATTTGGATCCAAGGAATCTAATGGTGAACTTGGATTTGAGTTTTGATCAAGTTTGACTATGCAATTTGCATAGAAGCTCAAATCAAGATAAATTTCTGTCTGAAACTCTATTTTAGGTGAAAATAGGTTCAGATGGTCAAACCAAGGGTACAAAACCTCTTAAAATATTTTTATATGAATTTTAGGAGGTTTAGATTAATTTTATCCTGACCATAACCTCTTTAATTTAAGTGGGTTGATAATTAGGATTTTGTGTATTGTTTCTCCCTTGAAATGCGTAAAACCCCGTTTCTATCAGTGTTGACCCACTTTTAAAACTTTTGTGCTTATATGACCTTCAGTTAACCCCTAAGTGACCTCGTGGTTAGTCTGCATTCATGATGTGCTATTAAAACTACAGAATTAACAATGTTTCCCTATTTTCTTCTCAAATTAGAATGATGTAGAGTTGTGACCCTCAGATGATTAGGTAGGAGTTTTTATCATTCAAACCTAACTAAATGTGGATAATTAGGGCCCATGATGGTATTACCATCATACCCCCCATGCCTAGCTTTTCCTAGTCCCTAGCAAAATCCTATGAACTAAACTAGATCTCTAAGGGGAATGTAACCGTCAGGATGCCCTACTAAGTTGCATCTCTAGAAATCAGATCAAAATGCCAACAATAGGCTTAGAGGTACTCAAGTACCAACCAAGATCTAGACATGACCAGCCTCAACCTTGGGTCTACCACGAAGGTTTCTATAGCTTACAAAAACTGCCAAGAGGTTCGTTGACCCCAGTAGTTAAAGCATCCATGCATAAACGTATCAAGTCCAGGTTCAGTTTGCTAGTGCATTTTGATAAGGGAGAGATAGAGAGGGATTTTTCATTTTGAGACTTTTCTCTCTTTTCTTTTTATATTCCCCTAAATCCAACATCGGATTGGCCCTAAACACAGTCTGTATCGGATTCCTTATCCCCACCATCAAACCTCGAAGGGTCCCTGGCTTTCGATGCTTCGAGATAGTACCGCCCATTGCAACCCCCAAAACCCTGGCTTTTGACACTTAGTGATAGTGTCGCCCATGGCATTCTATAACTAAATCCAGGTCCTAGCAATCGACATTTTGGGATAATCCTGCCCATGGCACTTAAATCAACACAAGGTGCTTACATGCCCCCGATAGGATATTTAGATATCCCAGAAGACAAGCACCAAAGAGACGATATGTTATTACACGTCTTTGAGGGGAGTATTTTTCATTCCAACTCTCCACGTCGGGAACCTGTCCAATCAACTTATGCCTTCGAGCCACTCCTAGGCAAGAGTTACGAGAAAACCTTTTTCAAAATAGATACTTTTGGCATTATTTCCTCATTAAGCGCACTAATCTATACTAGTGTGTGAATTTTGGGTGCTCATGTTACCAAGTCTCGCAAACCAAAGGGCAAGCAACGGGGCCGAATAATCCCTAAGCCTTAGACTTAATACATCAGCCTCGCACTTTCCTCAACCTCTTGAGGACTAATCCGGATCTTAACGAATATGTAAGTGTTTAAGCCCTAAAATAGGCCCAAGAGGCCTAAGATCAGTGCTCTTTACTAATCTCCTAAGTTTTAGCCTTCCCAATCTTAATTCATCATCCGATCCAACCTAGAAGTTAGGTGAGTTCCATACTCAATCACAGGGACTATCTCATTTTCTTTCCTTTTGATTGATCCATTTTTTCTTTTCTTTTCTCAATTTTTTCAATTCAACTTAAAATTGACTTCACCTTTCTCCTTTTTTTTTTTGACAAGACCCCTCCATGAATTGAATTTCATAGCGTTTTGCACTTTAATACCCCCCATGCCTAAGATTTGCAATGTCCTCATTGTAAATTAGGTGGGTTCGAGTTCAGCTCAGATCGTATATTAAAACAAGTTTGGTGGGTGGCAAACAAGTCGGGGTGACTGTTGCGGACGATTTCTAGCTATGATACAAGTATCGAAGGTGGAGTCGATTGTTCTAACGGACGAACCCTAAAGTGCAATATGATTTTAGCGAAAAGATAGGTCAGAAAAGTCTTGGGTTTTTCAAAATGACGGGTTGCCTCCCGTTAAGCTCTAAGTTTAATGCCATTGGCTGAGCGTAATGCAACACAAAAGGATATGTCATCTGGCACCTTGTGATGAGTGGTAGGAGAAAATATGTGATTATGGTGAATGAGAATTAGATGGCCACAAATGAGTATCAAATCATGATGAAGAGTCAATCCAAAAGGTCTATGATATAGATCAAGTTGATTCATTTATGGGTGTCTCTTATTGAGTTTTTGCAGAGGAATCATTGAGAAGATGTAGTGATCACCAGCTCTGAAGTGAGATCGTGGTGAGTCCAGGACTCAATAAAGGTGAACCTAGTCCATGTAACCCAAATGTTTGGTTCCTCTCATGCAATGTGGCCTAGTAGATCTAATGAGTCATCTTGAATCTTTTCGAGTGGGTGTAAGATCAATTCTTCAAGACATGACTCGAAGATTGGATCATCTAACAGATCTTTTCTATAATTCTCATCCCAATCAAAGGTGAGTATCTAGAGAGTGACTATTGGATCATAGAACTCCGATTCTATAAAGGATTCCAACTTTGGGTTGTGGTCACTCTCAGTATCTGCCATGCCCGAATCCTAGAGATCCTCAAAACAATCATCATAATAAAATGTCTCCAGATCCATGGAATACAAATCCGAATCCCGTTGAATGTTATCCTGTTCCTCGAAATCCATGTGTATGTTCTCAAGATCAAATGTGAAAACCTCCAATACTCTCAATTTGCTGAAATCATGCTCGACTAAATCGAGATCCTTCGTGATGTAGAAAACTTTCAGTTTTGGTTCTAGGTTTTCTACTATCGAAATGGTCATGAGATCTTGAATCAAACCTAGTTGTTCCGTCGAGCATCTTTCTTTTCCTTTAGATGATTCCTCGAAAATGTTGATCTTAGTTTGCTTAACTCCTGAGGAGATTATCATGTGCCTTTATTCACAATTGATTATGGCTCCTGCAGTAGCCAAGAAAGGTCTCCCTAAAATCAAGGGCATATCTTGTATTTGTTGTGACACGTCCATGTCAAGAACTAGAAAATCAGCTAGGTAGCTGAAATCTTTGACTCTAATTACCACATCCTCTACCAGCCCAATAGGGGTGATTACGGTTACGGTTAGCTAATTGCAGAGTAACATCGGCTGGTTTTAGCTGTCCTTTCCATAGTTTCTCAAATAGGGCGGTCAGGATTAGGTTGACTGAGGCATCGAGATCCAGTACAACCCGCTTAAAATTTGTACCACCAATCTTGCAAGGGATTAATGGGGTGCCTAGATCAGATTTCTTAGCAAGTAGACTGTTTTGGATTATAGTACTCACATTTTCAAACAGTGCTACTTTCCTTTGCAAGGATTCCTCCACCCCTTTTTTGGATGCGTCAGGCAAGGTGGAGTTGAAAGTGAGGATATCAAGTAACGGGATAGTGACAAGTGCATTCCTTAATGGTCCCGTTATGTTAGATTCAGATAGTCCTCTAGTGTGGAGGTGGGGTAAGACCTGGGGTAGGGGAATGGATTGGCTAGCCTGAGGGACGGGTTTCTATTTCCACCTATTGGTTTTGTCCTCAACCTTGTTGTGTTGATCAGAGGTTGGGTGGGATTTGGGAGAAGGGCCTCGAGGCCTGGTCTTGTGGTCTTTTCTCATGCCCACAACATTGATCATAGCACAATCATGATGCTGAGGTGGATAAGAGAGATTGGACCCTATTGTCGAACAGCAGGGTTACTCATTGAGGCTTGATTTGGATCAACTGAGGTGGTGGAAGCTCTAAACATGCAAGTATGAGTCAATAAGCCTGGCTAAGTGTAGCAAGATTAACCCTGGATTTGATTCACCACGTGTTTCTGGGTTGATACGTTGTTTGGATTTGGCAGAGGTTGGGAAGGAACTGCACCAGGCTGGCGATTCCACGCTATCTGTGCAAGTTGATTGCGAACCTCTATGGTCTCTTCTTAGCCGCATTACTCTTATAAATGTTAGCCAGGGCTAGCAGAATCATGATCATTTGATCTTCCTTGGTAGGCCCAGATTGGTAATTCAGATTGGGCCTAGGCTGAGTGGGTTGATATGGGTGTGGAGCTTGTGGTTAGGGTTGGAATTGAGGTCTCGAATTTTGATATTTCCCGACCATGCGAAGCTGGGGTGATTACTCCATCCAGGGCTATAGGTGTTAAAGAATGGATCATTTTGAATGGCATGGAGATCCTCTCAAGTCTGAGGAACTCCAAAGAAATCAGAATACAAGGGTTCAGAGTTCCCCCAACTAAAGTAGGCAGGTCCGATGTTTCCTCCGAAATTGGGATTAGGCAAGGTTGATACGGGTCCATCCCCTGATCCGAGTGGTGGTGAATGTTATGCACAGCCTTCCTACCTAAGGACGGTTGTGCATACATGCTCTGTTGTGCAGTGGGGGCTCTCTGTAGATGTCAAGTTAATTCGTCCACCTTCTTGTCGATGATAGAGTCCTTATCCAAGCGACTAGCCACCAACTACAGATCAATGGATGCAGATAAGCCTTGAGTCTCGTGTGCCCCTCGCATATTTGTCAATGCATGGGTGGTCATTCAGTCGAACACACCCATAGATTCATTGTTGATGGAGTTCTCGCACATGTTCTCAAGAATCTCCCAAATAGTATATTTATGCTAACTCATGATGTTGCCACCACAGGTTGCATTGACAAATATCCTGATATCCTCACGGCGCCCCTTGTAAAAAGACTGGACTTGTTCCCGTTTAGGAACTCTGTGGTGGGGGAATTTTTGCATGAGATCCAAAAAGTGGTCATATGCCTCATGAAGTGGTTCCCCGCATTTTGCGTGAAATGTGTGATCTGGTGACTCAATGCGTTGGGTGCGACCAACTGGGAAGAATTTCTTCAGGAATCCATATTGGAGTTCCTCCCATGTGTTGATTGGATGGGTGAGAGTCTGATACCAATGGGCAGCCTTGTCTATAGGAGAGAAGGAGAACACCTTCATGAGCAGGATGTCCCAATTCTGAACAGGTGGTCCAAAGTCTGAGCCAGATGTATCAGCTACTTGATGTGCTGGAAAGGATCTTTGGAGTTTAAGCCGTGGAATTTGGGGATAGCATTAATCAAATTTGGCAATTCAGTATCAGGTCCTCTAGCCAGAATTTGCATCCTGGGTTCGATCTCACGGTAGCGGGATTGTAGTGATCTCACATTTGAGGCTACAGTGGAGGGTTCATGAATGCGTCCATTAGATTTGCGAGATGCTACACCTGATTCTGGACATTAGGGTCTTCTTAGTTCTCCATGGATGCAGATGATGGAGAGCGAGGCTTATATGTGGAAGAGTCAGAAGAAATCTCAATCTGATCGGGTGGAATCATAAACAAGTGGGTCGAGGCTTGACCTTAACGACAATGAACTGCTAATGGAGGCCTCAAGTTTAGTCTTAAGAATCTCCTCCCGAACATGCACTAGAGAATTAGATGAGGGACAGAATGTGTACTGGACCCAATCGAGCTACCCAAAAATTTTTGGATGACTAAGTGTTAGTTCAACCACTCATATAATATTTTGATGATTTTACAAAATGAAGAAAATGAAATAAAAAATAAAGCGTAGCATATTGTTTCTCTCTGTAATAACATATTTGCAGGATTTCATAAAGTTTTCCAAGATGGGAGATTAAAAGCGTGAAGACAAGTAGCATAAGTATTAGGTCTTAGGCTTTTTCATGTAAACTTTCAAAGGTTGTAATTTTCATTTTATTTGAGTCTAGAAATGTTGTAAAGAGCCCCCAAACATAACCTATAAATAGCTAACTTAGGCTCTCTACACTTAGGATAAATTAGAAACAAAAACCCAACACTTATACTCTTATCAAACGTCTAAAACAATGGTCAAACGTCTGATTTTCCACTTTAAGACGTCTGACAAGTGTCTCAGACGTCTAATTTCCAAGAGTTCTGCCTTCAGTTTGTCTCCTCATAAACATCAGTCGAAACACTTCACTATCAGACGTCGATAACCTTACACAGACGTCTGATTCTTTGCCTAGACGTCCTCAAACTAACCATTAGACTAAGTGTAGGCAAAAATAAATTTCCAGACGTCTGGACACACTTCTAGACGTCTACCTTTGAACCGTTGGCCATGGGAAGAGTTTTTTGGTTTTCAGACGTCTGGTGATTTCCTCAGACATCCATAACGACGTATGATCCTTTAAACCTAGAACCCTATTTAGATCTGATGAAAACAGGAATGAATCCACCCTTTATTAGACGTCCAGTAACCTAATCAGACGTCTTATGTGAAAATATCAGACGTCCTTCTTTTGATCCAATGGAGTCAGTTTAGGATGGCCTACAGTATTAGACGACCAGAAGTATAATCAGACGTCCTACAAGACGTCTGATCCTAAAATTAGACGTCTGATATTGCTGTCAGACTCATCATTACCCTGATTTGTGGTGGATTTCATCCTAATCTCTTGGGATTTGTCTCCAACGGCTAGAAGAGCTCTCCCAAGTGTTCTTGAAGGTTCCAAACTTGCCTATAAATAGACTACAACCACTCTTAGGCAACACACCTCTTGAGATACAATTCTATTAGAAAAATCACTTGCTCACTACTCTAAGCTTCATCTTGCCCTTGTGTTGTTCCAATACTTTAATCAAAGGGCAAATCCATACTCCCGGCTCACTCCGTTCTGCAAATCCTCAGGGAGTTCTTTTCATGCTTAGTAGATAAGAAAGCAATTAAAGTATTGGGGTGCTCTATAGGTTTTGTTTCAATTCTTATTTTTGTACTTTGGGTATCCGGCCTGTCGGGTCCCCGTCTCTTCATTTTGAAGGGAGAAACCTCCATTTAGGGATCGGAGGTAGGATTTGTAATTGAGGTACACTACCCTCATTTAAGTAGTATGGTTAGTGGATTGATCACCTTGTGATCGAAAATCCTACGTCAAGAGATTGGCTTAGGTGGTGGTTTTCACCCATCTTGGGTTTCCACCTAAAAATAATTGTGTACATTGTGTGATTGAATTTTTTGTATTACAATATTCTAAAATTTCACTATTCACCCCCCCTCTAGTGCAATTTCACTAAGGAGGTTCAAGGTGGATGATCCCTCTAGATCAAAAACTCACTCACCTAAGAATTATTTGGGCAGCCGGGAAGGGAGAGTCCCACAAAGACCCCTACATGGTAGCGCATCCCCACGGGTTACAGGATTTCCCCCACCCGACCTTCCTTGTCACTGAGAATCCAAGTAGACCGGAATGAACAAGCTTGACTCCTAAGTCTACCAATTTTAATCCTAAGTATGTGCCTTGAATTTCACTTGAACTTTAAAGTTGATTCTGATTTGTGACCTAATTTGGAGGTTGCTTAACCCACAAAGTGGATTAACTTCACCTTACCTACCCTAAAATTGAGGATGAGTTGGGTTAAAAACCCAAAGTCACCCTGAAGTGGTTTGCAAACAGGTTATTAGGTCTAAAGTTTTAGTAAGTCCAATGATTGTTAGAGCTTGCTTTTAGGGTTCACTTGATTAGATCAATTCAACCAGGGCTTGGGTAACATACAATGTGGGAAATCTATTCTCTTTAAATTAAGCAAGTGTGTTTTCCTGAAACCCTAATATGGAAATCCTAATTTAGCTCTATTTTCCAAGTCTAATTCTTTCCAAAGTTGGTACTTAGGGCTCAATCAAGAAGTTGAGTAGCCCAAGGCACCTTAAGTCCCTAATAGGTGCAAGAATCAAGATAGGGATTTCTAATCAGATCAAATCAGGCAACTCAGATGATTAGTTACTATGAAATAAGTAAGTTGACCCTAATTGATTTCCTTTTCAAAATTTTTCTAGAGATGAGGGGCTTAAGGAAAAAGGGAATGAGATTACCTGCCCCTGGCGTGGCTAGTTATGTGGTCACTCTTTAGATTCACCTCGCAAAATCACAACAAATCAGATAAAGCAAGTTAGTATTAAATTAAAATTGTAATCAGTGAATGAAATGTGCGTTGCTACATGGCAATGGTGCCAAAATGTTGTGTCAAAAATCATCGTATTTAGGAAAACATGTCGTAGTATAGTGACGAAAATTGATACAGAATTTAAATTTATAAGCTCGAAAACAAAAGTAAGTCCAAGGTCATTCGCAGGGAGCAATTATAACGAATCAATCACTAATCACAATATCAAGAATAATATGCAAGTGGAATCAAAATGATAATCAATATATATATATATATATATATATATATATATATATATATATATGAAAAATATCTCAAAATGTCAGGTATCAGAGTGCAAAAAACATGGGTAAAAATGGTGGTTTGAACCACCAAATTAACCCTACAATTAAGCTCTAATCAATATCTCAAATAATCCAACAGTAACCACAATTGAATATCTCAACAATTTCAAAACCAAGCAAAGCAACCAAGTTAGATGGCGTGTTTAAGGCTCAAACGCTTTAACTCAAACCTCAGAAGAATCGCAAGGCACAAGCGTCACAAGCATAAGGTGCAGGAGGCAAGCAAGGCTCAGCAACACTAAGTGTGGAGTAAGGAGAGGAGGCACGAATCTTGAGGCTATAGTGCAAAAACCCCCCTCCCTCCTCCTCGGATCTCTTTCTCTCTCAAGCTCAAACCCAGGTTAACAATAACTGGGCAATTGGATCCAGCCCAAACCTGCGTGCATGAACTGCGAGCGAGGGTGCGTAGGGGCTGTGAATGGGAACATCACCTCGGTGGGTGCTGAGGCAACGAGCCCTCTGCACGATTTGGTTTTATGCATTGCACTGATTTGTCCCACACAATGTGGGACTAAAGGGAGGTGCCTTCTCTTCGCAGCTTCCTTCACCAGCAGTAGTTGAATGTCGCAAGGAATCAAGGTAATAGCTAATGCCTCCTGCTTCAATCACGAACCTGGAATGCTTCAGAAGATGAGTTCGCGTCTTCTAAGGGCAGAGTTGGATGGATGATGACCGGAGTGGAGCTTCGTGGTCCGGAGAAGATGGTGGCGGCAACGGATGTCCGATGACTCCCTAAAAAGGCAAAGCACGGGCTTTTCGCCCTAATCAAATAGCTCAGAGGATTCGCTGTGAAGCGAGGAATACGAAGGCAGTGTCGTCGTGGTGTTTGGTGGCCTAGGGTAGTCTATCGATGTCGGAGAGGAAGGTGCGACACTGGGTTGATCGACAGGGAGATGGGGAATGTAAAGCCCAAAATTTCTTGAGGGATTTCACTTAGTACGACACAATGAAGGTCGTGGAGGTTTTGGAAGTGGATTTGGTGGTCTGTGGTGCTGGCACAAGCTCCTGGAGCTCATGCCGTATGTGGGAACAATGATGAGCATGAGGGCGATATAGTACTCGAAAGTAGGATTTAAGTGGATGAGAGTGTTCTAGAGAGAGAGAGGGAGAGAGAGTTTAGGACAACTGAGGGAGAGTGAGAGAGGAAGAGGCATCCCACGTTGACCGGTCGGACGAGAAGAAGATGGTAGAGTCTGGTGATGCGGCGGCAACGAAGACGATGTAGGAAGCGCTCTTTCTCTGGCCGGAAAGAAGTGCGACGAAGAAGGGAAGCTGGAGGGTTGTCCAATTTGATGGTTGGATAGCTAGAGGAGGTAGACGAAGAGGGCTCGTTGGAGCCAAAGTCGCAGAGGCTGCAAAAAGAAGGAGGAATCTGATCCAAACTTGGCTAAGGACGATGGCCTGGACTCGAGGGCTCTTTATAAAGCTTAGAAATGAGCTCAAAAGCAAGGAAAGAAGCTAGAATAGCCCGCAATTTCAGTGTAAAAGATCCCCTAAAATCTCAAGCTCGCCTAAGCTCTAGGGATCTCCGTGGGATCACCTAAGCTGGTTGGAGAATAAAGCTAAAATAAAGAAGGAATGAAGACACAAGAGCAGAGAAGGAAAGAGAGGGACTAGGATAACCATGCCCTGTCCTTAAAACCCTAGGACAACCTTATCCCAATACCTATCCCTAAACTAGCTCAAAACTAGATATTTGAGCTCAGAAGCCAAAACCATGGATAACATTATCCATGTACCTATCCACCTTATCCATAGATCTATCCTACTATCCATAACCCTAGTCCACCTATCCTAGACCCTATCCCTAGATTAGAAACCAATCTAGGTTCATACCATTCCTAATTGACTCAGTTTGAATCAATTGGGCTAGCCACTAGTCAATTGGGTCCATGGGACTTGATTGGACTAGACCTAAGTTGATTGGACTCAATTGAGTCTAATCATGACTAACCTAAACCTATTAAACCTAGCCACATCCAATTAGGTGCAGTATAACCTAATTGGTTGCAACCAACTCTGATTAGGTTTAGTTTGAACCTAATTAGGTCAACCTAATTAGACTCAGCAAGTCTAATTGGACCTAACCCAAATCCAATTGGGTGTACTTACATCTAATTGGGTTTACACCTCTCTAGATTAGGTCACCATAGATCCAATTAGGTTCACATCTACACCACTTAGTTCAATTAGTCCCAATTAGATTAGAACCTAACCCAATCTAGGTTGAACCAACCCAAACCCACTTAGACCCACAACCTAGGTCTACAAAACTCATGCACCAACACCCACACATGTTCACGCACACACATCCACGCATACTCTTGCTTAAGCCCTAAGCAAGAGGTTTATCCTCTTAGCTACCCAACATGAGAAAGATCTTATCTCTTTGATCTTTCTTATTGAAAGATCAAAAGAGATAAGATCTTTTGATAACACCAAGACCTAATCTACACCCTTGATCCTAGCATCTAAGGCCATCCTCCTACACCCATAGCCGACCACTTATGTCTTCCTTAGGAAGCCATATGAACTGCAACCACCCACACGCACACACTCTTGGATCATCATCCAAGGGTGAACCACTCCCTTGAATTGCTAGCCTATACCTAACTCTTAGATCTAGATCCTACGACCCTCATTAAACCTACAATCTTCTAAAAACAGTTAGCCTTTACCACTTAAAAAAAAAAAGGGACCTTAGTATAATTTAATCTACCATAGTCCAGGCCCTCCACCTCTCTACCTTCAGGCTCTCTGATCTTCTTCTTCTTCCTCCAAGCACTGTGGATCTAAAGCTCCACTAGAAGCTTCACACAAGCATCCCTCAAGCGACTCCTCTCTCTTTCTCTCTCTCTCTCTCTCTCTACTATTTCTTTAGTTTATTTTCTTTGATCCATAGTTGTAATCTTGTTATCGATTTCATTTTTAAGACTCTCTTCAAGATTGCAATAAAAATTCAGGATTCCATTTATATCCATGTCTCATTTGATATTTGTGTTCTATCTTGCCATATAATAACTATGAAAGGTTTAAGATATCAACTACCTCCCTGTGTTTGACCCAAACCCCTTGTAGTTCGATTTTAAAAATTTAATTGAACGCTTTATTTACGCATTACAACGATCGCATATATTTTAATCGTGTAGATTTGGCGAGCATCAGTGGTGTACCACACTAGTCAATTGGTATGTCACGAAAGGCACCATGCAGTCCTCCAGTGGGTAGATAGTGTCGAAGGCCTTCTCGATCTGCTATATCCAGTTCTCTGCCACTGTAGATCCTCCTCCCCCTTGAAGGTTGGGGGCTTCAGCTTCAGGAACTCAGTGAAAATATGCTAGTACTGATGTAGAGGGTCCACTGGTTCATCCTTACGTGGGGGAGACCCATGGTTCTCCCCGCTTTCCTCATGAGGAGAAATGCGTACACTCAGAACAAAGTGCTGCTCCTGATCGCCACCTTCGCCTCCCCCCACTTGCAACATAAGAGGTAGCCTCTACTTCAGCATCTTGAAGAAGGTCTCTGTAAAGACCTGGAACTGAGTAGCCAGGTCCAGAGCCTGTTGAGGGGGATCAGCCTGTCGATCACCATCAATCCAGCTAGTAGCATCAGCCTACCTGGTCCTATGCGGAGCCATCTCTCTCTGCATGGTGAAAATCTCAATGTCAGCAATCATACGTCTAGAATAAAGCTAGAATATGCAGAAACTCATGTGAATCAAGTTTCCCGTCAATCAACGGATGGGTACCCTGATTGCGCAGCAATCATAGGACTTAAAAGATTTGAATTGAGTTAGAACTTAGCATAATTATAGTATAATGCATTCATTAGTAGCATACATTGCATCTTTCCTGCTTTACTTAAATAATCATGAAATAATGCTACAATAATGTACTGATTAGTGTACTATTTGGTTTGTAGGCAATAAAAGCTCAGGAGATGGCCTGAAGCTGGATCTAAAGTAGGGAAGGAGTTAGAGCTACAGCAGAGCTAGAGCAGAAGCTTTGGAAGAAAGCTGCTCAAGATGAAGACATAATGTAGGGAAGAGGTATACCAAATTACTTGTAGGATTTTAATGTCTGAATTAAATTATGAAGAACATAGGACCTTCCGTAGCCTTAGGACAGTCCTAAATACCTTCCCAAACAATAGACACCTTCCCATTAGGTTACCTTAACCTAGAATACCTCAAAACCCATCTTCTAGCCCATCTCTGGACGTCCAGGTAGGATGTCAGACGTCCAGGCCCCTTAGATACTACTCGCAGAACCTAGAACCCAATCTGTTGGAATATTGAACATCCAAACTTAGACTTAGACTCCACCTCCAATGCTCGCATTAGAGCTAGAAATCGTCCGCAACAACCACTTCCGACTCGGTCACTCACTTTTTGTTCTGAATTAGGACTAAGCTGAATGTAACCCAATAAGGGAACTATATTAAACTACAAATCATAAGAGGTTAAGTGTGTGTGTATATATATACTGCATCCATGAATAAAGATTTTTATCAAGAGGTTTTATTAAAGATCTTAGTCTTTAGTTGATTCCTAAAAACCAGAATCTAGTACAATTTTCATACTCACACATAGATTTTGCAATTGATTCAATGTGAAGACTGATAAACGTCTTTAGTTTGTCGAGAAGAAGCAGGGCTTCTTCTCCTGAATCCTTGGACAGTGGTTAAGGAGTCAGGCGAACTGTCTTCTAAAAGATCCATCAAACAGTTGTGAGATGAGAGTAGAGTGTTACTGGTGCTCTAAGACTAGTGCAAGAAATCTTAATTTCTGGATAATTAGGTAATGACACTTGGAGTTAGGTATAGTTCTAGTTCTCGGTTCCTGCATATGAACTTTGTGTGAATTTTTTAGAGCCATCAAATAAGGCAAATATGCAGAGATCTGTAATTCCCTACTTGAAGGGGGTGAGATCAGCGTGACGTAAGAATAATGCGAAATTATAAATGGAACAATCTCATAAAATAACAATCACACAATGTACACAATGATTTTTAGGTGGAAACCCAACCCGGGTGAAAACCACACCTAACCCTCTCGAGTTAGGATTTTTTGATCAACCAAGTTGATCAAATCCACTAACGTACTATTTAAACGAGAGTAGTACAACCTCAATTACAACCACACTACTTTATACGAGGGTAGCGTACGTCAAAGCCCCTTCTCTTCACAAGAAGGATTTTGTCTCATGAAGGAGACGGGAATTCGCAACGCGAATACCCAACCAAATAACAAAGTAAAATACAAATAGTCCTATAGAACCAACAAAGATATTCTTAAACTAAGCTTCTATAGGAGTTAGGATGCTTCCCTTTGCAAGAAGTGCGTTGACGACGCAGATGCGTGAACCAAGCGATAACGCTTCGTCGCTCTCGTAATCGCGGAGGGAGAGCGGGTGCGCAACAGGAATCAAGTTCTCTAGGTGTAGAACTAAGCTTGAAGATCAAGAGCTTTCTTCTATATGATCTTCTTCTTTTAGACACTAAAGAGTGGAAAGTATGTAGCTTGGATGTGTCTTGGTGTGTCTTTGAGTGGCAAAGGTTCTCCTCTATTTATAAAGGTCCTAGGAAGGAAGGCCTTTAAAGGCTTCCATAGCCGTTGGGTGCAAGCTCCAAGAAAATCAAGTCGAAATCAGGATTAATCATTACACTGACAGGGTTATCAGAGGCTTCCATAGCCGTTGGGTGCAAGCTCCAAGAAAATCAAGTCGAAATCAGGATTAATCATTACACTGACAGGGTTATCAGACGTCTGATTGTGGCATCGGACGTCTGGAAAACCAGTTTAAGATGTCTGGGAACAAAGTCAGACGTCTAATTATGGGCGGGTTTCCTTCCTGACTTGAATCAAATCGAAACAGGGTTCTAGTGGAAGTGCATCAGACAACACACAGGATGTCTGGAATGATGTCTGGACGTCTGGAAACCTACTTTTCTGCGAAAATGGATTCCCAAGGGAATGCAACGGCTAGAAAATCTCTGAGAAGAGATTTTGGGTCAGCCGAGGCAAAATGGTCATGTATCAGACATCTGGTGTCCTTTACGAACGTCTGATACGAGGCAAATGGTCGTTTCCTTCAGTGTTTATTAAGGCAGCCAACGGTCCACTAATTGAGCGTCTGGACTAAAGTCTAGACGTCTGATTTCATCAGACAAAACTAACTAAGTCCAGCCTAAACATAATCGAACGTCTGCGTCAACAGTCAGACATCTTAAAAGTATTTATCAGACATCTGATTTTCAGATTAGATGTCTAAAAAGGCTGTTTGAACCCTAGTTTGATTTTCTAAGTTCTTTACATAAAACCTAAGTATCCTAGGTTTGTGCAGGTGTTCCTAGGACTACTGTAAGTGTTCTTTGAGACTCTTTAACATGAATCTAAGTAACAAAATAAAGAGCAACAAAAGAAACAAAAAATACATAGAGTACAAGGAAAGGAAAACTATCCTATTCCTTCCTTCTTCAAGCCATCGCTCCTCGCGAAGCTCTTCTGTTCTCCGTCAAGCTCCTCCAATCCGCCATGGATGCGAGCTCGAACTCCATCTAACCACGTCTCCATTTGCAATTAGCCTGAAATCTAAGACTTCAAGTGCAAATGTTAAATGAGACGTATTTTGTTATCATCAAAATAAACGATCGCAGTGCTCTAGCACCAACAAGATCTAGTTCTAATAAAACTATGACTAAAGTGGATAGTTACGACTATTCTTTACAAAATCCTCAGTTGAAGGAGGGTAGTGATATCAAGGTCAGAAAATACGTAGTCCTATCCATCCCTTTCTCGGTGTCGAGAGTAAGCACTTCCACCAAATAAGTCACCCGATATGCTTCTGAACACCACCAATCCCCAATAATGTCTCCTAAATAAAAGTCACGTATGTCGTATGCTCTATTACATTGTGTTGATATGAAAAAAAAAAAAGAAAAAAAAAGAGAAAAAATATATAGAAAAAAAATTAAAAAAGAAAAAAAGTTGAAAAAAATGAGTTTATAAGTGCATTTAGTGTTTATTTCAATAGCATTAAGGCAACATTACCCACCACATTTGTGATCCACCAAATACGGCCTTAACCTAATTTTCTATATTTCTGACCACCCGAATACTGGCTGAGGAATTCTGACTTAATGTTAGGGTTATTGGAACTTTGTTAAAGTGTTAATGCCATGTGAGACCACCAAATATGGATTATTCTTGTAAATAATCTAGTGAGATTGTGAGCTCAAGAAAAGAAAAGAAAAGAAACGAAAAGAAGAGAGAAAAGAGAGTAAGTACAAAGGAACCAAAGAGAGTACAGTTTCCCTGCTTCTCTCTAAGTTGACTTAGGTGATAGTCTGTAAATCTAGATTCTATAGTACTAGTCTATATGTAGTACCAAATGAGTGTGAGCCACCAAATACAAACCCACTTGACTCAGACATCCTCTACCTAAGTTAAGAGTCGGGGTACAAATTATAGAATATTTTGTTATACCCCGAGGGAAGAAGTTTGTCTATCCCACTATAATTTTACTAAGGGTCAAGTACAGGCTTCAGAGGTGAATCGACTTTTCGCTCGAATCTGTTGCATAAGCTACATAACTACACTTTCACAATTGTCTAGATTTCTAGATTTTAGGATGAAAACAAAAAGGAAAAGAATCTCTAGTCTTATGGTTAACAAAAATCAGTCCTCTAGGGACCCACTTGTAGATAAGTTAGTTTGCATTTGCTAGGGACTAGCAAGATTTAGGCATGGGGGTATGATTGCGCAACAATCATAGGACTTAAAAGACTTGAATTGAGTTAGAACTTAACATAATTGTAGTACAATGCATGCATTAGTAGCATACATTGCGTCTTTCCTACTTTACTTAGATAATCATGAAATAATGCTATAATAATGTACTGATTAGTGTACTATTTGGTTTGTAGCCAATAAAAGCTTAGGAGATGGCCTGAAGTTGGATCTGAAGAAGGGAAGACACTAGAGCGAAAGCAGAGCTAGAGCAAAAGCTTTGGAAGAAAGCTGCTCAAGATGAAGACATAATGTAGGGAAGAGGTATACCACATTACTTGTAGGATTTTAATGTTTGAATTAAATTATGAAGAAAATAAAACCTTCTCTAGCCTTAGGACAACCCTAGATACCTTCCCAAAACATAGACACCTTCCCATTAGGTCACCTTAGCCTAGAATACCTCAAAAACCCATCTTCGAGCCCATCTCTGGACGTCCAGGTAGGATGCTGGACATCCAGGTCCCTTAAATACTACTGTAGAACCTAGAACCCAATCTGTTGGAATATTGGACGTCCAAACAAGGTGTCAAACATCCAATTTCTGCAGAAACCCAAGATAGAACCTAGACACCACCATGATTCAACATTGGACGTCCAGACTAAAGACTTAGACTTTTGATTTTGAAGTATAAGTCATCTGATCACTAAACTGGAACCCCTCTCCAGATGTTGTTTTTGAAATCAAGCCTAGATCTTGATTTCTTAAGCCCCTAAACCCAATCCTACACCCTAGGGAACCTAAATTAAGGTATACTAGGCCTAATACACTACCTTAAGACCCTCCTAAGTGTAAGCACCTTTGTTTTGATACACCAAAATTATGTTTATTACTAGACTAACATTTCATGACTATCTCGAATTAAAGTATTAAAGCGTCTTTCAAGACAAGAGGAGATAGTTGCTGATGTGCACCTTTTTACATTTATTTGAGTCTACGACATTATTGTAAGGAACCTCAAATAAAACTCAAATACGAATTTTTCACGCATCTTTTCAAAACTTAACTTTTAGGATTATTGATCGACCAAACTAGATAATTGATCAACCAAATCACCTTAATTGACCAACCAAATTAATTGACTGATCAAATCAGTCCATTTTAGGAAGTTAAGAAAATTCCTCTTGATTGTCCAACCAAGCTAATTGATTGATCAATCAGTGATCGACCAACCTTCTTAATTGATTGACCAAATTACCTTTTGATCGAGCAATTAACCTTAATTGATCGACTAATTTAATTTCTTATTCAGGTAAAACTTTTAGTATAAATAGAGGTCGTACGTAGCCCATTCTTTCATAACTTTCAAATAGAAATACCATTAAAAAATAGAGCTTCTTGTGCCTATTCCAAAGGCTTCCGTGCCCCGTTCTTCACTTTTTTCAAAAGCATGACGCCTCTAACCTCTGCGAAAAATTCGATTTGATCTTTTATTAAGGTTCCATAGAAGTTATTCCTGTTATTCCATTTTGTTGTTTTGATTTACGGATCCCAAGATTGTTGGGAAGATCAGTGGTTGTTGTTTTTGCTTCTCTTCAGGATAAAAAGGGAAGTGGCTGTAAGAGGTTGTGCCACCCTCGTTCAAGTGGTACGATTAGTGGATTGACTAGCGTTACTTAGTCGGGAAAATCCTAAGCTGGGAGACTTAGGTAATGGTTTTTAGCGGAGAAGGGTTTCCACTATAAATCTTTATGTATATTGTGGGATTATTTTTTGTGCCATATTTTTTTACAATCAATATCACTCTTGATCTTGTGTTTGTGGCCAAGTAAGATCCACAGGCAACCCTCACATTTGGTATCAGAGCCTGACCGTGAAGATGTCATGCCTCACCTTCACATGGCTGCAACAAGTTTTATGGATGGATAATTTTTTTTCCAACCACCACTATTTGACGAATCAGATTATGATTATTAGAAAAGAAGAATGCAAAGTTTTCTTTAAGCAATGGACTTTGAGATTTGGCATATCATCAAGTCCAAATATATGCCAAAGAAGAAAGAAGAAAAAGAGCTAACGAAGGAAGAGAAGAAAGCAACAAATAATGCCAAAGCCATGAATGCACTATTTTGTGCATTAACAAGAGAGGAATTTGAAAAAGTTGCTTCATGCAAAAGTGCATATGAGATATAGGACCAACTCTTTGTCACGAAGAAAGCACTGACAAAGAAGTAACATGGGATGATTCCAACCCAAGTTCGAAATCAGATATTGAAGAACAAAGCCACGAAGACGGAGTTACTCATCTATGTCTCATGGCACCAACAGAATCAAGTGAAGAAGAGGTAAATTCTGACCTTACTTTAAATGAATTATTGATGCATATCATGATTTATACAATGTACCTAAAAAATTTAAGAAAGAAAATAAGGAACTTAAAGATAGGTGCACTAGTTTTGAAAATGAAAAACTTAGTTTATCTCTAGATTTAGAAAATAAGAAAAGAAAATTAGATGTAACAAGAGTTGTCAATATAGAGTTCCATGAGAAAGTAGATCTCAAGGAACAATATATTCACTTTAAAGACACACTTAATGACCTCAAATATCCTACTAGAACATATGTGGAAAAATATGAGGACATTAAAAAGAAGAATCAAAAGAAGGTTAGGCATGCATTTTTATATCAAAAGGCCAACAGAAGAGAGTCTAATGGACCCTCTAACTTGAAAGGAATTAATAGCCATGGACCCAAAAGAATATGGGTACCGAGAAAATTTGTACAAAATTGTCTTGTAGGTTATGGAAAAGATCAACATGGAAATTACAATTGGAGAGGCAACCTTCAACAAGCCAGCAATCATCAATTTGGCTATGAAAGATGGTGGAACCAACAATGTCAATGGATGCCATATTTTTGGTGGAGACTCCCTCCACCAGGCTATTGCTATTAGGTATTACTCCTTATACCTTAACAAGTATGATTCCCAAAATTCAATCTTTATTACCTGCTTAGTTACAAATAAGTTTTTAATATAAAATTGACTAAGCATTGAATTAATTAATTTGGGATAGTAACTTGATAGGGGGAGAAGAATAAAGTGAATCAAACCTTGATAAGGGATCATTATTTGAGGGGGAGAATCAAGATCAATTTCTTAGTATTATTTAGATAGCATATTTATCTATATTGAACTGTATAACTCTTACTCAACACTTCATTTTATTTTGATATTGTCATTGTGTTAGACTATCCTGAATTTCATCATCTCCTTATCATGAATTTGATAATTTTCATATGATAAATTTGACATCATGCTTAATAGAATATTATTTGAAAAAAAGGGGGAGATGTTAAGACCTCTATTTTGATGAATCATATGATTCCATAGCTCGCCTAGAATTCATCACTGGACCTCGAGTTGGACACTGATCTTCAGAGCACGATGAATGCCTTCATGGCATCATTAGATGATTAGATGTTCTATTTGTTTCTATCTTTATTTTGGCATGTATAACTTAATTTTTCTCAGAACATTTACATTCTATGCACTGCTTACCTAGACTCTTCATTTATGCATGAAGATTATCTCCTTCAGTTTTATGTTCCTCTTTAGCTCTCTTGTAAATCATGATATTTCAGATGCTTGAATTACATGTTTAAGGGGGAGTTAAATGTAAAACCAACAGCAACATGTTTTACTTCTTGCTAAAACAAAAAGGTGGAGATATTATGCAACCTTTTAAATTTCATAATTATAATTTTTTTGTCATAAAAAAGGGGGAGAATGTAAGCACCTTTGTTTTGATACACCAAAATTATGTTTATTGCTATACTAACATTTCAGGACTATCTCGGATTAAAGTATCAAAGCGTCTTTCAAGACAAGAGGAGATAGTTGCTGATGTGCATCATTTTACATTTATTTGAGTCTACGACATTATTGTAAGGAACCTCAAATAAACTCAAATACGAATTTTTTGCACATCTTTTCAAAACCTAACTTTTAGGGTTATTGATCAATCAAACTAGATAATTGATTGACCAAATCACCTTGATCGACCAACCAAATTAATTGATCGATCAAATCAACCCTTTCCAGGAAGTTGAGAAAAACCCTCTTGATCAACCAACCAAGCTAATTGATCAATCAATCAGTGATCGACCAACCTTCTTAAATGATCGACCAAATTGCCTTTTGATTGACCAATTAACCTTAATTGATTGACCAATTTAATTTTCTATTCAGGCAAAACTTTTAGTATAAATAAAGGTTGTACGCAACTCATCCTTTCATAACTTTCAAATAAAAATACCATTAAAAAATAGAGCTTCTTGTGCTTATTCCAAAGGCTTTCACCCCTCGTTCTTCACGTTCTTCAAAAGCACGATGCCTCGAACCTCTACGAAAAATTCAATTTGATCTTTTATTGAGGTTCCATAGAAGTTATTCCTATTATTCTATTTTGTTGTTTTGATTTACGAATCCCAAGATTGTTGGAAAGATCCGTGGTTGTTTTTGCTTCTCTTCAGGATAAAAAGGGAAGTGGTTATAAGAGATTGTGCCACCCTCGTTCAAGTGGTATGGTTAGTGGATTGACTAGCGTTGCCTAGTCGAGAAAATCCTAAGCTGGGAGGCTTAGGTAGTGGTTTTTACCTAGGAAGGGTTTCCACTATAAATCTTTGTATATATTGTGGGATTATTTTTTGTGCCATATTTTTTTACAATCAATATCACTCTTCATCTTGTTTTTGTGGCCAAGTAAAATCCACAGGCAACCCTCACACTAAGAACCTAATTAGGTTCTCACTAAGCCCAATTGACTTGGATCTAAGTCAATTACAACCTACCTAGTCAATTGGACTCTATTGAGCTCAAATCTCAACCTGCACAAGTCTAATTGGACTCAGTGAGAGTCCAATTGACTCAAGCCTAACCTAATCAAGAACTTTCGCTCCAAATTGCACACACACCCATTCAATTAAACTTGTGGTGAGTTTAAGTGCACTTATGACTTGAGTATTAGGTTTTATGAACCTAGTTTTTAGAAACCTACCTAAACCTAATTGCCTAGACCCATAGAACTCAACCTAGACCACCTAGCCACCACCCATACTCATGCACACACACACACACACACACCACCACTTGGTCATCCACTCTAGAGTATTCTAGAGTGGCCTCCATGTGGTGCCACCTTGAAGACTAAAAATAGTCTTCAAGGAGTCCACAACCTACCTCCTTAGAAAGTGGATCTAAAAAGGCCCACTCCCTACCTCTCTAGCCACCACCTAAGCCTAGTTCTAGAAAATTCTATAGTTCTCTAGAGGGCCACCCCCTTAGTCTATTTAAAGACCCCTTGATGGCCAAGAGACCCCATCTTGGTTGCCATCTCCATAGTCACAACTCCCTCCACGAGCTCCATCATCATCAAGCATCACCACTTTCACGTCCAAGATCCAAGAAGTTCTCCACCACCATCTCAAGAGGCTAACCACACAACTTGGCCGCCCCTCTTTCCCTTCCTACCACCTCCAGCCACACAGTCATTGAAGACCACCTCCAATGTCCTGATTTCTAGTAGCCTAGAATTACTATTCTTCTTAGTTTAATTTTAGCATTAATTTCCTGCTTAGTAGTGTAGTATTCCTATCATCCAGAGTGCACACATAAACTCTTCATGGGTTCCATGCGTGCATCTCTATTATGCTAGCATAGCCCTTGTTATTTTGAATTTTCTGTACAAGCATTCCTCTAAACTTGATTTTAATAACATTATTCTTAAGGAAATAAAATCACAAGTTGCCTGCTATCTACTTCATATATTTATTACAATCAATATGTCAGTTCTTGAAAATATAAATGATCTTGCGATTGATGTGTTTTCCATTAACAGCCATTGTGAATAAGAATCGTGCGCACAAGTACCCACACCTTCACATTTATCGTTTATTTGATGCACACACACGTAGTAAGGGTTAATAACACGATCGACGCAACTTACATTCACAGGCTTGAAACTGGTGTACAATTTTAAGCAAGCAAAAAGAGGAACAATTAAGAATCAATTTCGCTTTTATACGTCTCCCTGAGACTAATCGGGACTCATCGTCTCGATATTAAATTTTTGTTGGAATCATGATTCGCGCTATACTACGACGCTTTCTTGTTTCACGACTCTAAACACACCCGTCATTTAACACATTTTGAGTGTCCGCATGGCTTTCCCAAATCGTTCTTTGACTTAATGGGGTGACCTTGCTCCGATACCATCTGTGACGACCCGAGTCTCACCAATCGACGAAACCGGAGTCGCCATGTGCTAACAACCAGCACAAACCAACCACAAGATCGCAATCACTCGACACATAGTCATAAAACATCAATAGCCAAACATTCATTCATAATGCATTAAATGAAAATAAATAAGTGCTGATAATATGATATAATTCACCACAGAAAGCAGAAAAGTAAAGTGAGCTCAAGTGCTCATACAATCACCAAAAGACAAAAAATGAAACTAAGCCACTGGCTCAAAATGGACCGTCTCCTTAAGTAGAATTTGATTCCACAGTAGACTGATCAAGAACAACTGCTGCACCCGACTGCTCAGCAACACCTGAGTACGGAACCTGGGAAACACGTCAGTAAAAACTGAGTAGAGTAGAACAACTACAACAAGTAGAAATAGTGACAAAAGTAAAAGAAAAAGGGTACTGTATCAGCAGTTAATCCATTTATGAATTATTACTTATCCAATTCAGTTTATGCTTCTAGCCCACATTATTACAATTCACACTCCATCAATTGATGTCTCGGGCATGAGACAATCTCATGTAACTTCTTTTGGTGCAAGATTGGTATAAGCCACCCTCCTAACTGGGAAGACGACTTATACCCATCAAGTCACCACTCTCTATCACCCTGGGGTCATTGCAGAAAGGTGTGGTGGGTACGTTGTGTAACGTGAACATGTACAAGCACTATGTACGTTGTACCACAAACAGCCAATGCCGTACCCACCGGCAGAGAAAGAAACCACTGCTAAGCCTCAAACCACACATCCTGCTATCCCAAGTGGAAGCTAAGCTTAACCAAAGAGTCATAAAGAGGCCAACTCCCTAAATCAGCCTAGAATTGGTCCAACAAACCAAAGTTATAGCCAAATCCGGCGAGTAGTGAGCTAAAACAAGTTATCCATCCTCTAAATCCTGACTAAACCGTCGTATTGATTATTAATTCAATTCCAGATAATTGTATCATTTGTCATCAAATAAAACCATACTTAACAATTTCACACTATTAAGTCCAAGATTAATAGGTATTCACATTATCCTCCAACTTTATCAACTTACAGATAATTTCCAAATTATGACAATGGTCTCATACTATTTAGAAATTAACGAACACAAAAGAACTTGTTTCACAGAAAATGGAGTTCATTTCATGAATGCAATGATAGCAGTACATGGAATACTTAAGTCTTAATTATACACATCAAATCTGATTAATTCACATTAAATGCCCAAAATCAGAATATGACTTCAGAAACGTCCCGAACTTAGCAAAAGAAAGGAAACACATGCCAACGAATTTGCTACACGTGAAGAGCCTAACTAGACAGCCTAGGGTAACCCGGAAACGAGACAGAATCAAAAGAAGAGTGGAGTATTCTACCTAACATCATCAAAGGGTCATAGTGACTCCGAACCGTGCACATAGGGCTTGAGGTAGTTGTTACACCTGCCTCGAAATCCACGCACGTGTCGGGGGTAAGACCTAGTTCAAATGGACTAAAAATAGGGTTGGATGCACTTAGGCATGTTTATGATTTTTCAATAAGGAAATAATGGCAAAAAATGAAAATAAATTGTACCAACACGTAGTACACATCGATACGATTCCAACAGTACCTTATTTGTAGAAATCCAAGGTCAGGAAGGCTTTGAACTAGTCGAAACAGAATGAGGGGGTCCTGAACCAATTTGGTTCAAGTAGATTAGTGAACGGTCCACGAAGTTCGTGTGCACGCCACGTGTCATGCGCAGATTCATCCTCACGCATGTGCATAGAGCACTAGTGCCACGCCCTCGCTCCCCGTAGCCGTTGGATCGGCCATGTGTCGCATGATCCACGCGCTGCCTATGCTCTCGCTTAGTGCAAAGGCGCAAAGTCACGCGTGTAGGGCTCACCATGCGTCATGCTAGCGTCCTCTACCGCTGCCACACACCGACCGGTTGAAGCATGCACCAGCGTCGCCACTTGAAATTACAAATTTTATGGTGGGAAGCTTGTAAAATCTAGAATCGCATTTGGGTCCGTACGAAACTTAACTAAGATTTCTAAATGAAATCTTAATTTCTTTCTCTCTATTTATCTTAGGCTTTGGAGGACCTAGAGATTAATGAAGGCCCAAGGACTCAAGAGGGTCTATTTATAGACCCAAATTACATTTAGGTTTAGGATTAGTGGAGTGAAATACCTAAAATACCCCTTGGGTTAGGTCCACCTTACATTTAGGTCCTCTTTGACTTGTTTTAGTCATAACTTGAGCTATACACCTCAGATTCTCATGAAACAACTGTCATTGGAAAGCTTACGACGAGAGGAATCTAACGGTACCATACATAGTACCCTTTTGATGAGGTATGACTAGGGGTTGACTCAAAATTCGCATTTTTTGGCAATTTCAAGAGGTGCTTGTACTTGCATCGAGCCACGATCGTGTTTACGGGTTTGAAGTGACCCACACCACTCTAAAATGACTTAAGACTAGGATTTTGGGATGTTACAGGCATGTTTCTTGATCGCGAGTGGGCTCCCTAGGACCATTACTTACGAGCATTATGAGAGAGAGAGAGAGATATATATAAAAAAATAGGTTAGGGTGCAGTGTGTGTGCGGCCCACTAAGGATAGCCCATTAGGTGAGAATGTCTGGGTCCACTAGGGACCACTGTTTGAGCTAAGGAGAAAAAGAAAAGGACTTAGAGAGTTTATGAAGGATTTGTAAAGGAGATTAACAGAGTTCCTTTCCTTTTATGCAAAAAAAAGGAGATTAATAGAGTAATTAAAGAGATACTTAAGAGTCTAATGTCATGGGCTAATAAAATGAGCTGTGAATTAAGGTTGATAAAGAAGAGTGTCTCGTGCTAAGTTTAAAAGAGAGAAAAAGAGAGAAAAAGAGAGAAGAGGAGAAGAGAGTAACTTATATATATTTAGAATGTAAATTAAATTATTTCTTTTTGGCCTTGCGTTGTATATATTTTTTAGGCTTTAATTTTTATTCTTTTCATTCTATATTTTGTACATGATATTGTATATGGTTGGTTTAGTTTGTGGATAGTAGTTATTTGTATATTTTTATTTGTATAATTGTATAGATTCAATTGTATATAATTGTGTATATCCGTCATATTTTTGGAATAAAAGATTGATTTTGGATCTTAGAGAGATGTATATCAATAATTGTTTCTGAGTGAACGATCTAGAATAAAATTAGTAAAAATTATGTATAAACAAAATGACATTCAACTGGATTGTGACACTATACTTCATATATGACTGTGACATTAAAAACCCTAAATTAAACTACGATCTGGATCATGCATCAAGGGGCTAAGAGGCATCTTCCTTAAAAAAAATTCCCTATGGAAAAATCAATGCACTTCGAAGAGATGTCGCCACCTTCTCCCAACAACTAAGAGAACCATTATATGAAACTTGGGAGAGATTCATGGATCTAATCAGAAAATGCCCATATCATCAGGTTCCTTGGTGGCAACTAGTTCAAATATTTTATCATGGGCTTAAAGATCGAATGAGGAGCCTACTGGATGCATCGTGTGGAGGCAACTTTACAAGTAAAGATGAGTATAACGCATTTGAATTATTTAAAAATATGAGCAAAAATTCCTTGGAAAATGCCTCCATGGAAACTTATGATAGATCTATGTAATCTGAAGGTAAGATTTATGAAGTTCAAGAGAGTGCAAGCAATGTGGATATGAATTTTATCTATGAAAAATTGGATAAGGTTGATTTGGTGCCTGAGAAATTGAATGAATTTATGAGCCTAAATAGAAATTGTGCAACACTCCCACCCAAGCTCCCTCAGGGAGGGAGTTTGTGAATAATTTGAACCTGGTTCAACATATGAGCCATCTGACCCAAGACCCACTTAACAAGGTCCAAATGACGACCTTTGATCCTTGTTATTCTAATTTTACACTCCTATCCTCCTCATCCTCTAGATATGAGAATGTTTCAGCTATCCAAGGGAACAATAGAAATAACGTTTTCTCGAACACTTACAATCATGGTTGGAGAAATCACCCGAATTTTCCTTGGAAAAGCCAAGGGCAAGGGTACCAATGAATTTCCCAATCCAAACCCTATCAGGTGAACCCTAATTTCCAAAATACTTATAACTAGGGTCAGACCCACCAATCCTTGTCAACTATTTAGCTGAGCCAAATGAGCTTACTATGAGAAACCACAACTAACAATTGGTGGACATGCACACCTCGATGTTGCAAGCTATGCAACAAATGACCCGATCGATTAATGACTTCAAAAATCACATAGGGTCTAAATCTAATGCTAAATCAACTGGATCCCTCCCATCCCAAGATGTTCTGAGCCCGAGGAATGTACCTAATAGAGGACACTTACAAGGTTCAATTAAAATCAAAAATTACAAAACTATGATCATTTGATTCATCAAATTCCCTTAATTTCTCTTAACTTTAACCACTACAATAAAATATATTTATAGTAATCACATTTTAAGGATATAATTTACTATGGAAACTAAATAAAAGTAGATGATAGATTAATAATTCCTCTAAAAAAATAAATTTAGCGGAACGGATAAGTGATCTCTCCAAATTTATCACATTTTTTTTTAATATAAAATTTAATTTGGAACGGAGGTCTAGAAAATGCCCGCGCCTACCTCCCTCTCCCTCCCCGCAAAAAAAAATTTCCACAGTTGAGGAATCGACTCCGATGCACAAGATCCCTTACGCCCTCTCCTTCCCTTCTTATATCATCGCTTCCTTCTTCCTCCTGCGCGCTCCTCCTCCTCTCCTCGTGCCTCCTCCCCTTTGCGATCAGGTGCTCCTCCTCCTCTACCCTCCGCCCGCGCCTTCCTCTACCCTGCGCCCTCGCCTATCTCCTCCCCCTCTCCCCGCGCCTCCTTCCCTCCGTGATCGGCCACTCCTCTGCCCACTCTGCTCTCTGCCCTCGCGTCTCCTCCTCCTTTCCCCGCGCCTCCTCCCCTTTGTGATCGGTCACTCCTCTGCCCTCCGCTCCTTCACGAGGGATTTTCAGAACTGATTGTTGCTGTTGGTTTGAAGTAGGCGTGGCGATTGAACCAATGCGAAGTGCTTTACTGCTTGAGGTTTCATTTTTTCTGGAGGCAAAGGTAATTTCAATGCATTTCACATTTTGTAGCAGCGGTGTTGCTATTTGGTTTCTTTGTTGTTTGGTTGGAAGAAGAATAGAGCTTGTAGTCAATGGCAAGGGTAGGAAAATTGTTTGCTTCTATTATTAAGGATGATTTTTATTGCAAAAGCACTTGTTGCTGCTGCTACTGATATTTATTTGGGAACATGGGTTCGTGTATGTGTCATGACTGCATAATCTGAATTCTGTAGCAACATATGCCTTTTGTTCCTGAAGCCAAATGCTCAATTCTTGACAGGCACTGAGCATCTTTGAGACAAGCTTAAGGAGGGGCAAATTTGACGAATCATGCAAGTACATATGGCAATTTGCTTCTATTTGGCTTGTGTAATAAATTCTGCATTTCTAGGTTTTGAAGAGGGTATTATTTGGTCTAATTTGATTGATTTGTCGACTAAATTTGGAACACTTAGAGTGGCTTTGTTGTGGATTCATTTTCTTGAGGCATAGCTGGGGAATTCCAGGATGAGAAAGCAGTTGCAGATAGTCTAAAAAATTCAAGTGTTTGGGAAGGGTGTTTGTGGACATTCCAAGATGATGTGTTGTTTTATTTTTTTCCAGAATAGGTAAAGGGACAGCTATCAGTTCACTTATAAACAGTCAAGGATACACGAATTGAATCCTAGAATTGAACAAAAAAAAAGCCTATCGAGTAGCATGTTTCATCCATGCCTGCTCCAAGATAAATACCACCCTGTTGTGTTGCAATCAAATGGTCCATAACCATGCAAAAAACTTTTTCCAAGCAGAATTATCAGCCTGCACACCATCCCTAATCGCACTCCAGAAAGAATCCGTAGATGCTACGGCATCAGAATTGACCTGAAGCTGCTGCTAGACCTCCTTTGCAAATTTTCACCCAAAAAATGCATTCCTCTGAAAGTGTACCCAAGAGCAAGTAGTCTCAGAGTTCTACCCACGTCTTCTTATAACTTTAGTTAGAAATCCTGCCTCGTAAGAAGTCACCTAAAAGATTTTCACCTTCAAAGGTATCCTCAGCATCCAAAAGGATGCAATCCATCCCAATACTAAAATCTTCATTCTTTGCCACATCTCTAAAGGAACTCACAAGCTTTTTTTGACACTGAACTCAGCACAGAACAAGGAGGATCACTTATCCTTAATGTAGACCCATGACTCTCAATCTTAGACAGCAACAACTGCAGATTGGCAACTTCTGCCTCAGACAAGCTGTACCCAACAGACAGCATTGATACTCTTGCACCTTTATTCTCCATCAGTCTGTTCTAACAATCAAAAACAAGAGCGATCTCCCTCCCAATAATCAGAAACATGTGCATTCCTGTCAGCAGTAAGAGCATAGTCTTAACAATCTTCTCCTTTTGAATAATCATTCTGGGATATAAAAGCTTCACCACCTCTCAAAACAATCTCAAAGAGGTATAACCTAGGCATTACCACGTAAAGACTCATCCAAGGTGTGTTAATTGTTTTAACTATGCATTTGCACTAGCATCTTGCATTTTGTCAAAGTGGGATAACTAAGCTAAACTGATGTAGCACAGTAATCATGCTTTTCTAACCCCTATTTATTTGCTCTTCATCTGACAGTTTCATACTTATGCTTTTTCTCTACTTATAAATCCTTATTTATTTTCCTTTGCTGTTACTATTTAGGACTTAGATTTTTTTCAACTTATTTTTTTAATCCCTTGACTAAGAGCTTGAATTCATCTTTAAAAGGTTCTCTGATGGTCATCATCTATCTAATGCAGCCTCCTTTATCCCAGCTCATCACTGGCAATGGACTGTCTTTTCCCTATTTTTGTTGTATTTTTCATAACCCCCTCCCCCAAACAAAACCTCTCTAACACCTTACTCTGGCACCCAACTTCAGACTCATCTCCCCAGTGCCACCACTTCCCATGACCTTAACACCATTGACATAGCCAATCACCAAAGCCACTACCGTTACCATAATACTTGTAGCCAAGGCCCTGTCATTATTCACCAACAATTTGCAGCAGAAAATTGATCAACCAATAAAGTCTGCAGCAAGAAACCACAGACCAAAACCACCACCAACAAACTCAATACTTGCCTACAACATTAAAGATTCCCCAAAGTTGCTTTATAGTTGGCGAATCAAATTGTACTATTTTGGCTAAAATCCTACTGCATTTCAAGCCAATTTACTCAGAAAATCACATGATCAATGTTTATTATGAATCCTTGTCAAAAGTGAATCTTTTTTTTTTTTTTGAAAAAGAAAGGATGAATATCGGTACAATAGTCATCCAAGAATTTTTATTTCAATCAATGGTTAAGAAAATACATGTTAAACCAAAAATGCATCCACAAGTCGGACAAAAATAATGATTCCCCACACACATTCTCCACCCAAGCTTGACCTCTCCTAAGTAGGACGTTGTTCCGTGTATGGCACACAGTCCAAAGAACAACAACCATGAGAACCCGATTCGTTGAGGCGTTCCCCATGGTAATCCACGAATCTTCCCAGGTTGGCAGGGCCATCTGCAAGACCATCTCCCAAACATCTCTAGTGAATCGACACCCAGAGAACAAGGGCTGGATACAGTCCTCCCCCGCCGAGCACAGAGGACACTGCTGCATAGGGGTACCCATCAATCGTTGCCTAAGCCCCCCAATAATTAACCTGTCCCTCCTAGCTAATAATAGAAAAATTTTCACCTTCAAGGACACCTGAACAGACCAAAGCTTCGTACACAACTTATCCTCCTCTGAAGGTGTAGACAAGTCTCTGAGCTTCTTGTACGCCTTACTAGGTTGGTAGCGGCCATTATTCCAGGAAAAGCATCAGAGCCCAAACCCACAACAAAATCAAGCAGGAAGGACTCCAGTTTACCTCTCCTCCTCGGTTCGACCAACCAACATACCACCAAGGGAACAGGCTAGGTGCACGACGAAGAATGCCAACACTCCGAAACCAAGGCAGTCTTGCTTCTTGAGAGACCATAGCATCGAGGAAAATGGGAAGCCAAGAACCTAGCACCGGTCCAATCATTCGTCTAGAACTTGAAAGTCCTACCATCCCCCAAGGCCGGAACAAAGTGGTCCTAATGGACATTCAGAGTCAAAGTAACAGATCGTCAAAAAGGAGGAGCAATTGGGAACTTGTCGAGTGCCCACCAGACCCCCATAGGAGTCCAAAATAATATCCTGACACAAACTCCTCTCGCCCTTCATGAAGATGTCAACCCATTTGAGTAGGAGGGAGTTCCCAAACTCTGCCATTCGCCGCACCCCGAAGCCCACCATTCTGCTTAGGCTGACAGATAAGATCCCACTTCGTAGGTTGCATGAATCGCCCCTCGGTCGGAGGGACCTTTCAAAAAAATCTTTTTCGCACCACCTCCAATCTCTTGGTCACAGTTTTGGAAGGCCTGAAGACAGACAAAGAATGACAGGAATAGTAGAGAGAACAGAGTTCAAAAGGATCAACCTACCACCTTTTGAGAGGAGCTTCCCACTCCACTTGGAAAGTTGACCCAACAACTTTTCAAGCAAGTCCACCCAATCCACATTCTTCATCTTTTTAGCCCTTAGAGGCAACCCTAAATAGCGAAGTGGAAGCTCAACCACAGGAGTGTTCAATTGCGTCGAAAGGCCCATCCTTATCTCATTATCCAGACCAAAGCATACTAGAGAGGATTTAACCCCATTAATTCTCAAACCCAAGATCTCACCAAATATGCTGACCAGCCGATGAAGCACATTTGCTTGCTCCAGCCCACCCTCAACAAAGAAAACAGTATCATTAGTAACTGGAGGATAAGGGAGAGAGAATGTCGGAAGGACCACAACGAATATCCATGAATCAACCTACCCTCAGAGGCCTGAAAAATTAGTCTTTCCAATGTGTCAACCGCAAGAATAAAGGGCAGAGGGGCAATCGGGTATCCCTGCCGCACCCCCTTCTGAGGCTGGATCCACTAACCAGTCGGGTGCCCATTGATTAAAGGGGAAAAGGAGGAGGTAGCGATACACCTCTTCATCCACTGAACTCATTGCTTTAGGAAACCTCTTCGCCACAAGACCTCCTACAAGCAAGACCGCAATAAGGAATCATAGGCTTTAGAGAAATCAACTTTCCAAAGAAAAGCCTTACGTTTGAATCATGTCCAACCAGAGACCATCTCTTGGGCTAAGATAAAAGACTCCTGTAGCGAGCACCCCTTAAGAAAAGCAGACTGAATCGAATTAATAAGCTTCCTTAGAACCTCCCATAAGCGATTCGCCATAATCTTTTTCACTAGCAAGTAGCAGTTGGAAAGAGAAATACGTCGAAAATCATCGAGTGAATCTACACCCTGCTTCTTAGCTAAAAGAAAGAGAAATGACGAGTTCAACCTTTCAATCCTGGAATTCCTTGAGCATGACCATCACATCGGCCCAGAGGAGCTCTCAGAACTCCAAGTAGAAGAAAACCTGGAACCTGTCCGGTCCCAGCGATCCCTCTGCCTTGAGACCCCTGAGGGCCCCCATAACCTTTGCCTCTGAGAAGGGCTTGATCAAAAACTCCACCTCCTCCTCAGAGAGCCGAGGCCTACTCGAGGAAGCTAGCCTCTAGCTCCCCTGCTGCCCAGCTTTGGTCACCTACTGAAAGTAGGAGTTGACCATACTCCTAATGTAAGGACTTGGATTTTTAATATGTTTAATTAGTTAAGTAAAATTCTAATTAGATGTTTAATGGTAAGTTAAGGGCATTGGGAAGCCATTCCTCTAATCTTGCATAGGAAGCTTCATTCTTGATTTAGCTTGTCAAGGAAGCCTTGTTCTTGTTTTGACTTCCGAAGGAAGCCATTTTTTTTTTTATCTTGCATGAGAAGCCATCACTCCTCTTTCTTGCCCTCCAAGCCGTCCCTCCTCCTTAAGCTTCCCTTCCAAGCCACTCTTTTTCCTCCTTTCCCTTAGAAAAAGAGAAGACCCTCATTCCTTCTCCTAGAAGCCAAGCCAATCCTCCTCTTCATCTTGGGTTCACGTGAGACAAGAGAGAAGAGAGTGTGACACTCCTTTCTTCCTCTCCAAGCAACTTCACTCTCTACCGTCGGCCAGTCACCTCACCTCCATCGTCGTCATCACCAGAGAAGGAGCTTTTGTAGCTGCTATGGTCATTGTAGTTGTTGTAGCTGTAGTTGCTACTGCTGATGTTGCTACGATTGTTGCTTGTGTGGAAGAAGAAAAAGAAGCTTCATTAAAGGTAAGGAGCCCTTCAATTGATTCCTTCTTTTGTTCCTATGATTAGGAGCTATGAGATGTCTAATTTGAATGCGAAATCAATGTTTGAATGTAAGGAAGTGGAATTTAGATTAGTGTTCGTATGTGGGTTTTATGTTGTATGTATTGAGTTACCTTTGGGGATTTCACTTGGGATGTGATCTTAATATGGAGATTCATGAACTCTAGGTGGTTTCATGTGTTTACAGATTGGTTGGGTGCTCTGAACTATAGTTTATATGGGCTAGAATTGTATGTGTGGGTGTTGGCAGGAGAAGGTTCGCATTTCAGAACCCATGCAGGGTTCTAAATTGCGGTTTAGACATCCGACACTTGAGCTGGACGTCCAATAAGATAAGTGGTCCCATTTGTGCAAAAACTTCTTACGAGGACAAGGAACTTGATCTAATTAGCTAAATCCATGCCAAATACCCAGAATAATGCTATTAATCCCTGGTTGTATTTAATGTTAGAAGCTTGGAGTTTGAGTATAATTGGGTCCTATAATGGTTAGCTCTAACTAGGAAATAGAGTAAGCCCTCTATGGCCACAAATCCTAATCGGGAAACAAAAAAGGAAGATTTAAAAGTAAATGTATAAGGCCAAAGTGCAAAGATACTCGTGTGGCCTAATGCATGGTTTAAACTAAGTTCTAAAAGTCCTAGTAAATGTATAGGGATCCTAATTGGCTAAGGCACAACTCTGAAATGGTAGGGTGAAGATCCTATCAAGAACTCTAGTGATTGTAAGGGTATGGTATGGGTCCTAGGCCTTCTGCCATTGGATGCACATTTGTACCTTGAGTAGGTATTAATTTGGGGAAGTGAGCCAAGTCAAGCAATGGGCTGTCATTATGAGTTTTATGTAGATCATTACCTTTAAACTTGTGCAGTTATGTTGTAAATTCATGGGATGCACCCACTTCTTGGTTGTTTATGAAATCTGGTGGTGAATGTGGATAAACAATGGATGGGTATTTCCCTTGATTTTCTTTAGTTGCTTGTGTTCTTTCTATGCTTGGAAATACTTGGAATGGTGTTCTAAATGTGTGATGTTAAGGGGTAAATATGGGGAAATCAAATGGAAGGTTTAAAGTTTGAAACTAGGTACTGGAGACACCTAGTACCAGTACTGGTGATCAGTATCGGTACTAGTTGGCTCCACACTAGTTAAAAGGGGACTTAAGTCTGGTACTAAAGGACCTCGTACTGGTATTGGATGAGTTCAGTAGCCATGACTGTGGGTGCCCAGCATCGGTACTGGTGCCCAGTATCGGTACTGGCTGGATTACTCAGAGAGGTGTGAATGGTGCATACTGGTATTGCTGCTTAGTATCGGTACTGGCTGGTATTGTGGCATTGTGTTGTGGGTGCTCAATATTGGTACTTAGACTTAGTATCGATACTGGCACATTATGGCCTGGTTGGGATAGTGGGTACCCAACATCGGTACTTAGGACTAGGATCGGTATTATGTGTATCTGTTCCACCTTGCTTGAACTCTAAGAAGAAAATAAAAAGTTGATTAAATCTGGCTAAGTAAAGGATTGAATCCAAAATATTGGGATTAGGGATCTCTTGGGTTAAAATGTACTTGACATGCATGTGTATTGGTGGTCAAGATTGTAGGTGGATTGGAGGCGCAAAATCTGGGTTTCGGATGCGAAAGTCAAGTTTTGCAATCCTGAATTAGGCCTGTAGCCCGACCTAACGCTAGGTCAAGATTACCTAACAATAGGTGGAGGTTGGTAGGGTTTCCTCACGTTAGATAATAGGTTCGTAATGTTAGGTAGTTTGTTGGAGTTACTAATTGGCCTAAATGTGGATTTCTAGCAATAGAAATCCTAGGGAATGGTGGAACCAATTGGGGGTCTAGTAGGTGCCTCAATAGGCTGGGAAAGTGGTGAAACTGTAGTTAAACCCTAGATAGGAAATGTGTGTGTGTGCTTGTGCCTTAAATTTGAGCTTGAAGCTCCCTAAGTGCATTAAAAGCAAATCTGAATTGGCTAAGTAATGACTTGAACCTCACATGATGATATCTATGACTCAACTAAGGTCTAATAAGAGGAAATGCTTGGATCCTAAGGTCTTGAGTAAGACCTCAGGTGATCCATTAGGTCTCTAGGGCTTCGTTTCGGACACGAAACCCAATGAAATTAAGTGATGGTTGGTTGGCTAAGTAAGCTCGTAAGGCTGCACCTTTGGACTTAGTGAACCATGGGCTCACTACTCAGGTAAAGGACCCAAGCTGTTGCGATAGCTGGATGCTACAAAGTAATTTTTGCCTCAGAACTTGGAGGGTTCATGTGTTCAGTGACAGGCCTTGGGCTGTTATTAGTGTTTGGTACTTGGATGTACCTAAATCTGACTCGATGTGGAGGTACTCGTGGCTCTAGGCTCTATCAGCGCCTGCATGCGCAGCGGGAGACGTCGGGGTACGTGGTACTCGTAGCTAGAGGCTCACTAGGCACCCGTATGTATGAAAGTGCCAGGGTACTGTAATGGCTTGGTTGAGATCTCGTCCGCTAGCGGACTGGGAGGGCACATCTGAGTACTGCGCTCCTACGGGGAGTTGCTCCTAGCGAGAGCATTGGTGTGGCCTGACAATTTTGGCCAATCCTGCGATGGTGATCTGATTTATCTGTGACTGGTCCTTGTTGGACATGAACTGAGTTTGCGCTTTACGGTCATAAGGTATAGGCCTGAGTAACTCCCAAGAGACTCGACTCTTCTAACATACTCGATACGTCGAGAATGGGCACACCTTTTTTGAGGATCAACAGACTTGTTAGCCTCTTCCCTAGCCAGGGCGAGACTATCAAGCTGGAATCTAAAGGATAGGATGCATCTCAATCTCCTTTGGTAGAGAAGGATGATTCCCAGAATCCAATCACTGAGGCGAGTGAGAGAATAAATATTAATGTCAAATCATGGGAAAAATAGGCAATTTGATTAATAGGTATTAGACCATGGTGGTTGGTCAGGCTAAATCGGGTTTGGGAGTTGAAACTTGGGGTGTTGAGTTGGGCTAGGGATTTAGCCGATTAGCGAAACTTTGCAATACCCTGTGTTTTATGGTGATACAGTATTTTGTTTCCAACTAAGTCGATTAACTCATCCCTACTTTATGACCTACTTTTAGGTTGTCGATGTTGTGAGTCGTCGACGCTCGGGGTTTATTGCTGGGCAGGTTTTTTCACAACCTGTTGATAGGTAATTTTCATGCTTTGGTTTTAAAGTGAATTTATGTTTAGTTACTACTTTACATTTATCAATTATGTGTAATCCTTCTTGTACTTTCTTCCATTTTATGTAATAAATGGAACTATTTTATAGCTCGACTTAGTTAGGTACAACCTGAATTAAATAAATCAGCACCTTTTCTGTTGCCATTCCTTGGAACTCTGATCCTTATTTAGGGGCCTGAGTTTTTGGGGTGTGACACCTAATGCCATTCGGGTCCTCCCTGGATGAAGAGATAAAATTATATCTTCATCTAGCACTCGTTGAGGCATTAAAGAATCTCGTGTTGGCATCACCCTCTTTAAGCTACAGTTGTCTCGACTTTTCTCTCTAATCGATTTCTTTCTTAAGATCCTCAGTCGCCACTATCCCCTGGCACATCATTCTCTCCACCTCCTCCAAGGTAAGAGAGGAGACATCCTCCTTGGTATCAAGAGTGAGCACTCAATCCAAGGCCTCCTTTCTTGTCTTCTCCCTTTCCTCCCTTACCCTTTTCCTGTAGTTAAGAAGAAGAAATCGGAGCTTCCTAAGTTTGGTTGCCAATGATCTAGTAACCAAGCCCTCATTCTGAAACCCTCTCCACCAAGAAGTCACTAAATCCTTAAACCCCTCCACCCGCAGCCAGGACTTTTGGAATTTGAAGTAAGAAGAGACCACCAGCCCATCCCCACTATCGCAAATAATCGGAGTGATTCAAAAAAGGGTGGTCCATCACTGTGACGCTAGCCAGTTGGAAGGTCTCCACCATGCCAACACTCCGCAGGAATCTATCCAATCGGGACATCAAACCACTCCCCTTCCTTCACGTGTACGTAGTCCTTGACATAGGAAGATCCGACAACTCCAACTCACAACCACCTCCTGGAAACCCAAGGTGGAAGAGTCGTGTCTCCCATCAGGTCTGTCGTCAGTTGAAAGGGTGGCGTTGAAATCTCCACCAATCAACCAGGGTCCCCCCTCGGCACAGTTCACAGCCTCCCTCAATTCCCGCCAAAATTTAAGCTGGTCCCCGCCATGTACGATCCAGACACACATGAAACATACAACAGACCATCAAATAATCTAATGAAAGAGCTCGTGAGGACATACCTCCCCACCCTATAATCCAGTAGCGAGAGATGACTTTTCTTCCACTAGACGACGAAGCCACCAGCCTGCCCAGAAGACCCACCTCACTGTTATCCCCAAGCGGCCACCAATCTTGCAACTCCCTCGACTAAATGTGCGACTCTTGATACAAGCAGTCAACCTTCCATTCTTTCAAATAGCGGAGGAGAGTGGCCCTTCTCGCCTTGTCACGAAACCCTCGCACGTTCCAAGATAAGACCCTCGTCATACGGAATGGTGGACTCCCCTCCCAGACGTAGTGGCCTTCGTAACCTGCAGAATGTGGGCCAAATACTCATCGCTTACCTTGAGAATTTTCATGTTGCCCCTACTATGAAGCTCGTAGTGCCTTCGAGAAACAATGGACATTTTACGAGCGCCCTTCTTCCAACGACCCGCACTCCCATCCAGGGACTTAGTCACTCCTAAGTCAACCTTCGTGCTCACTTTGTCATTGACCAAACCCCCCTCACAACCTAGACCGGGCATTGTCTTATCACAAACCATCAACTGTTTACCTAAGTCACCTGTGGTGTCCGAATCCATTGTCGCATAACTTGCTCTGAGTTCCTCACAGCCCGAAGATATTGAGAAACCCACCTCTTTACCAACAACCCCAACAGCTAGATTGTTGGGACTAACCACCTCAACAACCCCAACAGTTGCTTTGTTGGGGCTAACTGCCTCAACACCCACTGGCCTACCATTACCTCAATTGTTGGCCAATGGCCCATCGCCAACCGCCTAGCCACTTCACCAGGCGCCACTTCATTGCCGGAGACCCCCACTGTCAGCCATCTCTTCCCTGCTACCCTCCACTTCTACTTTAGTCATGACCTGAGCCGCCATCTCAATGGCCATGTCCTCCCCACCAAGATCTGCAGGCTCGGTCATTTTCTCAACTCCACCCTGGTTAACAATCATCCTAGCGTCCTCATGAGGGAGCCCTTGCCCCTCTTTACGCCACCAAGCCTGCCTCGCTCTATCCCACAACCCTGATCCACCTTTAACCCTATGTCCCTCCTCCCTCCGATCTAAACTTTGAACCCATTGAACTCGAACCAACCACGAGCTTCTCCCGGATCAAACCATTAGCGAGGTCGAGAGATCCCAACTCGTGGTGTGAACCACGACCACCTGCATCGCCCTGACGTTGCCTTAGAAAATTCCCACCCCATCCTAATCTCGCAACTGCCTAAAATGAGCCACCACGCTAGACAGCACCTTCGGCGGGCGAAGGTGAAGCGGAATGCCAAGGAGATTGACTATGTCCGTCTTCTCCCAAGCAAAATGCCTGGGCGATCGTTCCTCCAATGTCCATCAAACGATGACACAAGTCTCCACGTGATGGCTGCATCCCCACAATCGATGCACGAAACCACTTCCTCTCCACATCCAAACAAAAGAACATGAGAACGGGAAAGGTACGCTACCTTCCAATCCTTCTTCGTCACCTGCTGAGCCATCACAACCCGCCAGATGGCCTCAAGATCGACGCCCCTTGTCGATACCTCCCCGGTCAAGGCGTTCCTAAGCGAGTCTTCAAGTGCACCAACCGGCGGTGACCAAGGGATGTTGACCACAAAGTTAGGCGGCCTTGGTGGCAGTGGAACCCGATCCTTACGCGCCAGTGGCCTCACCCATCCTCAATTGCACCCTTTCCCCTACTTAGCCTGTCCACCCGACCACGCACGACCTGCCAACGGCCTTAGAATCGGTGGTTCTTGAGGTTGTTGAGGTAGTTGGCGACCCATTCATGCATCTGCTCACCTCCCTTGAAGGTCTACGTTCTCCTGTCTTCCTCGAGATGCACTCGTTGATTGGTTGGGGCGTTGAAGGGCTGGTGCTCTCTCCCTAGCAGACCCTATCATGGCCCTACAAGAATCCCTCCAATGACCAAATCCATGACATTGCAAGCACACGAGGGCGTTGCAGCATACAACCGCAAGGTAACCTTGCTCCCGACAGTGGAAGCATACCAAAGCTGCCCTCCCCTACCCACGCGGAGCCCCCCTGTAGGACCTCAAATGCACCTCTCTCCACCCCTCTCCATCACCTCCCCCCTTCATATGATCCAAAAGTGAATATATTACTTGCTAGAAATTATGTTGAATCACTTATTATTGCTCATGATTTATTTAAAAAAAATCTAAACTTTTGTGTCGATTGGAATAGTTTGTTACTACTTTCTGCTCTAATTTGACGCCACTTTATCACACTTCATTTCATGTCATCTTGTTGGGATTTGTCGATCCATCACTTTTCATCAATTTGGTAATAAAGCAAGTCATTTCAAAGGTTATAATTAAATTTGGTAATAGTTTCTTTTTCAAAAGGGCAATTTAATTTCACATTAGTTCATATTGTCCAAGTAAATGTTGCACTTTACTTCCATTCTGGTTATCCATAGGTTCAGGAAGTCAGTATGCAGTATGTGGTCGGTTGGGTCACCGCACAGTGAATATGTGGTATTCGGACGAGTATGCCGACGAATATGCAGTTTTGCATTTTTTATTTAAAAAATATAAAATAATTAGTTAATTTATTAAATTTTGTGTTATATTAATGTTATAATTATGCAAATGTCTCAAGTAGTATAATAAAAAAATATAGTCTAGAATCATATAATTTGACATCTTTAATTACTATACAATCTAGAGTATAAAAGGTTTGACATCTTGAAAAAGGAAAATGTAGAGATTATAACCTAGATGTTCATTTAAACAAACATAAAAGAATTGACAATAGTGTTGACCACAAAATGACATTTAACATACAAAATTGATGTAAAAAACTAGACCCTAAAAATAAAAAATCTAAAACAAAAATCAGACCTAGAAATTGATGTAAAAATCGACTCAACAATTGATTTATTTAATATTAGGAATGATTTATACACATTATCACATACATACTCTAAAAATCAAACACAAACAAGTACAACATTAGGAATATATACAACATTTGAGACACATACACGATGTCATGAACAAATCAGACCTTAAATCTCAAATCTAATAAAAATCGGATCCTAAAAATAAAAAACCTAAAACTAAAATTAGACGGTGGGAGATATACCTCCAGTGATGGTCAGTGCAACCTCCAATGTTGGTAGGCGATGGCAGCGTCGTACGAGAGGCGGTGTAGCACCCAATAGGACAATGGTCGCGCCACAGCGAGAAGCGATGCAGTAGCAGCAGCATCTAGCAGTGTTGCACCCCGACGTTGGTAGGCGATGGTTAGTAGGTGATAGCAGCGCTATGTTAGAGGCAACAAAGAGGGCGAAGCGCTACTAGCAAAGTGGGTGACACGTCGACGATAGAGAGGGCGGCGAGGGTTTAGACGTTCTCGATGGGTTTGGGTTGGGATATTAGGTATTCTCGATGGCAGAGAAGGGTTTAGCATATCCAAGAAGTTTTATTTTTAAGTTGGTCTTTTTTATGTGAGGCCATAAAGTTTTTTTTTTAGAAGACCTCATTGGTGGATCTATCTCCAAAGCGAGTGACTACTCGATCGAGTAAATGCCTACTCAGTCCAACTACTCGCCCAGACCTGCTTATAGCACCGCATTGCATTATACGGTTTAGGGAGGGGTCCTCCTACGACTATGCAGCCGCTTACTTGACCTAGGTGGCCGACTTCCTGAACATTGCCATGGTCCATCATTCCTTGGAAAATGCACATTGTGGTTGGGAAGAGAGAACTTCGTGCAAGTGAGAGAATTGAGAAAGCACATGGCATAAGGAAGCAGAGAATGTTGGGGAAGGGAAAGCGAGGATTCGGTGCTAATGAATTTGGGGAGACGAGATTGAGAGATCTTGTAGGGCAAATTTCACTCAAATGAATCTCTCTCTTATGTACCCTTTTATGCCCATAAATGAATAGTATGCCACAAATATTAAAAAAGTGCTGGCCAACGTAACTCTTGAGGCTGTGCATCCAAGTACACATGGATGGTAACCTAAAGATTAATCATGAGAGACATCCTAAGCATAAGTATAAGCATAAGCGTACATAAGTGAAAAGGCTGTTCTAATTCTGACATTATCACTTTGTCCATGTACAGTATTAGTTCCTGTATATCAGCCTCGCCTTTGCCTCCGCCATCGCCTCTCCCTCCTCTCTCTCTCTCTCACAGTTATCTTATCTTGGTGGGTAAAGGGGAGGTTAGGGCAAAAGGTGGACCTTTCACGAGAAGCATTAGGGAATTTACACACTAGACGACCAATTTGATCCGTTTAATATTTTTTAGATCTCATTTTTATCTAGTGGCAATAATAGTAGTCATTTACAAAAATAGGTTGGCGTTCTTGGGGACTTTTCGTTGGTTTGTCGCATTCATACTATGACTTAGCTAATTACATGGTTATTAAGGAAATAACTGCAATAAAGAGGTATACCTTGACATTTTTTCAAATATTCAATACATGGACTCTTAGTTGATAAGTATTGTACTTGCTCACTGGTTTGTATCCATGCCCTTTTCAAAATCTTTTAATTGTAGAAGGAACTGTTTATTATATGTGAAATTAGCCATTAGATTAAAACTCAAGCATATCAATAGTTTCTCTGATTTGATTAAAGGAAATCATATCCTGGCAAATGCAAGATTTTGATCAACCAATTTCTTCAAGCAATCATATCAATATTGTGAAGTGTTTGATGAAATTGACTTTTGTCATTTGTAGGTTGTTGATTGTGGAGAGAGTTGAACTTCGTATTGACAAAACAAAGAACCTTCGAAATCAGGTTTGCTTCTTTTATGGATGCAAATGTCGAGTTGGAGTTTAGGTCAATGCTTTTGGTTACCCTTAATATAGTTGGATGGCATCCCTGCTTGCTATTCTAGGTTGAACCATAATTGAGGCCCTAATGAACATGGAAGTTCATGATGCTCATATTTCTATCTTTATTGCACTTCAATTTTCTGGTCAAAATTTTCAGTCTGTAGGTTATCAAGATCGGTCACCTTTTTGCATGTTCCAAGCATTTTTTTGGTTCCACTTCATCAAGATTCATGCTCAGTTCCTGCAAACTAGATCCTACAAACTAGATTTTTTGTTTTCTTCAAAGCCAGGTGCTTTTACAACACAAACCTTAATCCCAGCACAAATCTTATTGAACTGTAAGAAGTGGTTTTTTTTTCTCTTCAGTCAACAGTAAGAAGCGATTATTTCAGCTAGTTGGATGGAGATTTTTTATTTTCAGTCAACAATCAATGAGTCCCCTGCTTTTTGCAGGTTGATCCATGTCACATACCCCCTTAATGAGTCTGCAACAGTCCCTGTTTTTCAGTTTGCAGTCATGTAGTTTGAACTGATGTTTCAGTCAACACCCATGGAATAGAGGATGGAAGGCTGAAAATTTGAACCGATTTTCAAATCCCATCTAACGTATTTTGCCAATAATGAAGATGGGCCACCACTGATTGAACCACCTAGGCTGATTTTCAGTGGAACTTTTCAGAGTAGACAAATTTTCTATCTGTAACAGTTACTAGATTCAATAGGAACTTTTTTTTTTTTGTTGTCTTAAGGAAACCATAAGTATATTTCAATAAAAAGAATAATTGATAGACAATACACACATTAACCAGCCATCCTACCATTAGCAAAATTTGAAAAAACAAATACAGATAGTCTGGTTGTTATGTAAATGCTATAAAAAATTGAATGGTAACTTAGCAGATCCTTAATGTTCATTTTACTTAATAATGGACATTGAATAATTAGAGGCAGCAAATGCATTGGCATCCAAGCACAGCCATAACTTAATAGATCCTCCTTAGGATTGTATACTACATTTCTGGCTCTCTGAAGCTGAATAGAGAATGTTCATTGTCACTAATTCCGGTTTGGTTGCTGAGAAAAACGCACCAAACTCAGGTTATCATGGATCAATAATCAGCAGTTATTCTCATTGGCTCTCTGCCTTGAGCTTGTGCTCAACTCCGTTTTGAACTTTTTTCAGGTAAACAAATATGTACCACTTAATTGTTTTCTTGAAATTTGTTTGCAGTGACTTCTATCCAAGCCCTATCCTTGTGTGTATATGCATAAATTTTTTTTGCAGAAACAAGCATCTAAAAGACATTCAACTTGCCGCATGCACATTCATCTATAGGAACTTGCAACTCTAATCGAGTTATATCTTGGGTAAGTTTTTGGATATAGCATTACAAGTTGAACATTCATGTATAAAAATTGATATTTGTTCTGATCAAATTGTGACGTAGAACGAATTTAATCTCATCTAGTAGATTATCTCGATTAGGTACTTTGTATCTGCACTCAAACCAGGTAACTATGACCGTTGATCATGTCTAGTCAAATAAGTTAATGTGCTTTGCCCACTTTGTATGATGTCTTGTGGATTTGAGGGATGTTCGGGTAGTCTTGTTTTTTTTTTTTTATGTTCTTTCATCTATATAGGTAGGGTAGTCTTGAATGTACATCAAGTTTACTAACCCTACATGGATTGTTCTTACTCAAGAGAAGTATATCAAGTTTCTGGAAAGGAGCAGATATGTCCCTATGAAGGTAGCCCTTTCAAGCTTCGTTCTATCAAAGGATCTAAGCCAGCTAAAGCTGAGGAGCTTGTGCTACTTGATGCTCTTGCAACAATGGTAACAACCTAATTTATCACTCTAATTGATTTAATCTAGAGCTAACTCCTTAGTAAAATCATGCATTAGGTTTATAAGTACTGCATTTAAAGTATGAATATATATTTAAGCTTTGTATTTAGTTTATGAATAATTATCTAATTTTAGACTTTTGTGAATAATGTAAGTAAAAGATTTAGAATAATCTGGAACATTAAAGAATAAAAGCTGGATCGGAAAAGAAGTTGTAATTGAGTTAGTTGAAGAGTAAAGCTAAAATAAAGGAATGAAGATACTGTTGGTGCTAGAACACCGCGATCGTTTATTTTGATAACAAAACACGTATCATTTAACATTTGCACTTGAAGTCTTAGATTTCAGGTCAATTGCAAATGGAGACGTGATTAGACGGAGTTCGAGCTTACATCCAGGATAGATTGGACGAGTTTGATGGAGAACAAAGGAACTTCGCGAGGAGCGATAGCTTGAAGATGGAAAGACAAGAAGAATATACTAGATTTCTGTTTATCTTTTTCTATGTACTTTTGTCTTTATTTCCTTTCTCTTTTTGTTTCTTAGAATATTTGTTAAAGAGCCTCAAAGTATCCTAACAGTAGTCCTAGGAACACTTGCACAAGCCTAGAATATTTAAGTTTTCTATAGAGAATTTAGAAAATCAAAATAGGATTCAGACAGCTTAATCAGACGTCTAATTTGAAAATCAGATGTCTGATAATGACTTTTAATACATCTGGCTGTCGACTCAGACGTTCGATAATGTTTTAAGTTGGATTTAGTTCTGTCTGATGAAATCAAACGTCCAGACCTTAGTCCAGACGTCTTAGAAGACATTTGATGTTTTTGCTAGACGTTTAATTAGTGGACCGTTGGCTGCCTTAGTAACCACTGAAGGAAATGATCGTTAACCTTGTATCAGACATTCGTAGAGGACCCTAGACGTCTGATACATGACTGTTTTGCCTCGGCTGACCCAAAATCTCTTCTCAGAGATTTTATAGTCGTTACACTCTCTTGGGAATCCATTTCCGCAAAAAAGTAGGTTTCCAGTCATCCAAACATCATTCCAGACATCCTGTGTGTCGTCTGATGCACTTCCACTGGAATCCTGTTTCGATCTGATTCAAGTCAGGAAGGAAATCCGTCTATAATCAGGTGTCTGACTTTATTCTCAGACATCTTAAACTGGTTTTCCAGACATCCGATGCTAGGATCAGACATCTGATAATCTTATCAGTGTAATGATTAATCTTGATTTCGACCTGATTTTCTTGAAGCTTGCACCCAACGGCTATGGAAGCCTTCCAAAGCCTTCCAAAGCCTTCCTAGAGTCTCTATAAATAGAGAACTTTTGCCACTCAAATACACACCAAGACACATCCAAGCTACATACCCCACTCTTTAGTGTCTAAAAGAAGAAGATCATATAGAAGAAAGTTCTTAATCTCTAAGTTTAGTTCTACACCTAGAGAGCTTGATTCTTGTTGCGCACCTGTTCTCTCTCCGCGATTACGAGAGCGACGAAGTGCTACTGCATGGTTCACCCATCCGCGTCGTTGATGCACTTCCACCAAAGGAAAGCATCCTTACTCCTATAGAAGTTTAATTTTAGAATATCTTTGTTGGCTCTATAGGACTATTTGTAATTTACTTTGTTATTTGGTTGGGTATTCGTGTTGCGAATTCTCGTTTCCTTCGTGAAATAAAATCTTTCTCGTGAAGAGAAGGGGTTTGAGGTACGCTACCCTTGTATAAAGTAGAGTAGTTGTAATTGAGGTTGTACTATTCTCGTTTAAGTAGTACGTTAGTGGATTTGATCAACTTGATTGATCGGAAAATCTTAACTCGAGAGGGTTAGGTGGTGGTTTTCACCTGATTTTGGTTTCCACCTAAAAATCATTGTGTATTCTGTGTGATTGTCTATTTTGTGAGGTTATATTTTAATTCTGCATTTTTATGTCACGCTGATCTCACCCCCTCCAAGTAGGGATTTACAATTGGTATCGGAGCAGGTTCTTACAAAATCAGAGTAACACCCGGCAAGAAAATCATGGAGGGGAGCAGTTTCACAATCCAAATCTCCGAGGGGCAGTCCACGACCCGTCCGCCATTCTTCGACGAGAGCAACTACCCTTACTGGAAGTTGCGGATGAAGACTTGGCTTCAAGCCAATGACTTCACGATTTGGGTCAGGTGCGAGACACCATTTGACATCCCAGAGAAACCTGCGGGAGGTTACTCGCAACAACAAATTCGTGAACTCTCGTTGAACGCAAAGACCATGAACGTCCTCTACTACACACTTAGCCCGGAGGAGTTCAATCGAATCTCGCAATGCGCCATCGCATACGAGATCTGGCATACAGTTGAGGTAACTCACGAAGGTACCTCTAAGGTAAAAACTTCTAAAATAAATTTACTTTCTCAAGAATTTGAATCTTTTTCTATGAAATCTAACGAATCTTTAAGTGAGATGAACACTAGGTTCACTCTTATTGTAAATAATTTGAAAGCTTTAGAGAAGACTATCAAGGGGGAGCTTCAAGGAAAGCTATTCCATTCTCTTGGACTAGAATGGGTGTAGAAGGTCACCGCGATTGAGGAAGTAAATGAGGTGGAGCTTAACATGGAAGATCTCCTAGGCAATCTTATGGCCTACGAGACAAAGTTGAATCAGAAGAAGAAGGTATACCGGAGCCAAAGTCGAAGAAGACCTTTGCATTCAGAGTTGCGTCGGATAGCGAAGTAAGTTCCGACGACGAAGATTTTAAGATTTTACTTAAAAAAGTTTTCCAAGTTTTGTAGGGAATCAAAGAAAGAAAAGAAGGAGAAGGAAAGTCCGAGACATTGCTACCACTGCAGCGAGAAAGGGCATCTACGATTAGAATGCTCACTTCTCAAGAAGGAGAAGGAAAAAGAGAAGAAGTTTAAGAAGAAGGCATTCCAAGCAACTTGAGACGACTCGAGCTTGAAGGAAGAGGAAGAAGAAAAGTCTATGGAAGAAGAAACTACTAGCTTTGGTTTCATGGCCAAAGGAAGTGATAGCGATAACGACAACTCCGACAATGAGGTACATTTCGATTTACAAGATGCTTTTGATGAATTATTTTAACTTAGTAAATCACTTAAGATGGAAAATAAAAGTATTAAAAAGAACCTTAGTTTTCTTAAAAATGAAAATGAAAGGTTAGAAAAATAACTCAAGGACATAGAAATTAGTCCTAAGGATAATAACCTATCATTAGAAAATAAAGATTTAATCAATGAAAATACTAAATTGATTGAGAAAAATACTAGTCTAAAGTTAGAAATTTCTGATTTAAAGACAGATGAATATTATAGAAAAAGAAATTACATATCTTAGGGAGAAATCAAATAATTTGATAAATAAGGTAGATAATTTATATAATCATAAGGTTGAGAAAGGATCTCCGTCAAGGAGACTCGCTCAAATCCGGATCCAAGCTTACTTGGATACCGAAGAAAGATTTGGAATATCTTTTTGTAGGTTTTAAGGGTGACTACAGCACAAAAGACTTGACCTACAAGCTCAAGGTTGATCAACTCGAGTTAGGAGGATCAAAGAGTAGATCAAGGAAAAGGACAAGAAGACCGATGAGACGGCGAACAAATGATGGACCCGCCGCACGTCGATCGCCAGATTGGAGACCGGCGTTGATGCCCGAGCCTCCAAACTACGGATGGGAGCCCCATCCGATGTGGCATCCACCACCTCCATTTGAGTCATTTTATTGGTCATGGTAGGTGAGGTAAAATCTTTTACCCTATCCTTTTATCATTAGCATATAGATAGAGAGAGTTAAAATTATGAGCTAATTGTCAATTATTAAAGGGGAGATATAAGTTAGCTAAATTTCCTTTAGTAAGGGGGAAAAAAATAATAGCCATCTTGTTGTTACAAAAAGGGGACGACACTACTCTTGTTAAAAGAAATTCAATACATTCATAGAAGAGCATGTTTTAAGGAGGAGTTATAGGAATTTAAAATCAATTAAACCTTTTTAATAATGTCAAAAAGGGAGAGGATTTTTTTGCATTATTATTTATAATTTTGTCATCATCAAAAAAAGGGAGATTGTTGGTACTAGAGCACTGCGATCGTTTATTTTAATGATAACAAAACACGTGTCATTTAAGATTTGCACTTGAAATCTTAGATTTCAGGTCAATTGCAAATGGAAATATGATTAGACGGAGTTAGAGCTTGCATCTAGGACGGATTGGAGGAGCTTGATGGAGAACAAAGGAACTTCGCGAGGAGCAATAGCTTGAAGATGGAAGGACAAGAAGAATATAATAGATTTCTGTTTATCTTTTTCTATGTACTTTATCTTTATTTCCTTGTTCTTTTTGTTTCTTGGAATATCTGTTAAAGAACCTCAAAGTACCCTAATAATAGTTATAGGAACACTTGCACAAGCCTAGGATACTTAGGTTTTCTGTAGAGAACTTAGAAAATCAAAATATGGTTCAGATAGCCTTATCAGACGTCTGATCTGAAAATCAGACGTCTGATAATGACTTTTAAGATGTCTGACTGTCGACTCAAACGTCCGATAATGTTTTAGGCTGGACTTAGTTCTATCTGATGAAATCAAATGTCCAGACCTTAGTCCAGACGTCTGATGTTTTTGCCAGATGTCCAATTAGTGGACTGTTAACTGCCTTAGTAACCACTGAAGGAAATGACTGTTAGCCTTGTATTAGACGTCCGTAGAGGACCCCAGACGTCTGATACATGAACATTTTTCCTCGGCTGATCCAAAATCTCTTCTCAGAGATTTTATAGCCGTTGCACTCCCTTGGGAATCTATTTCCGTAGAAAAGTAGGTTCCCAATTAGATTAGAACCTAACCCAACCTAGATTGAAACAACCCAAACCCACTTAGACCCACAACCTAGGTCTACAAAACTCACGCACTCACACCTACTTGTGTTAACGCACGCACATACACACACATCCATGCACACATTACTTAGACCCTAAGCAAGAGGTCTATCCTATTATTGTTGCCAACATGAGAAAGATCTTATCTCTTTGATCTTTCTTATGGAAAGATCAGAAGAGATAAAGATGTTTTGATAACACCAAGACTTAATCTACACCCTCGATCCTTGCATCTAAGGCCCTCCTCCTATACCCATAGCCAGGCACCTATGGCTTCCTTAGGAAGCCATATGGATGGCCAACCACCCACACACACACACCCTTGGATCATCATCCAAGGGAGAACCACTCCCTTGAATTGCTAGCCTATACTTAACCCTTAGATCTAGATCCTATGACCCTTATTAAACCTACGATCCTATAAAAACACTTAGCCTCTACCTCTTAGGAGAAAAAAGGAGCCTTAGCATAGTTTAGTATACCATAGTCCATGCACTCCACCTCTATCTACCTTCAGGCTCCTCAATCTTCTTCCTCCTCCCGGTACTCTAGATCTAAAGCTCCGCTAGAAGCTTTGCACAATCTCTACTCTCTCCCTTTCTCTCTACTCTTTCTTTAGTTTATTTACTTTGATTTATAATTGTCATCTTACTATAGATTTCATTTGTAGGACTCTTTAAGATAACAATAAAATTTAGGATTCATTTGATATCTCTGTCTCATCTTATATTTGTGTTTTGTCGTGTCATATAATAATTGCCAAAGGTTTAAAATATCAACTGCCTCCATGTGTTTGATCCAGACTCTTTGTAATTCGATATTAAAAATTTAATTGAACATTTTATTTACACGTTACAACGATCGTATATATTTTAATTGTGTAGATTTAGCGAGCATCAATTTGGTGTCGTTGTCGAAGAGGTATGGAATTATTTTTAGCCTTTTACTTTCATACTCATTTTAGATCACTAATCCACTTCTTATTTGTCACGTGTGTGCAGGAATCAAATCCGTGAAGTGCGGCAACGGAAGGAAAGTGGGCTGGTATCTTCAGGTAAGTACCCTTACCTTAGGTTAAGTTTTCTTCCAGCATAAAAAAAATTCAAAAAAATTAGGTGCTTTACTTGATCATTAGGTTAAAAGTATTTACTTGTACTTGCTTTTTATAAAAAAATAATTAAAAAAAAATTCTTTTTGGTGGATATTATCTCTTGAAAATAAAAAAAATCACCTCATTTAAATTTTGCAACTAATTTAAAGATTTAAAAATCATTTTTTGAATTTTTATATGTCCAAAAATTATGAAATTACTCTTGGACGTAGAATTGAAGTCGTGAAATTCGTATCCAAATTTCATATGCATGTGAGTTATATTGAATTTTTAAAAATTTGTAGACTGTAGTGGTATTAGATATATTTTTCTTCCTGACATCTAGGTATTCAACAAATCATAAGAATTTTTATATTACTATGATTGATTTGAAATTTGTGGTGTTGGATTCGTGTGATCATTAAGAATCTTAAAAAGAGTAAAAATAAAAATTGAGCACATTTGATTACATGAAAAATTCAATCACTGACTATCAAAATAGACTTGAAGATCCCATTACACTATTAAATTTGAAAAATATTAAACAGGCATTAAAAAAATCTAAATTTTTTTCCTGAGAACCTTAGTGATGCATTAGGACCATTAATTGCCTTGATTGGGTCACACCACATTTGGCCTTTTGGACTTAAATCCCATCATTTAGCATTATCAGTTTTTAGAGTTTCACATTAAGGTAGAGTACACTTGCATCTTTATACTTAAAGAAAATTTGTTAAACAACTGGAACTTGCAAAACCTCTTGTGTACTTCATTAAAACCATTATTTGAATATATTTAACCAAGTGAACCCTGAAATTCACTAATGCAAGCACTTGAACCTTAAAAGCAACTACATTAATTAAACTTGTATTGTGAATCCTTTGTATGAGCACTATACATTTCAAATTTATCTTTAGGGGACGTTACCCACTAAACAACGTCTCATCACATTCCTTGAGCACATTCACATCCTAAGCCAAACATAAAATTGATTAGACGTTGACTCTTAAGGATTCACTGAGTTAATCTCAAGGTATACCTACACTGTAGAGTTAATTGGTGAAGTTTATTTTCTGGAAGCTTTTAAGTAAGAGGCTTGATTGTCAAATGACTTAAGCTGAGCAGGGATTTGGCATAACTAGTGGCCCTCGGGACACGCTTCCCTTGTTCCGTTGGTCTACTTATTTGGCTTTTGGTTTATAGACAATACTAAGTCGTCTTGGGGCGAAGTTATACTTTAGAGGCTTAGGTCATCTAGGGCTACACCTTAAGGCATAGTTTGTTTGATTGCTTGGGGATTCTCTCATCTATCTTTTCTCTTTCATCTATCAACTTTCTTCTAGTTCATGAATGGTAGAAGATTTCTAAACCCTAATTTGGTGCCACCTTTAGAGAGAATCCTAGGAGAAGACGTGATTTTGCTAAATCTGAATCTGAATCTTTTCCCATGGCTAGTCATCATGAGGATGAAGATTTTGAAGGAGGGGAACAAAATTTGGATCCAATTGTTAATCTCCAGTGTATAGGCCCTGGCTCAAATCCAAAATGGGAGAGTAGATTGCCCTCTTAGAGATTTTTATAATCCTCCTAGTGTCCAACCTGAACCTTTTATTAGGATACCCTAGGATGAGGATGATTTTGAGTTCAAACCACAAATCATCAATCTGATTCCTCACTTCAATAGCCACAATTTTGATGACCCCTTCCATCACCTTGAAGAACTTTTACATATAGGAAGAAACTTTGACTCTAGACACATGGATGAAACTACCCTAATGATGAAATGTTCCCATTCTCCTTAAAAGATAAAACTACTCAATCGTTAATGACTGTTGGTGGACCTATTCTGACATGGAAAGATTTGAGAAGTACTTTCCTAAAAAAATTCTTTCCCATAAGAAAAACCAATGCTCTTAAATGGGCCATAATTACCTTTAAGTAGAATCCCGGGAAACGACTTTATGATGCTTGGGAGAGATTCAATGACCTTGCTAGGAAATGCCCTCATCATGGTATTTCTAAGTGGCACTTGGCCCATGAAGTGACACTTCTCAAGGGTCACTTGGTGATTCCTAAACTCTGGGTGCCTCATCGTAAATTTCGTGCACCAAGAGACCCACGTAGGGATCCCCGTGAGAGTTATTTGACTCGTAAAGGGATTTAATGTAACTCTTACAACCCTACTTCTTACCTTGTTAGTTCAATGTAAATAACTCTAAGAATCTAAGACATTTCCCACAATTTTCCCCTTCCACACAACAACCTAAAATCCTACACTAACCTCATATATACCCTCTCCTCGTGATCTGTGCTCTTCCTTTTTTTTTTCCTGCAACGACCTCGGGCGGCGCTCTTCTTTTCCCAGCAAGAAGGCAACGCTTCTCGTTTTCCAGCGACAAGGAGAGGAGAACGTACGGATGAGAGGAGAGGGAGGGGAGGAGCACGTACGGATGTGAGGGGGTGGGGGTGGTGGGGGAGGCATATTTTTTTTTCTCCAACACCCCTCATTTTCCTTTTTTTGTTTTTGTTTCTTCCTTTGTTTTTTTTTTTTACTTATTCCGTTGGGCACCAATGCGCAGGAGGGGAAGAGATGCTTGGAAGCTTGCACCCACGTGGGGAGGCGCGTAGTGCACAATGAGGGTGCAGGGATCAAGCACGCAAGGGTGCGGCTAGGTGCGCGGCTGAGGCTGAAGGCATAGTCAGCGAGGTGCGAGGGCGTGCTTCCGCGAATTGGAGTTCATTTTTGGTCGAGGTCCAAACGACCTTGGAATCATGCTCGTGAGACGTCGTTGGAAAGCTCCCGAAACCTCGAGGTAGAGTGGCGCACCTACGTGTCTTTAGTTTTTCTTGATTTGCGAATACCCATGCAAATTAGGCCCGACCCACCTGCCGTGAACTTCAACCAAGTGTTGTAGTGGTTGAGTTAACACCATGCATGCACTTGATTTACACTTATTTTTAGTGCTTTCGTATACTTTTTCCCAGTGCAACTGCATGCTCTAGGTGTATATATATTATGAATTATTCGTTCCTTTAATTTTGGGCTTGGGTGGATTTTGCAAACCCCCACTTATAATTTCGTTAACCTTTCTCCGAAAGAACGTATGGGTGGTGGTCGGGTAATGATGCTGGCCACCCTGCCACCTTCTGATGCCTCTATGCTGCCCTATCCACGAGTGGAATGGGAGGCATTTGGGATTTGGGGTTCACTTTTATGGGTTTTGAACAAATGCCAACTTTAGTGGAACATGCAAAGCTTTAGAGTGGGCCTTCCTGATCCTTTTATGTTTAGATTTCGATATTGAATTATGAACTATTAAGTTTTGAAATGCATCTATTGTCTATTCCATTATTGAAACTTAATTATATATGGAGGTGCATGTTATCCAGTGGTGTGAAATAGAATTAAAAGAATTATGAACCTTAGGAGGGATTTAGAAGAATAAATTTTCTATTACAGTGTGAAACTTTGAGGGTGATGGAATAATTCGTCTACAGTGAGGTATGAGAGTGAGTTGGTCCTCATGTACGCACGTATCGGGGAGAGTTAATCACCCTTTATGTAGAGAGAGAGCTAGTCTTTTCTTGGGTTGAAACCTAAGGTAGGGATGGCTTCCCTACGTCGACTCCTATTAGGTCCACTAGGCCAACCGGGATAGCCGGGCAATGGTACGCAAATTGGTGAGGGGTGTGGCCCCTGTTCTGTTATGTGTTGTATGACTTTGGACGTACCAGTTAGCAAAAAGGATTGATCGTGTGTCAGTGCGGGATAGCTACCCGTGTGTTTATCGTACGTGCTGTAATCACCACCACGTCGCGACCATGATCTCGGAGTGGTAGATCGAGTGTAGGACAAATGCGGGGTACTCTCCCGACCAGGAGAGTGTCACGTGCACGTCCTGCATCGCAGAGATAGCTACAACAAGATAGTTTCGTTTGGGAACATGTGAACCCTTGTAGAATGTTCAAAAACACTAAACAACTAGTACATAAAAATAAAAACAATATGGAAATGTGTGAAGCGATTATAATTGCCTGAACTATTTACTACTTTTAAATTTAATTGCATTAGATAACTCTTATGCTTGCCATTTTACTCAATTTTTTGCTGACGACTGCCACTTGCGTTCAAGTCAGGTAGGTGAGTAGCCAGTACGACCGGCTGCAGAGAGAGCTAGGCCTAATTGAGTTTAGCCTTAGTCTGTTTTAGTTTTCCATTTCTGCTGTCGTATCCCTATTTAGAACCAGTAGATCTATTTTTTGTCTTTCAATTATGGTTTTGATGGCTATGTTGATAACTTTGTTTTTCTCTTATGGCGTGATGTCTACTTAAGACAATTTTTCAACTTTCTGTCCATTTAAATATTTAGCTATGTTGTATGCGTGAAATGTTTTAGACATATTTGGTCTATTTCTTGATGGATGACTGGATCTCAAGATTAGTTAAGGTGAGCTGTTCCCGCGTTCCATGAGGAGTCGGCTTCGGGTCGTAACAGCCCATATCTTCTATTATGGGTTAATTGATAATCTTAAGAATTTTGTTGATGCTGCATGCGAGGATAATTTTTTAACTAAGGATGCTAAGGGAGCCTTTGAATTATTTGAAAATATGAGTAAAAATTCCCTTAGTAATGCCTCTATGTTTGCCTTTAGTAGGTTTAATCAATCGACAAGTGGGATATATGAGATTTAGGATAATCAAAGTTCAGCTGATTTAGAAATCATTACCCAAAGCTGCATAAGGTGGAATTGGTTGGAAAGAATGTCAAGAAACTTGATAAGAAATTGGTTACTTTATTGAAAAACGAAAATTCCTTAGGTACAACTTCCTATGTAAACCCCATGCTTACCCAAGGAAAGTCTATTTTGACCTGCACCCAGCCCCCACCCTCTCTAGGGTAGAAACTAATGCACAATATAAATGACCTGCCCATGATTCAACCCATGAGCCAGCTGTACTTGGATCCATCTCTTTCTGGGTACTAAGGAGGGACCTTGATGCTATCAAATTTTGAATTAGGTAGCTCAATGCCTAATTATTCTGAGGATGCTAATGCAGTCCAAGGTTACAGGAAAAATGACCCGTACTCAAACACTCAACCTTAGATGGCATAACCATCCTAATGTTGCTTGGTCAAGTCAGAAACCCGCCTAGGGCCTTATCCTGACTAGGCAAAACAATTTTGGGCAACTTAGTAGGTATACACAACCTCACACTTATCAGTCGCAACCTACTTAAGAAACCCAACCCTCTGAATTGAGTTTGGTCCTTAAGGAAATGCGAGAAATGCAATTGAGATATAAGGAAGAAATGAATAAATTGAGGACCGATTTAATGGGACATCTAGACCAACTTGTGGATTCTAGGAAGCATGGGATGTTGCCATCTCAACCTGACCCCAACCCAAGGAACTTTAATAGGGTTAACCAAAGTCACACGGGAGCAATGGGGACATATAGTTCAACCCACTCCCCAATACCCACCTGGTTTTGTTAACCCTAACCCAACCCAAGCTCAACCCATTTTACAAAACCCACCTCACCCTTCTAATCTTAATGCTTATGCCAGTGCTGTCACCTTGAGATGTGCGAAACAAATCAAGAGTCATTCTTCTATTTCCAAATCTTACTAAGATCTTGAGGAGCCTAACTCTGACCTACGAGATCGAGTTGACTTAGAAAATAAGGCTCAGGACCCGAATATTCGTGATTTAACTCAAGTGCCTTTTCCTGAAGCCTTGAACAAACCTAAGAAAAAAAAAATTAAATCTGAGGAGTGACTTGATATTTTTAAGCAAGTCCAAGTAAATGTATCACTCCTTGAAGTTATTGAGAACATTCTGGCCTATGCAAAATTTCTTAAGGAAATGTGCAGAACGATATGTTAGGCCAAATCATCTAAAAAGGTACTTTTGTCTGAACAAGCTAGTGTATTAATCCTTAGCAAACTACCTTAGAAACGGAGAGATCTGGGAGCCCCTCTAATTTGATGTGTAATTGGAGATACCACTTTTGATATGACTCTTTTAGATTTTAGTGCCTCAATTAATTTGATACTCACGGTATTATATGAAAAATTTAAATTTGGTGAATTAAAATCAACTTAGGTCACATTATAATTGGTTGATCAATCTTGTGACCACAATGCAGGGTATAATTAAGGATGTTATTGTCAAGGTTCGTGATTTTTATTTTCCAGTAGATTTCTTGGTCCTTGACATGGACGTACCAGAAAACTTGAGGAATACACCAATAATTCTGGGAAGACCATTCCAAGCTATTGCTAATAGTATGGAGATTAAATTTGGGGATAAAAGGACAAAAATTAATATTTTTAAGGCCATTAAACAATTTGAGGATTGTGAAATGGTAGAGGAGTGTAATGATATGGACCAGTATGTTGAGTATTGCATGAACTTAGGAACTTCCCAATTTGACTCTACAGGCCTTAACCCCCAAACCAATCAAGAGGTCAGTCACCCAATCACTGACTTGATTTCACGGCCTCTTGAGGACGATCTTGATCCACCCTTGGACCCACATGCCCAAGGACGTAGACCTAAATTGAAACCTCTACCTGATTATTTGAAGTATGTCTTCTTGGGATCTAATCAGACCTAGCCAATGATCATTAGCTCTTATTTGACCCAGACTCGAGAATCAACTAATTTAAGTGTTGGGTAGAAACAGAAAAGCAATTGGTTGAACATTAGATGATCTTAAGGGAATCAGTCCTACTTACTACACTTATAGAATTTATGTTGAAAATGGATCTAAACCCTCCTAGGAAATGCAGAAACGATTAAATCCAAATATGCGGGAGGTTGTGAAAAAGGAGGTAATTAAGTGGTTAGATGTAGGAATAATTTATCCGTTCTCTGACAGTCTATGGATTAGCCCTGTACAAGTGGTTCATAAAAAAGTTGAGCTAACTGTGATTACAAATGATAAAGGAGAATTGAATCCAACTCGCACAGCTTTCTCTTGGAGAGTCTATATAGATTATAGGAAGCTGAACACTGCAACTAAGAAAGACCACTTCCACTTCCCTTTATAGATCAAATCCTTAAAAGATTAGCTGGTCAAAAGTTCTTCTGGTTTTTGGATGGCTATTCTGGTTATAGCCAAGTAACTATCCATCCTGACGATCAAGAGAAAATCACTTTTACCTGTCCCTACGGAACCTTTGCATTCCGTAGGATACCTTTTAGAATTTACAGTTCATCGACGACTTTTCAATGGTGCATGCTTGCAATCTTTTCAGTTATGGTGGGTGATTTCATGGAAGTTTTTATGGATGATTTCTCTGTGTTTGGAGATTCTTTTGAAACATGTTTGACTAATCTTGAGAAGACTTTACAAAAATATAAAGGTTAATCTTGTCTTATCTTGGGAGAAGAGTCACTTCATGGTTAGGGAAGGTATTGTCATTGGTCATGTAGTGTCTGAACGAGGAATTGAAGTAGACAAAGCCAAGGTGGACACTATCACTAAACTTTCGCCACCTTCAACGATAAAATAAGTGCATTCATTTCTTGGACATGTTGGATTTTACCGTCGATTTATCAGAGATTTTTCTAAGGTGGCTAAGCCCTTAAGTAATCGTTTGGTTAAAGATCAAACTTTTGACTTTGATTCTAATTGTCTTAGGGCCTTTAATATGTTAAAGGTCATTTACTCAATCACCTATCTTACAACCTCCTAATTGGGATCATCACTACGAAGTCATGATCGATGCTTCTGGCCTTGCTGTTGGCGTGGTCTTTGGGCAAAAGATTGATAAGAAACCCTCCATGATTTATTACGCTAGCAAAACTCTTGATGGTGCTCAAAGGAATTATACCATTACAGAAAAAGAGCTACTAGTAGTAGTGTTCGTTCTAGAAAAGTTTAGACCTTCTCTACTTGGATCTCATATGATTATTTTTACTGACCATGTTGTATTAAGCCATCTAATGACTAAAACGGATACAAAACCTCGCTTAATTAGATTGATCCTTCTACTTTAGGAATTTGATCTCGAGATTGAGACAAATTAGGTGTCCAAAATGTGGTAGCAAACCATCTCTCTCGAATCCTTGTAGAAAATTAAACTCCTAGATTCTCTTATTCCTTCCCTGATGAGACTATCTTGACCATCTGTAAACTATCCTGGTTTGTAGACATTTTTAATTACTTAGCAATTGGTAAAATACCCTTTAATTGGCCTAGGCAGAGACGGGATAAATTGATTGTCGATGCCAAGTATTACTTTTGGGAAGAGTCGGAACTATTTCGAATTTATGCAGACCAGGCCATCTGCTGTTGTGTTTTGGACAATGATTTCAAAAGCGTGCTCGAATTCTGCCATAATACTGCTTATGGAGGTCACCTCTCTAGGAAGAAGACAATATCTAAAGTGCTTCAAAGTGGGTTCTATTGGCCGTCTTTATTCCGTGATTCTTATAATTTCTGTTAGTCATGTACTAGATGCCAAACCTTAGATAACATAACTATAAAAGACATGATGCCTCTAAACTCGATTCTTGAAGTCGAAATCTTCAATATTTGGGGTATTAATTTTATGGGACCTTTTACTAATTCATTCGGATACTTGTATATATTGGTTGCAGTCGATTATGTATCTAAGTAGATTGAGGCCATTCCAACTCAATCTAATGACCATAAAGTGGTCGTGGATTTTGTGAAATGAAATATCTTTAGCTAGTTCAGGATTCCTAAAGCCTTAATCAGTGATGACGAGTCTCATTTTACTCAATCAATTCAGGACTCTTTTAACCAAGTATGGAGTGACTCATAAAATCTCTACTTCATACCATCTACAGACTAAGGAACAAGCTAAAATCTTTAATTAGGAAATTAAGAAAATCCTTTAAAGGACGGTCTGCCAGGATCAGAAGGATTGATCCACAAAATTAGATGATGCTCTCTAGGCCTACCAGACTGCGTATAAAACCTCGATTAGAATGTTTCTGTTTCATTTGGTCTTTGGAAAATCATATCATTTACCTGTGGAATTGGAACATAATGTTGGTGCTAGAGCACCACGATCATTTGTTTTGATGATAACAAAACACGTGTTATTTAACATTTGCACTTGGAGTCTTAGATTTCAGGTCAATTGCAAATGGAGACGTGATTAAACGGAATTCGAGCTCGCATCCAGGACAGATTGGAGGAGCTTGATGGAGAACAGAGGGGATTCGCGAGGAGCGATAGATTGAAGATGGAAGGACAAGAAGAATAGGATAGAATTCCATTTCATTCCTTTCATGTACTTTTGTCGTTATTTTCTTGCTCTTTATTTCCTTAGAACATTATGTTAAAGAGCCTCAAAGTACCCTAACAGTGGTCCTAGGAACACCTGCACAACCCTAGGATACTTAGGTTTTCTGTAGAGAACTTAGAAAATCAATATAGGGTTCAAACATAATTTCCAGACGTCTAATTCCCAAATTAGACGTCTGATAATGTGTTTTAAGACGTCTGACTGTTGATTCAGACGTCTGATAACATTTAGGCTGGACATAGTTAGTTCTGTCTTATGAAATCAGACATCCAGACCTTAGACCAGACGTCTTAGGAGACGTCTGATGACTTTGCCAGACGTCCAATTAGTGGACCGTTGGCTGTCTTAGCATACACTCAAGGATATGACCGTTAGAGCCTTATCAGATGTCCTTAAGCCTTTCGAGAATCTGATAATTGACTGTTTTGCCTCGACTGACCCGAAAATCCCTTCTCAGAGATTTTCTAGCCGTTGCAAATCCATTCCCACGAAAAAGTAGGTTTCCAGACGTCCAGACATAGTGCCAGACGTCCTGTATGTCGTCTGATAGACTTGCACTAGAACCCTATTTAGATCTGATTCAAGTCAGGAAGAGACCCGCCCAAAATCAAACGTCTGACTTTATTTTCAGATGTCTTAAGTGGTCCTCCAACCATCTAATGCCAAAATTAAACATCTGATTACCTTGTCAATACAATCATTGTCCCTGATTTCGGCCTGATTCTCTTGGGCTTTGCACCTAACGGTTATGGAAGCTTTCTTAAGCCTTCCAAAGCCTTCCTAAGGCCTCTATAAATAGAGGGGAGCTTTTGCACATTAAGATACACCTAAGCAACATACTTTTTACTCTTTTGTATCCAAGAAAAGCTCTTGCTCTCCAAGCTTAAATTCCATCATCCAGAGCTAAATTCCCTTTGCGCACCCGCTCTCCCGCCGTAGTTCACGAAGAGCGACATTGCGCCATCGCGTGGCTCACGCACCGGCGTCATTGATCCGACGCACTCCTTGCAAAGGGGAGTTTCCTAATTCCTATAGAAGCTAGGTTTAAATTACTTTGTTGGCTCTATAGGATTGTTATTTTATCTTTGTTATTTGGTTGGGTATTCGCTTTGCGAATTCCCGTCTCCTTCGTGGGACAATCTTTCTCGTGGAGAGAAGGGGTTGAGGAATGCTACCCTCGCACTTGTAGCATGGTTGTAATTGAGGTTGAATCACCCTCGTTTAAAGTGATTCGGTTAGTGGATTTGATCAACTTGGTTAATTGGAAAATCCTAACTCGAGAGGGTTAGGTGGTGGTTTTCACCCGATTTGGGTTTCCACCTAAAAATTATTGTATACTCGTGTGATTGAATTTTTTGTGAGATTGTTTATATTCTATTCCGCAATTTATTACGTCACCCCTCCTGGTAGGGAAGAATCTACACAGTTTATTGGGTCGTTAGGGCTTTTAACCTAAATCTTGATTAATCTAAACAATAAAGAAAACTCCAATTGACTGAATTGGAGGAAATCTGAAATGATGCTTATGATAGCGCAAGGATATATAAGAATATGACAAAAGCTTCACATGACAAGTATATTTCCTGAAAAAGCTTTTTCCTTAATAAGAAGGTGTGGCTTTTTGATGTGTGCTTGAAGCTCTTTCCGAGAAAATTGAAATCAAAATGGATGGGTCCTTTCATTGTAAACAAGATTTATCCTCATGGAGTAGTATTAATTATAGACCCCAAGACTGGCATGAGACTAAAGTCAATGGTCAAAGGCTAAAGTCTTATATTACTCAGTATCCTGATCCTATTCTTGATAATCACATTAACCTCCTGGAATTGTCTTAGAGCTGAACTAAGTTTGGCTAATGATGTAAAACTTAGTGCTGGTTAGGTGGTAACCCAATACTCTATATAGGTATCGAGGCTTTTGCTTTTCTAAGCTGACCTGGAAAAGCAAGCCCAATCAGGTAATATTCCCTCTTCTTGCTTATTTCATTTTGATTTTTTTGCGTACATTCCAATGAGGGCATTGTAATAAATAGGCATAGGGGATGGACATTGCATGTCTTATTTTGACATGATGAAAACATCATCATGAACCCTAACTAGCATACTTTGACCTAATAAAATGAACAAAAGCTTCTACATAACCTAAAAGAAGGCTTAATTCAGGGAATTACTAAACTGAGAAGAAAACACGAAACAAGGGGTAAAACTATAATTTTACTATTGCAGTGCATCAACAGGATTTCTAAGGGTCTAGACATAGGTCAAATGAACTTAATAAGAGAAAAAGTGGGATGCTTTGGTCAGAAAAGGGTTATAGCGAAATCTAGAAATTAAATGACATTTTGTAACCCTAAAATAAACTTACTTTAATTCACAAAGTTCCAGGCAAGATAAAAATCAACTAAACCCTTTAAAATTCATGGAAAAATGTCCCCTAGGGTTTAGCACCTTCAATTTGGCCTTTGGAACCTGTTTTGACCTAGATTGAGGTCCATATCCAATTTTTGACCTAATTTGGGTTTTTGTGCAAAATGTGTAGTCAGACGTGGTCAAACCCAAAATCCAACTTCACCATTGGATTATTTAGGTCCAAGTTAGGTTTATACCAAAATTTGGACATAAAGGAAGGTCGTCTTGACCCACTTTGTAATTTGGTCATCAAAAATTACTTTCTAACCCTTAACTTTTTGAAACATTTGCCATTACCCCCTCAACTTCCTCATCGTTTTCTTCACTTCGGTCCCTCTACCATCCGCAGCAGAGGGTCATACCTCCGGCGACTTTGCGCGGAGGATGGTGCCTCATTTGCATGGGGAGTCAGCCCTAGATTTGAAAGGGGAGCTCCCTGCGGAGTCCCCTATCGGATGGGCTGCTCCCCATGCCCTGAAGCCCGTCATACCTCTCATGCGAACACGCGAGAGGTATGGGTCTTCGGTCAGCCATACCTCCGGCTTGACTTTCCCGCCGCTCTCGCGCGCCTCCCAGTCGGCCTTTGCCTATTTAAGGAGCGGCACACCACATTGCATCCTTCAAGCTCGATTTGGCCTGAGATCCCCCTCCAATTCATCTCTTCCCAACTTCGGTCATCTCTTCCCACCTGCTTTTGTTGTGCAGGAAAGGAAGGTAAGAAAAACTAGCAGCCGCACAACAACCACACCAGGGGACAGGTAACCTTCAACCCTCTCTCTTAAGCCCCTCACATTCTAAAGAGGAAAAAACAAAAGAAAATTAATCTAGGGCTACCTATCTCCCATACTTAGTGATTTACAAAGTTGCCTGATTTCTCCTTTCAACACATCTTAACTGCATATCCACTTAAGGTAATTAAGGCTAAAAATTTCTTGATTGAGCCCTAGTTACCCATTTCTGGGGCAACTAACTTGGACCAACTAGAGCCAACCTAGGATTCCAAGCTAGGATTTTTAGAGACACATCTAAGCAAAGAATTGAAAAATCCAAAAGAGGTGTACCTAAACCACTGTTTGAAAAGATTTATTCAAGAGAAATCCTAAGCAATCAGACTCAATTTACTTAGATAATAAAAGAAATGACCTAAGAAGCTCTTACAGGAATCAAGAGGTGAAGTTGATCCTTTGGGTCAACCAACATTTAAATTTGATCACTTTTATACTTAAAAGATTTAAAGTTCAAGTGGAACCCTAAGCACCTTGATCCTAACTAAAAGTGGTAGACTTAAGAGGTCAAGGTCCCCATTCTGGTCTACCTGGAATCTCAGTGACAAGAGAAGTCGGGTGAGGGAAACCCTGTAACCCGTGGGGGTGCTTTACCGTGTAGGGGTCTTTGCGGGACACCCTCTCTGGCTGCCCAGGTAATTCTCAGGTGGACGACCTTCTGATCAAGGGGTATCATCCGCCCCGAACCTTTATAGTCACCCAACATATTTTGAGTGTCTTGATTGGGTCCAACACGTTCTAACCTCGTCCAATCTTTCAGTGCCTGTTTGGTAGGTCCTTGAAACCTCCTCTCGAAATCCACTCTCCCTGAGGTCAAGCCTCGGCACCTTTGTTTGTGCAACAACCCTTCCACATAGACCTTTCTTCCGATTCTGAACCTAGTTATCCTTCCATCATGGTAGAGCCTATTGAAGAAGAGAATAATCTTGAGCACCAACTTCAACATCTTAATGACCTCTTCCAGAATTTCATGAACTCACCGCAGGCCCCATGATGCGAGATCACTATAATCCCGCTGCGATTACAATCGAGCCTCGAGTCCGAATCTCGACTGGAGGACCTTATTCTGAATTGAAGCCCAATATGATTCATGCCATACCTAAATTTTATGGGCTTAACTCTGAAGATCCCTTCCAGCATATCAAACAGCTCAAGCATCTGGCTCAGACTTTTGGGTCAGAGGCGTAAAATCAGGATATCTTACTCATGAAGATGTTCTCTTTCTCCCTCATGGACAAGGCGGCTCATTGGTATCAGACAGACTTGTCCGATCAACACCTGGGATAAACTTCAATTCGAGTTTTTGAAGTTCTTTTTCGTTGGTCGAACAAACACCTTATGCCATCAGATTACTCACTTCACCCAGCAAACGGGAGAACCTCTTCATGAAGCATGGGATCGATTCCTGGATCTCATGAGAAAGTGCCCCCATCATGGAGTTCCTAAATGGGAACAAGTCCAGTCTTTTTACTATGGACTCTATGAATACATTAGATTGTTCGTCAATGTAACTTGCGGAGGGAATATCATAGGTCAACATGAGGACACTGTGTGGGAGATTCTCAAGAATATATGCGAGAACTCCATCAACAATGACTCTATGGGTTTATTTGACCGGACGAATACCTACGTATCGACGAATCTTAGGGGAGCACATGAGACGCAGGGCCTGTCCGCATCTGTTAACTTGGAACTGATGGTCAGTCGGTTGGACAAGGTCTCTATCATTGAGAAGAAGGTAGACGAGCTGACTCAGCATTTGCAATGAGCCACCTCTGCACAAAACTCCTTCGCATAGCCACCTCCCACAAGGAAAGCTGTGCAAAACATCTTTCACCGATCTTCTCTTGGGATGGACCCATATCCATCCCCATCTGACTCCAGGATCGAAGGGACCTCCGATCTTTTCTATTCTTGTCGGGGGAACTCTGATCCCCCATACTCTAACTTTACTGAGGCTCCTCAGACCTGCGAGGACCTCAACGTCATCCAGAATGACCCATTTTCCAACACCTACAACCCTGGATGGCGAAACCATCCCAATTTCCAGTGGGCAAGAAATGCTCAGATCAAGAGACCACCTTATCAACCCCATCTACAAGTCCCTCGTCCTTATCAGCTGTCTCAGCCTCAGCCCAACCCCACCTATCCATCCGGGCCCAACCAAGACCAAATGTCCCTCATCCTCCAAACTCTGGCTGACATTTAAAGAACAAATGCGGTTATCCAAAAACAGCACAAAGACGAGATCACAGAGGTCCGCAACCAACTCGCCCAATTGGCAAATTCCTGCCAATCGGGCATTCTTCCTTCACAACCTCTGCCAAACCCTAACAACATGCCGACTCAGCGGCGTGTTATGAACCCAAACCCAGGTCAAGCATACATGATTTATCATGTCCCTTCTGTTCCATCACTTGATGGGATGGAAGCATCAATCTTCTATGAGGGTTATCAACAACAACCCATCTTACCAACCCCCAACCAAAACCAGGCAGGATTAAACTCGGTAACAACCCGTAGCGGCAAAGCAACCCAAGACCCACTTTATCCTGACCACTCCAAGTTTGGTAGTGACCCAAACCCTACGATAGTTATCCAGGATGTCTCTATCCCATATCAAAAACCTGGACCTATTCTATAGGAACCAACAAAGGTTCCATTTCCCGAGGCCTTGACCAAGGGAAAGAAGACAACTAAACCCATGGCGCCTGAGGAAGACCTGATCAAGCTCTTTGAGCAGGTCCAAATAAACATCCCCTTGATGGATCCAATTCGCCACGTACCAGCTTACACACGATTCTTTAAAAACGTGTGTACACCTCAATGTAAGCAACGAACCAAGAGTGGGAGTCCGATTGTACTATCAGAGTAAGCCAGCTCTGCGATCCTCAGTAAACTCCCACCCAAGGCAAAAGACCCAGGCACTCCCCTGATTTCATGTAAGATTGGTGAAACCCAATTTGATTAAGCATTGTTAGACGTAGGTGCCTCCACAAACCTGATACCCACATCCCTACTTAACCACCTTGAAGAATCCGAACTTAAACCGATTGAGGTGGCATTGCAGTTAGCTGATCGATCCATTAAGTCACCTAAGGGAGTTCTCGAGGATGTTATTTTTCAGGTGCGGGATTTCTACTTTCCAGTAGATTTTATAGTTCTAGACATGGATGCACCTGAAAATCCAAGGGATACACCAATTATACTAGGGAAATCTTTTCTGGCCACTGTTAGAGCCAACATAAGCTGTGAGGAGGGTCAAATAGGGTTAAAATTTGGAAACCAAACCCTCAAGATTGATATCTTTAAGGCCCAACAAAGAATTAATTGCGGTGTGGTAGAACAAATATGTGATATCAGAACCGTAGTTGATGAATCGCATTTTGAGGACAACCTGATTATCCCCAATCAACCACAAGAAGAGCAAAACCCGCAATTAGAGGAGTTTGAACCTGATCTGGACACACCCCTAACTCCTACCCTTGTTCCTCACACCCATTCCGAACCACCCGCTGTTGCTAATAACCCCGTCTTCGAATTCAAGCCCCTTCCCGATCATTTGCAATGTCTTTTTGGGTTCCAATCAGACACTTCCTATGATTATAAACTCCAGACTCACCTCTGATCAGGAATCCCGTCTAATTACTGTTCTCCAGTAACATCGTAGAGCCATTGGTTGGGCTCTCGATGATTTGACTGGAATAAGTCCTCTTATTGCACACACATCTATTCAGAAGAGGGCGAACGACCTTCACGTGAGATGCAGAGAGGTTTAAACCCTAATCTGCAGGTCGTGAAAAAGATCATTAAGTGGTTAGATGCAGGGATCTACCCGATCTCCGACAGTCGCTGGGTGAGCCCAATCCAGGTTGTGCCTAAAAAGGCGGGGCTCACCACCATCACGACGGAAATCGGAGAGGTCATACCTACCCGTATAGCCAATTCGTGGAGAGTTTGCATTGATTACCGAAAACTCATTTCCTCCACGAAGAATGATCATTTCCCACTACCGTTTATTGATCAGATCCTTGAAAAATTACAGGGAAATAGATTCTTCTGCTTTCTTGATGGGTACTCTGGTTACAACCAAGTGACGATTCATCCAGAGGACCAAGAGAAGACCACGTTCACCTACCCCTTCGGGACATATGCGTTCCGAATGATGCCTTTCAGTCTCTGCAATGCACCTGCGACTTTTCAGCGGTGCATGCTTGGCATATTATCTGATATGGTAGGTGATTATTTGGAAGTCTTCATGGATGACTTCTCAATTTTTGGGACATCATTTGCCGATTGCCTCCAGCACTTGGTTTATATACTCAGGCGCTGTATTGACGTGAATCTGGTTCTTTCCTGGGAAAAGAGCCATTTCATGGTGCCTGAGGGAATCGTCCTCGGACATTTGATTTCTGAGAGGGACATCCAAGTGGATTGAGCCAAAGTTAACCTGATTTCCAAACTTCCTATGCCTAGCTCGATCAGGGACATCCGATCTTTTCTGGGGCATGTCGATTTTTACCATCGATTCATCCCTGATTTCTTGAAAATCGCGCGTCCCCTGACCACTCTTCTCTCCAAGGATGTATCTTTTGAAATTTCCAAGAAATGCACTCAAGCTTTTGAGATCCTTCGTGATTGAGTCACCCAAGCCCCGATCCTACAGTCCCCTGATTGGTCTCAACCCTTTGAGATCATGTGCGATGCATCTGACTTCGCTGTAGGAGCGATTCTAGGGCAAAAGATTGACGGGAAACCCGTGGTCATCTACTACGCTAACAAGACACTTGACGAAGCTCAACGTAACTATATGGTTACGGAGAAAGAGTTGCTAGCTGTAGTATTTGCCGTTGAAAAATTCAGATCATATCTCCTAGGTTCCCACGTTATTATATACTCGGATCACACAGCTATGAGGTGTCTCCTTGTGAAGGACGTGAAACCTCGATTAATCCGATGGATCTTGCTATTGAAAGAATTTGATCTCAAGATTCGCGACAAAGCGGGAAGACAAAACGTGGTAGCTGATCACTTGTCCCGCCTTCCTTCTGAAATCGACCCTTCCGGACCCATCACGGAGCATTTTCCTGATGAGCACTTCTTAACTATTGGTACATGCCTTCTATGGTTTGCTGATATAGTAAACTACTTGACATCACATCAAATCCTGTCTAATTAGTCGAAGGTCAAGAAAGACAAATTGCGTTCCGATGTCAAGTATTACATTTGAGAAGACCCGTACTTATTCCGCATAGGTGTTGATTAAATTATTCGACGATGTGTCCCGGAGGTCGAAATCAATGACATACTCCCTTTCTGCCCTGACCAGGCATGCGGTGGCGATTTCTCTAGGCACAAAATCGCATCAAAAGTCCTCCAATGTGACTTCTACTGGCCAACAATCTTCAAGGACGCATACAATCACTGTAAGGCATGCAACCGTTGCCAAACTTTGGGCAACATGAGCCAACATGACATGATGCCTTTACAGTCGATTCTCGTATGCGAGATTTTTGATATTTGGGGGATTGATTTTACGGGCCCCTTCCCCATCTCGGATGGCTTCGAGTACATTCTACTTGCTATTGACTACATGTCCAAATGGATCGAAGCCATTCCAACCTGAACCAGTGATCACAAGATCATTATCAAATTCATTCACCAAAATATCTTCTCACAGTTCGGGATTCTGCGAGCAATCATTTTTTATGGAGGGACCTATTTCACCAATGCTCAGTACAGGCCACTAATGATCAAATACGGGGTGTCACACCGAATCTCTACTCTTTACCACCCCAAACTAATGATCTAGCTGAGCTATTAAATCAGGAGATCAAGAAAATCCTTCAAGTTACTGTTCGACCTGGCAGGAAGGACCGGTCATCTCGACTTCTAGAAGTTTTGTGGGCTTATAGGATCGCTCACAAGACTTAATTAGGCATGTCTCCTTTCAGACTGGTGTATGGGAAGGCATGTCACCTCCCCGTCGAATTGGAGCATAAAGCTTATTGGGCAGTACAGAACTGCAACCTAGATCTTTCTAAGGTTGGAACTCACAGAAAGCTTCAGATAAGCAAGATTGATGAATTACACCTCGATGTGTATGAAAACTCGTAAATCTACAAAGAGCGGGTTAAAGCCTTTCATAACAAATACATATCTAGAAAGATCTCACCTTGGTTAAAAGATCCTATTCTTCGATGCCCTACTAAAACTGTTCTTTGGAAAACTGTGATCCAAGTGGATCGAACCATATCTTGTCCGACAGATATTTGGAAATAGAGCCGTCAAAATCAGTCTGCTCAGCCACGATTCTGAATTCTTCATCGTGAACGGTTAGAGATTCAAACCGTTCATTAACATGACCAATACAGATTTGGTTAAGCCATCCTTTACCCTCCATTCTCGCTGAGTCCATTGCGCTCAGCTGATGGCGTAAAACTTAGTGCTTAATGGGAGGCAACCCGTCATTCCTCTAAAAAATCCGAAACCTTTCCTGACATTTCTTTGCACTTTAGAGTTCATCCTTTAGGACAGCTGACTCCACCTCAGGTACTCGTACTTGATATTAGAAATCGTCCGCAACAGTCACCTCAACCCGTCCACTCACCCAACACCTATCCTAATGAATGAATCAAGCTGAATAAAAACCCACCTAATTTACAATAAGGACATTACAAATCTTAGGCATGGGGGTATGAAAGTGCAATGAAAACTCATAACAAGAAAATGTTTCAACAAAAAAATCACATGTAAAAGACACCAAAAAATTTTAAAATTTTTGAAAAAAATGTAAAAAAATAAAAAGTTTTGAAAAAGAACAAAAGAAACTAAAGGGAAGAAATTTTTATAGGCCTTACAAGAATCACAAGGAGGAGAAAAAGAGCAAAATCCTAAAAAGGAGCACAAAATGAAAAAGAAAGAGAATCATTAGTAAGAGATTAAGGGATTATTCGAAGTTCTAGACCACATTAAGAAAAGTAAAGAGAAAGTACTAAAGAAACATAAAAAGATTAGTAAGAATGCTAACATTAGGCATTTTTGGTTAGACTCGTATTACCCATTAAGATCTAGATATTCCTCAAGAGATTGAGAAAAATGAAAAACTTAAGTAGTAAGTCTAAAGCTTAAGGAGTAGTCAGCTTCGTTAATGAACCTTCGGTTTACGGGACTCGGTAACCTAAGCACCCCAACTCACACGGTCTGGTTCAGTGAGCATAACTATCAAAATCACGCAAAAGCGTTTTAATGTTGTGAAAATGTTACCTAGATTAGGAGCGGCTGATCAACACAAGTTGATTTGGACGAGTTCCCGACGCGGAGAGGTGGGAAATTCCCCTTGAATATGCGTAACATATCGTCTCCTCGGTGCTTGTCTCTTAGGATATTTACATATCCTACTAGAGGCATGTAAGCACTCTGCTGGTTCAAATACCATGGATGGTATTATCACGAAATGTCAATTGCCAGGGTCTAAATTCGATCACGGAACGCAATGAGCGGGATTATCTTGAAATCTCGAAAATCAGGGTTCTGGGGGTTACCATGGGCGATGTTATCTCGAAGCATTGATTGCCAGGGACCTTTGAGGATTGATGATGAGGATGAGGAATCCAATACAGATCGTGTTGTGAAATCAATCCTAAGCTAGAATTAAAAAACAGAGAGAGAGAACCCTCCAAACAAATAAACCCTCTGTCTCTCTCTTACAAAATGCACTGCAAACTGAACCAAGGCTAAAAATATCTCAAGCACTGATGCTTTAACCACGGAGTCCAATAAATCATAGGGTAGTTCCTGCAGGCCTTAAAAACCTTTGCTAAGGACTGAAGCTAAAGCTAGACAGGTTTGGATCTTGGTTGGGACTAAAGTACCTTTTGGCCTATTGTTGGCATTCTGACCTAATCAAAGAGAAAAGAGGAGAAAAAGCACTTATTAAGATTGGTGAAAGAACTCATGGTCTAGAACTGAGGTTAAAATCTTAAAATTTTGCTAAGGAACTAGCAAAAGCTTGGCATGGGGGTATGATGAGAATCTCATCATGAACCCTAACTAGTACATTTTGACTTAATAAAATGAACAAAAGCTCCTACATAATCTAAAGGAAGGCCTAATTCAGGGAATTACTAATGTGAGAAGAAAAATGAAATAAGGGGTAAAGCTATAATTTTACCATTACAGTGCATCAATGGGATTTCTAAGTGTCTAGACATAAGTCAAGTGAACTTAATAAGAGAAAAAGTGGGATAATTTGGTCAGAAAAGGGTTATGGTGAAATCTAGGAATTAAATGACATTCTGTAACCTTAAAATAAATCCACTTTAATTCACAAAGTTTTAGGCACGATAAAAATCAACTAAACCCTTTAAAATTCATAGAAAAATATCTCCTAGGGTTTAGCACCTTCAATTTGACCTTTGGAACCTGTTTTGACCTAGATTGGGGTTCATATCCAATTTTTGACATAATTTGGATTTTTCTACAAAATGTCCAGTCAAATGTGATCAAACCTAAAATCCAACTTCACCATTGGATTTCTTAGGTCTAAATTAGGTTTATACCAAAATTTGAACCTAAGGGAAGGTCGTTTTTGTAGATGCTAGAGCACCACGATCGTTTGTTTTGATTATAACAAAACATGTGTCATTTAACATTTACACTTGGAGTCTTAGATTTCAGGTAAATTGCAAATGGAGATGTGACTAGACGGAGTTCGAGCTCGCATCCAGGACGGATTGGAGGAGCTTGATGGAGAACAGAGGAGATTCGCGAGAAGCGATAGATTGAAGATGGAAGGACAAGAAGAATAGGATAGAATTCTGTTTATTTCTTTCATGTATTTTTGTATTTATTTCCTTACTCTTTTTGTTCCTTAAAACATCACGTTAAAGAGCTTCAAAGTACCCTAACAGTATTCCTAGGAACACCTGCACAATCCTATGATATTTAGGTTTTCTGTAGAAAATTTAGAAAACCAATATAGAGTTCAAACAGCCTTTTCAGACGTCTAATTCCAGAAACAGACGTCTAATAATGGGTTTTAAGACGTCTAACTGTTGATTCAGACGTCTGATAACATTTAGGATGGACTTAGTTAGTTCTGTCTGATGAATTCAGACGTCTAGACCTTAGACCAGACGTCCAATTAGTGAACCGTTGGCTAGCTTAACGAACAGTGAAGATACGACCGTTAGAGTTTTATCAGACGTTCTTAAGCCTTTCCAGACATCTGATAAATTACCGTTTTACTTCGGCTGACCCGAAAATCTCTTCTCAGAGATTTTCTAGCCATTGCACTCTCTTGGAAATCCATTCCCGCAGAAAAGTAGGTTTCCAGACGTCTAGACAGTGCCAAACGTCCTATATGTCGTCTGATGGACTTACACTAGAACCCTGTTTAGATCTGATTTAAGTCAGGAAAAAACCCGGCTAAAATCAGACGTCTAACTTTGATCCCAGACGTCTTAAATTGATCTTCCAGACGTCTGATGCCAGGATCAGACATTTGATAACCCTGTCAGTGCAATGATTATTTCTGATTTCAGCCTGATTCTCTTGGGTTTTGCACCCAACGGCTATGGAAGCTTTCCAAAATCTTTCAAAGCCTTCCTAAGGCCTCTATAAATAGAGGGGAGCCTTTGCCACTCAACACACACCTAGACACACTCAAACAACATACTTTCTACTCTTTTGTGTCCAAGAAAAGCTCTTGCTCTCCAAGCTTAAGTTCTTCATCTTTAGAGCATCAAGCCTTTGCGCACCCGGTCTCCCGCCGTAGTTCACGAGAGCGACGTTACGCCGTTGTGTAGCTCACGTACCTGCGTCATCGATTCGACGCACTTCCATCGAATGGGAGTTTCCTAATTCCTATAGAAGCTAGGTTTAAATTACTTTGTTGGCTCTATAGGATTGTTGTTATTTATCTTTGTTCTTTGGTTGAGTATTCGCTTTGCGAATTTCCGTCTCCTTCGTGGGATAAAATCCTTCTCGTGAAGAGAAGGGGTTTGAGGTACGCTACCCTCGTATAAAGTAGTGTGGTTGTAATTGAGGTTGAATTACCATCGTTTAAGTGATTCGTTTAGTGGAATTGATCAACTTGGTTGATCGGAAAATCCTAACTCGAGAGGGTTAGGTGGTGGTTTTCACCCGGTTTGGATTTCCACCTAAAAATCTTTGTGCCTTTTGTGTGATTGATATTTTGTGAGATTGTTTCATATTCTATTCCGCAATTTATTACATCAACTCCTCCTAGTAGGGGAATCTACAGTTTTGACCCACTTTACAATTTGGTCCTCAAAAATTACTTTTTAACCCTTAACTTTTTGAAACCTTTGCGATTACTCCCTCAACTTCCTCGTCGTTTTCTTCACTTCGGTCCCTTTGCCATCCGCAGCAGAGGGCCATACCTCCGGCAACTTTGCGCGGAGGATGGCACCTCATCTGCATGGAGAGCCAGCCCTAGATTTGAAAGGGGAGCTCCCTGCGAAGCCTCCTACCGCATGGGCTGCTCCCCATGCCCTGAAGCTCGCCATACCTCTCGTGCGAACGCACGAAAGGTATGGGTCTCCGGTCAGCCATACCTTCGACGTGACTGTCCCGTTGCTCTCGCACGCCTCCTGGCCGGCTTTGCCTATTTAAGGAGCAGCACACCACGTCGCATCCTTCAAGTTTGATTTGACCTGAGATCCCCCTCTAATTCATCTCCTCCCAACTCCTGCCGTCTACCAGAGCTTTCAGCAACTCCTCTCTCATCGCTCTGCCACTGTACCAGTCGCAGAGCCTGCTCCGCCGTCCTCTGTTGTGCCGCGCTTTTCCAGCGGGCACCCTCCAACCCCTCTTCCTCATCATCGTCCTCTCCCCCTGGCACCTTCGTCTCGGGTGACGGCAGTACTAGCCGCTCGCCATCAGCCTTCCCCCTTCACTCTGGACTCGATTAGATAATCTTCCCTCACTCTCCTCTTTATTTCCCCTCTATTAATTCATTCTTTTGACCCCTCGACATTACAATCCACCATCACCCTCTCCACCTTCGACCACCAACTCTGTTGAAGCCGTTCCACCACCGCAGACCGTTTCACCCCTCGTTGACCAGTCTCTAAGCTTCACCACCTCCCACTGATCACCTTTCGCCCTTCCACTCACCGCACCACCCACTGAAACTTCCCCCGAACACACCCACCTGCATGCACACAATGTGCCCTAGGCACACACGCACAGGTGTCTTCACGCCACGCTAACCCCTGAGCAACCATCGTCGTGCTCTGGCGAAGCTTGGTGAAGGTTTTGACAGGGCCGCAAGGCCGTATTTGTGATTTTAGGGTCGCGACCTCTTCCGCCATTAGCGTAGAAGCTTGAAGCTTGCTTGAAGCTTCGTACAGGTACTAGCACCCCAGGCCTCTAGGTTCAGAAGGCACAGACTTCCCTCGCGCACAGCTCCAAGCAGCCAATTGGCCTCGAAGGCTTTAGCTGCAGGTGCAATTGCTTGCGCCATCAGCTACGGGCACACAGGTAGAAGCGGGTGGGACTTTAGTCCCACCTCGTGAGTTTTCGAGCGAGCGCTGGTGCTTAAATTGAAAAGGTGTCAGGGGCTTATCGCCTCCTGACACGGTGTGAGGTCCCCTCGCCTACTCACCGCTTCGTCCGCGCTCAGTCCTCCGTGGACCTAGCTGACCTCACCCGATAACCCTGCACACCTTGCCCACCACCACACGCTAGTGGGCCTGGTCACGGGCGCGCCAACCCGACCCATATACCCGAGCAAGCTCTGGGAGAGTGAACCGAAGAGAGAAATGGAGAGAGAGAAATGCGGGAAGGGTAGGGGTAGGTTTTGCTTAACCGTGTACCTGTGTAGGGAAGAAGAGGAAGAGGAAGAGGAAGAGGAGAAGAGGCCAACTGCAAGAGAAGAGGTTGAGGACTTAGTCGCAGGAGCAGGAGCTAAAGAAGAAGGCATAGTGCAGAAGGAAAGGAAGAAAAAGAAGGCAGAAGAAGGAGTTGAAGCAGAAGTAGAGCCAAAGAGGAAGAGAAGAAAAGAGGAGGGAGCTGCCGCAAAGAGGAAGACCAAGTAGAAAGGAAAAGAAGAGAAGAAGAAAAAGCCAAGGAGAAGAAGAAGCAGCAGCAGTAGCAGCCAAAGAGAAGAAGAAGAAGAAGTAGTAGAAGAAGAAGAAAACGTGCACTGTAGCAGTTGCCACTTAAGGCATCTGATTCCTAGAATCAGACGTCTGAAGAGAGAGAAGGAAAGAGAGAGAGCAAAGAAGGAGAGAAGAAAAATTCTACTTTTAGTCTCTATATTTTTTGTAAAACATTACAATATTGTGAATCGTGATTTTTCTGCTTCTAAAATCAAGTTTGCTCCCTGAGTTTGACCTCGGAATGTTTTCAATTTTCGAGTAATAAAAAAAAGTTAAATTGATGATCAATCAAACCAGACATCAATATATTAGCTAATCCTATTAGTATTCCTATATATAGTATTCATTTAAAAAAAAAAAGGTGTTTTAGTGGAGTTCTTAAAGTTCAAGCTAGGTAAAGTCAAGAATGCTTGATTTTGAGAATTTACTGACTTTAGGAAATGTGAAACAGTCTTTCCACTTAGAGTTCTCAGGTCTTTTAGCTTTAATTTTCTTGAGTATTTACCTAAATTTGGATTAATTTTCCTGAGACTATGAAAGGAGTCTGAAAAAGCTAAAAGTATTAAGTCAAATGGGTGATTAGTGAATGACTTGTTTCACCATTTGATTTCAGTAGTCTTTGAGTTCCAAGCATCTTCATTTGCACTATGCACTAAGTCGTATTGTGGATGATTTTGTTGAGTCTTTGGTGGTCAATAAGATTTAATCTTAGGGCTTACAGATCAAAATGACCTTTTCTATTTGTAGGGGAAAGTATTTAGAATGGATGAAGAAAAGTCACCTAGAAAAATGATTTGGAAAAAAAAAATTATATATATTCAGTAAAAAAAGCAGTAGAAGGAAAAAATATAAAAAACAAAAAATGTATATTCCACCAAATAAATTCATCTCACTATATATGGATGCTCTCCCTTTTCATTTTCGAATAAAAACACTTCGTTATAAATGGGTATTTATCCTACAGAAAAAAAGAAAAAAAATATGAAGAAAATAATTATGAATAAGAGATCAATGGGTCCAACTGGGGAGATATACACCTAGTACGTTAGCCTCAAGGTAAAAAAGTGCTAAGGAAAAAGTTGCCAAGTCATAGTATAGCCTAACTGAAGACAAGTTCTCTTAGAAAGAGCATAGAAACATTCTAAGTCTTATTGAATATTAAGAATCAACTTGGTTGTTTGTCTGACGAGTTACATAAAAATCACACACAAGATGTATGTTTCTTACATTCGATTCAAATCTTGGATGGGTTGGCTTAGTTTGAGAAAGTCACTTTGGCAACTCAAGTCTAATGGTTAATAAGATTTTTGATTTGATTTGGGAGGTTTGGATTTGAGTTGATGTTTTAAAACTATTAAGTCTTTGCCGTTAAGGATTTATCCGCAATTTCCTTTTGTTAGTAAAAAAATCTTATTGAGATTTTTGATTTAAACTAGCTTGATTCCTTGACAACACCTTTATAAAAAAAATATATTATGCTTTACTTTTGAAAATAAAGAAAACTCGCATATTGTGATGCTTGCATGATTTTTGCAGGTTTTTCGCATGTTATTTCCGCATATTAATTTTGTTAAGAACTAGTAAAAGATAGGCATGGGGTGTGATAACAACCTAATTTATTACCCTAATTGACTTAATCTAGGGCTAACTCCTTAGTAAAATCATACATTATGATTATAAATATTACATTTAGAGCATGCATGTATATTTAGGCTTTGTATTTATTTTATGAATAATTATTTAATTTTAGACTTTTGTGAATAATGTAGGTAAAGGACTTAGAATAATCTGGAGCATTGAAGAATAAAAGGTGGATAGGAAAAGAAATTGCAGTAGAGCTATGAGCTAAATGAAGAGTAAAGCTGAAATAAAGAATGAATCAAGACACAAGAACATAGAAGGAAAGTGAGGGACTAGAATAATCATGCCCTATCTTTAAAACTCTAGGATAACCTTATCCCAATATATATCCTTAAACCAGCTCAAAACTAGATATTTGAGCTCAGAAAGCAAAAACATGGATAAAGTTATTCATGTACCTATCTACCCTATCCATAGACCTTTCTTACCATCCATAACCCTAGTACACCTATCCTATACCCAATCCCTAACTTAGAAACCTATTTAGGTCCATACCATACCTAATTATTAATTGCGTCCATGGGACCTGATTGGACTAAACCTAAGTTGATTAGACTCGATTGAGTCTAATTATGCCTGACCTAAACCTATTAGACCTAGCCACATCTAATTAGGTGCAGTATGACTTAATTGGATGCAACCAACTCTGATTAGGTTCAGTTGGAACCTAATTAGGTCAACCTAATTAGGCTCAGTAAGTTTAATTGGACCTAACTCAAATCCAATTGGGTGTGCTTACACCTAATTGGGCTTACATGGCTTACACCTATCTAGATTAGGTCATCATAGATCTAATTAGGTTCACATCTACATCACTTAGTTTAATTAGACCCAACCTAGGTTGAACCAACCCAAACCTACTTAGACCCACAACCTATGTCTACAAAACTCACACAGCCACACCCACGCATGTTCACGCACACACATCCACGCACACATTACTTAAACCCTGAGCAAGAGGTCTATCCTCTTGTTGCTGTCAACATGAGAAAGATCTCAACTCTTTGGTCTTTCTTATGGAAAGATCAAAAGAGATAAGATTTTTTTATGACACCGAGACCTAATTTACACCCTTGATCCTATAGCATCTAAGGCCCTACTCCTTCACCCATAGCCGGCCACCTATGGCTTCCTTAGGAAGCCATATGGATGGCCAACGACCCACACACGCACACCCTTGGATCATCATCCAAGGGAGAACCACTCCCTTGAATTGCTAGCCTATACCTATCCCTTAGATCTAGATCCTACGACCCTCGTTAAACTTATGATCCTATAAAAACACTTAACCTCTACCTCTTAGGAGAAAAAAGGAGGCTTAGCATAGTTTAGTCTACCATAGTCTATGCCCTCCACCTCTCTCTACCTTTAGGCTCTTCGGTGTTCTTCCTCCCGACACCTTGGATTTGAAGCTCCGCCAGAAGCTCCACACAAGTATCCCTCAAGTGGCTTCGCTCTCTCCCTCTCTCTACTCTTTCTTTAGTTTATTTGCTTTGATTCGTAGTTATCTTGCTATAGATTTCATTTGTAACTCTCTTCAAAATAACAATAAAATTCAGGATTCATTTGATATATACGCCTCATCTAATATTTGTGTTCTATCATGCCATATAATAATTGTGAAAGGTTTATGATATCAACTACCTTCCTGTGTATGACCAGAACTCCTTGTAGTTCGGTATTAAAAATGTAATTGAATGCTTTATTTACGCGTTATAACGATCGTATATATTTTAATCGCGTAGATTTAGCAAGCATGAAACCACAACTGCTGCTTATGCTGGAATGACTGGTCAATAGGGTCCTACTTCACCAGCTTTGGTAGTTGATGATGAGCCCTAGGCTCCACAACCTTTTGAATAGATTGCTTGAGGTGGAATATTGTAAATATGCTTAAATATTGTAAATAGCTATGCACCAAATAGGCTTAAATTGGAATAGTTTAAACTTTTATTGTAAAGAGGGAAAAAGAGTTGAGTGCTCTTTTGTATTGTGACATATTTTTTTCATTGTTTTTGGTAATTTCACAAAATTGTAACAAGTATTTTGTATTTTAATTTCAATAAAAATGATGTCTTATGTCAAAGATCACTTTTGTCAAGTTATTCATGTTGTACATATTACAAAAATTAAGAATGTTTTGATGTTTTATCTTAATAATTTACATTTATAATTACACAATCCTTAAACAGATTATGAGAGGTAATTATTGTTGCTCCTAAAACTTGTTGAGATAGAAAATCTATCCCTAAAAGCATTTAATGTTATGTCATTACCTTTTTTGTATCCAATCTATTGTGACTAATTTTCTGTCAATAGTTTTAAGGATAAAAAATTCATCCTCAAAACTTTTAGTGACCCTCATTTGGGAGATGGATTTTTATCACCTACCTTAAAATCTGTCTCTAGAGCCTTCAATTCCGTCCTCATAGGTTGTCACTACAAGTGTATTTTGTTATAGTAAACTTTCCTCAAAATCAAAATCTTGGAATCAACTACAATCAAACTCCTCAACAGGTTGGACTTGACTTGTCAAGTTCATCTTAGGGAAACCTGTATCCACTTGCTTCTGCTAGTGCCATAACCTTGAGAAGTGGAAAGATCACCCATGACCCTGTTCCTATAAAGGAATTAACTATAACAAAGCACATGTCGAAATCAAGCAATCCTTGGAAGGTGAGTCTAACTGAACAAGCTAGCTCCATGATCCTTAATAACCTTCCTTTTAAGAAGAAAGGCCTAGGGGCCTCTCTGATTTCTTATGTTATTGGAGATGTTACCTTAGATAGGGTCCTCCTAGACTTAGGTTTTTCTATAAATTTGATTCCAACCATGCTATGTCAGAAGTTCGAGCTTGGTGAATTTAAACCTACTAATGTGACTCTCTAGCTAGCGGACGAATCATAACTACTCCCAATGGAGTGTTGGAGGACGTGATTGTGTAGGTTAAGGATTTTTACTTTCCTATTGATTTTTTGGTTCTTGACATGGAAGTACTAACTTGGAACCCTCAGATAACCAATTATTTTGTTAGTCAACTTATTTTGATACTTTAAACATCTGTATCAATTGATCAAACGATTCTGGACCCACTTTTCAACCAAATCTCATTTCCAAGAACTCATCTTTGATTGCATGGTTCTTCCAAACATCTATACTTCACCTCAGACATTTATATGAGGCATTTCATATGTCTAATATTAATATCTAAACGTTCCTGTCTAATCTTGACATTAGACTTCAATTATCAAAAGTTTTACTTTTCAAGCATCTAAATTTGAATTTAGAATGCCTTTTCTTACTATTTTAGATGTCTATCAAATTTTTCAAATGGCTGATTTGTTATTTTCAGACATTTTATGCTTAATTTAGATGCTTGATTCAATCAAAATTTTCATTAATGTTTGAGAATCGTTCTAGCTTAAATAATTGCTCACTAAATTTAATCTCAGCGACTCCTAAGGTTTGAATCCAGCCTCCTACATCCTATAAATACCTACCCAAGGTCACCTAAGCCTACACACCTCACAATCAAGCTATCTTGAGAAAAAAATTCTCTTTAGTGTTCATTTTATAGCTTTTTGGTACTCTTGTACTCAAACTTTTCTTGTAACTCCTTAGAGCACACTCCTTTTGATTTTTCTCAACTTTATATAGGTTTGAAAAAGAGAGTAATCTTAGCCTCATATTACTTTCATATTTGCTCTTAGGATGTCTTTTTTATCTATACCATGCTTTGTTTGTTATTTTGGGTACCCGAGCTGTAGGTTCTCCATTCTCTCCTAGAGAAAGGTAACTCTCCTTGGGGACTATGTAGGAGAGGGGTTTTATAAAGATGTTTTAGCGATTCCCATTAGTTTTGGGCGAAAAATCCTATATTAGAAGATCTAGGTAATGCTTTTTCCCACAATGGTTTCTTCTATATATTCTTGTCTTCATTTGTGCAATTGTTTGCATTTATTTTTTTTTTACACAATTCAAACCCCCCTCCTCCCCACAGTCAGTGTATAATTTAAAGGGATAATATGCTCACTCATGTTAATTTCTTAGCATTATTGCACTATACATAATGCATGATAGGTTGTACTTGCATGCATACATATAAGAATTAAGATGAGATATTTAGGTTTGATTTATTATATTTCTTAATGTGGAGCTATTTTATATTTTTAGAATAAGTTTATATTGCCTAATTTGCATTAATTAAATACACATTTAATTATTATTATTTTGTATTTTGATAGAAATATATTCAATATTAATTTCTAATAAAAGAGTACATGACTAGAAGGTTAGTGGTGAAGATGAAATTTAAAGTAGATGTACATGATGGTCCATGTTAAAAAAAATAAAAATGAGAAAAATAAAAGAGGGAAAGAAAATAAAAAAATTAAATAAAAAAATAATAACATGTTACCCCTTTCCCCGTAAATCACGGCATGTACGTTCGTACTTCTCAACTTGATTGGCTCCTTCAATCAATTAACCACTGCTCCTTCCATATTTGTAACATTCGAATTTCTCAAACCCACGCGCCTCCTCTCTTTCCAAACCGCACAGCCCTCTACGTAAATAAAGCCCAACGCACGCTCTCATTTCCTATTCCCATGCATGTTCTTTCTTTCTACGTTAGAAAAAGAAAACTCACGTAAGCCCTAATATAACCGCCTCCCTTCGGCTCTCTCTCACTATTAGTATTTATGTTCACAGCTGACGATTGCAGCAAAAGCACGCTCCACTTTCTCTCGATCTTTCTCCATCTTGCTCCCTCTCTCTCCACCTTCTCTATTATTTTCCCCCTCTCTTCATCTCTCTCTTCTTCACTCTCTCAATAGAGATGGCAGACCTAACGCTTGCACTTCCTCCTTTGTTCTCTCTCCATCGCACGTGCACTCTCCACGCGATGGCAATCCCGTCCATGACCTTGACATTCTTCCTCTCATGTTGCACCCTCTTCTCCTGCGTAAGTGTCGACCTTTCTTTGCCAACTCACACCCGACCGTCCTATTTCTTCTCACCAACAGTGTCCTCCTCCAGCTGCTTCTCTCTTCCAGTGTCCTTTGGCTCTCTCTCTCCTCCAGCCTTCTCCTTCTCCTTCTCCTTCTCTTCCTCTTCCTCTCCTCTCCTTCTCCTTCTTCCTTCTCTTCTCCATGTCCTTGTTCTTCTTCTTCTTCCACAATTCTCTCTCTTCTTCTTTCTCTCTCCTCTTTCTATCTCTTCTTCACACCACCACCACCATCTTCTTCCTCCCATCTTACTCCACCACCTTCTCTTTCTTTTTTTTCTCTTCTTTACTCTCTTTACACCACTTTCTTTCTCCACACCATCACATCTCCCTTGTTATTTTTGTATTTTCTCTCGACATTTTCTTTCTTATTTTCAGGTTCCTTGACATATTCACATCTTCCCATGTGTTCTTTGCGACTTCCTACATATCTTCACGTCTCCAACTTCTCGCCTCCACGTGCATATCTTACCGACGATCATCGATGGTACTCTACACCACTATCATGACCTCATCGGCTTTCTCCCTGAGTTTCTTCACTCATTTCTTCTTTTTGTTATTCTTTGTTTTCTCTATTTCACATGTTATTGTGAACTATTAGTAGTAATAAAAATTCATGTTTTCATTTTCTCTCCGTGTTCATCTCTGTGTTTGCTTCATTTATTTGTTTTTATTATAGAAAAATCTAAAAAAAATTAGTTGGCTTAGTTAGGTTAGAAAATACTTAAATCTTTCTGCCTCCCTGTGTGACAATCCATACTCCTGATATTATTTTCGTATTTTTTTGGGATGATTTTATAAATTACAAATGACATGTTTTCACAACAACGACGATGTATTTATCCTTTACATGATTTCACAATCACCCTCACCCGTGCATGTGCAACGAACACTAAACTCTAATCATTGCCACCACCTCAACTCAGTCTTCTTCATGTTTTCCATATCTTTTGTTCTTAATAATCACAAGCTTCCTAAATAGCTTCAATAGATACTTCAAAGGATTATACACAATCTTAAAGGACTTTTCAAATCTTATATACTATAAATCAACAAGTAGACTAACGATCAGAAAGAGGTTTAAGGTACTCTACATTGAATCTCCAAAGACAAGCTAATGCACTTCATGTATGCCTAATATATCCACTTTCTTATTCACTATCAAGCCATTAGTTAATTCTTTAGTTTTATAAACCATATGACCACCGCAAACATCCATTTTTCTTGTATTTAAGTTGAAAGAATAGTTGAGTGCTTTTTCCCATTGATCTATATATTTAGCTTCTATATAATGGAATGGTCACTCCTTTTTGGATTAAGCATAGGGTATTTGCACCTATTGCCTTATTATGTGCAGATGACATAATCATTTTCACCAATGGGATCTTGAGGTCAATTTCTAACCTTTCCAATTTTGTTCATTCCTTTGAGAGAGTGTTTGGTCAAAAAGTTAGCTATATCAAAAACTCATGATTTCTTGGTCGTAATTTTCCCACAGGAAGACTTACTCATCTTCTTCGTATTACGAGATACCAGTGAGGCATGTTTCCTTTCACCTAGATGAGCTACCCAATATTTTCCAATCATTCAAAAGCATCTTACTTTAATGGCATTTTGGATAAAGTCCAATCTAAACTCACCAGATGGAAAGCCAATTTGCTTTCGAGTGTTACTAGGCTTCTCTTATTCAAACATGTCTTAACTTCGATCCTTATCCATATTCTCTCAGTTCTGGAGGTCCCAAAAATCATCATTCATAAATTGGAATCTTTTGCCAATTTCTTCTGGGGAAGTTCTAGTAATGAGTAGCGACACCATTGGATTTTGTGGAAGAAGGTTACAAAGTCGGCTGATATTGGGGGTTTGAGAATTCTTGACTTATCATTATTCATTGGTACTCTTAGAATGAAGAGAATTTGGAATATTCTAGGGATTCCCTTTACAACAATCTCATCCATGGCATCGATGGGTGCCATCCTTTTATGTCAGTTTCTCTCCTTGCCAAATTGAAGGTTCTTCAAGAGGTGATACGCAAATGAAACCTCTTATCTGATGGGAGGTGCATAAAGGGAAAATCGACTTTTGGATGGACATTTGTGTTGGTGATTCTCCCCTTAAGGACTTTCTTTCTAGTAACCTGAATCCTAGCCTAATCTCCGTCAAGGAGGCAATTTCTAACCAAGTTGAGAGTCCTATTATGACATCCATTCCATTGTCACTTTGCAACAAAATGGAAAATGTTCAATTAATAAATTAAGGGATGTGCCGTTATGGTCCCCCTCTCCCTTAGGGAACTTTTTGATTGCTTCTGCGTATGGGCTAAATTTTCGTCACCTTAATGAAAATCTTCCATTGAAGCAAGTTTGGAATCTCAAACTTCTGTTGCAAGTCTCTCTGTGCTCCTGGCAAATCCTTCAACAAAAGCTTCCTACTAATGAAAATATTTCCAAGCTTGGCATAACTATAGTTTCTAAATGTTGGTGTTGTCCCACTTCCCTTAAAGTTGAGTCATCTTACCATTTGATGACTCATAATCACCTAGTTCTTATGGTCTCAAAATGGGTATTCGATAAGAACTATTTAAATCTAGTTGACCCGAAATCTTTTTTTCCTATTAGGCAAGGCCAAAGTCGAACATGGAGGGGGAATGGTACTGAAGGGTCTCAATTGGATGAGATTCAATTTTCGCATATCATCCACTGAGGCTACTTTTGTTGTCTGGTACTGTTGTATTGGCCCCTCCCTTTGGTGTTTTGTTGCTTCTGATTTGATGTAAAAGGTCATGAGTCGTGATCAGTTTTATTTTTACTTGTAGTTGGCAAGTTTTGGTATGATCTCGTTGTCTTGTTTTGATAGCCTCCAAGGAGTGGAGAATGAATAAGATTGACTCTCAATTTTATTAAACAAAAAAAAGATTGGTCTATGCTTAGCCGCTATTGGTAATGCCACTTTTACCCTAATGTTGGTTATGTTTAAGTTAAACTTGAGTAAAGATGTCTTCCTTGTTTAGGAAGTGATTTGGATAAATAGTAAGTTTGAAGAAAAATTCATTTGGTAAACTTCAAACAGGTAGTAAGATTTGGTTAAATATGTTTTTAAATATTCAAATGAGAAGTAAGCTTCAAATTTACTTTTCTCATTTTCAATTATACCTTTTATTTTGACTTCAATACTACCATTTATTTTTATTTCTATACCGTTCAATGTTTGTTATCCATAGTGCAATTAGTCTTACAAAATAACATTTTCTACTTTATATGCTTAACTATTTTTATTGAACATTGATTCAACAAATTGGATCCAATTGGACCATTGCAAACCAAAGATATCTCGACTCAATTTTATCCAACTTTTTCAAGTGGTGACATCATGTTTATGACATCATTGGTTCGACTAGCCTAAACTGTTAGTCAGACCACTAAAGACCAAACCCAGCACCCAGCCGATTCTATGGCCGACCCAACTGTTGAAACATTGATTGTGAGGGTTTAGGGATCAAAAAGCTTGTTATGTTATCCGTTGCACATGGTGACCTTAGTTCTGATTTTCAGCTTCCAGATTGAGCGGCGGCTTATAAAGAGGTAAAAAAGATGTAGTTGCCCCATTATATCTGTCATCAAAATCTATGAGGTTGTCGAGAAAATGTTATTTAAGGTTTCCAGAACAGCGTTGACTTCAAAAAAAAAACCACGAGCCTGTCCAAGTCACCTATCACCGACAAAAAGCAGCACACATAAATAAAGGAGAAAGAAAGTATAGTCTAAGACGAACAAAAAGAAATGCAATTGAGGCAAAGACCTCTCGATTAAGTAGTTTCTAACGATCTGAATAAATGTCATGATCCAGTGCCACGTACCGAAGTTTATAAAAGTTGGAAGAAAAGGAGGAAAACTCCTGCTACTCAAGTATCTCAACTTGGAAGGAATAATTCTCTTTATACCTTTTGTAGCATCGCTGCTATTAACTTTTCACGCAAGGAACTAAGTACACAAATCGATCAAGCAAAAACTAGTTACACAAAAATTAACCACTCTAGTATTCTCCGTCATTGCTCTATGGACACAAAGTAATAAACTTCTATAAAATAAAATGAAAGGATGAAGCAAAATCCCCTGTTTCAATATTAACATAAGCATGTCAAAATAAGCCATCTCAACCAAGAGAGAGGTTGAGTGGCTAGTTAAACTTTGGTCAAACTAAACCTGATCGGAGTGCATGGAGCTCAGTAGCTTCAAGGCTAGAGCTTCCTGCTCAGCTATCGAAATATCATTTGCAGATATGACTGCATTTTCCTTTTCAGTTCTTTCATGATCATCATCACTGTCGAAATACACCTTTGACTTCTTAGGCACTCTATTCTTGCCTTCATCATCAGATTCTGAAACATCCCCTTGCTCGCCAGCTTGCTCCTCTCTCCACTTCTTAACTTTCATCTTCTCCTTTGTCCGTCCTTCCCACAAGCGCTTCTTTTGAAGAAGTTTGTCCTCCTTGTCCACCCGCACCATCTCTTTCCTCAGCTTCATGATCCATTGTTGCCTCTCCATGGCCACTGTAACAGTGTATCCATCCATTTCGTTAACGAAGGGCAACCGAAGGGAAAAAATGAAAGGACAAAATGCCATAGCAAAACCTATGGCGAGAGTTCAAGGCTCTGGCATATGCTGAGAACAGAAGAAATGTCTAACCAGCTTATATCACCCGTAAAAAAATACGACAATTCAGGATGCACAATAGTTGGTGTGAGTAATATATCCCACTTTATAGCTATAAATCCATTGACTAGAAGAAGAATGAGGGTGGAAAGGCAGGGGAGATCCATATTGGATAGGACCAGGGACTGCTGTGCAAAAGATATGGGTCCAAGTCCACAAATATCTTTCTAGGGAACCAGGCATGCCCTTTCTCAACTTCTGTGACCTATCTAAAATCTAATAAAGTATAGGATTAGTTTGAGCGGCATTCAATCAACAAGGAGCACAACAAAACACACAAAGAATCAAACTTCAACGACAACAAACATTCAAACACAGAATCAAAATTTAACAAGAAAAACCAAATAAGGTATCGTACCTGCCTTATTTTATGCACTGAAAAAAAGCTTCCTTATTCATTATATTTGAAATAAAAAATCAACACCCACATCTACAAAATTGGAGATCTAGAAACAAATGAAATTCACACAGCATGGATAACCGGAGAACAATCTGCCAACAAAAGATGTATATGGGGATACTATTGTTGTACTTGAATCCTTCCACCTTCCAATCAAAACAAAGTTTTATAGTGACTTTTGTCATTTCCCTGATATAAATGACTTAGGCTAATTTGCATCTCCACCAACAAAAGTGAGAAAGAAACATTGCTGGCCAAACAATACCTTTCTCAGAAGAGATTTTTCCCTGCTCATCAACATCTGCGAGAGCAGCAAGAGGAGACAGCTTCTGGCCTTCATCATCAAAGACAAACCTGGTTCCTATCGGTCTGTCCATATTAATCTTCAGTTTCTTTTTCTTGGAGATCCTGGTAGGAGGCCTGTTAGAATTAAAAAGATAAGTGTTATAGTTGTACAGATACATACGAACAAAAGGAAGTTGGGTTGGTATGGCAGAAACCAACATACACGGCAGTTCCACTATCCCCATGTTCATGGAGGAGAGCCTTTGATATAAGCACATCTTCTTCCTTCTCTTCATCAAATTCAGATACCTCCAGATGCTTTTTGGGGAGTGCCCTTGCACTATTCCCCATCATTTGCTCTTGTTGGCTGCCTCCATTTGCATTTTGGACTTTCATCTTCCGATTCAGGAAGCGAATTTTGGGTGTTATTGCCAAACCCAAAGATGCTGCAAATCCATCCGTAGGTAACTTAAGAACATCAAAAACCTCTTTGTCCTTCTGTTTGTATACAGATCTTAAGTATCTAATAAATGCCTTCTGAGCAAGCTCCTGGAGATTAGGATACTTAACAAGTTGAGCTGCAATTGCACCAGATATCGGCTGCAACTTCTGCATGTTTGCCTGTGAACAAAATTTGAATAAATATTACTGATCAGATTGTCTAGCTAACACATCGCCTATTTCCTTCAACAAGTGTATGACCAAAATATAAAGATAGGTTCTATTTATATCTGTAGATCATGATTTCTTTGTAAGTATATAGATTCTATTTATAGTTGTGGATCATGATTTCCTTGCAAGTATATGCTCAATTCTCTTGTGGTCCTTATTTAACCCGGACTGCAACATAGGTCAGAAATATATATGTAAAGCACAATATAAACTTAGACTGAACATGTTGACAATATGTTTCATGCTTTTTAATGATTCTCACATGCAGGAAAAAAAATAGACATGGCAAAAGCCAATTCCCAAAAAAACTAATTTTCCGAGAAGGGTCCCAAAAAGGTTAGCAAATATGGAAATGGAAAGAGTCAAAAATAGAAATAGGTTGAAAAGGATCAGAACGAAAACCAGCCATCAAAAGATGCACGCAGAGAATAACATATCGAAGGACTTAATTAACATAAAAGACTAGATATGTCCCCTATAAAATAACATATAAGTTCAATTTCAGTGAAAGCAAAGACATGCCGTGGAGCAATCATGGTAACACATGATAACCAATGGTAAAATAAAGGCATATTTTGGAGTAATCATAATAAGGCATGATAACCAATATATCAACAAAGCCCTGGAAAAACTAATTAGGTAGAAATTCACAATTGATGTCATACCTTTCCTAACTTTATTGGTATTTTTGGCTCTGCTGCATGCAGTTTTGTCATCATTTCTTTCTCTGAAGGCAACAGGAATAACACAGAGTTGCCCTTTGAAGAAAAACGGGCAGTTCGACCAACCCTGTGAATATAAGTTGCAACATCTTCTGGGCAGTCAACCTATACAGAAAGCATCACTTTAGTTGATCAAATGAAAAGTAATTAATAGAAATAAATATTTTTCCCAGATTCCAAGTGCAGTTCCTTCTCTCTCTCTCTCTCTCTCTCTCTCTCTCTGTTTTTGGGAGGTGCAGCTCCTTTTCATGGTAATTTTACCAGATTTTGTTCCCCTAGGGTAAGGAAGCAAAAAAGGAGAGGAGAGAACTAGGGACGGTGCGGAAGTCATGGCCCTTTCTAGGCACATAAACTACATGTCGTTCCTTCAGTGAAAAACCTTGCTAGCACATACGTGCCGTAAACTGCTTACCTGAATCACCCAGTCAACTGAGGGAAAATCAAGACCTCTTGCTGCAACATCAGTTGAGAAAAGAACTGAGCATTTCTTGCAGAATTGAGAATAAATTGCCATTCTCACGTTTTGTTTCATCCGACCATGAAGGCATTTCAAGGGTATGCCGGGACGTAGCTTCTTGAAAATTTCAAAAACAAACTTGACCTGAGCAAATTGTGCTTCAGTAAACAATATTGAAAAATAAAGTCATTGAACAATATTGAAAACAAATTGCACATAACACAATTTATTTTCTAATTACAATATTTTTACTCTTGGACAGCTCCAGTTTGAGACTTGATCAAAACCAATGCTTTACCTAAGTGGATTAAGTTGGTTACATGGATTCTTCACCTCCTATCATATTTATCTATCACTCTACAAATTCTGTTAATGGAACTCAAAATTTTTTGAAAAGTTACCACTTCTAACGTCTAAATTAACATCAGGAATAAATATTTAGGTGTCTACCATAGAAAATCACAAATTACTTCAAAGAAATCATTCCAACTAAAATAAGCGATCTAACCATCCTGCAAGTAAATAAAAAAGAAATTTTACTTACCTGCTTACAGGTTGAAAGAAATACAAGCATTTTTGAATTAAGATGTGCTTTGATAAAGCTCCATAGCATGTCCAACTTCTGATCAAGAGGAACTTCCAAAGCAATTTGTTTTAGGCTATCTGGTGTAGCTGACACTGATTCTGCATGCACACTGATATATTCAGGATCCTTCAAACTTAATCTTGCAAGATCTTGGACAGATTTTGTCTGAGTAGCAGAAAAAAGTAATGTCTGGCGACTCTTGGGGAGCTGTGAAATAATAGCATCTAATTCCTTTTTAAATCCTTCATCAAGAATCCTGTCTGCCTCATCAAGCACCAAAACCTGTCTCCTAACCAAGTGTTAAACCAACAGAGTACTAAAATATTTACAAAACAATCCAGATGCTGCATCAAAGTGGCAAGCTTATAGATCACCTGAAGTTGGGAGCAATCAAAATTCGGAGTCTCATCCATGTGCTGGAGAAGACGACCAGGAGTGCAGACCAATATATTAAGGCTATTGACACATTCCTTTTCTGCAGCAACATCTTTACGACCACCAATTAAAAGCCCAGCACTAAAACTGTGATGCTTTCCTACAGTCTTTAGCACCTCAAAAAGTTGTCCTGCCAACTCCTTTGTAGGAGATATAATAATGCTACCAACTCCATCCTCAGAACCCCACCTGGAACAATATAGCTTTTCTAAAACCTGGAATTAGTGAGTGTTACCGCACTATACAACTTCAGTGTTGACAATAACAATATATTGTGCAAGCCAATCTTGCTTGTAGCAGTACATTTCCAGAAGGTAGTGCAAAGAGCAGGCTGGCAAATTTTAAGCAATTTAGCATTAAAATGAAAATTTCAACCTTGGCCAAAATAAACAACACAGTTGTTGTAACACATTCGATCTATTTTTCATTTATGCAATTTAATAAATAAAATAAAAAATAATAAAGCAAGAGTTGTATTGGAGATGGTTAAATTTTGCAGTGGATATCTTTGCAAATGATATATTGTGATTATAATTTCTACAAGATTATATGGACACACTTGTAATTCACGTCTAAATATAGAAAAAAAAATTCAATGGCAAAAAGAAAAGGATCTTTGGAGGGATATCCATGCAAATAAGACCAACTAAAAATAGGAAGTTATCATTACGTCACCTTCCATTTTCTTATTTGGCTTATCTTTCATAATTATCTCTACAATTGTTTCCTACCTCTCCGCAACGAATTCTTTTATATGCATCTCCTCTCTCTTCATGATGTTTATATTAACATGATTTAAATAGATGAATTTCCTTTTTTTCAAATTTCCATAACTGATTTTCCAAATTTATATCACTCCTAGTTATTGCACGCACTCTCTTTCTCCTTAAATGATTTGCTTAATTGGTCAATTATTTTCTTGTCAAACACATGAATTTTTTCCCCTCATAAATTCTAATAAATGACATGTGGGGTCATATTTAATGGTGATTATCTATTCCATGCATAACACATCTATCAAGATTTGTACATGTTCAGAGCGTGGAGGCTCCTTGGCGTGGGAAAAGAAATCCCACATGAGGGTTGTTCCACGTTGGAACAGGGAGATGAGCAGTAGCCACCGGTTGCTTGAGGATGGCTGATTGCTATGGTGGCCAGTGGTTAGGAGAGAGAGAGAGAGAGTGCCCAGCTACCTTGAGAGAAGAAACGGGGAGGAGTCTATGATATGAGAAGAATTATTTCATTAACTCAAGAACAAAATACAATAGGAAGACTCTTTTTTATGGAAGAGAGAACATATCCTCTAAAACAAAAGGCTAATCAAAACAAATCCAAAATATAACAAATCCAATAAAACAACTTTCCTAAAAACTAACTTAACAAATAAGCAAAACTTGGGACTTAAGTAAATCCAAAACTAGGACTCTTGGACCAATACCTGCCAGCCCTAAAGGCCTCCTAACCGACTGCCACGTGGCAGTGCCACGTAGCCTGACTGGCTACCACATAACACTGCCACGTGACCTCCTTTATTCCCAACACTCCCCCTTAAGTCGAAGCCGAGAGGAGGATGACTTGACCTTCAAACTTGAGGCTAGATGCCCCACCACTCTTCTTCGAGAAAGTTGTGCTCTCGATCTTGTCTTTGGAAGAAGCAAAGGTGTAGCCTCTTACCACCCCTCGAGTTGTTGCTTCTATGGCAACCTCGATAATCGTAGCGACGACCGCTGTCATCTTCTCTTTCTCTTCTTCAAAAGGAGTCACGGTGTAACCTCTTGCCACCCTCTCGAGTTGTTGCTTTTGTGGCAACCTCGATACTTGTGGCGACGATCACCATAGTCTTCTCTTCTTTTTGCATCTTTTCAAGGCTGGTAGACATGAAAGAGTCTACATATGAGGTATTAATAACCCCACTGTGAAATCTCTACATCCTGGATCTTTAGGAAAGAATCTTCTGACACCTTTTCTTTGAGAAAATCTCCTCTTTTAAAGGAGAGTAAAAAGACTGGATATAAAGCGTCAATATGAAGATCACAAACCATGTAACTAGATAGATCTCTTTTCTAGGCTTCAAACTCCATCATCTTTATTGACAATGTGACTTCGGTGATCGTAGCAGTGGCATCCATCATCTTCTATGATCTTCCTTTTCCGTGTAAGGCATCGGACTTGTCGAGGAAGATTCTTCGGTGATGGAAACCACACGTGTGGTCACGAACACAAGCACGCCAAAGAGCCTAGACCATAGGCACTGATACCATGTCAAGATTTATGCACGTTTGGAGTGTGAAGGCTCCTTGGCGTGGGAAAAACAATCCCACATAAGGGTTATTCCATGTTAAAATAGGGAGAGAAGGAGCAGCAACCACTGCCTGCTTGAGCATGGCCAACCAATTAAAGTGGCCGATTGATATGGTGGTCGATGGCTAGAAGAGAAAGAGGGTGGGCTAGCAGACTTGAGAGAAGAGAGGGAGAGGAGTTTGTGATGTGGGAAAAATTATTTCATTAACTTAAACAAAATGCAATAGGAAAGCTCTCTTTTATAGAAGAGAAAACATATCCTCTAAAACAAGAAACTAATTGAAACAAATCCTAAATAAAACAAAACCACTAAAATAATTTTCCTAAAAATCAACTTAACAAATAAACAAAACTTGGGACTTAAGCAAAATCAAAACTAGGACTCTTGGACCAATACCTGCCGACCCTAAAGGCCTCCTGACCGACTGCCACATGGTAGTGCCACGTGGCCTAGCTGGCTACCACGTGGCACTGCCACATGGCTTCCTTTATTCGCAACATCATTCCTTTCAAATTATACTTTATTTGCTCATCGTCATGCTCCTTTGTTTCATACTTCTTTTCACATTATACATATATGCCACAAACCATGCACACTCACCCCTCATAAGCATATTGGCCTTCACCTTGTGCATCCAAGAAAGCCATATCCTTCTCTGATGATTTTCTTAGACTTTCTCCCATGCATGATTCTTAGAACCTGATGAGGTATGTTGTCAATTCACAATACACATGAGTACCACCACCCCCAAAGTTGATTACTTTAATTCTTTTGCAACCTTTCATAACATTTTGGTTACCTTCTTGAGCTTGCATGTGTTGCTTGTTAATGCATACTCCTGCGCTATAATGGCATCACCTTTCTACAAGCACCATCGATGCCCTTGCCCGAGACTATCTTTTCACATTCCTATCAACATTAATATTCTACTTCTTGAAAACATCCCCACAGGTATGATGGATTAAGTTTGAATCATCTAAAGATATTATTGAATTTTGCTGCATGTCGAGCAAGTTAAATCATGTATATTTAGTAGTCATGAAAGTTTCGAAACCTATATAAGCATTTGATCATACAGCTATAAATTCTAAATAATCAAACAAAATTTTATATAGATTGGTAACCTACTAAAAAATAACTTCATTTTGCACTTGTTTATTCATGACAAACTGTCTAGGAATATCCAAAATATATTAAATGTGCATACAGATTCATTGAATGGTTTGTGTTAGGATATAAATTAGGATTCAATTAGTCAAAAATTTGATTACCTTTTTATTTTAGTCCGTGTTATTTTCAGTAACTTAGTTATATTTCCTTATTGTACCAAACCCTCTCTATATAAAGAGGGGTATGATTTGCTTATTTCAATAAGAAAAATCCTTCCATCATTCTTAACATGGTATCAGAGCCACTGATTTCTATAGCTTAGGGTTAGGAGAGAAGAAACCCTAGAGAGGAGAGGGGGTCTCCAACGACGCTTTCGGCCTCCAACGAGCCACCAGGGAGGCCCCTCTTATCTCTCCCACTAATCTCCTCTCCTTTTCTCAACGTTGGAACCCACCAACAGCAGCTACAACGACAACTGAAGATCATAACCACCACCACCACCAATCGCTACTCCGATCATCGTCAGCCTCCACATTGTCACGTAGATGGGATGCACTCTCACACACTTAGAGCGTTTCGATTGGCTCTCGAGGTGTAGGAGCAATGGCAGCGAGGTGACCTTATGCATGCCCGAAGAAATCAAGCATGGTATGCTAGCTTGCAGGTGTAGGAGCAATATCAACTGTGTGATCTTATGTGCACTCAAGAAGACTAAGCCTCATCGTCATCAGACTGTCGTACGTGGGAGCAGTAGCACCTAAATTGTAGTCATGATTTCTCACGTACCTAGTGCCTTACATGGGATGTATAAGTAGACACAACCAGTAGTTGTAAATGCAGATGCCAGTTCGTCATCTACAGTTGATCTCTAACTCTCGTCTACCACTGTTGCTCCTTTGATTGCCTAGATTAAGGAGGAGCCCCTCGTTTGTCGCGGCTCCTGCAAGTTGGACATTGCATTCTCCAACTTGGGGAGGAGTATTTGAAAATAAATTATTATTCAATTAATTAAGAATTTTGTTTTCTTTCTTATTTTAGTCTGTGTTATTTTTAGTAACTTAGTTATATTTCTTTATTATTCCAAACCCTCTCTATATATAAAAGGGATATGACTTGCTTATTTCAATAAAAAAAAATCCTTCCCTCATTCTCAACCGAATGAAATATATATATCCCTAGCAATGATGTATGGACAACACAATTTCTTTTGATGTATGATTACATGTGCTAAAGTTACATGATTTACCTTCTAAAGTTTTTTTTACCAATTATAAAGGATTTCTTACTCTAAGTCTAGACCGGTGAATGTTATATTTTGCCTTATTTTTAGTGGCATGTATGACTTCATTGCTATTGGAAAAAAAGGAGACAAATGGTAAAGTATCTCATATATCCTTAATATTTACAAATAACGGGACAAGTCACGCAATTACATCATTGGTTTGTACATGGGTATGCAAGTAATGTTTATAGGAAAACTTCCTTCTTAGATTAAATGTTAGTGTATGTAAAGGCTATAAGTATCAATGGAACAAGTAGATGATTAAATCTACCAGTGTATATATTGCATAAATTAGATCAAGGTATGGTGCTAATTTTTCTTATTAAGAGAATCTTATGAATCGCTAATATTGAATACACGTCTATTCACATAAGCATTTTGAATAATTATGATTACATCCCAATGTTATGATCCTTATTCACATAAGCCAGTTTTATTATCTATTTATATCAAACTATGAATCAGGCATATAATTGATGAAGATATCTTACTATTATTGTGAAATGTGTTAAGATCAAGGATTGAGATAAATAATATACTCATGTTGAATATTAAATGAGTATGAACTCAAGATTGGTGAATATGTTAAGGTACTGACTCAAAAGAGTTTCATGGGCCTTAAAAGGAGCAACGCCTTTCGAGGTTGTATGATTCTATGAACCATAATGGCAAAAGATAAGCCCACCTTAGTTGTAGCTACACTGACATGTTATCATTATTGTTTCACAAATCGCTTATGTCAACGGTTAAGCCATCAAAGCCACCTAATAATATGTGAACTAAGACACACCTTTATGCAAGAAATGATTTAATAAAGTTAGCCATTGCCATGAAATTATTATGAAATGCAATATGTGCTATAGAGCAAACGTCTTTATGCAATATAGTTTAATAAAGTAAGCTATTGCTATGAAATTGTTATGGAATGATATGCAATAAATCATTGAAAACGAATATTGACATAAAAAGGCCCATAGCATGTGTTATGAAATGATTTGCCTATGGATGTGGTTGTGAAATCATGGGTAAAGTTATGCATGCAACATGATCAATAGAGCATTGTTGTGTAAAAAAAATGAAGTGCAATTACTAAAATTTCTATGAGAGAAGTTAAGGATTTCTACTATTTAAGTAAACTTTTGAAGAGTATAAGTTTATAACATTGAAGAATTGAACGATTACAAGAATTATGGCAATAATGATGACTTATTGCTTGCATTATTATGAAATAATTATTTCTAAAATGATGCCCTTCGTGTGATATGTGTTATCTTTTGTTTCATGAAGTGTAAGACAACAATCTAACATAATAGAAAGGGAAATGTAATTAGTGTCAAACACCATTGTCACTTGCATCTTTTAAATAATGGAAATTAAGCTCCCATGAGATATGGTCATTATACTTAATAATGTGCAATTAGATATAGCAAAATATCTATTAGAGTTATATGCATTTGTTATTTAAATATGTTAAAGATTTGGATCACTAATTATCTCTTAAATTCGGTAACTATGATTACTCAATTTCACAACTCATAGGTTTCTTTTAAAATCCTACGGAATCAGGCACCGTAGGTTCCTTGCTAGAAATAGGATTATTTAAGGGTGTACAAGACCAACTACACAAATATAAGTACATGATCTTTGTCTAAATTTGTACTCATTGGAACTTTACTTGTGGCTATCATTAGATCATTGTATGTAACACTCCACGTCGCACGAATCAAAAAATGCAAATGCTTTGAAAAAAAATATCTATCCAAACATAGGTCGTTACAATTGTTAAGGGAGAAGAAAAATGAAACATCTTATTAGAAAAGAAACCCTAGACCTCTATACATAGAAAGAAGCTTTCAAGAAAATTACATATGATGCCCTCAATGAAACATGAAAGATCAAAATCTTCCTATATGAATAAATAACTCCAACACTACCCCTCAAGGTGGAGCATATATGTCTAACATGCTTAACATGCCCCTGCTTGAAACACGAGAACTCAGTGCTTCCTGGAGAAAGCCTTAGTTAAGGTGTTCGCAACTTGTTTTGATGAGGTAGTAGTACATATCTTTTCAGAGAATACCATATCCCATATAAAGTGACAATCTACTTCAATGTACTTAATATGCTCATGGAAGACAAGATTTGATGCATTGAAGGTGGTATACCTGTTATCACAAAACATAATAATCGAAATCTTAACTTGAACACCCAAGTCTTAAAGGAAATGAACCAACCACATAATCTCACAAGCCGCATGGACCATTGCTCTGTATTCAACCTCTGCTCTAGAAAGAGAGACTACACTCTACTTCTTGCTCCCCCAAGTAACCAGATTCCCACCAGAAAAGGTGGCATATCCGATAGTAGACCTTTTGTCCTCCATAAAACCAACATAATCATCTGAATAGGCATGTAGATCAACATGCCCATTGAATCTAGCCCCCTACCAGGTTGCCATTAATAAGAATGGAGAAAGATGCTATGGTAATGCAGCACTTCATCCAGTCAACCCAGAGAGGTGGGAAGCCCCTCTTAATCAGGAATGCCGAAAGGAAGGACCACTATATTGAGTCATGCGCCTTACTAAAATCAACCTTCCATATGAATGCCTTTGTCTTCTTCCTCCTCCAGCAAGCCAAGATCCTCAATGCCATGACATACCCATCCAAGATGCTCCTCCATGGGACAAAAGTCGTCTGTAAATGGGATACCACGTCCGCCAGCACCCCCTTCAATCTATTTGCCAAGATCTTTGCCACTATCAAGTAAATGGCATTGCCTCAAAAATACAATGACCCCATTGTTACTTACAAGCGACCTCATACTACATCGCAAATACTCCCTTCACCGCCTCCCTTGTCCCCAAATCAGGCGAGCACTGAGATTTTAGACACTAATAATACTTTGCTAAATGGAGATGTTACAAGTGATACTTCTCCAAAGAGTACCAAGTGGATATGCCGATGGATTTAGATCTTCCGATTGCCATTTAGAAGGCACCCCGTACTTATACTAGATATCATGTGGCACACAATTTGGTTAGTAACAGTCTTCGAAAGGCATTTGGGAGCTTCTATCATGCACTTGCTACTGTAACGATACCCGCTACATACCAATAGGCCATGTTACAGCCAAAATAATGTCAAACCATGAAGGATGAGATGGCCGCTCTTCAATCTCGAGGCACATGGGAGCTCACGCCTTTACCTCCAAAGGTTGTTGTAGTTGGTTGTCGTTGGGTGTTCGTACTCAAATACAACCCTGACATGTCGATTGCTAGATACAAGGCTCGTTTGGTGGCGAAAAGCTTTACTCAGACTTACAAGGTTGATTTCTTTGATACTTTTTCCTCGATTGCATGCCTATCCATTGTTCATACATTGATTTCAGTTGCAGTACCAAAAGATTGGCAACTTCACTAGTTGGATGTGAAGAATATATTTCTATATGGTGATCTTTAGGATAAGGTATATATGCAGTAGCCCCCCAGCTACAAGATTTAAGGGGAGTGTGCATGTCGTCTACAGGTCATTTATGACCTGAAGCAAAGTCCAAGAGCTTAGTTCCAAAAGATCTCTCAGGTAGTGGAGTCAATTGGCTTTCAGAGGTCTTCTTCTGATCATTCCCTGTTTGTTAAGAAAGCAAGGGAAGAAGTGGTTGCACTCCTGGTATATGTTGATAATATGATAGCAACTAGAGCTGACACGGCAGGTGTGGCAGAGATAAAGATTCTAGCTGATCAATTCGTTATGAAAGATCTAGAGCCACTACGATATTTCCTTGGAATTGAAGTAACTCGTACCAAATGTGGCATTGTTCTATCTCAAATGAAATACGCCATGAACGTCTTGAAGGAGACTAGTATGTTGGGTGCCAAGCCAACTAATGCACTTATAGATCCCAAGGAGCAGCTGGATGACAAGAATGTAGAGATAGTGAATAGAGACGATATAGACAGCTTCTGGGAAAGAGATGTATTTAACCATCACTAAGCCTAATATCTTCTTTACCATTGAAAAGTTGAGCCAGTTCATAGAGAGGCATACCACAGAGCATTGGGACGCAACTATGATTGTACTCAGGTACATGAAGGGGACACCAAGACAGGATCTTTTTACCAGAGGAACTTCTATGACAACGGTTGGATACTCAATTGCAAATTATGCAATGTTGTCAAGGCTATCGCCTCTATCGGGATACCAGGCTAGGCGAGAAAGCCAAAGGTCGCCTTGGAGCTATTTTAGGCTAGGGACTTCCTCCAGGCTATCGCCTAATCGTCTAGGTCACCTTGCACCTTGTCGCCTTACTCTTAATTCACTTTAGGTAAGACCATAAGACTCTTATTTGGTCTTAAGTTACATATATTATAGATATATTTGTATTATATATTGTTGTATATATATAATACATACATACACATTTTATTGAAAGCTTTTATATGCTCGATTTTACCTTATCTTCCTAACTTAGACTATTGTTTGTCTGTTAAGACATACATGTATAAGTTATACACATACATTATTGTATGCCTGTAATGACATAATTATGATATATTGTAATTTAATGATATGCGTATGTATATATTTGTTATTGTCTCCAACTCTCTAATGATATATAACAATATATGTGTAAGTTATGGTATTAAGTTTGTATTGTATTGTAAATATAACATGCTATAATACATGTTATTGTCTTGAGTACGACTTGGAGACATCCTTTTCGGGTAGCATTTACGGGCCATTGGTGGATGCCTCTATGTTGAGGGAGAACTTCACTTTATTGTGATGCATTTGGCTCAAACACAATGAAGTGATTTTCCATAGGGAGTCTCAATAGAATGAGTGCTTTATCATTATAATGCTCTTTGTAATTTTTGGTGTCATTAGCTCCTTTTATTAATACAGTGGAGGGTTAACATTCATTGATAACCCTTCTTTTCTTCTTTAACAAAAATATACGTATTATCTTATTTTGATGGATACATATGATATATATTTTGGTTGTTTGTTTTAACCTATAATTATAAATATAATATATATGTTTACACATTATATGATAATATAAAGATATATGTTATTGTTACTAATAGGATCATTGCCTTTTCGTTCACTTAAATAATATTATCATATGTTTCTTGTAAAAATTATTGTTACCATATGAGTATATTAGGCATATTCAATATTTTAAGAAATAAAAGAATTGTCGCCTCAATTCAACTGGGCAATCACCTTTCTGTTGCCTCTCGTCTCGGGCAATTAAGGAGCTTGTTGCTTTTCAACTACCTAACGCCCTAATAGCTTTGAGATTATGTTAGCAACCATGATAATAGGAAGTCCACCATGGGCTTCTGTACTTATATTGCTAAGAATTTGGTGACTTGAAAAAGTAAAAACCAGACAATAGTTTTTAGGTCTAGTGAAGAGTCTGACTATAGAGTTATGGCTCAAATATCTACAGAATTGATGTAGGTAAAGTCTTTTTTGACAAATCTGCATGTGGAGATTGACGGACCTATGGAGTTACGATGTGATAATCAGGCTACTACTTATCTTGCCAATAATCCCATGTTTCATGAGCACCCCAAACATGTGGAGATAGATTGTCACTACATTGGAGATTTAATCCAGAAAGACTTCATCTTCACTACACAGGTTGCCTCAAATGATTATACGATTGATATCTTCACCAAGCCCTTGACACGTTCTTTCTTTGATGTCTGTATTTCCAAGCTAAACATGATTGACATCTATGTTCCAGCTGGAGAGAGAGACTTAAGTTATTTCTTATATATGTTTGCTTTTATCATTTTTATTTTCTTATGGGGTTATGATGTAATTGGTTCCCACCTCTCTCTATAATCAAGAGAGGCACAATTGAGAAAAACGTAACTTGATCATTTCTCCCAACTAAGTCAGCGTTAAACGGATTGAAAACTACCACCCTATTGCCGTCTCCAACTGTCTACCAAATTGGGTAAAGATTCTCACCAATAGGTTGCAAGTTCTGCCCCAGTTCAATCAGCATTTATTCATAGGCAGTCCGTGCAAGAATCCTTCATTATGGCAGTGGAGATGGTGGCAACTTGGTGCAGGACGAGAAGAGCTTTCTTTGGATGGTTGACTTCTCAAAAGCATATCATACAATTAGTTCGACTTACTCCTGGCATGCTTTGCGGAGAAAGGGGTTCCTCGACAAGTGGATCTTGTTGATGAAGCATTGTGTCGTCACAATGTCCTTTTCTAGTCCTTGTTAATGGGAAATCAGTTGGGGGTTCGACACAGCCATAAAGAGAGGTAAAGTAAGGATGCATGTTAGAACCCTATTATTCATCATTGCAGCAAGTACTTTGGCAAGAATGGCTCTGGCTTGCGAAGGGAGACTCATCTCCAATTTTTCATGCAACTACGATGGTTCCTTAATCACACCTATTTTGCAATATGCAAATGAAACCTTTTTTTTGGTTGAGGGAGTGTGCAAAAGGTAGAAAATCTAGTGGCATTAGTGAGAAGTTTCGGCAAAATGTCAAAGCTACTGGTGAACCATGCAAAGTCAACATTTGTGCCTTTTAACATAGGGTACCAAGCATGCTCTCAGTTACTTGGTACAATCATGGGAAGCCTCCCTTTCATTTACCTGAGTTTGCCCCTAAGGGGGAAGCAATTGACAACAAGAAACTGGATGCCACTACTTGAACGATTGGAGAGAAGACTTGTTGGGTGGAAAATGGATGGCATGAGAAAGAGATTTTTCTAGAAAGAGACTGATCCAATGGACTATTTCCTTCATTTGGTAGCCTAGGAGGATATCTACATGCCAGTCAAAGGAGGGATTGGGGTGCTCAAGCCTCAAGCTCACTAATTTCAGTGACGCCTTACAAAGCGAGGGTCAAGCTTGTTCAAAACAATGACACAATCTAGCAACACCTTTTGGTTGACGCTTATAGTTTGTTCTTGAATTGATCAGATAAGGGCACTTGTTCCCATGGAGCCTTAGCTTTCTAGAAAGCATTAACTTCTGCCATGCAACGTGTTGCACACCAAACCTTCAGATTTCGAGAGGAAGACTAGATAGGCATGAAAACTTTGGCTAAGGCAGTATGAAGATTATGTGCTCTCTCTTCAGATAAAGGTCGATTGATGCAAAAGGTTTGGAATGGTCTTGGGCAAGATAATGAAGATTATATACACTCTCTTCAGATAAAGGTTGATTGATGCAAAAGGTTTGGCATGGTCTTGCGCAAGATAGCACTGATTTTTTGCTCCCCAAGGTTGGGGATAACCTTTTTTAAGGCTAGGATGATGACCTTGCACTGTCCATGATTTTGCCCGAGGGATGGGAACAATGACTCTTTGGAGTGGTAGAAGGGGCCTCTTTTCGTGCAGAAGGCTTACAACATCTTCTATGGCATGAGTGTGGAAAATAGGGAAGTGGCCTTGATCAGCACCACTGTTTGGAGAATGAAGATTCCTTCAAAGGTGAAATTTTTAAATGGCTTTTCAAAAGGAGGTTGGTGCAACTTTGCAAAGGAACTTTTTGCGAGATTGTTGGCATTAGAGTATTATTTTAGCTAGAGTCCAATTATCTTAGGATTGAGTTTGTTAGTGAGTTGGTTATGCAATTTTATATTTCTAGTGGAACTCTTTGTATAACTTTTTCTTTCCCATCTCTCTATATAAGAGAGACTAGGGATATGCTTTTCAATAAGACAATTCATTTTTTCAACATGATATCAAAGCAATGATTCTAGTCCGATGTTCCATACCTGCTTGACTCTCCTCTCTCTTTTCTTTCTTCCAACATGAAAACAAAAAAAGGTATAAGGATCGAAACCCTAACCCTAAGGACCTCCATCGAGCCTCCCGACGATGTTACTAGGCCTCCAGTCTGCTAGCAAAGGTCCAACAAGCCCCTTGGGGTTCCAACAACACCTCTGTTCACCGCCACCAGCCCTATCTAATGTTATTCAACGCTACTCAACCTTGTTTGACACAACTAACGTCGCCCCAAACAATGCTTCGCTCGATTCAACACCACCCCAAGCACTACTTGGGTCTCCAATGAAGCCTTAATGCCATTGCCAACTTAAGCCTGGCATCTAGGCCCACCAATGATGCTAGTAACACCCTCCCCAACCTTGGCCTAACATCTAGGCTTTCCTATGACGTTGTTAGAGCCACCCCCTATGCAAAGTCCAACCTTCAGGCCCCTTAGTGATGCTGCCAACACCACCTCTTGTCGCCAACTAGTTTGGTGACCCTCCTTGCCTTCGGTGCTCTAACAACATCGTGTGCGGTGTCTGATGACCCCCTTTGGTCGTTCTTGTGCAGTTTTTTGTCCTTGCACATGATCTAAATACAATTTATCTACCCTCTACATACATAGTGCATGCTTCTGTGCACAAAATCATGCATCTCTAACTACCTACTAACTACTATTGTGCATAAAATCGCCACACCCTACCTGATTATTTTTTGAAAAGTCACACCCTACCTGATTATCTCTTCCTATCCTCATGGTGAACGTCAACTCTTCTACTGATACTGCTAAGACCAAGATCTTGACCTTTGTGCTAGTTCAATGGACAACTATCAAGTTATCCAAGTCCCTAAACTATGTTCTATAGTCACATGCACTTCGAATTTTTGTTCAAGGACAGGTAAAGCTGCATGTGCTAACAAATAAGGCACCCAAACCCAAAGATGCTTCCAAGTACAAAAAGTGATAGATGGACAACTATCTGGCCATGAATTGGTCGATGAATAACATCGACACAACAATTACCTCTAATATGTTGTTTAAGAAGACAACAAAGAAAATCTAGGAGACTCTAAAGAAGAGGTACTCGCTGCAAATGAGCACTCCACTCATGCAGACATCTACAGGCATATATCAAATAGCAACCAGGGTGACATCCTTGGTTGCGTATTTCACTACCTTAGAGGGCTTGTTCAAGGAGTTAGCCATATTTTAGCTTGCCTATTATGAGAAGTAGGTTATTGAGCATGTAGACTAACAGACCTACCATTTTCTGGATGGCCTAGCACCACAAAACTAGTCAACCAGAGACCAAATTCTTTCTTCCAACTTGGTGCTTGATCTAACGACAATACACAACCACCTTCAGAAGATAAATGCTAATGCACCACCTGTTTCTCCTATTACTATGCCTAACACCTTTGTCTTCGTTGCCTCTAGAAGGAGAGGTGGTCGTTCTAGCAACTATGGATGAGATCGTCGTACCTACTCTCTACATTTATTGCAAGAGAACAAATGAAGCTTCTAACATATATTGGAACAAGTTCGACAAGCTCGCTTGGGCGAATCATACTTCTTTTACCAAGTCTCCTGTTACTAAGACTACTACCAAGTAGTCTTCTCTACCATTTACTACAGATGAGTTGAATCGTCTAAGAAATTTACTAAGTGAGCCCTCCACTACTGCTATTGTTGGCACAAGTCTTGTGGCCAATACTATTGCTACCAATCCTTCTGATCGGATTACTGTGTTTAGAGCATCCTATCCAACCATTACACATCAAGATGATGATGGTGACTGGTAGGGGATTTTAGCGAGGTCCATGTCTCCCACTCCTGACTGTCTACCTACTTATCCACTATTGCTACTACTATTGCTACAGCCTATTACTATCCACTATTGGTGCTACTTCTACTACAACCTATTATTGCCTACTACTACCGCCTACTACTGAGGTTAGTACATGGGATTGTCTCCTACCAACTTGCCCATTTGTTGCTACTACAATCTACTTCAACTAGATGATGTCATGTGTGAGGAGGATTTGAGTTTTGTATCTGTAGCAAGTTGGTCTTGATTATCATCTACACCCCAACTTAAAAGGAAGTGCTAGAGAATTAGTTTAGTTAGAGTCTAGTTATCCTAGGATTGAGTTTGTTAATAAGTTGGTAATTCAATTTTATATAGGACTGTGTAATTTGTCTTTCCCACCTCTCTATATAAGAGAGTCTAAGATTACATTGTTCAATAAGATAGTTCATTTCTCCAACAGATGGATTGCAGTTTGGATGAGTTATGGAGCTCCCTCCATAACGGTTCCAAGGTAGAACCCTATGTCCATGTCTGCATAGCAGTGAACCTTTGGTCTCTGTGGTCAAGACAGTTTTTAAAGGGGATAGGGTCTAGATGGTGCATGTTGTAAAGGAAGGCCTCTCTTTTTCTGCTTTTTGGGCCCAACACCTACAATGCACAATGATCATGTGGACAATCCGCATGGGCACGAGTTTGGGTCCAATAAATGACCATCAATCCTAAGTCTTTAGGGTTTTGCTAATTGTGGCAACTTTTTTATAGGATAATTAGAGTTTGTTCAGTCAAGTATCTCTTATCGTTTTTGATGTTTATTTAGGATCTTATTTTATGTTTTCCTTATTTAGGATAGGAATTCTCTATATATATAGAGAAGCACTACTATGTTATTAGTTTGAGTTGCAATAATATTCTACATTCCAAAACTAGCCTTGCCACCAACACACACACTCTGTCTCAGTCCCTCCCTCCCTCTCTTTGTTCTTGGTTCTTGTGCACAACCTCCATGTGCCAACTCCGCCTCACTCCCGTTGCGAATCCTCACAGCATCGTTCGCTTATTTATGAATAGAATAGTAGACCTCTAGTAGTCATCCCATCCCCTTTCCAAAAAAAATGGAGGTAGGCCAATTACAAAGGGAGAGAGGAACCAAGAAGGCAGCGAGCCAAAGACAAGGACGTTTCTTGCTCTCTGCGAGAGGAAAGGGATGGACGATGCTATGCGCCTTTTTTTTCATTTGTGCTTTTGCTAGGGCAGCATGGAAGAATCCTTCCATGCAAGGCATACAGGTAGATTCTGTGAAGGGGCTCTGAGAAGCTTTTCAAAGTGAAATGCAGGCAGACTCCACAACTTGGACTAACTCATGCGAGGCCCTGAGGGTGATTTGGTTACAAAGAAATAGGGTAGTGTTCCGTAGGGAAAGAACTTGCCACAAAAATATCATAAGGGACAAATTGTGTTTTTCACATTTGTAATTTTTATTAATTGATGATGGAAAAGAAGTGGTCCTTTTTTTTTCTCAAAAGAAAAAGCTCATCAATCATATCATATAGGCTAAAAATTAGAACCAAGCTTCATCACATATTTGATGGTGTGAACCAAGGTTTGAAATATCGATTTCGACACCGTACCGATGAAATTTTAAGTGTACATTTCGTGGGCATGCCAAGGTTATACCATGAAAATGCCCATTTTTTGATAGCAGATTTCAACGATTTCGATGTCCCGAAAATATGCCATTTCGGAGACACACCGAGGGTATGCCAATACATGACGACAAAAATAGCAAAAGTAGTCAAAATGATATCAATTTCAAGAAAATTAAATACTGATTATGTAACAATAAGAGGGTTACATTATAATATTCATATACAACAAAATCATACCATGTTAAAGTTCAATAATGAAATATTAAATATTTTTACCATATTAAGAATACAGAGAATTTAAGAATGAAATAATACAAAGAATTTAATAATACAAAGAATTGAAGAATGAAAAAATCAAAATATATAGTTTCAAAGTAAAAGTTTAAACCGTAATGTCTTGATGCATCGGAAGTCAAAACTCAAAAGTCGGGACTTGGAACTCGAAAGTCAGATTTCACCAGAACCAAGAGTGTCTTATTGGATCCATATCTCTATCGTGGGTACTATCACTACTTGATTGATACCATCATTGACTATTGTGTCATCAATACTTTGAATGCATTCACAGTAACTATCCTAAGACATATATGAATACATTGTCAGATTATACATTATGTGATGTCTATACTCATGTTCATTCATACTAACCAAAATCCCAATGAGGGAAAATCTACTATTTATGTATGATCTGTCATGCGTACAATTAGTTGTAGGTGTTTAGGAGAATCCTGTTGTTCTATAACCATCTTGTGATGATTGTGATCTTGTTGGAATTTAAGAGAGAGCTTGAGGTTGGAATTGAAGAGCAAAATAATCTTGAAAGATACCATACCCATATGGGTAAGACTATTCACCTATATGGTCGGCATACCAGCGAAATGATTGACATGCCAGTGTTTTGACAACTAAATAATGTCAGCATGGTGACTTCCAAAACAATGCCATTTTGGTGACATACTGCTGGCATTTAAAACCCAAGTCTAAACACACTGGATGCCATGCTCATTCAAAGGAATAGGATGAAAGAGGAAGTAGTCACCATGAAGGCAAGCAAAAGATGACATCTACTATGACATGAGCCAAGGAACTGAGTTGGGGCTTTTTTTATCCAGATTCACTTCCTTTCTCCCCTCCTCTAGTTCATTGAAACTCCACAAGCAAACATGCATTATTACCAATCTTAGTTCTAGCCTATTTATTTGTTTGAGTTTTCTACTGATCCATTCCTACATTAGAAAGGGATATGGACTAGTAGACAAGATAGGTTTCTCTTCTACCAAGCTAAGACAAAAAATGATGCAACATAGTGTATTTTATATAAAATAAGCTACTCCATCCCAAATAAAGGATCAGGCCTAAAAAGTAAATAGGATGGGACTAGCTTAGGATAGAAGTAGAAAAAGTGAACCCAGGACACAATGTTTCAACCCGTTCCTTTCATATTTCTTGCACAATTTTAAAAGCATCTTATGTTGCTCCCAGGTCACCCATCCTGTTGGTGAGGAGGCATGGAGCTGGATAAGGCACAAACCACTTGTTTCTTTCACTTCACTAGGGTGAATAGAGCAACTTATCCAACCACCCACACATTTCCCTAGAATCCAATTCTCCAGTCCAGGGATAATAGAGGGTTTCTCTCCCTTTGTTGCATGGTTCAAGATATCTAGAGTTGAAAGATCATCGACTAAAAGGGTGCTAAAGATTATGTGCCCAATTAGACAAACTATTTAGAGATTTTTGTTGGGGATTCTCCGATGGAAAAAGAGATGTTTAGTAGGATAAAATGATTCAATCTATTATTATGAAAAGATCCAACCTCTATATATAGAGAGAGATTTTAGGTAAATTACAGTGCATGTCCATAAAGAAATAACAAATTATAAATAACTACTAATATAAATTAAAACATAAGATAAATAGGAGTCACAACACTCCCCCTCAAGTTGAAGTATAGATGTCAATCATTCTCAGCTTGGAACAATGAGAATGAGATGCCGAACGAGATAGAGTTTTCATGAACACATCATTTGTCTAATCCTCAGATGCCACATAAGTAGTGCGCAACAAACCATGTTGTATAAGGACTCTGGTATAGTGGCAGTCCACCTCAACATGTTTGGTGTGCTCGTGGAGCATCGAGTTGTTAGCTATGTAGATAGCTGCCTGATTGACATGTAAATCACGTAAGAGAAATCGTATACAGACCATCTGCTAAAGTTTGGGCCATTGCCCTATACTCCGACTCAACACTAGAGCGAGAAACTGCCCCATGTTTCTTACTCCTCCAAGTAACCAAATTATCAGCCACAAAGGTACAGAAACCCATGGTGGATTTCCTGTCAGCTACACAACCTGCATAATCAACATCAAAATATGCCACCATTGCCATATGAGAGCCCCTCTGAAAGAGAATACCACGTCCCGATGCTTTCTTCAAGTATCTCAACACCTGCATAGCTGCCTGCCAATGCAGCTTCGTCCGCTTCTTCATAAACTAGGTTTGCTTACTACCAAGGCAATGTCGGGCCTGATAATAGTCAAGTATAGCAACATACCCGCAAGCTGTTAGTATACTCTACTATCAAAAAGATTTGCCTGCTCGTCATAAAGGTGGTTCTTGGGGTCCATAGGAATATTGCCTAATTTGGACCCCAGCATCCCTGTCTTCTATAGCACATCCAGAGCATACTTCCTCTGAAAAAGAACAATACCCTGCTTGCTTCTAGCCACCTCTATGCCCAAAAAGTACCTGAGCTGATCAAGATCCTTCATAACAAACTGCTCAGCCAAGGACCTCTTGACCTCCACTATTCCAACTTTGCCATCACCAGTAATAATGAGATCATCCACATAAACAAGTAATACCGCACATCCCTGCTCAATCCTCCTGACAAACAAGAAGTGATCCGAAGAAGATCTTTACAAGCCCATCTTTTCTACCACCTCTGAGAGCTTCTAGAATCAAACCCTCAGACTCTGCTTGAGGCAATAGATGGCCTTCCTCAACCTGCACACACACTCCCCCCGAACCTCGAACCCAGGAGGTTGTTGCATATACACCTCCTCCTGAAGATCACCATATAAGAGGGTGTTCTTCACATCTAGCTAATGGAGCATCCAATCCTTTTGAGCAAGGACTGAGACAAGTATCCTGACAATAGAAAGGCGAGTCACTGGAGAAAAAGTATCAAAAAAGTCCACCCCATAGGTCAGGATGAACCCCTTCACCAGTCGAACCTTATAACTTGAAATAGACCTATCTGGGCTGTATTTCAAAGTAAAGACCCATCCAAACCCCACCAGTCGAGCCCTGGTAGGAAGAGGCACCATCTCCCATGTCTGTCTGCTCTGGAGTCCCTCCATCTCGTCCTCCATGACTTGCCACTTTAGATTGAGTAAAGCCTCCTGATACATACAAGGTTTCCATGTGGCAGTGAGGGTTGTAGTGAAAAGACCAAAGGTAATCCCCAAATTAGTAGTAATAGCCCTAGTAGTATGGTAGTGAGCACAGGAGCAAGGAGCCTTCCTAACAGCTATAGGAAAGTTATTATCTACAACCACATCACCTGCACCTACACAATCACCACTAGACCCAGAAGCATCAGATACCTCAACACATACCTAATGTGGGGAGGATGGTGGAGATGAAGTAGGGAAGTGTGCTTTAGTCTTTTCTGATAGACCTGTCTGAATCTCTCATCATCTGGAACATTGTTAGGTGCAAAAGTTATCACTAGTGCCTGAGTATTACTACTAGATGTAGAAGGAACCTCTGCAACAGGAAACCCGTCCATCTGAACTGTAGGAATGGGCATAGGAGCAAACTCCTCCTGTGGCCATAACTGTTGTGTTGCCAGGGAAAACTATGGCATAAATTCATGGAATGTGGCATCTACACTCACAAAGTATCTCCCTACTATAAGATCGAAGCACATGTGTCCCTTCTAGGTATGTGAATACCCAAGAAATGCACACTTCACTGCTCTAGGTGCTAGCTTACCTCTCCCTAGTCCCAACAAATGTACAAAGGCGACACATCCAAAAACATGAAGAGCCAACTGAAATAGATCTCGGCCTGGATACAAAACGTGCCAAGCAATGCGCTCGTGTAAAACAGAAGATGGCATCCAGTTGATTAGATAGCAAGCAGTAAGCACTGCGTCTCCCCAGTAAACACGTGGTACACAATGATGAATAAGTAAAGTACGTGCCACATCTAAGATATGTCGATGCTTTCGTTCCGCCACACCATTCTGTTGTAAGGTGTGGAGGCAGGATGTCAAGTGGATAACGTCATGAGACCTGTAAAACTATCCCAATCAAGTAGTACAAAACTCCAATGCATTTCAGATCTCACAATTTTTGCCACAACAAAAAACTGATTCTTTATTTTCACTATGAATGTCTCAATGACATGTCCAACATCGGGCTTATTTTTCAACAAAAACAACCACGATAAACGAGAGAAGTCATCCACAATAATCAAATAGTATCTATGTCCCTGTTGGTCAGGAACCCAACTTGGACCTCAGAAGACAGATGTGCTCCCTAGTGTTGTACTGGAAGGAAAGGAAGATCTGTAGTGCTTCCTAAGCTGACATGCATCACATAGAATCTCTGTAATGGCAGACATATGTGGGATGATGCATCTAAGCCTGTCCAAAGATGGATGGCCAAGGCACCGATGCCACTGCAAGGCACTCCCTGCAGAAAAATTGAAACCCTGGCACGCAGCAGCAAGTGGTGTCTAAACAAGAAGATACACACCCCCTCTTCATGTCCACCAATCGTCCTCCCCGTCAGCTTGTCTTGAAACAGCGATTAAAATGTCGTTGGTATGCCCCCGACATGCCAGTGAAATAGAGGTTTTTGATGAGATTCCATATTGGCACGACATACTTATCAAAATATGAGGATGTCTCTGGCATGCAGGCAACATGCCACCGAAATTGTCGGCATGCTGATGGCATGTCGGTTTGCGTTATTGCCTGTTGCTAGGTTGCGTGCACGTGACACATGTAGCATGCCATTACTACTGTTGGCTTGGCTGCTGCTGCGCTGCACTACTACTACTGTTGCATGAGTTATGGATTGCATCCGTACCATGGGAGCTCCTCAAAACATGATTTTGGTCTTCTAAAGCTTATGCATTTTTTCATATTGTAACATTTTTACCCATTTTAAGTCATTTTTAGTAATTTCCTCAAAATTTTCTAATATCAACAATATATCCCCTTTTGAATTAGCATTAGCACTTTTCTTCTTGTAGTCCTTAACTTTTAAAATAGTTATCCATTTAAATATAAAGTATAAGATAATGTTTACGGCTTAAATGAAAATATTTATCCATTTAAATAGTTAGTCTTAAAATTCCAATCATTTTGACCTATTCTGTCATATTTGTCAGCATGTATCGATGTGTGCCTCTAGCATGCCCTCGACGTGCCTCTGAAATGGACTATTTCTGGGGCATCAAAATCATCGAAATCTAATGTCAAAACATGAGCATTTCCACGACATGCCCTTGGAGTGTCGGCGAAATGCGCACTTGAAAATTTATCGAAACGACGTCGAAATCGGCATTTCAAACCTTGTCCTAAAATATAGACCCATACTCATCAAAAAATGCATAACAGTGGAGCTACTTGGTAATCTAACTAACAGATAACAGATTTAATGCAAAGTTGGAGACAAAAAATGCATCAGGCAACCGCATGAAGTCAATGGGACCTCCCCCTGACCACCAATACTTGTATTTCTCCCATCTGCAACTTGTACAGTTCTCCCACAGGGAACAGATTGCATACTGCTAAAATAATCTTGATCACCTAACAAGTGATCAAAGGCACCTGAATCTATCAACCACGTGATACCTGCAGAGGCCTGTGCACACAAATCTATACCTGACGTGGAAGCAAATGCTGAAATCTCAGTAGAGGAAGTAGCAGGCTCCTGGGTCAACTGCGAGAGTCGCTGTAGTAAAGCATCATAGTATGCTCCTGACATAGTAACATCATCGGAAGGTGCCTCAGTAATCACAGTAGCTTGGTTAACCATTGGAGGTCTCCCATGCTTAGACTAGCAGGAAGCCTCCACATGACCAAATCTATCATAGAAAGTGCACGTAGTACTGATGCGGGATCTCCTAGATGTACCTTGGCCTCTCCCACGCCTACGAGTAGAAGAGGCTCCTCTACCACCACGTCCAATCACAACAGCAAGTGCAGACGAGTGAGTAACATCTCCAGTCTATGATGCAAGTACATGAATGCGACTCAACTGGCTATAAACCTCCTCTAAGGCAGGAAGCGCAAACAAAGTAAGGATCTGTGATCTGGCTGCCGCATACTCAGGAACAAAGCCTGAGAGGAACTGATGTACTGCTGCCTCTCTACAATACTCCTGTGTAGCACACATGCATACAAGTCTACACATGTTGTATTTCTCCCGAAGCCCTTTTAGGGCGGAGTACTACTGCGAGAGCGATCTCCCTACTTGCTTTAGCTGAGACAGTTCGTGGCTAATCTGAAAAACTCTAGAGTTTTTTTCATGGGAATAGGTGTCACGAATGCTATCCCACATCACTTTAGCAGTAGGGTAGTACATGATCTCATCTCTAATTATAGGAATAACACAATTCAACAACCAAGCTTTGACCATTGCATTATCCTTCTTCCATGTGGCATTCTTCCATGTCTTATCCGTAGGCTCTGGCTCTAACAGAATGTGTTCCTTGTTATGACCCTCTACCATCAAAAGGAACATCCAAGACCACCTCAGGTAATTGGTCTCATCCAACTTTATGATGGGACCAAAGAAAGGGCTCTTGTAGGCCCCAAACTCCAGAACAACGCCCGATGTCAACTCAGAAGTACTTGAACTAGCCATGATATGCCTTGCAGACAAGGAAAACTCCAAAATAGAGATCTGAAAAAGGTATTCAGACCATGAAACGAAGGTTCTTGGTCAGATTGGGCCTCAAGCATGAAGATCCAGCATCACAATGCCTAGAACTCCACCCTAGAGGCACAGAGAACCCTAATCGAGTGTACAAGGACCTAGGGAAGGCCCTGACAACCGCTACACAAGGAGAGAACCCCCTCGCGCAATCTGTCAGGGGGCAGTAGGGCCTCCCTCTCACCACTGGGGACCCTACACAGGGGGGTTGCGTCGCTGCCACCGTTGACAGCAGCACTAGTAAGCAGCTGTGGAGCACCGCCGGTAGCTGTGTTGACGCTGCACCGCCGATGGAGGTTCTCACAGACCACAAGGGACCACCGCTGGCACTGTGTTGCTTGTGTACCATCGGCGGTGCAATAGGACCTAGTGGTGCCTCTCGCCTATGAGGAGGGAAGGGTTGACCAACAGCAGTGCAAGAGAGAGGAGATAGGTTTAAGGTGTTAAGGGTTTTAGGTTTCTATTTGGTGGGATACCAAAACCCGGTCTAGGACTACGCTCTAATACCAAGTAAGACAAAATGATTCGATCTATTATTCTAAAAAGACCCAACCTCTATATATAGAGAGAGGTTTTGAGCAAATTACAATGCATATCCATAAAGAAATAACAAACTATAAATAGCTACTAACAAGAAATAAAACACAAGATAAATAGGAGTCTCAAAATGGTTATATGAGATCTGGGAAAGATATTTGTGTGCCAAAGCATATGGGGGGACTCGGTTTTAGATTAACAAGGTTGGTGAACTTGGCATTGATCATGAAGAGGGGCTAGGCTTTATATTCAAATACCAAAGGACTGTGGCAACAGCAACTTAGAAGCAAATATTTCCCATGGGGCTCCTTCAGAGAGTATATATCTAAACCAGGGTATTCCAATTTTACGAGAGTTACGAATCAAATTATGGACTGCATGTTCAGAAATTCCAGATGGTTGGTAGGTGCTAGTCTGGATATCAATGTTCGGTCAAATAACTGGTTAAATTAGGATAACGTAATGGTGTGGCCTCGGGATACATTGGCTATGAATATTTCTGAAGTGTCAGAATTACTTCTGCCAGAGCAGAAGAGCTAGAACAAAGAGTTGTTGATTGCTCAATTTCAAGAAGATATGGTACAAGCTATATCATCAACGCCTATACATGAAGGTCCAAACATGTTGCTATGGAAACCTCACCCCAAGGGTGTTTTCTCAATTAAGTCGGCCTACATAACAATATTAAATGAATGTGATCATTCTCATCAAAGAAATATGGAGCATGTTTCAATTTGCGAAAAGATATGGACTCTTAAAAAAATTCCTCCGCATACTAAGTTGTTCTTGTAGAGGGCAGTGCTTGGTGCTCTCCCTCTAAAAACTATGCTTGCAGTTAGATTGAATATTGATGATACATACTGTTCATTTCGCTTCAATGCTGAGGAGAGTTAGGGCCATCTAATTAGGGAGTGTGATCTTATGAAGGATGTTTGGTTCTATTGGGGGATTAGGCATCCTCCGTTTGCTAGAAGTCGGTGGAATGATCTAATGACACTTTCTCAGGAATAGGATATGAATGGGTTGCACGAAAATTTGTTGATCTATACTCTGCATGCAATGTGGCTTCATAGGTGTAATGTGGTGTGGTCATGAAAGGGGAGTCACCTTCGCCTTTCATGATGATTCAAATGGCACAAAACTTTGTGGCCTTTTAAAATACATATAAAACAGGTCAAGTCCCTTTGAATCCTTCATCCAGTGGAGAGATAAGGATTAGAACCGAATTGGGTTGTGAGAGAAGGAGTTGTGTGATTGTGGATGCAGCTATTGGTGAAGTTTTCTTTGTTACAGCCGCTATTTTGTTGGATCCTGATGGGAACCAGAAACTTTGCACTGCAAATTTTATCAACACTTCCAAAAGTGCATTTGCAGAGACTTCGGTGATTCAAAAAGGTCTAGTATTGGCCTTAAATGCTGGCTTGCAGAAGGTGGACATATTATTAGATGCCATCAACCAGGTAAGCCAAATATATGCCGCTCAGCAGCCAGATTGGGATGCTTGTTGGCTGGTGCAACAATGTTTTTCCATTGTAAATGCTAATGTTGGTATTTCTATTATTAAAGTTCATAGATCCGATGTATAGCCAGCGCACTTGCTAGATATTGTTTGCATTGTAATCTGCAAGGAAGTTGAGCTTTCCCCAATTTTCCTTGTGAACTTAAGGCTGCTTAATCAATGGTATTTTTACCTGCAAAGAAAAAAAAAGGGTTGTCCGTGCTACAAACATATCTCCATCAAATCCGCATGAGTGGGTTCATATCGACTTCCTATGGGAGCCATCGCACCATTCTACTGCCATCATTACTGTATATGCTGTTGTCACATCCACTGCCATTATTGCCACCAGCACAACAACCTCCACTTGTACTCATGTACATTGTTGGCAAGAAATCATCTTCATCAATTCAGTCACATGTAACCTTTAGTATACACCAAGCAATTCTCATCCAGTCATAGATCACTCTTGAAAGGATGACATTAGCACACTCAGTCAAATGATTTGATGGAGCTTAGTGTCCACAAGGAGGTTGACAAAGAAAATAGTGGAATTCCTACTACCAATTTCACAAATTGAGTAGAAGAGTGAGCATAGATCTATGCCAACCGAAGAAGCTTTAAGACCAGCAGCACTTCTGATTATAGTTAGGCAGGCAGAATACATCCAAATGGGAACATCTATAAGTGAGACCTGCCCACATGATGCCCAACGAAATGCATGTTAGAAGAGACAACTTCTATGGACATAAAACCTCCAACTCTTCAGTGAGCACTTCATCATTTATTTACAAAACTCAAAACTTGGAGGGGGCAAATAAGGTGCATGGAGAAATCCCCATGTGATTTCCCATTTTCAGATTGCCTATTCTTTCCATATCTTATAAGAAGTTCGTTGATGTGAAATGCAAAATGCATATGGGTATGTAAGATTGAAGTTAATGCTATTTGGACGGATGCCCTAGGTTCCACCAAAGCTGCCATATGTTATTGATCTCTCACAGATCAATCTTGGTCGTGGCTTACATGAAATTACAGAATGAAACCAATATTTAAGTCAATAAACAAAATCACATCATCTTTCAGAGAATATACAGATTTATGGAAGTGGATTGGAACATACTGATCGGACAGGGATTTAAGAGCTGAAGTCAGGCTTATCTTCGGAGAAGCAGACAGATTCTTCGCCCACACATATGTTAAAAAGTGAAGAGGCCTTATTACCCCTACCACTTACTGCTGAATAGGTCAGCCCAAGAGTGGGTCCTTTTCCTCCACAAGGTAGCTAGCCACTTAGGTTCAACTGAAATTCATGACCTGAGTTCGGTTGGTTTTTGTTGTCATGATGTCTGTCACCAACATAAGCAAGATAGACACAGCCTCTGGTTGTTCCAAAAAAAACGATAGATACTCCCTCTTGGTTTTGCTGCTCGGTAGCAATTAGGTCAAAGGGTGTCTTGCCAGAATTTTGATTGTCAACATTAGTTAGCAGGCCTTGAATTTAAGAGGTAACAAGATCACCAATAAAATTCCAGCACAAGTTGAGAGCCTGCGTAGACATGCAGTGGCTTGGTTTTGATTTGAACAGCAATATTTTGCATAATTTCTTCTTGAATTATGTAAAGAAATAGTTCAAAAGGTGCCATCCATTCCAGTCTGCACCCCAGAACCAAGCTGCAAGTTGTACTAATCAACAAGAACTCACTCTTTGACTTGCATCACTGTTTCTTTTTTTTTTTGAAAAGGGACTTGCATGATGCATCATTATAGATGTGACTTTTTACAACTTGTGCAACACGACACCTACAATATTGGAGGCACCCAAGCAGCCGCAATTTATTCAAAAACTAACTCCTCACCTTCCTCTTTGAGAGGAGTGTGAAATGTGTACTAATGAGTCAACGAACTTGAAGAAGAGACATGGTTAAAATCCCCACTAACAAAAGAGAGTATCTGGGGGCATTCACCATCAATCCTACCAAGGCAAGTCACAAGAAAACCACCAGGCAAACGGATAGGAAGGCTTAGGTACCACTCTCCCTTCAAACCAGAGAGAATCCCATCAGTTCCAGGGTCACTGAAAAAGTTTCCCATTGGAAACATCAGAAAGTGGCAATTTTGAGAATTTCTCTACCATAAGCACTGCATATAACAATAGATGGCTACTGGAATCCGTGCTATTGGGTCCTTATCATTGATTCACTAATTAGGCAAGTGTCCTTTTTGCTCCTTTTCCTCGTAGCATCACCCTTTATCATGTAAAAGGTACAATTAGGTCTTTCATGAAAGGAGGTGTTGCTTTATGTCCAGAACAAGGTGATACCCATTTTTTTGTTATTTTGGACATAATAAGACCTTCCTTCCTCCAAAAAAGAAACTATCACTCCATTTCGCTGATCAATACTTGGCATGGTTATGTGTTCAAGAACAAAAAAAGCATATGGAAGGCAGTAGTAGTACAAACGGGTATGAAGAAGGCAAGGGTCTTGGTGGCGCTGAGAATATCACGACAGCAGAGGGAGTGGGGGAGGAAGGCACACTGGATCTTGCTTATCTCGGTGTACTTGGGCCTAAGGCCATCCCTCGTCAACTAGGAAAGAGGGAGCTACTCGAACAGCTTGCACCTGGCGAAGGCCAAGAAGGAGTCATCCGGGGTGTGCCCCACGAGGGCATCCGAAGGGAAGGGAGGGAAGGAGAGCGGGTTGGACCCCGAGGGCAGCTCACCCACTAACAACCATTACTCCACGAGCTCGATATCCTCCGCCTCCGACAGCCGCCTCTACCTGCGATTGAAGGCCTCGTGTTAAGTCACCCCATGTGGCTGGTGGCTGTTCTGGATTTCTCTTTCCTGCTCGGGCGTAATGGAATTAATGTTTTCGTTGTAAGGAAGAGGAAGAAGACGACCGCAAAAAGGAAGGGTTTAGGATTTCTCTCTTTAGCTATGGGAACGTTGCGCTCTCCTAAGGGCTAAGTAAGGTCAGGGCACAATAGCCGGAGCTTACCTCACTGCAACTTCAGGCTATGTTTGGGAAGAATCAAGGGATCTTTGTTCCAAATTTGCGATGCAAATTGTCTCCAGTGAGTTTGGTGATTTAAGATGTCATTTGGAAAGAGGAATTATTAATGAGTTTGGTGATTTAATGACCCTGCAAGGAGGGCGACTCTAGGAAGCTATGTTGTGACAACGGTGTACAAGCCTCAAGACGTGCACGCACGAAACCACCTCTGGGAGGAGCTCGCCTCGGTTGGGACCACCACTTATGGTTACCCCTGGCTGGTGGGTGGCAACTTCAACACCACGTTGCAGACCAATGACAGACTAGGCGACCACGAACGTCAAGACTCAGGCTATGACCAATTTGCTGAACTGGTGATTGCCCTTAACCTCGTTGACCTTGCTCTTACCTCCTGCCTATTCACTTGGAGGAACGGTAGCAGTCAGAGGTCGCAGATTGATAGGTTCCTCTGCAGCAATAAACTTGTGGAGGTCTTCTCATTGGCAGCCGTCTCGCCAATGGAAAGGCCTTTCTCCGATCATACCCCCTCCTTTGGCAATCCAATGAGGGCCAAATGGTTGGCACCTATTTCAAATTTGAAAGATTTCGACTGATGGAGGAAGGATTCAAAGAGATGGTTGAATGCAAATGGAGGTCCTTGGAGGCGAAGGGGATGGTGACTGCCCGTTTGGTAGCAAAGCTAACCTCCCTAAAGAGCCACCTTAAGCAATATCGAAGGGCACTGAAGCAAAGAAGAGAGCAAAGGAAAACGGAGGCGCTTGCAGAGATCTGCAGGCTCGCCAGGTTGAAGGATGAGGGTCGACTTCCCAAGGAGGATATGCCTCGCAGCTCCGCTGAAATGAAGTTGGTTCAAGAAGAGGATAGGAAAGAGAAAATAGATTAGAAAATCAGATCCCAACAGAGATGGCTGAAGGAAAGTGACTACAACACCAAGTTCCACCACCACATGGCCTCAGCTAGGCGACGAATTAACTAGATTGATAGTTTACTGGTGGAGGGTACGAGATATCGAGGGAGAGAGGATGTTGGGAGAGCGGCTACCAACTACTACAGAGATTTCTCTGGTAGGCGAGGTGTCGATGAATGGTGTTGGATGGGGGAAGGTGCCAGGCGCATCTCAGAGCACCAAGCGAAGGCCCTTGCAGGGGGCTTCTCAGAGGATGAAATCAAGACGGCAATCTAGGGCCTCAATGCGGATGGGTGCCCTGGCCCGAACGGTTTCTTTCTACGTTTCTACAGGGAGTTCTAGCCCTTGGTGAAGGACAATGTGATGCAAATGGTGGCTGAATTTGAGGTAGGAAACACTGGCTTTGACAAGCTAAACAGATCCTTCCTTTTCTTACTCCCAAAAAAGGAAAGGGCTGAGGCGATTGAAGACTTTAGACCGATTTCTCTCTCCAATGCGGCTTATCTCATTGTCGCCAAAGCTCTGGCAAACAAGCTGAAAGAGCTCCTCCCCGACCTCATCTCTTAAGCGTAAACGACTTTTGTTCCTGGCAAGGTTTTAAAAAACGCGAGGCGTTATCCAGGCAGTTTGCCTTCATTGAGGCGAGGCATAATATAGAAAATGAAATGATATATAATTATCAAGTACTAACAAGGAAATAATAACAAAAATGTCAGTTTCATAACATTTTTTCTCTATCACAACATTGAAATAACAAAACTAAATGAGAGATGACGTTTAAATGAAAAAATAAACATCCATATAATATAGAATATTAGAAACCATAACAAAAGCACAAACTAAACCAACTTCCCAAACCATTGGGGGACTTAAGAATTAAAACATACATTAAAATGAAGGTACATGAAACATCCACATCAAAAACTCAAAAGAATTACAACACATTATAGACTCTAGTCTCCTCCTCCTTGAACACAATCAAGCTCATCAATGCTGTCACTAGGGCTGGTCGCATCATCCCAAGAGTCATCCATAAACTTCATCCTAGCCTTATTATCAACATCTTCCTCAGTATCTCTATCACTCTCTTAAAACTCTTCCTCTTCAACGTCAATAACAGCATTGCCTAAAAGATAAGTCATTTTAAATAATTTCTTAGAAGTTAGAACCTTAGTTTGTAACTTTAAACATTATAGTTCAGCAAAATATAAAATTACATATTACCTTTACCCTTGTCCTTTCTCTTTTACCTCTTTCTTCTACTTCCTCCTACTTGTATTCCTCCCTTTACTCCTACTAACTGCTCAAGATCAATAAGATCCTCTTCTAGAGCTACAATTGCATCAAGCTCCTCATAAGCATCAATCTCTGTTTCACAAAGTTGTAGCTCAGCAATCCACTCATCATCTGAGTCCACTTCCTCTAAGCATAGAGGATCATCCATTGTCTTTTTCTTCACCTCCGTGTGTTTCAATTTCAAATTGAACATACAATAAACCAAGCCATTGAGTTTATCTTGTCTCAGCCTGTTCCTTCTCTTAGTATAGACCTACTCAATGAAAAGTTCACCATTAAATTATATAGCCTAATTATTATATATTACTCTAAATTTAAAACGTAAATTTAGACTTTTTACCTGATTAAAAGCACTACAATTTCGCTCACATGCAGATGCACTATAAGTCAAACTTAAAATGCACATGGCAAATTTCTTCAACTCAGGTATTTCATCACCAAATGCTCTCCACCAATCCGCTGTAATGGAAATTTTGTTTATAGTATATAGGAAAAAATTAACAAAATTTATTAATTTAAATGATAGATCATTGAAAGGACTTTACCAGGACTTCTCTTAAAATGAATCTCAATGGCATTGGACCATCCAAATAATCCTCTTCCATTAACAAATGCATCTGTTTGGAGATCTACATTCAACCTCTAGAAGCATGAGTACAAGCCCATCTTTACTTCTGAATCAACTTTAAAAGTTGGTTCATACTGCATTGGGGATTCAGAAAATAGGCAGCAGCATGCAAGTGTATGTGCAATTGCCTGTCCCATCTTGTGTCAATGATGTCCCAAATTGTCTTGCACTTCTTTTCATCATTACCCAAATTTTTAGCAATAACTTCCCTGACCCTATCCATAGCCTCATAAATAAATCCCATAGGTGGATATTGTTCAACGTCCACCATTCTTAAAACTAACACCAACGGTTTGATTGTCCTTATCACATAGGCTACACCAGGCCAAAATGTTCTACTTTTGAGGATAATATTTTGTACAGCTTGCACTTGAACCTTCAATGCACAACTGCTGCACTTCCACCTTTTTCAGGTAAAAAAAGACTCAAGAGCATCTTTTGCTGTTAGCAATCTCTGCAAGGTAAGGAAAGCAGTAGCAAACCGAGTGACGGCAGGTCTCACCAAGTCTCATACATGCTTCCTTATCATGGCCACCACCCAAGCATATCCATATATGTAATTGATTATTTGTTTGGCCTTCTTGAAAACAGAGTCATGAAGAGGTAGCTTCATGATATCCTCTAACATAAGGTCAATGCAATGAGCAGCGCACAGAGTCCAATACAAATGTTCCATTTTTTCCATCAATTTCTCTCCAACTTTTTTATAAGCTGATGCATTATCTATTATCACTTGGATAACATTGCTTTCGCCCACTTCTTCAACAACATCATCCATCAATTTGAAGAGATAGTCAGCATTCTTGATCTCATCAGAGGTATCAACAGATTTCAGAAACCACGTACCTTTTGGGTTGTGAATCAAAAAATTGATCAAGGTGCATCCTTTTGTATCTGTCCAACCATCAAACATTATGCTACATCCAATCTCTTCCCAAGACGCTTTCACTTGGTCCATCATAGTAGCTATTGTCTTAACTTCTTTCAAAATCTAAGTTCGTAACTCATGCATTGTAGGACCTCTGAATCCCTTTCCATAGTTACTTACATCTTGAAGCATTTGCTAATAAGATGGACTGATGGCCAAATTAAATGACAATCCATTCTCAATGAAGAATCTACCAATACTAAGACGCGTTCTAATTCTTTGTTCTTTCTTCCAAGAAGAATTCAAAGTAATCTACTTTGGAGGACATTGAGGAGTATTATCAGGTCCATCACTTCCAGGCCATACTTTCTGTTCAACTCCTGCAACAAATAAATCCATAGGACCCGTCACCACTTGGGCACCACTTGATCCTATAGATGCATTTTCATCATACCCAGATGAACCTTCTACTGTATATGCACCTATGCGACGAATTTCTTCCATTCTTCAAATGCTCTTCTTCTACCAACTTCCTTCTTTGCTAAAAAGGCCTTAATTTCAGTTTCAACTTTAGGTGACACCTTTGCACACGCTCCCACATTTTTGTGTGTCTTCGCTAAGTGCTCCTTCAATCTTGCAATGCCACCTGCGATAGTTTTCCCACAGAAGTTACACTTCACATCCTTATATCCTTTCTCCCTTTGAGATCCTTGAAGGTTAATTTCCGTGCAATACTTCCATCCAGGATCAAACCTGCCAGTGGATCCTTCTTTTCCTCCTCTTCTTGCCTTTGGCGCCATGTCTAAAAGCATAAAAGAGATTGGTAATCAAATAAACCTAAATAACCTAAACTTGAAAAATAAATAAAACTATCAAATAAGTAACAAAGGTTCCACTTTAACAACTAGTATACATCGTAAATCAAGTCATTCACTTTGACCTCAACATATAGTCATACACTCATACTAAAGTTAAGCTCAACATATAGACATTCATAATAAATTTAACCTAAACTTATAGTCAACATACTAAGCTCAGCCTCAACATACTAACATCAACCTCAAATGCGTCCTGTTGGAGAGTGGAGCACTGCCACTGGAGCTGGAGCTGCGATGCGCTAGGGCCTGCACTAGGACCTGCGCACGACCCTCCTTGCGCTAGGGCTTGCGCTGAAGCTGCACTGTGTTGGGGCATGCGTGGAGCACTACGCTGCCGCTGCTTGCATTAGAGCCTGTGCTGGGGCCTAAGCTACCGCTGCTTGAGCTAGGGCCTACGTGGAGCACTGAAGCCTGCCGCTACTTGCGCTGCTCACGCTGCTCGCCGGTGGAGGCTGCGATGCTATGGAGGAGCAGGAGCTGTCGCCGACTCACCGGTGATGGCTCTTGCTCAGGACTTTTTGAGGTTTGGATTTTAGGCTTAGGACTAGATGAGCTACACCAAGGCTTAGGTCAAAAAAATGGTCATGTGACTAGCACATGACCATTTTACAAACCAAACCAGTCGAGGCGACGCCTCTCCAGCACCTTAGCTCCTCAGCACCCCGGCCACGCCTCGGCAAAGCAAGGCGCACGCCACGCAGACTGCAACTGAGGCTTAAGCCTCGAGGCGAACTTGGCGCACCTCAAGGCTCATTTTTTTAAACGATGGTCCCTGGAAGGGGAATTCTGGATAGCTTTATTGTTGCCTCGGAGGCCTTGGCTTGTTGGAGGAGGTAAAAGATCAAGGCCTTCCTCTAGAAGGTGGACTTCACAAAGGCTTTTGACACGATTCAGTGGTCTTTCCTCTAGGCATCGCTAGCCAAGAGGGGAATCCCGAGCAGATAAATTGATTAGGTGAAGTGCTACGTCTCCATGACCTCATTCTCCATCCTGGTCAACGACAACCTAGCAAGGGGCTGGGTGCAACCACGTGAAGGGGGTCAAACAAGGCTACTCGCTAGCCCCCATGCACTTTGTCCTGGCAATGGATGTGTTAGCCAGGGCCATGGCCAGATCTTGCACACAAATTGTTCAGAGGCTTCCAGGCAGGAGGTGACTGTGAAGTCTCAATCCTACAACATGCCGACGACACACTACTACTGGTGGAGGGGGCCGCCGCGGAAGCACAACGGATTCACCTGATGAGGCAAATGTTTGGGGAGGCATCAGGCCTGTAGATCAACTACATGAAGTCGACCTTCATTCCCATTAATCTAACCCCGCAAGAGCAACAAACCTATGGGACCGCCCTTGGTATGGCAATGGGAGAGCTATCCCTTCCATACCTTGGTCTGCCCTTCATCGACAAGAGGCTTAGGCTACAAGACTGGCTTCCGCTACTGGAGCGAAGGGAGGGGAGACTGGCGGGGTGGGCATCCAAGCTACTCTCCAGGGGAGGTAGATTGACGCTTCTCAAGGCAACTATGTCCTCTATGCTGATGTATTTGCTTTTCGTCTTTAGGGCCCCCCAGCAAGTTGAGAAGAAGATCATCAGCACCATGCAGGACTTCCTCTGGACAAACTTTGGCAATGCTAGACAAGGCACGAGACTAGTTGCATAGAAGGATGTTTGCAGGCCCATTCAAGAGGGAGGTCTTGGGATAAGGAGCGTGGATTGTGCCAACATGAGCCTCCTTGCCAAGTAGGTATACAAGTTAGTCGAAGGATAGGAAAGCCTCTTTGGGGAGGTCATGTGGGGATGCTACGATGACTTCATCTCCTAAGAGACGTTGACAACCCCTATGCCTAGGGCCTCAACCTTCATGAAAGGGTTGGCCATGGTGGTGCCGAAGATCCGGGACTAGTTCAACCCCATGCTTGGGGACAACAATAGCTTCAAATTTTAGATGGAGACTGGCAAGATGGCCCTCTTAGGAACAGGTTCCCGCAACTGTTCTATAGAGCAAACGACAAAGGGGCATCGGTCAGGAGCTGTTGAGAGGGGGCTTGGTGCCCGACCTTCCAAGGGGCCCTCTCAAACTGGCGATGTGAGGAATTGCAAGAGTTGCTGCGAATTCTGGAGGGTCAAGAACCGAAAAATGGCAGATATGCATTGGGCTACGACGATGGTGCCTTCTTTGTGAAGGAAGCTTACCGCAGGCTCACCTCCACCTCTCCTCCGATGGGCGTTGATTTCTTGAGAGACTACAGGCTTTTCTGGTCGGCGGACTACTCGCTAAAAATCCGCTTCTTTGCTTGGCTCCTAAGACGTGACAGGATACTTACGAAAGCAAGGAGAGCTCGATGGGCACCCTTGGATAACACCTCTTGCCCACTTTGCAGATAGACGAAAGAGAGCAGTGACCACTTCTCCTTCCCTTGTGCCTTTGCCTAAAGGGTGTGGCATGATTTGGGGCCCAACTGGGTGGATCCGACCTTGGCGGATGCCTTTTGGGTGTTCTTTCATCGTGGCACGACGCAGGTGGGATGTAACACTTTCAGGTCCAAGAAAGAGAAGGCAAAGGTATTGGCGGCCCTGTAGGTCATCTAGCTAGAGAGAAATGGAGTGGTCTTTAGAGGAATTAATCCTTATGTGGAGAATGTTGTCTCATTCATCTCTTCCCAGCTAATTTTTTGGGATGCTACCTCGTGATGTAACCATGGCATAATGCCCTTATATTTAGCTTTGTCGCTATATATAGAATTGGGTGTGTGCCTTTAAGGTGCTCGCTCTTCTTGCCTTCAAAAAAATCCCTTTTTTTTTCTGAAAAAGGACTTGGATGATGCATCATTATAGATGTGACTTTTTACAACTTGAGCAGCACGACACCTAACATATTGTAGGCACTCAAGCAGCCACAATTTATTCAAAAACTAACTCCTCACCTTCCTCTTTGAGAGGAGTGTGAAATGTGTACTAATGACTCAACAAACTTGAAGAAGAGACATGACTAAAATCCCCACTAACAAAAGAGAGTATTTGGGGGCATTCACCATCAATCCTCCAAAGGCAAGTCACGAGAAAACCACCAGGCAAACGGGTAGGAAGGTTTAGGTACCGCTCTCCCTTCACACCAGGGAGCATCCCATCCGTTCCGTGGTCACTGAAAAAGGTTCCCATTGGAAACATCGTAAAGTGGCAATTTTGAGAATTTCTCTATCATAAGCACTGCATATAACCCTAGATGGCTTCTGCAATCCGTGCCAGTGGGTCCTTATCATTGATTCACTAATTAGGGAAGTGTCCTTTTTGTTACTTTGCCTCGTATCGTCATCCTTCATCATGTAAAAGGTATAATTAGGTCTTCCATGAAAGGTGTTGCTTTATGTCCCGAACAAGGTGCTACCCATTTTTTTGTTATTTTGGACATTATAAGACCTTCCTTCCTCCAACAAAGAAACTATCACTCCATTTAGCTGATCAATACTTGGCATGGTTATGTGTTCAAGAACAAAAAAGCAGATGGAAGGCAGTAGTAGTACATACGGGTATGATGAAGGCGAGGGTCTTGCCGGAGCCGGTCTTGGCGGCGCCGAGAACGTCGCGACCGCTGAGGGAGTGGGAGAGGGAGGCGCGCTGGATCTCGCTCATCTTGGTGTACTTGGGCCTGAGGCCGTCCCTCGTCAGCCGGGAGAGAGGGAGCTGCTCGAACAGCTCGCACCCGGCGAAGGCCGAGAAGGAGCCGTCCGAGGTGCGCCCCACGGGGGCGTCCGAAGGGAGGGGAGGGAAGGAGAGCGGGTTGGACCCCGAGGGCGGCTCGCCCGCTGACAGCCATTGCTCCAGAAGCTCGATCTCCTCCGCCTCCGACAGCCGCCTCTGCTTGCAGTTGAGGGCCTTCCGCCTCGCGTTGAGCCGCCCCATGCGGCCGGTGGCTGTTCTGGATTTCTCTTTCCTGCTCGGGCGGAATGGAATTAGTGTTTTCGTTGAAAGGAAGAGGAAGAAGAAGATGGATGAACGCGTTGGAGTAGAGGGCGCGCAATGTCGACCCTGCATGAGAGGAGGAAGAGATTAAGAGATTAAGGTCACGTTCAGAGATAGATCTGTTGGAAGAGAATATCCATGAGATGATGAGGAACTTGCGAGGCACTCGATCGAGCGGCGCTGCGACGACCAGTGGAGCGGCGCCGCGACGACCGGTGGAGCGGTTGGAACTGATCAGATGATCGATCGAGAAAGGGGGAGAGCGCGCGCGGTTGCGATGTGGCTCGATCGAAAGGGGAAGCTCTCGCACGATAGGAAGACGGCTACGCCGTGGATCGAGAGGGGTAGTCGGCAGGGGAAGGGGGTTTGATCGGCTGCCCGCACAAGTGGAGATGGGGAAAGGGCTTTTTCTGGGGGTTTTTGTGATCGGAGGGAAGGCGCGATTGGACAGAGAGGGCACGCAAGCTTTTAGGTTTACTTTTGGGGAGGGGGGAGGGTTTAGGCATGGGATTTTGTTTCCACGAGGGAAACACGGAGTGAAGGGAATTGAGAGGTCCGCAGGAATTATTTTTCAGGGTCTTAATTTATTTGAGATGTTCCATCCGTGTGTCTTAAATATTTGTCTTTAAAAATCTATTGTGTTTATTGCTATTTGACTTTTTTTTTTTTTTTTTTTTTTTTGTTAAGACCTAGGCAAACCAATGTAAATATCAAAAGACTTTGACATATAATAATTAAAAGGAAAATTTTACGGATATTTAAAAATATACATAAAAATGGACATGCTGAGTCTATTCATCACTCATGAGTTGTGTCTATTTTAATATCCATTCTAGTGTCATTGAATATAGAATGGTATTTTCATGATCCTAAAATAGACATTAAAATGCACACAACTCATAATAATCGTTGAATGGGTAGAAGAGGACGACAAAAGTGAATCTGAAAATGGATCACACATTTTTATTAAGAGTAGACCTGAGATATGCATTTTTGTATAATTTTTGTGAACCTGTAAAGTTTCCCACATATAGGTATGGGAAACTTTTGAGGGACACCTTCCTTATATTAGTGTTTTTTTTGTGTACTTCTAAAGTTCTCAATATATGAAAAACTTTTAAGAAACATCCCTCCCACTTGTTAGTAGAGGAGGGTGAGGTCTGGTGTCTACTTTAGTATATAAAATAATGTCGAAAATCTCCTCCATATGTATATCCTCGACACCAAATTTACAACCTTACAATTATTAGGGATTTTTTTTTTTATGAAAAAGCTGATTTGTATGGGATTTCAGATACATTTCTAGAGGATAGTGGGATCCGATGTCCACTTTAATGTATAAAATAATGTCAAGAATCATCACCCTATAGATATATCCTTAACATCGACTGACTCCCATAGCTCTTTTTTCATGTTGTAAACACATTTCTAACTTTGATCAACATCTTCGTATCCTCATCACATCAAATATCAACCTTACAAATGTTTGTCCATTTGCTTTTAAAATAAATGAATGTTGTGTGATGGGATGAATGTATGAGAAAGAGAGAGAGATGATCGGAAAAATAAATGAATATCCATGAACGGTGGTAACTACAATGCCTATTCCATGAGCATTCATTATATATATAGATGTGGAGGCTTGATGTTGATGTTGATGTGATGTGGATGTTGTGAATGGTTTATGTTCCTTGTTTCTTACTCTCTCTCTCTCTTACTTCTGCTTGGTTTTGTTTTGTGGATGTATCATGCGATTATATGTATGTACAAGTACAAGTAATCTACAGGTTGAAGAGTGTTTCAGGCCGTCGAATCCAGGGCACCACAGGTGATTGCTTTACATAAGTTTGCAATGAACGAGCAATCTCTAAGTGCATCCTTCAAATTTCTGTGAACACACGTAGACCATACATATCTATTTGACTCCCAAACTTCAAAATTCACGTGATTGTCAATGTGGAATTTCTTGACAACAAATATGAACCCCTCTTTTGATTTATATGTCATCCCCTTAACAATTTGGGTGTTAAGATTCCTGTTGACAGGGCTATTGAGGAGATTAAAGTGTCTCATTGTAATAAAGTCTCCTAAATCGCTCAATTAACAGATAGAATTTATAACTTGAATTTAAAAGAGTATCCAAGGTCAAACACAGGGAGTAAGTGTTGCATTCACATGCTTATCTTAATCAAAATATAAATGAGCACAATAATTAAGTCAACAATAATTTGCAATGAATAATAATTACTCAAAATTTATCATCAATATATAACATGAGTATATGAAGAGTTTGACATAGCAAAAGAATGGTGATTTAGATCGTCACTTATTAAGCATATATCCCATCCATCAATTAATCTCAAATGAATCAACAGTGATAGGACAACAGATTTTCTTTTCATACGACTTAACAAAGCCTCCCTTCCTTTTTTTCAAACGTAAAGCCTCTCCCTCTCTCTCTCTTTCTTCTTCCTTCCTTCTACTTTCAGCACGCACAGGCCTTTGCTTTCTTCTCTTCAGCTTCTTTTTCTTCCCTTTGCAGCACAAGGGAAACAACCTCTTTTGCTGCCAAGTGTCACATAGGGACACTTCTTCAAAGAGAAAAAACCCCCCTCCCCTGCACTCTCTCTCTTCTTCCTACTTTCTCTCTCTCAAGATCCGAGCTTATCGAGTTATCTGGCATGCGCACACCCGGGTCTAGGGCTGCGAGCATGGGTCGCAGCCGAGGAGTGAACAGTCTTAGGTCTGGTCGGGTCAAGTCAGGTGTGCAGGTGAGCAGGGACCTCACCCCCGGTGTCGAGGCAATAAGGCCTAAACACAAAAACAGCTTATATCACTCCTTTGCTTCTTTCTTTTACGATGTGGGACTACATGTCCCACATCTTCCTTACACAACTGTAGCAGATAGCTAAAGCTCCAATTGCGGTTGAAGTTGTTGCTGTTGTTGTCGTGCAAAGGTCTGGAGGGCATCAGGATTCAAGTCCGCGTGGATTATAGGCAGCAGGTGGTCAAATGGCAATCGGAGAACGACAAGTGAAGGTGGAGGTGACGGCATTTACAACTGCTCTAGCGAGGACACCCGAAAACAGGAATATGGGTTAAATGCCCCAATTAAAATGCTCAGAAGGTTCGCATGGATGCGGCGAGGGTGTAGGTGGTGGTGGCGTGCCGTGAGAGGACATGAGGTGGTCAAACAGAGGCAGAGATGGTTGCGTAATGGTGTGTTGTTCGATGGAATGGTAGATAGGTCGATAGGCCCAATAATGTTAGGGCTTTTGTTCTAAGGGCCACGGTGGAGGTTTTGGCGATGGTGGTGTGATGTTTGGTGGCGTATGGTGGTGCCACGGGCTAGCCGGAGCCCTTGTCAAACTTGGAGAAGATGGAGGGGGAGAGTGTGAATGGCGATCAAAATTGGAATTTAAAGAGTGAAAAAGGAAGTAAAGGGGAAGAGGGATTGAGGGGACCTAATTAAGGGACAAAGAGGAAGGAGATTCGCACTGGCTTTAATTGGCCGATGTTGAAGGGGACGAATTCTTCATCGAGGAAAAAGGGGCTAGGGTGCCTTTGAGTTGACCGTCGAGAGGCGGAGGAAGGAGGCACTCCCAATTTGGTTGTTGGGAGGTCATAGGATGACAGAGGAGGATGCTCGCCAGGGCTAAGGCAGAGGTGGTCGAAGATAGGGAAAAGGGAAGATTTTTTAGGCCAAACCTAGCTAAAGATGTAAGGTTTGCATCACAGGTCCATTTATAGGCCATGAGAAGAGGTTTCAAGCTTGGAAACCAAGCTTGGAACTCCTCAAATTTCTCGCAAGTGGGATATGTGATCCTTCAAAAGGTTCGCATGAGGATTTAGGGGTGATTTAGGATTCATGTATGGGCTCATGTGGAAGGCAAGTTCACAAGGAATCTTTGGTTCAAATTTAGTAAGGTTTGGTTGAGAATCGAGCGAGAAATCCTCGCTCCAAACTTGATAGTGAAGGTTTGACCTTCCAAAAATGGTGTGAGGACCTTTTTGTAAAGAACGATGATAAATTTAGGGACTTGATTGTAATTAATTCAAAAGTTAGGGGCATATGTGTGAGAGAAAAGAGTCAGACAAGACTCAAATGTAACTAGGTCAAGGTGATCTCTGATTGAGCTCAAATTTTGGTGCAAACCTAATTTGAATCCAAGGAATCTGATGGTGAAGTTAAATTTAGGTTTTGATCAAGTTTGAGTAGGTAAATTGCGTAGAAACCCAAATTATAGCAACTATCTGTTTGAGACTTTATTTTAGGTCAAAATAGGTTCCAATGGTCAAATCAAAGGTACCAAACCTTAGAGAATATTTTTATATGATTTTTAGAGAATTTAGGTGAATTTTATCCTGACCAAAACCTTAGTAAATTAAGCGAACCTGTTTTTAGGGTTTCAGATGTCATTTAATTTTCGTAACGTGTGAAAACTCATTTCTGTCTGTACAGACCCTCTTGTTAGACTTTAATGCACATTTGACCTTTAATAACCCCCTGAGAAAACTCATGGTTGTTCTGCCTTCATGATATGGTGGTAAAATTGTAATTTTAACCCTGGTTTCATGTTAAACTCTCATAAAGGATGTGTAGTGAATTACAGTCCTTTGGCAGTTATATAGGAGCATTTATTAATGGATTTTGACTAATTAAAGCTAAATATTGCTGACGATGACGTTATCATCATATCCTCATGCTTAACTTTTGCTAGTCCCTTAGCAAAATCTTATGAAATTAACTCGAATTCTAGACCATGCCTTGATGTTCAAAGTCCTGATTCTTTCTTCTTTTTAGAAATTAGGTTAGAATGCCAATAGTAAGCCTAGAGGTACTCAAGTACCAATCAAAATTCAAACCTAACCAGCTTTAGCCTCAGTCTTCCACAAAGGTTTTTATGGCTCACAGGAACTATCCTAAGGTTCGTTGGACCCAGCGGTTAAAGCACCCATGCTTGTACATGGTTAGTCCAGGTTCAGTTTGCAGTGCATTTTTCTAAGAGAGAGGGACAGAAGAGTTTTTGCATTTTTGGAGAGCTTTCTCTCCCTTTTTCTTGATTATTTCTAGCTTCGGATTGGCTAAAAAACATGGTCTATATCGAATTCATTACTCCCACCATCAATCCTCGTAAGGTCCCTAGCAATCGATGCTTTGAGATAGCACCACCCATGGCAACCCTCAGAACCCTAGCTTTCGACACTTCGAGATAGTGCCGCCCGTGGCATTTTATAGCTAAATTCAAGTCCTGACGATCGACATTTCGGGATAATTTCGCTCATGGCACCTGAACCAGCACAAGGTGCTTTGTTACGACCTGATTCCCGAATCCCTACGAGACACGAGAATTGGACCGACTCGACTGATCCCAAGACCCAGTTGTCCAACGAAAAAGTAACCAAAAGAGCAGTAAAATAAACTACATTCACCATGTATATAACTAGCAGTAACAAAATACAACAGTAAAGAAATAAACATGTACATAAACATGATGCTTACAATAAAATAGTACAGTGGTAATAGAAACTACTCACTACAACAGAAGGAAAGGTACAGTGGGTACTACACAAGTAAAAACTACTGGGCTCTACTAGGCCCAGCACCCTCTGCAGCCGACGGCTCTGGCTGCTCAACACCTGGTCCTGAAAAGGTGACAAAGATGACACGTTAGCGAAACGCTGAGTAGAGTGGCAACCAAAAGCTAAGAAAAATAGTAAGGTAGACAGTAGCTGTTATATTTTTAATCTCTTTCTTTAATTTTCCATTTACTCAATTATTGAATTATTCCTCAGATCTTTCTCTTGATATCGAATGTTCCTCGTGGGAACGATCTTGATTGCAGTCTCTTCCGAAAAGTATAAGTAACACGTGGTGCTCTCCTGGCCGGGAGAGTTCGCCGTAGTGGTCCTACCCTCAGTCAACCACCCCAAGGTCACTGACAGACGTAACGGTGACTACGGCACGCGCGATAAACGCACGAGTAGCTACCCCGCACTGGCACACGGTCAGTCGTTTCCGTTAACGGGTGCGCCCCAAAGCATAGCACGGAACCAGTATAGGGCAGAGCCCTCTCAGTAACAGGGGTCCAACCCCTCCACAGTAACCAAACAGGGGTCTCGTCCCTCCATAGTCCGCGCACCCTCGCCTGACTACCCTGGTTTGCCTAGTGGGCTTAACAAGTCGGTGTAGGAGGGCTAGCAGAACCCCGGGGCCCGTGGGGTAGCTAGTGCTCTCCCTACACTAGTAGCTCTCCTCGGTACTGTGTACACGAGGGCCAAAAGTCGGTATAAAGTAGCCAGACCTAACCCCGGGTCCCTGGGGCGGCTAGCTCCGCTCTGCACTAAATAGGGGGATAGTCACTCTCCTTGGTACTCCGTACTCAAGGGCCAGCTCACTTCCCAATTCTATTCCATTCACTTCTCAGGAGCTCTACTCCTAATTCCCCATAGGGTTCATGCTCTTTTAACTCAGCCAATTTAGGTTTCATCATTTTAGCTTTATATTCATATAGCCCATGTTCTCAACAGTAATTATCCATTCATAAACAGGCAGTCGTTAACTAATTAGAGGCAGTTATCGTTTCCTTTCTACCTTTCCAAGACTGCAATATATATATTCAATCTAGTTTTCCAGTCCTAGGATTCATGCCATATCCTAGGATCTATCATTCAATCTAGTTTTTCAGTCCTAGGATTCATGCAATACCCTAGATTCTATTAATTATTTCACAAGTACATAATTTTTGATAAATAATTAAAGGGGCCACTCTACCCGCAAAACCGGGAGTACTGGGGGCATGATCGGGAAGCCTGCGCGCCTCCGCAACCCCCAGAGCCGCAACGGAACGGGGTCCTAACACAAGGATCAATTACAAGGAGTTACTCAGAATAGGATACAAATACTGTAAACAGGTAGAGGAACTAAATCTGAGAAGAACGAAACTTGAAACGCGAAAAACAGACTTCGAATCGACCCTAAACGGGTCAAACACGACAAGTCTGCCCAAAATTAAATGTCTGGAACATCTACCAGACGTCTTAAACGATGGCTCAGGTCATACCTTGATCCTGCGCTATCCTTCAGACGTCTAGAATCCTGCTGAACCGTCTAGACTTAGTTTCCAAACGTCCGACTGTCACTCCGAATGTCTGGAGACCCTCTCCGTCATCTGGTGCTGTGCCCAGACGTCCGATCTGTGTGGGAGGGCATGCCCTTGCGCCTTCCCGAACGAGACCTACACGCACACGCGATCGTCCTCAACACGAAATGAGGCAGAACTCCTTGGCGGGATGGCTGCATGGCCGTACACACGAAAATAGGAAGGATGGAAAAATATCGTACCTTTCAGACGTCTGGACCTTCCTCCAGACGTCTCCTGCGTCGTCTAGACGTATGTCCAGACGTCTGATTCTGGGAAATTTTCCTAGAATCAAGACCTCCTCACCCTCCGCCTGCAGCGCACGGTCGTGCAGCGCTGCGCTCTCCTGCTGCCTGAGCTGCAGCAGCTCCTTCCCAACACCACGCTTCCGCTGCGCACCCGCCGGCCGACCCTGGCTGCTCCGGCGAGCTCGCACCCTTGCGATCTAGCTCTCTCCCTCTCGCAACAGCCCCTCCTCCCCACGCACTCACAGCAGCACCTGCTGCTGCCCTCACCCGCTCACTTTCTCGCTGACAGGAAGAAGAAGAGGGTGGTGGAGTGAGGGTGAGGGAGAGGAGAGGGGGGTATTTGAAGGCTACCGTGGGGAGAGAGAGAGAAAAAGGTGGTTGCGCCTGTAGGGAGGAAGGAAAGAGAAGAAGGAGGGCGACGGTTCAATTTGCGCGTGCATGCGCGCAAAAGCGAACCCATACGTCGAAAACATTAAATTCCAGACGTCTGGGAAGGCTTCCAGACGTCTGACCAGACATCTGGACCAATTCCCAGACGTCTTAAACGATGTTTGATGCCAGGGTATAACATGCTTACATGCCCTCAGTAGGATATTTATATATCCTAGGAGACAAGCACCGATGAGACGATATGCTATTGCGCATCTTCGAGGGAAATTTCCCACCTCTCCGCACCGGGAACTCGTCCAAATCAACTTGTGTTGATAAGCCGCTCCTAATTTAGGTAGCTTTTTAAGAACAGAGTAAACGCCTTTGCATGATTTTGATTATTAAGCGCACTGAACCAGACTTGTGTATGGATTAGGGTGCTTAGGTTACTGAATCCTGCAAACTAGAGGTTAGTTAACGAGGCTGAATAATCCCTAAGCCTTATACCTAATACATAAGTTTTGCATTTTCCTCAACCTCTTAAGGATTATCTAAATCTTAATGGATACTTGAATTTTTAAGCCTTAAAACAAGCCCAAGAGGCGTAAGATCAGCACTCTTACTAATCTCTGTCTCTTTGTTCTTTTAGGACTTAATTTTTTCTTTTGATTTAGTATAGAACTTAAGTAGATTCCATAATCATTTACTAATGACTATCACCTTTTTTGTTTAAATTGTTTCTCCTTTTTGTCATTTAAATCACCTCCTCTCTTCCTCAAAATGATATGTAATTAATCCTCTCAAAATTTCCTCCCCTTTCTCCATTTTTATGTTCTTTTTCAATTTTTTTTATTTTTTTGATTTTTTGGAATATGTAATTTTTTTGTGAGAACCTTTCAGAAACTCAAATTTTTATGTGTTTGCACTTTAACACTCCCCATGCTTAAGTTTTGCAATGTCCTCATTGTAAACTGGAGGGTATGAAATTAGCTTGGGTTCAAGGATTAGAATAGGGTCAAAAGAGTGGGTGAACGGGTCGGGATAACTATTGCGGATGATTTCAAGCTCTAGTATAGGTACCAGAGGTGGGGTCGGTCGTTCTAACTTTAAACTCAAAGTATAGTAGACGTGAAGTTCAAAAGGATAATCAGAAGGATCTCGATTTTTGAAATGACGAGTTGCCTCCCATTAAGCACTAAATTCAATGCCTTCAGCCGAGCAGAAAGTGGTCATGGAGAAGTGGTCAAATCAGATGAATTTTGTAGAATAAGCACCTTAATCAATAGTCTGGTTGGTCCAACAAAGTGCTTGTTTAGATCAACAGGCTGATGATGCAGCCCAAACCCAATCAGTCTAGTGGGTTGATGAATATGGATCAGCAGATGCGGAACCCACCAAGTGTTGTATGGCTCAAACAGATATGGTAGTGTAAATTGTGGGTTTAGTTGAGTCAATTCAGCCTGGTTAGAGTAGGGATCCTCGAAAGAGAACTAATTTGTGGAGGATGTAGGAACCCTACAAGAGTGATTAGAGAATGATGGGATGTGAGTAGTAGTCTGATCAATGTCTAAATCCTGATCAAAAGAAGGATAATAATCATGTGAGATCGGATCATTGAGAGGAGAATCAGAGTAGAAGTTGATTCCGGATGTTGGCTAAGGGTGGGATCGGATTTGAGTAGGTTCCATATGTGTTGTAGAAGGGGTGGCTTCCAAGGGAACTATGTGTAAGGGCTCCTCTAGAAAAGGTTTAAAGGTAGGTGTATCTATAGAGTTCTCATAAAGCCCATCAAAATCAAATGTAAATGCCTGGAGAGGGCTTATAGGATCATGAAAATCGGAGTCAAGAAAAGATTCAAACTCAGAATTGCATACACTCTCGATACTTGTAGTTTCTGAATCCTGTAGATCATAAAGGAATGATTCCAAGTCAATGGAACTTGATTTTGAATTGATGATCTCAGGGTCAGGGACCTCAGAGTTAGAGTTGAAGAATGGGTCGTGGATGCTAAGGTCGTAAATTAACTCATAGTCATCAGGGAACAAAGATTCTCCAAAATCAGAGTAAAATTCGAAATCGTCGAAGAATTTACGAAGATCATGTTCTAAACCTGATTCTAGATCGAAAGTTCTACCACAAAGTGATCGAGATGTGGAGAAGCAGCAACCTAACTTGGATCTAACCTAAACTCATAATCCGAACTCAAAAGGTGTCCCTATTAGGCATGGGCTCGGGTTCTTGGCTCCTAGGAGAGACCTAATCGAATCCTAATTCTTCCAACTCCTCGGTTTCTGTGTCGTAAATTGGCGTGATTTTTGACAAATCAATATGCATCTCAGAGGAGTTTGGAGAGGTGTAGTCATCAAACATAGGCCTAGAATCGTAGTTCAACTCAAAAATCTGAGTCTCATCACATGGGGCCTCATAATTATCTCAAATAAGCTCGAATCCAAATTCTAGGTTAAAGTTAGGGATTGGATTACTAAAATCTAGGCTGGGCTCTATTGGGATGTTAGAAGCATCCTTGAGAATTACCTCAACAGGATAAAGCTCGGGATTTACATTCTCGAGGAGTTCTGTTTTAAGCTCATCATTATAAGTGTTTGGGATTTCAAAGCTAGGCGAACTAGGTTCTTGTATCTCTAGGGCTGGCTCGAGATCGGGAACACTTGTAATTGGATCTTCCTAACCCAACTCAAGATCAAGTGTATCAGCCTGCACATAAGTTGGATTATATTCCATCTGGGTTGGGGATCCACAACAACCTTGATTCTCGAACTCGAGATTTGGAAAATCGGATTGATCCTCAGTCTTATTCCAAGATGTTTCGCTAAAAGCTTGGGGAATATACGGGTATTTTTGATCGATAATCTATTTTAACAATTATATTATCTCTTCCCGTTTCTCAAGGTCATCTTTGTGTCTTTCCTAAAGTACAAGATTTGTCAGACATTGGAGATATTCAAAGTTATGCAATTTCTCGAATTCAATATATCCTGTCATGAGAATATCCCAAGTTGACCCATTTGTTCTTTCTGTCAATATTAATTGAGCACAATTTGCAATAAAGGCTGTTGTTTATGAGATATTAACCTAAATCGTGCTAGCTAGATTTGAGGTTTTGTCATCAACTCCATAAAATTTCAAGGCATCCTCAATCATTCTATCTCTCATGGACATTTGGGATTCAGGTTTCCTAAGTGGTCTTCCTAAATTGCTAGGGTGCAGCTTCAAATCAGGTGGTGGATCAGAATGTAGAATCAAATTCAAGTACAGATAGAAGTGATCCGATCAGATCAGAAATCCCGTAGAAGATCTAATGAAGCCTCTCAGGTTAAAAACCCAAGGACCTTCCTGTGTGTGTTCTAAAGAATAGATGAGGGACTGGATATGAATTGGACCCAACCAAGTCACCCAAAGATTTTTGGGTGACTATAGAGGTTCGAGGCGGATGATACCCCTAGATCAGAAAGTCATCCACCTGAGAATTACTTGAGTAGCTAGAAAGAAAGAGTTCTGCAAAGACCCCTACACGGTAGAGCATCCCCACGGGTTACAAGGTTTCCCCCACTCGACCTTCCTTGTCATCGCGGATCTAGGTAGACCATAATGGATAACTTGATCTCTTAAGTCTACCAGTTTTAAGTCATAATTTGTGCCTTTAATTCCACTTGATTAGAAGTTAATTTGACTCATGACCTAATTTGGAGGTTGGTTGGCCCACAAAGTAGACTAACTTCACCTGACCTGCCCTAAAGATGACAGAATGAAATCTAGGTCAAGACCTATAAATCACCCTGATTTGACTCTCAAGTTATTAGGTCCACAATTTTAAGATTCAAGTGAAATTTAGAGCCTGCTTTTTAGGATTTTTCTGATTAGATTTTTTCAATCAAGGGCTTGGGTGGTACACTGATGTGGGAGGGTATGTTTCCTTTTATGCAAGCAAATGTGTACTAACACTCTAGAAACCCTAAAGTTGAAACCCTAAGTGGTGCTATTTCCAAGTCCAATTGGAATTTAAAATGTTCTCCTTGAACTTCAAATCAAGAAGTATGTAGTCCAAGGAGATAATTTAGTATAATCCTTAATAGATACAGGAAATTAGGGTAGTGATCTCTAACAGAATTGTCTCAAGCTTCAATTAGATATGGAAATTTTTTACAAATTAGGAAAACTTGCCTTTTAGATGAAAAAATTACTATGAAACTAAGGCAGGTGATTCCTAATTGATTGTTTTCTTTTTTATCTTCCCAAGATTAGGAGGTTGATTAGGGAAGAACATAAATTGCCTACTCCAGGAGTGGCTGATTTGTGTGGAAGATCTCCTCATAAAGTACCTTGCAAAATCATAAGAAAATATATAGTGTAAGTTAGTTCTCAAATATAATCAATTAAAACAAAGAATAGCGATGAATTGCGTGTTGCTCCCCAGCAACGGCACTAAAATGTTGACGAGGCTATTGAGGAGATTAAAGTGTCTCATTGTAATAAAGTCTCTTAAATCGCTCAATCAATAGATAGAATTTATAGCTCGAATTTAAAAGAGTATCCAAGGTCGAACACAGGAGCAAGTGTTGCATTCACGTGCTAATCTTAATCAAAATATAAATGATCACAATAATTAAGCCAACAATGATTTGCAATGAATAATAATTACTCAAAATTTATCATCAATATATAATGAGTATATGAAGAGTTTGACATAGCAAAAGAATGGTGTTTTAGATCACCACTTATTAAGCATATATCCCATCCATCAATTAATCTCAAATGAATCAATAATGATAATACAACAGATTTTCTTTTCAGACGACTTAATAGAGCCTCCCTTCCTTTTCTTCAAATGCAAAGCCTCTCCCTCTCTGTCTTTCTTCTTCCTTCCCTCTTCTTTCAACACGCACAGGCCTTTGCTTTCTTCTCTTCAGCTTCTTTTTCTTCCCTTTGCAGCACAAGGGAAACAACCTCTTTTGCGGCTAAGTGTCACACAGGGACACTTCTTCAGAGAGCAAAAAACCCCCCTCCCTTGCACTCTCTCTTCTTCCTACTTTCTCTCTCTCAAGATCCGGGCTTATCGGGTTATCAGGCATGTGTGCACCCGGGTCCAGGGCTGCGAGCGTGGGTCGCAGCTAAAGTGTGAACAATCTTAGGTCGGGTTGGGTCGGGTATGCGGGTGAGCAAGGACCTTACCCTCGGTGTCGAGGAGATAAGGCCTAAACAGAAAAACAACTTACATCACTCCTTTGCTTCTTTCCTTTATGATGTGGGACTAAATGTCCCACATCTTCCTCATGCAGCTGTAGCAGATGGATAAAGCTCCAATTGCGGTTGAAGTTGTTGCTGTTGCTGTCGAGCAAAGGTATGGAGGGATTTAAGATTCAGGTCCGCGTGGATTGCAGGCAGCAGGTGGTCAGATGGCAGTTGGAGAACTGCAAATGAAGGCGGAGGTGATTCCGTTTACAGCTGCTTCGGCGAGGACACCTAAAAACAAGAATATGGGCTAAATGCCCCAATTAAAACACTTAGAAGGTTCGCAAGGATGCGATGAGGGTGTAGGTGGTGGTGGCGTGCCATGAGAGGATGTAAGGTGGTCAGACAGAGGTGGAGATGGTTACGTGAAGGTGGGTTGTTCGGTGGAATGGTAGATAGGTCGATAGGCCCAATAATGTTAGGGCTTTTGTTTTATGGACCACGGCGGAGGTTTTGGCGGCGGTGGTGTGATGTTTGGTGGCGTGTGGTGGTGGCACGGGTTGGCTGGAGCCCTTACCGAACTTGGAGAAGACGAAGGGGGAGAGTGTGAACGACGGTCAAAATTGGAATTTAAAGAGTGAAAAAGGAAGTAGAGGGGAAGAGGGATCGAGGGGACCTAATTAAGGGACGAAGAGGAAGGAGATCCGCCTCGACTTTGATTGGCCAGTGCTGGAGGGGACGAATTCTCCGTCGAGGGCTAGGGCCCCTCTGAGTTGACTGTCGAGAGGAAGAGGAAGTTGGGGAGGAAGGAAACACTCCCAATTTGGTCATTGGGAGGCTGTAGGATGATGGAGGAGGATGCTCGTCGGAGCTAGGGCGGAGGTGGCCAGAGATAGGGAAAAGGGAAGATTTTTTAGGCCAAACCTAGCTAAAGAGGTGAGGTTTGCATCGCAGGTCCATTTATAGGCCATGGGGAGGGGTTTCAAGCTTGGAAACCAAGCTTGGAACTCCTCAAATTTCTCGCAAGTGGGATATGTGAACCTTCAAAAGGTTCGTATGAGGATTTGGGGGCGATTTAGGATTCATGTATGGGCTCATGTGGAAGGCAATTTCACAAAGAATCTTTGGTTTAAATTTAGTAAGGTTTGGTTGAGAATCGAGTGAAAAATCCTTGCTTGAAACTCGATGGTGAAGGTCTGGCCTTCCTAAATGATGTGAGAACCTTTTTGCAAAGAATGATGATAAATTTAGGGACCTGATTGTAATTAATTCGAAAGTTAGGGGCATATGTGTGAGAGAAAAGAGTCAAACAGGACTCAAATGTAAACTAGGTCAATGTGATCTTTGATTGGGCTCAAATTTTGATGCAAACCTAATTTGGATCCAATGAATCTAATGGTGAAGTCAAATTTAGTTTTTGACCAAGTTTAACTGGGTAAATTGCGTAGAAACCTAAATTAGGGCAACTATCTGTCTTAAACTCTAATTTAGGTCAAAATGGATTCCGATGGTCAAATCAAAGATACCAAACCTTAGAGAATATTTTTCTATGATTTTTAAAATATTTAGGTGAATTTTATCTTGATCAGAACCTTATTAAATTAAGGGGGCCTGTTTTTAGGGTTTCAGATGTCATTTAATTCTCGTAATGCGTGAAAACCCATTTCTGTCTGTACAGATCCTCTTGTTAGACTTTAATGCACATTTGACCTTTAATAACCCCCTGAGAAAACCTGCGGTTGTTCTGCCATCATGATATGATGGAAAAATTACAATTTTAACCTTGGTTTCATGTTAAACTCTCATAAAGGATGTGTAGTGAATTATGGTCCTTTGGTGATTATGTAGGAGCATTTATTAATGGATTTTGAGTAATTTAAGCCAGATATAGCTGATGATGATGTTATCATCAATTGCTCATTCCAATTCGAGTGTATTCATTCAAGTTATTGGATATTTGAGGAGGATCATTTAAGTAGTCATAAACGACTACATTTCCATCATTGGGTAATTGGTTCCTGCCATACCTGCTAGTAGAATCGAATACAAATTTTCACACCCTTCTATTATGAGTTGGGACATTAGAAGGAGCAGTTTCTATTAGTTCAACATCTCTTAATAGATGTTTTGATGATTTTACAAAAGAATAAAAAGAAATAAATTTGTCAGAATTACTATTTCTCATCTTTATCATATCTAAGTTGCAGGACTCATGTCATTTCATCTTAAAAAAGGACTCTTGAAGATGAAGATGTTTTTTCCTTGGTCTTATGAATATTTTTATCTATTTTAAATTGAATTGTAATTTTTCTCTTTATTGAGTTTAGAAGAGTTGTAAAGAGCTCCAACTAGATATAGGAATCCTTGACCTAGTCACTCAACACTTAGGAAACAACTTAGAACGAAATCCAATTTCAAACCTAACACATACCTTAGGATCAAACGTCTAATATAATATTCAGGCGTTTAATATGAAAAGTTATGTCGTATGATTCTCATATTAGACATCCAATACCCATACATATTTCCATAAGAAATTAAACACTTAGGCTTCAAACGACCTGACATATACTCAGATGTCCATAGTCCTCTACGGACGTCTGGTAATACATTTGGATGTCCAAATAACTGACCATTGGAACTAATCAAGCCTAAATATCTTTCGGTCAAATCAAAATCTTTGCGAGATAACTTAAGAATATTTTAGTATTATTCCCAGACGTCCAATATTAGAACGTTGGAACAAATTTGACGAAAAGTAAGATTTGTTAGAGAAAATCTCGAATCAAAGATTCTCAAGAAATCCAAAATCCCAAGTCATCATGACCATTAGACATCCGACAATAATGTCAGGCGTCTAGTAGACGTTTGACCCTCATGCACTAAATTTCTGTTTAGATCTGATCAAATCCAAGAACAAACCTGCTCATTTTTAGACGTACAAAAATTATATCAGACGTCCTATAATAAGCAATCAAACATCCAACACTTAGTGACAAGTACACTGTTTAGATCCCATCCATTTTAGTAACATTGACCCTCTTTTTCAGACATCCAAATCTTTGGTCAGACGTCTAGAAACCCCATATCAGACGTCTGACATATTTTTTTAGACGTCTGATTCTGCTGTCAGTACTAATTATTACTTGATTTGATTTAGATTTTGACCAAATCTTTGGGGATTTGTTTCCAATGGTTAGGAGAAGGCTCCTAAGCCTTCTTGAAGCTTCTCTTAAGGCCTGCAAATCGCTCTTAACCCCCCATTAGGCAAATACATCCATTGGAGATATATTTTCAAGCTATACACTTCATATTGCTCCATTTGAAATCTGCCCTACTGCTGTGATCTCTCTGACTTTAGGCAAATCTGACTCCCTTACTCTGAAGCTAGCAACCATATCGAGGAGTTCTCTATTGCATATAGTAGCTAGATTACTTTAGAATCTTGTTAGAGTGCTCTATAGGCTGTGCCAAATTTCTATTTCACTTTCATTCTGTTGTGCTTGGGTGTTCGGCCTGTCGGATCCTCGTCTCTTCTTTGTGAAGGGAAAAAAATCACGATTTAGAGATTGTGAGTTTTGTAATTGAGATATACTACCCTTATTTTCAAGTGGTATTGATAGTAGTTTGATCACTTTGTGATAGGAAAATCCTAAGTCGGGTTGACTTAGGTAGTGGTTTTCTCATGGTTTGGGTTTCTACCTAAAACTTTTGTCTTTATTGTGTGGTTGATTTTATTTACATATTATTGTTTCAATTACACTATTCATCTCTTCTAGTGTATTTTTAATTTCCTAACCTTGATCCTTATCATTTATATCATCTTTATCATCCATATCATTCTCATGTATTGAGACATACATCTCATCAACAACTTGTGTAATATGGCAAACCCTACCTTTGTTCTTTAGAATGATATATTCTATTGTAAAATCATAAACACCATTTTCAATCGGTTCATCCTTAAGTTCTTGTTGAACATAAGGCTTACCAACAACATTAATATTATCATTGTTTACAACATCAATTGGTTGGTTGAGTGAGTGTTGAGGTGGGAGATGCTTTTGAGGTGTGTAATGTGGACATTCAAGTAGTTGTGGTGCTTATGATGGGCGAAGGCTCATAAAATATGATATGTCTTGTAACGAATGTGTGCCCCAGACGTCTTTTAAGACGTTTGGGAGGTGGCTCAGACGTCGGACAAGACGTCTGGGATCACAACCAGACGTCTGATAAGACGTCTGGGATCGTTTCCAGACGTCTGGAAATCCGTTATTTTCGACACACGCGAGTCGCCTGCACGCCTGAGCGCGCAGACCGCATATTCCCTCTTTTCTCTGCGGCTGCAGGCGGCCTGCCACCTTTTCTCTCTCCTCTCCGCGCGGCGTTAAAAGGGGCGCGCCTCCCCTCCCGTCTCCACCGTCTCCTCCTTCTTCTCCTTCCTGTGCGCGAGAGCGAGCGGACGCGAGGGCGGCAGCGGCGGCCGCAGTGAGCGCGGAGGTGCGGCGTGCAAGGGCGGAGCTCTGCCGTGAGGGCGAGCTCGCCGGAGCGGCTTGGCCGGCCGATGGAGGGCGCAGGGGGCGCGGAGCGACGCGGAGAGGGACCTGCTGCGGGCTGAGCAGCAGACGCGCGAGGTGCGACGCGGGCGGCGTCGCGAGCGGAGGCCGAGCAGGGTTCTGATTCTGGAAAAAATTCCAGAATCAGACGTCTGGGTTGATAGCCAGACGGCAAGGTCGACGTCTGTAAGATCATACAGACGTCTGAAAGGTGAGTTTTCCGCCTTCTTCTTCCTTCTTGTCGATTGACCGTACTGAGGGAGGGGGGTTGGCTGTGCGCAGGTTCGCTGATTCGCCATCTTTTGCGAATCAGACGTCTGGGAGTTGTACCAGACGGCGGGAGTGACCTCCAGACGTCCGGAGTGACCATCGGACGTCTGGGATCTAGGCAGACGTCCCCGCAGACTTCTGGACGTCTGGGAAACCACGCTGAACAGGTAATTCTCTGATCCACTTTTTAAGACGTCTGGAAGGAGTTCCAGACGTCTGATTTTGCACAGTATCGTCTTTTTCGACCCGTTTAGGGCCCGTTCGGGCTCCGTTTTCCGCGATTCGAGTTGCGTTCTCTTCAGAATTAATTCCTCTACTCATCTACAGTAGCTATACACTGTTTTGAGACACTCCTTGTGTTTGATCCTTGTGACAGGATCTCGTTCAGTTGCAGTCTTGAGAGTCGCGGAGGCACGCGGGATTCCCGATCACGCCCCCATTACTCCCGTTGTACCTGGTAGAGTGGCTTAAGTTTATTAATAAAATCTGTTAAAGTATGGAACCATAACTAGAAGCTAGGACATTGCATGAATCCTAGGAATGAGAAATGTATGGAATGATAGCTCCTAGGTGATGCATGAATCCTAGGGCTGGAAAACTAGTTGTATGCTAGATCCTAGGATGTGGCATGAATCTTAGGATGGAAAAACTAGTGGAATGTATAATACTGCAGTCTTGGAAAAATGGAAAGGAATATAAAGCTGCCTGTAATTTGAATTAACAGCTGCCTGTTATGAATAAAGAAACATGTTTGAGATCATGGATTTTGAGAACGTGAATCTGGAAAGTGAAACATATGATGTTCTGAGATAAAGAGCTTGAACCCTACGGGGAATTAGGAGTGGAACTCCTGGAAAGAAAAAGGAATGGAACTGAGATGTAGTTTGTACTGTCTCTTGGGTACGCAGTACCAAGGGAAGTACCTGTACCTGTTTTGTGCAGAGTGGGGCCAGCCGCCCCAGGGACCCGGGGTTAGGATTGGCCGCTCTGTACCGACTTGTTGGCCCTCGTGTACGTAGTACCGAGGAGAGCTAGTAGTGTTAGGAGAGTACTAGCTACCCCACGGGCCCCGGGGTTCTGCTAGCCTCCTTCACCGACTTGTTAGGCCCACTAGGGCAAACCAGGGTAGTCAGGCGAGGGTGCGCGGACTGTGGAGGGGCAAGGCCCCGGTTTGGTTACTGTGGAGGGGTTGGACCCCTGTTACTGAGAGGGCTCTGCCCTGGTTCCGTGCTGTGCTTTGGGCGCACTCGTTAACGGAAATGACTGACCGCGTGCCAGTGCGGGCTAGCTACCTGTGCGTTTATCGCGCGTGCCGTAGTCACCATTACGTCTGTCAGTGACCTTGGGGTGGTTGACTGAGGGTAGGATCACCACGGGGGACTCTCCCGGCCAGGAGAGCACCACGTGCTACTTCTACTTTTGGAAAAGACTGCAATCAAGATCGTTCCCACGAGGACATTCGAGATCAAGTAAAGGATCTGAGAAATAAATGAAATAGTGAGAAAAATTGAAAGATGTGAATAAAGGAAGTAATAGAACATAACAGCTACTGTACACTCTACTGTTGCCTTTAGTTAGTTTGCCACTCTACTCAGCGTTTTGCTGACGTGTTACACTCGTTACCTTTTTCAGGACCAGGTGTTGAGCAGCCAGGGCCGGCGGCTGCAGAGGACGCTGGGCCGAGTAGGGTCCAGTAGAGTTACCACAGCCTTTTGTACCCCTTTTATTTCTGTTCTAGTGAGTAGTTTTTGTTTCCGCTGTACCTTCTTTACCTGCAGTTCTTGTTATATGATAAATGCTGTTTTACTGTTGTGGTGGTACCTACTGTAGTAGTTTCTTTCCTTACTACTGTACTTTCTTACTGTTAGTTATATTCATGCTGAATGTGGTTTATTTTACTGTCTTTTGGTTACTTTCTCGTTGGACGACTAGGTCTTGGGATTAGTCGAGTCGGTCCGGTTCTCGTGTCTCGTAGGGACTCGGGAACCGGGTCGTTACATGTCTAATCTCATCATGAACCTTAATGTAAAGCTTTGTAAAAATTTATCTTCTTCGAGGAGGTATTGCCTGATTTATCATAGATTTAAGATTAGCATTATCAGCCACAATAATCAAACAATAGTTAGCCCCTTGTAATGTGGAAAATGATAAAAAATCTTATTTTGTTGCTCACATGATCAAATTGCAATCTTGTATAAACTCTATCTAATAATTGCTTAAAGCTCTAGTTTGTGTATATGGTGATCCTCTTCATAATTAGGATCCTTGTTGTAATGAACTCTATTTTCCAGTTTGAACAACATAACCACCGAAATATAGCAAACATGACACAATTTGGCCATTTTAAATCAACCTGAATGAATCATAATCAATCACATTAAATGACAACACATATACCCAAACTTATCATAGAATTTTCAAACTTCTATCTAAATTAATAATCCCACAAACCTTTAGGATCCACATTTATGAATATTCTATCCTCATTAAAATATCTTTCAACAATCTCTTTTATATTTACTATACCAAACATATTTGAGACTAAAAGGAAGTTTGATAATCAAGTGGGTTTCATTTACTATATTTCTAATTTCACAAGAAATTATCATGCAAGTATCTCATAACAGCAGAATCAAAACGCACCGACGAGTCACACAAATGCTTCAATTATCCTCAAAAAAAGAGAAAATAAATTGATACCTTGGTAGATGATAAGAGATTCGGAGGATGAAGATGCATAAGGAGGGTAGGAGAGCAGCAAAGCAGCTACCCAGCGATGGAACCAACAATGGTGCATTGATAGTAGGCAAGAGAAGCTTATCGACAGTGGAAGACAAGAGCAGTAAAGTAGCAGCAATAGAAGCGTAACAACAATAGATGACAAAAGACTCAGGTTGAGATGGAGGCGGTGGACGCGAAGACTTAAGGGGGTGGGATTTTTTATTTTAAGAGGTCACATCTAATCGAGGCAAATATTCAAATGAAGTACTTAAAAAAAACACTACCTTAAAAGTGGCTTCGCAAGGCTTAACAAACATGTTTTACGCTAAAAGAAATTGAATTTAGCTTTTGCAAAGACAAATTACTTGTGACGTCTTTAAATCACCGAACTCTCGTCTACCGGAGACGAAATTTACACCACAAATTCGGAAAAAAGATCCCTTGGTTCTTCTTAAATGCAGCCTAAAGTTGCAGAGAGGTAAGCGCTGGTTATCGTGCCCTGACCTTACTTACGACGTGTTTGTTTCGCATGAATGGGGGATGGAATGGAATGAAAAAGTCTCTATCGATTTCTTTCCAGAGTTTGGATGTCAAATATAGGATCGAAATCTCGTTTTTGTGGGTTTTTGAATTACGACAAATGATGGATTTTCCATTCCTAGACCCCCCTCTTGGATTACTCATTCAATTCCCATGTAACTCGCGACTCCCCTGACACTTGTGACTCCCATGCCCCCCTCTCTCTCGCGACTCCCCCGACGCTCGCGATCCTCGCACCCCCCTCTCTCACAACCAGCAACCCCCACGCCGCCTCTCTTGCAACCAGCAACACCCGCTACGCCACCTGGGAGCCCCAGATGGTCACGACCAGCAACCCCCTCTCTCTCACAATCAGAAACCCCCTCAACGCTCGTGACCCCTATGACCACCCTCTCTCGCGACTCGGCGACCACCCCTCTTTTGCGACCCCCTAGACTATCACGACCCCTGTGCCCCCCTCTCTCTCACGACTAGCGACCCCTGCGACGACGCCTGCAACCCCCACGACCACCCTCTATCGCGACCCCCCAACTCCCCCTCTCTCTTGCGACTAACGACCCCTTGCGACGACGCCTGCAACCCCCACAACCACCCTCTCTTGCAACCTGCACGACCCCACTCTCTGTCACGATCAGCGAACCCCACGACGACGATCCCTGTCCCCCCTCTCTCGCAACAACGACGCTCGTGACCCCTGATGCCTCTAGCACATCGACGAGCAAATAGACCTCACGCATAGAGGTAATATACTCTTTAGGTTCTTCCTGTTCCAAGAAGTTCTTGCTTGGAGTTTCTCGTGTGGTATATTATCAGAGCTAATATACCAAGCAAGAACTGTAGAACCTATACTCTCGTGTGCTTGGAGTTTGTTGTTATCAATTGATGGTTTCTCATGTGGTAATATATTCTTCAGTTGTTAATATGCTTTGGGAGAGTTTGTGCTTTGTCGGTTTTGGTAGAAGGTGTCCCCTTCTCAACTGATGATACTCCCAACCCCTCCACCTGACATGCTATACAAAAATGAAAGAAATTTAAAAATTAATAATTACTATATTTTTTAAAAATATATTAGATCAAATACCTAAAAAAATTTCAATTCTATTCATCTCAATAACTGTTTCCATTAAACAAATAAAAAAATTAAATTTATTCTTAACAATTCCATTTCTATTATAATCTAAATAATAAAATCAATCATTTATTTTCATCCCTTATCTCACTCCATTCTATATTTGTGTCTCCCCAACAGCGCCTTCCCTCCGATCACAAAACCCTCCCCCCCCCCCCCGAAAAACCCTTTCCCCATCTCCACTTGTGCCTGCAGTTGATCAAACCCCCTTCCCCTACCGACTTCCCCTCTCGATCCACATCGTAGGCGTCTTCCTATCGTGTGAGAGCTTCCCTCTCGATCGATCCACATCGCAACCGCGCGCGCTCTCCCCCTTTTTCGATCGATCATCTAATCAGTTGCAACAGCTCCACCGGTGGTCGCAGCGCTGCTCCACTGGTCGTCGCAGCGCCACTCAATCGAGTGCCTCGCACGTTCCTCATCATCTCATGGATATTCTCTTCCAACAGATCTATCTCTGAACGTGATCTTAATCTCTTAATCTCTTCCTCCTCTCATGCAGGGTCGACATTGCGCGCCCTCCACTCCAACTGATCGCCTCCTCCACTCCTCTCCTCCGGCCTGTGCTCCTCCGCCCATCTCTGCTCCACTGCCCTCCGTTCTCCCAATCACTGCCTTCAACGCTCGATCGCTGGACGCGAACGATTTTGGGTTGAAGGTCCATCTCCACCTATTGTGTGGTTTTTTTTTTTTAATTTTAGAAGCTGCATTCCTATACGTTGGTATTCTTATAAATAAGAGAGGATGTATAAATCATCAATATACTTTCTAATAAGAACTTGTGTCCAGCACATGATACGTTGGTGCTAGTTGAATTTCCTAGAATACTTCTATGCACAGGAGTGCTTGGAGTGGCCATGGTCGTGGTCTTAGTAAGGCTACTCCATCATCCCTATCCCAATGGTGATCTATATGTAATAGCTTCTGTCGTGGTGGTGAACTTGTTTATTTACATATACAACAGTCAAGTTTTTCTTATTTTTGGTTGATTTCAACTAAAATTCTTCCCGATTATCTAATAATTATGAATAATAGAATTCTAATTTAAAGCCATCGGATTCTATTTCAAATTTCCATCTTCATATGATGAGTTAATCCTGATTTGACATATTTATGTCCTTGTGTGACATCTGTATGTCTTCATGAGGAAACTGATTGTTGCATACATTTCTTTCACGGGACCCTTCATGCCATAAGACGGTGAGACTTTAGGGCTTTTTTTTTATGGCATCAATGCAAAGCAACTAAGTAATTATCTTTTTGTTAGTGTTTAAAGCTCTATTTGTGTATAAAGCATCGAAGTAAAATTTGACTAGTTAATTATACTTGCAGCCAAACACTCTCCTAGAAAAATCATTAGGTTATGTTTTCAGTTACTAATTCTACAACCAAATAAAAAAGAAGATATCCTTCTAATAGTAGTACATAATACAAGATTACAATCTTTGCAACAAAAATTAGGCTAGATAATGAACCAGGAATTTAAGAATCTTCTATTCCTTTGGGAGCTATAGCTTGTGCATTGAAAAACTACATATTCCACCCATTTAGGTGTTATTAACTTCCAAAAGAAACCTATAAATTAAACCTCAAATTTGATGGGGGAAAAATTAAAGCAAACTCCCCCTTGGACTCCCTCCTTTTACCATTTTCTAGGAATTTGCTTCACTACCAGAATGTTTCATGCATATAGATTTCTCTTCAATCTATAATCTTAGAAGTCACATGCTAAGAATCTAGTGCTTGGATTATCCATTTCCACTTTGTCAAAAATTTTCATTCTTTTCTTTGTATTCTTGGTTTTGCTTTAATGGAGAGAAGCAAGCTATTCCTTCTTATGTTATCCTTTTGTCTACTAAGTGGCCATAAACTTTACTTCATTAATGAAGAGAAGCTACACGAGGTACAACAAAAATCTCAAGTACTATGACAAATGAATCTAAACATCTACTTGGGTCATCTATATACCTGATATGGGAACAAAACTTCTTCTAGTGACAATATACTTGAGATTGACATTTGGGATGTGATAAGCGAAATAGAGAAGGAAAGAAAGAAAACACTAGAAAGCATGTATTGGAGTGGGTCCTCTCCTCACTCCACATCTTCACTCTAATCTCACAAGCTCACCTTGATGGATTGTGATCAAAGGAAACAAAGGAGAGGTTTTGACTGGGAGATTTGGAAGATAGCAATTAAAGGGGCTCCACGTGTCAGATTTAGCATTTTTATCTTTTCTTTCTTTTTTAGTGATTGATGGAAAGGATCAAACAAAATGCATGTTGTTGTACATGTATAACATTGTTGAATTTGACATTTCCATAAGCTAAGCTATAAGGGAAATGAGTCATGTTTGCCTAAGTTGAAGCTTTAGAGGAGGGATAAGTCCTTAGGCTCGTAGGAAGAATAATAATGGGTCAATGAGTGTGCTTTTGAATTTATAGCTAGTTGAAAACTCGATAGTGCTCTTATTTATAAGATTTATCCTTTTCATTTTTTTTTAATGCAAGGGACTTTGGATCTTGATTGTGATCTCCAATTATTAACCATTTTGGTTATTGGTTTAGGTACTAATGGTTAAATCATGGATGTACTTACGTCGAATTGATATCGCCAGATATAGTCTCGAAGTAAAGAGATTCTTAGATTGGGCTTTTCATAATGATTGAAGATCATATAGAAGTGGAGCAGAGAAGAACTTGACTTTTGTCCTTGAAAAGATTGCAAGAATGGATGGTTGTATGTGTGAGAAGTTGTGTTAGAATATCTCATTTGTGATGGCATATGGTCATGTTATACAATTTGGACATCCCATGGAGAGGAATTACGACAATCGTCAAGACAACATGAACTTGATGATCATATAATGGATTATGAATAAAATAATTCACAAGAATGTGATCAAATAATAGACTTGTTAAATGATAGTAGACTCGATCCCGATTCATTGAATGAAGAGAGAAATGATGAAAGTAGTTAGTTTTATGCTGTACCATAGGAAGCCAATTATCCAATTTGTTTTGAAGTCAGCTCAATGTTACGTTTAAGCTTTCTATTGAAATTGTTTATAATGAAAATGATGAATAGAGCAACATAAAAAATGATGTCAGATGTTCTAGATTATATTGTAGAGCTATTAAGTCATTTTGTGGATTTCCCTAAAATTGGCCTGATGCAAAGAAACACCTTTGTGTGTTGTGATTGAAAAGTGAAAAGATAGATGTTTGCCGGAATGATTGCATATTATTTTGGAAGGAAAAAGAAGGGCTTGAACATTGTCTAGAATGTCTTGCACTAAGATACAAGTTTAGTGATAATGTTAGCGGAGGAAGGAAACGTTGTCCAGAAAAACAAGTTCGTTACTTTCCACTTATTCTAAGACTACAATGTCTCTTCATGTCATCAAAGGCTGTAAAATTAATGTCTTGGCATAAGAATGGAAGGAAAGAAGATACAAGTGGACTGATGCGTTATCCAGCTGATTGTGAAGAATGGAGAAATTTCGATACCAAGCATCCACTCTTTGTAGCAGAAACTTGAAATTTAAGATTGGCGCTATCAAGTGACGGTTTTAATCCATTTGGTAACATGAATGTTAGTTATACAATTTGGCCATTGATGGTTGTTATATACAACTTACCTCCATAGTTGTGCATGAAATCATCATTTAAGATGTTAACATTGTTAATTCCAAGTTCTGGTAATCTTGGACATGCAATTGATGTCTATATGTAGCCCTTGTTAGAAGAATTGAAGTTATTATGGTTCACAGGAGTTCAAACAAATGATCTATCGCAGAAGCAAATGTTTACAATACATGTAGCATTACTTTGGACCACCAATGATTTTCCTACATATGCCAACCTCTCATAATGGAGCATGAAAGGAAGAAAGCATTCCCTGTTTGTGTGGAGGGTGCAAATAGTACCAGGCTTCAAGAGAGTAAGAAGTTTTGTTATTTGAGCCATCATAAGTTCCTTCCCATACGAAAAGATGGTGAAAGAATGATTGCAAGTAAAAATTTGACGATAAACCTATTTCTGGTATAATGAAAGAACGATTATCAGTGTAGGATACGTGGATGGAACAATGAAAGCTTCGATATGTTAAACTTGGAAAGCCCTTTAAAAAGGAATTGAAAAAGCATGCAGAGAAGATTAATGATTGTTGTTTTGGAGGAAGGAAAACATTTTCTTTAGATAATTGCCATATTAGCAAGATCTTCGAATTCATCACAATCTTGATATTATGTATATTGAAAAAAATGTAATGGAGAACATTCTTGGAAGATCGAACCTTTTAGGGAACCCAAAAGATATTTTGAAGGTAAGATGAAACTTACAAGATATAGGTATACGACCTGAGTTACAATCAAATAGTCTACCAAATGGGAATTTTAGATTGGAGGGTATGCAAATTATACACTAAATGGAAATGCAAAATAGAAAATATTTAAGTTTTTATCAAGCATTAAATTTCCTGGTGGATATTCTTTACAAATATCAAGATGTGTAAATGTTATAGGAAGAAAGATAAGTTCTCTTAAAAGCCATGATTTCCATGTATTTATGCAAGTTTTGTTTCCGTTAGCAATCAATGGTATACTGCCAGATGATGTGTTCCAACCATTGTTAGAGCTGAGCTGCTTTTTCAAAGCAGTATGTTCTAAGGTTTTGAACGTAATTTCACTATCAAGATGGGAAGAAGATATTGTTATTACCTTGTGCAAGATGGAACAAATTTTTTTGCCTGCTTTTTTTGATGTGATGATTCATCTTGTTGTTCATTTGGCATATGAAGTAAAGATTGCTGGACCGATATAATATAGATGGATGTATCCTATAGAGCATTATTTGAAGAAGTTGAAGGACTATGTTTTCAATAAGACACGCCCAGAAGGTTCAATAGTAGAGGGGTATCTGTTAGAAGAATGTATAAATTTTTTTGCAATGTACATGGATGGTCCAAGTTTAAAGATCCGACAAATTTTACGCTGGCTGTCGGCTACCTAACGCAACCCTCCTTTACCCGAGCTTGGTACCGGCAATGAAAAGGTACACGAACCTCAACATAGGCTTGTGTAAATACTAAGGATGATTTGACAGACTACTTTGATATCTCCATTGGTCTGCATCAAGGTTCGACTTTAAGCCCTTATCTTTTTGCCTTGGTTATGGATGAGTTGACGAAGCATATCCAAGTTGAGGTGCCTTGGTGTATGCTTTTGCTGATGACATTGTATTGGTTGATGAGACAAGAGATGGAGTGAACAGAAAACTTGAGCTTTGGAGAGAAGTCCTGGAAGATAAAGGATTACGCATAAGTAGGATGAAGACTGAGTATATGGAATGTAAGTTTAGTAGTGGAGGGAACAACGAAGGGATTGATGTAAAAATTGGAGAAGAGTGCATTCCAATGAAAGATATTTTTAAGTACTTGGAATCCATTTTCCAACATGATGGTGGAATTGATGGAGATGTTACATATAGAATTAATGCAGGGTGGTTGAAATGGAGGGGTGCTTCTGGTGTTCTCTGTGATAAGAAGGTTCCTTTAAAAGTCAAAGGAAAATACTATCGAGCTGTGGTAAGACCAGCCATGTTGTACGGTTCCGAATGCTGGGCTATAAACTATAGGCATGTACAGAAGATGTCTGTGGCAGAAATGAAGATGTTAAGATGGATGTGTGGTCATACAAGAAAAGATCGTATTTCAAATGAATTTATTAGAAACAGGGTTAGGGTGGCACCGATAGAGGATAAAATGAGAGAGGCCCGTCTAAGGTGGTTTGGACATTTACAAAGAAGGCCACTAGATGCTCCAGTTAGGAGATGTGAGAAGTTGGAGGCTGAACCCGCTAAGAGGGGGCGAGGAAGACCAAACAAGTGTTGGAAGGAAACTATTAAGTATGACCTCAATTACTTTAATTTAAGTCCTAAAATGACTGAAAATCGATCTGTGTGGAGGCAAAGAATCCATATAGCCGACCCCACTTAGTGTGGGAAAAGGTTTGGCTGTTGTTGTTGTACATGGTTGGTCCAAACAATGATTTTAATATAATCAAGAGAAACTAAGATGGTGGTCCTATTGAAAATGCAGAAGGTCATTTGTCAATCTTTACATCAGGAGTGAGATCTTTGAATCAATCAAGGCAAAGGTAGATGTCCGACGAAGATAGAAATTTGGCACACTTATATATATTAATGGAGGTTGAACATCAATTCTATTGCATAAAAAAAGAATTCATTCAATGGTTTAGTAAGAAAGTTGAACGACTAAAAGTATTAAAAGATGTGAGATGGCCACTTGAATTTGATATATTGGCACAAAAATCATATGCTTATGTGACTTCGCATAACGGATATATTGTCAACGGATTTCAATTTCATCCAAAAGCTATAAATGAAACCAAAGCAACACAACTTTCCGATGTGATAGTAAAGTCCTCCCAACTTGGAGATTATGATGACTTCTATGGTGAACATCTTGGCATTATTGAGATAAGTTTTGCACAAGATCAACATAATGTTTATGGTAAGAGTAATGGGTATTGAGTGGACAACGGGATCCGCAGCTTAAATAGAAATGCATGATTGTGAGCAAATGAATCATTTGTATAGCCTCTCAGGTAGAGCAAGTATTCTTTGTTCCAGATAACAGGAGGCAGGATTGGATCCTACCGGTTAGGATCATGCCAAGAGACTATTATGATATGCCGAATATACCTAATGAATTGGCAGATGATTCATTACCTTACCAAGAAGACGCAATTGATGACATAATGACTCTAACTAATATAACTGACATTGACATTACTTCAGTTCAAGGCACTTCACACATTGATGTGGATGAAGCATGGTACTTAAAATCTTACTTTTTCTTATTTATTTTTTTTGTTTCGCATGCAATCTTATATTTATTTCAAGGTATAATTAAATGTTAACTTCTATGCAGATGGTGAACACTCGATGTGAAAGACGTGTAGTAAGTACCCGTCATGATCCTCAGGGTTCCATTTCTAAAGGTATAATGTGATTGCATTCATGAATATCTTTGTTTTATTTTATTTGCTACATTAATGGAAATAATTGGCCTTTTTTTTCATAGTAAGACGTGATAGTGGAAAAGTTGTTAACAAGGACCTTGAGCATGTAGCTCCTGTTGTAGGACCTTATCACTAGAAATTTGCTAGTTGGTTGGGGACCATTATACGTTCCCACATTCCTATATCTACATTAGATTGGCGAGATGTAACAAGTGTGCAAAGGGATGGTCTTTTACAAGAGGTTGAGATAAAGACAACCAAATCATATTTAAACTCTGAATATTGTAAAAAAGTTAAGTTGAAGTAAGATTTATACCGTAAAAAAGCAAGCAGGAGACATAAATAGAAAGAATAGGTCAAAGTTGAAAGAGAAGGTATACGATATTAAGTTGATTGAATTTTTCATTTTGAAATCATATTAGTAATATCTTATGTTTTTTTTTGAAGTACTTTAAAAATAAAGATTTGGCAGAGGTATGCCAGAATATATCTCTTAGGACTACAATCAACAGATTGGGACAGTTTTGTTGATTGTTGGACTAGTGACATGTTGAAGATATAAATTAAGTGGTATTTATTTATTAAATAGTTGAGATATATCATGCATAATTGGTTATATATGTAAATAGGAAGAGGCTAAAAAAAATTATGAAAATCGCTCAAAGGCCGTTCAACCTACCCATTGATTGGGTAGGAAAAGTTCAAATCAATTGTGTTATGAATTTGTAAGGAACTATTTACTAATTTGGATTTTTATTCATATATTTTTCACATTTATTTATCAGTAATATGTGTTGGTTACGAAAAGGAGGGATGTGATCTTAATCAAATGGAGGCATATTTATTATCGAGGAGTAAGAAGGCGGACGATGGAAGTATTTCTTGGATAGATCCAAAATATTAAGAAGAATATGTAAGTTTATGTTTATTATTCATGATGTAGGTTTATTGTAATTACATGTAAGTTTCTTCAAATATAACTCATGTCATGATAGAATTATCTATGTGTTAAATGGTAGGATAGCAAAATGACCTTCTTAGGAATGTGCAAAGCATTTATGGAGGTAATTGAGATTGCATGATATTTTTGAAATGTGAGTCATACTTTTGTATTGAAAGCCTATTGATAGAGCTAACCTTACTAACTTAGGATAGGTTACTGATAGATGCCAGTTTATCATCATTCTTATACATTAAAACAAATCTAACTCTCAGGATTTTGCTCTGTAAATAGGTTTTTGGTTGCATTTAGGCATTAATTAGGTTAGGCATGCATTGCACTTTTTGTTGTCTTTTTAATGCATTTTTGTGAGTGTTAGAGATATACAGATTGACAGATCCTTAGAACCCTAACACTCAGGAAGGTAACTAGTGAAGGAGAAACTCTCACCAGTTGGGACTCAGCTTGATCCAGCTCACCATAGCTAGAATCAACTCACTTGAACTAGGGTTAGCTCATCCTAGCTCCATTCAGCTCATATCAGTAAATGGCAGCTCAAGAGAGCTCATCTTAGCTTACCCTAGCTCAGGTCAGTTCAGATCCAGCTCAACTTAGCTGAGTCTAGCTCATCTCAACTCCCATTAGTCCACAGGGAGCTCTAGCTAGCTCAGCTGAGTTGACTGGAGTTCACACCAGCTCAGGTCCAGCTACATCCAGCTTCACTTAACTTCAGTCAGTTGAAGATGACTTCATTTCAGCTCAGGAAGCTCAAGTTCAGCTCCTGGGAATTCAGCTTAGCTCAACTCAGTTGAGCTAAGCTACCTTAGCTACCCCAACTAGCTTGATCCTCCCCGAGAGCACCAGATCCAGCTCACCTCAGCTCATTATAGTAGAAGCCAGCTCACTTTAGCTTGGCTTAGCAGCTAGCAAAGAACTAGCAAGCTAAGCTAGCTAGAGTAGCTCCATGCCACCCTCTTTAGCTGCTGCTGGCTCCAGTTCAAGCTCCAGACTTCTCCTCAGCTCCTCTCTTCAAACCCTAGCTCACATTACCTACTCTTCTACTCTATTACTAGTTGAGCTAGCTTAGCTTAGCTAAACTCTAGCTCCCTTGGCCATCCACCACCTACAACTTAACCCTAACTATCTCCACCAAGTAAGCCCACCTAAGCTTCCACCTAAGCTATCCTACTCCACCTCAACTTGACGCCAACAAGACACACCCCTTCAACCCACACCATCACCAAAAGACACCATAAAAATGGCGCCAAAAACCACCTCCAACCACCTTAGCTTTTGGCACCAACTCTCCCTTCATCCCAACCATCCATCTAACACCTAAACCCATCCTAACCCTTCCTAACTTGGCACCAAAAATAACCTTCTATAAGACACCCAAGTTGGCGCCAATTTGTGGTGTCTCTTCACCAACAAAAGCTACCAACATTACCATAACTAACCCCCTCCCAACCCTTCATTTGGCACCAACTAACCTTAGCCTTAGGATCAACCTAACTACTCATAACCACCACATAAACACATCCTAGCCATCCACTTAACCCACGCCTACTACCCCCCTCTCCACCTTTATAAATACCCATCATATTCCACCAAAAAAATTCACCCTTGGCTATAATTTTCTACCTATATTTCCACCTACATAGAAGGTCAGGAGAAGAAGAAGATTAAGGGGATACTCTGTCCCCTTGGTGCCTTCCCCTCTTCTCTTCTCTCTTGTGCCCACGCCAACCAAGGAAGGAAGCCAGGCATTGAAGGACAACCTAGGGTACATGCCTACCCTAGGAAGTGGAGGATTTGAGGGTGGTACACTACTACCCTTGAAGGAGGAATCAAAGGTGGTCCACGCCACCTTAGGAGAAGCCTTTGAAGGTGGAATTTCATCCACCTTGGAGGAGTCAAGCACGCCCCCCTTGGGTTTGCTAGGAGGAGTTCATCAACTTGGAGAAGCCTTGCGAGAAGGAGCTCTTTTTGATTGCAGGAGCAGCCACAATTGGAGCAAGAGCCTTGCCATCTTCACCATCATTTTAAAGGATAACTATTTTTATTTTAGTTTTGCACTTTTAATTCTAGTAGTTGAAGCATTCTTCTAATAGGTTTTTGTGTAAAACAATTACTCATTTTTATTAAAGTTGCCTTCTTTGCAATTTTGTCGCATTTGATTGCTTTTGTTCTAGCACTTTTCACTCCCTCTCCCTAATTACTCTAGGCCTCCACGTGCCTAGAGTGAGCTTAGGGAGAGGCTCTACTTGTCACCTTAGTAGTAGTATAGTGGATTAAGTGTTAGTTGTTTCCAAATCTCTTCAAAATTCGTATTGCCGTTATTTCAAAAATCCATAAAAATTATATATTTAAAAAGAACATAAAGAAAGTTGAGTTTCATTCCCGAGCAAGAGACTTGAATTTTGTAAAATATTACCTTCTTGGACGACCCTGGATACTCTCCTATTTAAGTTACAAATTTTAAAAGCGTATCACTTTTTGGCGCCATTGCCGGGGAGGCACAGCTTTGCAAATTATTTTTCTCTTGCCTGAAGTGAATCTCATCCCCTTGCCTCTCTTCGTTCTTGTATGTGCAGGAACTATAGGAAGAAAGCGAGAATTTGGAAGTGAGAGCTCTAAGTTCCTTTTCTTCCCACGATTCTAGGCTGGTTTCTTCTTTCTTGTCACACTTAGCTTAAAAGACTACCAAAATACACTAAACTTGACTTTTAGAATCTTAAGCATCAAATTTTGATAGAGTGGTACTTTTAAAACTCATTGTTTGATTGATTGCCTCATTAAATACCACTCTACCTTAAGTGCAGGTGTTTTGTTTTTTAGGTCCAGACTTCTATCCAAATTTGAAAAATCAATTTCGAACACCACAGGTCTCCTAAAATCTTGAAATTTCATCCAGAGATTCCAAATCAAGTTGGGAACAGCTGTTCCAAATTTCAGATTAATTGGGTTTGTATTTAATTTTTAAAAATTTATGGACTACAGAGGGGTCACTCCCTCTAATCTTTCTGTTTTGCTACTGTTCACGAATTTTTAGAATTTTTATACTCATCTAATCTTTGTGAAAGTTAGCTTTCTGGAATCCTTGTGAAATTATACGCATCATATAAAGTCATCAAAATTTTTTGAGGTTGGTGGTGGTATAGAAAGTCCAAAATACCCACGGGTATCATTTCTGGACTTTGACATCGGCACAAATAAAAATTTAAAACAAATACCAAATAAATTCCTAAAATCTTAAAAATATCTTTTCTGGAATCTTTGTTTGATTTTCTTCAAAGTAGTGGTGTTGTTTGACTTGTTTGAACCACTACTTAATATAGAAAGCCTAAAAATAATTCATTAGTAGTAATTTTCTGTTTTAGGGACAATTGGCTTAGGGTTTCTTTCTTTCTTTTTAGAGACTCACATTAAAGGAAATTAACCATCACCAATACAAATTGTTTTTCCTTTGATTGTGGAGTTTCGAACTTGTTTGAAAATTTAAAAAGAGAAACCCTAAAATACATTGAATTAAATTAAATCCTAAAAGACAAAAATACAAGAAATTGTGTGACAACTGCTGTTTAATTGGAATCACTTTCCAATTCCTGCACACACAAAAAATTGAAATAGCTAGGCAATAACCCAATAAATGCCATCTACATTCCGTGTGCACTTTAGTATCATAGACCTAATTAAAATTTATAGCAACTTGACTCCTAAGGTTTCATCAACTTATGCTTGCTATCTAGGTCTTAAGTTCTCTTTAGTTGATATCAATTCTATCATCTATATCTGGTGTTCAGGCTGAGGGGCCGTGTTAAATGATTAGGTGCGGGTTTACACAAGCACCTGGGATTTTCATGGGAAACGCTTGGACCCAAACCTCCCCTTAAACAACTTGACTAGATTTGTTGATAGAACATGTATTCACTAGTGATTACTTATTTCCTAGGTAGACCAAGTCTTAGGTTATTTTTAGGGAGTCACACTTAAGTTAGGGCTAGAACTTCTTGTTTGAATTACATACTCTCTCATCTCCATCTCTTCTCCCCTCCAATTCTTCCAAAAAAAAAGTGCATGCACGGGCGAAGGTCCCAAAAATCACATCTTGAGGGACCATCTGATTTTTCCCTCCACACCAGAAAATCTTTGTTTTCTTCTCCTTCCTCTTCTAAAGATATGGAAAACCCAGGAAACCGACAAAAAAATTCTGCTTCCTCTTCTAACTCGTCAGTTGACTCACAAGCTAACCTCCCCATCCCTAACCTCCCTCATCTGGAGCAATCCGAAATTCCTACAGGGCCAGGTGGTCCTCAAATTCAAACTCAAAATACAAACCTCTTTGCCTTTATTGTCGACCATTTGGTTTGGCTACAACAAAATCAAGAGAATTTGGCTAGGACTATGATGAACCTAGTTAACCAAGGGTAAAACCCACCACCTTGCCAGCAGCCTATTGTTCCTCTTAAGGAATTTATTATCCTTCCAACTATGAGGAAAGACTCAGGGTGGTCATACCACAAGGGGATTTTCAGATCAAACAAGCTATTCTGAACCTGATCAAGTATTTCCATGGTCTTCCAAGAGATGACCCTTTTTGTCATCTCGAGGAATTAACTGTCCTTGCTTAAACCACTTGTTCCCACAATGTGCAGGAAGATGTGTGGTTGATGAGACCTTTTCCTCTCTTTGAAAGATAAAGCTTCACATTGGTTTAGAATGGCTGGGCGCCCGATCACCACCTGGCCCCAATTAAAGAGTGCTTTTCTAAAAAAATTTTTTCCAATCGGTCGAACTAACGCTTTAAGAAGATCCATAACGACCTTTCAACAAAAAATTGTGTGAACTCCTCCATGAAGCCTGGGAAAGATTCCAAGAACTCTTAAGAAGTTGTCCCCATCATGAAATTCTGCAATGGCAGTTAATGTAGATATTTTATCATGATTAGAAGATCAATTAAAGCGATTTGTGGATGCCTCATGTTGGGGCAACTTCCTTAATAAAGATGCGGAAAGTGCCTATCTCCTCTTTGAAGAAATGAGTGAAAACTCATTTAATATGACTCTAATGGATACTTTTGGTAGAACTCCAAGCCCCAGACACGGAGTTAATGAAATTGACTCCAAATCTACCTTTGTTCTAGTCACTTAGGATGATCTATATATGTTAGCTCAACAATTAGACCAGATGCAAATTCACCAGAAAAAAATGGAAGAAAAGCTTACAAACAAACAAGCTCCACACCTTAATGCTCCACACTTTAACTCTCCACACACTAACACTCCACAACTTCTCTGAAGAGAAAATCTGCACAATATTGATGCCACACCTGCTGGTCAACAATTTCCAGCTGATTTTCCATAAGAATTGACTGGGAATTTTGATTATTTGAATCAAAATATTCTTGATCCCACAATGGAAAATATTTATGCTCTCCAGGAGCAATTTAGAAACCCCTTCAACACTTACAATTAGAATTAGAGGACCAACCCGAATCACTCCTGGAAAAATCCGAACCCGATTCCATTTCCCAAACAAAATCATTTTGGGAATTGTGGACAACCTGCATATCAACCTGGACCATCTCAGGAAGATATTAATACTTAGGTCATGAAAACTCTGCAAGGTATGCAGAATCAAATGACAAAAGTAACCCGTATGATTACCAACTTGCAACACAAAGTTAAGGTTAGTCATGATCGACCTGCTGGGAATTTACCTTCCCAACCTATGCCCAACCCGAATAATCAACGGAATCAGTTCCAAGGTGGATATCCCAGTCTACTCATTCAACCAGCACCTCAGGATCCCCTGGGTTTCAATAACAGTCAGGCTTCCTGTCCTCATCCTAGAAACAACCAGACTGCAAATGCAGTTACTTTGAGGAATAGGAAAACCACTCAAGACCCCCTGCCTGTTAAAGAAACTCATTTTAATGAAAAACAGATCAACTCTTTTCCATCTTCCTCTAACACTGTTCAGGAACCTAATAATGCAAAACAGGGAAAACCTGCACCATTTCCATATGCCCTCAATTCTTCACAAAATAAGAAAAAGAAGAAATCCGAGCTCACTGATAAGGAATTCATGGATTTATTTGGGAAAATTGAAATTAACATCCCTCTCCTAGATGCCATAAAATACATCCCTGCCTATGCAAAATTTCTAATGGATTTGTGTACCCAAAAAGGCAGCTCAGAAATTTAGGAAAGGTGATCCTTCCTGAGACAGTCAGCTCAGTTGTGCAGAGCCGACTGCCTTTTAGGAGAAAAGATCCAGGCACCCCCCTAATTCAAGTTATCATTAATGATACTTCTTTTGATTGCGCCTTGTTGGATCTCGATGCCTCAATTAATTTTATCCCCACAATTATTTTTTTGGAATTTAAGATCGGAAAATTAAAGCCTGTTGAGGTTACTCTTCAATTAGCAGACCGATCTACAATTAAACAAGGGGAATTGTTGAGGATGTCCTTGTCCGGGTCAAAAATTGTCTATTTGCAGTAGACTTTTTAGTCCTGGACATAGAGGTACCAGAAGCATTAAAGTTTGCCCCTATAATTCTTGGAAAACCATTCTTAGCCACCGCCTGTGCAATATTGATTATGATTTTGGTAAAATGAAGATCATGTGTGGCGGTGAATCTATAACCCTAGATATTTTCCAAGCTTCTAGGAGGTTCCAAGATCCTGATTTCTTTGATGACTCGGATTCACAAATGGAAAATATAGTGGAGGAAACTTTGATTACACATTTAGGTTCCTGTTTTGCCACTAACACGGTTCCTGAACAATCCACTTTCTCTCACCCTTCCACCCTAACCACACATTCAGCTAACACTCCAACTGACCCTTTCACTCTCACTTCACCACTAACACAAAAAGTAGAAATTCTTTCAGAGCTGGGCCCACAACTGGAATTAAAATCCTTGCCCGACCCCCTTAAATATGTTTTTCTGGGTCCAAATCAGACCCTGCCCCTGATTATAAATTATGGACTTACTGGGGCACAAGAACACAAACTTCTCCAGGTTTTGAGTAAATATAGAAAAGCTATTGGCTGAACCCTTTCTAATCTTAAAGGTATTCATCCGTCCTACTGTACACATCGTATCTATTTAGAGGACGATTCTCGCCCCTTCTGCCAACCACAAAGGCGCTTGAACCCTAATATGTAGGAGGTGGTAAAAAAGGAGATTATTAAGTAGCTTGATGCCAACATCATTTACCCCATTTCTGACAGCTCCTAGGTTAATCCAACACAGGTAGTGCCCAAAAAGGTTGGACTAACAGTTGTCACCAATGACAATGTGGAGAATATAGCCACTTGAACTGCCTCTTCTTGGTGTGTGTGTATTGATTATAGAAAATTAAACACCGCCACCAAGAAGTACCATTTTCCGCTCCCCTTTATTGATCAAGTCTTGGAGCGGTTAGCCGGACGGGATTTTTACTATTTTTTGGATGGTTATTCCGGCTATAATCAGGTAGCGGTTCATCTTGAGGATCAGGATAAAGCAACTTTCACCTGCCTCTACGGAACCTTTGCTTTCCGAAGAATGCCCTTCGATTTTTGTTACGTACCTACGACTTTTCAAAGGTGTATGCTTGCAATATTTTCGGACCTGGTAGGTGAATGCTTAGAAGTCTTTATGGACGATTTCTCTGTTTTTGGAGATTCTTTTGACCATTGTCTCAAGAACCTTGAAAGAACTCTCTAAAAATGCATAGAAGTCAATCTGGTCCTCAGTTGGGAAAAAAATCATTTCATGGTCCAGGAAGGTATTGTCCTGGGTCATGTTATTTCAAAACAAGGAATTGCGGTAGATAAAGCAAAAATAGTTGCTATATCTAAGCTCCCATCGCTCACTACTGTAAAACAGATCAGATCCTTTTTAGGTCATGTGGGTTTCTACCGTAGATTCATACAAAATTTTTCCCAAATCTCCAAGTCCTTAAGTCAGCTTCTTACTAAAGACCAGTCATTCGATTTTAATGATAAATGCCTGGAGAGTTTTTTGAGGTTGAAGAAGGAAGTTACCGAGGCACCAATTTTGCAAGGACTTGATTGGAATAGTTCCTTTGAATTAATGACAGATGCCTCAGATTTTGCTGTGGGGGCCGTTCTAGGGCAGAGAATTAGCAAGAAGCTTGTTGTGATTTATTATGCTAGCAAAACTCTTGATGATGCACAACGGAATTACACGATTACTGAAAAGAACTTCTTTCCATTGTATTTGCCATAGAAAAATTTAGATCTTATCTTTTGGGGTCACATGTCACTGTATATACTGACCACTCAGCACTTAAATATTTGCTGACAAAAAAAGATGCGAAACCACGCCTCATCCGTTGGATCCTGCTGCTCCAGGAATTTGACCTGGAAATCAAGGATAAGGCGGGATCGCAAAATGTAGTGACCGACTATCTCTCTCATCTTATGACGAATGACATAATGACCCCCCCGATCAATTCTCTGATGAAAGCATCTTAGCTGCTACCACCCTCCCTTGGTTTGCACCCATCGTGAACTATTTAGTAACAGAATGAATTCCCGCTGATTGGCCAAAAACAAAAAGGGATAAGTTCTTTGCTGACATTAAATACTATTTTTGGGAGGAGCCCAACCTTTTCTACATTTATGCCGATCAGGTCATTCGACGATGTGTCCCTGATTCTGAAATCCATGATATTCTGACACATTGTCATTCAATGGCTTGTGGCGGACATTTTTCGGGCAAGAAAACTGCAGCTAAAATTCTTAATGCGGGATTCTTTTGGCCTAGCTTACACAAAGATGCTCATAATTTTATTCGGTCCTGTGTGCGTTGCTAGAGCATCGGCAACATGACTCGGAAGGATATGATGCCCCTTAATCCTATTTTAGAGGTTGAAATTTTCGATGTATGGGGCATCGACTTCATGGGATCATTCATCAACTCTGGTGGGTATTTATATATACTAGTCGCTGTTAACTATGTTTCTAAGTGGATAGAAGCAATATCCACCCGCACTAATGATCATTGTGTGTTTGTCAAATTTCTTAAGAAGAATATTTTCTCAAGATTCGGCATTCCTAAGGTCATAATTAGTGATAGAGGCTTACATTTCACTCACAAATTTCGTCACCTTTCTAAATATGGGGTTAATCACAAAATTTTCACACCTTATTATCCCCAAACAAATGGCCAGGCAGAAGTTTCTAACCGAGAAATCAAAAATATTTTACAGAAGACGGTTAGGTCCGACTGTAAAGACTGGTCCACCAAATTGGATGACACTTTATGGGCCTACCGTACCGCTTTCAAAACCCCGCTCGGCATGTCTCTCTTCCATCTAATTTTTGGGAAGGCATGCCATCTCCTAGTAGAACTAGAACATAGGACTTTTTGGGCAATAAAATAATTAAACATGGATTTATCTGACGTCGGTATTCATAAAAAACTACAATTAACTGAATTGGAAGAATTACGTAATTTTTCGTATGAAAACGCACGGATTTATAAAGATCGAATAAAGAAATTTCATGATAAATACATTGTTCGGAAACACTTTGACGTTAATCAATGCGTTTGGCTTTTTGATGCTAAATTACGTATTTTTCCTTGAAAATTAAAATCCAAATGGACTGACCCCTTTATTGTCCTTAAAACTTATCCGTACGGTGCTGTTGATCTTTTTGATCCTAAAACTAATATGATATTTCAAGTCAACGGCCAACGTTTAAAGCCCTATTTTGATCATACCCTGAATCTTCCGTCTAAATCCTTCGATTTCACCAAACCAACCACAATTGATCATTGATGCACACTACGCCCGGCTGAATGGAGTAAAAGATAGCATTGGATGGGAGGTAACCCATCATTTTCTTTCTGCTTCTTTTTCTTTCTCTTCCCCAAGTTTTGACTATCCTAAATCCAACCACCTTTTAGCAAGGTAATCCCTCTTTCATTCCTAATGCATGAGGACATTGCATATCTTAAGCATGGGGGGATGTTTTTAAAATTTTGACGATCGATTTAGGATTTTCAAAATCTAAAAACATGCACTTTTCTTTAGTCATTATTATTTTCTGGCATGCATACCCAAAAAAAAAATATTGAAAACATTTTGAGAAAAATTTTGAAATCGGGACTAAGGTTGAAAAATTCACTTTTGGTACAATGTGATTTAATCTTTAACAAACTAGGGATGAGGATACAGATCTGATTATTAGAATTTTAGGGTCTATTTTTAGACTAGATTGGATATCCTTCTCCAGAATTCTACTTGAACTCGTGATAGTTCAGGTGACTTGATCCTCTTTTGTAATATGAAAAGTATTTTGCTTAGTTTTTGATTCAAAAACTTGCATTTTCTGCGAAACTTCCTATGTCAAATTTCATACACAAGCCAACACCTAAAAATATTACTAAAAATTAAAAAAATCCCCTTGTTTGGACTTAGTAGAAGTCTAAAGTAGATCATTGATTTGAGTTCTTACTGCCGAGGAGGAAAATACTTCCTTTGAGGGCTTGATGTCAAAATGTTACCGCCTCAGCTCTATATCTATGTTTTATATCTTTTGATGGAGAGCATTAAAGCGCATTTTAGCAGCTCAAGTGTCTTGGACGGTACTCTACTTATAGTGTCGAAGCAAGAGCTTGAGTTTGCTTGGAGCGTCTCTTTACACCGCATTGTGTTTTGGGGTTGTGAGCTCCTGGGTGGTGTCATGGACAGTGCTATTTCGAAATACTAGCGCCAGAGCCCCCTCGAGGATTGGTAACGGGAATGATGATCCCGACACATCTGTTGTAAGACTAAGTTAGAAATAAGCATGGGGGACAAAAAAAAAAAATGCCCTTATAAATGTTGATTTTTCACAAGCACAGACACAAGGTTTTAAATGTTATTGCAAGTTGCGAATTAGATTCAAGAGCCACAAAAATTCTAAAAATAAAAATTTCAAGTCATCTGAATTAACAAGGTGAATTTTTTTGGAGGATATATTAATCCCATTTTTTGTCTAATTTTTGGATCTGAAAATAAATCCCGATGTTTATCTTTAACAAATCCTGTACCTCCTGTATTTAAATCAAAAGTTAAAACAAATTCCGATGTTTTTTGGATATATTAATCTTTTTTCTCCTCAAAAGTTAAAAAAATTAGATTTCCAAAAAATTTCATTTTGTAAAAATTAAAGTTTTGCTAAGAGACTAGTAAAAGATAAGCATGTGGGTGTGATAAACGTCAGTTTATCATCATTTTTATGCATTAAAGTAAACCTTGCTCTTAGGATTTTGCTCTGCAAACAGGTTTTTGGGTTGCATTTAGGCATTAATTAGGTTAGGCATGCATTGCACTTTTTGTTATTTTTTTAATGTGTTTTTGTGAGTGTTAGGGATATACAGATTGCCAGATCCTTAGAACCCTACCACTCAGGAAGGTAACTGGTGAAGGAGAAGCTCCACCAGGTAGGACTCAGCTTAATCTAGCTCACTATAGCTAGAATCCAGCTCACCATAGCTGGAATTCAGCTCACCTGAACTAGGGTTAGCTCATCCTAGCTCCATTCAGCTCATCTTAGCTGAATGACAGCTCAAGAGAGCTCATCATAGCTTACCCTAGCTCAGGTCAGCTCAGATCCAGCTCAACTTAGCTGAATCTAGCTCATCTCAGATCCCATTAGTCCACATGGTGCTCTAGCTAGCTCAGCTGAGTTGACTGGAGTTTACCCCAGCTTAGGTCCAGCTACATTCAGCTTCACTCAACTCCAGCCAGTTGAAGATGACTTTATTTTAGCTCAGGAAGCTCAAGTCGAGCTCCTGGGGATTCAGCTTAGCTCAACTCAGTTGAGCTAGGCTACCTTAGCTACTCCAACTAGCTTAATCCTCCTCGGGAGCACCAGACCTAGCTCATCTCAGCTCATTATGGTAGAAGCCAGCTCACTTTAGCTTGACTTAGTAGCTAGCAAAGAACTAGCAAGCTAAGCCAGCTAGAGTAGCTCCATGCCACCCTCTTTAGCTGCTGCCAGCTCCAGTTCAAGCTTTAGACTTCTCCTCAGTTCCTCTCTTCAAACCCTAGCTCACATTACCTACTCCTCTACTCTATTACTAGCTAAGCTAGCTTAGCATAGCTCAGCTTAGCTAAGCTCCAGCTCCCTTGGCCATTCACCACCTACAACTTAACCCTAACTAGCTCTACCAAGTAAGCCCACCTAAGCTTCCACCTAAGCTACCCTACTCCACCTCAACTTGGCGCCAACAAGACACACCTCTTCAACCCACACCATCACCAAAAGACACCATAAAAATGGCGCCAAAAACCACCTCCAACCACCTTAGTTTTTGGCGCCAACTCTCCCTTCATCCCAACCATCCATCTAACACCTAAACCCATCCTAACCCTTCCTAACTTGGTGCCAAAAATAACCTTCTAGAAGACACCCAAGTTGGTGCCAATTTGTGGTGTCTCTTCACCACCAAAAGCTACCAACATTACCATAACTACCCCCCTCCCAACCCTTCATTTGGCGCCAACTAACCTTAGCCCTAGGATCAACCTAACTACTCATAACGACCACATAAACACATCCTAGCCATCCACCTAACCCACGCCTACTACCCCCCTCTCCACCTTTATAAATACCCATCATATTCCACCAAAAAAATTCACCCTTGGCTACAATTTTCTACCTATATTTCCACCTACATAGAAGGTCAAGAGAAGAAGAACAAGAAGATTAAGAGGATACTCTGTCCCCTTGGTGCCTTCCCCTCTTCTCTTCTCTCTTGTGCCCACGCCAGCCAAGGAAGGAAGCTAGGCATTGGAGGACAACCTAGGGTACATGCCTACCCTAGGAAGTGGAGGATTTGAGGGTGGTAAACTACCACCCTTGAAGGAGGAATCAAAGGTGGTCCACGCCACCTTAGGAGAAGCCTTTGAAGGTGGAATTCCATCCACCTTGGAGGAGTCAAGCACGCCCCCCTTGGGCTTGCTAGGAGTTCATCAACTTGGAGAAGCCTTGCGAGAAGGAGCTCTTTTTGATTGCAGGAGCAGCCACAATTGGAGCAAGAGCCTTGCCATCTTAACCATCATTTTAAAGGATAACTATTTTTATTTTAGTTTTGCACTTTTAATTCTAGTAGTTGAAGCATTCCTCTAATAGGTTTTTGTGTAAAACAATTACTCATTTTTATTAAAGTTGCCTTCTTTGCAATTTTGTCGCATTTGATTGCTTTTGTTCTAGCACTTTTCACTCCCTCTCCCTAATTACTCTAGGCCTCCACGTGCCTAGAGTGAGCTTAGGGAGAGGCTCTACTTGTCACCTTAGTAGTAGTATAGTGGATTAAGTGTTAGTTGTTTCCAAATCTCTTCAAAATTCGTATTGCCGTTATTTCAAAAATCCATAAAAATTATATATTTAAAAAGAACAAAAAGAAAATTGAGTTTCATTCCCGAGCAAGAGACTTGAATTTCGTAAAATATTGCCTTTTTGGAAGACCCTGGATACTCTCCTATTTAAGTTACAAATTTTAAAAGCATATGCGATTTCACATGTTACAACGACTCTAAAAACTTTAATTACAAATCACGGTAAATTTCGCATCAGTTATTGAGTCGCAAATGTGAGCCTTAACTTCACTAGATAATGTATTTCATTAAGGTATAGGCATACATCTCTCTTGAACTTGGCAAATTAAGTTGCCTCAAGATTGCTCATTATGTCTTTGCAAGCTTGTTTTAAATTATATTGAGTTTGCATGTTTTTTCATCTTAGAGCGCCACTCTTGTGTCAATGACCACCCACCACATGCACCTTGAACCTAATTAACTTGGAATTGGTTGCTTGATTTGGTAATGCTAATGTTCATTTGGGAAAAAAAAAAGGATTTAGAGGACATGGCGAGCATTTACTAGAACCTGCTAAAGAGAGGAGAACAAGTTAATTGGCAGTTGTCTCTTCAAACTTAGTTTGGTGCGGTTCATAAATGAAATAGTCACCAGCATTAAGCTCAAAGTTGGCTCCTTAGTTCACCTTGAATATGGCTTGTAAGTTGTAAATCCAATGTCTTGGATTGTCTCATTGGTTCATCTTGATTGGTGGATTCCTTGAGTTTGACAGACCTCATAAGAAACTTTGGTCAGGAGTTGCACTCAACTATTCCCATGCTTTGTCCATTTCTTATTTTTTGCCACACAACATTTGCTTTTGTTTCTGATTTCTTATTCAAGGAAAACAATAATGACTTTTTGTTATTTTGCTCTACAACTAGATGGAATAACTCAAAAAAGGATGAAACGACAAATCAAAGGAAAAGAGCCCATCATGTTGTTGTGATTATTACCAGTCTAGGACTGTCCAAATTTTTCTTAAGATTTAAATCCTCAACTCCCATAGATGGCTGAATCCATAGGAATAATAATTAGCCTAGCATCATTAGCTTAAAGGGTAACTCTAACCTCTTCAATCCATCATATACAGCCTCTTCCTTTCTATTTATGCATCCTGTGATTTATAGCTTATGCTAATTATATAGGGATAGCACATTGCAACCCTCTGTATTTAGAATCTACACAACTTCAAATAGTAAATTCTAACTACATTGGATGATCAATATGGTGCTCAAATCTTGTGCATTATTAGATTTACAAATATAAACACACGTGCATATGTTCATGGACACAGTCGCGTGCTTGTGCCTATTAGCAATGTGGGGACATGTACATGCATGCTTCTTTAGAGATTACTTTACTTTTTGGGATCATGTGAGTTGCTTTTTTGTCTTGATTTCTTTTCCTATTTCGTAAGGATGGGCGACCTCTTCTGATGGAGTCCATGGAGTTGCATGTAATGTCTTAAACATGAACATCATTTTTCTTTTCCACTACTTGTTTCAGATTTTGCAAATCAAGATGATTTAGTATACAAATTGAAACTTAAAGGTGCTCTTAGGTGGAAAAGAAAGAAAACCTAATTTCATATTTTTCTCTTTTAGTTCTTGGATCAAATTTTATTAAATGTATCATATTTTTCTCTTCTAGTTCTTGGAAATATATTTCCTAGGGTTGTACATAGATCTTTTAATAAGTAGAATCTTACTATCTTTTAAAGCATCCACCATGGAAAGATATATCATCTTTTAAAGGTTTGGTACTGCATTAATGCTAAAATGTCCTTGTTAAATTTCTTGTAGGCTCTTGCTAATCCAGTTCCTAATGAAGATGGTAAAGTAGGCCATACTATTGAACCATTATCTCCTGAAGAAGCATTCCGCAAAGTCCTACCAGATGAGCATCTTAGATGTGTAAAGTGTGGTGGTTGTGGAGCCATAAGGACCAATTGGTATGGAAGTCATGGATCGTCTTCACAATTACCGGAAAATCACAATCTTGAGGCAACAGTGTCATCTCAGCATTACAATTTAGTATAAGCAAATAGAAGAATTGAAGAGCTTCTCCATAATCAAAACTTATGGAGGAGAATTCGAATAGATTGAAGAGTATGGTTGAAGGACAAGTATCGCCCAATCTTAGACTGATTTAGATTTAGTAAGAAATGAATGATAGTTTTTCTTGTTATAGCTTAGATATGTAACTTCTAGTTTCATGTGCGGAACTTTGATTTTCTTGAATTTGGCATACATGTCGAAGATTACTTTTGTTACTTTTTAGAAGAGAAGATGAATTCTTATTTGATTCCTTATGATTTTCTTAAAGTGTGAATTTAATGAATGGAAGTGAATTTAAATTTTAGTAGATATTATTCTTCTACACAGGTATTACAAACAGTTCTAGTAAATGTTATTGGAGTGTATAGTGACGTTTGAATCACTTTTTAGGATGATTGGAAAATTTTTTTGTGACGGTTCAATCCCTTTTTAATGACGGTTACAAGTATCTTAAAAGGGTAAAATGGTTATTTTAAATATTTTTGAAATTTTAGTGACAATTTTTAGGGATGATTGTAGCCGTCACATAGACATATCGGTCATTAAAAATGTTAACTAAACTTTGTTGGTGCAAGAGTATCTCAATCGTTAATTTTGATGATAACAAAACATTTGGTATTTAACATTTGCATTGAGTTTAAGTTTTTAGGAATAATGTAAATGAATTCAAATGTGAAGGAGCTTAAGCTCACGTCTATGGCAGATTGAAGGAGTTTGATGGAAAATAAGAGAAGATGGAGCTTCGCTTGAAGTGAGAGTTGGAAGATACATGAAGATGAAGAATATGATAAATATTTTGTCTCTCATGTACTTTGTACTTCTTGTTTTGTTCTTTACCCTTTATTTTCTTAGATTCATTGTTAAAGAGTCTCAAGTAACAAGCATTATTCATAGGATCATTATTCCATCACTAGGATGCTTAGGCAAACCCTAGAAACAAATCAGAAAATCAATATAGAAACTAAATAGCCTGGTCAGACATCCAATCTGGACTTCAGACGTCTGATCTTGGACTTTAAGGCGTCTGATAGTTTGTACAGATGTCCAAACACTTAGGTTGAACTTAGTGTTTTCTGTTCATTACTTTTAGATGACTAGCCATAGTCCAGACTTCTTAGAAGACATCTGATGACCTTGACAGACGTCCAACAATAAGATCATTGGACTATCAAAACATAATCTTCAAGGATTATCTTATGATTATATTTATATTATGTTCTAGACGTTCGTAGAGCCTTCTAGACATCTGATAAATAGATGTTAGGTTAGATCTGACCCAAATCACTTTTGTCAGAGGATTATAGCCATTAGCCTCTCAGGAAATCTATTCTCGCAGAGAATCCTCCTTCCAGAATACTAGACATTATGCCAGACGCCCTATGTGTCATCTGACTCTTGTAACATTAGAACCCTATTTTGATTTGGTGAAAATAGGAAGAAACCTGCCTTAGAATTAGACGTCTGATTAGTTTCTCAGACATCTTAAAATGACTTCTTAGACGTCTGTCTTGATCAACATTGTCCACATGATCAACCCTTCTAGATCATATGACTGATCTTTAGATCAGACAAAGACCCAGACATCTGACCTTAAATCCAGACTTTTGATAATCTTGTCAGACTCATAAATGAGCATGATTTCGTTGGGATTTTAGCTTGATCTTTTGTGATTTGTTCCCAAAGGTTATGAAAGCCTTCCAAGGCCCTCTAGAGCCTTTTTAGGACCTTTGTAAATAAAGGGGCACCCTTCCTAAGGAAAACACACCTTGAGAAACTTATTTCCACCATCTTAAGTGCCTTAGAGAAGAAATCATCATCAAGCGAAGTTGTTGCTCTCCTAGATCCACACTCCAAATCTGGAAGCACCGAAACTCTACTACATTCACGCCTACTATCTTCTAAATTAGGGAAGTCCTTGCCTATAGTAGCATAGCTTTATATTTACTTTGTGGCTCTATTGGTATTTATTTTTCCTTTTCTTTTCCCGTCTCCTTCGAGAGACAAAACACTCCTCTTGAAGAGGAGGGGATTTGGGGTACGCTACTCTCGTTCAAAGTAGTGTAGTTGTATTGAGGTTGAGTCACCCTTGTTTAAGTGACTCGAATAGTGGATTCGATTGACTCGGTTGCTCGAGAAATCCTAAGTCAAGAGGCTTAGGTGATGATTTTTACTTGGATTTGAGTTTCCACCTAAAAAATCCTTATGTCATTGTGAGATTGCATTTTTATGATTGTTGATTTATATTTCCGCATTTTATTTTCAAACCACAAATCTCACCCCCTCTGTTAGGAATTACAAACTTTAGTGATAGTTACTATTTTTAGAGACGGTTATAAATGTCACAAAAAAAGTAACGGTTAGTTCAAAAGTTAGTTTGAACTTTAGAGATGGTTAACTGTTGCCAAATGAATCTTTTAGTGACGGTTCTTAGTAGCCACCTCAAAAAGGCTTTGGAAACGCCACTTTTAGGGATAGTTTCCAAATCGTCACTAAAGACCTTTAGAGTCGGTTAATGATCATTAGTGACAGTTCCACAACCATCTCTAAAAGTCTACTGTGTTGCAGTGCATGGACGATGATTGTGCCTCAAAGTAAGAAACACTATTTCTACTGTAGCCTTTTTTCTTGCTTCTATTTACTTTTTAACTCAATTACAAGTTTTGTCAATGTTCATATACCCTACGATTTGCCTTGTCTTTCCACTTAGTATTTTATTCACTTACCTAAATAATTGTTGTAGGATCTAAATATATAAGCACACTAGAAAGAGGGATGAATAGTGTGGTATAAAAATGTAAAAATTAAAAGCAAACCACAAAATTTAACACAAGATATATAGTGGTTTCCCTTATTGTTGGTGTGCGAAAATTATCTTTTAAGGAATACGTGTCGTAGTATAGGACAAAAATCGCGACAACACTTAAATTTATAAAACTCGAAATCAAGAAATGAGTTCAAGGTTGTTCGTAGGGAGCAAATTGGTAATTTAATCCACTAATCACAATATCAAGAATAATATGCAATTGAATAAAAAAGATGCTCAATGTATATCAAAATAATATCTTAAGAATAATCAGGAATCTGAATGCAAAAAGATTAGGTTAAAATGGTGGTTTGAACCACCAATTCAACCCTAATGTTAAGCTCTACAATCAACTCAAATATATGAACAACATCCTCCATCAAATGTCTACAGTAACCAATAAATTAGAATTGTTTAAGCACTAAGTCAGATGACAGTGTAAGGCCAGATGCCTTATCTTCACGCCTTAGCAAGAGCTAAGGCACAGTTGCAACAAAGGCACAAGGGTCTCGCAGAGTCACAAGGCCTCTCAAAGGCTTAGTGATGAGAACCTCATCATGAGCCATAACTAGCTCATTTTGACCTAACACAGAGAATAAAAGCTCCTACATAACCTTAGAAAGGCTTGGCTCTGAGAGATTCTGAGTTTGCAAAGAAAACATAAACTGAGGGGTAAAAATACAATTTCACCAATCCGATCTGAAAAGAGGGTAACTCAGGGTCCAAACATAGGTCAAAACAACCTAATAAGAAGAAAAGTGGGATGAGATGACTCAATAAGGGCTACAGCAACTCCAAGGAATTAAATGATAGCCTATAACCCTAAAAACAAACCCACTTCAATTCACGTGGTTCGAGGCAAGGTAAAAATCAACTAAACCCTCTAAAATTCATAGAAAAATAATCTCTAGGGTTTAGGACTTTCAATTTGGCATTAGAAACCCATTTTGACCTACATTGAGAACCATGCCCAATTAACAACTTAATTTGGGTTTTTACGTAAATTGACCGGTCAAACAAGGTTTAATCTAGAAATAAAATTCACCATCAGAATCCTTAGGTCCTAATTAGTCATGTATAAAAACTTGGGCCTAAGAAGAAACCTTCTTGACCAACTTTGCACTTTGGTCCTCATATATTTACTTTTTGGCCCTCAACTTTTGAACCCTCACATTTTGGCCCCTAACTCTCCTTCGTTATTTACGTTTAGGTCCCTCCTGCAAAACCTGCACAGCACCATGCTCCGGCGACCTTGCGCGGAGCATGGCGCCGCGCAGGGTGAGGGAGGGGCCCTGGCAAGTCAATGGGGGGTACCCTGCGTCGTCAGCCACCGCAGGGACACCCCCCTGAGTACTGCGACCGCCCATACCGCCCGTGCGAACGCACGGACGGTATGGGTCTCCTTCCTCCGGCATCCTCCGGCGAGGGAAAAACCGCCCTCCTCTCTGATTCCGCCCCTATAAATACCCCCGTCGCTCCGTCGTTCTTCCCAGCTCGGATCTGAAGGAGACACCCTCCTAAATTCCTCCCTTCCCACTCTGATAGACGCCCCCTTGCTCCGGCGGCCTCTCCTCCTCCTCCTCGTCGCCCTGCCGCACTACCAGCAGCAGGGTTACCTTCCCTCGATCTTTCCGCGTCACGCCGCACCCAGCTGGCGCCTCTCCGGCCCTCTCCTCGCCGCCGCCCCTTCCTCTGGGCAATTTCTTCTCCGGCGACAGTCGATACGACTGTCGCCTGTGCCAACCCCTCCTCGTCCAGCTTAGCAGGTAGAACTTCTCTTCCTCCCCTCTTTCTTTTCCATACTGAAAACCCTTACTGTCGCCACCTATTTCCCACCGATCACCCTCACCTTCTCCACCTCAAGCCAAACTCCGGCGAACCACTCCCATCGCTCCAGCACCCCACACGGCTCGTCGACCTGTGCAGAACCTCCGCCTCCTCACCCTGATCCTCTTCCGCCCTTCCACTGCCCACCAAACGCCCTCTACAGACCCACCGAACACACCCACTTCTTCGCCCGCAGTTTGACCTAGGGCGACCTGTTTGCTCCACCACGCCCCCTGTAGACCCTCTGACCACCTTCGCCGTGCCACGGCGAAGGTCCCCCGCCTGTCTGATTAGGCCGAGAGGCCGTTCTTCTGTGACCAGGTGACTCGCCCGCCGTCGCCATTACTGAGCAGGCAGAGCTCCTTCACCTGCAGGTGCAGGCACGCCTTCGCCCAGGTTCGACTCCCAGGTTGCGCGGGGCGTCTCCGCGAAGCGTCCCAGGCTCGCAGTTGGGGCGAAGGCCTCGCGTGAAGCCAAGATTGCCCGCTGCTCCCTCCGCTGCGGGCGCTCAATTGGGGTGGGACATTTAGTCCCACCTCGGAACTTTTCAGAGGCGCGCGGGCGCATAAAGGCAAAAAGTGCCTTATGCTGTTCGCCTCCTGACCACGGGGTGAGGTCCCTCTCACCCGACCCGGCCTCGTCCGTGATCACGCTCCGCGGACCTGGCCCGACCCGATTAACCTGACCTGCACTCCTCGCCCACCACCGCACGCCGGTGGGCCTGGACTCGGGCGCGACTCGTACCTGATTACCCGGTTGCTCTGGGAGAGCTGTCCTAAGAGCGAACTCAGAGAGAAAGAGACGCGCGGGGGAGGGGGGTAGAGTAGGTTTTGCCCTCTGACTCTGAACTCTTGAGCGTGCAGGCACAGGTGAAGAAGAAGGAAGCTAAGGGAGACACTGTAGCAACAAGCGGTTTAAGTCGTCTGATTTTCAAATCAGACGACGTCCTGAAGACAGGTGAAGGCAAAGAAGAAGAAGGAAGGCGAGGCAGAAGACAAAGAGAGGAACACAAAGAAGCCAAGTGAAGACCCTGCAGAGATCAGAAGACAAAGAGAGGAACACAGAGCAGCCAAGTGAAGAAACAGAAAGCAGAAGAAGAAGAGCACGGGAGGAAGATCTGAAACAAGAAAAGAAGAAACAAAGAAAATAAAAAGAAGAAAACGACAGGATCGTCCAACCAAGAAATAGAGGAAGAACACGAAGAACAAAAGCCAAAGAGGAGAGAAGACAAAGAGGAAGAAAGAAGAGAAGAAGAAGCCAAACTTTCATCTCTCTCTCTCTCTCTTTATTTTTGTAATAGAACATGTATATCTCTAGAATACGACTTGCTCCCTGAGTTCGACCTCGGGAGAACTGTATTTTCCGAGTAACAAATATTAGCAAATGATGGCAACAACTATCTGTACTACAACGACTTAAGAAAAGCTAGTTGCTGCCACCGTTAGCCAGTTGGCGCCGTTGCCGGGGAGCAACGGCTATTCTAGAGGTAAACATTTCTGTTTCTTTTTAGTTCTAATAATCTCCTCTCTTTTGTGCAGCTACAGGAAATCAAGAAGACAAGCAACCGCACGACAACCACTCCGAGGATAGGTAATTTTTTCTCTCGCTATTAACCCCTAAACTCTAAAGAGGAAGAAAAGAAAAGAACAAGCACTATAGGGCTAACCTGTCTTCTATACTTAGTAAACCATAAGAAGTTGCATGTTTTCAACCCATTATTCCTGTACACTATTAAGGGTATTTAGGGGCTAACACATTTTTGCTTGAGCCCTAATTACCCACCAAAGAACTAACTGGACCAAGTAGAGCCAACATAAGATTCAACATTAGGGATTTAGAGACACACTTCTTAAACAAGAATTGAGAAACCTTAAAAGAAGTGTGCCCAAGCTATTATCTGAAAATACCTATCCAAAGAAACCCTAAAATAAGATTGGCTCTTTAAACACTTGAACCCTAAAAGACAAGACCTAATAAGCAGAACTAGTAGGTAAAGTTGACCATTCGGGTCAACTAACCTTCAAATTAGGTCACTCTTTGCACTTAAAAGACTAAAGTTCAAGTGGAACCTTAAGCACCTTGATCTTGAATTTTTAGACTTAAGAGGTCAAGATCCCCATTCTGGTCTACCTGGAACCGCAGTGACAAGAGAGGTCGGGTGGGGGAAACCCTGTAACCCGTGGGGACGCTCTACCGTGTAGGGGTCTTCGCGGGATTCACCCTCTCTGGCTGCCCAGGTAATTCTCAGGTGGTCGATCTTTCTGATCAAGGGGTACATCTGCCCCGCACCTCTATAGTCACCCAACACATTCTTGGGTGTCTTGATTGGGTCCAGCACCTTCTAAACTCATCTCTTCCAACAATGCATGTACGGTAGGAGGTCCTTAAGACCACCCTTAAGACCTCCTTTAGAAATTCACTCTCGTCAAGGCCAAGCCTCGACGCCCGTGTTTGTGCAGCAACCCCCTCACATTATTCTCTCTTCTGATTCAGAACCAAGTTCTTCTTGTTCCCCCATCATGGCTCAGCCAGTTGAGGAAGAAAATAATCTGGAGCACCAGCTCCAGCGACTCAACGACCTCTTCCAAAACTTTGTGCACCCACCACAGCATCCCATGATGCGGGACCACTACAATCCTGCTGCGGTGGCCGTTGAGCCTCGAGTCAGAATCCCGACTAGAGGACCTGATTCTGAATTGAAGCCCAATATGATTCATGCTATACCTAAATTCCATGGGCTTAATTCTGAAGATCCCTTCCAGCACATCAAACAACTAAAGCATCTGGCCCAAACTTTTGGGTCAGACGCACAAAATCGGGATATTCTTCTCATGAAGATGTTCTCCTTTTCTCTTATGGACAAGGCCGCCCATTGGTACCAAACTCAGACCCGGCCGATCAACAATTGGGAAGAACTTCAGTCCGAGTTCCTAAAAAAGTTCTTCCCTGTTGGACAGACCAATGCCTTGCGCCATCAGATTACACACTTCACCCAACAAACAGGGGAACCTCTCCATGAGGCATGGGATCGTTTTCAGGATCTCATGAGAAAGTGCCCCCATCACGGAGTTCCTAAATGGGAACAAGTCCAATCTTTTTACCAGGGACTCCGTGAGGACATCCGTCTTTTCGTCAATGCAACCTGCAGAGGAAATATCATGGGTCAACATGAAGACACCGTGTGGGAGATTCTCGAAAACATGTGCGAGAACTCCATCAACAATGACTCCATGGGATTATTCGACAGGACGAATACCCGCACAGCGACGAATCTTAGGGGAGCACATGAGACGCAGGGCCTGTCCGCATCAGTCGACTTGGAATTAATGGCCAGTCGATTGGACAAGGTCTCGATTATCGAAAAGAAGGTGGATGAGCTGACTCAGCATCTGCAGCGAGCCACCTCTGCGCATAACCCTTTCGCACAGCCTCCTTCCACAAGGGAAACTGTGCAAAACATTCTCCATCGATCTTCTCCTAGGATGGACCCATCATCCGAATCTTTGCCTGGAAGTCCTTCCGATTCCTTCTTCACCTGCCAGGGAAATTCCATTCCCTCTTTCTCTAACCCTCTGGAGGTTCCTCAGACCTGCGAGGACCTCAACGCCATCCAGAACGACCCGTTCTCCAACACCTATAATCCTGGATGGCGAAACCATCCTAACTTCCAGTGGGCGGGAAATTCCCAAACCCAAAGACCATCCTTCCAACCCCGCCCACAACCTCCTCGTCCTTACCAGCCGCCTCAGCCTCGGCCCAACCCTACTTACCCATCTGGGCCGAATCAAGATCAAATGTCCCTTATCCTTTAGACCCTGGCTGACATTCAAAGAACGAATGCGGCTATCCAGAAACAACACAAGGACGAACTTACAGAGGTCCGAAACCAATTGACCCAGTTGGCAAACTCTCGCCAGCCAGGTACTCTTCCTTCCCAACCTCTGCCTAATCCTAATAACGTGCCAACCCAGCGGCGCGTTATGAACCCAAACCCGGGCCATGCTCATATGATTTATCAGGCCCCCTCTGTTCCTTCACCTGACGGGATAGAGGCCTCCACTTCTTTTGCAGGTTACCAGCAGCAAGCTATCTTACCCAATCCCAACCAAAACCAGGCAGGACTTAATTCCGTAATGACCCGTAGTGGTAAGGAAACCCAAGACCCACCTCATCCGAACCACTCCAAGCCTGGTAGTGATCCCAAGCCTAGGACAGCAATCCAGGACATCCCCACCCCTATCCCAGATCCACAACCTGGACCTATCCTAGAAGAACCACCCAAGATCCCGTTTCCCGAGGCCTTGACCAAGGGAAAGAAGACCACCAAGCCCGTGGCACCTAAGGAGGACCTGGTCAAGCTCTTTGAGCAGGTCCACATAAACATCCCCTTGATGGATGCAATCCGCCACGTACCAGCTTACGCACGATTTTTAAAGAATGTGTGTACACCCCAACGTAAGCCGCGAACCAAGGGTGGGAGCCCAATTGTTCTGTCAGAGCAAGCCAACTCTGTAATCCTCAGTAAACTCCCACCCAAGGCAAAAGATCCTGGTACTCCCCTGATCTCCTGCAAGATAGGTGATACCCGATTTGATAGAGCTCTACTAGACTTGGGTGCATCCATAAACCTGATACCCACATCCTTGACCATCTAGAAGAATCTGAGCTAAAACCAACTGAGGTGACATTATAATTAGCAGATCGATCTATAAAGTCACCAAAAGGGATTCTCAAGGATGTTATCGTAAGAGTGCGGGATTTCTATTTCCCAGTGGACTTTATAGTCTTAGATATGGACGCGCCTAAAAATCCTAGGGATACACCAATCATTCTAGGGAGACCTTTCTTGGCTACTGCTAGAGCCAACATCAGCTGTGAGGAGGGCCAAATAGAGCTTAAATTTGGAGATCAAACCTTAAAAATTGATATATTTAAGGCCCAACAAGGAATTAATTGCGGTGTCATCGAACAGATTTGTGACGTTAGGATTTTGGTTGATGAGTCACACCTCCAGAATGACTCGATTATGCCTCATCAATCACAGAAGGATCTTGACCCGCAAACAGAGGAGTCGAATCCAGACATACACAACCCAATAACTCCTACCCTTGAACCTCACATCTACACTGAACCACCCGCTGCTGCTGATAACCCTATCCTCGAGTTAAAGCCTCTTCCTACTTACTTGAAATACATCTTTTTGGGTTCCAATCAGACCCTTCCTGTGATTATAAATTCCACCCTCAATTCTGAACAGGAATCCCGTCTGATTACTGCTCTCCAGCAACATCGCAGAGCCATCGGGTGGACTCTCGATGATTTGACTGGAATAAGCCCCTCTTATTGTACTCATCATATCTATTCAGAAGAGGGCGCACAACCTTCTCGTGAAATGCAGAGACGTTTAAACCCTAATCTGCAGGAGGTCGTGAAAAAGGAGATCATTAAGTGGTTAGATGCCGGGATCATCTACCCGATCTCCGATAGTCGTTGGGTGAGCCCAATTCAGGTTGTGCCTAAGAAGGCAGGACTCACCACCATAACGACTGAAACCGGAGAAATCATTCCTACCCGATTAGCCAATGCATGGAGAGTCTATATAGATTACCGCCGACTCAATTCCTCCACAAAGAAGGACCATTTCCCACTACCCTTCATTGATCAAATTCTCGAGAAACTAGCGGGAAATAGGTTCTTCTGCTTTCTTGACGGGTACTCCGATTACAACCAGGTAGCAATCCATCCTGAGGACCAAGAAAAGACCACATTCACCTGCCCCTTCGGAACGTATGCTTTCAGAAGGATGCCTTTCGGTCTTTGCAATGCACCTGCTACTTTTCAGCGGTGCATGCTTGCCATATTCTCAGATATGGTAGGTGATTTTCTGGAAGTCTTCATGGATGACTTTTCAGTCTTTGGAGAATCTTTTGATGATTGCCTCCAACACTTGGTCCAGATACTCAGGCGATGCATTGAGGTGAACTTGGTTCTTTCCTGGGAAAAGAGCCATTTCATGGTGCCTGAGGGAATTGTCCTGGGACACTCAATTTCGGAAAAAGGCATCCAGGTGGATCGAGCCAAGGTTGATCTGATTTCTCGCCTTCCCGTACCTAGCTCGATCAGGGACATTCGCTCCTTTTTAGGGCACGTCGGTTTTTACCGCCGTTTCATTCCAGATTTCTCGAAAATCGCGCGCCCCTTGACTTCTCTCTAAGGATGTACCTTTTGAAATCTCCAAGGAATGCATGCTAGCCTTTGAAAACCTGCGTGACCGAGTCACCCAGGCACCTATCCTACAATCCCCTGACTGGTCTCAACCCTTTGAGATCATGTGCGATGTGTCTGACTTCGCTGTAGGAGCGGTCCTGGGACAGAAAGCTGACGGGAAACCCGTGGTCATCTACTACGCTAGCAAGACACTTGACGAGGCTCAGCGTAACTATACGGTTACGGAAAAAGAGCTGCTAGCCGTAGTATTTGCCCTTGAAAAATTCCGATCGTATCTTCTGGGTTCCCATGTCATCATTTACTCAGATCACACGGCTGTAAGGCATCTCCTTGCCAAGAAGGACGCGAAGCCCCGACTAATCCGTTGGATCTTGCTGTTGCAAGAATTCGATCTTGAGATTCGCAACAAGGCGGGAAGGCAGAATGTGGTAGCCGACCATCTGTCCCGTCTTCCTTCTGAGATCATCAACCCTTCCGGACCCATCACGGAGCATTTTCCTGATGAGCACCCGCTTTCTGTTGGTACTAGACTTCCATGGTTTGCTGATATAGTAAACTACTTGGCATCTCATCAGACACCGTCTGATTGGCCGAAGGCCAAGAAAGACAAATTGCGTTCTGATTCCAAGTATTACATTTGGGAAGACCCGTACCTTTTCCGCATAGGTGCTGATCAAATTATTCGGAGATGCGTCCCGGAAGAGGAAATCAGTAATATCCTATCTTTCTGCCATGACCAGGCATGCGGTGGCCATTTCTCAGGGCATAAAACTGCATCCAAAGTCCTCCAGTGTGGCTTCTACTGGCCTACACTTTTCAAAGACGCATACAGTCACTGCAAGGCATGCAGTCGTTGCCAGACTTTGGGCAACATGAACCATCGTGACATGATGCCTTTGCAGCCGATTCTCGTATGCGAAATCTTCGATGTATGGGGGATTGATTTTATGGGCCCCTTTCCTGTTTCGGATGGTTTCGAGTACATTCTGCTTGCGGTGGACTACGTGTCCAAATGGATCGAAGCCATCCCGACCCGGACCTGCAATCACAAGATTGTTCTTAAGTTCATACATCAAAACGTTTTCTCAAGGTTCGGGATTTCCCGTGCTATTATCTCTGATGGGGGGACCCATTTTACAAATGCTCAGTTTAGGTCACTGATGGCCAAATATGGGGTGTCTCACTGAATCTCTACTCCTTACCACCCCCAAACAAATGGTCTAGCTGAGTTATCAAATCGGGAGATCAAGAAAATCCTGCAAGTCACTGTTCGGCCTGACAGGAAGGACTGGTCGTCTCGACTTCCGGAAGCATTGTGGGCCTATAGGACCGCCCACAAGACCCAATTGGGCATGTCTCCCTTTAGACTGGTGTACAGAAAGGCATGTCACCTTCCCGTAGAACTGGAGCATAAAGCCTATTGGGCAGTACGGAACTGTAATCTGGATCTTTCCAAGGCTGGAACCCACAGAAAACTCCAAATCAGCGAGATCGATGAATTACGCCTAGACGCATACGAGAACTCGCGAATCTACAAGGAGTGGGTTAAAGCCTTCCACGACAAGCACATCTCGAGAAAGATCTTTCATCCTGGTCAAAAGGTCCTACTCTTTGATGCCCGACTCAAACTTTTCCCGGGGAAACTGAGGTCCAAGTGGGTCGGACCGTATTTAGTCTGACAGGTTTTTGGAAATGGAGCAATTGAAATCAGTCCACTCAGCCATGATTCCGAACCTTTCATCGTGAACGGTCAGAGACTCAAACCGTTCATTGATGTGACTTCTACTGATTCGGCTGAATCATCCCTCATCCTCCATTCCCCTTGAACTTACTGCGCCCGGCCGATGGCGTAAAACTCAGCGCTTAATGGAAGGCAGCCCGTCATTTCTTGAAAATCTAAAACCTTTTTTCTGACACCATTGTGCACTTAAGGTTCACCCTTTAAGACAGCTGACTCCACCTCAGATGCTTGCATCTGAGATTAGAAATCGTCCGTAGAATTCATCCCGACCCATTCACTCACAAAAATATCTGTCTTAAGGAATAAATTAAGTAAATAAAAACCCCTAAATCACAATGAGGACATTGTAAGTTTTAGGCATGGGGGGTATAAGTGCAAAACTTGTAGAAAAAAAGGTTTTAAACAAAAAATTCACATATGCCAAAAACACCATAAAAATTAAAAATTTTGCAAAATAAAAAGAATAAGAGGAGAAAGAAAATTTTGAGGAGAAGGAAATGAAACAAAATGAAAAGGAGCACAAAAAGATGAAAGAAAAGAGTAATAGTCATTAGTAAGAAGCTAAGGAATTAACCTTAGTCTAGACCATTTTTTCAAGAAAAGAAATGAAAAGTGCTTGGTAAGATTAGTAAGAACGCAAACCGTAGGCATTCTTGATAGACTCTTAGTACCTATTAAGATCTAGACAATCCTCAAGAGGTTGAGGAAAGGAAAAGCTTAAGTACTAGGTCCAAGGCTTAGGGAGTATTTGACCTCGCTAACTAACTTCTGGTTTACGGGACTCAGTAACCTAAGCACCCTAACCTCACACACAGCCTGGTTCAACAAGCGTAAAAATCAAAATCACGCAGAAGCGTCGAAAAAATTCTGAAAAGTACACCTAGAATAGGAGCGGCCGATTAACACAAGTTGATTTGGACGAGTTCCCAGCGCAGAGAGGCGGGAAATCCCCTCAAAGATGCGTAACAAAATATCATCTCCTCGGTGCTTGTCTCTTAGGATATTCACATATCCTACTGGGGGCATGTAAGCACCCTGCTGGTTCAGATTCCATGGATGGCATTATCACGAAGTGTCAACTGCCAGGGTCTGAACGCGGTCACGGAACACCATGGATGGGATTATCTCGAAATCTCAATAGCCAGGGTTCTGGGGGTTGCCATGGGCGGTGCTATCTCGAAGCATCGATCGCCAGGAACCCTTGAGGATTGATGATGGGGGTAAGGAATCTGATACAGACCGTGTTGAAAAGCCAATCCTAAGCTAGAATTAAAAAGAAAAAGAGAGAGAAAACTCTCCAAAAACAGAAAAATTTTCTACCTCTCTCTCTTAGAAAATGCACTGCGAACTGAACCAAGGCTAAAATCATTTCAAGCACGGGTGCTTTAACTACAAAGTCCAATAAACCTTAGGTTAGTTCTTGTGGGTCTTAAAAACCCTTGCTAAGGACTGAGGCTGAGGCTAGACAGATTTGGATCTTGATTGGTACTAGATTACCTTTTAAGCCCATGGTCAGCATTCTAACCTAATCTAAGTTTAAATGAAAAAACACTTATCTGAAGCTATTAAAGAACTTCATGGTCTAGAACAAGGGTTGAAACCTTAAGTTTTTGCTAAGGGACTAGCAAAAGCTAGGCATGGGGGTATGATGAGAACCTCATCATGAGTCATAACTAGCTCATTTTGACCTAATACAGAGAATATAAGCTCCTACATAACCTTAGAAAGGCTTGGCTCAGAGAGATTCTGAGTTTGCAAAGAAAACATAAACTGAGGGGTAAAAATGCAATTTCACCAATCCGATCTGAAAATAGGGTAACTCAGGATCCAAACATAGGTCAAAACAACCTAATAAGAAGAAAAGTGGGATGAGATGACTCAATAAGGGCTACAGCAACTCCAAGGAATTAAATGATAGCCTGTAACCCTAAAAACAAACCCACTTCAATTCACGTGGTTCGAGGCAAGGTAAAAATCAACTAAATCCTCTAAAATTCATAGAAAAATAATCTCTAGGGTTTAGGACTTTCAATTTGACCTTAGGAACCCATTTTGACCAACATTGAGAACCATGCCCAATTAACAACTTAATTTGGGTTTTTGCGTAAATTGACCGGTCAAACAAGGTTTAATCTAGAAATAAAATTCACCATCAGAATCCTTAGGTCCTAATTAGTCATGTATAAAAACTTGGGCCTAAGAAGAAACCTTCTTGACCAACTTTACACTTTGGTCCTCACATATTTACCTCCGGCGACCTTGCGCGGAGCATGGCGCCGCGCAGGGTGAGGGAGGGGCCCTGGCAAGTCAATGGGGGGTACCCTGCGTCGTCAGCCACCGCAGGGACACCCCCCTGAGTACTGCGACCGCCCATACCGCCTGTGCGAACGCACGGACGGTATGGGTCTCCTTCCTCCGACGTCCTCCGGCGAGGGAGACACGTCGTCTCCCTCCGCCCTCCTCTCTGATTCCGCCCCTATAAATACCCCCGTCGCTCCGCCGTTCTTCCCAGCTTGGATCTGACGGAGACACCCCCCTAAATTCCTCCCTTCCCACTCCGACAGACGCCCCCTTGCTCCGGCGGCCTCTCCTCCTCCTCCTCGTCGCCCTGCCGCACTACCAGCAGCAGGGTTACCTTCCCTCGATCTTTCTGCGTCACGCCGCACCCAGCTGGCGCCTCTCCGGCCCTCTCCTCGCCGCCGCCCCTTCCTCTGGGCAATTTCTTCTCCGGCGACAGTCGATACGACTGTCGCCTGTGCCAACCCCTCCTCGTCCAGCTTAGCAGGTAGAACTTCTCCTCTTCCTCCCCTCTTTCTTTTCCATACTGAAAACCCTTACTGTCGCCACCTGTTTCCCACCGATCACCCTCACCTTCTCCACCTCCGGCCAAACTCCAGCGAACCACTCCCATCGCTCCAGCACCCCACACGGCTCGCCGACCTGTGCATAACCTCCGCCTCCTCACCCTGATCCTCTTCCGCCCTTCCACTGCCCACCAAACGCCCTCTGTAGACCCACCGAACACACTCACTTCTTCACCCGCAGTTTGACCTAGGGCGACCTGTTTGCTCCACCACGCCCCCTATAGACCCTCTGACCACCTTCGCCGTGCCACGGCGAAGGTCCCCCGCCTGTCTGATTAGGCTGAGAGGCCGTTCTTCTGTGACCAGGTGACTTGCCCGCCGTTGCCATTACTGAGCAGGCAGAGCTCCTTCACCTGCAGGTGTAGGCACGCCTTCGTCCAGGTTCGACTCCCAGGTTGCGCAGGGCGTCTCTGCGAAGCGTCCCAGGCTCGCAGTTGGGGCGAAGGCCTCGCGTGAAGCCACGATTGCCCGCTGCTCCCTCCGCTGCGGGCGCTCAATTGGGGTGGGACATTTAGTCCCACCTCGGAACTTTTTAGAGGCGCGCGGGCGCATAAAGGCAAAAAGTGCCTTATGCTGTTCGCCTCCTGACCACGGGGTGAGGTCCCTCTCACCCGACCTGGCCTCGTCCGTGATCACGCTCCGCGGACCTGGCCCGACCTGATTAACCCGACCTGCACTCCTCACCCACCACCGCACGCTGGTGGGCCTGGACCCGGGCGTGACTCGTACCCGATTACCCGGTTGCTCTGGGAGAGCTGTCCTAAGGGCGAACTCAGAGAGAAAGAGACGCGCGGGGGAGGGGGGTAGAGTAGGTTTTGCCCTCTGACTCTGAACTCTTGAGCGTGCAGGCACAGATGAAGAAGAAGGAAGCTAAGGGAGACACTGTAGCAACAAGCGGTTTAAGTCGTCTGATTTTCAAATCAGACGACGTCCTGAAGACAGGTGAAGGCAAAGAAGAAGAAGGAAGGCGAGGCAGAAGACAAAGAGAGGAACACAGAGAAGCCAAGTGAAGACCCTGCAGAGATCAGAAGACAAAGAGAGGAACACAGAGCAGCCAAGTGAAGAAACAGAAAGCAGAAGAAGAGCACGGGAGGAAGATCTGAAACAAGAAAAGAAGAAACAAAGAAAATAAAAAGAAGAAAAAGACAGGATCGTCCAACCAAGAAATAGAGGAAGAACACGAAGAACAAAAGCCAAAGAGGAGAGAAGACAAAGAGGAAGAAAGAAGAGAAGAAGAAGAAGCCAAACTTTCATCTCTCTCTCTCTCTCTTTATTTTTGTAATAGAACATGTATATCTCTAGAATACGACTTGCTCCCTGAGTTTGACCTCGGGAGAACTGTATTTTCCAAGTAACAAATATTAGCAAATGATAGCAACAACTATCTGTACTACAACGACTTAAGAAAAGCTAGTTGCTGCCACCGTTAGCCACTTAGCACTGCTAAGTCTTGAGCACGGGGCAGGGGGTTGCACAAATCTTGAGATGCTATAGTGCAAAACCCTTTCCCCTCCTCCTTGGATTTTCTTCTTTCCTTAACCAGGTATTCGGATAAGCACAATACCGGGTATTTGGGTATGAATAGTGACCAGGCCCACTGGTGTGCATGGTGGGCAAGGTGTGTGTGGTGCGTGAGGCGGGGACCTCACCCCCGCTGTGTTGAGGCAAACAGAAAAATGCCACAAATTCCTTTTATGTGCTGCTGCGGATTAGTCGCAGACAATGTTTGACTATCCCACTGTTCTTTCCTTTGCGCAGCATCGAGTGAATCTACAACTGAGTCTTGCGCCAAATCGAAGTAGTTGGTGATGCATGCTACTTTGATTGTATCCTGGAACCGTCTCAAGACTTGGAGCCACTTTGATTGCGAGTCGTAGCAGTTTGAGTGAGGGTCAGAGACTGGCGGTCGGTGATGGAGAAGGTGAAGGCGGCGATGGTGCTTCGGCGATGATACCTGAAACACAAATATGGGCTATAAGCCCAAGTTAAAACATCCACTATGATCGCCGGAGCGCAGAGAATGTGGTGGTGGTTGTGGATTGGTGCGAGGGTGCGTATAGGTGAGCAGCGAAGTCAGAGCAGGTGGACTGTGGTGGGTGAGTTTGGGGAGGAGTTCCAGTGGTGGCCAAATCCCTTAATAAACTTGGGGCTTTTGGTAGCTGGGACTCGTGGATGGTTGTGGTGCTGGTAGAAGGGTGGTTGCATGTGTGTGGCGTCGGTGCGAGCTCACCGGAGCTCGTGCCAGACGTGGGGAAGACGGGGGCGAGCCGGTGTGTGTGATGGTTGAAACGAGGATTTAAGGGTGTAAGAATGATCTAGAGAGAGAGGGGGAGAGAGTAGGGGGCTTAGAGAGAGAGAGAGAGGGTGAGGGTGCCCAGCTATGATGGGTTGGAGCTGGAGAAGGCGATCTTGACAGTGACATGGCAGTGAGGAAGGAGAGGTGGAGAGCGGCTGCGCTTTGGTCGATGATGGTTGCGAGGAAGAGGGGATGACATTGGACCGACTAATTTGACCATTGGCCACCCGGAGGAAGGAGTTGGAGAAGCTCACCAGAGCTCAAGTTGCGAATGACTGGAGAAGTAAGATGAGGAGGTCTCTCGGTCAAAACTTGGTTAAGGAGAACGACCTGGAGTTGGTGGATCTTTATAGGGCTTCAGGACGAGCTCCAAATGAGGAAAGCAGCCTGATTTGGCCACTGTTCTTGGAGAAAAATATCTTCGAAATCAATGAGCTCGCCTAAGCCCTAGGATGCGATTCGAGGTCTAAGATCTGGTTCGAGGGATTGGGAATCTCCTTTAGGTCCTTCCCTCCAAATTTGGAGGTGATTGGCTTTGATTCAAGGGAGAAAACCTCCCTTGAATTTTGCTGAAAGTGCGTTCCCACTGCCAATGGTGGCAAGGACCTAAATGAAGAAAATGATGAGAAGTTAGGGGGCTATTTGCAAGGAATTTGAAAGTTAGGGCTTAAGTGTGAAAAATAGAGATTTAAGGAACTAAAATGTAAACTAGGTCAAGATGGACTCTGATTGGGCTCAAATTTTATCCTTAACCTAATTGAGACTCAAGAATCTAATGGTGAAGTTGGATTTGAGTTTTGACCATGTTTGATTGAGCAATTTGCATAGATGTCCAAATTAGGGCAAAATCCCGTTTGCAACTTTGTCGAAGGTCAAAATGAGTTCAGATGGTCAAACCAAGGGTACCAAACCTCTTAGAATATTTTTTTATGAATTTTAGAAGGTTTAGATGAATTTTATCCTAACCAGAATCTCTTTAATTTAAGTTGGTCTGAAATTAGGGTTTTGTGTATTGATTTTATTCTCAAAATGCATGAAACCTTGTTTCTGTCAATGTTTACCCACTTTTTGAACTTTTGAGCTTACTTGACCTTCATTAAACCCTTGAGTGACCCCATGGTTAATCTATGTTCATGATGTGCTGCTAAACTTACATAATTAATCCTGATTTCCCGCGCTCTTCTCAACTCAGAACAATACGGAGTTACGACCCTCAGATGATTAGGTAGGGGCTTTTATCGATCAAACCTAACTAAATGTAGTTAGTTAGGGCCCATGGTGGTGTTCCCATCACTTTCTTGGGTACTACATTACCGAAGTCTCTTGACCTAGGATTTTGAACCTTATTCCCTTAAACCGGAAGGAATCAATTTACTATAACAAGAGGTAATTAACAGGTTACTTTAACCCAATTATAAGAGAATAGAATGATATAAAGAGTATAGGTGCAAACAAAAATAAAAAGCTTACAACTTGAATCTTAAGCCTCCTAACAAAATATAATTATAAAGATATTACCAATAGAAGCTAAGAAAGGAATTGGCATGCAAAATGAATTGAAAAATGAAATTCTTTATGCCTAAGGACTTGTTGTAATCTCAGAGAATCTAGCTACTTGGAGGCTAAGTAGGCAACAAGTCTAGTTCCTTGCTAGAAAATAGTATATAAAAGAACTCTTTAGAGCAAGGGAGGGAAGTGTATTGTTGTGTGTAGAAAGAAGGACCCAAAGGGGTCTATTTATAGGTTAGAATGCACCACACTCCATAGCCGTTGGGTGCTAATTAAGGGTGATTCAAATGGGAATTAAAGCAAATTAGTCATTTATATTTGACTTAAGAGGTGGTTGGTATCGGTACTAGCTGCTCACTATCTACCAGCGGCCAGTACAAATGAAGTCTGGGTACTGGTACTCATCATGAGTATCAATACTCATCTTGAGTACCTATACTTGTTATTCACAGGTAAAGTTCTGAGTCCAAATCTATAACCCACATGTACTGGTACTCATGAGAATGACTAATACTTGTTAGGTTCGGGCCAACTTTTCAACTTAAAAACTGTAAGCACCATGTACCGTTACTCATGATGAGTACCGGTACATGGTGCAAGTATAGGGACTTGTTCATAGTTTGAGTTAAAAACTCAAACCTGTGCCTCGCATGCACGGTACTTGTGATTAGAATTGGTACTTGCAACCAGTTGAGGCTCCTGTGCATAGTGTGAGAAGCGCATTTGATCCGTTAGAGCGAGGCATGGCGAAATTGCACCATTCGATTGGCGATGAGTAGCGATGGAGGAGGTTACGTGGTGGCGCTGGATGCGAGTGTGGGTGGACATGAGCGATCATGAGGATTCCCACGCAAGATCTAATGCACGGCAGATGAGGCTCGATCTCGAGGGTGGAATCTTGGTCATTCAATGCTGATCGAACGGTTGAAGACGAGTGGTGCTCGGTGAACGCGGGCGAACGACCGAAGACGAGGCGCCAGGTGATGTGGCAGCATGTGGATGCTCGGATCTTAATGAAGGGGCTCACATTGAGGCACACCTTCAGTGACATACACATACAATGATGATCATAAACGTCACTAAAGACCCCAATATTAAATTCTAAGCCTTCAAATGAACAAATTACCCCCATGACTACACCTATAAATAGCCTATCTGTCCTACACATTTCATCTCTTCTCTTCTTCTCTCATCCTCTCCAAAGATCTAAGGAGATAGTCCCAAACCCAGGATGGTCCTCTAGAGTAAAAAATCAAAACTTTGTCCATCTTCTCACCCACTTCTTGGAGCATCCCGTGATTGTTTTTTCACCACCATTTGGGAAGATCCTGCTGTGACACAACCCTGCTTCGTCCTCCATCCTCCAACCCCGTTCTCCATCTTCCAGCATCTCACCACTCTTTTCTGGGTCCTCCGTCAACGCGGCTCGTCCTCTAAGTAGTCGTCGAGGAGGATTTTCTCATCCCAATCTTTTTACCGCTTTCTATTGTAGTTTGATTTTCTTTAAGTAGTTGTATTAGACTCTAGAATATTTAAATACAATATTTGTTCATCTTCTTTCTATTTTTCTCTTGGTTTGTATTATTCTATCTCTTTTCTATTATTTATTCTTTAAGTAGAATAGCTAGCTTTAAATTAATTTCAGCCAGCTACTCTACTTTGTGATAGTAATTCCAAATGTGAGTTTTAATCAAACGTTAGTCTCCCCGCATCCGACCCGTGACTCATCAGAGTTTTGGTAAAATTTATTTTGTAGCGAATTTTCTTGCGAATTTTACAAGGACTCAAGTTTTCCGAAATCCAACTTTTCTTCGCAATGATTTTCTCGCTCATCATCTTGGCGCCGTTACCGGGGAGGCAACACTCTTTGATTTCCCACGTTTTCTGCCTTACTTATCGTTTACCTCACTTGTCTTCATTCTTATTGTGATTGCAGGTACTTTCTCGAGGTGAGAAAAAGTGGTATATTGAAGCAAAGTGTAGTTGAAGGATTTGTAGGTGTACCCCACCTCCCACCTCCGTAGATATCATTCCACGACCTAATAATGCAACCCTAATTAACCTAGGAGCTTGCATGAACCGTAAGGTTAGTCTTGGCTGTTTGTTTGTCACTCTCGCCCACCTCACCCTTACATATATATTTATAAAAAGAAATCTGATTGTGGGATTTATTTGAATTTACACACCTTATACACCCACACACACACTCAAGTGCACTACTCTTTTCTGATTCAATCACTTAACTAGGGAGCCGACCTAAGGATTCGGTGATTGCACAGCAATCATGCGACCTAATCTACTTGAACTAAGTTAGAATCTAGCATAACTTAGGAACAATGCATGCATAAGCATCATAATTCACATAATTGTTAATATGATAACCTTATAGATAATATTGGCATATTATGTTCTAAAAGAGAGACAAAATTGATTGCAGATGATTCAAGGTCATAGATGACACATCAAATCATATAGATCTGGTTAGGACGATAACAGGAGCCTAGCGCTTCTGAAATCATCTTGATCAGATAGTCCACGTACAACCCATAGAAGAACGGAGGCCAAGGAGCAAGATGACAGAGATCCAAGCCTTAAATGCTAAATTTGACTGCACGAATGGATCCGGATCAACGATTGCAGTCTAACGACGCAAAAATCATCTCGATTGGAGGCCTATAGCATCGTCTACAAAGTAAGGATGATGGACGGTCACGATGGTACCACGTGGCGCCATCACAGCCGCCCCTCGCCACACGTGGCGCCATGATAGCCACCCCATTCCGCACCCCCAATCTCTAAAGAACTCTTCCCGTACCTTGCGAGTCGTTGGATAGTCATCCAACGGCCACAAAGCGGCCACGTCGCCGCCCTGCCCCACTTCATCAGCTGAGAGAAGATCTCAGTCGTTGGATTTCCATCCAACGGCTGAGAATGGATGTTGACAGAGCGAGATCGATGTTTATAAATGCTACGTTGTAGTATAGCTGAAATCGATTTGAAAACAAATACAATTTATTACTCGAATTTGAAGTCTGAGGTCGAACACGGGGAGCAAATTGGAATTCACATACTAATCTCTAATAGAATGTAATTGAGAACAAAATTTAAGCCAAATAAATTACTCAAAAATGAAAATCAATGTAGAACATGAGTATAACAAGAATCTGGTATGATAAAAAGAGATCTATAACAAAATAATGGTGATTTAGATCACCAATTATTTAGTGTTTATATGTATACTAAGGTAATCAATAATGCCACAGTAATCAGGATCAAATCAATTAAATATCCGCACAGTAGCTTGAATGCTACAGTAATCAGACGTCTCCTTTGGAGATCAGACGCCTTAAATGTTCAACTGCTACAATGACTTCTTTTTTGCTTCTTCTTTCTTTTCTCTTCTCCTCTTCTTCCATGGCCCTGTTCTTCCTTCAGTTCTTCTCTACTTTCTCTTCTCTTCTTCAAGCCTTCTTATTCTGTCCTGACTGTCCTCCTCCTCCTCTTCTTTCTTTCTATTGTCCAGGCCTTCTGATGCATAGGGTGAGACTTACGAAACTGGCTAAGTGTTAGCCAACCCCTTTCAGAGCAAAACCCCCTGTCCTCGCGCACTCTCTCTCTTTCTCTCTCTGGGATTCGCTCGCCCAGAGCCTCAATAGTACCGGGGTATTGGGTATTCGGACCTAGAGCACACCCGGGACCAGGCTCACCGGTAGTGGGTGGTGAGCGAGGAGTGACGACTTAGGTAGGTCGGGTGAGTGAGGCTAATAGGACCTCACCCCACGTTCTGCGGCAATAAGCCCAGAACACAAAAATAACTTATGCGGGTGCGAGTGCTTCTTAGCTTTCGAGGTGGGACTAATCCCACCTCCCTTCCTCTGCGTGTGATTGTAGCTAATTCTTGGCGTGATTGTGGTCAAAGGCTTAGTCAAAGAGCCAAATAGACTCCTTGGTTGCACTCCTGGAAGGATTCCGCTGGGCCTGGAGCAAACACCTGGGTGGATCCTTGCACGAACATGGTTTGATGTTCGTGGAGAAGCTCAGCAATGGTGGTGAATGAACCTGCCACCTAAAACATGAAATAAGGCCTCGTGGCCACATTAGAATAGTTCAGGAGCTTCGCCTGACCACGGCTAGTGTAACGGAGGTGGTCTCATGGAAGATGGTGGTTTGTGGTGGCCGGTCAATGATGGAATAGGTCAGAGATGATGGGTCTATTCGGGGGTGAGTTTGGGTGGATGGGAAGGTGAATAGGGAAAGGGGTTTGGTAGGGTGTGATGCGACGGAGGTTATGCAGTGGTCGGCGAGGCGAATGGAGTGTAGTGGCGAAAATGCCTCCCTAGAGGAGTGGTCGGAGATGGGGAATACGGAGGTGAGCGGTGGCGTCGAGGGCTATTTTTGAGATTTTTTGGGTATAAAACTAAACCTAAGAGCTAAGCGACCTAATCTAACCTAGTCTAAACGGATGAACGGGGGAGAATAACACTGGAATTTGGTAGGCCGGAGCTGGGGAAGAAGGTTCTCTGATGATGGGAACGATGATGACGACCGAGAAAGAAGGGCTCCTGCTGGTAAGGCCAAGAGCGGATGAGAGAGAGAAAGAGAATCCTGACATTGGTTTTGTGAACGGATGATGAAGGAGGTCAGGAGGGGTCCCCGAAGCTTGTGGAGCTTCGTGGCCGAAGAGGAGAGAGGAAGAGGAGGGTTTTCGGCCAGAATTCAAGCTTGAGAGCACAATTGTGCCCTGGAGATCTCTTTATAGGGCTTAGGAGGGGGTTTTGAGCTTGGAAGCTAGAAATTATCATCGGAGTAGGAAACTCAAATCTCTCATGCGTTCGCATGAGAGATTGGGAAGGTTATGGATCTCATGTACGGATTCGAAAGGAAGACTCCTCAAAGAATCTCCCTTCCAATTTTGGAAGGGATTGATTGAACAGAGGAGTTCTCTTCAATCAAAGGTCGTCAGAGAAGGATTCCTCCGCAATAATGGTGGAGGGACCTATCTGCAATGAGTGACGACAAAGATAGGGCCCTTTTTGTAAGAAATTCAAAAGTTAGGGGTCTGAATGAGATAGAAAGAGTCTAACTGGACCAAAATGCAAACTTGGTCAAGATGATCTCAGAATGCATCCAAATTTTGGACCTAATTTGGACCCAAGAAATCCAATGGTAAAGTTATATTTAGGTTTTGACCTCGTTTGACTGGGTAATTTATGCAAAAACCTAAATTAGAGTAAAAGTCAGTCTGAGACTATTTTGGGTCAAGATGGGTTCTGATGGTCAAATTGAAGGTACCAAACTCTAGAGAATATTATTCTATAAATTTTAGAGGATTTAGGTGAATTTTATCATGACCAGAACCTCAGTTAATTAAACGAGTCTATTTTTAGGGTTTCAAAAGTCATTTAATTGTCAAAACATGTGAAAATCCTTTTCTATCTGTTCTAACGTACTTAGCCTTTTAAGACCATTTGAAGCTTAACCTCTGAGAAAAACCATGGTTGTATTGCATCCAAGTATGATGGTAAAATTACAGTTTTAACCCTATTTTCTTGTCTTTCCCTCGGAATGAATTTGCAGTGAAATATGGCTCTCTGGCAGTTATGTAGGGGCATTTATTGACTTAATTAGATTCAAATGAGCTAGTTATGGCTCATGATGGTGTTCCCATCAACGGACTTGCCTAAAACACAAACGTGACACAAAGGATGGCATAGCGCAGCGGTTAGCGTGTCCTATGCGAGCGAGAGACGTGGGATCGAGCCACACTGTGCACAAATTTGGGAAGGCGATGGCACTCGAAGGAATTGAACCATCGGATGACGATTAGAGGGTGTGGAGGCGAACGCGTGGCGCGATGAGGGGCCTTCGATGCATAGGCACGATCTGACACCGCCACAAATGCACGATTGCACGTGTTACCCTTAAGGTGGTGGCACGCGCGATTTAAGTTGTCCGATCGCGAGATCGGACGGCTAAAGTCAAAGTGCGCGTGTTTTGAATTTGGGTGCATGAGGTGAAGTGAGTGAGTGGCGCGATCGGGATCCGGCGGTGTAGAGCATGCCACGTGTCATCTATTGGGGCGCTTCGCACGTATAAGGCACGCTAGAGGTTGGATTGAGGTGCGATCAGAGCTGTTGATCTTCCGGTCGACGGATCTGATCAAACCTGAGTTGTTGCACGATTTTGGAGGCCTAAATGCCCACTTTGCCCCTTAATAAAGCTATAAAAAGAACCCCAGGGCTCCTCAGTTGAAGGCAACTTCCACCTGATAGATCTCTAGCCTCTCTCTCTCCCTACAACTCCTCTCTAGCATTCATCCTGACGCTCTGAATCTGAAGTGCTGTCGCACTTCGCACAAGCATCCCACAAGCAGCATCGTCATCTGCTATCTTTCTCTATCTCTATCTCTTTCTCTTTATCTATCTACTATTTAGCATAGTGATTTCTAGTTTGAAAATTATTTCAAATAACAATACAATTCTGATTTTCTGGATATCTGATGCCTATATATACATATATAAATATATACATATTTGCTTAGAATGACTCTTTGAAAAGGTTTTAAATAAAAATCATATTTTGCCTCCTTGCAAACGACTTGGTATTCACTGAAACTTTATAAATATTATTTGTGTCATTGTGATTCGCACTACAACGATAGAATTAATTTTTAACACGTCTCGCGGTTGAACAAGTTGGTGTCGTTACCGGAGAGGCAACATAAATTTTTAAAAGCTTTCCTTGTAAAGTGCTTATTTGAGATTCTAACTTGTTATTTTTGGTTGCACAGGAATCACAAAATTGCAGGAAGACACGTGCAACAACGGAAAGAAACGTGTTCAAATCTCAGGTAAGTAGTTGTAGCTTAGATTAGGCTAGATTTCCTTTCAAAAAAATCCAAAAAAATTAGGTGCTTTGCTTGAACTGTAGGATTAGTTAGCATTTGCTTGCTTTTTGAAAAAAAAAATCTCTCTTGGTGATTTTTCGGGCTGAAACAAACTCTCATATTAAAAATTCAATTCTTAAAAATTTGCATGTCCCAAAATTCTAAAATTTTTACCTGACGTGGGTTTTGAAGTTTGGAACAATATATCCAAATTTTGTATAAATTTGAGTTATAGAAAACTTTTAAAAATTTATGCACTGAACTGTTATTAAATCGATTATTATTTCTGATTTTTCGGAGTTCAGAATATCATCGGAATGTTTTTACATCTCCGATCGACTTGAAATTTGTGTCATTGAATTCTTGTGAAAATCAAGAATTTAGGAAAAATTTGAAAAATATTTTTTGCATGTTTGGTTGCATGGATTACTCAATCACTAGCTGGGGTCAAAACAAACTGCAGAAACCGCAATACACTTTAAATATGAAAAAAATAGAAAATGTGCATTAAAATTCTTGAGAAAATATTTTTTGAGCGCTTAGTTAGTGGTGCAATAAGATCAATTGATTGTATTGTTTGGGTCACACCACTTCCATGATTTTTGAACTTAAAGGGACCATCTAGCACTATTTGCACTTTGGGTTTCACAATAGGGTAGAGCACACCTGCATTTCCATTCTTAAAGGAAATCTATCAAATAATTGGGATTGTGTGCCTCATTAGAACCCTTGATTGAAGATATTAACTCAAGTGAACCCTAAAACTCACTAATACAAGTATTTGAACCTTAAAATCCGCTTCATCATAAAAATTGCTTGTAAACCTCTTGCCTGTGCACTTCACACTTCTGAAATCAATTCTAAGGGCAACAACACCCCCTAATGCCCATCATATTCCAAAAGCACCTTAAGCTTAAGCTAAGGTTAAGGCCTTGTCTACTTGGACCCATTGGTGATAAGAAAGGTCGGTGCGGTAACCATGTTAACTCTTAGTAGTGTCCTACCATGCAGGGTGTCCTAGAGGGTCCCACCCTTCTGGCTAGCTAAGTAATTCAAGGGTTGATCTAACCTAGTCGTGTTTTGGGGAGCCAGGATTAGGTCTATTTAGGGTTTACACTCTAAGGAATAACTTGATTGCTTGCGTTAAAAGGGTGGGGTATTCTCTCATCTGTTTTCTCCCTCTCATTTACAGACATTCTTTTGGTGCATGCAAGGTAGAAGATCTAACATCCTGATTTGCAACCACCTTTAGAAAGAAATCCTAGGAGAGGACCTGTTTGTCCATAATCTAAATCTGAACCCTCTTCAATGGTTAGTCACCACGAGGAAGAAGAGAATGAAGAGGAGGAACAAAATCTAGATCTAATGGCTCTCCTACAGAGATAGATAGATAAACAAGGCCGGCATCATGACGGGCAGATGCATGTCATAGTGCAGGCCATTACCTGACTCCAAATTGGGAGCGCTGACCAACCTCTCAGAGATTTTTACAATCCTCCTGAGGCCTAAGCCGAACCTTTTATTACGGTGCCTCAGGATGGGGATGATTTTGAACTCAACCACAGATCATCAATCTGATTCCTCACTTCCATGGCTGCGATTTTGATGGCCCCTTCCACCACCTTGAAGAACTTTTACACATAGGAAGAACCTTTGGCCCTAGGAACATGAATGAAGGTACCTTAATGATGAAAATGTTCCCATTCTCCTTAAAAGATAGGCCTGCTCATTGGTTGAGGACTATTGGTAGACCAATCCTAACATGGGAAGATTTAAGAAGCACATTTCTGAAAAAATTTTTTCCCATAGGAAAAACGAATGCCCTTAGTTGTGCCATTACAACCTTTAAGTAGAACCTAGGGGAACAACTACATGAGGCTTGGGAGAGATTTAATGATTTGGCTAGGAAATGCCTTCATCATGGGATTCCAAAGTGGCGCTTGGCTTATATTTTCTATTATGGGTTAAGTGACAATTTGAAGAATTTTGTTGGTGCAGCATGTGGGGGCAATTTCCTAAGCAGAGATGCTGAGAGAGCCTTTCAATTATTTGAGAATATGAGTAAAAAGTCCCTCAACAATGCCTCAATGTCCGTCTTTAACAGAGTAAATCAACTAAGGAGCGAAGTTTTTGAAGTTAAGGGTAATTCAAACTCGGTTGATTTAGAGTTAATTGCACAACAATTGGACAAGGTGGAACTCATTGGAAAGAACATAGAGAGTTTGGATAAGAAATTGGACAACCTTCTGAAGGGAGGAGTTCCTTAGGTACACATTCCAGAGTAAATCTTCTGCCTACTGGTTCGTGCTTTTCATTCAACTCAGTAATTAAGTTAATTTCACTTAATTAAGAGTAGAAGAAATCACTTAGGTTAACTCGAAGTTGTGTCAATTGTGTAGTATAGGGTCGAATTAATCTAACATTTTAGAAATTTTTACTGGTTGAGTCCAGGTCGTTCACTAGGAGGCATAATAATTTTTCTCCAAATTCACTAATTTCCTTTTATCTCTTTAAGTTTAGGAGGTAAAACTAGTTTAATTTTAAAAAATGAATTTTGTCAAATATTTAAACTATGAAGAACATACAAAATTCTATATGCAAACATATTTACTCAAAATGTTGTACTTTATTAACAAGTAAACATGCTATTTTTTTCAATTTTATTTCATTAAGGCAATTAGAAAATTATCTAATTAAAGCATGCCTTTTACAATTAAGAACAAAAAGATACTCATGCAAGAGAAATTTATTTATTTTCATCAACAAATATTGATTCCCTTTAATTCTCAGCCTCTAATCTTCTCCTTTCTGTTTGTCTCTTTCTCTTTTATTTTCTTCTCTGTCGAGCTCTCTTTCTTCTTATGTTGTTCCTGCCTTCTTATCTTCCTTTAGTTTTTCTTTAACACTTCTTAGCATCCGTGCTTCTTTCTTCCTTAGCCTTCAGCATCCTTCAGCACTTAGCTTTCTTCAATAACTTCTCTTTTCTTTTCCTTAAGTTTTCAGTTAAACCAAAAATTTTTGTATTTACGGCGAGGTCCTTTCGAGGATACACAGCATCCTGAGACCAGGGTGGGACCAGACCCTACTCGGTCCTCGCCTAATCTCACTTAGGTTGGTTCGGTTTATTTCTCAATCGGTTCACAGTCTCGAGCCGCATCGGCTCAATCCGGCCTCCCAGGCCAAACTCTTACCCTCCCAGGGCACATTCACATCCGCATGCACACCCCCTAGGGCGCACACACTCGCAGGCTAATGCCCACACTAAGAACAATGCTCAGATCAGATTAGAATCGGAACCGGTGATCCTTGCGCTTGACGACTGTATAGCCATAGGAACAAAAAAGTTTTATACCCAGGCATGCGCTCGTGGATATTCGAGGTGGGACAAAGCTAACCCTTCCAGACCCGAATTCAATCGATCATAACTTTCTGCCTAGAGCTCCAAATTGGATGATTTAAAGTTCGTTGGAAAGCTCTAAGGGTAATCTATTTAATTTTAAGGTCAATTTAATGTTTTATTGATGTTTGGCTCTTCAATTTAAGGGATGAAATCAGGGGTTTCTACGGGTTTAATAACAATCCTGGAAATGTTTTTAACTCAGGGAAGTCCTCAGATGGACTTCTCTCATCTATTAGAAGGCCTGTATACATTATATAAACTATTCCGCTTCTGTTAGAGTGGATTTTAAGCTCTTGAGACCTACAGAACTTGCAGAGAAGCTTTTCTCTTCTCTGAAAACTTCAGAGATTAATTTTCAGATATCAATTTGTGCAACAGACACTTTAGAGTGTTCCTAATCTATTTAGATTAATTCTAAGGGTTTTAACTAATCAATCTGGGTGGGTTTTAGATTTGAATTTCAACGGAACAATGCTTCTGTTGGTTTGGGTTCAAGAGTAGCCCAAATTGGCAGGAACCAAAATCTTCACTAAAAACATCATCTGAGCTTACTTAAATCGATTTCAGATCATCAATTAAGATTCTAGAAACAACTTGCACATCTCAATTCCTCAATTTAAGCTCAGAACACCATTATCAGACTCAGGTTTGACTATAGAAGCTCGAAAATTGACTTTTTGTGTAAAGCTTCTTCCTATGAAATTAATACATCAATCAGAGTCTCTTCATCATCTGGAACTCACTCAGATCTTCAGATTTGAGTTCTGTCCTTAATTCCTAAGATTTCAGGCTCGCCGCCTGAACTAAATTAGGTATGTGTTCGATAGAGTAAATCAGTGTTTGTTACAATGTTTTAAAGACTTAAATAGCTTCAGTGCATCGCACTGAAGCTTCTGAGCTCCTTAAATGTTTCTTAAATCCCTTATAACAGTCTTCTCCAACTCGCCGGAGTTGGGGAAGATGAAGTTAAATCTAAAGCTCCAGTGATTGAGACATCAAGTAAATTTCTTAAAAATGATCAGTAATCCTTATAATAACATTCTGGAGCCACCTTGCAAGTTCTAGAGGCTGTAACTCAACTTTGACTCGCCGGAGCTCCGGTGAGTCCAGAAAATATAAAATGTTTGTATAGATTGACAAAATTAACTATTTTTGATCCAAAAATGATTCTGAGGTTCCAAGGAACCTCTTTATCACATTAAATTCCTTGTTTGTTCATTGAAATAAAAGGTTTGACAGTAAGTATGTTTCTTAAAAATTTGATTGGTTTAAGCTCAGGACTTGATTTAACTACTCGAATGAGAAGTTAAATCAAGTCAACAGGTATTATTAATCATAAATATGTATTTAATTTATAATTTGAAATGTTCTTGAGCCGCCATGGATAGCGAGCTCAGGAACTTAAATTAAATTTAGGCGTTTAATTATAGATGATATTAATAGGTAATATAAAGTCGATTAGGATTCATTAGTGATGAAAGGTGATGAAAGAACCCAATGAAGGTGGAATTAGGCCGACTTCTGTCACCATGGACAGTGAAGTAGTCGGTGAAGGTGAGATTTGAATTAGGCATTTAGGTGATCTAATTAAACTATTTAGTGATTTAGAAATGAACATGAAGAATAAAAGAAGGTGAACAGTGAGTTAAAAGACAAAATTAAGATCTCTGGTGAGCTCAAGGAACTCGCCGGAGTCGGAAGAGATGAAGCTAAATTCTACAATTACTCTAACCTAACTAACTAAACTAACTAACTAAGCTAGCCTACTCCTACTCCTAGTCTACTGTTACCTGGACGAAGGGGTCAATAGGGCTCTGCCGAAGTCTCATGGCGGACGACGAAATCAGAGGGTTGAAGAAAGAGCTCCGGCGGGCGAATTTGAGGTGGAGCGGAGGAATCCTAGGGTCGGCGCCTTTGTCAGAGGTGCGGAAGACCACGGCGAATTTCCTCGGCTACTTAAGATGGACGGAGGAAGTCGGAAGATGAAATGGGGGTTCGTTGGAGGTTTGGAAGAATAGCCTATTGGGTCGGCTGCAGTATTAGAAGAGGGAAGGGAGCCAACTTGCTAAAATCAGAGGTGTGAGGGGGTATTTATAGTAGTTTTCGGTGAAGAGAGGGACGGGGTCTGGCCGAAGAAGAATCTCGAGGAGCTTAACCTCCGTCGCCGTCTCCGACAACGGTGAAGTTAACTCCCACTGAAAAATATGATTTTCGGTTAATCCAGACTGATGGATCAAGTGGAGGTGGTGAGCGCAAGCTACAAGAGCTTGGGCAAAGAGGAATGATGTCGGCAGGGCGGTGATCGTGCGGTAGGATGACTCTCTGCCGCCAGTCGTTCGTTTGGCTGGAGAAGAAGACGAAGAGGGACTTAGAAGTAATAAAACCTAAGGACCTATGTGAGAAATAAGGACTCGACTGTAATGAAAATTAAGGACTAAAATGTAAACCCAGGTTTTGAAGGTTTATTTTAATTTAGATCTTTTTCAACTTTTTATATATGTTAGTAAATAAGGTAAATATTATGTTTACACCTTGAATTTACATTTTTGACCTTTTTAGACTAATTTATTAGATTAAGTACAATCACTTAAGTTATTACATACTTAGGTATACATTATACTTAAGTTACTTATCTTATTAATTAAGAGAATAATTAATATGATTTTGAGTCCAATTATTATCTAAATTATTAATAATGTTAATTGAATAATAAAATGTCATTTTGATCTTATTTTAAGGTCCTTAACTAAATATCCCTTATTCTATAATTAACCCTTATATATATTCATAACCTTAGCTAATTAACTAAGAAGACTAGTTAATTAGGGGTAATTAGAGATCATGATGAGTGTCTCATCACCTACCCAAGGAATTTCTATGATAACCCGTACCCAACCCCCCAACCCTTTAGGTCAGGAAATGGTGCACAATATTAATGACCTGACCATGGCTCCACCTATGAGCCAACTTTACTTGGACCCATCTCTTTTTGGGTACCAAGGAGGGACCTTGATGCCTTCAAATTTTGAACTAGGCATCCTAATGCCTAGTTATCCTGAGGATGTCAATGCACTCCAGGGTTACACTAGAAATGATCCCTATTCAAACACTTACAACCTTGGATGGCGCAACCATCCTAACTTTTCTTGGTCAAGTCAGAAACCCGCCCAAGGTCCTAACTTGACTAAGCCAAACACTTATTGGCAACCCAGTAGGTACACACAACCACACACATATCAGCCACAACCTAGTCAGGAAAACCATCCCTCTGATTTGAGTCTGGTCCTCAAGGAAATGCAAGAAATGAATGTGAGACATAACGAAGAAATGAATCAATTAACGACAGAATTGGTGAAACGACTAGACCAACTAATTGATGCTAAACAACATGGGATGCTGCCATCCCCAACCCAAGGAACTTCAATAGGGTTAACCAACACAACACACAGGCACATATAGTTCAACCTGCTCCCCAACACCCACCTGGCTTTGCCAACCCAACGTAGGCTCAGCCTATCTTGCCAAACCCACCTCAACCTTCTAACCATAATGCTTTTGCTGGTGCTATAACCTTGATAAGTGGGAGATAGATCCAAGATCCTTTTAGGCAAGATCTTGAGGAGCCTGAATCTGAACTAGGAGATCAAGAAGACAAGGATCAGGTCCTGAACACTCCTGATTTCTCTCAAGCACCCTTTCCTGAAGCCTTGAACAAACCTAGGAAAAAGAAAACCAATCCATATGAGGAGTGGCTTGATATTTTTAAACAAGTCCAGGTGAACATATCACTCCTTGAGGTAATTGAGAATATCCCAGCCTGTGCAAATTTTTTGAAGGAAATGGGCACACCTAAACGCCAGGCCAAATCATCTAAAAGGGTAGTGTTATCTGAATGAGCTAGTGCAGTTATCCTTAGAAAGCTACCCCGAAAACAAGAAGATCCAGGAGCCCCTCTGATATCGTGTGTTATTGGAGATACTATTTTTGATAGGGCACTATTAGATTTAGGTACCTCCATAAATTTGATCCCCACAATGTTATACGAAAAATTTAACTTTGGAGAGCTAAAACCTACTGAGGCCACATTACGGCTGGCTGATCGATCTGTGACCACACCATGGGGGATTATTGAGGATATAATCGTCAAGGTTCATGATTTTTATTTTCTTGTGGATTTCTTGGTCCTTGACATGGAGGTACCGGAGAATTTGAAGAACACCTCGATAATTATGGGAAGACCATTTTTAGCTTCTGCCAGGGTTAATATTGACTGTGAATCTAGCAGTATGGAAATCAAATTCGGGGACAAGAAGACAAAGAGTAACATCTTTAAGGCCATTAAACAATTTGAGGATTGTGGAATAATAAAAGATTTTGAGGATCATACTATTGAATATTGTATGGAGTTAGGAGTATCCCACTCTGATCCTACAGGCCTTGACTCCCAAACCAATCAAGAGGTCAGTCACCCAATCACTGACTTGATTTCAAGACCTCTTGAGGTTAACTATGATTCACCTTTGGACCCTTCATCCCAAGGACCCAAACCTGAGCTAAAACCTCTTCCTGATTATCTAAAATATGTTTTCTTGGGATCTGATCAGACTTAGTGATCATTAGCTCTTGTCTAACCTAAACTCGGGAAAATCAATTAATTCAAGTTTTGGGAAGAAACAGTAGAGCAATTGGTTGGACATTGGATGATTTTAAGGGAATTAGTCTTACTTACTGCACCCACAGAATCTATACTGAGGACAGATCTAGACCTTCCCGGGAAATGCAGAGACGATTAAATCCTAACATGCGGGAGGTAGTGAAAAAGGAAATAATTAAGTGGTTAGATGCGGGAATAATCTACCCAATCTCTGACAATCCATGGCTTAGTCCTGTACAAGTGGGTTCCTAAGAAAGTCGGCTTGACTGTGATTACTAATGACAATGGGGAATTGATTCCAACCCGCACAGCTTTCTCTTGGAGAGTCTGTATCGACTACAGGAAGCTGAATAATGCAACTAAGAAAGACCACTTTCCACTTCCCTTCATTGATCAAATCCTGGAAAGACTAGGCGGCCAAAAATTCTTCTATTTCTTGGATGGCTATTCCGGCTACAATCAAGTAGCTACCCACCCCGATGATTAAGAGAAAACCACCTTCACATGTCCCTACAAAACATTTTCCTTCCGTAGGATGCTTTTTGGATTATGCAATGCTCCAGTGACTTTTCAAAGGTGCATGCTTGTAATCTTTTCAAACATGGTAGGTGATTTCATGGAAATCTTTATGGATGATTTTTCTATGTTTGAGGACTCTTTTGATTCTTGTCTGATCAACCTAGAGAAGACTTTACAAAATGCATAAAGGTGAATCTTGTTCTATCTTGGGAAAAGAGTACTTCATGGTTAAGGAGGGCATAGTCCTTGGTCATGTTGTGTCTGAAAGAGGAATTGAAGTAGATAAAGCCAAGGTGGACACTATCATTAAACTCCCGTCACTTTGGACGGTCAAACAAGTAAGATCATTCCTTGGACGTGTGAGATTTTACCGTTGATTCATTAAGGATTTTTCTAAGGTGGTGAGGCCCTTAAGTAATCTACTGGTGAAAGATCAAACCTTTGATTTTGATTCAAGCTGCTTAAGGGCTTTCAATCTACTGAAGGAGGCCATTACACAATCACCCATCCTACAACCTCCTAATTGGGATCATCCATTTGAAATCATGACCAACTCTGATTTTGTTATTGGGGGAGTCTTGGGACAAAAAGTGGACAAGAAACCTTCCATGATTTACTATGCTAGTAAAACTCTTGATGAGACTCAAAGGAATTACACCACCATAGAAAAAGAGTTGCTAGCCATAGTTTTTGCTTTGGAGAAGTTTAAACCTTACCTACTGGGATCTCATGTCACAATTTTCATAGATCACACTACATTGAGGCACCTGATGTCTAAAAAGGATGCAAAACTCAGATTAATCAGATGGATCCTTCTACTACAAGAATATGATTTAGAAATCAAAGACAAATTTGGTGCCCAAAATGTAGTAGTAGATCATCTCTCCAGAATCCTTGTAGAATCTACAACTCCTCAATTCTCTGATTCATTCCCTGATGAGACTCTCTTGACTATTTGCAAACTACCTTGGTTTGCAGACATCGTTAATTATTTGGCAATCGGAAGGCTACCCATGGATTGGCCTAAGCATAAGCGGGATAAGTTGATTTCTGATGCCAAATACTACTTTTGGGAAGATCCGGAGCTATTTAAAATATACGCGGATCAGGTTATCCGCCTTGTGTTCTAGATGAGAACACAAGGGTACTAGAATTCTGCTATACTTTTGCTTGTGGTCACTTCTTAGGAAAAAAGACGGCAACCAAGGTACTGCAAAGAGGATTGTATTGGCCATCTTTATTTTGCAACTCGTACAACTTATGTAGGTCATGTATTCATTTCCAAACTCTAGAAAACATGATCATAAAGGATATGATGCCCTTAAATCCAATCCTTGAAGTCGAGATCTTTGATGTTTGCAGCATTGATTTTATGGGACCTTTTACCAATTCATTTGGGTACCTATACATTTTGGTTGCAATCGACTATGTATCCAAATGGATTGAAGCCATCCCAACCCAAACCAATGACCATAAAGTTGTCATGGATTTTATAAAGAAAAACATCTTTAGCCAGTTCGGTGTACCTAAAGCTCTGATTAGTGATGGCGGGTCCCATTTCACTCACAAGTAATTCAGGACCTTATTGACCAAGTATGGAGTCACAGAATCTCTACTCCATACCATTCATAGACCAATGGACAAGCTGAAATTTCCAATCGGGAAATTAAGAAAATCCTTCAAAAGATGGTCCTCTTCGATCGGAAGGATTGGTCTACTAATTGGATGATGCTCTCTGGGCCTACCAGACTACGTATAAAACTCCAATTGGGATGTCTCCATTCCATTTGGTCTACAGAAAATCTTGCCATCTGTCTATTGAACTTGAATAGCTTACTGGGCAATAAGAACTTTTAACCTGAATCTTGATCAATCTGGATGACAAAGAAAACTCCAATTGACTGAATTGGATGAAATCCGGAATGATGCTTATGATAGCAAAAGAATCTATGAGAATAGGACAAAAGCTTTACATGATAAGTATATCTCTCGGAAAAGCTTTGTCCTCAATCAAAAGGATTGGTTATTTGATGTGTGCTTGAAGCTCTTTCTGGAAAATTAAGATCAAAATGGATGGGTCCTTTCGTTGTAAGAAAAGTCTACCCTCATGGAGCTATTCTCATCCTGGATCCCAAGACTGGCCATGAGACAAAGGTAAATGGTCAAAGGTTGAAGTCTTACATCACTTAGAACTGTGATCCCATTCCTGATAGTCACATCAACCTTCTGCGAGCTGTGTTGAGTCCGACAAATGACGTTAAACTTAGTGCTGGCTGGGAGGCAACCCAACATTCTTTACAGGTAGTTTTGCATTTTCTCTTTCTAAGCTGATCTAGATTAACAAGCTTAGTCAGGTGATATCCCCTCTTGCTTGTTACATTTTGATTTTCCTACATACATTTCAATGACATTGTAATGAATAGGCATGGGGGGTGGACATTGCATGTCTTATTATGTCAGGAATTTTTTTTTTTTGCATTCATGCATAAAGAATTTTTATCAAGAAGACTTTATTAGGGATTTATTCTTAAGTTGATTCCTGAATTTAGAATCCAGTATATTTTCACACTTACACGTGGAATTTGCAATGGATCCTCTGTGAAGACTGATAAACATCTTTAGTTTGTCGAGATGAAGCAATGCTTCTTCTCTTGAACCCTTGGATAGTAATTAAGGAGTCAAGTAAACCATCTTCTAGTAGATCCACCAAATAAGTGTGAGGTAAGAGTAGAGAGTCTACTGGTGCTCTAAGGCTAGTGCAAGGAATCTTAGTTTTTGGGTAATTGGATAATGATACTCGGTGTTAGGCATAGTTTTCGCTCTTGGTTCCTGCGTACAAATTCTTTGTGTGAATTTTTAGAGGGCCACCAAATAAGGCAAATACATAGAGAGTGGGTTCTAATAAAACTAGGACTAAGGTGGATGGTTACGACCGTCCTTTACAGAATCCTCGGATAAAGGAGGATATTACTATCAAGGTTAGAAATACGCTGTCCCATCCATTCCCTTTCCAGCGCCAAGAGTAGGCACTTCCATCAAATAAGCCACCCGAAATCCTTTTGAACACCCCCAATCCTGAATAATGCCTCATGGATAAAAGTACGTATGCTATGCTATGTTGTGTTAGTAGATATATGGATGTGAAAAAAAAGAAAAAAAAAGAAAAAAAGAAGAAAAAAAAGGAAAAAATTGCCATGTTGAGAAGTGCGAGTTAGGTCTAAGTTGAGTCAAGTACATTGAGGCAACAACACCTACCACCCTCACGATCTACCAAATACAGCCTTGATCTACTTTTCTGTATTTCTGGCCACTTGAATACGGGTTAAGGAATTCTGACTTAGTCATAAGATTATTATAACTTAATCAAAGTGTTAATGCCATGAGAGGCCACCAAATATATTGACAAATCTGGTGAGATTGTGAGCTCAAAAAGAAAAAAAGAAAAGAAAAGAGAAAAAAAAGAAAAAAAAGAAAGAGAGAGAATAAGTACAAAAGAACTAAAGGGAGCATAGTTTCTCTGCCTTTCTTTAAGTTGATTTATTTAATAGTCTGAAAATCTAGGTTCTGTAGTACTAGTCTATATGTAGCACCAGAAGAGTGTGGGCCACCAAATAGGAATCTACTTAACTCAGGCATCTTTTACCTAAGCCAAAAGCTGGGGCTGAATTTACAGATTACTTTATAACCCCGAGGGAAGAAGTTTTCCTATCTCGATAAGGGTCAAGTATGAGCTTTAGATTGTATTAGCTTTTCACTTGGATCCGTTGCATAGGTTGCAACAATACACTTTCACGACTGTTTGAATTTCTAACATTTTGGATGAAACAAAAGAAATAAATCTCCAATTGAACTCTTGATAAGAATTAGTCATTTAGGACCACTTTACATTTAGTCTCGCATTTGCTAGGGACTAGCAAGATTTAGGCATGGGGGTGATTACATAGCAATCATATGACCTAATCCACCTGAATTAAGTTGGAATTTAGCATAACTTAGGAATAATGCATGCATAAGCATCATAATTCACATAATAATTAATCTGATAGCCTTATAGATAATATTGCCATATTATGCTCTAAAAGAGAGATGAAATTGATTGCAGATGATTCGAGGCCTTAGATGACAAATCAGACCATACAGATCTGATCAGGATGATAACGGGAGCCTAGCTCTTCTGAAATCATCTTGATTAGACAGCCGTAGTATCACGTACAACCTAAAGAAAAATGGAGGCCAAGGAGCAAGATGATAGAGATCCAAGTCTTAGATGCCAAATCCGACCGCACGAAGGGATTCAGATCAATGATCGCAGTCCAACGACACAAAAATCATCTCGATTAGAGGCCTATAGCATTGTCTACAAAGCAAGGAAGATGGACGGCCACGATGGTGCCACGTGGCGCCATCACAGTCGCCCCTTGCCTCACCCCTAATCTCTGAAGAGCTCTTCCTACACCTTGTGGGTCGTTGGATCGTCATCTAATGGCCACAAAGCGGCCACGTCGTCGAACCACCACACTTCATCAGCTGAGAGAAGATCTCAGTCATTGGATTTCCATCCAATGACTGAGAATGGACTTGCCTAAAATACGAACGCAACATAAAGGATGACATAGCGCAATGGTTAGTGTACCCGTACACGAGTGAGAGATGCGGGATCGAGTCGCGCTGTGCACAAATTTGGGAAGGCGTTGGCGCTCGAAGGAATTGAATCATTGGATGACGATCGGAGGGAGTGGAGGCGAACATGTGGCGTGATGAGGGCCTTCGATGCGTACGTGTGATCTGATGTCGCCGTAGATGCGCGGTTGCATGCATTACCCTTATGGCAGTGGCGTGCATGATTTAAGTCGTCCGATTGTGAGATGGGACGACTGAAATCAAAGCGCATGCATTTTGAATTTGAGCGTGTGAGGAGAAGCGAGCGAGCGACGCGATCGGGATCCGGTGGTGTAGAGCATGCCACGTGTCATCTGCAAGTGCGCTCCGCGTGTATAAGGCGCGTTAGAGGCTGGATTGAGGTGAGATCAGAGCCGTTGTTCTCCCGATCGACGGATCTGATCAAACTTGAGTTGTTGCACGATTTTGGAGGCATAAATGCCCACTTTGCCCCTCAATAAAGCTATAAAAAGAGCCTCAAGGCCCCCTAGTTGAAGGCAATTTCCACTAGATAGATCTCCAGCCTCTCTCTCTCTCCCTGCAACTCCTCTCTGGCATTCATCCCGGTGCTTTGGATCTGAAGTGCCGCCGCACTTCGCACAAACATCCCGCAAGCGACGTCATCATCTACTATCTTTCTCTATCTCTATCTCTCTTTGTCTCTATCTACTATTTAGCATAGTGATTTCTAGTTTGAAAATTATTTCCAAATAACAATATAATTTTGATATTCTGGATATTTGATGTCATATATGCATATATAAATATATACATAATTATTTAGAATGACTCTTTGAAAAGCTTTTATATAAAAATCATGTTTTGCCTTCCTGCGAATGACTTGGTATTCACCAAAACTTTATAAATATTATTTGTTTCATCGTGATTTGCACTAAATGACAGAATTAATTTTTAATGCATCTCGCGGTTGAACACTCGGTACAGCTCAACGCACTATATGAATAAGTGATTAGACATCAGAATAGGCTAAAACTAATTGGTTGCCTTAATTAGTGAAAGAGTTTTCAATGAAATTCGTAACGTAAAATGTTGTGTCGTTATAGTTCGTTGCGTGGTAGAAAATCGCTTTTCAAAATATTTAATACTCAAAATCTAACCAGGAAAATAGTTAGGTTATCTCCATAGGGAGGAATAAGCCTATTAAACTAGTGAGTGTTGCCTCATTTATTTAGGAATCTTAATGGGTGCGTATACTAATTAATGCAACTTATTTCCAACATAAATTCTCATTTCAAACACTTAATCAAGAATGTAGGTGTTTAGATGCAAAATGACCACCATATAATATCATGTAAAAAGATGAATAGTGATCTTGGCTAACACAATCATCGTAAATATTAACCTTCAACAAAATAGAGCTTGCTCAATATAACCAAAAAGTCATGCTCTAAAGAACTCAACCACACGTAATTCAAATTAATAAGAGGGTTGTCCATGCAAGTTCACCTCAATATGTTAAATCATTAAATAAATGAATAGTCTTTGTCAATGGCAAACCCAGTAAATAATATTGAGATGCGAAACAGAGCATTCTTCCTCTCTCTTCCTTGCATGCGAGATGAAGGGTCGTTGGTCGGATGGAGCTTAGAGGAGATCGGTTGGGGTGAGGGCTACGTGATGGCAATGGAGGAGCGACAGGAGGTGGTCACTGGTGGCCGATCGGTGGCGGAGGACGTGGGCATGAGGTGAGGACAACGACGAGGTTGATGGTGATGTTGGTCGCTTGTAGTGGTTGCGTGAAGCAAAGAGGGGGTTGCAAGTTTGGGTTCTTTATGGAGGAGTTGCAAGGGGGCGGTTGGAAGAAGAGGAAGAAGAAGAAGAGGAAGAAAAGAGAAGAGGAGGATGGTTTTCTTGGGAGAGGTCTGTGCGTGGTGGTGTCCTACAGTAAGGGGGGATGTTGACGGTGGCTAATGGTGGACTGCGGTGAGGGGATTGACTGCGGTGAGGGGATTTAGGGGGGGTTGGTAGTGAGGTGTTGGGTGGTGGTGATGTTGATGAAGGTGATGGGTGTGTGTTGTAAGGGTGGCTGCAGTGGGTTCTTCGAAGGTCAGGGGCACGGTTTGGCAGGGAAGGAGGAGATGAAAACGGAGAAGGACATGAAGATAGGGAAAGGAAAGGTGTTGGTGTTTATGGCAAGCAGGTGAGGGCAATGTGCATGCTATCATCGTGCATGCCCGGAGTCGGTGAAAGTTGAAGATCACCTGAGCCACAGTGCAAGTCAGATTCACAGGGTTCACTTCGGCCATGGTGTATGCTCTGACCACGGTGTTGATGGTGGAGGTGGGTGAACCCCCAAGGGCGAGAAAGATGATGAAGAAGATGGTCGGCCCTCCTTTTAAAGTGCCTCTGTTTGTTTTTCTTCGACCGAAAGCTTCTCCAACCACTCGACGAAGATTGCGAGTGGTTGGAACAGCGAGATAAGTCTGGCGGTGTCTTCATCAGATGTCTAGATCAAGTTTTGGATGCCTTAAAAGGTGTAGACATCAGGTAGACTTCGATGGCGATTTCCAGACGTCTGATCTGAGCTCCAGACGTCTTATAGAAGCAGAATGGACGTCTGACTCTTATACCTAGCCAGCATCCAACCATACAGATTATGATAACCATATGTTGTAAAATTGGTACATAAAATTATATGTAAACTAAGGTGAATTATCATTCATTACTAAGAATAGATAATTGTAGAGTACTTAGGCCAAATAATGGTCCACTAAAGTGGACTTATCAAATGCCCCCATGACTAAGTTTTGCTAGTCCCGAATAAAAAATGAATGCAAGGTGTATGATGCTATCAAAAAGATTTCTTCTTTTCTTATTCCAAACGTTTAGAGATTTAGACAAATGTGAAGTGATAGTAGCCTATGTAACAGATCCAAGTGAAAAACCAATTTACTTTTAAAGTTCGTACTTAAATGGGGCTAGGCTCTGGACAATCAGCCAATGGGACGTCAAATCCATGACAACTTGCCAGCCATATCACCCTAGAAAGCTCATTAGCTACCTAATTTTGTTAAATCGTCGAGAAGTGAGTCAGTGCAAAAAGTATGCAGATGCTTAGACTATAAGTCCCCTAAAATTAGAGGGTGGGTTGATAAGTCATGTACTTATCATCCCAACTTATTAACCAATTAGAAACGAATTAAAGATGGCGAGGACTTGAGAAACAGGTCCACATTTTAGTGGACACCTGGGATGATTAAGCCTGAAGACTTGAAGAGTCTACGTGTTCTGGCCATATGATATCATTTCCTAAAGTTGAAAAATTATAATGCCTAAGTTCTCTTTTCCTAATTCAATTTTTTTAAAAAATAAATAAAGAGAAAATAAAAGAAATCTACAGTGGTGACAAAATAATTTAGAAATGAATCCACCCCCCAATGCCTAGCTTATGCAATGTCCTCATTGTAAATTAAAGGCATGGCAAAGGGAAGAATAAGCAAAATATCACCTACATTCCGTGATGCTCTAGTTAGCTTTGAGACAGACTATACAAATGCTAAGTTTATTGCCATCAGCTAGGCATGGTTCGGCCAAAAATAATCAGATCAAGGTCAAGGCAACCTTGTCTGAGATGGGTTCAGGAATAACATGGTCAACATAAGGTTTGAGACGTTCCCCATTGACCTTAAAAGAGTTACCCATCTTTGGGTTAGAAATCTCAACAGCTCCGTTTGAAAATATCTGATCAATAATGAACGGGCCATTCCATTTAGACCTAAGCTTGTTGGGAAAGAGCTTAAGTCGAGAATGAAAGAGCCAGACCTTCTGGTTTGGCTCAAAGCTCTTGCGGGAAATCATTTAGTCATGCAGAGCTTTGGTTCTTAGCTTATAGCTTCTGGCGCTCTTGTATGCATCATTTCTAAGTGCCTCCAACTCAAATAGTTGGAGTTTCCTGGTCTTTTCGACTAAGTCTAGATCAAAATTACATTTCTTTATTACTCAGAATGCCTGGTGTTGAATTTCTATGGGAAGATGGCACACTTGCCATACACTAGACAAAATGGAGGCATGCCGATAAGCATCTTGTATGCTGTACGGTAGGCCCAAAGAGCGTCATCAGCTTTTGAGTCCAGTCTTTCCTCTCAGGCCTAATCGTCTTCTACAAGATGTTTTTGATCTCCCGATTGGAGACCTTGGCTTGTCCGTTTGTTTGGGGGTGATAAGGTGTAGAAATTTGATGATTGACCCTGTAGTTAGCTAGTAAATTTTTGAATTGGGCATTAGTGAAATGAGTGCTACCATCACTGATGATGGCTCTCGGAATCCCGAATTGACTAAAGATATTCTCCTTTACAAAGTCGATGGCCACCTTGTGGTCATTGGTTCGGGTGGAAATAGCCTCAACCCATTTGGACAAGTAATCAATAGCAATCGGAATATACTGGTATCGAAATGAAGGGAGGGAGGGTCCCATGAAGTCGATGACCCAAACATTGAAAATTTCAATAGGAAGGATTGGGTTTAGGGCCATCATATCTCTCTTGGCTATGCTCTCGAGTTCCTGGCATCGAGAACATGACCTTGAGAAATCTTGGACATCTTTGAGTAAAGATGGCTAATAAAACCCAGACTGTAGAATCTTTGCGGTCGTCTCTTTCCCAAAAAAAGTCCACCACACGCAGATGCATGGTAGAACTCAAGTATACTCTAGAACTCATTTTCTGGTACACATCGATGAATAATTTGATCAGAGCCGGTACGGTACAGCTCGGGTCATCCCAAAAGTAATACTTGGCCTCGGATACAAGTCTATCCCATTGTTGTTGGTCTAGTCCTAGGGGACTTGACCAATGGCCAAATAGTTGACAATGTCCACAAACTAAAGGGTTTGGACAACTGAGATTGTAAGGATGGTCTCGTCTGGAAAAGCGTCAGTAATCAAAATATCTGAACGAGGCAAATCAATTAGGATTCTCAAAAGATGATTTACCACTACATTTTGTGCCTTGGCTTTGTCCTTAATTTCAAGATCAAATTCTTGATGCAATAAGATCCATTGAATGAGTTGGGGCTTGGCATCCTTTTTGGCTAAGAGGTGTCTTAGGCCGAGTGGTCGTTATAGATTATAACATGAGATTTTAAGAGATAAGTCCTGAATTTTTCTAGAGTAAAGACTACGGCTAGCAATTCTTTTTCCGTGGTAGTATAATTCCTTTGGGTCTTGTCCAGAGTTTGCTAGCATAGTAGATGACAGAGGGTTTCTTATCTATTTTTTGACTCAAGATAGCCCTGATTGCATACTTAGAAGTGTCGGTCATAATCTCAAATGGGGCTGTATAGACCAGTGGTTGCAAGATCGGAGCATAGGTGACTGTCATTTTAATTAAATCAAATGCCTTGTGGCATGATTCGTCAAACTCGAATGGCTTGTCTTTGGCCAGAAGGTTACTCAAAGGTCGAGCAACCTTCGAAAAATCCTTGATGAACCTCCAATAAAAACCCACATGACCAAGGAATGATCGGATTTGCTTAATAGATGTGGGTAGGGGAATTTTAGAGTTAACATCCACCTTAGCTTTGTCAACTTCAATTCCTCGCGTAGAGACTACATGACCCAAGACGATGCCTTCTTGTGTCATGAAGTGACTTTTTTCCCAACTATGGACCAATCACATTTGGATACATCTATTACAGATCAATTCCAAGTTAGGTAGGTAGGCTCGAAAGAATCTCTGAAAATGGAGAAATCATCCATGAATACTTCAAGACAATCTCCCACCATGTTTGAGAAGATGGCTAGCATGCACCTTCGAAAAGTCGCGGGTGCATTGCAAAGCCCAAACGACATTCTGTGGAATGCAAAGGTTCCATAGGGACAGGTGAAAGTTGTCTTTTCCTAGTCTTTGGGATGGATAGGGACTTGGTTATATCCCAAATAACCATTCAGGAAATAGAAATACTTTTGCCCAGTTAACCTTTCAAGGATTTGATCGATGAAGGGCAATGGGAAATGATCCTTTTTCGTGATTGTGTTCAGCTTCCTGTAATCAATACAGACTCTCTAAGAGAAAGCTGAATGGGTCATGATAGATTCTACTTTCTTGTTAGTCACTACGGTTATCCTCGCCTTCTTGGGAATAATTTGCACGGGGCTAACCCAGGGACTATCTGAGATCGGGTATATAATGCTTGCATCGAGCCACTTGATGATTTCCTCTTTGACCACTTCTCGCATATTGGGGTTTAATCTTCATTGCATTTGGCGAGAAGGGTGGGATCCATCTTCCATATAAATGCAATGATTACAATAAGATGGCTCGATCCCCCTAAAGTCGTGGATGGTCCAACCAATTGTCTCTTTAAGTGCCTTAAGGACCTTAATCAATCTCAACTCTTGCTCCTTAATTAATTTTGCATTGATAATTATAGGGAGTGTCTTCTTAGGTCCTACGAACTCGTATTTCAAATTGTCAGGTAATGGTTTAAGCTCAAGCTGGGGTAGGCTCAAAATAGAGCGTAGGAAGGATGCAGATGAAGACTCATCAGGATGATCTAGAGGAAGAGGTTTGGAATGAATAAAATCAATAACCTCTTCGAGGTGTGGCAGGTCAGCTACGGAGGTTTGTGGGTTAGGTCATTAGTGTAGGTAGAATCCTGGAGAATATTGAAAACCATACAAGTCTCAATATCATGATTAGTATCCTTGAGTTCCTTAATATATCTACAATCCTCAAATTTATTTATTGCCTTAAAAATGTCAAGTGTTAATTTTCTATCTCCAAAGGCGATCTCCATGCTATCGCTTTCACAGTTTATAATGGCCTTAGTTGTAGCAAGGAATGGATGCCCCAGAATGATGGCCGTGTTTCTCAATTCTTTAGGTACATCCATGTCAAGGATGAGGAAATGTATAGGAAAATAGAAATCCTTGACCTTGATGTTAACATCCTCAATAACACCTTTTGGGTTGGTGATCGAACGGTTCGCTAACTGTAGTGTTACTGAGGTTGGCCTAAGTTCTCCTAACCTGAACTTTCATATAGAGAAGTCGAGATTAGGTTAATAGATACACCTAGATCCCAGAGTGCCTAGTCAAAAGTGTAATCCCCAATGACACATGAAACCAAGGGGGTACATGGATCTCTCTTTTTCTGAGGAAGGTAATGCAGGATAATAGAACTAGCTTGCTTGGAGAGATCACCTTCCCCAAGGTATGTTCCTTTGGCTTACTCTTTTGAGTACATAAATCCTTTAAGAACTTAGCGTAAGTCATGATATACCTAATAGCATCGAGGAGCGGAATATTGATTTCTACATTCTTGAATAAATTCAGGAGCTCCTTGTTGTTGTCTACAGGTTTCTTCTTGGGTTTCAGTAGAGCTTCAGGAAATGGCATATGAGTAGGATCATTAGCTTCAGGTTCTTGAGCCTTACTATCTTCTTCAATTTTCTCCTTTTCTTCCTCATGCTTACTAGGGTTTTTCTTGTTAGATGATAGTAATTTTGCATCCTGGGTTTGCCTTCCACTCCTCAAAGTGATGTAGTTTGCAGATGCATACGGGTTTGGGTCTTGGGGAGGGTTAGGAAAGATTTGAGGGGCTTGACTAGCTAAATATCCAGGATTAGAAGAAGAAGAACCCTACTCAACCACCTGAGCATGTATGTGTGGGTCACTCTGATTCTCGTACCCTTGGGCTCTATGGCCCTGATTTTGTACATTTTAGGGGTTGGGTACAACTTGAGATGGTAGAGAGCTGGGCTATTAGGTGTCAGCAATGAGCCCGGATTGCAAGTTGTCTAGTGATGTTTTCATTTGCTGCATAAGTAGGAGTATAGATCCTTGCATTTCTACCATTTGCTGGTTAAGATCAGCCTATTGATCGAGAGTTTTTTTGCTTGCAGAAATACATCAGAAAAATATGTTGTTGTAATGTGTAAATTGTGGTGTAAAAATCCCAAACAAAACTGATTATCAATGAAATTAACTATGGTGGATTAGGTTGTATCCACAGGAAGGAACAGATCAATAAATTCACGAATAAGTTTGCATTGTATTCGTCCAATTGAATGCAAGATCCGTGCTCAAATTCGCTCTGAAATGCGACGAAAGGAGGAAAACACAATAATTTAAGAATGTAAGGTTATCTACGTAATTTTTCCTCAATAAAATATTCAATAAATATGTGATCAGTAGTGGCATCTCATGTAATGTCCAATTGCACCTGTACTAGAGAGAAATTGTGTAAATCTAAATCCAAATCCAATGTCGAATGATGTGCATAACAGGAGTCAAGTGAATATGAGAAAGCATAAGTGCACTGCTACAAATTCACCTCAATATAATAATCAAAAAATAAAAAATCCCACATCTCATCAATGGCATGCAAATGTAAATAAAAATCAAACCCAAAACAGAGCTTTTCTTCCCTTCATGTATGCATGGAGGAGAGGCGATGGTAGACCATGGGAAGCCCAGAGAAGGTTAGCCGCAATGAGGGCTGCGCATGGGTGGTGACAGCATGTCGAATGGTGGCCAGAGCTGCCATTGGCGACGAGGAGGGGTGGCGATGGTGACGGGTTGATAAACGCCAGTTTATCATCATTCTTTTGCATTAAAACAATTCTAGCTCTCAGGGTTTTGCTTCGCAAATGGGTTTTTGGGTTGCATTTAGTCGTAAATTAGGTTAGGCATGCATTGCATTTTTTATTATCTTTTTAATGTGTTTTTGTGAGTGTTAGGGATGAACAGATTAACAGATTTCTAGAACCCTAGCACTCAGGAAGGCAACAGGTGAAGGAGAAGCTCAAACTAGCTGGAACTCAGTTTGATCTAGCTCACAATAGTTGGAATCCAGCTCACTTGGACTAGGATCAGCTCATCCTAGCTCCATTCAGCTCATCTCAACTGAATGGCAGCTCAAGAGAGTTCATCTCAGCTCACCCTAACTTAGGTCAGCTCAGATCCAGCTCAACTTAGCTGAATCTAGCTCATCTCAGCTCCCATTAGTTCACAAGGAGCTCTAGCTAGCTCAGCTGAGTTGACTGGAGTTCACCTCAGCTTAGGTCCAGCTGCATCCAGCTCCACTCAACTCTAGCCAGTTGAAGATGACTTCATTCCAGCTTAGGAAGTTTAAGTCTAGCTCCCGGGGACTCAGCTTAGCTCAACTTAATTGAGCTAAGCTACCTTAGCTGATTCAACCAGCTCGATCCTCCCCGGGAGCACTAGACCCAGCTCACCTCAGCTCAATTCAGCAGAAGCCAGCTCACTTTAGCTTGGCTTAGAAGCTAGCAAAGAACTAGCAAGCTAAGCCAGCTAGAGTAGCCCCATGCTAGCCTCTTCAGCAGCTGCCAGCTCCAGTTCAACTCCGGACTCTTCATATCCAACTCCTCTCCTCAAACCCTAGCTCCCATTGCCTACTCTTCTACTCCACTACTAGCTAAGCTAGCTTAGCTTAGCTAGGCTCCAGTACCCTTGTCATTTACCTCCTTAAAACCTCACCTAACTAGCTCCACCAATTAACCCTAACCCTAAGTCCACTTTAGCTACCTAGTCAACCCTACTCTTGGCACCAACCATAGGCACCCTTCCACCCCACTCCACCACCAAAAGACTCCACCATTTTGGCACCAAAAACCACCATAACCACCTCCATTTTGGCACTGCTTTTTCTCTCCAAAATCGCCTTCATCTCCACCACATATCTCCCCTTAAATCCATCTCCACCATCCACCTAACCCCCCTTCTAGAAGACCCTAGGTTGGCACCAAAATGGTGGTGTCTCTCCACCACCACAAGCCGCCAACACCACCATAACTACCACCCCTAGATGACCCTTGGGTTGGCACCATTTATTCCTAGCCCTAGATCTCTAACCACCACCCAAAAGCCTATCCTAGCCCTCCATTAAAGACCACGCCAACCACCCCCATCCACCTCTATAAAAACCCATCACCTACCACCATGTTCTTCATCCTCCATTAGTGTTTAATTCCACCTAAACCCACCTACACCTTACGGCCAAGAGAAGAAGGTAGAGAAGAAGATTAAGGGGGCACATCACCTGCCCCCTTGGTGCCTTCTCCCCACTCTCTTTTTCTTGTGCCATGCCAAGGAGGAGGAGCATCTCACTTCAAGGAGGACGGCGCGGCAAAGGATAAAGACCTAGGGTGGACGTCCACCCTTAGAGGAGGAGAATTGAAGGTGGTAGCTTCCACCTTGGAGGACACAAGGAAGGAGTTGGAGGACTCTTTTCAAGCCCGGGAGCTACCAGGCTTGGAGTAAGAAGCCATCATCTTCTTCACCATTTCATTTAGAGGATTTGTGTTTTTATCTTCTTGCATTTCAAGAAGATTAGAAGCTTTCCTCTATGAGTTTTGTGTAGAACAAGTTCATTTTAATTCAAGTTGCCTTCTTTCAATTTTTGTTGCATAGCTTTTTACAATTTTTGCCTAGCATTTGTTTCACTCCCTCTCCCTAATTATTCTAGGCCTCCATGTGCTTAGGGTGCGCTTAGGGAGAGGCTCTATTTGTCACCTTAGGGTTAGCTTTATTGAAATAGGTTTTAGTTGTTTTCTCGCTATCAACAAAAACTCGTGTATTGCCGTTAATTCAAAATCATAAAAACTATATATTCAAAAACATCAAAAAGAAAGTTGAGTTCCATATTTAAAGCAAGGGGTTTTGATTTGCAAACTTGTCTCCTTGGATGACCCTAGTTACCCCACTATCTAGGTCTTATAAATTTTAAAAGTGAATCCTTTTTTGTGTGTTGCAATGACTTAAAATCCTAAATTAACAAACCATGCAAAAATGCGATCACGGGTGTCCACGCGGATGCACGGGCTGTTGTGGTCGGCTTTGAGGGCGTGGTTGAGCTCGTAAGGGCATGGCGAGTTCGTTGGAGTCGATGACGTGGCGAACGGAGGGCGGAAAGACAGGCTGCATGTGGACATGGGCGGTGAGCTTTGGGTTCCTTCTCTCTATTGACGGAGAAGAAGAAGAAGAGGAGGCTGGGCGTGCTCACGGGCTGGCGGTGCTGGCTGCTTCGCGCGAGGGTGTAGGGCGTGGCCTGCTGTGCACCAGTGAGCATGGGTGCGACCGTTGGCTGTGGGCGTCGACTAGAGGGAAGGAGAGGCCATGTGTGAGGCTTCTGCACGTGGGAGTTGTGCGCGCCTGGTGCGTGGTGTTGGCGTTGCGCAAGGGAGCTGCGTGAGGGGAGTGCTGGTAGGAGGTGTTGGCTCGCGCAAGGGAGCGCGGTGGTCATCGGTGCAAGCGGGTATGGTGGCGATGCGTGGAGGTGGTGGTGTCTACTGTTGGGTTGTTTGTTGAAGAAGAACAGAGGAAGAGGAAGATGAGGCTGGCCACTCTCCTCAAACGTCTATGGAGGTGCCTGGATGTCTTAAGTGAGGGGGGCGGTGCATAGTAGTTGAGGTGGAGCACAGTGGCGGTTGTTGTCAAGGCAAAGCATGGTCGTGAAGTCGGAGACACAGTCGAGTTGAGAATGCAGTAGCGGACACAGTTGCGGGTGTCGGTGCTGTCACCACCGATCGCAGTGATGGATTTGGCTGAGGCAAGACACGGTGGTGGTTGTCGGAGGCGAGACACGGTGGAGGAGTTGAGGCACGGTCAGAGGACTCTGTGATTTTGGGTGGAGAGGAAATTCCTCCTCCTTATGGAGGAAGATGTTGGATTTGGAGAGGGGGCACCTCCCCTCAGAGAGGAGATAGCCTCCCCTGTCGTCGTCTTTGCTTGTTTATAAAGAAAGAGAAGAGAGAGTTACGGTTTATTTGTTTCCTTTTTTTTAATCTTTCCTTTTCTTTCATTTTTCCTTTTGCGTGAGACTTCCAAACAAAGATTTCCATGAAAACTAATTCTTATTAGAAAAAAGGAAACCTTTTAACATAGAAAGTGGAGAATTCTTTTTTTCTTTGCATTCCAAATTGAGTAGGATTCCATCCAAATTCCCCTTACATAATGATGTAATGCATGAAATGATGATTTTACATCTTACATAATTTTTTTAATATAATGAATACTCTAAATTAACTTCTTATCTCATTGACTATGTACTTAGGCTTTAGTTTTGTCTACTAAAGTGGACCTATCACCTACCCTGCGGGTTATTAGGCATTCCAAGCTAGCCGACTAACTTGGTTTAGGGGCAATGGGTATATACATGAATCTGACCCATTGGTCTTTGAGGTACATAATTGGTGGGTCGCATTTGGGTCTGCTACCCCTGATTTATCCAGGAGAAGTTAGGGTGGTTTCTCTAACCCAGATTATAGGAGGTAGAATATGGGTTGGATCTAGCATTCTCCTATACAACATAGACATCCTCATAGGGTGAGGATGGCAGGAAAGAAGTAAAGTCAAAAAAATTGGATCAAAGGCTCCAATTTGGAACTTGTAGGGTTCTGAGAAGTGCTGGCTCATAGGTTGAGCCATTTTAAGTTGATTTATGAACTCCCATCCAGTGGGAGCTTGTGAAGAATGGGCTCCTGAATTCTGGGATTGAGTGGATCTAGAAGTGTTTCCAAAATTTCCAGCCATCCACTCCATTCTTTTATCAACCAAGTCCACTTTATCAAGTTTATTACAAATTAATTCCATACGAAATGAATGAGAGTCTTGGACCTCATTAGCATTTGATCTGGATTGTTGGGATCGATTGAATGTTTCCATGGAGGTATGTGATTAGCCCATATTCGTGAGCTATTTAAGTATCTAAATGTCTAGACATTAAATTAATTTTGACATTTAGATAGCATACATTAGGTTGTAAATAAATTAATTCATATTTTTAGCTTAAATACATAATTCATGCATTTAGAATTAACCTAGGGTTGCATACATTTAATTAGTTAATTAATTAGGTGCACTATTTTAATTAACATAGAAGTTAAGGAGTTATGTATAAATAACCCTAATTATTTTATTCTTTTATATTTTTTTCTCCTTTGCACAGGTAACTCCTCCAACTCCGCCTCCTCCTCCTGCGCATCACATTCATTCTATGGCGTTTTGAATTTCAAATCAGTGTGGCCGTGGCTACAAAAGGAGAAGGAAGAGCTGCCGTTGAGGAGGAGGTCCCCACCCCTATTCATCACTATGAAGAGAGTGCACCACTGTCATTCACTCCACCACCACCGGCCTCAACCGTGGCGGCAAGCCTCCACCATCGTGGGTGTGTGGTGTGACAAGCCGCACCGCCATTCGAAGCTTGCTCACATCACCGTGAATGCACACTACTCCACCATAAGCACACATAGGCATGCATGCTACCATCTTCACTGCCATCACCAGCATCCACCTCCATCTTTTTCCCCATCCTCTGTTTTTCCTCCACTCCGCCAAAAAGAACCCAAAAACCACGCTACTTCCACGTGCAGCTCCCAGCTGCTGCACACACCTGCCTGCTCCTCAACCGCAGACACCTTCAGCCCTATCAAGCGTGCCACCGCACTTCCATCCTCCAGCGCATCCATCTCCAGCACACACGCCAACACCGCGCTCCATATGCCCGTGCGCTCCTTCACCAGCAGCACCAGTTCCCTCCAGCAGTGCCTGCAACCCACCGCGTGCCCTCACTTCATCTCCAGCGCACCTTGCCAAGTGCCCTAGCCACAACACTCCCGCGTCTCCTCACCTCAGCGCCTGCACGCGCCCACGCCATCATCTGCAGCGCCCTCTGCAGCACCTGCAGCGGTGCCAACAGAACCACCGCGCACGCCTGTGTGCCCTGCAGAGCCCGTGCATCCACCTTCCCCCGCTGTAGCGCCCGTGCGTCGCCCACTGCAGCGCCTGCAACCGCACGGCCACAAGTGCCCACGCACCCAAGCGGCTTGCAGAGCACCTGCACGCCCATGCACCCACGCCTCCGCACGCTTGCAGTGCCCCCAGCACTCGCACGCGCTGCCTTCCTTGTGCCTGCAGCAAGCGCGGCCAGCAGCAGCCTCCTCTACTGCCGCCACTTCTTTCCTCCGATAGGCCAGCTCCGGCCATCTCACGATGCACCACCGCCACCATCGTGAAGGCCTCGCTTTAGCTGACCTCTTGTAGGAGTAGCTCCTCGAATGAGCCTCTCTCCTGTGTGCGAGGAGGAGAGAGGTAGAATCCTCTGCTTTTACTTTAATTAATAATTACATTTGAATGCCATTGCCAAACTTTCATTTTTGTTTTAATATTTGAAATATTGAGTGAAATTGCGACTTCATACTCAAGCTTTCTTATAATTGCGTGGCTTTTGTGATTCACATCTTTTGGCATTGGTTTTGGATTAAGATGTGCATAAATTTTTTCTAATGCATGTCAATTGGAAATTACATAGATTCATCACATATTTATTGAATATTTTAGTGAGGAAAAATTGCACATCTACCCTTACATTTTCGAGTTATTGTGCATCTTCTTTTCGTGGCATTTCATATCAGATTTGACTATGGATTTCACACTTAATTGAACGAATATGAGAAAAAATATTCAAGATTTTATTGCATCATTACCTTCCTGTGGATATGACCCGCTCTTCTGTGAGTGGTTAATTTTTATTGTAATTGTTTTGTTAAGTGGTTTTCCACCACTTTGTTACTAAAATGACAAATCATCTTAATACACAATTCGAAAGCGAAAACCATCTTATTAGCGTGATTTATAGAATTCTCACTCATTTCCTTGAATAAGTCATGTGCACTGTTTGCATCCTTGTTGAGGAAATTGCCTCCACAAGAAGCGTCCACGTGATTACGGAGTTGATCTATCAACCCATGATAGAAAATCTACATGAGTTGCCATTTTGGCACCTCATGGTGTGGATACTTCTGCAGTAGATCCTGGAATTGCTCCTAGGCACCATGAAGTGGTTCCCCTAGCCACTAGACGAAAGTAGTAATTGCCCGTTGCAGAGCATTGGTATGCCCAATAGGGAAGAATTTCTTCAAGAAGGCTAATTTAAGATCATGCCACATATTTATCGGCCTCCCAATTGTTTGGTACCAATGTGTGGCCTTATCCTTGAGAGAGTGGGGGAAAAGCCTCATGATCATTTGCTCCTCGTCCACATTTCACGCTTTGGTGGTATGGACCAAAGTAGTCAAGTCCTCTAAATGTTGAAATGGGTCTTTGGAGCCAAGCCCATGACAATGTTTTATCGGGCTTAATATATGGGTCTTGATTTCTATGTCTTCGACAGGAATCAGAACATTGGGATGTTCTCCATAATTTGAAGGATCATAAAAATCCTTCAAGGGCTGAGTGCCTTGACCATTCATACGTTGCTGTAATTATTTTAGCTACCTCTGAATCAGCTCCTGCTAGTTTGGAGGTCGAGGAGGTGGTTGGTCAGCCATGGGATCTGCTTGACTATAACTCAACCTATGCCTCGAATGTTTTAATGATCCTTCCAGTCAGGGATTCAATAACCTCCTTCCTGTTGGTGCTAGAGCACCACGATCATTTGTTTTGATGATAACAAAACACGTGTTATTTAACATTTGCAATTTGAGTCCTAGATTTCAGGTCAATTGCAAATGAGGACGTGTTTAGACGGAACTCGAGCTCGCATCCAGGACGGATTGGAGGAGCTTAATGAAGAATAGAGGAGGTTCGCGTGGAGCGATAGATTGAAGATAGAAGACAAGAAGAATATGATAGATTCTTTTTAATCCTTTCTTGTATCTCTTGTCTTTATTTTCTTGCTCTTTTTATTTTCCTTAGAATATTTATGTTAAAGAGCCTCAAAGTACCCTAACAGTAGTCCTAGGAACACCGGCACAACCCTAGGATACTTAGGTTTTCTGTAGAATACTTAGAAAACCAATATAGGGTTCAAACAGCACTTCCAGACGTCTAATTCCAAAATCAGACGTCTGATAAAGTATTTTAAGACGTCTGACTGTTGTTTCAGACGTCTGATATCTGTTAGGCTGGAGATACCTAGTTCTGTCTGATGAAATCAGACGTCTAGACCTAATACCAGACGTCTTAGGAGACGTCTGATGGACTTGCCAGACGTCCAGATAGTGGACCGTTGGCTAGCTTAGCAGGCACTCAAGGATATAACCGTTAGAGCCTTATCAGACGTCCATAGGACTGACCAGACGTCTGATAAATGACCGTTTTGCCTCGGCTGGCCCAAAATCTCTTCTCAGAGATTTTCTAGCCGTTGCAACGTTTGGAAATCAATTCCCACAGTAAAAGTAGGTTTCCAGACGTCCAGGCATAGTGCCAGACGTCCTGTATGTCGTCTGATGGACTTGAGCAAAAATCCTGTTTAGATCTGATTCAAGTCAGGAGGAAACCCGCATAGAATCAGACGTCTGACCTTGAAATCAGACGTCTTAAAGTGGCCTTCCAGACGTCTGATGCCATAATTAGACGTCTGATCACCCTGTCAAATGTAATCATTGTCCTGATTTCGGCCTGATTCTCTTGGACTTTGTTCCCAACGGCTATAGAACCTTTCCTAAGCCTTCCAAAGCCTTCCTAAGGCCTCTATAAATAGAGGGGAGCCTTTACACACCTAGATACACAAGAAAAACACTTGGATACACTTAGCTACACACTTTCACACTCTTTTGTGTCCAGAAAAGATCTTGCTCTCTAAGCTCAAGTTCTACATCTTGAGAGCATCAAGCCTTCGCGCACCCGCTCTCCCGCCGTTGTTCACGAGAGCGACATTGCGCCGTTGCGTGGCTCACGCACCCGCGTCATCGTCGACGCACTCCTTGCAAAGGGGAGTTTCCTAATTCCTATAGAAGCTTAGGTTCAAAATTACTTTGTTGGCTCTATAGGATTACTTGTTTATTTTATCTTTGTTATTTGGTTGGGTATTCGCTTTACGAATTCCTGTCTCCTTCGTGGGACAAAATCCTTCTCGTGGAGAGAAGGGGTTGAGGAACGCTACCCTCGTACTTGTAGCGTGGTTGTACTGAGGTTGAATCACCCTCATTTTAAAGTGATTCGGTTAGTGGATTTGATCAACTAGGTTGATCGGAAAATCCTAACTCGAGAGGGTTAGGTGGTGGTTTTCACCCGATTTGGGTTTCCACCTAAAAAAACATTTGTGTTCTTTGTGTGATTGGTTTTCTTTGGTGAGATTGCTTTATATTTTATTTCCGCCTTTTTTACGTCACGCTGATCTCACCCCTCCTAGTAGTGTTGGAACCTTCACTTCCAAGCGTATACCGGAAGGGGGTTGCAAGGATGGGAGAATGGAGCCCTACAACACAAAAATATAGGCCTATCCTTAAGTTGGGTAGCCTACGGACCTATGCTCCAAAGTATGCTGTTAAATGAAAAATCGTGAGATTAATTGATTTAGTTGTAATATAGTCGTAAAATTGACCTAACAAAAAATTATATAACGAGAAGGTAAGTCCCAGCTGAACTCAGGGAGGCATTATTGCGAATTTCCAAATGAATTCCTAACTTGATTTATTGACTAATCTAAATCCTAAACCTAATTACTAACATGGCGCAACATATAAACATTGATATTTGGAGGAATTGGCACAATTTATTTGATTATGAAAGAAACTTTATTCTATAAACATATTCACAACAGTAACATGTTCACAATAGTGAGTACAAAACTAATCCTAGAGACATGGTTGATGATATATATGTAAAATGCAATGTAGGAAGCAGAATTGAGAATGAGAATAGAGTTTAGAGAGGAGGGTGCTGATGGTGCTTCGATGAGGAGTGCTTCGGCGACCTTGGAGCTCGGTGGAGACGAGAGAACATGCCCAAGAGAAGAAGAGAGGGTGGAGAACCCTTCTTCTTCCTAGCTGTCCTTGAGACACATTTAGAGAGGTGCTTCTCTCCTTGCTAGTTGTCCATGAGAGAGGAGGGGGAGGACCCTTGGAGAGGGACTATGGGGAATGGCCTTGGAGAGCTATGGAGGTCGAGCTCTAATGGTGGAATGAGGGAGGAGGAAGATGATGGTGGTGGTCGGCCTAAGCTAAGGAGGAAGAGGAAGGTGGAGCCTAAGGGAACTAATGGGGTCTAAGGTAGTTGTCCAAGGGGTCTTAGTAGTAGGTGCTTAGGTTGGGTTTATTAAAATTAGGATGGCTAAGAATAGGTGTTTCTAGAATAGGTTATATTTAGGTGGTTTCTAGTCTAAAGTGGAAGAAATGTGTGTCTGTGTGATTGAGTGTGCATGTGAGTGTTTGCGTGGATGTGTGTTTGGGTGTGGGTATGTGTGCATGGGTTTATTTAGGTTGGGTGGTGGTGGGTTTAGTCACGATTAGGTGGGATTAGGGGAGTCTAATTAGGATGTATGTGTGTGTGATTGGGTTAGGAGATCCCTAATTAGGTTCTTAGACTAGGATTTGGGTGTAGCCTAATTAGGTTAAGGTTAAAGGTAGTAGGATAGGCTTAGGAGGTGTCTAAAGAGGTTTCCTAAGGTGTATGGTAGGGTTTCTAGGTCAAAGGAGGCGAGCTCGGGCTTCTAATTCCAAAAATAGGAATTAGAGAGTAGTATCAGACACCAGGGAGTATGTCAGACATCTTAAAGTCCAAAATTGGACTTCTGAAGAACAAATTAGACATCTAATACTGAAACAGTGCAGGCTCTAGCTTCCTGGAGTGGTTTCTTGTAGAAATCAGACGTCCAGACACACTGTCTGGACGTCCAGAGGTGTGCTGGAAAGTGAGTTTTGGGTTTTCTATGGTAGGTTTGGGTTCATAAGTTCTTGGATATCCTAAATAGGTTTTGGGCACTAGTTTCCTAAGGTTTCTAAGGTCATGGATGGGGATATCCTCCTCTCTCCATTGTCTTGATCTAGCTTCTTCTTTCTTCTTCTCTTCTTCTCTTCCTTACCTTATTCCACTCTATCTTACATCCTGGATCACTTTATTACATGTAAATAACAATAGAAGTATTACATAGAAAGATAAACTCACATTATTTTGTGTACAATGCTATAAAATGATGCAATGCATGATATGAATACAATATTTACAGATTAAGCTAAGTTTCTAACATTATTTAGGTTGTTTAAGACCTATGATTGCTGTGCAATCATATACTCTAACCACAATACGAATTTTGTATTGTCCTTAATCCAGAAGGAGGTTAAGTTAGGCTGACGAAGTATGGGGAGCGTGTCCCGAAGCCGCTAATTATGCCAAACCCCTGCCTACTTAAATCGTTTGACAATTAGGCCCCCCAAGTTAACACCTTTTGGAGAAAGTAGATGTCACAAATTAGAGCTACAGTTTGAGTAATACCCTGAAATAGACTGATGAATCATAGGGCAACGTCTACTTAATTTTTAGTTAAGGTCTAAGATAATAGAGCTTTCGAAATGTGATGAGCCCTTAAAATGGGTTGTGCCCTTAATAATTGATTAAATATGTGTGTGAGTGCACAACTAGGGTTTTCAAGCAAGATTATTAAGGATGAGGTGAATTTTAGGGTTCAAATCTTGCTCAGTAGCTTTTAGGGTTTAAATTTAAGTTGATTCAGACAAGTTCAGAAGGCACCCAAGTTTTGAAAGCACCGGAGATGATATATTCCTTTAAAATTTAGAATCATGTGAAGTGCTTAGTTCTTGACCTAAAAATTTAACCCTATGGAGCAAGCTACTAGATGAGTTGTTTTCAGATAAAGTCGTGCGGTCCAAACAACTTAGGCAATTGGCTTAATGCACCACTAATTAGGGCACAAAAATGATTAGCCTATTATGATTTCTACTTTATGTTGTGTGTTCATGTGTATCAGTTCCTCAGGTCGAAATCCCTGTTGAGTACTAAAATCAGAAAGGTAGTGCACCTCAAATTTGTGGGTGTATATAGTGTGTATGTTTAATTGAGTCCCACAATCAGATTAGAATTTTTTTTTTTTTTTTATATGGGGGTGAGGTGAGGTGACAATCAAACACTTAGATCTATCCTAGGGTTCATAAAAACATAGGTTGATTTGAGTTTGAGTTATTTAGATGATGAATGGAATCTAGGGGGTGGGAAAGTGTGGGAGTACTTACAACCGTCTTCAACCGCACTTTACTTTGATCTACCACTCTTAGATCTCCTTGATAGGATACTTGTAAGACAATAGAAAAGAGAGAAGAGAGGTTAAAGAATAGAAGAAGTGCAAGAAAAATGCGGAAAAGAATCGAGATCCGTTGCCTTCTCGGCAACAGTGCCAAAATGATAGGTGAATATTTCCTATGAGATAAGTGTTTTAAAGTTGTTGCGTTGCAGAAAATTCGCTATCAAATAATTTACCGAAACTCTTGTGAGTCCCTGGTTGAACACAGGGAGGCAACATTTGATTTTTGGAAATCTGTGATTTTTTTTTTGTATTTTCCATATAAGAGATTGGATCAAAATATTTCTAGCTAGCTATTCAATTCTACTTGCAAAATAGAGAGAGAGAATACGAGAGATAGAGAGAATAAGAGAGAAAAATTGCTTCTACAACTAAACAAGTGTTTATTGCAAATTATTTTCTAGAGAACTAATGCGAGAAATTAAAATTTACACTAGAAAGAGTAAAGAGATAGGGGAAGAGAAATTATCCTCTTCGACGATTGCTTGGATGACGAGCCGGTCGAACGATGCCTAGAGGAAGAAGAACGGAGATAGAGGAAGGAGGACGAGGGTGGATGAATTGGAGATGAGGTAGGATGTTATCGCCGGATCCACTTCCAGAATTGGGGCGAGAAGACAGCTGGCGAGAGCTCTGCGAATGGGATGAGAAGTGGGAAAAATATTTGTTTTTACTCCAGTAGAGCTTCCTGTAGCTTGGGACCACTAGAGCGAGCTTTAGAACGTTTGTTCTTAGTTCTTAGGTGAGGTGAGAAGAGAAGGAAGGGATGAAGATGGAGGGGTGTAGGTCCCCTTTTATAGGTGAGATTTGGGGGCAAAAAGTCCATTTTAAGGCCTTGAAATTAATAGCAAGGCCTTTAGTGACACATGCAGCCGTTGGTGAAGACGGATGTGGCTGTTGGTGCACGTGGAAGGAGAGCCATTAGATCTCTATTAGACGACTCCAATCAACACGCTCCAACATTCCCGCGCCCATGCATTTCAGATTGCGTGGACCCATGTGCAGCCGTTGGATCTTCAATGGACGCTCATGATTGCACGAGCATCGTGCTTCATAGAGTGCCTGTAGCGCGTACGATGGTGCGTGATCGCATGCGTATATCACGCGCTTCATCCATCTCACCAGGTAGCCGCTGCCTTTATCATATGATCGCACATCGATGACCCAATTTAGCGTGCACCCCTGCGTTGAGAAATGGCGAGTGCTTGCTTAGACTTAAACCTGTGCTTGCGCCTTAAGAGTGGCATGCACCACCAATGCATTGTGTCGTTGGACGGTCGCGAAGATGAGAATGGTGTCTAGTGCTTGTGGAAATGTGAAGGATCAGGTGGAGCTCGTCTCAGCCGTTGGATGGCAATCTAACGATTGAGATTGCGTGATGAGGGCACCTTTAGGGACAAGCAGAGGTCCTTGAGCAGCTGGGATGGCATCATGTTGTCGTCCATTTTCTTTAGCTTGTAGGTGGCGCTACGGATGTCGTATTAGGTCGATTTTCGCACTGTTGGGTTGCGATCATCAACCCGAACTCATCTGTGTTGTTGGATCTGTCGTCTGAGGTTCGGATTTTCACCAACTTGCCCCTTGGCCTTTGATTTTTTGTGGCTTATACAAGATGCTACGGATGTCGGATCGGGGTGATTTCAGAGGCGTTGGACTCCGATCATTACCCTGATCACATTCGTGCGATCAGATCTTCAATTTGAAGCCCAGAAAGATGTTGCTCTATCCCCTAACCAATAAAATAAGAAAATTAATATACAATTTATACAAATTCATTTAAATACATGATGATGCATGTTATGTAATATTTATAATGCTGGATGCTTTTATGGACCTAGGAACGTGTATAAATAGACATTTTAAGCCAATTAGATGTGATTACATCACTCTCCTTAGAAAACACCTAAAAACCTACACCTTAGATCCTAGATCCTGAGGCCTAAACCCCCTTGCTAAATTTAGCTAACCAAGGCCATATCCGAACCTTATGGCCGGCCATGGTTGCTTCTCCAAGAAGCTATGTGGCCAGCCACCTAGGTTCCATTATTCACCCTCCAATCATCAACCCAAGGCCCTCCTTAAAGCCCTTAGTGCCCACTAATGGCTTCACTAAGACTCCAAAAAATAAATAAAGAAGATATCCCTTCCTAAGACATCTCAACCTAAACCAACTCCAAAGACCTAATCTCTACCTTCCAATCCACATCTAAGGGCCCTAATCCTATAACTATAGTTGGCCATACATAGCTTCTTTAGGAAGCTATGTGGTAAACCACCCTTTCCTCCTATACCCTCCCTTCGATGCACATCCAAGGGTCCACTTCCTATTTGATGTGATGGTAAGATACCAACCCTTGATTGAAATCCAATAGCCCATATTTTTCCTACACTTCTATAAATAAACCTAAGCCTCCACCATTCCAAACATTCCTTACTCCTCTCTACTTTAGCTTACATTAGTGCATCATCGCATTAGCTTACATTAGTGCACCACCACATTAACCTAATACCTAGTCCTAACCGTCCACCACCCCCTCCCTTCCACCATTCTCCATCACCTTGATCTTGAAGCCTTCTTCTTGATCAAGGTGAGTTCATGCCACCTTTGGTGTGGCTTCTCCAAGTGCACCTTCACCTTTGATTCTCTAGGATCTTCGTCGTCTTCACAATCGTCTTTTAGATTATTCTTTATCTATTTTAAGCATTCATCTAGCTTTCTATTTGCTTTTTGCTTTATTAGTTTGTAATAAACTATTCTCATTAGAAATAAAAGTTGCTTCCTATTTTCTATATTTTCTTCCCTCTATGTTTGCTTTCTATTAGTAGTGTTAGCATTAAATCTGATTTCTCTTCCTCAGTATAAAAACCACAAAAAAATTACAAAGTAGAAAAAGATCAAAAGATTAATTACTTAGGAAAGCGTGAATATCTGGTTGCCTCCCCATAAGATGACCTAGACTCCGATTCCAAAACTTCATAACATGCATTTTCCAATTCGATATAAAATATTTTCTAAAGTATCTATGCGATTATTTGCAATAGCGAACATACTTTTACGTATACATCTTCATGTTAGATCAATAATGTATTAGTCCATGTCAAATATACCGATGATGGGTATTGAAGAATACAAACAGTTTGGATCGAGGATTTTGATAACTCATCAATAACCATCATGATGTCCAATTAATGTCCTAAGTATGAGAAAAGTGGCACTTTTCTTTAGAGCCTGTTACCTGATTGATGCCCTTGATGCACACCATCTGTATAGGAATAGAGATTCAAGGCTATCATGCAAGTTGAGTCAAGGAGTTAACTCGATGAAATGGAAGGCGTATCCTTTGATTTAAGACAAATATGTGTCTTTATATCTAAATATGTACATTTGGTAGACTAATAGTTTATGCACCCACCTTAGTGATAAGATTGGAAAGCTGGTGTACATATGAAGGCACAAGAAACACATGATCTCTTAAAGGGATCACACAGATCTGCCGTCATACGTGTATGCAGTAGATCAGGAGGATTGAGCTTGCTCTAACATGGTCGTACGGTTCCTAATCAGACCCATACATGAGAGAGAAAAAGGCAATCCTTTGGGAAATGATCGGGTCTTCATTTGCATCTCGATGATACAAGGAGAATGTGAAAAGTATGTAACCTGTGATGGGATGGACAATGAATCTAAGATTTAATCTTGAGGCTTACATATTTCTTCCAGTGTGAAAGATTCACAGGTATTTAGAATACTTTAGAGAGGCATAGTGATGTAGACACATTCCTTTAGGTTAAAATGCCTATTTATGCATGTTCCTGGGCTTAGATTTGCATTCCATATTATAAATATTGCATAGCATACATCATTCTGCATTTAGAGTAATGTATATTTTACGTTAATTGCGTCCTTTTTATGGTCAAGAGAGAAGGAGATTTATTTCGGAGCCTTGGATTAACGATCCGACCGTACAGATTTGATCAGAACGACGATCGGAGTCCAATGCCTTTGAAATCGCCTTGATCGGAGTTCCGTAGCACCATATGCAGTCCGAGGAAGATTAACGGCCAAGGGACTAGGTGACATAATTCAGAGCTTCAAATGACAAATTCGACCATGCGGATGGATTCAGGTTGATGATCGTAGCCCAACGGCGCGAAAATCGACTCAATCCGACCTCTGTAGCAGCCCTTACAACAAAAAAATGGACGACCCAGATTGTGCCACGTGGTGTAACCCAGGCTGGCCACACACAATGCGCACAGCAACCCGGGTGTGCGTGCAAGCGCAGCGGTAGCGTGGGCTGTCTTCAGCGACGCTTGCAGCGGATCTTTAGCGACGTTTATGACCGTCACTAAATGTCCTGTAGACGAATTTGATTTTTTCCTCCACTATAAAAGGACCCCTACCCCTCCCATTTTTCTTCATCTCTTCCTTTCTTCCTCTCACCACCTCCAATGCTCTAGAGAGAGCTTGTCCCAAGCTCGGGATGCTCCTCTAGAGTAGAAAAGAAAATAGTTCTCCCACCTCTCATCCCTATTTGTGGAGCATCCTGTGGCCGCCCTCTCAACGCCCTTCAGGAAGAAGATCCTTGCCGCGACGCCGTTCTACCCGATCCTCCGTTCTTCGGCTCCGTCCCTGTTCGTCCTGCTCCTTACCACCTTCCTCTAGGCGACGTCAGAGCGAATCATCCTCCAAGTAACCGTCGAGGGGGATTCTCTCACCTCTTTCTATCTTTTTCGCTTTCGTAGTTGTAACAAACACTTATTCATAAATAGATGATTGTTCTCCTCTCTCTCTGTCTCTCTCTTTTTATTTTGCAAGTAGATTAGCTAAATTTCATTGACCTGATCTCTTGCCACATTAAAAATATCAAAAAAATTAGAAAAGATAAAAATGACAAAAACAAATAAAAGTGAAGCATGGATTTTTATAAAATCAAATGTTTGCCTTCCCGTGTTCGACCCGGGACTCACTTTTCGAGTTTCAGTTATAAATTTTATTTGATAGACACATTTTGCAAGCTACGACGACGGATCCTCCGAACCACAATTTTAATTCGCGAAGCGCACCCTCACACATAGCACCATAATTCCACTAATATTGAATTCTTGATTATTGGCATGATGAAACCAATATTCATTTTGGTGGTTTCTTATTTGATTGTATTCATTAATGTGATTTGAGTTAAATCATAATTAATTTGGTCATTAATTATACCTAATTTGATTAGGTTCAAAATCCAAGGGTTATATTATAATTAATTAATGTTTAGCTAATAAATCTAAACATCCCATAAGTTATTGTCATCTAATCTTGTAAAAATCAAATAGGATTAAATCTCAACCTTTGGTGGACATCCAAGGGTTCCCACCACATTAGGTTTAGTTTGTGGAACCCCATAAATATCTCCTTAAACCTAGATTGAATCCTTAATTGATTTCTAATTGAGTGCTTCTTCTCCACTAAGAAAGAACAAGAGTTGCTGACCCTTGTTCTTCCTCTGCACAACTCTTAGAAGCCCTTCGTGAGAAAAGAAGGGGTTCAAGAAGGGGAACAACCAAGGGGAGGACCAAATGTCACGCCCCAAAACTTAATCCCCTAATCGAAGGTCAGGGTTTCGAGGGTAGCAATAGGAAAAGGCACTGGTTTATTTAATTCATGTTTCATTAACAATATCGATCTACCAAAGCATTCTGTTAATCAACAAAATGGAAGAAAGTACGAAAGGTATGGCACAAATTAAATAGAAAATAACCATAACTAAAGCTTAAATGTTACCTGTCCAGTAGTGCTCAGTGAATCCCACACTACGTCGAAATCCCACATGTTGATGACACACGACAACAATACTTGAAATTAGGTCACAAAGTAGGGATGTGCCAATTGGCTTAGTTGGGAAAAAGCAACTTCTGTAATCCAATAAAATCAAGGTAGTGTACATTTTTGCTAATTAGCTAAATCCCTAGCCTAAACTTAGAACCCCAAGTTTCAACCCTAACCCAGATTAACCTGACCAACCACCATGGTCCTAGCCCACTAATCATTCCCTTGATTAATGCCACACGTTCTAATGCAACTATCTTAACGAACCAAGATCTTGTTATCCACCACTCCGATCCCTAAAGTGACTAGATCAACCCTTCGTACCAAAGGAGATCTCGATGTGCCCTCTCCAATGGTACACTTGTACCCTAAGCCGTCCTTGGCCAGAGGAAAGATTGAAGCACTCATGTCCACCAGACAAAGGATACCCACTTCGGCCGTTAGAATGTTGATTGTACTTAGAGTCCCTGGAAACTATTCCACTCAAGATCACGCATTTCCCAATGCTAGAATCCCTGGAATCTATTCCACTCAAGATCTCCTGCATCGTTGCATGAGATCCCTGGAAACTATTCCACTCAAGATCCCATGCTCTCTCACCCGTCTGGATCTCTAGAAACTATTCCACTCAAGATCTGCATAATCCTCGTCACCCGAGAATCCTTGAAAACTATTCCACTTAGGATCCCTTGAGTCACGGACCTGAGACCTCTGGAAACTATCCCAGTTAAGATCTCAGAGCGCCTCTTGTTGACTTAGACTCAAGACACCCCCAGTGCCTTATCTCCATGATGGCACTTGACAACACTCAACCAAGAACTATTCCAGTTCCAAGGTTGAACTTTGGTGGACTTAACTACCAATTCATGGGTCCTTAACCCACAACAGTGAACTCATTGTTCACAAAGTCCCAGTGTCTTTCCCAATGAGCTCACCAATTTGACCTAATCGATCCTAATTCCTTTTTCCCCTAATCGATACTTGATTAGGCAAACTTAGAAACCTACCGGATCACTTGGGATCTTATCCAAGACCTTAGGATCCAAGCATTTCCTTTATTAGACTCGAATAGAGTCATTGATGTCATCAGGTGAGGTTCAATTCATTACTTAGTCGATTTATATTACTTTTAGTCTAATTAAAGAGCTTCAAGCTCAATTAGAAACACCCTTTACCCATTTAGGGTTTAACTACAAATTAACCATATCCCAGCCTATTAGGGCACCTACTAGACCCCTAATTAGGTTATAGATGAGACCCAAGCACTCCTTAGGCTCCGTAAGTTTAGAAACACTAATTTCAAGCTAACGAGTAGACTTAACAGGCTACCTAACATTATGTACCTATTACCTAATGTTAGGAGGCCACCCAGTAGCCACCTGACGTTAGGTAACACTTTCTTAACGTTAGGGTAGGCTTTTGCAGCTCGACAGACCTGTAAACATTACCATTCATGCCTCAAAATCGATCCTTATCACCACCAAATCTCAAGAGACCTTGGGAACTAGATACCACACATACATGGAGCATAATGGGGCAAAGAAATCCCCCATCCAACCTTAGGGAAACCCCTAACTAGAAAAACCCCATTACCACAAACATAACCCACCCAAGGGTGAAAACACCACATTCAACCCCTTAGGTCTCATGCATAAAACAAAGTCAACATCCAAAACATTCCTAAGATCCTTCCTAAACATAGGAGATCAAAAAGAAAGAAAGTAAGAAGTGGAAACCTTACCTTGAAGAAGCTCCTTCTCCTCCTCCTTCTCTCCTTTCCATGCACAACAGCAGCAGCTACACCTTCAGCAGCAGTAGGGGCCTCTCCGGCGATGACAGTAGTAACGGTAGCTGATGAGGAAGTGACTGGTTGGTGGGAGCAAGGTGGAGATGGTGGTGGTCTCTTCTCCACCGTTGGAGAAGAAGGAAGCTTGCGGAGGAAGATTAAAATGAGATTTTGTTTTTATTTTTTAATTCCTTTCATCCTTTTATAAGGGTGGAACAATTGTGGGAAAGTCCTCCTACCCAAAGCACACATTATCAAAGAGTCTTCAAACTCAAGATGCATTACCAATAGCCCCTCACCTTTTCATTAATAACCTTTTGTTAATAACTTAAGGGTATTACTTATTTCCAAGACTACCACTATCAATTTAAAGTCCCCAATGCCCTTAATCCATCATTAAACAAGCATTTAGGATTTTAGTTAACTAATTAAGCACAAAAAATTTACACCAAATGCCTCCCTTCTTCTTAGAAAGAAGAAAGGAATCAACCAAGAAGTCTCTCAGTCGATGCCTTCCTCTCTGCCCATGCTGTAGGGTGATATCCAAGGGGTTTCCTAGACATCCAGCTTATGCTGGTGTTGGGGATTTAATCCTTGGGGGACGAGGTCTCTTCCTGATCTTCTTCCCCAAGTCTTGGTTGTCGACCATGAGAAGTCATTGGATGATTGGATTGAGCCTAACCATGTGAATTTGTTCCACAAGACTAAGTTCTTGGTGTTTTTGAGGCGAGGGTTGCCTCCTGGTTCACGTGACGCGAAACATTTATGCCGCACCTGATAGAATCAAGTGTTCTTGGCGCAAAGGGTCTCATTTGCCTAACCGAGAAGAAGGGAGCCCCTCTGTGGGACTTATTTGAGGAGGCACGACACGTGGGGTGCTGTGCTATGCCATTAATAGGTATAAGTTCGTTACTCATGGGGATCTCAAAATGGGAAAATATTAGATCTTCCTATGTGGTTCTAATTACATAGTCTATTATTGTTTTTCAATTTTTGTTATTTGGGTTTCCAGGCATCGATTTGAGTTTTGATTTGATATAAAATTTTAAACACTTATGTTTTCATGCTTCTGCAATGCCACAAGGAATCGAGGATTGAATCATTCGATTCTCCACCCCTTTGATTATCGAGCGAGTCTGAGATGCTTTTCCCAGCAGTAGTATCAGAGTAGAGGTTGTTCTAAATTTTATAAAAATCACATATTTGGTTTTTAATCACATTGATATAGTCATGCCAGACGTTTGGTTTTGCAATTAGACGTCTAATTGTGCTTTAGTCAAACGTCTGATCTAAGGATCAAATGTCTAACGTGTAAGCCCAAACACTTAACATTGGATGCCAAGAGCAAGGGGTTACCAATAAAGAAATTAGTCGACGGGTAAGAGTACCCAATGACCAATAGTTCCAAATTTGTTGTTTAGCTTCACTGTTGGATGTTTTGTAACAACGGGAATTATCCCTATAGTGTCATGGTGTTGTAATTAGGTGACCGTTGAAGTCATCAGATGTCTAATTTGTGAATTAGGTGTTTAATGAAGGCATTAGACATCTATTTACTGGAGCCAGACCTTAGTAATCACAACCCGTTGTAGCCGGTCGGCCAACAAGTGTTGTTAGTTGGCTACGTAGTGTGGGAACCTTGATCTTAAGTGCATTTTTGACCAAAAATCAAATCGGATTCGATTTGACCTTCAGTGAAAGCCCTGATATGAGTATTAGGGAATATTTGTTTGTTTTTTTGTAAATTTTTGTTTGGTTTTGGTTTTGTTCTTTTGCCTATGGATTGGTTATGTGAATGTAATCCTTGTAGACCTAAATGCATAGAATTTCAAAACCTCAAACAAACTAGAAATTATTTTCAAATGTGAATTTCATATTTATAATTGTATTATTTTTCTGGAATTAAGGTTTTCAAAATAATAGAATGTTCGCATTCATTTCAAATTGGATCTCAAATTAGGGTTTCTTAGTAATAACTAACCGTGCTCACCATAATATGATCAAGTAGTATGATGAGTTGTGCTTCATTATAGTTAAAATGCTTAAGTTAAGCTAGAATCTAAGTAAAAACATTATAATTAACTCAAGAAAAGGATTAAGTGTGATATTTATGGAAAATGACCTAAAATACCAAATTTGTGCTAAAAATGTAAAATTAGGTCAAAATAAAGAGATTTTATATTAATATTGTAAATGGTTGAATCAAAAGATCATCACACAAAAATGAGCTTAAAATCACAAATTAATTGTTGGAATAATTTATAATAAGTTCAAATTATATTCCATAAAAGTTTCATTAATTTTTGACATCATTTGGACCATGAAATAAGTGTTTTACAATTAGGTCCTCATGAGCACAACATAGCCTTCACCTTTTCTTCATTAAAAATAATGAGGGACCTATTTGAAAGCCCTTAGGGACCATTCTGTATTAAATTCTAGTCACTTATGGGTCTCGGTATAAATTTCATACTGTTTCACTTCAGGGGCCTTTGGTGTAAAAATAGCAAAAGACCTACACCTCCTACTGCTCCTTTGGTCATGAACACGAAGAACATGGTGCATACTAACTATTCATTCCATCCTTGAGTGATCCAATGGTGGATCTTCCACCAACCGGCTAGCACCAGTGCACACAGCCTTGCTCCTACACCTAGAGTCTATCCTATAGTTATCTTTCATTCTAAACCTTCCCACACACCCCAGACCTGTTGAGGACAGTTGATGCTCATCGGCTTGCACTGACTAATCCTGGTCCTTCCCAGCTCATTGGCCTATAAATAGAGCTTCCCCTTGAGCTGGTGAACCTATCGACTCCCTTCCCCCTGAGTCGATCATCATCTACCGATAAAAACTTAATTTATTACCCTAATTTGCTTAATTTAGGGCTAGCTTCTTAGTAAAATCATGCATTTGGTTTATAAATATTGCATTGAAATCATGCATGCATATTTAAGCTTTATATTTATTTTACAAATAATTGTCTCCTAATTTTACTCTATTGTGAATAATGTTGGTGACAGGACCTAGAGAATAAGATGAGGATCCAGAATAAAGTTCAGGAGAAGATGCAATTGCTTAGGAGCATGAATAATGAAGATACAAGGGAGATCAAGTCTTGAGATCAAGAATTAAAGACAAGAAGAATTGAAGACAAGGGAGGACACATGTCCCTTCCTAATTCATCCCTACGTTTGACCCTTAGGACAACCTTTTCCACCAAATAAGCCTTATCCTAGACCTATCTATTTTTAGGAAACCTAAATCTATATAAATCCTAACCCTTCACACTTTATCCTATGGCCTAAAAACCTTGTGAACCAAAGAACCTATCCAAACACTTCTAGCCACCATGTATACCCTACCCATCCACCATCAAAACTACATCCTAGGGCTCCCTTTAAAACACCTTAGTCAACCCTTATCTTTTCTCTAAAAACCTAGATCTTACCCCTCCTAAAAATGCACAAAAGAACATATTCGCTTAGATTTAGTCTCACCCACCCAATACGTATCCCAAGGACCTAAAACCCACCATGTGGCCAGCCACCTAGCTTCCTAGAAACACCCTATATGGTTGGCCAACCAACCATCACACACATCCCCTTGGATAAGGGTTCACATATCCCTTAGGTTGTTAGTCTTCCCTAACCCTTAGATCTATATCCTATGACCCTCATTTATCCTACACATCTATAAAAACACCTAGCCTCCAACCCTTAGAAACCAATTAGACTCCTAGTTAATTAGTCTTAGTTAATTCCTAGCATAATTTAGTAGTAGCCTTAGTCTTGTAGTGCACTCCCACCACCCTCCCTCTACCTCCCCCGATCTTGATCTTCTTCCTCCCAATGCCCTGGATCTGAAGCTCCGCCAGAAGTTTTGCACAAGCATCCCTCAAGTGGCTCTTCATTTCTTTCTTCTTTTGCTATTTTATTATGTTCTTCTTATATAACTTTGTAAGACTTGGCATTATTAGCAATAAAGTTATTCTTCGTGTCATATCATTGTTTCCATCTTTATTAGCTTGCTATCTATTATATTGACTGATATTCTATTCCAAAAAAAGACAAAAAAATTATTGTAAAAGGTTTTGAAAATAGTGATTGCCTCCTTGTGTTTGACCTGGACTCCTTGTAGTTTGGAATTATAAATTTCAATTGATCACTTTATTGCACGCTACAACGATTTCATATTCTAATCATGTAGTTTTAGCGATATCATCTACACCTCTAGCTCTTCTTCCGTAGCTGGTGACACCAGTTACATCTCCTTCCATAATTCCTCGTCGAACTGGATAACGTAACTCTAAAGGACAACTCAGAGCTCCCCTCGATGAGCTTTTGATCGCTGGAGGCTTTCTCCCCTTTCTTCGCTGTTAGCCACCAGCTGAGGTTTTCCTCTCAATCCCATTCGTCTAATTAATGTAGGATTTGTTGCTTTCTTTGTTTAGCGTAGCTTCGATAGGTAGTTTAGATTAGAAATTGTCGTTTGATTGCATTAGTGTAGTTTAGATTAGTGGTAATTGTTCTTCATCACCAATCTGCCTTCTTTGACTAATTCAGATCAGAGAGGTGAATTCACACCCTCACATTGGATCACAATCCTCCCCCTTCACCTCACGATCACATTCAATTCCTTCCCTCACTGTTTTGATCGCTAGACCACTCAGTTCGTTAGAGCCACTTTAGATCTGAAGCTTTCTAGCTTCCAGATCTTAAGTGTACTCAAATCCATAGAGGGTTCATCCATTCACTTTAGTTGATCACAAGAACCCTCCCTTTGACTTGAATTGAATCGATTTGATCATTTATATCAGGTTTGGTCTTAGTGTTTGTTTGGATGATTTGAAGTACAATTTGGTTTTAATCCGATTCAATTGTGTGAATTAAGGTTTTAGAAATCTAATTGATATTATGCAATTGATTCGAGCTACTTTGATTGGATTTTCGTTGAGTGATTGCTTCGCACCCAATTTCAATCATAGTTACTGTTCTTTATGTTCACTGAGGTACCAATGGTCGAGGAAAAATCTGATGCACGGATTGGAGACCTTTGCAATGACCTAATAGGTTCTAAAGGATCACTTAAGACTCTACACACCAATCAATGGTGTGCAGAGTTTTTAGGTTATCATATCAACTCAGCGATGTAAGATTAAAAGCCCAATTGGGTGACAACTTGATGCCTTTGCATTAGCTTCAATTCGTTAATTAGGGTTTGATTGAAATTTGAAAGGTTTAGAGGAAGATCTGGGATTAGTTTATAAAGGATTTGAACACTTGATTTAGTCTACCTCCTTGACGCTGTCTATAGCAAAAGGAGAAGACCAATCTAGGGTTTTAGAGGCCATCAAGTAATGAATTGATTTGCACATATCTCTAGATGCTTCCAGGGATGATTGCGATGACTAAGACTGATTTTTAAGTGATTTAAGCATTATTTGAGATTCTTAGGTTCCATATCTCAGTTCTCATGATGGTTTAGGAGTATCAAGAGTTCTATTCAATTCCTGATGCTTTGAAGAAGTTTTCAAATGAATTTTTATGTTTAGGTGATAAGTTGAGATGCTTCCAAGAGAGTTTTGAGCTTTGAATTGGATCTGAGAGTTTTTAAGTAGTAGTTGTAGTTGCTCTTTCTGAATAGAGTTTTGAATGGATTTTTAATCATGGTTTGCGATTGATTTCTGGATGAACTGGAGTTTGTAATGAGTTTTCTTGTTAGATAAAGCATACATCTAGATCTCGTATGTTTGTAAAAGCTCTGAATTGCATCGATCATGTTTTGAAATGGACTGATCTCTATTAACGACAGTAGCAACTCAGTGAACTACTTAAACTAAAAGAAGATTTTGATATGGAATTTCAAGTTGTTCTTGATGTTATTTGAAGATTAAAAGAAGTTTTCAATATATGCTAATGATAGAATAAGTTTTCATGTATATGTTTAGATCTTATTTGATTTTGAACAAATTGTAATTAATTTTAGACTTCGATTGAAATTTCTATTAGCAAATGAAGTTTCTGAAAACTGTCAAAAAACGTTTTGATGTTGAATTCAATGTTTAAACTATGATTCATGTTTGATTCTAATTTCAAATGATTTCTAGAAGTTTATAATGCTTAAATTTTCATTTCTAGCATGTTTGCACAATTTTCTAGGCTTGCTTTCAATTTTTAATCATTTATTAGCCTTTTTCTAGCATTTTTATAATAAATAGGGTGAAAAATACAACAATATTGTAAATAAATAAAACCAATGTGTAGTAAGTGAAAATTAAATGAATTGAACATGTGTGTGCAGTTAGATTTGAATTTCCAAGTGTTTAGTTTGTAGAAAATACCAATAGAAGTTTAGGATTCCTCTTAGCTAGAAATAAGAAGAAAAAAATGAAAAATACAAAAAAAGGAATCTTTCCATTCCTTTCTTTAGTTTTCTCATATTTGTTTCCTTAGTTGAAACCTGAAACCAAAGAAAAATCTGAAAAATTCTTAAAAAATCCTAAAAATCTATTGTATATATTGTAAATATATGTAACTTCCTAATTTAATAAGGTCTATTAGTTAAATTAACCTATTCTATATTAGTAAGTTAACTAAGTATGAGGATAAGTTATATTGTACATTCTAATTTATAATGTAACTTATTCTTAACTTATAACCTAAATTATATTGTATACTTATACTTTATAACTAATTATATGTATTTTGTATATATAGCATATGTATATTTGTATAACCTATTTGTACACTAGCAAATCTAATTAAATAACTTAAAATTCTTAATTATTGTATATATTTTGTATAATAACTTATTTATAACTTAATTAAGTAGTATATGTATGCGAACATAAGATAATTAAGCTTATCATGTATATATTTAACACCTTAGGTAAATACACATTAGAAATTGTAATTAGATTAATTAAAATTATGAAATAAATAGTTTAATATACCAATTAACTTATTATAACATCAATTTGCAATTAACATATTTAATTAACCCTTAATTAAGTACCTAAACTCCTGACCTAACCCATAGCAGAAAGCAGCTTAGTGCAACATAAAATGCCTGCCCATTAGTGCCACATTAGTGGCAGAAAAGGCGGTGGTGCGGCATACTTGCAAACGCCTTTGTAGGTTGCTTGCTTAAATGAGGGTGGGCCCCCCAGGCATGTGTATGCTGGGCATGAATTGAGAGAGAGAGAGAGAATAAGTTTAAAGCCAAATTAGGATTAAGGAACTAATTGAGCACCGCCCACTAGGAGCTAGCCCATTTGGGTGGCCCAATAGGGGTAGCCTATGGGTGAATTTGTTGTAGTGCTACCAATGTAACTGTCGATCCGACTGAAAGGTTGTTGATTCAGTTCGTGGTTAGCCAAAATTTTTTTTAAGAGAGAACCGTGCTAAAGAAAAGAGAGGTTAAACTTGAGAAAGAGGATAAGTGTTGAAAGAGAGAAGAAATTGCATGCCTCAATTAAGTCTAAGTGAAGAAGAAACTAAAGAAGAAGAGAGGAATAATAAGTTAAAATTGTATACTAGGATTAAATTATTCCCTTTTTGCCTTATTATGTACATAATTTTTGAGGCTTGTGTGCTACAATTCTTTCTTCTTATTCTCTTTATATAAACTTGTATATAGATTGTTTAAATTATAAGTAATTATATACTTGTATATAGATTGTTTAAATTAATCTATCTTAAATTAAACTAATGTTGGCTTGATGTTGTATATATTTTTGAGGCCTTAATTTTCATTCTTTCTTTTCTATTCTTTGCACATAATTTTGTATAGATAATTCATTTTGTAAATACATAGATACTTGTATATGATTGCATAGATCTTAGGTAATTCATTTGTAAATAACATTTGTATTTTTGGAATAAAAGATTGGTTTTGGATTTTAGAGAGTAATATATATTAATAACTGCCTCCCAGTGGACGACCTAGACTAAAATCAGAAAAAATTATTTATAAATAAAAGGACATCTGACTAGATTGCAACACTATACTAATGACACGACTATGACATTAAATAACCTTAATTAAACTGTGATCAAGATCGTACATTAGTAGTAATCATAAGAGAATTGGACACTTGCATGCCCTCGACATATGATGTGATGGGTATTTGTATGTTATTTTTTCGTAATATTTTAATGATTTTAAGTTGTAAAATGATAATGATGTGATCATTGTGCCATGCAAAGTGGAGTGTTAGTGAGCAGGTTGAGTTATATTTCATGTAATCCCTATAATTTGGGAGTCCTTTTTACATGTGATGTAATTTTGTGGAACGAATGCATATGTATGTGATTGAATGAATGGAGATGCAATCTCAAACATGATACATTAAAAAAATTAGAATGCAATTCTAATTCTAGACTAGGTCGAGATTAGTAATTTAATTGGATTAAATTAACTCATCTCAAATCAAACCTAGTCGAACCAGTAGGACCAGATTCCTCAAGCATCAAGCGAATCGGTATGGAGATGATGAATCATTGCCCTCTGCCATGCTGAGAGACCACGATGCTATGTAGTAGCTGAGCTCCCCCTTGGGACAACATTGGCAATAGCATACATATGGAGCGGGTTTTCTTGTTTCCTGAAAGTGTTGGGCCGTATGTGAACCAGCCTATCTATACTTTCTAGCACCTCAGTTACATGCATTCAAGATTTCATGTACATAGTTGTGCGCATGCTTAGCAGTGATTTGATGTGCATAGTGTGTTGATACCAAAGGGCCAAAATGTGAACGCATAAGTTGGACTTGTGAGGCAGGAAGTGTTCTCGCTTCTCTTGTTGGGATTGAATATGTAGGCACTTTGCAGCTACACTGTCTCAATGGAGAGGGGAGTTCATTCCCACTTGAGGCATTAGGATTGACGCGTGTCTTAATTTGAGAGTTTTAGAAGGAACAACATTCAAATTAGACATGGTGGGTGATCATACACAAAGAGATACACATAAAAACGTGTTCATTATAGCAAGTAATCACATAGATACCTTAGTTTTTCGTATCGAACTCAGAGATATGTATTTTAAATTTAAAAATTGGAGTCTGAGTCATCTCATAGGGAGGCAACTGGATATTCGCGCTTTCATAAGTACTATTTTTTTATTTTTTATTTTTTTGAATATTGAGTAAATAGATGTGATGTCGAATTAACTACGAAACACTAGTGCGAAAAATTTGTGGGAACAAAAAACCTAACTACGAAAGTAATTGAATATGCAACTAGAACAATGCAAGAAATCAAAAGCAACTAGAAACAAGAGAGACAAATAAAACTAGAACTTTTATTGATGAAATAATTCAACTACAACTAGAGGAATGATTGGAAACAAGAACAACTAGAAAAAATACTTAAAGAGTTATTAGAACTAGAACTCGAACTGATGCTAATGAAGAAAACAAAAAATAAATAAATAAACTAGAAGAGATGGTTGTGAAGTTGAAGCCCAGATGACGGAGAATAGTGTGGAAGTGAATGCAAAGGCACACCCAAGAAGTCATACCAAAGGTGGCATGGAGTAGAAGACTTTTTGAAGTTATGAGAGGGGAGAGACTATGGAGGTATGGATATGGGAGGTGGGGGGGGGGGGGGGGGGAGGGGGGAGGGAGCACCAGGGGTTTTATAGAGTGGGTGGAAGCTTGTGATTGGTGGATCCAAGTTGCCTTGGATCAAGGAATTGGATGGCTAGGATTAGGTGTGTAGGAATCAAGGGCTTGGATTTGAAATTAAGGTATAAGGATAGTTGTTTTTTGTTGGAACCTAAGGGAGGGCAAGGATTTAATTGGGAGGATGATCTAGGGCAAGGATTAAGGATAGGGAAGTCGGTCAACAAGGTGATTAGTTGGCCTTTTAAGGTGACCAAAGGTTGGTGGGTTTTAGGTCCTTGGATACGGCTTGTATGGTGGAGATTTGATGTGATGATGTTGTAGGACAAGATGTAGTTAGGTACAGATTAGGATAGGGGTTTGTAGGCATTAATCTAGACCATAGGATTTGCGATTCGTGGTGGAGATTTTGTGCTTCAAAGTGGTACCCCCAAGCCAAAGTTTTGCTAGTCCCTAGCAAAATTAACTAAGACTATGATGATTTAAAGCACTTGGGTTTAAATTATTATAAATAGTAACTATGTAGAGGAAAGCTTAGGTCAGAAATTTTTTAAAGTTTAATATAAATGATTAATGTATAGAGCATATGTGAAAATTTTCTTACTTAGACTTATAACATTTTCAAAACACACTTAAAATAATTTGTTAACAAGAATTTTACTCTGAATTAGAATTCTTCAAAAATCTCTTTAATCTTTGTAACTATTCTTAACTCAAATTAGAATACAAAGTATTTTAATGAAACAAAACTTAAGGATTGAGAATTAAATTTTAACTCAAAAACTCAAATAGATTTAAGTTGATCCTTTGTTTATGATATTTGACTTTTATCAATATAAGTTTAAGCAAATTAACCAGATACTCATTATTAATCAAACTTAGAGTAGTAAAACTCTAATTTACTAGCCTACAACACTAAAGAATAACTTCTAGACCTAGGATTTTGTCAATTCTTCTCCTTTAGGTCTCAACTTAAAATCTTCAAAACCCAATTTCTTAGGCTTCATTGCCCAATACCACGGTTCAGTAGCTATGATTTTAAAACATCTGTGCTCAGTGAAGAGAATTGTCCTAAAGGCATCCAAAGTTGCAAAAATCTAGATCTTAAGACATCAATTTCCAATCCCAATTATTCCAATTCAAGCCTTTGGCTTGGCCTTACTCAGGTTTGGTTGCTTTCTCCTCACCAGTTTTCTATCTCGAGGTCAACACTTTTTGTGTATATCTCCCCGGTGGACCACTAGGTCTCTTATTCCTAATATTTTTTTCTCCATATTTTTTCTTCACTTTTTCTATAGGTTAGAACACCCATTTGTGGTGTTCTTTTTATTTAATGGAAGGAAGGTAGCATCCATTTGTATTGAGATGCTTTTATTTATTATGAAAAAATTGCATAAGCACCCATTTTTAATAAGGCACTTAATTGCAGGGTGTTTTATTTATTATTATTTTTTCTTTTTCTATTTTTTTCTTTTCCCCCCTTCGCATTTTTCATACTAACTTTATTCTCCAAATCCTTTTTTTAGGTGAGTGGCACATCCTTCACCCTTTCAAAAACTGCCTCGCAGAAATCCTTTGACTAAAGAGGATTCAGAACTGATCTCTTAACCTCTGTGTTTTCATGGTCTCAGATGCCAACAAGACAATTCTATGTGTGTGAATTTAGATGTTTAGGTTACCTAGCTCTTAAACCAGAGCTTGGACAACAAAGCCCTTTACTCTCAGGTTCTTCAAATTTTTAGTTTCCTCCTATAGGATTCGTCAAGACAAAATTTACCAAGTCTAGTTATTTATCTCTAACTTGTAAGTTTTATAAACTAAAATTCTACCAACTCTCTATTTAATTAACTCTGAATATCTGGCCTTTTTACTTAACTTTATGATAAAATCAAATTTTCAAAAAGCAAAAGGATTACTTAATCTAATTGATTAGAAAGTTATAATTTAATTCTGAAACTTAAGTTTAAATCCTAACACACTTAGTTTCTTAATTCAAGTAAGAATAGAAAAACAAATCTTTAAAAGATCTAAAAGATTTCTAATTCAAATAAACCTTGTTTTAAAAATTTTAAACTCAAAAGTGTGTTTTTACAAAATGTTTAAGTAAAATCTAATTAAGAATTGAATGCTCTTAAATATTATATATATATTTTATATACATTTTAAACTTCTGACCTCAAAGAAAATTAAGCTCTTAATAAATATATTTATATATATTCTTCTTCTTTTCTTCTTTATTAAAAATGAATATACCCCTCTTATTATTTTATGAATTTTTATTTTCAAATTTTTGTATTTATATATTTTTGTTTATATATATATATAAGATTTTTCAATTTTTATGAATTTTTCAAAAATTTTTCAAATTTTTTTTCAAATTTTTTGATTTTTTAAAATTTTTTATCATTTTTAGATTTTTATTTATTTTTAATTTCGTGGATATTTAATTTTTATGTATTTTTATCTTTTAACTGACACTTAAAGTGAAAATTTTACTTCAACACCCCCACAAGCTAAAATTTTACAATATCCTTATTGTAAGAAGGGTGAAAAGATATTACACTTCATTTAGTATAGGGTGATGGAAGGAGTCAAATAGAGGAGATTAAAAATCTCTATGCGGACGATTTCATTTTTGACCAAAGGTCAGAGTGGTTAGTCAGACTAAAAGAAGGTAATCAATATGAAATATGAAGTGAAATTTTAAAGTAAGTGTATACGAAAATATAAAAGGTAAAAATAGTAAACAGCTATGTACAAGTGCTAAGTTTTACGCCTTCAGCTAGGCGTAAACCCTAGTAAAGAACTCCTAAAAAGAATAGGTATATGGTAAAAACAGAGGAGTAATGAAAGAATTGGATCAAAAACAGAAAACAGATTAAACCACCCAATCAAAACTTGTCCAGAAATTGCCTAGAATAGATCTCGCAGAACCCGAAATCAGATTCTTGTGAAAATCTCAGAAAGATTAGAGTGAATCTTGTAAACATTAGATCTGATTTAGGTTGAGATGTAGAATGTTTAAGATTAAGGCAATTAAAAAAAAAATGATTCCACCAAGTTCAAAAGATCAGCATAGTCAATTTTGATTCTCAATGATAGGTGGATCATTTTGACACAAAATAGGTTGCTGATGCGGGTTTGGTGGGTTATTTTCAGGTAGTATAGAGGACGGGTTATGATTAGAATCGAAGGTCTGATTAAGGAAATGGACTTGGCCTTGATTTTGCCTAGGATTTGGCAGATTCCTAGGATTCAGAATTGTCTGAGATGGAAGAGTACCTGGCTGACAAGACTCAGCCAAAAGCGTGATCTGATTTCGTAAATCAGCCAACTCTACCTTACATTGCCTATGGATCTCAGCGAGAGCTTCAGCATTTTGTCGCTGACTCTCTGACACAGCTCTTAAAATTTGATCTAGCTGTGTATCTTTAATAGGCCTATAGTAATTCTGCATACTCATTGGGCTAGGCATTAAATCTGATTGCTAAGGAGGCAATGGAGGTGGATTAAAATGGGTCTGATTCGGATAATTTGGTCTTTGATTTTGATTTTGATTAGCCCAAGAAAAATTTGGGTGGCTTCTCCATCCAGGATTATAGGAATTTGAATAAGGGTTTGGTCTTGGTGTGTATCCCTGAATGGCGTTTAAATCAAGAGGATAAGGCGTGTTTTCTGCAACAAGAAAGGGTGGGGAAAAGGGTGGGTAAGATTGTGGGACAAAGGTCCCTCCTTGGGTTAGTGAAGGAGTAGATAGAAAACCCAAGGGAGATGGATCTCTAAAATCCAGATTAGTCACAAATTCCCTCCCCGCAGGAATTTGCGAAATAGGTGAATACACGGGATTCATAGCAAGTAGAGGCATAAGAGTCTTCATTGTATTTTTGACCTCGTCGAGATGCTTTGCTACGATATCTACTTTGTCCAGTTTTTCTGCAATAATCTCTAAATCCTTTGAACTGGACGGATTACCGATCTCGTGAATGCCCTTATGCGGATTTTGGTGATTCGTGTTCGCTCCCCACGTAAATTGTGACATTGATGCATTATTGATCGAGTTTTCCGCCATCCCTTCAAATAATTCTGAAGCGGATTCTGCATCGCGATTTAGAAAATTCCCTCCACAAGAGGCATTGACTAGATTGCGAATGCCCTCTTGTAAACCATAATAAAAGATGTGCATGAGTTGCCAACGAGGGATGTCATGATGTGGGCATTTCCTTTACAATTCATGAAAACGTTCCCATGCTTCATGAATTTGTTCTCCTTGGTTTCGATTGAAAGTAGTAATAGCTCGCCTTAAAGCATTGGTTCGACCAATAGGAAAGAATTTCTTCAAAAATGCGGATTCAAGTTCAGCCTAAGTTGAGATTGGTCTTGCTATAGTTCTATACCAATAAGATGCTTTATCTTTAAGGCTAACAGAGAACATCTTCATTAGTAGGATTTCCCTATTTTGATTTCGAGGACCAAGAGTTTGGGATAAATTTTTAAGATCTTCAATATGTTGAAATGGATCCTCGGATGCAAATCCGTGAAAGTGGGGGATTAAACCTATAATGTTTGGCTTTAATTCAAGATCATTTTCCCCAATAGGAATCCTAACATTAGGCTCTACTTGTGCATTAGATGGGTTATAATAATCTCTAAGTAGAGGCCTCGGACGATTAATCGGTAAATCAGGGATTTCAAAATCTGCCTCAGGTCGAGGTGGAGGACGGGTTTGAAAAGTCTGTAAATTATTTAAGGTTGCTGTTAAAAGATTGATTTGTCTAGTTTGCTCTAGCATCCTAAGATTCTAGTTCAGGAGTGCCTCATGAACATCAAAAGGCAGCATCTCCCCCTAACCAAAAGAAGAAGGGATCTCGGGATTATGATTTTGCATTTGACTCAAGGAAGTAGATGGATCAGACGGGAAAACCATTGGTTGCTTATCTGCAACCGGCCTAGGATCACCTGTCAACGGTGGTGTAAGAGGCGGATGCAAGGATCGCCTCCCATCCATAAACGGAAAATAATGTGCAAGTGCACACACACACCACCGATAGGAAAACAGCGGCACAAAAAACCCGCAAAACAGCGCAAAAAAATGTGGGTTTTGCTCTTCTTTCAAAGGAAAGAAGAAATTCCTAAGATACGCAAAGTAATTTGACACAAACAATTAGAGTAACAGTATCAAAATACGTGTCCTAATCCATGTCTACGCAGGTGCGTACCTTAAAGCTCAAAGGTCTAAGGTCTAGGATCGAGACCGCTCACTACTGGCTCCCCGGGGCTTTAGTATTGAGACAGACTTGTTGATCTTCGGCCAAAGCCCTAAGAGGTGCAAAGAGGAGAGATAGAAAAATAGACTCATGTGACTCTAGTGATCGCGTTGTGTGCGCGATAGCATGCAACAGACGATAGCGATTAAAAAAGAACCCGCATGCATTCTGCAATCAGATTTAAGTCATAATTTTTTAGTTCCTCTTTTTTTAGTTAATCTTTTACAAAAGTATATCAAGTAAACTACAATGGCCGCTTTTTAAATCTTTTCAAAGAAAAATATGTGGTCTTTTTAATTCTCAGAGGACAGGGATCTACGTGGGTTTTCTCGTGTTTTCCCGCTAATGTGAGAAAAACATTTAAAAATTCCCGAGTCAGATCGCACTAATACTAGTAGGAAATATGTACTCCTAAGAGTGTATGCCTATGATATGCTGCTGCTAGTCAGAAAAAGATGTATTTTTTTATATTTTTTTACTTTTAAAATGCAACAATACAAAAGACTAAGAAATACTCACAAAAAACAAAAACAGCAACACAGATTCCCTCCTCCTGATATTACCCGCAGAGGTAAACCTGAAAAGAAGATAGAAAATAAAAACAAAATAAAAATAAAAATAAAACAAAATACAACTAATTAGAAAAAAAGTTATTAAAAATAAAAATATATTTACAAAATACCTCCTAATTAGACAATTAAACCTTTTAAATTTTAGTGAATCAAAATATTACCTCCCCGGCAACAGCGCCATTAAAATGATCGTGCGGCTTACTCAACTCAGTAATTAAGTTAATTTCACTTAATTAAGAGTAGAAAAAGTCACTTAGGTTAACTCGAAATTATGTCGATTGTATAGTATAGGGTCGAATTAACCTAACATTTTAGAAATTTTTACTGGTTGAGTTCAGGTTGTTCACTGGGAGGTATAATTTTTTTTCTAAATTCACCAATTATCTTTTATTTCCTTTATAAGTTTAGGAGGTATAACTAAGTTGATTTTAAGAGCATGAATTTTTCAAAAATATTTAAACCATAAAGAATATACAAAATTCCATATGAAAAACATATTCACTCAAATGATCTACTTTATTAACAAGTAAACATGTTAGTTTTCCAATTTTATTTCAAAAGAAATTAAGGCAATAAAAGTTATTCTATTAGAACATGTCTTTTAACAACTAAGAACAAAAAGTAATTAAAATGATGCAAGAAAAATAAATTTTCCTTTTAGTCTTCAACCTCTCTATTCTTCTTCTCCTTTTATTCTCTCTCTCGAGCTCTCTTTCTTACCTCTCTTCTACTCCTGCCTTCTTCTTCTCTTCCCTTAGTTCGTTGGTAGTGCTTGTTCTCCTTTCTTTCCTTTGCTTCCTTAGCACTTAGCCATCAGCTAAACTAGGTTTTTTTTTCTTTTTAACGAAAAATTATTTTATTTGCGGTGAGGTCCTTTTGAGGATACACAGCACCCTGAGACTATGGTGAGACCAGACTCTACTCGGTCCTCGTCTAATCTTAATTAGGTTCGATTTAGATTTATTTCATTTGGCTCATACATTCGAGCTAATCTGGTTCAACCAGCCTCCTAGGCCTCGCCCTCCCAGGGCACACACTTGCAGACACACATGCTTGCACACACACATACATATGCTCAGAATAGGTTCAGAATGCTCAGATTGGTAACCGATGCACCGAGCGCTGATGACTGAAGAGCCCATGTAACAAATTGCTTTTGTTCCCAGGCGCGTGCTCAGAAATTGACGACGCGGGACTATGTTAACCCCTCCAAACCCAACTTCAAATGATCATAACTTTCTACTCAGAGCTCCATTTCAAGTGATTTAAAGTTTGTTGGAAAGCTCTAAGATAGATCTACACAATTGCAGGGTCAATTTAAGGTTTAGAGGATGTTTTCCTCTTCAATTTGAAGAGTGAAATCAAGGGGTTCCTACGGGTTATTTATTGCTTGGAAGTGGAAATTAACTTCACAGAGTCCTCAGATGGACTTTTCTCTCTCATTTAAAGGTCTATATAGGTTCTAAAATTAATTCCGCATCTACAGAAGTGATATTAAAGCTCTTAAGACCTTCAGACAATGTACAGAAGGTTGAAGCTTCTCTGAAAGCTTCAGAGTTCAAAATTTCATACTTTGATATGTGCAACAGACACTTAAGAACGTTTCTGATCAATTTCAACAAATTCTAAGGATTAAAACTAAATGATCTGGGCAGGATTCAAGTTCAAATCTCATCAAAATGGCACTGCTATTAGTTTGGGTTTGAAAATAACCCAAATTAATAGGGTTCAAATTCTTACTAAATTATTCACCTGAGCTCACTTTAATCACTCTAAAACCATCCAACAAATTCTCAGAAACTTAATCTCATCAATTTCTCAGATTGAGCTCAGAACTCCATTATCAAACTCAGTTTGACTGTGAAGGCACAAAAATTTGACTTTCTATTAAAAACTTCTCCACAAGAAATCAAAGCCTTGAATAGGATCTTCTCAACCTCAGAAACTCATTCAGATTCTCAGAAAGGCACTCTGACCAAGATTTCTATGGTTTCAGGCTCGTCGCCTGAGCTTGAAAAGGCGTGTGTTCGTCAGAGCCATTTAGAGGTTGTTACAGTATTCTAAGAGCATAAACAGCTTCAGTGCATCGCACTGAAGCTTTTAGGTACCTTAAATTCTTCTCAGATCTCTTCTATCAAACTTCTCCAACTCTACCGGAGTTGGAAAAGATGAACTTCATTCTACAGCTCCAGTCATTTAATCCTCAAATAAACATCCTTAAAACAATCAGTGATCCACATTATATCATTCTGGAGCTTCTCAATGAATTCTAAAGGTTGAAGCACAGATTTGGCTCGCTAAAGCTCGCCAGAGCTCCGGTGAGTCCAGAAAATATGTAAACTGTGTACAAATTGTGAAATTATGCCATTTTAATCTAAAAAGGATCCTGAGGTTGCAAGGAACATCAGAATCATATTTAATTCTTCATTTGTCGCTTTATTTGTAAGATTTGACGGTGAATTCATTTCTTTAAAAATCTGATTTGAATTAAGCTCAGGACTTGTTTTACCACTCAATTGAGTGGTTAAAACAAGTCAACAGATAATAGTAGTCATAATTATATAGTTAATTAATAGTTTGAACTACTCCTGAGCCGCCATTGACAGCGAGCTCAGGAGCTTAATTAAGATTGGGCGTTTAATTTTTATGTGATAATAATATGTATTATAGTGTCGATTAGGGTTCTAAAGTGGTGGATAGATGATGAAAGACCCTATGAAGGTGGAATTAACTCGATTACTGTCACCATGGATAGAGACAATAGTTGGTGGAGGTGGAATGTGAATTAGGCGATTAGGTGATTCCATTAATGATTAAGTGGATTAGAAATGATCATGGAAGATAAAGGAAGGTGGACAACGAATTCAAAAGGTGAAATTAAAGCTTTGGTGAGCTCAAGGAGTTCGCCGGAATCAGAGAAGATGACACTGAAATTTGAAAATTACATAAAATATAACTAACTACCTACTTAACTAAGCTAACCTACTCCTACTCCTACTCCTCCTACTCCTAATCTACTGTTACCTGGACGAAGGGGTCAATAGGGTTCCGCCGAAGGTTCATAGCGGACGACGAAATCAGAGGGTGGAAGAAAGATCTCCGACGGGCGGATTTGAGGTGGAGCGGAGGATTCCTTTGGTCGGCGCCTGTGTCAGAGACGCGGAAGACCATGGCGGATCTCCTCGGCTGATCAGAATGAATGGAGGAATTCGGAAAATGAGATGGAAAGCCACTGGAGTTTTGGACGAATAGCCTATCGAAGTCGGCTGCAGTGTTAGAAGAGGGAAGGGAGCCAACTTGAGTGAAATCAGAGGGGTGAGGGGGTATTTATAGTAGTTGGCGGCGAAGAGAATGGCGGGGTCTGGCCGAAGAAGGAGCTTGAGGAGCTTAACCTCCGGTGTCGTCTTCGACGACGGTGAGGTTATCTCCCACTGAAAAATGGGATTTCCGGTTAATCCAGACCGGTGGATGAAGAGGACGTGGTGAGCGCAAGTAGTAAGAGCTTGGACAAAGAAGGTTGATGTCGGTAGGGCGGTAATCGCACGGTGGCGTGACTCTCCGTCGCCAGCCATTCATTCAGCTGAAGAAGAAGAAAAGGGACTTAAATGTAATGAATCTTAAGGACCTGTGTGAGAAATAAGGACCCGATTGTAGTAAGTTTTGAGGACCAAAATGTAAACTCAGGTTTTGAAGGTTTATTTTAACTTAGATCTTTTTCAACTTTTTATATATGTTAGTAAATAAGGTAAATATTATGTTTCGCCTTGAATTTACATTTTTGACCTTTTTAGATTAATTTATTAGATTAAGTAAAATCACTTAAGTTATTATATACTTAGGTATACATTACATTTAAGTTACTTAACTTATTAATTAAGGGAATGATTAATAGAATTTTGAGTCCAATTATTATCTAAATTATTAATAATGTTAATTGAATGATAAAATGTCATTTTAAACTTATTTTAAGGTCCTTTACTAAATATCCCTTATTCTATAATTAACCCTTATAAATTCATAATCTTAGCTAATTAACTAGGAAGACTAGGTAATTAGGGGTAATTAGAGATCATGATGAGTGTCTCATCAACGGCTATACGATTGGATAAATAGGTATAGGTGGTGCCAACTTAAAGGATAAGGTAGGGTGTGTTTAAGGTTTTTTGGATGAGACTTAGGTAGGATAATTAGGTCAATTATCTAGGACACTAGGGTGCGGATCTAAGAGTGGAGATAAGGGGTGGTTTTGGACATCCAATATAGATAATTAAATATGTATAGGTGACATCCAAATCAAGGTAGAAGAAAGTAAGGGTGGTGGGTTGTTGGGGAGGATTTAGGACTAAGTATGGTAAGGGTTTTTAATAGGTCTAGAAAATCAATTAGGTTAGCCAACCAAATTGGTTGATTAATTAGGCTCATGGTTGACCACCTAAGGTGGGGAATTAGGCTAGGTAATTGGGTCTTGGGTTAGGAAAAATTGGGTTCCTAATTGGGCTAGGGTTTAGGTTGAGAACTGACTCAGCCTCTCTGCACAATTGAACTTAATTCGATTTCTCCTCTTTGCCAAGCTCCAATCAATCTCATACCTGGCACCCGTACACATATAAACAAGGACATCAAGGCACCAGATATAGATAAGGGAAATATTACATAAAAACCTACAAGAATGCATTATTTACAAAATGTTGCTAAATAACTAACCTAACATAATCTAATGCAATGTGACCTAATTGACCTTTAAACTAACAATAGTTTGGTATAAATTATGTTAATAAATATCGAAATATCAATGGGAGACATTTGTTTTAAATTGCTCAAAATAAAATGATGTTTCAAAATCTAACTACCTTCACGTTGTTTAGAGAAAATGATGATTTTCAAAGCTACCTTTGACCCGAACAAGTAGACAAAAGTCATTCATGATGAATGGTTCGCAATGATTTTGAATAGACTAAAGGCAGATAATTTGGGCTATGTGTTATACTCCAGGCCATTTGAGAACCTGAGAAATCAAGCCATGGAGAAATATAATGAGGCATGGCATGATAATAATGTGTTTGTGAAACATTGCATCATTAAGCGTCTACATAATGTGTTTGCGAAACACTGCATCATTAAGCATCTACCAATTGGATTACTAGACCATATTGGTGAATGCAAATATGCAAGCAACATTGTATTTAGACTTGATGCCTTGGGTACTCGAAACTTAGTTTTCTCTACACTTCTAAATTCCATATAAGTTTGGAAAGTTCTTTGGAAGAATACTTATTTTGGATGCAAGAGTTGTTTATGGAAAATGAAGTGTATAGAGGGGTATATGCTTTTGTGAAGACAAGAAGCTCAATATGATCACAACATCTCTCCCCAACGTTTATGCTTGAGCCCTCGATAAATAAAACTTTAAAGGGATAATTCGTGAACTAGTAGAATGTCTACTAGGCATCATGGATCCTCTTGATGGACTGCACAACATTTTAAGAAAGAGGAAGCGTTCCTTGACTACAGAAGCTCAAAGGACAATTGACACATGGACGAGAAAGAGTCTTGCATGATATGCGAACCTGTCCATGAAGATCTACTGACCTTACTAGAAGGTCAAAGGAAAGGTTCCTCAAGGTACTACATGTTTTCATCATCTATTTATTCATATGATGAATAAAGATTATGATGCACTTGGCATATTTGCAAATGTTGCTTATTATTCAAGTGATCAAGATGAAGCTGAGGATAAAGAAGCTTTGTAGATGGAACCCAAGGCAAGTGGCTACAGTAGGAGCCATCAGGAGATGCAAAGCTTATATATGAAATTTGTGTTCAGAATCACAACAACTGTCTTTTTAATCCTATATCAATAGAAATTATTTCTATTTTCCAAAATGTTTGGAACAAGCATATTCATGTGATGAATGACTTCTTATAAGTTTTAGCCATGGGATGCTTGAATGATTTAGAATCAAATGCTAAGTTTTCTATAATGATGAGATTATTAGTAAGAATTCTTAACATGTGTAAAGAGGATACTTTGCCTCTATTGAGATGACTCAAGTTTGGACATGAACGTCTATGAGTGAGGTTAAAAGGATAGTTGAGAATAATCTACTTTGACCTGATAATCAAGAACTCAAAGAGAATTCATGGCTAATTCTTTTATGAAAAGGACTTTGAATGTAGGAGGTATATTTCAAATGGGTGACACATGGTGATGTGTGTGATGTGGAAGGGATCATTGGCAGATGGCAACATCTGCCAAATGATCATTCTAGATGTGATAATGTTCAAATGTGGAAAAGTCATGGATCTTTTGGGAAGTTTAGTGACTTCCACAAGTTTGATATGGAGTTATTGAATTCCATCCACCATGAACACATCATATGAAGATTCCATCAAACTTAAGATAGTAGATCTTAGTTAGATGAATCACAAGGAATATCTTAATGAGAAAGAAATTGTTTTTAACTCATTCCTCTTATACACCTCAACTTGGTCCTGTCTTCTTGAGACAAGATCGAACTTAGGAAGGTTCAAATGATGATGAATGTTGGATTCCTTGAATCTAATATGAAATTGCATAAGAGAATGCATGTCCTCTATGATTTTGAATCTATTTCATGTGTTCACATATGATATGGACAAGGATCTAAAAGTTTGGATTTGGTACTAAATGCTTATGTCCAAGTCCAAATTGGTTGGACTCAAGGATAATCCTTGGATATCACAAACGTGATAATGCTTATTGACGTTGTGATATGCATTAGTCAAACACCCTTGATTTGTGGAATATCAGATTCCCAAAGAATGAATGCTTAATCCAATCCAAGGAAAGTTCTTTGCGAGTTAATTGAACTTAATCGAGATAAGGCCACCAAGATTGAATCTACTTGGCTAATGTCCTATCCAAGTGAGTTGGATCTTAGGATAGATTGAAATATTCAAGGACTTCACACATAATAATAGTTGTCAATGGTGTTATGTGAATTCAAAAATGCTATTTTGAATTATGGAATGACAAATTCCACAATGATGAATCACTTACTGGGCTTTGATCCAAGAACAATGCATGATGGGAGAGTTGCAGAACTCATGCTGGTCAAGCATTGCAAATCAATGGTTGGGTCAACAGTATATCAAAACTAGTTGGATACAAAGGCAACTATAAGTTTTCGTGGTCAGAAGGATATGGAAGTATTCCTATTCCTAAGTGGAAATTCTCAAGATATTTTCATCTTATGAAATATTGGATTTCATGAAGATCAGTACTTGCGAGGAGAATTATCGACTTGCCTTGTGATTTGAAGGGCATTAGAAGCCTAAGCATCTGCACACACTTAGGACTAATTGTTTGGGGCGTAGATCGCGTAAAAGATAAATGCATTGTAGTATAGTGCGAAATATGTCTCGACAAATAAATTAACGGAATTGGTGAGTCTCGGTCGATCACAAGGAGGCAAAAAATGCTTTTGATTTTATGTGTTTGTTTAAAATATAAAGACTAAGTAGAAGGAACAATCAATCACAATATTTATATCACAAGGAGAGATTGAACATGAATTGGATACATGTAATTGAATAAAACATAAAATACGCAAACTACTGTTGTAACAGAACAAGGGCAGCACAGGTGGTCGGTGGTGGCCTTTTGGAAAGGTTGAAGAGAGCAGCAACGATCTGCCAAGGTGGCTCAATGGACGCTTCAGATGGAGATGCAGAGATGGAGGTAGAGAAGATGGGAAGAAGAAGGTAGAGGAGTTGTAGAAGGAGGAAGAAGAAAACCATGGAATGTCTTCAAAGGGGACCCTTAGGCCTCTTTTTATAGCTTTTGTGAAAGGTATTTAGGGCATTGGAGCCCTTAATTTCATGTAAAAGCTTTAGATTAATCGAATCTATTGGTCGGGAGATCAACGGTCCTGATTAAGCCTTCCAAATCCTTCTCCATTCACGGTTTAATCTGGTGCTGACACGTGGTGCAATGTGCGCTCTTGGATCTTCATTTGACGGTCTCCGCTCACCTGCGCTCGCCGCTGCCTTCGCATGCCCGCCGCTTAGCCTTTAATCCGCCTCAAATCCTAAGCCATCTCAGCCATCCAATCTCTCGATCGGACAACTTAAAAGAGTGTGTGCCGCGCCCTCTTGACTCCTAAGTGCGTGCCATCACGCACGTTTTCATCTGACGCCCCCACGTCCGCCACGCGTCCACACCACCGCCCGATGAAGATCTTGCGGTTGAATTTCATACGCGCATGGCCGACTCCCACATCGCGACTCGAACCCGCATTGCGCATTGGTTGTTAAGCGTGTGGGTTGTTGCGGTTTCCATCTTGTGTGCGGTCACCCTCAGCCGTTGGATGGAAATCCAACGGTCGAGATCTTGTCCTCGCTCGATGAAGGGGCTGGAGGCAGGCGGCGTGGATGCATCGCGGCTATTGGATGACGATCTTAGGGTCCACGTCTTTCCTTCCAAGATTGGGGCACGGTGAGGGGCGGCTGCGATGGCACCACGTGGTGCCATCGTGGTCGTCCATCTTCTTCTTCTTGTATCTGATGATGTAGGCCTCCGATTGAGTTGATTTTTGCGCCGTTGGACTGCAACCATCAATCTAGATCCATCCGTGCGGTTTGATTTGTCATATGAGATCTAGATATTCTTCAATTTGCCCCTTGGATCTTGCTTCTTCTGCGGACTCCTTAGGGTGCTACGGAAGTTTGATTGATGCAATCTTGGAAGCGTTGGACTCCCGTCGTTGTTCTAAACAAATCCATAAGGTTGGATTGGTTATCTGTAGCCCTGAATTACCTGTAATTATTAATACATCTCAAATAGCGCATTATTATGTATAAAACATATAAACCATCTAGGATGCAAAGTACGATGTGTATGCATGCAGAATGCCCATGTTAAGCTAGGTTCTTCCTTAATTTAGGCGAATTAGGGACTATGATTGCTGCTCAATCACTAACTCTTCTAGGGATGGTTGTAATGGAGATCAAGTAGCCATTAAACATACAGGAGTGGTATGGCTGCTATGTTGCAGTGGGTAGCCCCCCATTGCAGGGTGTCCAGACCCCAGCCACTACACTTAATCCTCTTGATCACTGCTTTTAGGTATATCTTAGAATAGGGAAGCCACCTACTAAGAGAAAAATTACAAACACAAAAAAAAAAGATATAAAAGAGAAAAAAAGAAAACGTAGCCACACTTTACTGCACAAGAATGCTTGGCACGTTGCCGTGGGTAACCCCCCATTTTCAGGTGTCCAGAGCCCAACCCTCAGATATATTCACAGTCCCTTAATAAGGCGAAGTGGGGAAGTAGAAATAAAAGCCTGGGGAGATATACATGGGGTTTACTCTTGTGTTGACCATGCAAAAAAGTAGTAGGGAGAAAGCGACCGGTCAGAAAGATAAACCTTTAGGCAATTACGATTGCCCCTAAATACGAGTCACACATACACAAATACGATGCTTAGCACTTCTAAGTCATTCAAGACTTGGGCGGATTGGGTAGCCGTGGAAAGCTACCCTAAAACCCCAAAAAAAATGAAAGTATAAAAAAATGCCCAGAAAAAGAATATATATATTTATAATAAGGCAAGGATTTGGGTAGCTTGCATTGTGGTAGACAACTTGGGTACTATTGAGTTTCTGTAGTTTAGGTCTTAGGTATAAATTTCCTTTGGTTGGTAAATAACTAGTGCCCAAGTAATTGGCTCCTAACTCTATTTTTGTAAATACAATTTTGTTTTGCTAAGGGACTAGTAAAAGATAGGCATAGGGGTGTGATAGACACATAATTTATGTAATTAGCATGCCTATTTTTAGTTAGATCTTAGGTAATCATATTGCATTTAGATTATAAATAGTGAATTAGTAGAATCATAAGCATACCAGATTACTGTAGATATTAACACATAATGTGTACGTATTTTAATTATCTTATTTCATGCAGGGATGAATATAGGGGATTGGATAAGAAAATGGAAGCTCATTTGTCAAAGGCGATTTACATTTTATGTAAGGAGTCAACATGCAAAAAGAAACCAATTTGAAGAAGAGTGGGAGTATTCTTACAATATCCCCATACCACCTAAGTTCTTCTCTCGTCAACAACTATGTCCTTTTGTTTTCTCTTGCATCCTAAATTAATTCCCAAAGGTGGTGGATTCCTCTACAAATTTCCCATGTGTGGACCACTCTCTCTCTTACCCTCTCTTTAGAGGTTATTGGGATGCTCGCCCAAGCAAACAGGGGAGCTTGGGCTTCGTCTTAGGAGCATAAGGGTTATAACAAGTATATAAAAAAAATCAACGAATGCAACAACCTCCTTATCTATAGTATAGCCTACACGTGTGCATGCGCACACATGTATTAAGTAGTATACGCAATTAACATGAGCGATTCGGCAGATTTGGGAATATTCCTAGATATCCACTCCTATTTGCAGGAGTAGTATTTCATCATATGATTCATAGAAGATCCATCTGTCTAGATATCATCATATACACCTAGACGTATGCTTTGGAAGAAGCTTGTACAGTTTGGGAAGGGGTTTTTCTTGCTAAAAAAGAAGAATCCACTTCAACCAATATGAACTTACCGCGCCTTAGGCGTAGCCATACATAACATAGAAATCACCCTTGGGTGGACGATTAGCTAGAGTAGCAGGTGCTGTCACCTCACCATCCCAACTCTCCTCTTCCTCCAATTTTCTTCACCGATTCCACTCTCCTTAACGCCTATTTTCCAGGTCATGCGCGACCATAAATTCCCCAGCCATACACAACCATGCGCCCGAAAACCACTCCTTCAGCCATGCACCCGTGCCCCTTGTACCTGCGCAACATACACCCCTTCCTCTGCACCCCTTGTAATCACGTCCTTTCACCATGCCTAGCTCAACCCACTATAATTCCTCCTACTCTCGAGCCTTCAGGGAGCATCCGACATCCTTTCCTCCCTCCTTCGGCCTCTCCTCTCCTTCCCCTTCCTCTCCACCTTCTCCCTCCTCCACGTCAAATAGCTATCGGCCATCTCCATATCTCTCTCCTCATCCTTGACCTTTCCTCCAGGCTACTACAACTCTGATTCCATGTCCTCTCTGATTCCTCTTCCTCTCGACGACATCACCCCTCCTCCACGAGATCCTGGCACCCTGGTCGATCCCTGCACAAGCACGAGGCTTGTCTTGCCATCTACCCTACAAGCGGCACTCTAGAGAAGCTTTCCTCCATCTCCTTCTATCTTTCTCTACATTCGCATCACCTCTTCTTTTTATTTCTATCCCTCTGTCTTTCTTCTTACATGTACTCTTCTTTTATTTTGTAAAACTTAAGCTTAATGCAAGTTGAATTTTTGTGTTCATGCCCCTTTTTCCTACATTGTGATCGTGCTTCTCTATTTATAAAAAAAGAACTTAAAAAAATATACAAACTAAAAAATATCAAAAAAAAATAACGTGACCACATTTTGTTTCCCTGTGAATGACCTCAGATTCACTCAAGTTTTTAAAAATTTATTTGGTACGAATTTTTGTGAGCTACGACGACGAGTTTTCGATCTTTTATAAATCGTAAATTTTCACTTATCAACCACCGCTATCGCCACCGCCGTCGCTTGCCTCTCCATCGCTCGACGTGGAAGTTTCGTTGACCCCTAAAGTATTGGCGATGGAGAACATGCTTAGTGACTCGTTGATTGGAGAGGTCATGTTTGGCTTCCCATCTATTGAAAAGCTTCAGGAGGTAGTAAATTGCTTATCCTTGCCCTCTTTGATGTGGAAAATATCGATGTTGTGTGCTTTGAGATTCTTGTTATTTGGGCTGTGTGAGGGAGATGTTAAAGTTTAGATCCTCGAGTTTGGGTAACTTTTCGATCTTTGGAGATTGGTATCTTTGTTTGACGGCGTGTTGCTAGATCGTCCTCCACAGTATTTGCCAGAAGCGGGACAGTGGAAATTTGTGGTTTGTCTTTGCATCTTAGATCAATGGTGGTGGTGAATCATGTGATGGCCAGGTTTGGGTCCATGAAGGAGGGTGCGATCATTGGTTTGGTAGAGGGGTATGGAAGCTTTGTGTAGGTCAATGTGATTTTGAGGCAAGGGGGCTCTTTCTGAGATAGAGTTATCCTGAGGTGTGGTGGATCTCAAGGTTACTATCCATCCCATTTGTCCAGAGAAACCTGTGGAGGCCAAGCGTGATAGTGATCAAGGAGTACAAGTCGAAATGAAATGGAGGGAGGTGCAGCATCGTGTTGTGAAAGGAGGTGGGGGCGGTCAAAAGAAGAGGAAGGTATAGACAGAGGGTGAGAAGGAGATGAATAAAGTGTATGTGGCTATGTCTGGGGGTGCAATGGATGGTGTTGTTGCATCTGATGCTATTGTGGTGCATGAAGATGATAAGCATACTAATATTCAGCAGGAGGTGGATGTTCAGGAGGGTCCTTGTGGGTTCACGTTCAAGGTAGATGAAAGTAGTACCTATAATGTGGGCTCTTCTTTAAAGGAGAGTGGTGGATTAGGTAGTCGGGGAAGTTACAACTTGCAAAGCTAGGGGCTGGTGAAGTCTTCAAAAGTGGATGAGAACCTTGTTGCCAATGTTTTAAAGGTGTCTTGAGTTTTGTGTGTGATGAAGGGGGCCCAATCTTCGTCATGTTGAAGGTTTTGTTGTGGAACGTGTGTGGGCTACGCAATCGGGCCATGCGTGGGATGCTGGCTAGATATTTGAGGGAGTAGAGGGTTGATTGTAGTCTCCTACAAGAGACACATATTGACAGTGATGAAGTGTCTTTTTGGTTGCTGTTATTGATGAATGGCCAGGCAGAGGTTAAGATTGTCAAGGCAGTTGGTAGGGCAGGTGGCTTATCTGTTTGGTAGAAGAAGGGCACTTTGAAATTTGAGGACGTGTGGACTGGTACTTTTGCAATTACGTGCAAGTTTACTAGATTGCAAGATAGCTATTCTTTGTTCATCACATGCATGCATGGGCCTTGTTTGCAAAGTGATAGACCTCTCCTTTGGGAAGAACTAAATAATACTTCAAATCATATTCACGGGGTTGCGTGCTTGATTGGGGGAGACTTTAATGCAAAGCTCTCTTTTGAGGATAGACTGGATGGTCGTTGATTTGTCCACTTTTAGCTTTCAAACTTTGGTGGTAGAATTGGACTTGGTCAACCTTGCCATTTCTGCCTCTATGTATACGTGGTGAAGTGGCAGTGGGTCGATGTCTAAATTGGATAGATTCATGTGTAATGTTGAATTGATGGGATCCTTCCAGTTGGCAACCGTGGTGGCTTTGAAACGTCCTTTCTCAGATCACACGCCTATTCTATGGGAAAGCAGAGAGGGTACTCATACATGCACATACTTTAAGTTCCAAAGGTCATGGCTCAATGAGGATGGCTTTAGGGAGATGGTTTCCTCATAGTGGGTGTCTCAATCAATTGAGGGGTCAGCTACATTGATAGATACACATTTATTTAGCATAAAATGCATATTTATGCATGTTCCTAGGTTAGTATATGCATTTAGCATTATAAATAATGCATAATATCCATCAGCATGCATGCAGCATAATTTGTATAAATTGTTTATTAAATTATCTATTTTAATGTCCAAGGCACAAGGCGATGCAAATCTGAGCATCAAATAATAAATCCGATTGTATAGATGGACTCAGAGCGATGATCGCAGTTCAACACCTCTAAAATTGCCTTAATTGGACCTTTGTAGCATCTGCTACGAGGAAAAGAACATGGACAATCCTGATGGTGCCACATTGCACCATCATGACCGCATAACACCGCCCTCAAGCCCTATTCTCACCATGCCCTTTGATTTAGGCTGTTGGATTGCCATCCAACGACCACAAACTTGCCACGTCACCCCTCCTCAACCGCAGTCTCAACTATACAGGAGAGATCACAGCTATTGGATCAAGATCCAATGCCCATGATCACTAGATGGATGGCCTTAGCGTGGTGGTTGCGCCTGCACCTTCTTAAACCTAAGATACGGGTTTGAGCCTTGATGTCCAGTGCCCTCCTCGTCAAAATTCGACTGCTCGATCACGAGTGGACAAACGAGATGTGTCCACGTCACCCTTTGCCAGCACCTCACAACAGCAACGAGTGACTCTCATGTAATTAGGGTCGCACGATCACGATCAAGCAGTAATAACAGTGCCACATGGTGCAATCGATGACAAATATGCAAAATGCGTGCTCTCATGTGCGATTTGATGCACGATTAAGGTGTGATCTTCAGAGCTCTTAGCCCTTCGATCTCTGATGGACGGCTGCGGGGGCTCCTTCATGATGCTAGTGTTGCAGAATGCAATACATGCGCTTGCATTGCGTTGCGCATAGCTGTGCGCGTGCGTGGCGCGTGCATGCGTGTCCCCTACGTGCATAAGCCTCCTTGCATGACAAATCATTTCCACACCCATTTTTCACACTTACAAATACCCCATAACCCATTCCTTGGCAATCCATCTCTATCTACATCTTCCCCACCTATTCTAGAGCTCTAAAAGCCTACTATAGCTCCCAAGAGCCTATTCCCAAGCCCTAAGGTCCCCTATTAGCGTAGAAAACCTCTCCCTCTACATACATTTCATCCTACACCTCACCTCCCTCATAGGGAATCCTAGGGTTGTTCTCTCACTCCCATTTAGGTAGAAGATCACCTCCACCTCCTCATCCCCATTCCCTTAGGTTAGGAACTCTTATCCCTCATCCTAAATTCCCTCTAGCTTGGCCTAAGCTTCCCTTTACCTGGCTTCCTCCTATACCTCAACCCTGTCATCCAAACTCTACACCAGCTTCATCTAGTTGCCGCCAAGCACCATCGTCTTGACAACTAGCCGATTTGGGAGGTTCTTCTCACCCCTCTATCTCTATTATTGTATTATCTTCATTTATAGCTATAATAAATTTTGCTTATTTATAATATCAAATTCTCTCTCTCTCTTATTGTATTTTCTTCATTTTTAGCTGTAATAAATTCTGGTTATTTATAATATCAAATTCTCTCTCTCTCTCTAATTATTTTGTTTAGCTAGATTAGTGTTAAACTAATATTCTACTTATATCAAAAACCCATAAAAATTATAAAAGGTGAAATATAAGGATTTGGATTTTTATTGGTGTTTAATTATCTAATAAAAACTTTAATTGGTTGATTGATGTTGGATTAAGGGCTTTGGGGACCTTGATTTGGGAATGGTACCCTTAAAAGGGCAAGAGATCCCCTTAAGTTGTTAACAAATGTTAAGTAATGAAAAGCTGAGGGGCCTTTTTCAAGAAATTTATATTGGATGGCTTGCTTGGAGCTTAAGAAAGAAAGTGGAGGGTCTTAGCATAATTTTTCCCTCACTTATAATTTGTGTTGGCTTGTTGGAGAAGTCAAACCCTTCCTCCTTACTACCAATGAAAGAGAGAAAGGAAGGGAAGAATGAAGAGAAGGAGAAGAGGAAGGAGAAGAGGAGTAGCATCTGCTGCTATTACTCCTGTTGTTGTTGCTGCTGTGAGTGAGGAAGAAGAAGAGGAAGAGGAGCTGCTACTACTATTTTTGCTATTGCTTTTGTGTTGTTGCTGCTGTAGTTGTAGCAAGAGTAGGAAGGAAGGAGGTGTAGCTGAAGCTTTGAGGTAGGGAGTTTTCCCTCATTTTGATGCTTCCTTGTTTTCCTTTCTACGAAATTAGCAGATAGGAAGGTGATGTTTATTAGGAAGTGGTGTATTCGGTTGTATATGCATTTATGTGCTTGATTTGAGAACATTGGGGTGATTGAGGATATGGGAATGGCCATGGAGCCATTATCAAAGGATGATGAAATCTGAATGTTTCAAATGGTTATAGGGGTAATAGAAGTGTTTTAAAATGGCTTAGAGCCCTGGGGATTGATTCCATCCTTGTTACAAATTTAAAAAATGCATTTTAGAACCTACTTGGGTTTTGAACTGCAGATCAGATGTCTGATCTATTCATCAGACATCTAATTTTCCTAATTTGGACGTCTAATCTATTAATCAGATGTCCAATATATTTGATCTTGATGTTTGGGCCATTGCATTGGACGTCTGCAGTTCGGACTTGGAGTTCCAGGAATTAAACTCTCATGAGTAGACGTCTGGACTCCATGAAGGACATCCAGATTGTCCTCTGGACATCTGACAAAGGTCCTGGACGTCTAATAACTAGACAAGGCGAGGGTCCTTTTTGGATGATAGATTCTAGATGTTTGAACATTTATCAGACGACTAAAGTGGCCAAATTGGACATCTGACACTTTCATTGGACGTCCAATAAGGCATATGTGGTCCTATTTCATACAGAAATTCCTTATGAGGACCATGAACCTAATCTATTTGGCTAAATCTTAACCAAATATCAAAGAATGAAAGTATTAAGCTCCGTTCAGAGTTTGAAACTCAAACCTGAGGATCCTGAATGGAACCCTGAAAGAAATTGTGAATAAGATCAAATGTGATGTCTAGGTGAGATAGGTGGGCTTGTAAGGCCAACACCTTAATCCCTTGAGCCACAGGCTCATGATTGTGGACAAAAGTCCTAGGAGACTCTGGGTAGCTAGCGGCTACCAGTGATGAACCTTGGAACTTGAACAATTCCTGATTGTGGTGATGAGCTACGTGCTGTCATCGAAATGAGGTACTTGAATGTACCTAAATTCTACTCATGTGAGGTACTTATAGCAATAAGCTCCGTAGGTGCCTGCAAGGACGGATGACGTCGGGGTACCTCGTACTCATAGCAATAGCTCTGTAGGCGCCTGCAAGGACGGATGACGCTAGGGTATCATGAGGGATGATGGGGACCTCATCCGATGGCGGAATTGAGAGGGCACATCCAGGAGGTGAGCTCCGCGATGGAGCAGAGATGTGACTCGACAATGTTTGACCACGCCCTGTACTATGATCTAGAATGATTTGAATGATCGATGACTCAATTTCGTGGAACTAGCCAGTGATGGCTCATCTTGTCGACTAGTTATCTAGCCTAGGTAGCTCCCGAAAGGCTTGACTCTTTTGACCGAAGTCAAACAATGTTCTGCTGATGCAAGGACGGGTACTCCTACTTGAGGATCACTAGCACTGTTAGTCTTTCCCTTAATCAAGGAGGGAATGCGAGGCAGTGATACGAGAGAAGGATACGCCGATATCGCCTCCAATAGGGAGGAATGATTTCAAGAATCGAATCCTTTGTGGCGAATGAGCGAATATTGGTAATGGTAATTGAAACGAAAGACATGGATCAATTAAGTATTGGGAAGGGGTAGTTGGTTTGATTAGCCTAGGGGCACTGTAACTCATACACTACCCATTGTTCTTGTTATAACCACTGCAGTTTTCCCTACTGAGCTAGTTGGCTCACCCCTACTTTGTGGCCCAATTTCAGGACCTGAGGCTGTGGAATCATACCACGGCTACAAGCGGTTCGGTGTAAGTGCATTGGGCACTGCAAGATGCCCTTTCTACCAGAAACTTTAGGGCGTAGAGGCCTAAATAGTGGAGCCTCTATTCTGGGTACTATTGTCGGACCCTCCCATTGATGGGTGATGGGAGGAATAGGTGTAGATGCAACCTTGAATAGTTTGTAATTTTATTTCTTTTGCTACTGTAAGCCCTGTTAGGTGTAAATTATGGCTGGACCCCACTTTGTTATTATCATGTTGTAATAATTAACTACCATGATGTGTATGAACTGTGAACTCTGATTCTTGAGAATTTTCTATGGGATGATCGTAGTGTTTTAGGGGCTCGCGAGATTTGCTATTGTACTTTGTGGTTCTTGTTTTGCCGTGCTTGTTGATTATGTGTTTTTTGCTATCGAACTTATTGAACATATAATTATGCCATGTGAAACTCGAAATGGTTATTAAGTGGATTAAGCTTAAGAATTGATGATTCGACTACAAGCAACTCGAACCAAATTTGGGGGAGTCACCTGGGGGCCATTACACGAAAAATACAATAAATAAATAAACACAATGTGAATTTCTAAAAATTAAGCATCGCCTCCCTGTGTTCGACCCGGGACTCACATCCTGGTTATAAATTTTAATTGATCTCAGATTTTTTATACATAGTGTGATGCAAGTTTTCCCTGAAACCCTAATCTCTATTCTTCTTTGCGATTTTTCTAACGACCACACGTAGTGCCTTGCATCCAAGTTAAAAGGATTGAGTCGTTTATTATTTGACTATAAAAAATCAATTGCTATCACTAAGGCATAGAAAGAGAATGATGCATTGGAAGGGGTGAAGAGGTTAGGTGATAAAGAGGAGGTGGAACCTCTCATGGAGGCAAAGATGCAACAAAGAAAAGTCTTTCAAAGTATTGTAGCCAAGGAGGACCTCCAGCGTGAAATTGATTGGCTCCAACGTTCACGTCAACTTTGGTTAAAGGAGGGAGATTCTAATTCCATGGGGTGGCTAGTGCAAGAAGGGGGTTTAATGTTATTTTGTCCTTGCGTTATGGTGGTTGTACAATTGAAACACCTCAGGATTTGTGTTTCATGGCAAATAGTTATTTTTTTGATATGTCGCGTGCGGTGCCAAAGGGTGGGTGGCGGCTTGGTTCATTTGACATGCCACTATTGGGGGAGGAGGATGGTAGAAACATATGTAGGCCGATCGGAGAGGATGAGGTGGTCAAATCATTGTGGGGTCATAAGGCTGAGGGTTCTTCCGGTCCAAATGGCTTTCCTGTTTTGTTTTATAAGGAGTTCTGGCCTATTGTTGGACATGATGTGATGAAGGTGGTTGAGGAGTTCCAGAGGAGCAACTATGGGCTTGAGAAGTTTAACAAGTCTCTTCTTTTTTTATTTCCTAAAAAATAGGGTGCGTTGGCTTTGTCAGAATTTCGACCAATAGCCTTATCTAATTCAATCTATTTAATAATTGGGAAAGTTCTTGCAAATTGCCTGAGGGAGGTACTACATGGGCTGATCATCCTTGTCCATTCAGCCTTTTTGAAGGGCCATTCACTTTAGGAGTCTTTTATCTTAGCGTAAGAGATGGTGTCTGGTTGGATGTGAAGAAAGAAGGCTACGCTTATGTGGAAGGTGGATTTCTCCAAAGCATATTACTTGGTTTCTTGGTTCCTGAAGTGCAGGTGCAGTGGATAAAAAGGTGTTTTACTACATCTTCCTTCTCTCCTTTAGTGAATGATCGACCTAGGGGTCAATGGATATAGCTGCAAAAAGGAGTGAAGCAAGGTTTCCTTCTAGCCCCTCTTGTTTTTATTCTTGTTGTTGACACATTGGCATGCTTCATCTTCAAGGTGTGGTTTGGAGTCCTTATTCATGGGTATACTTTGGCTAGTAATTGTGCGTTGACCCCTATATTACAATATGCTGATGACAGTTTTTTCACAGAAGGGGGAGACAGAGGTATCTGGTTTAAAAATAAATGGTGTGAAGTCTTCTCTGATCTACTTTGGGGTGGCATCGAGTGTTCAGGATTCTATTTCTTATATCTTACAAACACCGTTGGCATGCCTTCCTATTCACTACTTAGGACTTCCACTATGAGCCAAAAAGATGAAGAGTTGTGATTGGAAGGATTTGCTTGAGAAGATGTCTTTGTGTCTATCCAGGTGGTGTGGCAAATTACTTTCCAAAGGAGGAAGGCTCGTTCTTTTAAACTCTGTCCTTTCAGCAATGCTTGTTTTTCTTTTGTCCATTTTCAGGCCATTCAGGACTGTTTTAAAGAGAACGAATGTGATGAGAAAATGTTTCTTTTGGAAAGGGGCTGGCCATGAAGGTCGCTTTATTGCAACCAGTAAAGTGGAGCAACATATGTAAACCAAAAAAGGAGGGTGGCATGGGCATGCGATCCCTTAGAGAATTCAGTGATTCTTTATTGTTAAAGTAGGGAGTTGTTATTTTAAAAGGAGAATGTGGCATGTGGCAAGACATGATCAGAGATTCATACGGCACTACAGATTCTCTTGTGGGCCTGTTGCATCCATCTAAGCTGTCCCCTTTTTGGTCTTCCGTCTCTAAGGTAGTGGAGACTCATTGGAGTATGTTCTCTCTAAGGCTTGGTAATGGAAATCACTTTTGCTTTTGGAAAGACAATTGGAGCGGTAGGGGGTTCCTGTAGGATCTTTATCCTCGTACCTGTGGCCATGCATCTGACAAGCATGAGAAGGTATCTGATTATTGGGAGGTTATTGAAGGCTTGTGGAGACCCCTCATGCAGGAGGGTCCTTATGAGTGTTAGTTTGTTGAGGAAGTAGGTAGATTGATGGAAATGTTGGATGCTTTTCGGCCACAGGATGGGGTTGATGGCTTCGTCTGGAAGGAAGGAATGTACACTCCATCCAAGGTGTATGGAAACATGATTGCATCCCCTACGATTGATGAACACAAAAAGTATGTTTGGCCTTGTGGAAGCTAAAGATTCTGTTGAAGGTATAGATTTTCTTATGGATTACTAGAAGAGAAGGTGAATAGCCCTAGGCACCTTAAGTCCCTAGTAGGTGCATATATTTGGATGGGGATGTCTAAATAAATCAAATCAGGCAACTCAAGTGATTAAGTCTAAGAAAGAATGCGAGTTGATCCTAATTGATTCTAGTTTTTAGTTCTTTCCAGAAATAAGGGGCTTAAGAAGGAAATGAGATTACCTGTCCTTAGAGTGATTGTTGTGCGGTTGATCTTCTCTTGTGTGCCTCGCACAATCACAACAAATCAAATAGAGCAAGTTAGAATCAGATCAGTACTGTAATTAGTGCGATCGTGCGTATAAAGCACCTTCCATCCCTTGGGCCACGTGGTTGCTTGTAATATGCTTGATCACCATCGCATGGTTGTGAGCGTGCGCTTGCCGCACGCTGAAGCTGGGAAGGCTGTGTATGGGGCGACGTGGAAGAATCAGAGCTGTTCGCGTGAGATTGAGTAGCTAGAATTGCAATCAGATGCTCGCTGGGGAGGACTTTCTAGCTGGATTTGAATGCGTGTCTTGGCCTTGAGAGTGGGTCGTCTCACCATTGTTCTATGGATAGGAAGGTGCGTTATCAACCATTGGATCTTGATGGGACGATTGACAACTCACGTTGATCCACTTTCAACTTGTGAAGGCGGAGAGGAGTGTGCATTTGCACCATTGGATCCTGATCCAACGGTTGCTTTCTTGAGGTGGCATGGATTGCTTTGTGGTCGTTGGATGAGGATCCAACAGTCAACATTACACATTGAGGAGCTCTTCAGAGGTTGGGCGGGCATTGAGGGTGACTTTGGATGGCTGCGATGGCGCCACGTGATGCCATCATGGCCATCCATCTTGAAATATTTGTAGGGGATGCCACAGATGTCCAAGCAGATCGATTTTCACGTCGTTGGGTTGCGATCGTCGAGCCGAACCCATCCATGTGGTTGGATTTGTCATCTGAGATTCGAATTTGCGTCCTCCTGCCCTTTGGCCATTAAAATACACAAATTATTATACAATTTATATAAGTTAACCTAAATGCAAGGTGATTGTTACAACTCGACCTGGATTCGCTTGGGAACCTAGTCGGACCATATTCCTATCCCAAAACCAAGTCATCCAACAAGCAATAAACGTAAAACAACATTTTCCACATATGCACCATAGCAAGAAAATAATTTAAATGACAGAGAGGCAGTAGGATAAACCAAGAACTAACATCAGTGCTAGAAGATAAAACATAGTTCATACCATAACGAAAATGACAAAAGAGTGAAGTAGAAACTAATCGAGTCTAAATATATAAGAATACTCACTACTGTAGGAAAATATCTCAAGCAAAACAAAACTACGGCTATGTGTGGTTGGGCCCAACTCCCTTTGCAGCCAGTGGAGTTGGCTGCTCAATCCCCTAGCCTAGGGACAAGTAGAGTAGATGTCAGCAAAAGCTGAGTAGAGTGGCGAGAGTAAGGTAAACGTGTAAAAGCTGAAAAGAGATAAGAAACATTTCTATGGGCATTTAATATAGTTCAACATTCCGTTATTTATTTGTTATATGATTTCCAACTCATACTAGTATAAGTTCGTACTTCCTCTTTATTCACATGTTCCCTAGTGGAACGATCTTATTATAGTATTCTCATAATGCAGGGTGTGCATGTGGCGCTCTTTTGGCCGGGGAAGCACCCCGTGTTTGTCCTACACCTACTTTACCACCTTAGGGTCATGGTCGCGGTGTAACGGTGACTACAGTGCTCGTGATAAATGCATGGGGGGCTACCCCTCATTGGCACGTGGTCAGTCATTTCCACTAACGGGTGCACACTAAAAAGTACAGCACAGAACAGTACAGGGGTTGTACGCCTCAACTAGCCCGCGTACCCTCGCCCAACCATCCCTGTTGGCTCACATGGGCCCAACAGGAGTCCGTCCGGGAAGGTTGTTCATATCCCAGGTTCCTACCTGGATAGGTCAACTCCCTCCCTACACAATGGGGTAGTCAGCTCTCCTCGGTACATGTGTACTTGAGGGCCAACTCATCCCCACACTAATACCATCATGGCCGATTGCGGCCCCACATGCGTAATCCCACCTACCAACTTATCTCAATTGAATTCATCCCATTGTCAAAAGTAATCTAAGAAAATCTTATCCAGATGGGTGATTACTTTAGGATAGAAGTGAGACAAAATATAAATTACAACAATTAGAGCAACTACAAATAAGATGCTTGCAAATAACCAACACAGTAAACGCCTTTCCCACATTCATAGAAGAATTCCAAGCAATAACCCTCTTAACCTATAATTGCAAAAGGAACCACTTTTTTTTTTATTCTGGAATATGCATGGTAATTGACATTCTAATCTTTTGACAAGTCACATTTAAGTTGGAAATACTAACATCCCAAACTTAGCTAGAACCGAAATGCTATCAAATATTTGAATACCAAATTTGGTGAAGCAGTTGCAAGACCTATGAGGTTGAATGTACTAGGGTGCCTATCACTAAAAAATTAGGTGGTTGCATAGTAATGAACAAGTACATCAATGAACTACTGATTAGATCCACTTATTAATAAATACAAGCCAATATAACTCGTTGTAAGCATCAAAGAGGCTAACTCTGGTTGTGATAATATTCAAACCAGTCATAATTGAGTGGCACTTGTAACATCCCAAAATACAATTTTCAAGTCATTTTAGGGTGGCCCCGGTTAATTTGAATGCGAAAACTCAGTCGTGGTTTGGTGTAGGTGTCAACACGTCATTAAATTGCCAAAAAATACATATTTCGAGTCAACCACTAGTCAAACATTGTCAAAAGGGTGCCATGTATGGTACCTTTGGATTCCTCTCATCGTAAGCTTTATGGAGGCTCTTATTTCACACGAATACGAGGTGTGTAGCTCAAGTTATGGCAAAAATAACTCAAAAAGAACTTAAATGTAAGGTAGACCCAACCATAGGGGTATTTTGGGTATTTCACCTCACAAATCCCAATCCCAACTGAATTTAGGTCTATAAAAGGACCCCCTTGGGTTCTTGGCTTGTCATTAGTCTTTAAACCTCTTAATTAAGGGAGGAAGAGAGAAGGAAAGGCTTAAGACTTCCTATAGAAAAATAAAAAATTTCTTTTTGGGGACCTTTTCGTAATAGCGAAAAGTACGGGCTTCCTACTTGCAATTTTCACAAGAGGAGCGACGACAGTCGAGTGAGTTGGTGCGGTGATTGATCTGCGTATGCGCACCAAGAGCCAATCCATGCCTGACACATGGCAGCGACGTGTGGGCCGGGCACGGTTCAAGTGAACCGATTGGTCAGGTTTGGTTTGGGACCCCCTCGCGTTAATTCATCCGGTTTGTGACCTTCCTGAACTTGGATTTTGACAAATAAGGTATCGTTGGAATTGTATCAACGCATATTACGTGTTGGTATAATTTATTTCCATTTTTAGTACTTTTTCTTTAGTGAAAAATTAGAAAATGATTAGGAGTCATTTTTAGTTTGTGTGAACCAGGTCATACCCCCGGTGCATACACGGATCCTGAGGCAGGCGTGGAGACTATCCCCAGGTCCTATACAAATGGTTCAAAGTCATCGTGACTGATAAACACGCATGAATTTATGATAAAATGCTTATTTATGATAGTTCCTAGGCTTAGCATTGCATATCATGGTATAAATATTCATAAACATCCATTGCATTGCATTTAGGATAATTGTATATTATGTACATTAATTCTTTCGTCTTACATGGCCAGGAGGCAGTGCGACATCTTTACAGGCTTCAGATGAAGAATCCGACCGTATGGATGGATTCAGAGCGACGATCGCAGTCCATCAACATGAAAATCACCCCGATCGGAGCTTTGTAGCATCCTCTATAAGGAGAAGATGAGTTGTGTTTTGCGAATTAAAATCGGGGTTTAAAGAACCCATTGTTGTAGCTCGCAAAATGCGTCTATCAAATATAATTTATAACTGAAACTCCAAGGGAATCCTAGGTTGAACATGGGGTGGCGATGTTTACTTTGTTTGAAATCCGTGCTTCATTTTGTTTCTTTTTGGTGTTTTGGAGTTTTGTTATTTTTTTCTTTTGTTTTTATAGAAGAAGCAAGCAAGATAGATCACAAGAGAAATGAAACAACTATGATATATCGCACAAATGTTTATTACAATAATCTATGAAAGCATCAAAGAGATAGGGGTGAGAGGAAATCTCTCGAATCGACTGTTTGGCGAGACGACAGTGCTTGGCGGAAGCTTGGATGGAGGTGAGATGCAGGACGATGGAGGTGAGATGCAGGAGGATGCCAGGTAGAGGAATGCTTCACCGAGGTTCTGGAATGGAGGTGAGGAGACGGAGGTGATCTTCTACCGGAATGGAGGTGGGAGGATGGCTCCAAGGCAACCTATGAAGGTGGTGGGATGAAGGGTGTATATTTGGTGGGAAGTAGGATCGTTACACTAATAGGAGGCCTTTGGAGCTTGAGAGTAAGCTCAGATGGAGCTTTGGTAGGCTACTAGAGCTTAGGATTAGGTAGGAGTAGAGTAGTAGAGATGAAGAGGAATGGGGGGTGTAGGGGTGTTTATGTAGTGGAGGGAAGAAGAAGAAATTCGTGTAGAGGGCTGTAGTGACAGCTGCAAGCGTCAATAAAGACCCCTGTGGCTATTGCTGAAGATCGCCCTACACGAACCACGACCCCCCAGTGTTGAACATCGGAGGTCTTCGCTATTGGATTTGGTTTTGAAAACCTGTAGTTGTAGTTTGAATAGCGAAGAACTTAGGTTTAACAAATAAAATTTATACTGGAATAGAAATCCCGGGTCGAACTCAGGGAGGCTACTTCGATCAAAATTCTCAATTACATTTTTTTTTTTTGTTTGAAGAGCAGAGTAATTATAATGCAATGGAATCAATATAAACAATCAGAGAAAGAGAGAGAGAGAGAGAAAACATCCATTTGAAGTTACAAAATGTTTGTACATCTAAGAAAGTGGGAAATTACACTAGAAAGTAGGAAAACTATTACAACTAGAAAGCAGGAAAATTCTACTCTAGAAAGTTGGAAAAAGGAATGGGAGAGAGAAGTTATCCTCCTCGACAATCGCTTGGAGGACGAGCCGGACGAGACAATGCCTGGAAGACGAGGAACGGAGCGGGAAGAAGGAGGTTGAGGTAGGAGGAACGGGAATGAGGCAGCACATCATCATCATCGCGGAATCCGCTTCCAGAATGGGGGCGAAAAATTGATTTTATCTCTTGAGGAGCATCCCAGGTGTGGGACAAGCTTCTCTTGAGTTTTAAAGAGGGAGAGAAGAGAAGGAAGGGATGGGAAATTCGTATGGAGGGGTTCTCCTTTTATAGTTGGAAGGAGTGGGGGCATTTTGGACATTTTAATTTGAAAATCATTAATATGGGAACTTTAGTGACGGATAAATCCGTCACTAAAGGCCTGAACATGGCCTTCGTGTGCGCGCACCATGCGCCTCCTCGCCTCTATGTCGCGTAGCGCACGCGCACTTCTGCGCGCTTACAACCGTTCGATCAAGAGATCGGACGGCTTAAACCACCCTCGCTCACACCGCGCACCCACGTACGATCACGCGTCAGCGCCGCGCGTCTGATCGCTCGTGGGCACTATCGCTCGCGCATCACTGTTCGATCCTCATCGTGCGGCTCCGCTCGCTCGCGTGCCCGCTCTTCAATTTGAGGCGTTGCGGCTCGAACGCTCGACCGCCTCTTCTCGTGAAGATGCCCAACCGCTATGCTGCAGGCGGCTTTGTGTCGCGTGGAGGATTTGTGTGCGTGGTTTTGCAACCGTTGGATGAACATCCAACGGTTGAGATCGAGCGGGCGGGTGAAGAAGGAAAGGCAGCTGTGGGTCCTTAGGGCCGGTTGGGTGGCTGAGATGGTGCTACGTGGTGCCATCTTGGTCGTCATCTTTTGAGTATTGTAGATGGTGCCACGGGTGTCGGATTGGATCGATTTTTGCGCGGTTAGGTTGCGATCGTCAATCCGAATCCATCCGTGCGGTTGGATTCGTCATTTGTGGTGCAGATTAACACCATCTTGGCCCTTATCTTTAGGGTTCCTCAGTCTCTATCTGGTGCTACGAATGTCCGATTAGGGCGATCTTGGAGTCATTGAACTCCAATCGTCGCCCTAATCAAATTTGTATGGTTGGATCTTTGATCCGAGGCCTCGATAAAAAGTCACTCTGTCCCTGACCATAAAACGGAGACAATTACTGTACAATTTATACAACTTAATCTAAATGCATGATTATGCATGTTATGCACTATTTATAATGTATGATGCTAATGTGACACTAAGAACATGCATTAATAGACATTTTAGGTTAATCAGATGTATGCACATCACACCCCCATGCCTATCTTTTGCTAGTCCCTAGCAAAAACTACACGCTATTTATAAAAGAATTAGGTTGGATTACTTGGGCATAAGTTATTTTCAACATTAAGAAATTCTTTTACTCAAGATCTGAACTTTCAAAGACACAACAGTGCCCGGATATTTGCCAAAATGTAGACCACCTCAAGCTCTCACTTTATTCAAAAAAAAATTTCTTTTTCTCTTTTCCTTCTTTTCTATTTTTTTGGATTTTTGAGGTTAGGGTTAAAGAGTGGCTTTCTACGGCCATTCAACCCACCCAAGATTTGATAAGAACCCTAAGTTTTAAGCATCTTATTGTGAATGTGATAGACTCATTGATCGGCAATTAGAACGGACTTCGGGTTTCTACGCCTCTAGGTGACCTTAAAAAGAGAGTTCTGCCTAAAGGTGTATCTTTACGACCGATAGCTTTCTCCCTACTTTTATTTTTATGGGGTCAACACAAGGGTGAATCCAGTGTATATCTCCCCAGCTTATTCTACTTCTCCGCTTCTTCCTAAGTGTTTTGGGAATTTTAGGGCATTTCTTGAGCTGGGTTCTGGACAATCTGTCAATGAGCTATTACTACCGACAATTTGCTAGCCATACTCGTGCGATGAAGTGTGGCTTATTTCTTTTGTTTTCTTTTTCTCTTCTCCTTTTCTTTTTCTTTTCTTTTTGACTTTCTTTTTCTTTTCTTTTTCTTATTTTAAGTAGGTAGCTTCCCTGGTCTAAGATTTACCTAAAGGCAGCAAGAAGAGAATGGTCCAGTGACTGGGCTCTAGACAACCTACCTATGGGCTATTACCCACGATAACTTGTTAGCCATATCACCCTAGAAGGTTCATTAGCTGCCCAATTTCCGTTAAAACTGCCGATCAACAAGTCAGTGAAAAGATTGTGTGCAGATGTTTTAGACTTAAAGTTCCCTCAAATCAGAGGGCGGGTTGATAAATCATGTACTTATTACTCAAACTTATTTTATCACATTACAATAAAATTCAAAATGGCGAGGACTCGAAAAACAAATCCACATTTTAGTGGATACCCAGGCTGATTAAGCCCAAAGACCTGAAGGGTCTTTGTGTTCAAATCCTAATGTAATATTTCCTAAGATTGAAAAGTCCTAATGTCCAAGTATTCCTTCCTAATTCAATTTTTTTTTTATGTATATATAAGAAGAGAAGTAGAATTTATAATAATTTCATAGAGCTGACAAAATGATTCAAAAATGAATCCACCCCCCATGCCTAGCTGATGCAATGTCCACATTGAGAAAAAGAGATATGAAAGGAAGGGTAGAGTACGGAAGATATCACCTGAATATGAAGCTCGGGTCAGCTCTGAGTCATATGTACAACTGTTGAGTGTAATGCCATCAGCTAGGCAAAGTCCAGCAAAAGAAGTCACAACATGGCTAGAGCAACCATGTCTGAGACAGGTTCTGGAAGAGTATGGTCAATAACAGGCTTCAGACGTTGACCGTTGACTTTGAATGAATTACCCGTCTTCAGGTCAGAGATCTGAACGGCTTCGTTTGGAAAAATCTGGTCGATAATGAACGAGCCATTCCACTTTGACCTAAGTTTGCCGGGAAAGAGCTTAAGTCGAGAATTGAATAACCAGACCTTCTGGTTTGGCTCAAAGCTCTTGCGGGAAATCAATTGGTCATGTAGAGCTTTGGTTCGGGCCTTGTAGATCTTGGCATTCTCATATGCATCATTTCTAAGCTCCTCCAACTTAGATAGTTGGAGTTTCCTGGTCTTCCCGGCTAAACTCAGATTTAGATTACACTGCTTGATTGCCCAGAATGCCCTATGTTCAATCTCTACGGGTAAATGGCACGCCTTTCCATACACCAGACGAAACGGAGACATGCCGATGGGCGTTTTATATTCCATTTGGTAGGCCCAAAGAGCGTCCTCAAGCTTTTGAGTCTAATCTTTGTGATCAGGCCTAACCATTTTCTGCAGAATATTCTTGATTTCCCGATTGGAGATCTCGGCCTGTCCATTTGTCTGGGGATGGTAAGGTGTGGAGATTCGGTGATTAACCTCGTATTTAGGCAGCAAATTATGGAACTGGGCATTAGTGAAATGAGTGCCACCATCACTGATGATGGCCCTCGGAATCCCGATCCTGCTGAAGATGTTCTTGACAAAATCGATGATCACCTTGTGGTCATTGGTCCGGGTGGGAATCGCCTCAATCCATTTGGACACGTAATCAACAGTGACGAGAATGTACTGATGTCCAAATGAAGGAAGGAAGGGTCCCATAAAATCGATGCCCCAAACGTCGAAGAGTTCGACAGGAAGAATTGGGTTAAGGGGCAACATATCTTTCTTAGTTATGCTCTCGAGTGCCTGGCATCGGGAACACGACCTTGAGAAATCCTGGGCATCCTTGAATGAAGACGGCCAATAGAATCCAGATTGTAAAATTTTTGCAGCTCTCTTTTTCCCGAAGAAGTGTCCACCACATGCAGATGCATGGCAGAACTCGAGTATACTGTTGAATTCGTTCTCTGGAATACATCGGCGAATAATCTAATCAAAGCCGATGAGGTACATTCAGGGTCCTCCCAGAAGTAATATTTGGCCTCAGATTTGAGTCTATCCCATTGTTGCTTGGTCCAATCTTGGGGGATTTGACCAACGGCCAAATAATTAACAATGTCAGCAAACCATGGGATTTGGATGCCTGAAACTGTAAGAATGGTTTCGTCTGGAATGGTATCAGCAATCGGGATGTCCAGACGAGAAGAATCACTTAGAAGTCTCGACAAATGATCCGCCACCACATTTTGTACCCCGAATTTTTCCTTGATTTCAAGATCAAATTCTTGAAGTAGAAGAATCCAACGAATAAGCTAGGGTTTGGCATCCTTTTTGGCCAAGAGATGTCTTAAGACCGAGTGGTCAGTATATATAATGACGTGAGACCCTAAGAGATATGCCCTGAATTTCTCCAAAGCAGATACCATGACTAGTAATTCCTTCTCAGTAACAGTGTAATTCCTCTGGGCCTTGTCCAAAGTTTTACTAGTGTAGTAGATGATAGAGGGCTTCCTGTCAACTTTCTGACCCAAAATATCCCCGACTGCGTAATCAGAAGCGTCGGTCATGATCTCAAAAGGGGCTGTCCAAACTGGTGGTTGCAACATCGGAGCACAAGTGACTGTCGTTTTAAGAAAATCAAATGCCTTACGGCATGATTCGTCGAAATCAAACGGCATTTCTTTGGCGAGAAGATTGCTCAGAGGGCGAGCAACCTTCGAAAAGTCCTTGATGAATCTTCTGTAGAATCCCACATGATCAAGAAATGATCAAATTTGTTTAACAGATGTGGGAGGAGGAAGTTTAGTGATAGCATCAACCTTAGCTTTATCCACTTCAATTCCCCATTCAGAGATTACATAACCTAAGACGATGCCTTCTTGTGTTATGAAATGACTCTTTTCCCAACTAAGGACCAATCTTGTTTTGATGCATCATTTAAGAATCATTTCAAGATTAGCTAGACAAGAGTCAAACGATTCTCCAAAAATAGAGAAATCGTCCATGAAGACTTCCATAAACTCTCCCACCATGTCAAAGAATATGGCCAGCATACACCTTTGAAAAGTCACAGGTGCATTGCATAAATCGAATGGCATCCCACGAAAAGCAAAGGTTCCATAGGGACAGGTGAAAGTAGTTTTTTCCTGATCCTTGGGATGGATAGGAACTTGGTGTATCCCGAGTAGCCATCAAGAAAATAGGAGTACTTTTTCCTGGCTAATCTTTCCAAGATTTGATCAATGAAAGGCAGAGGGAAATAATCATTTTCGTGGCCATGTTTTGCTTCCTATAATCGATACAAACCCTCCAAGAGGAAGCTGAATGAGTTGTGACAAATTCTCCTTTCTCATTTGTCACAACGGTAATCTCGGCTTTCTTGGGAACAATCTGCACGGGACTTACCCAATGATTATCAGAGATTGGATAAATGATTCCTACATCGAGCCACTTAATAATCTCCTTCTTGACCACTTCTCACATATTTGGATTTAATCTCCTCTACATCTGGCAAGAAGGGAGGGATCCATCTTCCAAAAATATTCTATGATTGCAGTAAGATGGCTTGATCCCCCTAAGGTCATGAATGGTCCAACCAATTGTCTCCTTGTGTTCCTTCAGGACCTTAATCAGTCTAATCTCCTGCTCCTTTGTTAATTTAGCACTGATAATCATAGGGAGCGTCTTGTGTGGTCCTAAAAACTAATATTTCAGATTCTCAGGCAATGGTTTCAATTCAAGCTGGGATGGGCTGATGATTGAAGGTAAGCAAGATGTTGAGGACTCATCAAGAGGAAGAGGTTGAGAGTGAACAAAATCAATAACCTCTTCAGAAGATGGCGGGTCTGCCATAGAGGGTTGCGGGTCCAATTCATCATAAAAAGAGGAACTTTCAAATGCAGAAACCATCATACAAGTTTCAATATTCACATTATCATCCTCAAGTTCCTCAATAAATCCACAATCTTGAAATTTATTAATCACCTTAAAAATATCCAATTTCATTCGTTGATCCCCAAAGGCGATTTCTATACTGCTGCTTTCACAATTAATGTTGGCCTTAGCAGTAGCTAAGAACGAATGTCCCAGAATGATGGGCGTGTTCCTTAGATTTTTAGATACATCCATGTCAAGGACAAGGAAATCTACAAGAAAATAAAAATCCTTAACCTTAACAATAGCATCTTCAATAACGCCTCGCGGATTTGTGACCGAACGGTCCGCTAACTGCAGTGTTATTGAAGTCGGCCGAAGTTCACCTAATCCAAACTTCTCATAAAGAGAGGTCGGAATTAGGTTGATGGATGCACCCAGATCCAGCAGTGCTCTATCAAAAGTGTAATATTTGAAGACACAAGAAATCGACGGAGTACCTGGATCTCTCTTTTTTTGAAGGAGGTGGTGCAGGATAACAGAACTAGCCTGCTCGGAGAGTTCTACCTTCCTCGGAATAGATTCTCTCGACTTACGCTTTTGTGTACATAAATCTTTTAAAAATCTCGCGTAAGCTAGTATATGCTTGATAACGTTGAGGAGCGGGATATTCATCTCGACATTCTTGAAAATATTCAGAAGCTCCTCATTACTATCAACAGACTTCTTCTTCCTTGATCTGATCAAGACTTCAGGAAAAGGAACATGAGTCGGATCTTTGGAATCAGGTTCCTGAGCCTTGATTTCTTCTCCAGAGTTTTCCTTTCTCTCCTCAGGTTCTTCAGGATTCGGTAAATCAGAACAGTGTGGTTGTGGATCCTGAGTTTGTTTACCACTCCTCAAGGTAATAGAATTTGCGGATGCATACGAGTTTGGGTCTTGGGGAGGGTTAGGAAAGATTGGATGGGCTTCATTAGCCAAGAATTGTTGATTTGCAAAAGAAGAAGAAGAAGTGGAAGGACCCTACTCAACCACCTAAGCATGTGTGTGTGGGTCCCTTTGATTTTCGTACCCATGGCCTTGATTGCCCAGATTCAGGATATTTCGCGGGTTGGGTACGGGTTGAGATGGTAGAGATCCGGGTTGACGAGAGTTAGCTATGAGCCCAGTTTGCAAGTTGTCCAGTGAGGTTTTCATTTGCTGCATGAGCTAGAGCATGGATCCTTGCATCTCTACCATTTGTCGGTTCAAATTGGCCTGCCCTACAGGTTGATGGGCATTCCAAGCTAGCTGATTGACTTGATTCGGGGGCAACTAAGTATAAACATGACCCTGACCTATTGGTTATTGCGGAGCATAGTTGCTGGGTCAGAATTGGGTCTGCTGCCCTGGGTTTTTCTAGAAGTTAGGGTGGTTTCTCCAACCCAGATTATAAGCATTGGAGTAGGGGTTGGATCTAACATTCTCTTGTACGGCACAATCATCCTCATAGGGTGAGGATGGAGAGAAAGAAAGGGAAGGATCAGAGAAACTAGAATCAAAGGCCCTAGTTTGGAACCCGTGGGGTTCCGAATAATGCTGGCTCGCAAGTTGAGCTACATCAAGTTGATTCACGAACTCCCATATAGAAGGAGCTCGTGACGAATGGAATCCTAAATTCTGGGATTGAGTGGATCGAGCGTTGTTCATTGAATTTCCAGCCATCCACTCCTCCATTCTCTTAGCAACCAAGTCCACCTTATCGAGTTTATTACAAATCAATTCCATATCGAATGAATGAGAGTCATGGACTTCATTAACATTCGATCTGGGCTGCTGGGACCGGTTAAAAGTATCCATGGAGGCATGATTGATCGAATTCTCGCTCATTTCCTCAAACAAATCATGCGCGCTATCTGCATCTTTGTTGAGGAAATTGCCTCCGCAAGAAGTGTCCACGTGATTTCTAAGTTGCTCAGTCAATCTGTGGTAGAAGATCTGCACGAGTTGCCATTTCAGCACCTCGTGATGTGGACACCTCCGCAATAAGTCCTGGAATCGCTCCTAGGCCACATGAAACTACTCCCCCGGCCTCTGGGTAAAGGTAGTGATTGCCTGTGTCAAAGCATTGGTACCTCCGACATGGAAGAATTTCTTCAGGAAGGCCGATTTCAACTCATTCCAAGTTGCAATTGGTCTTCCTATTGTCCTGTACCAATGAGCGACTTTATCCCTAAGAGAGTGGGGGAAGAGCCTCATGATCATTTGCTCCTCATTCACATTTTGCGCCTTGGTGGTTTGGACCAAAGTGGTCAAGTCCTCTAAGTGTTAAAACGGGTCTTCAGAGCCAAGCCCATGGTAATGTTTGATCAGGCTTAACACCTGGGACTTGATTTCTACGTCTCCGGCAGGAATCTGGACATTGGGACGTTCCCCGTAATTTGAAGGATCATAAAAATCCTTCAAGGGCAGAGCGCCCTGCATTCTCTACATTTATTCCAGCTACCTTCGAAATTCCTCTTGTGGATCCCGAGGTAGAGGAGGTTGTTGATCGGCCATGGGATCAATTTGGCCAAAATCCAATCTACGCCTCCTAGAATACTCTAGTGGTCCTTCCAATCGGGGATTCAATGACCTTCTTCCCGGCATAAACTAGGAAAAGGTCGGAAGGACTAGGGATAAGAACCTTGCAGTACAACAAAACAAGCCTGTCCTTAAGTGGGGTAGCCTAAGGATCTATAGACTCCCAGAACCTGCCTTAAGATTATAAACAATTTACTCTACTTGTGTTCGCTTACTCCAAACAGTTAGAAGGAGGGACTGGGGAGAAGGTTCTTCCTTCGGCTTGCACCTCTGGTTCCCAGTGTACCCCCCAGCCACGGTCGTTTGATGCTACTCCCCTAGCTAGACATTAGATTAATCAGTACAAGTAGGCTAATCGTAAATAATCTCATACTAGGCCCCGAAGAGCGAATCAGTCTTTAAGGCCACCGTCTACTCGATTTTATTGAGGCCTGGGATTGTAGTGCTTATGAAATGTGATGGGCCCTTAAAATGGGTTGTGCCCTTAATGATTGATTGAGTATGTGTAAGTGCGTGCACAAAGAGGGTTTTCAAGCAAGATTATTTGTGATGCGTAGATTTTAATGTTCAAGTCTTGCTTAAGTAGGTTTTAGGGTTTAGAATTAGGTTGATTTCAATCAAGTTTGAGGCAAACCAGGTTTTCAAGTATGGGTGAAGATTGCTTTCCTTTAAAATTAGAAATAAAGTGGAGTGCCTGGTATGAACCTAGATTGAAAATCCTAAGAGGAAGCTACTTGGTGAGTTGATTTTAGGTTGAGTGGTGCGGCCCAAGCAACTCAAACAATTGGCCACAATTGCACTACTAGGTTTGGCACACAGAAATAGTTAACCTAGAATGATTTCTACTCTTTTATGGGTTGATTTGTGTGTACCGGTTCCACAAATTAGAATCTGGTTGAGTAGAAGAAAATCAAGTAAGTTAAGTGCCTTGAATGTGGGTGTATGTTGAATTACCCTACAAAATTATATTTTTATTTTTTATTTATAAGCGAGGGTGAAATGTGAGTGTGAGTGGAAATTCAAACAACCAAACTAATCGTAGGATTTATGCAAACACCTAGGTCAATTGGAATTTGAATTTGATGTGACAAATGAAATCTATAGAGGGGGAAGAATGGGGAGCACTTACAGTCATCTTCAATTGCACTTTACTCCAATTTATCATTTGACAATTCCCTGATAGAGGTATCTGCAAAATAATAGACATAAGAGAAAGCAAGTTAGAAGACAGTAAAGTACGTGAAATGCGAAAAGAAGATCGAAAAATCGTTGCCTCTCCAACAACGGCGCCAAAATGTTGAACGTCGGAGGACTATGCTATTGGATTTGGTTTTGAAAACCTGTCATTGTAGTTTGAATAGCGAAGAACTTGGGTTCAATAAATAAAATTTATATCGGAATAGAAATCTCGGGTCAAACTCAGGGAGGCAACGTCGTTCAAAATTCGCAATTATATTTTTTTTGTTTTTGTTTAAAGAGTGGAGTAATTACAATGCAATGGAATCAATATAAACAATCAGAGAAAGAGAGAGAGAAAGAGAAAACATCCAGTTGAAGTTGCAAAATGTTTGTACATCTAAGAAAGTGAGAAATTACACTAGAAAGTAGGAAAACTATTACAACTAGAAAGGAGGAAAATTCTACTCTAGAAAGCTGGAAAAAGGAATGGGAGAGAGAAGTTATCCTCCTCGACGATCACTTGGCGGACGAGCCAGATGAGACAACGCCTGGAAGACGAGGAACGGAGCGGGAAGAAGGAGGTCGAGGTAGGAGGAACAGGAACGAGGCAGCACGTTGTCGTCGTCGCGGGATCCGCTTCTAGAATGGGAGCGAAAAATTGATTTTATCTCTTGAGGAGCATCCCGGGTGTGGGACAAGCTTCTCTTGAGCTTTGGAGAGGGAGAGAAGAGAAGGAAGGGATGAGAAATTCATATAGAGGGGGTCTCCTTTTATAGTTGCAAGGAGTGGGGGCATTTTGGACATTTTAATTTGAAAATCATTAATATGGGACCTTTAGTGATGGATAAATCCGTCACTAAAGGCCTAAACATGGCCTTCGTGTGCATGCGTCGTGCACCTCCTCGCCTCCGTGTCGCGCAATGCACGCGCACATCTGCGCGCTTACATTCGTCCAATCAAGAGATCGGACGGCTTAAACCATCCTCGCCCGTGCCGCGTGCCCGCGTGCGATTACACGTCAGCGTCGCGTGTCTGATCGCATGTGGGCATTATCGCTCGTGCAGCGCCGTTCAATCCTCATCATGCGGCTCCGCTCACCCGCGCGCCTGCTCTTCAATTTGAGGCACCGTGGCTTGAATGCGCGACCGCCTCTTCTTGCGAAGACGCCCAACTGTTGCACTGCGGGTGGCTTTGTGTCACGCGGAGGATTTGTGCGTGTGGTTTCGTGACTGTTGGATAAGCATCCAACGGTTGAGATCGAGCGGGCGGGTGAAGAAGGAAAGGTAGCTGCGGGTCCTTGGGGCCAGTTGGGTGGCTGAGATGGTGCCACGTGGAGCCATCTTGGCCGTCCATCTTCTGAGTATTGTAGATGTTGCCACGGGTGTCGAATTGGATCGATTTTCACACCGTTAGGCTGCGATCGTCGATTCGAATCCATCCCTGTGGTTGGATTTGTCATTTGAGGTGCGGATTAACACCATCTTGGCCCTTGATCTTTAGGGTTCCTCGATCTCTATCTTATGCTACGGATGTCCGATTAGGGCGATCTTGGAGTCGTTGAACTCCAATCGTCGTCTTAATCAAATTCGTATGGTTGGATCTTTGATCCGATGCCTTGATAAAAAGTCTCCCTGTCCCTGACCATAAAAGGAGAATTACTATACAATTTATACAACTTGATCTAAATGCATGATAATGCATGTTATGCACTATTTATAATGTATGATGCTAATGTGACACTAAGAACATGCATTAATAGACATTTTAGGTTAATCAGATGTATGCATATCACCTAGCTTCATGCATGGAGTGATCTCAGCCGTTGGATCTCAATCCAATGGCTGAAGGGCACTTTAGATTGCGCAACCACATCACCCTCCACATGACAATCCATCCCCTTGGCGCAACGGTGAAGCACTTGGCTTGCAAAGGAGCACGGGTTGGAGACTTGCGGATCCCCCAAATCCGCAATTAAAGGCACCAGCTGTGCGCACAGCCAACCGCACCATAGCAAGTGCATGCACGCACAAGGATGCAGCGCACAGCCGCTCGCAGCGTAGCTCCAGTGCACGAGCACATGCGCGACAAGGAGCGTGTGATGTGCGGGCTAGTAGGAGAGGTGGGGGCACGGATCTTCAGCGATAGCCTTGGCGGACCTTTAGTGACACTTACAGCCATCACTATTTGCCTGTAGATGCAAGGACAGCTACGGGCGTGAGCGGTAGGGGCACAATCTTTAGCGATAGCTGCAAGGGTCTTTAGTGACGCTTGCAGCTGTCATTACAGCCCTCTACGCGAATTTTTTCTTCTTCCCTCCACTATATAAACACCCCTACACCCCCCATTCCTCTTCATCTCTACTTACTCTACTCCCACCTACTCCTAATCTCTAGTAGCCTTCCAAAGCTCCATCTAAGCTTACTCTCAAGCTCCAAAGGCCTTGTATTTGTGTAATGATCTTATTTCCCACCAAATATTCACCCTTCATCCCACCACCTTCATAGGTTGCCTTGGAGCTATCCTCCACCTCCATTCCAGTAGAAGATCACCTCCGTCTCCTCACCTCCATGCCAGAGCCTCAGTGAAGCATTCCTCTACCAGGTGTCCTCCTGCATCTCACCTCCTTCATCCAAGCTTTCGCCAGGTGCCGTCATCTCGCCGAACAACCGATTTAGGAGATTTCCTCTCACCCCTATCTCTTTTATGCTTTCATAGATTATTTTAATAAGAATTTGTGTGATATATCATAGTTGTTTCATTTCTCTTGTGATCTATCTTGCTTGCTTCTTCTAGAAAAACAAAAGAAAAAAATAACAAAACTCTAAAACACCAAAAAGAAACAAAACGAAACACAGATTTCAACCAAAGTAAATGTCGCCTCCCCGTGTTAGACTTGGGACTCTTTTGGAGTTTCTGTTATAAATTATATTTGATAAATGCATTTTGCGAGCTACGATGACGGGTTCTCCAAACCCTAATTTTAATTCGTGAAACACAACTCATCAGTGACCCTTCGGTGACATTAGGTAGAGTAGTCTACACTTCTCTCGATTCCGTTTGGTTTTCAAGTATTTGTGGACTCGTCTTGTGTGATGCATGTACCGCCTTGGTTGGTGTATGATCCTCCTTTTTGCTGAGTTTGGAACCCTTGTAGTGTTTTCCTTGATTTATGGGCCCTTTAATAGGAAATAATATGTTTTTATGCGAATGTTTAAGATTTAATGATCACATGTACCCTTGTTATCGCATGCATGAAACGAACTCTGTTTTCCGTGAAACAAGTTTTGTCATCTTTAGTAATTTCTAAATAATATGGGAACACTTACATAATTTGGAAACTAACTATGAACTGCTAAAGATGGAAGATAATGCAAATATTTGTTAATCATGGACTTAATATTGTGAAATTGTTAAGTATGGCTTGATTGACGAAAATAAGGGATGCAGTTATCTGAAATTGAGTCATTAGTTAGTACAACAAATTTGTCGGAAATTAAAAGGATTGGATAATTGGTTTTAGCCCCGCTACTCTCTGGATTTTGGCTGTAGCTTTGGTCTTTCAGATCAGTTTTAGGGAGTTACTGGCCTCCCTACTGCTAGTTGGTTATGCTTAGCAGCTAATTGGAATAGTGAGATGTGTGGCTCAAGGTTTGGAGTGGTTCTTTCTTGGCCGATGGGTGGGTCATTGGCTGTTTATGGTTCAGCATACATAGCGCTTGTACATGTTCATGCTACATGATATAACCGCCACCCCTTTCTGCAATGATCCCAGGGTGATGGACAACAGCGTTTCGATGGGTATAAGTGGTCTTCCCAGCTAGGAGGATAGCTTATACCGGTCTTTCACCGCAAAAAGTTCCATGAGATCATCTCGTGCCCTGAGATGTTGATTGACGGATTGTGGATTATAAGAATATGGGCAAATTACCTAAACGGAATTTGATAAGAAATAAATTGTAAATGGAGGAACTTTTAATATAGTGCCCTTTTTCTGTACTTTTTTATGGTTGCTACTTGGTTTAGTTGTTCTACTCAGTTTTTACTGACATGTTCTCGGGTTCCGTACTCAAGTGTTCTTTGCTACTAGATACCATTTGTGCATCTCTTGGCTTACGTATGTACGTTTTGTGGTAAACCCTTTGGTTAGTACTTCGTTCCTTTTTTTCCATTATTGCTTTACATTTTGTTTGATTGGCCATTTTTGTTTTATGACTGTGTTGTCTGACTATGATCATGTAGGTGGTTTGTGCTTGTGGTTAGCACATGGCGACTCGGGTTTCGTCTCTTAGCGAGACCTAGGTCATCACAGATGGTATCAGAGCAAGGTTACCCCACTATTCATAAAACAGTCCAAAGAATCCTTTCAAGCATCTCATATCGCATTAATGATTGGATAGTCAATCATGTATTGATGATGTGTCTTGTCGATATTTTCTGCATGCTCTGACCTACCTACTTAATTGTTCATCGCGTTGAATCGAGTTTTAAAAGTATTGCATTGTAGTACAACCGAAATAGCGTTTAAAACAAATATAATTTTATTACTCTAATATATTCCAAGGTCGAACACAGGGAGCAAATGGAATTCACACACTAATCTCAACAATGAATGCAAATTGAACACATAATACTACTCAAAATCTAATTAGGAATGCAGAGCATGAGTATATGAAGAGTAAAAAGAAATTTAGATAAAATAATGGAGAGCATATGAAAATCAAACGTCTGATTTTGCAATCAGACGTCTTAAATGTCTTGTGCTACAGTAGTCTTCCTTCTTCTGATTTCTCTTCTTCCTTTGGCCTCTTCTCTTCTGCTTCTTTCCTTCTTCTCTTTCTCTGCCTTTCTTCTATTTTGTCTTTGGCTTCTTCTTCTTCTCTTTCTCTACCATTTGCCTTCTCTTCTGAGGTCCTTCTCTTTCTTTTCTTTTCTTCTTCTTTCTGACCTCCTCTTCTTCCTCTAAATTGGCTAAGTGTTGGGGCCAATGTGTTCAGGGCAAAAACCCCATACCCCCACGCAGCTCTCCTTTCTCTCTCTCTCTTTCTATTTCAACTCGCTCTCCCAGAGCCTTAACTGGTCGAGTAATCGGACCTAATGCATACTCGGGTCCAGGCTCATCGGCGTGTGTGGTGAGCGAGGAGTGAAGTCAGGTCAGGGTAGTCGGGTTGGCCAGGTTCACGTATTAGGTGTCGCGGACGAGTCCAGTGAAGGGGGGAGGAGGACCTCACCCTTAGTGTTGGAGGCAAAGAGCCTCTGGCACTTTTACAATTTATGCGCATGAAGGCGCCTTTCCACTTCCGAGGTGGGACTAAATGTCCCACCTTCCTTTTCGCGCACCGCACCAGCAGGTTGGTCTTCGTAATTGCAGTAGCCGCAGAGTCTCTCGTCTCCAATTGAAGGCCTAGAACCATGTGCGAGGTGATTCCACACATCCTGGGAGTGTAGCCTGGGATTGCAAGATTTGGGTGAAGCTTCAAGTGTGCTTTATGCTTAGCAACAATGGCGGACCATGGCCGGATACCTGAAATCAAGAACAAGGGCCTTATGGCTGCATCAGAATGTTCAGCATTATCGCCGAGACACGGCGAATGTGATGGGAGTGGTTTCATGGCGTGTGGGTGGCTGTGGTGGTCAGACGGTGATGGTTTTGGCTGGTAAAAGTGGGTCTGTTCAGGGAGATATTTGGGTGGTTGATGGAGTGATTGGAGTAAGGGGATATTATCAGTGAGGTGTGGCGAAGGTTGTAGGGTGGTCGGTGAGGTGGATGGAGGTGCGTAGCAATGGGAACACCTCGCCAGAGGTATCACCAGAGATGGAGGAGGTGACGGTGGTCAGTGGCGTTGGTGGTTGATTTTGAGAAATAAAGAGAGGGAAAGAAAGTGAGAGAGAGAGGGAACCTAAGACCTACTTCTAAGGGATGAAAAGGGATAGGAATCCCACACTGGTATGGTTGCCGGATGTGGGGAAGATGAAGCCTCTGTAGATGAGGCAGTGGCGAAGATGGGGCAGGGGCGACGTCGGACTGTGGTGGAGATAACCCGACCACTAGTATTGTGGTTAGGTGATGAGAGAGTGAGGAAAAGGCCTCCAGAGCTTGTGGAGGGTTGTGGCCGGAGGGGAGAGAAGAATATGGAGGATTCCGACCCAATTTCAAGCTGGGAGAATGCGGTTGGATCTAGGGCTTCTTTTATAGGTCATTTGGAGAGGGATTTGTGCTTGGAAGCCAAGCTTCCAAGCAAGGAAAACTTGCCGGAGATGGAAACTGTTAACGGACCCAAATCTCTCATGCGTTCGCATGAGAGATTGGGAAAGAATCAGGGCATCAAACTAGGTTCATATTGGAGGGCTTTTATTAGAGAATCTCCCTTCCATTTTTGGAGATCCTCTGAGCAATCAGGGAGAAATCTCCTTTCAAAGCTTGCCAGAGTAGGATTCCTCCACTATAATGGCAGAGGGACCTATTTGTGAAAATGATGAAGAAGCTACGGGGTTGATTGCAAGGGTTTTTGAAAGTTAGGGGTAGAAATGTAATCAGACATGACCTTTTTGCAAACTAGGTCAAGATGAGTTCCCCTTAGGTCTAAATTTTGGTATAAACCTAATTTGGACCCAAGGAATCCAATGGTGAAGTTAGATTTTGGGTTTGACCACGTTTGATCGGGAAATTTATTCAAAAACATAAATTAGGGCAAATATCTATCTGAGACTCCATTTTAAGTCAAGATGGGTTCCAATGGCCAAATTGAAGGTACTAAACCCTAGAGGATATTTTTCTATGATTTTTAAAGGGTTTAAGTGAATTTTATCCTGACTAGAACCTTGGTTACTTAAGTGGGTCTGCTTTTAGGGTTTCAAGAAGTCATTTAATTCATAGAACACACACAAACCCTTTTCTGTCAAATCCAACCCACTTGTCATCTTATTTAGACCATTTGACCTTTGTTTAACCCTTGAGAAAACCCATGGTTGTATTGCATTGGTAAAATTACAATTTTACCCCTTGTTTCTTATTTTTCTCTTAGAAAGGTTGTGTAGTGAATTATGACTTTTAGTTGGTTATGTAGGACCATTTATTCTCTTCATTGGGTCAAAATGAGCTAGTTATGGCTTATGACGGTGTTCCCATCATTAATCGAGTAGTGATTCTTGAATACATTCCAAGTGAATATTCACCATCTTATCACCAACCTTAGATCTCTCCTTTTTGACTTTCCTTAAAGTACCTCTTTCTTCATTGCCCTTACCTTAATAGGGTAAGATCACAAAATCCTTGATTATAGGATGGTTACGCCCCCTTGTCTACTAGTGGAGGACTTTAATGCCATTCTAGGCATGGACTGGCTATCAAGGCACCATGCATCAATGGATTGTTTTTAGAAGAAGGTTGTCTTCTCGATTCTAGGAGCACCTTAGTTTGAGTATTACGAAAGATCTGAGAGTGGACCAGTCAAGTATATCTTAACCTTGTAGGCAGGGGGGTGCAGCGGGATACCTTGCCTATGTATCTGTGACCCTAGGAGAGAAATCAGAGTTGGGGAGTGTGCCTGCCATACGAGAATATGCTGATGTGTTCTCAGAGGATCTCCGGGGATTTCTACTTGAGCGGGAGATTGAGTTTGAGATCTCTCTTATTCCGGGGACCAACCCTATATCGATTACCCCATACAGGATGGCACCTTACGCCTTTGCATTAATTATAGGAAGCTGAATAAGGTGACCATCAAGAACATATATCCCCTTCTGCAAATCGATGATTTGTTTGATCAACTTCGTGGGGCTACGATATTCTCCAAGATCGATCTGCATTCAGGCTACCACTAGCTCAGGATTAGAGAAGGGGATGTACCAAAGATTGCTTTCAGGACTCGTTATGGCCATTACGAGTTCTTGGTGATGCTGTTCGGACTAATGAACACCCCTTCCGCATTCGTGGACTTGATGAATCGGATTTTCAGACCATATCTGGGCCGCTGTTGTGGTATTCATGGATGATGTCCTCATATGTTCCTGCGATGAGGCACAGGATGAGTAACACCTTTGGTTGGTCTTGGATACATTGAGAAAGCACCGGTTATATGCCAAGTTCAGCAAGTGTGAGTTCTAGTTGCACCAGGTGGAGTTTCTGGGACATGTGGTGTTAGGTGCAGGAATTTCTATAGATCCTTCCAAGGTTGAGGCAGTACTGAAGTGGGAGAAACCCAAGACAGTGACAGATATCCGCAGTTTCTTGGGTTTAGCAGGTTACTATAGGTGGTTCATTAAGGGCTTTTCACAAATCTCTCTCTTGTTAATCCAGTTAACAAGGAAGGATACTCCTTTTGTCTAGACCGGTGATTGTGAGACAAGTTTCCAGACAGTTAAGGAGAAGTTGACTTTAGGTCCTGTACTTACCATCCCCTGTAGCGGTGGCGGATTTATCGTATACATAGATTCTTTACTATAGGGATTGGGCTGTGTTCTGATGCAGCATGGGCATGTGGTTGCCTATGCCTCGAAACAATTGAAGCCTCATGAGAAGAACTATCCGACGCATGACTTGGAGTTGGTGGCCATGGTCTTCGCCCTGAAGATTTGGTGACACTACTTGTGTGGTGAGACCTTCGAGATTCACACAGATCACAAGATCCTGAAGTACCTTTTTGATCAGAAGGAGTTAAACTTGAGATAGAGATGCTCGTTTCACTTCCTAGTTTTAGGGTAGTTTCCAGCGGGTTTTGGGGACATAGCTAAGCCTAAGTACATCTTATCACTCGCGGAGCGATGGATAGATAGATAGCACCATTCAGACATTGGAGGACTTACTGAGATCTTGTATACTTGAGTGGAAAGGCTCTTGGGAGGAGCACCTATCTTTGGTGGAGTTCACATACAATAACAGCTATCACGCCAGTATCGACATGGCCCCGTATGAGGCATTGTATGATCGGAAGTGCACCTCTCCGCTTGCTTGGGATGAGGTGGGCGTGAAGTGGGAGGTAGGTCTCAGAATGATTAGACAGAGTAAGGAGGTCATCGAGCATATTCAGAAGAAGCTCCTCACTACACAGAGTCGGCAAGAGGCTATGTAGATCGTTGGTGGCGGGATGTATAGTTTGAGGTCGGTGACTCGCTGTTCCTCAGAGTGTTGCCAATGAAGGGGAATCAAAGATTTGTGGTGAAGGGTAAGCTGGCTCCGAGGTTCGTGGGCCCATTTGAGATATTGGAGTGGGTTGAACTAGTTGCTTACAGACTCACCCTACCACCTCAGCTAGTCGGTATCCATGACATCTTCCATATCTCCAGTTTGCAGAAGTATGTGTTGGATCTGGACCATGTTGTTAACTACAAGAGCATGGGGATAGAGGAGGAATATTTTGGCGTAAACATGCCTGACCAATTTGGCGCTGTTGCCGGGGAGGCAACAGAATTTATTTTATTGTTTATTTTGTTTCCTTGCATTTACATAGCACTAATCCTACTTGTCTTTGATCTACTGTCTTGCAGATACCCTAGCATGGAGATCCAAGTGCGGTAGACCGAAGTAAAGTGCGGGTAGAGTATTTTGTAAGTGTCCCCCACACCACCCCCACCTTAGTTTTCATTTCATAACCTAATAACTCAAACCCAAATCAACTTAGGTGCTTTTTATAAACCCTAGGATAGATTTGGTTATTTGTTTGACACCTTCACTCACCTCGCCATCGACATAAATAAAATAATAATAATAAAAAAAAAGTGTTATCTGATTGTGGGATTTTCTAAAAGCTACACACCTAACACCCACAACTTCTTATCCTAAGGCGCACAATCACTTTGATTCTACCACTTAACCGGGATCTGACTTGTGGACCCGTCACACTTTAACTAAATACACATAAGTGAGTAGAAATCTGAATAGGTTAAGCATTCTTGTGTGCCTTAACTAAGTGGTGCAATAGGCTAATTGATTAAGCTGTTTGGGCCGCACCACTCAATCTAAAACTGATCCATCAAGTAGCTTGCCACTTAGGGTTGATTCTTAGGGCTGAATTAGGCACTCCACATTATTTTTGATTTTTAAAGGAACATATCATCACACATGCTTTCAAAACTTGGAGTGCTCTACTAAACCTTGATTGAACCAACCTAAGAATTAAACCCTAAAAGCTACTAAACAAGGTTAAATCCTAAAAGACACATCATCAAATAAGCTTGTTTGAGAACCCTAGTTGAGCACGCACACACATTTTAACTGATCATTAAGGACACAACCCATCTAAAGGGCCCATCACATTCTTGAAGCACCATTGTCCCAAGCCTAACTAAAATTGATTAGATGTTGGCCCTAAGGACTGGTTTGCTCGTTGGGATCCAAATTGAGATTGTTCATGATTAACCTGCTTATACTAGTCAATCTGATGTCTATCTAGGGGAGTAGCATCAAACGATCGCGGCTGGGGGGTACACTAGGAACTAGAGGCGCAAGCCAAAGGAAGAACCTTCTCCTCAGTCCCTCCTTCTAACTGGTTGGATTGCCTGGACATAAGTAGAGTAAATCGTCCATAATCTTAGGACGAATTCTGAGAGTCTAGACCTTTAGGATACCCAACCTAAGAACAGGCTTGTATTTTTGTATTGTTGGGCTCCTTTCTCTTCTGATTTCCCTCCTTACTCCACCATGTATCCTTCCACTTCTTACACGCATTTCCCATCCTATCCTCCTACCACCACTTATCCCCAAGATGATTACTATTCCGACTTGACTTATAATTACCCATCCACTAGCCGGGATGACTTTGATTGGGGATACGAATCCGGACCTCAATGTCCAGGGCCTAACCCTGGATAACAAGACTATGATTATTATCCTTCCCAGAGCTACAATGATTATAGATCTTCATCCTTTGATCACCAAACCAACCTGATCTACAATCAGGAAGGATATAATGATTATAACACCTATCCTCCCCAGTATTCCGTTGAAAATAGGTCATCACCCTTCTTTGAACAACCATAGATGACCTACTATCAGGGAGGAACCCGAGAACCTCGACATTTTAACTCCCCTAGATTTAACCCAAAACCACCCAAACCTGAACCGAGCCAGTTGGTTCAGGTGAACCAGATCTAGGATAGGGTGTTGGCTAATTTGCGGAACACTATACAATTGTTAGAAGCTCAGCCAACACCATGCACTGAAGCACTGGAGCCTATGATCAAAATGATTGATGAACTTAATAGTTCTCTATTGGATTTGCTCCAAAGTGTTAGGGATAGGGACCTGGGTGAGTTTCTTCTTGGGAAATTGTCGAGGTTGAGGATGAAATTTGTGGTTGCATTAGTCAAATCTTGGGATGATTCTCAAGATGAACCCTTTTCATGAGAGCCAATGTCTGAACCCGCTCAGGTGCCTGTCGTGGGGGATACATTTTCGGAGATTGGAGATGACCAGATTGGTCTAGAGCAACCCTTTGAGGATGAACCGATTGATTCACCCAAGATCCCCAAGTCAAAAAATGAAGAAAATTATGTCTCCTTGGATGATGAAATGACTTGTGATGTTGGGACATATACAAATGAGGATCATGAATTCTTTGATTTTGAAGGTGAGGAATCTCTTAGTGAAGTCTCACTTAAGCTTGAGGAGAATGATTTTAGTGAGACATAGAGGCTCGAGGAGTGTGACGACCAATTTGGTAGCCCAACTACTGAAGATTCTGATTCGGTTGGGGCTAACTTGGAGGATCCGATACCTGACAACTCAATTAGTAGCTCCATTCCTCAACCACACCCCGAAGAGCTGAATGAACATAGTTTTGTGATCATTGTGCCCAAGTCAATCCTAATTCAGCCACAATTGTTGGATTTGGGTACTTTAGATGGGTGTACAATGATTTGGAGGTCCCGGAAACCTTGATTTCAAAGGATAGGAAGTTGGAAATGAAAATTTGGGAGGTTAATTTTGAGGAAAAAACAAGTTTGGATATAAGGGTACCTATTGACCTGAAACCACCTATCTTCTATACGGACCCTTATGATATCTTTCACGTGCAACCCAAGCTTGAAATAACTAATTATTTTTCTGAGCTAGATGTTAAGTGGACAACCTCACCTATTGAACCATCTTTACCTGTTGTCTGACATTTTCGTCTTGGGTTGCACACCCCAAAACTGCAGGCCCAACCCCGCAAGCTTAACAACCTTCGGTTCTGGGTGATTTTCATCCAGAACCTGAGAACCACTAGACCCTGGGGCATGGGTCTACACCATAATCTGGTCCATGTCTGTGGACATCTTCTGCTGGTGGGTTTTAGAATCAATATTTTTATTTTGATTCTGACCTGTACTTGTGAATTCTCAATTTCTTCCTTTTATGTATTTTATGCCTAGCTGAAGGCATTAAATTTAGCACGTGTTTATATTTCATGTTCTCTGCGGAGCTGACCGGATTCCTCACGATGTTCAGGTGATATTTTGTTTACTCCACCCTTTTCATGTCTTTATTTTTACAATGAGGACATTACATCATTTAGGCATGGGGGGTGGATAATCAATTCCTGAAATCATTATGTTAACTTTGTGGAATTTCTTTTAGTTTCTTATAAAATTAAAAAAAAATTTGAAAATTTGAAAAATGATAAAAAAAAGAAAGAAATTAGGAAAAGAGAACTTAGGCATTTGGAAGTTATTAACTTTAGGAAATGATACGAGAGGACCTAAACACTTAGACTCTTCAGGTCTTCGGGCTTAATTAGCCCGGGTGTCCACTCGAATGTGGATTTAGTCTCAAGTCCTCACCAATTAAAATTTATTTTAATTTGGTAAATAATTTGGGATGATAAGTATGTGACTTATCAACCCGCCTCTGATTTGGGAGGACTTTAAGCCTAAGCATCTACACACATTTTTTGGACTGACTCACTTTTCAACGGTTTTTACGGAAATTGGGTAGCTAATGGACAGACTTGGGTGGTATGGCTGGCAAGTTGTAGGTGGTAACAGCTCATCGGCCAGTTGTTCAGAGTCCAGCCACAAGACTATTTTCATTGTACTACCTTTAGGTAAATCTTAGATCAGGAAAGCCACCTACTTAAAAAAAAAAGAAAGAAAAGAAAGAAGAAAAAAAAGAAAAAAAATAGAAAAGGGAGAAAATAAAAAAACAAATAAAACCACACTTCATCGCACGAGTATGGCTGGCAAGTTGTTGGTGGTAACAGCTCATCGGCCGATTGTCCAGAACCCAGCTCACAAACAAAAATGCACAATAATTCCCAAAACACTTAGGGAAGAAGTGAGGAAGTAGAATAAACTGGGGAGATTTACATTGGGTTCGCCCTTGTGTTGACCCCATATAAAAGAAAGTAGGGAGAAAGCTACCGATCGTAAAGATAAACCTTTAGGCAAGGTATCCTAGGGTCATAGAAACCCGAAGTCCATTTTGATGGTCGTCTAGTGAGTCTTTCACTATTTTCACAAGATGCTTAGTACTTAGCATCCTTTTTGAGTCTTGGGCAGGTTGGGTAGCCGTAAAAAGTTATCTCGAAACTCTCAAACTCCAAAAGTATAAAAAAATTAGAAAAGAAGAAAAATAATAAAAAAAAATGTATCTTCCCTTTTCAAATAAGGCGAGGACTTGGGCGGTCTGCATTCTGGTAGGCACTCGGGTACTGTTGAGTTTTCGTAGTTTAGGACCTTAGTTGAAATTTTCTATTGTTAATAAACGACTTAGACTTAAGTGATCTAATCCTAATTCTGCTTTTATACATAGCATATAGTTTAATTTTGTTAGGGACTAGCAAAAGATAGGCATGAGGGTATTATGTAAACACATTATTGAGGGTAAAATGCCTATTCATGCATGTTCCTAGGCTTAGATTTACATTTAATGTTATAAATATTGCATAACATGCGTCATTCTGCATTTAGAGTAATTGTATATAATTTAGGTTAATTGCATCCTTTTTGTGGTTAGTAGAGAAGGATATTTATTTTGGAGCCTCAGACTGACGATCCGACTGTACGGATCTGATGAAGACGACGATCGGAGTCCAATGCCTCTGAAATCACCTCGATTGGAGTCTCGTAGCACCATATGCAGTTCGAGGAAGATCAACGACCAAGGGACTAGGAGGCATAATTTAGAGCTTCAAATGATAAATCCAACCACACGGATGAATTCGGGTCGACGATCGTAGCCTAACGACACGAAAATTGACTCAATCTGACCTCTATAGCAGCCCCTACAACAAGAAGAAGATGGACGACCCAGACTGCACCTTGGAGCTATCCTCCCACCTCCATTCTGGTAGCAAATCATCTCCACTTTCTCACCTCCATTCCGGAGCCACGTCGAAGCTTTCCTCAACATGACGTCCTCCTGCATCTTACCTCCGTCGTCCTACTCCTCACCTCCTTCGTCCGAGCTTCCGCCAAGCACCATTGTCTCACTGAACAACTGATTCGGGAGATTTCCTCTCACCTCCCTCTCTTTTTATGCTTTTATAGTTCATTGTAATTGACATTGAATTGATATATATATCATATTTGTTCCATTTCTATCTTGTGATTCATTCTACTTGTCTTTTATTTCAAAAACACAAAAAAAATATCAAAATCCTAAAATACCAAAAAGAAACAAAATGAAGCGCGATTTTCACGTAAAGTAAACGTCACCTCCCTGTGTTCGACGCAGGACTCCCTTGGAGTTTTGGTATAAATTTTATCTAATCGACATGTTTTACAACTACGATGACGGGTTACTTGTAACCCCGATTTCTAACACGTGGAACATGCCTGATCATTAGTCTTAGCAATAAACATAATTTTGGTGCATCAAAACAGAGGTGCTTACATTCTCCCCCTTTTTGATGACAACAAAATTATAATTATGAATTTGAAAATAACTTTGCATAATGTCTCCCCCTTTTTGTTTGAGCAAAAAGTAAATGTGCTGCTGGTTATTTTGCAATTAACTCCCCCTTAAACAAGTAATATAAGCATCAATATAATAACATGCATTGAGAGATCTATTAATATAACTGAAGGAGATAATATTCATGCAATCTTCATAATAAAATGATTAGAAAGGATAACATAGAACCGAGTCTTGAATAAACTGATACATGCCATAAAAAAAATGAAAGCAAATATAACAACTAATCATCTAACGTTGCCATAAATGTGTCCATGGTGCTCTGAAGATCGATATCTAGCTCGAGATTCAATGAGTCTGATCTCTCAGAAGATGTAGGCTGACCAAGGCAAAGGTGTCGCTGAGTTAACGATCATGGTGTCGGATGCCTGGATGTCCTGCAAGGAGTAATCTACTGGTCAATTGGTGGTGCTGCTGGTGAAGCTGATGAAGTAGGAGGAGGAGGTGCTGCAGAAGGTATGGTAGTCGAATGATGAGGTCGAGGAGGTCGGTGAAGTTGCTACTGAATGCTATGAACAGACCCTCCAAGTCTGTCTAAAAACTAACTTTGAGCATTCAGGTAATCTGATACCTAATGCCCGTGCCTCATCATAACCATGTTTGTCTCTCTTTGCCTATGCAACATCAAAGAAATACCACCGGTCACATCCTGAATAGTGACAAAGTCCCTGCTTGAAATTTGTCTGTCCAAGAGGCTCAGTCCTGATCATAGAAAGAGGGTGAAGGTCTCACTGGAGGTGGACATGTTGCAGTGAAGTGCTCATAAGGTGGGAATGGAGAAGGTACTGTGGTCTACTCCTGCTGCTGCTGCTCTTGTGGTGCACCCTCATTGCGAGCTCCCTGTGCTTTCTCCATCTTCGCATAAGTGAATTTATCAAAAATGGAGACACGAGTGATAAACTATTTATGATTGATGTCCATGGGTACACTGAAATGAAGAAAGATATGGGATAAAATTGTCCTAAACTAGAAGGAGCTGTTGGGTGGTTTACTCATAAGATAAAGAATCAAATGGATCCAATTGAACCATTTGTTCTTCATAAAGGCATAGAGGGTGATCAGCATTATACCAGGGCAGTTTTCAAAAGATGTGGACTTGGACATAAAGTTCCACAAGAAAACACGATTCAGAAAGCGAGGCAAACGTTTGAAAAAGGGTGACTTGGCAGGATGGCCCAAGTCAAAATGAGAGGGAGTGAGCAGGGTCTCCCTGATAGTATCGGACTGAGTCTGCTGTTGTAACTCAAGAAAAGTAGGTCCAATAGAAGGACATCAAAGAATCTCCATCAAAGAGTCCACATTGACCAGAACCTCTATCCCGTAGACATTCGATGTCAACTCGATGTTGAAGCCTTCACCTATATCTTTGAGATTGACATAAAATAGGTGACAAGCCATGGGATCAACATTGGGAATGCAGCTGTGCTTGGAACCTGCATAAAAGTTCCGCTCAAATAGATGCAAAATCTGATGGTGTGCAAATTTTTCACGGATCCTAGGGAAGATAGACTCGAAATAGGTGAAGTCAATGGGTCATCCGACGTGCGGAGAGAACTTAGCAAACAAAGAAAATCGATCACGAGCTACCTCGGTAATAAAAAAGCGTTTGAAAGTATCATCATGATGACTAGAAGAGCCTTGAGCATGTTTGGGCACCATCGCAAGGTGTTGAAAAAAAACACGGTTGGTCGATCAAAAATGTTGGTTGGTCGACCAAAAAAGAACTAGACAATTGGTCGATCAACCAAAGGGTTTGGTCAACCAAAACACCTTAGATAAGAAAAAAAAGGTGTTTGACCAGATGATAAACTCACGTATGCTACATGATTTTGCAAGAAAAAAATACGAAAGTAAGATCAAACAAGTGAGAGTAAGTCAAAGTACATTTTAAACACAAGAAAAATCCAAAGGGATGGATGTACTCAAGGTTTAGAATGCTCTAAGATCAAACCAAAGTTGGTCGATAAAAATGGAGGCTAGATGGAGGGTGTGTGAGGAGGTTAAAGTCATGCGAGCACGGAGGTGCGAGGAGGCGACGATTGGACACACACTTACTAGGTCCGGTGCACGAGGGACCCATGCACGGTGGAGGCGTGTGCGAGGAGGTCAGCTGCGGCGGTGAGTTGGTCGATCAGAGGAGGATGAATGTTGTGGGGTAACGTTTGGAAGATGTGGGGACCATATGTGATGGGTAAAAAAATAGGTTTAGAGGTAAAAACGAGGAGTTTTTAAAGATAACGTGATTAGCAAAATAGGTAAGAACCCTTAAGGCAGCTAATCACGTAAATTAGGTACGATAAACGATGATTGCGAATGGAAAATGAGGTAAAAAGATCGCAATCGCAAAAGAGAATCCGTCCAGATTTGGTCGATCAAAACAAAAAGTGATCGATCAAAATAATTATTTGGTCGATCATAGTTTGAAAGTTTGGAGGGAAAATTCCTGCCCAAATAGATTGGTCGATCAAAAATTTTAGTTACTCGATCAAAAAGAGAAAACAATGGAGGGAAAATTCCCACCAGGCAAATTCAAGTTTTGGTCGATCAAATAATAGTTTTGATCAATCAAAGGTTGGCCGATCAGATTTAAGATTGATTGATCAAAACAAGAAAAACAAGTCTTTTCTTAGGCTACTTAAGCTCTTTTAATCTAGATAAACCTAGTGAATGGAAAATTTGATTAAACCTATCTTTCGATAAAGGTTTTGTGAATATATCGGCTAGCTATTTTTCTGTGTTATTAAATTCTAAGTTGATATTCCCTTTTAAGACATATTCTCTAAGAAAGTGATGTCTAATATCAATATGTTTAGTCCTAGAGTGTTGTACTGGATTCTTAGATAAGTTGATGGCACTAGTGTTGTCACATAAGATTTTGTATTTTTAAAAGTTAATCCAAAGTATTTTAAAGTCTGTTTCATCCACAATAGTTGTGAATATGCTAAGGATGCTGCTACATATTCTACTTCAGTTGTGGATAGAGATACAATGTTTTATTTTCTAGAGAACCAAGAGACTAGGGAATTTCCGAGAGATTGACAGGTTTCACCAGTACTCTTTCGGTCTGTGAAGCTACCTGCATAGTCAACATCACAAAAGGAATATAATTCCAATGTGTTTGTCTTCGGATAGAAGAGTCCTAAGTCTTGTGTGTTGTTTAGATATCTTAGGATTCTTTTAATAGCATTTAGATGTGATTCCTTAGGGTTTACTTGAAAACAAGCATATAAACAAGTGCAAAATAGAATGTCAGGTCTACATGCAGTTAAGTATAATAGAGATCCTATCATGCTCCTATAAAGTTTTTGATCTACTGACTTACCTGTGTCATCAGTTTTTAATTGGGTAGAAGCTACCATCGGTGTTTCTTTACCTTTGACTTTGTCCATTGAGAATTTCTTCAATATCTCTGCTGTGTATTTTGTTTGAGATATGGAGATTCTGGAGGATAGTTGATCAATCTGAAGACCTAGGAAGAACTTAAGTTCTCCCATCATACTCATCTCAAATTGATCCTACATAACCTTTGCAAATTCTCGGCAAAGTAGATCATTAGTAGCACCGAAAATAATATCTACATATATTTGAATTATTAGGAGGTCATTGTGTTTTCTTTTTGTAAATAAAGTTGGATCGATTTGACCAAGTTTAAACTCATTGTCAATTAAGTATGTTTTTAATCTTTCATACCAGGCTCGTGGAGCTTGTTTTAATCCATATAATGCTTTGTTTAATTTGTATACGTGTTCTGGATGATTTGGATCTTCAAATCCTGGAGGTTGTTTAACAAAGACTTCCTCCTTAATGAATCCATTTAAAAAGGCACTTTTGACATTCATTTGGAAAATCTTGAATTCCATATGGGTTGCAAAAGCTAGCAACATACTAATAGTTTCAAGTCTGGCAATAGGTGCATATGTTTCATCAAAATCTATTCCTTCCTCTTGATTATATCCTTGAGCCACAAGTCTAGCTTTATTTCTAACTACATGTCCTGATTCATCAAGTTTGTTCCTAAAAATCCACTTGGTTCCAATAATAGTTTGTTGCTCAGGTTTTGGAACAAGTTCTCATACTTGATTTTTCCTGAATTTATTTAGCTCATCTTCCATAGCAATAATCCAATAATTATCCAAGAAGGCTTCCTTAATGTTTTTAGGTTCTAATTGAGATACAAAAGCTATAAATGCTAATGTGTTAAGGGAAGATCTAGCTTGAACTCCTTTTGATAATTCTCTTATTACTAGTTCTTTAGGATGATCTTTTATAAAAGAGATATCTTTGGGTAGTTCATTAGAAATAATATCTTCTGGAATGTTTGAAGGATCATCTATTGTATCATCATCATCAATCATGGAAGATTTAGGTTGAACTAATGTTTCACCAAATGATACATGCATGGTTTCTTTAACAATAGAATTCTTCTTATTAGAGACCTTATAGGCTTTACTTCTAGTTGAATAACCTAGGAAAATCCCTTTTGAGCTTTTTGCATCAAACCTATCAAGATTATCTTTAGTGTTAAGTATAAAATATCTACATCTGAAAATCTTGAAGTAGGAAATTCTAGGTGTTCTTCCATGATAGAGTTCAAAGGGTGTCTTCTTTAGAATTGGTCTGATTAGGGTTCTATTTTGGATATAACAAGCAGTGTTTACAACCTCAGCCCAAAAGTATCGAGGCAGCTTTGACTCTCGCAGCATTGTGCGGGCACACTCTTGTAAGGTCATATTGTTCCTCTCAACTACACCATTCTGCGGTGCAACTCTAGGGAAGGCAAACTCATGTTTAATTCCATATTGATCACAAAAATTCGAGAAAGATTCATTTTCAAATTCTCCACCATGATCACTTCTGATTCTAATTACTTCTAATCCTTTTTCATTCTGTAATCTTCTAACTAGTTTGCTAAAGGCATCTAAGGTTAAGTCCTTGCTCTTTAAGAAAGATACCCAGGTAAATCTAGAGAAGTCGTTAATTATGACTAAGTAATATCTGCACCTGCTTAGGCTTTCAGATTTGGTTGGTCCGAATAAGTTTAAGTGAAGTAGCTCAAGGGGTTGAGAAGTGGTAACCATCCTTTTTGGTTTAAAAGGGTTTTTGGTTTGTTTGCTAACTTGACAAGAATCGCAGACTTTGCTTTTCTTGAAGTCGATCCTTGGCAGATCTTTGACAAGTTCATGTTTCACAAGTTAATGTTTCCCATGTGAACATGACCTAGTCTTTTATGCCAAAGAGTTGCTTCTTCGTCAGATACAACTAGACATTCAAGACTGTCATATTTGTCGAAGCTTATGGTGTAAATATCTATGTGTCTATTTCCTTTAAGAATACTTGATTTGTTTCTTCATCACAAATTTTAAAACCTTTTGATGTAAACATAATTTTGATCCCCTTATCACATATTTGGCTTACACTTAATAGATTGTGTTTTAAACCTTTAACTAAGTGCACATTTTCAATAGAGGTAGAAGAATTACTAATTTGGCCAGTACCAATAATATGGCCCTTGTGGGTGTTTCCAAACGTGACTGTACCACCTTCCTGAAGGTTGAGTTGTAGGAATAGGTCTTCCTTGCCAGTCATGTGCTTGGAATAGCCACTGTCCATAATCCATCTTCTTTCTTCTCTTTCCTTATCTTCTAGTGCCATCAAATCGAGAAGAGCTTCTTCTCTTGATGTTTCTTCTTTTGGGCTTGAGTCTGACTCATCCCAAGTTGCAGTAAAGGCTTTCTTCTTTCCATCTTTACTGAAGTGATTCTTCTTCTTTTTAGATTCCTTCCTGAGAAGTGGACAATCCTTCTTGATGTGTCCCTTTCTCTTGCAGTTGTAATAGATGACTGCATCATTGTTTCTTCCTTCTTTCTTCTTCCTCTAGTTCTTCTTGCCCTTAAGAAACTTTCTGAATTTTCTAGATAGGAGTGCTATGTCTTCCTCCTCTTCTCCACTTGAGGTTTCTTTAGATTCTTGAGTGGCTTCAAGGGCTATGATCTTCTTTTTGGTTCCTTCATCTTCTTGCTCCTTCATGTGTTGAAGTTGAACTTCATAGGCCATCAAGCATCTGATAAGATCGTCTAATTTGAGGGTAGACAGATCTTTCAATTCTTGTATGGCTGTGGTCTTGGTTTCCTAGTTGCTGGTGAGTGGTCGGTGTATCTTTCTCACCAATGCTTCATTCTTGATCTCCTGATCTAGGTTTCTCAGAGAGTTTATGATGTCCATAAACCTCATGAACATCTCCTTGATGGATTCTCCCTTCTTCATCCTGAAAAGCTCGTAATTTTGGGTTAACAAATTAACTCTAGTTTCCTTTACTTTAGTTGTTCCTTCGTGTGTGACTTCTAGTATGATCCAGATCTCGTTTGCTATTTTGCATGTAGAGACATGGTTGAATTCGGCTTTTGAAAGTCCGCAAAAGATTGCGTTCATTGCTTTGGCATTGTGTTTGGCCATCTTCTTCTGGTCTGGTGTCACCACCACTCCTTCCTTGATTTCAGGACAAGTGTATTTGGATGCAATGACATCCCATACCTCAAAGTCCATGGATTCAAGGAAAATCTGCATCCTAGTCTTCCAATAGCCATAGTTTGTCCCTTCGAAAAGTGGAGGACGAACAACAGATTGCTCCTCAGCATATGTGTCGACAGAAGACTTTGACATCATACTGGACAACCTCGCTCTGATACCAAATGAGGGTTAGAGAATATCCTGTGGATTGCAACTAAATACTAGAGGGGAGGGGTGAATAGTATTGCTTTGAATATATAAATTAGATTAAAAAATAAAACAATAGAAATTCATGCACAGAGTACAACAGATTTATAGTGGAAACCCAATTCGGGTAAAAACCACTACCTAAGCCTCCTAGCTTAGGATTTTTTCGACTATTACAAGCTAGTCAATTCACTATTCGCACCACTTGAATGAGGGTAGCACAACCTCTTACAAACCCGTCTCTTTTATCCTGAAGAGAAGCAAAAACAACCATGGATCTTCCAAATATGCTTGGGATCCGTAAATCAAAACAACAATATAATAAAATAGAAATAACTTCTATGGAACCTCAATAAATAATCAAACCAATTTTTTGCAGAGGTTTGAGGCATCGTGCTTTTTGAAGAACGTGAAAAACAGGGCACAATGACCTTTGGAAATAAGCACGAGAAGTTTAACTATGAGAGGTGGTTTTTCTCTTTGAAAGTCGTTGATGAAAGGGTTGAGTACGATCTCTATTTATACAAAAAGTTTTGCTTGAATAGGAAACAAAATTGGTCGATCAATTAAGGTTAATTGGTCAATCAAAAAGTACTTTGGTCGATCAATTAAGAATGTTGGTCAATCATTTGTTGGTCGATCAATTAGCTTGGTTGGTCGATCAAGAGGATTTTTCTCAACTTCCTAAAATGGACTGAATTTGATTGATCAAATAAGTAGGTTGGTCGATCAAAGTGTTTTTCTCTATCAATTAATAAGTTTGGTCAATCAATAACCCTAAAATTTGATTTTGAAAAGATATGCGAAAAAAATTATTTTTGAGTTTTATTTGAGGTTCCTTACAATAAAGTCTTAAACGCAAATAAATGAAAACACGTACATCAGCTACTATCTAAACTTGTGTCTTGAACAAAGCTTCAATCCAAGATAGTCCTGAAATGTCAATCTTAGCAATAAACATAATTTTGGTGCATCAAAACAGAGGTGCTTACAGGGTCCTCCTTTTTGCTGAGTTTGGAACCCCTCTGGTGTTTTCCCTAATTTATGGATGCTTTATTGAGAAATATTATGTTTTTATTTGAATGATTAAGATTTAATGATCACATGTATCCTTGTTATCGCATGGATGAAATAAACTCCATTTTTTGTGAAACAAGTTTTGTTGTCTTCTGTGATTTCTAAATAGTATGGGAACACTGGCATAATTTGGAAACTAACTGTGAACTGATAAAGTTGGAAGATAATGAGAATATATATTAATCCTAGACTTAATAATGTGAAATTATTAAGTATGGCTTGATTAACGAAAATAAAGGATGCAGTTATTTGAAATTGATTCATTAATCAGTACAACATATTTGTAGGAAATTAAAATGATTGTATAACTGATTTTAGCCTTGCTACACGTCGGATTTTGGCTGTAGCTTTGGTCTTTCAGATTGGTTTCAAGGGCTGGTTTAGGGAGTTGCTGGCCTCCTTACGACTCTTTGGTTAGGTTTAGTGGCTGATGGGAACACCATCTTGAGCCATAACTAGCTCATTTTGACCCAATTAAGTTAGTAAATGCTCCTACATAACTGCCAGAGAGTCACAAGTCACTGCATAATCATTCTGAGGGAAAAATAAGAAACTAGGGTTAAAATTGCAATTTTACCAGCTTATCATGAATGTAGTACAACCACAGGTTTTCTCAGGGGTTGAATGAAGGTCAAATGATCTTAAAAAGATAATAAGTGGGATAGAATAATCAGAAAAGGGTTTGCACGTGTTCTGAGAATTAAATGACTTTGAAACTCTAAAAATAGATCCGCTTAATTAACTAAGGTTTCGATCGGAATAAAATTCACCTAAGCCCTCTAAAATTCATAGAAAAATATTCTCTAGGGTTTGGAACCTTCAATTTGGTCATCAAAACCCGTTTTGACCCATAATAGAGACACAGACAGACATTTGCCTTAATTTAGGTTTTTGCATAAATTACCTAGTAAAACGTGGTCAAAACAAAAATCCAACTTCATCATTGGATTCCTTAGGTTCAAATTAGGTTTGTACCAAAATTTGAACCCAAGATGAGTTTGTCTTGACCTAGTTTGCAAATTGGTCTTGTCTAATTACATTTCTACCCTTAACTTTCAAAATATTTTCAAACAGGCCCCTAACTTTGTCATTATTCTCACAAACAGGTCCCTACCACCATTAAACCTATTCCTACTTGCTCCAGCGACCTTAAAAAGGAAAGAACTCCCTGATTTCTTGACGAATCCCTTTCAAATTTGAAAGGGAAGTTCGTCAAGAAATTCCCTTCCTTTTGAACCTGATTCTAAGCCCTAAACCTACCCAATCTCTCATGTGAACGCATGAGAGATTTGGGTATCAAGGAATTCCCAAACTCTGGCGAGCTTTCCAAGCTTGGGAAGCTTGCTTCCCAAGCTCTAACCATCCTTTTGAGGTCTATAAAAGCATCTCCTGCTCATACCGAACCTCTCAAGCTTTAATTCGACCAGAGTAACCCTCAATTTTCTTCTCTCCTTTAGTCGAATTGATCTTCAAGCTTCGACGACCCTCCTTGCCTTCCCTCGTTGTCTGACCACAATACGAGCGACAGATTCTTCTTCCTTGCCTTCTTTCACGTCGAGCAGCACCCACCGGGGCCCCTACCTCCATCCTCACCGTCCACCTCTTATCAGAGCAATTTTGTCTCCGACGTCGGCCATACCTCAACCGGTGCCAACTTTGCTCCCCATCACCTGCTACCTCTCCTAAATGACTCCTCATCTTCCACTCTTCGTTTTCAGACACTCGCCTCCCTATTTCAACCCCCAACATGCCCTCCGTGACTTCATCTCCCACCTCGTCGACAGAGCTCCAGTGAGCCTTAGCGTCTTCCACACTCGCCCAACCACGCCGCTTCCATGCTCCTCACCATTGCCTTGACCCACTGACCAGAACCCCTCAAGTAATTGAGGGGATTGGCCTCTCTATCACCCCCCGACTCACGCACTCTCACACACAATCCGTGAGGTCGACAGGCCTCCACATCCACTCGCACGCGACGCCACCACCACAGTTGCATTCCCTGACATCTGGTGAAGCTCCTGAGCACTTCTGATGTGGGCGTGAGGCTGTGTTCATGTTTTCAAGTTCCAACCTCCAGCTGCCATTAATGAGGCATCTTTGAGCAAGCTCCAGTAGTGTTCGTGAAGCTCCAGCACTAGGGACACGCCCCAGGTGAAGTGGAATCCGCCTAGGCAGAGGAGCAGGTGGTCAATTGGGCGCTTTGACTGCGTCCCAGACCTCAATTGGAAGGATCCTCCTTGCTGTAGACGCACGTGAAGAAAGGAGGTGGGATAGTCCCACCTCAGAAGCTGATGAGCCCCTGTAGCCAAATAAATTGAAAAAGTGATACGGGCTGTTTGCCTCAACACGCACAAGGGGTGAGGTCCCTGCACACACCCCTCATGTGCCTCGTCCGAGACACCTCACTCGCAGACCTGGTGTGCCTAATAACCCACCTAACCTAAGCACTCCTCGGCTGCTACCCACTGCAGGCAGCCCTGGTCTCGGGTGCATGTGTACCCGATAACCCAGTTACCCATTGAGTGGCCTTGGGAGGGCGGACCCTAAGAGAGAAAGAGGAGAGATCGCACAGGGTAGGGGGAAGGTTTTGCTCTCTGGAAAGTTGGCTGACACTTAGCCAATTCAAGAAGCTCCCCCCTGCGTGAAGAGGCTGAACAGAGAAGGAAGAAGAAGAAGAAGGCTTGAGTAGCAAAGGAAGAAGAAGAAAAGAAGAAGAAGAGAGGGAGCCACAGCAGAAGAAATAGAAAAAAAGAAAAAAAAGAAAGCTTGAGCAAAAGACAGAAGAGAAGAAGAAGAAGAATAAGAAGAAGAAGAACCAATAGAAGGAGAAGAAAAGCAACAACACCATATATTGATACTTTAATTGCATATATTTGAGACGTTGATTTAAGTGTTATTTGTGAGGAGTAATTGGTGATTTAAATCACCATTTTACTCCATTCTTTTTGCATATTGATCTTGACATTCTCTTTATTACAATCTTTATTCTTGATTTAAATTGTGATATTAAGCTTTAAATTCCAAATTGCTCCTTGTGTTTGACCTCGGAACCTTTTCGAGTAATAAAATTTATTTGTTTAAGTGCTATTTTGGCTATACTACAACACGACAATCTTAAAACATCAATCTATCGCTTGAACAGTGGCCAACTGGGATAGCAGGATGTGTGGATCGAGGTTTGGCGTGGTTCTTTCTCGGCTAGTGGGTGGGTCATTGTTGTCTGTGGTTCAATGTACTTAGCACTTATATGTGTTCATGCTACACGATGTAGCTGCCGGCCCTTTCTGCAATGACCCTGATGGTAACACCATCATTAGCCATAACTAGCTTGAATTAGTCAGAATCAAGGGATAAATGCTCCTAAATAATTGCTCGAGGACCCTAATTCCACTCAGATCTGTTTTAAGGAAAGAAAATAAAATAAGGTTAAATCTGCAGTTTTAACATCACATAATGAATGTAGAATAACCACGGGGTTACCTAGGGAATAACTAAAGGTCAATTGATCATTAAAGACCAAAAAGAGTGTCTACACTAACAGAACAAGGCTTCATGCATTTCGAGAATCGAATTAGTACACAAAACCCTAATTCTCAACCCCACTTGAATTGAAGTGGTTCTGGTTAAGATAAAATTCATATAAACCTCCTAAAATTCATAGAAAAATATTTAAGAGGTTTGGTACCCTTGGTTTGACCATCTAAACATATTTTGACCTAGAATAGAGTTTCAAATGCTATTTTGTCCTAATTTGGGCTTCTGTGAATTTTCCCAATCAAACGTGGTAAAAACTAAAATCCAAGTTCACCATTAGATTCCTTGAGTTCAAGTTAGGTTGAGGACAAAATTTGGGCCCAATCAAAGTCTATCTTCACCTAGTTTGTAATCTAGTCCCTTAAATCTCTGTTTCTTACAACAAGACCCTTAACTTTCAAAGTTTCTTACAAAAAGGGGCCTAGCTTTCTCATCTTCCTTGCAAGGAGGTCCCTACCACCATGATTAGGTCTGAATAGGCCTTAAACCTAAACTGCTAAGCTTCAATAAAGGATTTCTCCTTGATTTGTTGATCAATTCCCTCCAAAATTGAAGGGAATGATCTTTAGGAGATTTCCTAGTGATTGAAATTGGTCTTAAGTCCTAAGATGGATCCTAGAGTTCTAGTGAACATGAAAAAAATTAGGAGTCTTAGGTTCCCTGAACTTGCAAGCAAATGTGGGAATTTTGCATGTTTGAGGGCCTGATACTCTATTTAAACTCACCGAAGATCCTAGGTCCAATTTGAGTCGTGAATGGGCCAAAAAATCTTTTGCTCCTCAAGCTCTGGCCATGTCCGCACGCACTCCAGCAACCACCTCCTTCCATCCTCTCTCACATGTCCAACCATCAAATTGAATGTACGAATTCCTTCCTCAAATCCTCCTGATGCTAGCCGGTTAAAGTTATATCACTTCTAACCCCTTCTTTATCACCTTCTCCCTCACTGGACACTTCATCTCCTCTGATGTTGGCCAATCAAAGCTGACGTGGAATTCTCTTCCCCTTCGTCCCATAGCTAGGTATTCTTCTTCCTTTCCCTCTCCTAATCCTTTCCAACCCATTCCCCTCTTGTTTTGATCGACGATCACATCCTTTCCCCATCATCTTCTCCACGACTAGTGATGCCTCCAGTGACGCTGCCATGCTGCTACAGCCCACCAAACACCAAGCTGCCACCACCAAAATGATCCTTGCCCTTTACCGACCAAAAGCCCTCTACCTATTTGGGCTTTCAACCTCTCCAACCCCTCACCAAACAAACCCACCGATCTCCTGCATCTCCGCCTTTGCCCAAGCTCCACACACCATGAAATGCCACAAAACCTACGCCCCCGCATTCGCCATGCTCCGGTGATGCTCTTGAATGCTTTAATTTGGGCTTTCAGCTCGTATTCATGTTTTAGGGTTCTTCGCTGGCGAGCTCCACTCCTCTGCCATCGTACATCACTATTTGTCATCGTTTGGCCATCAATCGACCTTGTGCCACCTTGAAAGGCTATAGAATTGCCTCAGGAACTCTTCTGGACCTTCAATTGGACGAAGATGGGCCAACAACTACTTTGATTTGGAAGGAATGCATGCCTGCACGAGAAGAAGAAGGTGAAGACGTTAGTCCCACCTCAGAAACTTAGGGGCACGAGAAAGCAAATAAAAGGCAAAAGTGAAAGGGGCTTATCGCCTTAGACACAGGGTGAGGTCCCTCTCACTCACACGTGCCTCACACCTCACCCACGGTCATGTGTACACGGGCCTAGTCCCTATTCATGATCTGTATATTCGATTACTTGCTTACCTGTTTACCCGATTCTAATTTGAGGGTAGGGTAGGTTTTGCCTTAAGATTCATGCAATGTTGCCTCGAGATGCGTGCCTATACACTCAATACTTAGGCATCTCTGAGGCTTGGTGCTCTGGCTCTAAGTTGCAGCTCCGTTAAGGCATTGTGCCTGTTCTGAGGTTTGGTGCTACTTATGGAGTCTGCTCCTTGTGGCTGTTGTCTGTTCTTGGTTACTGTGGAGATATTGGTCCTATGTTGATGTAGAAATTGAGACATAAGTGATTCAAGACCATTGTAGCTATATTTGAGTTGATTGAGAAATTGGGATATGTGCTTAATGTGGGAGATTAATTGGTGATCTAAATCACCATTTTTAGAGCCTTTATATTCTTTTTATCCCTATTTCCTGAGATACAATTTAGGCTATTATTGAATATAATCTGATTATTGATTCTCATTGCATATCTATATTATTGTGGTCATTATTTCTATATTGCAATTAGTATGTGAATTCCATATTTGCTCCCTACGAACGACCTCGACTCACTTGTGTTTCCCAAGTTTAAAAATTTAAGTGCTGTAGTGCTTTTGTTTGCTATATTATGACGTGTTTTCTTAAAACTCAATGAAAGAGATGCAATAGACCCCAGGGTGATGAAGAGTGGCATTTCGATGGGTATAAGTAGTCTTCTCGGCTAGGAGGATGGCTTATATTGGTCTTACGTCACAGGAAGTTACACAAGATCGTTCCATGCCTCGAGATGTCGATTGATGGATTGTGGACTATAAGAATATGGGCAAATTACATAAACAGAATTGGATAAGAAATAAATTGTAAATGGGTGAGCTTTTGATATAGCGCCCTTTTCCTATACTTTATTACGGTTGCTACTTGTTTTAGATGTTCTACTCTACTCAGTTTTTACTGACGTGTTCTTGGGTTCCGTACTCAGGTGTTCTTGGCTGCTAGATATTGTTTGTACATCTCTTGGCTTATGCACAAACATTCTGTGGTAAACCCTCTTGTCAGTACTTCGTTCCTTCTTTTCCATTATTGCTTTACATTTTGTTTGATTGGTTATTTTTGTTTTATGACTATGTGCTGGATGATTGCGATCTTGTGGGTGGTTTGTTCTTGTGGTTAGCACATGGCAACTCAGGTTTTGTCGCTTGGCAGGACCTAGGTCGTCACAACACTTATTTGCAACAGTCTATATATATGCACTATCCCATTTAGACCATAACTAGGTGATGTTTGTTTATCAAGGATGGGTGCAAAAATGCACAAGCATATGTAAAAACACCAACATGCGTACCTAATCACATGCATGCACATGCACTTGTACAACCCCACTTATCCACTTAGTTCCATTCATGAGGGTAGTTGGTCCAAATCGGAGGTTTATTTGAAGACCTAGCCTGATCGTAAGATGGTTCGTATTTCCAGGGCATTGGCACAAAACAAAAATTAGAGAGTAAGGGGGGGAAATACACCACTCTACCTCTACTTCGAGAAGGATTAGGGAGTGCGGGTGGTCTACACATGCCACCCGCTATTGCTGTGAGGGCTACCTTATGATGCATGCCTCCCCTAAGCACCAACTCTAGAGCATCCACAGGTTTAAACAAGTTCATTACGCTTAATTAAAATTTCCAGCATGCTAAACATGTGTTAAAAGTGCCAAAAAGGATATCAAAACATAAGGAATTTAATTACCTTTCCAATGGTACCTTAAATGCATGAATCTAAGTTCGTTTGGGCCTTGAATTGACCCAAAAACTACTTTTGGTTCACGTGAATCGGCCTCGGACCGATCCTATCGAGCCGGCTTACGTGAATTGGCTGAGCCGATCACGACATGTGGCGAGCGTTGGTTCGCAAGCACACAAGGCCGCAAATCACACACGCATGTTGCATTCTCGCTGTTCGATCCCCCTGCTGCCTTGTGGATCCTGCCTGTCGCCTCGACTAGCGTGTACTCCTTGCTCTTCTTCCTCTTCTCCTGCATGCTGCTGCATAGGGACCTATGCCCTTCTTCCTTCTTCCTTGGCTCACTTTCTTGATCTCTCACCCTCTTCATCTCTCTCTTTCACTCCTTCCCTTTCTCAGCTTGCGGCAGAGGGGGTGGGGGAGGCTACACGCCACTCGAGATTGTGAGGAAGGTGGGAAGGGAAGGCACACCTCTCAAGGTTTGGGAGGGTGGGTTTTTAGGGTTCTAAGTTCATGTGGGGTTGGGAAAATTGTAAGAGAAACGTTGAACTTTGGTTTATTCATGGGGGGCCCTATCTAAAGGAACCTAGGGGTGGAAAAATAGCGGGGGATTTGTACAGGGTCCCTAGCACACTCTCTAAGGTGTAGAAAATTATGAAAAACCCCTCAGAGTCTTGAAAAACTCCCCAGAGCATGTGACATAGTAATAAGCACGCAAAAAATTGTAATAAGACCCCTACAGTCTAACATGTGCAAAAAGACCCTCGGGTACTTAAATTGAAGCGTGAAAAATTATAAAAACTACCTTGGAGAATTTGAAAATTCCAAAATAATCCCCAGGGTCATTTCAATGATGGATGCTATGAGTTATTTATAATGCTAAATGCTTTTCAATTGCTTAGTAACCCACATAATAGGCATGTTATCACGAATAAATATGTATTTATCACACCCCCATGCCTATCTTTTGTTAGTCCCTAGCAAATTAAACTAAATGCTATTTACAAAACAAGAATTAAGATTCGATTCCTCAGGCATAAGTTATTTATCAACACTAAGAAATTTCAACTAAGGACCTAAACTACAAAGACTTAATAGTCCCCGTGCGGTCTGCATTTTGGCAGACACCCGTGATGGTGCCACGTGGTGCCATCATAGCTGTCCATCTTCTTTTGCTTGTAGGAGATGCCACGGATGTCGGATTGGGTCAATTTTTGCATTGTTTGGTTGCGATTGTCGACCTAAACCCATCTATGCAGTTGGATTCTTCGTTTGAGGTCCATATTTGCATCATCCTATCCCCTAGCCATTAAATTGGGAGAATTAGTATACAATTTATACAATCTACTCTAAATGCATGATGATGCTATTATGCATTATTTACACTACCAGATACAACTAACTAGCTTAGGAACATGCATAAATAGGTATTTATGTGAAATAGATTTGTCTACATCAGCTCCCTAGTTTGTAATTATTTCCTTTATATTAAATAAAGTTGGACGGTTATTGTAGTCAATACTGGTCCTTTCTCTTTCTCAAAAAAAATGATAGTGAGAGGATATTATGTTATTAACCCATTAGATGCTAGATAAATTGTGGAGTTTTCTTTAACACTCCTTGAAAAAGGAATGAAATAATGAAAAAGTGATCTTAAAGAGTTGGGATGCACTGATTCAGTTGATCTTAATGAGTTGAGATGTGACATCTATAGTCTAATGTGGATAGTCCACATATGATCCACTTGAATGATACAATATTTTCTTTGGAAGCATATATGCCACCACACGAATGCTGAAGAAATTGTAGCTTATGAAGCTATAACACGGATGATGTGGATACGTAAGCCCTTCATAAGGTCTTGACATAGTCTCCACTACTGAAACTCCCATTATTGTGATGACAACAAGAACATTACTCTTGTTGAGAAATAGTTTCTTAGAACAAAATCATGTCTGTAGAGAGAAAAAGTCATAAAATATATGCCACATATGATAAAATAGTTATCATATACAACACTTCAGCTTATGGCTTGACACTTTAGTCAATCAAGACTTTATGGTAAAGCTCTTGAATGTTGAGTTGGCATCATGGGTTGAAGAGGTAATTCAGGATTGGTTGTTAGGGTAAGTGGGAGTCTGTTGGAGTTATGTGCCCTGAGCTAACCAACCTTAGTTGAATCACTTGATCAATGATTCAGATTCAAATGTCAAATCATGGGGACACACTAATATGATTAGATGAGTCCCTCAGTACAATTGGGATAATGTATTGTGCCATGTCGAATATACCGAGATAGGTATTGAAGAAACTAAATTGTTTGGATTGAGGATTATATTAAGTCATCAATAACCATCATGATATCCAACTAATGTCATCAGTTTGAGAAGAATGACAATCTTCTCTAGAGATTGTTGCTTGACTAATGCCCTTGATGCACAACTTCTGCATGCGAATAGAGAGTTAGGGTTGTCACACAAGTTGAGTCAACGAGTTGCCTCGATGATATGGAGATGTGGAAGTCCTTCTCTTATTACTGTCATAGAGAAGGCATATCCTTTGACTTGAGACAAATATATGCATCTGTGTTTGAATATGCACATTTGGTATAATAGTAGTTGATGCACCACCTTTGTGATAAATTTGTAAAGATTCTGTGCATTGATGTATAACTACCTTGCATTATAAATATAAATATATTTTTGATTTCTGACTTTAAAATTTCATAATTCTTTAAATTATATGAATATTAAATAAGGTCCTTTAATGATTTTTTTCAAAAATTCTTCTCATGAAAGAATTCCTCTTAAAATGATTATAATCCCCCATAAAAATGAAATTATTTTTGTTATTCTTTTATATTTTTGTGGTTTATATATTTTTCAAATTTTTATGTGTTTTCAAAATTTTAAATTTTTAGGGTTTTTCAAAATTTTCTTCTTTTGCCTACTACTACACTTAAAGTATTAAGATTCACTTTACATCCCCCCATGTAAAAATCTTACAATGTCCTCATTGTAAATAAATGGTGAAAAAAACTCTACACTTCATTTAGTATAGGATGATGGAAGAAGTTGGATAGAGGAGATCAATAGATCTCAGGCAAATGATTTCTACTCTGACAAAAGTTAGAGGGGTTAGTCGGACTAAGTGAAGAATAGGTAATAAAGAAGTGATCTCATAAAGCTCAGACTCAAGTGTAGAAGTAGACAAAGACGGGAAAAACAGAAAGGAAATGACCGAAAATAGCTATATACAAGTGCTATGTTTTACGCTTTCAGCTAGGTGTAAGCCCTAGTGAAAAGTGAACTCTAGTAACAAAATAGATACGATATAGAATAAAGGAGTCAAGGAAGAATTAGCACAAGTCAGATTTGCAGAATAACCACTCATAATCCGAAGAGTCAAAGACAACCTCACCCTAATTTGCCTTGACAGATCTCATATGATCAAAATCAGATTCACGTGAAAATCTCAAGAAGATAAGAGTTGATTTTGTGAAAGATAGATCTGATTTGGTTCAAGGTAAAGAATCTAAATAATGAAGCATAAAATAGAAGTGAGTTAAAATAAAGGCACAGGATCAACAACTAATCAATTTTGATTTTGAATGATAGATGGATCATTTTGGTACAGTAAAGGCTGCTAATGCGGATTTGGTAACTCACTCTTGAGAAGTGCAGAGGACAGGTTTTGATTTGAATCAATGGTCTGATTAACTACATGTGCTTGGCCTTGATACCTAGGAGGTGGTAGATTCCTAGGATTTAGAACTGGTTGGGATGGAAGAGTACCTGGTTGACGAGACTCAGCCAACTGCATGATATGATTTCATAAATCAGCCAGTTCAACATTGCATTGCCTTTGGATCTCAGCGAGTGCTTCAGCATTACGTCGCTGGCTCTCATTCACAGAACTCAAAATTTGCTCGAGCTGTAAATCTCTATTTGACCTAGAATAGTTCTGCATATTCGATTGGGTAGGCTTCACTTGCTGTTGCTAAGAAGGAAACATAGGCGAGTTTTAATGGGTCAGATTTTAATAATTAGGCCTTTGATTGTGATCAGCCCAAGAGAAGTTTGGATGGTTTCTCCATCTAAGGCTATAGGTATTTGAATATGAGTTAGATCTTGAATCATTCTCCTCGATGGCATATAGATTGTAAGAATTCATCATGTTTTCCACAACAAAGAGTGGGGAATAAATAAGAAAAGACAGGACAAAGGTCCCTCCTTGGGTTGGAACAGAGGTGTGGTAATAACCTAAGGCAGAAGGATCTTAAATATCTAGATTATTCACAAACTCCCTTCCCACGGGAATTTGCGAAACAGATTGATGTGCGGGATTTGTAGCAAGTAGAGGTGATAGATTTTTCACTGAGTTGAGAACCTCATCAAGGTGCTTGGCTACGATATCGACTTTATCCAGTTTCTCAGCTATAATCTCTAAATCCCGTGAACTGGGTTGATTCTTGATCTCATGTGTGCCCTTCAGATTTGCACTTCCTTTGTTAAACTGGATGATGGAGGTAGAGTTGATGGAGTTCTCTACCATTCCCTCAAAGAGTTTCTGAGCAGATTCCTCATCCTTTGTGAGCAGATTCCTCATCCCGATTCAAAAAGTTGTCCCTACAGGAAGCGTCCACGAGATTCTGCATGCTCTCATGTAAACCATAGTAAAATATTTGCATAAGTTGCCAATGTGGGATATCGTGGTGTGGGCATTTTCTAAGTATATCATGAAGGCGTTCCCATGATTTGTGTATAGGTTCTTGATTCTATGAGAATGTAGTGATAGCTCACCTAAGTGCGTTAGTATGACTTATATGAAAGAATTTCTTCAGAAAAGTGGATTCGAGTTCTATCGAAGTCAAAGTAGGTTGTGCGATGGTGCGATACCAGTAAGCGACTTTGTCTTTTAGGCTAAAGGAGAACATTTTCATTAATAGGATTTCCCGATTTTGATTCCTTGGACCCAAGGTTTGAGATAGATTTTTTAGATCCTTGATGTGTTGGAATGGATCCTTGGTGCTTTGTCTGTGAAAGTGGGGGATAAGACTAATGATATTAGGCTTTTAATTCAGGGTTGTTTTTCCCAACGGGAATTGATGATAACGTCATCATCAACCATAATTAGCTTTAATTAGTCAGAATCAAAAGACAAATGCTCTTACATAATCGCCGGAGAGTCATAATTCCTTGCATATTCTTTCTGAGAGAAATACATTAAATCAGGGGTAAATCTGCTATTTTAGCATCATATCCTAAATGCAGAGTAACCACGGGTTTTACCATGGGCTAATTAAAGGTCAAATGGTCATAAATGTCTAATAAGAGGGTCTGTGTAGACAGAAATGGGTTTTTCAAGCATTTTGAGAATTAATGGACATCTGAAATCTTAATTTCTGACCCACTTAAAGAATAGAGGTTCAGGTTAGGATAAAATTCATCTAAACCTTTTAGAATCCATAGAAAAATATTCTATAAGGTTTAGTACCCTTTATTTGACCATCTGAACTTATTTTAACTTAAAACAGAGTCTCAGATGGAAAGTTGCCCCAATTTAGGTTTCTACGCAAATTACCCAGTCAAACTTGATCAAAATCAAAATCTGACTTCACCATCAAATTCCTTGGGTCCAAATTAAGTTTGTAGCAAAATTTGGGCCCAATCATAGATCATCTTGACTTAGTTTGTATTTCAGTCAAGTTTGATTCTTTCTCACATATGCCCCTAAATTATGAAATCTTTACGAACAGGTCCCTAGGTTTTCCTTCATTCTTTACAATCAGGTCCCTCCGCCATTATCACGGTGAAGCTTCTTCGTCGACAGCCTTCAATCAAGGAGTTCTCCCTGATTTCTTGCCCAATCTCCAAAATTGGGAGAACTCCTGAGAGAATCCTCTTCAATTTGAGCTGCATCTTGGGCTTTGATTTGTACCCAAATCCTCATGCGAACCATTCAAAGATCTGGGTTTCCTACTTCGCGAAGGTTCCGAGCTTCCAAGCTTGGAATGCCTTCCTAATGCCCTATAAAAGATTCCTAGTGCACGACCATTCTCTTTAGCTTGGTATGGATCGGAATACCCCCTTCTCCTCTCTCCGGCCAACTCCTCTGCAAGCTTCGGCGAGCTTCTCCATCTACCTTCCTCTCCCATCGCCACAGACAATAGTTAGTGGGAGCATCTTCCCCGTGCTCTTCCGCTTCTAGCAATACCAACAGAAGCCCTCTAACTCCGTCTTCCTTGCCGTTCACCCCCACCGGAGGTATTCTCGTCTCTGGTGCCAGCCATACCACAACCGACACCTACCTTCCCTTTCATCCCATTAGCTTAGGTTAGATAGGTTTCTTTCTCCCTTTACTTCCTTTTCATCTACTTTATCCCTCAATCCGACCACCAATGCTGTCGCACGCTATCATCTTCCTCCTCTCTAGTCACATCTTCGGTGAGGCCTCCACACCTCCACAATCCACCAAAAGCCTCATCGTCAACTCCAAAAGTTCCGCTATATGCCTCTGACCAAAAGCCTCTCCTATTTCTCCCTTTTGTCCACCCAAACTCCCCGTCGATCAACCCACCTTCACACAACTCCTTTGACTTTGCCAAGCCTCCATATGCACTCCCACGCCACGAGGGCACGGCCATCATCTTCGCCATCCTCCGGCAACCATCTTGAGATATTTTAATGTGGCCGAGAGGCCGTAGTTTGAGTTTCAGGTCTTCACCACCTCCACTTGTCACCACCACCATCATCTCCGCCTTGTTCTTCATGCTCCAGCCTCGAAAGCTCCAGGCATCACTTCCAGGCCTCGCGGAACACCTCCAGGACCTTTCCCAAGCCATCAATTAGAGACCACAACCTCGTCTTTGATGTCAATTGGAGGCATTCCCTTCAGCACCTGCTACGGTCGTGCGTGAAGAGAAGTGGGTGCTTTAGTCCCACATAGTGGGATCTCAGACTCGACACTATGCATAAATTGAATTTGTGAAGTGCTCTATTTGCCCAAGTCATGGGGGTCAGGTCCCCATTACCCACACATTTGCTTAACCCGCCTATGCCACTCCTCGCCTGTGAGCCACGCATGCAGGTCTGGACACTATGCATGTCCTGATAACCTGATTTAGATCCGACTACACGCTTTCTTGGGGTCTAAGAGAGAAGAAGGAAGAGGAAATTGTGTGAGAGCGGGGGAGGTTTTTGCTCCTCTATGTAAGCGGTTAACACTTAAGTCGCTGAAGGCCCCTTGTGCTGAAAAGCCTAACACTTAGACTCTGTGAAGGAGAAGGTCTGCGAAGAAGAGAAGGGCTGTGCCTCTGAAGGAGAAGAGGCTTAGAAGAGAAGAAGGAAAAGGCTCGAGAAGAGAAGAAAAAGAGAAGTAGAAGAAAAATGAAGAAGGCTTTGAGAGCCTTGATCGCTTTAAGTCGTCTGATGGACCAATCTGTCGTCTGATTGAGCATTACTTGAATTACTGTTGAATAATTTAAGTACTATAGTTTATTGAATTCTGGTAGAGTAATTGCATGCATGCTTAATTAAGTGGATTAGTGGTGATCTAAATCACCATTATTTTTTATTCTCTTTTCTTTTTGTTCCATGCAATCTTTTAGATACATTGGATTTCATTGAATAACTAATGTGACATATTATTATTCATTGAATATCTATTTGAATGCTTAATTACTTGTGCTCATTGATTCTGAATGCAATTAATGTCGTGGATTCCACATTTGCTCCCTGTGTTCGACCTTAGACTCTACTGTAGATTCTGAGTTATAAATTTATCTGTTTAAGAGCTATTTGCCGACTGTACTACAACGCAATTTTCTTAAACTCGATGGAAAGCTTGATAACAGGAATCCTAACACACGCTTCTACCTAGGCAATGGATGGATTATAGTAATCTCTAAGCAAAGGACTAGGTGGAGGACGTGGTCCATAACCAGGACCCACCTCAGGTCGACGAGCCAAGAGGTTCTGGTGAGCAACCATTAGCAGATTGATCTGATGGTTCTGCTCGAGCATCTCTATATTCTTGTTTAGGAGTGCCTCATAGATATCAAAAGGTGGCACATCCTCTTGACCAGGAGGTATCTCGGGGTTCTGTGGTTGATCCATAGAATCAAATGCAGAGAAAGCAAAAGATGTAGAAGGTATGGAGACAAAGGGCTACACAGGAGCAGCAGGTCTAGGTAAACTTGTCAAAGGAGGGACGAGGGTGGTCTCAATGATCACCTCCCATAAATAAACAAAAAAAATGTGCAAAGGCACTCTAACACTACTGCGAGAAACAACAGCAAGCAAAACCCAAAAACAACGAAACAAAAGTGAGTTTTCTTCTTTTCTAGAGAAAAGAAGACCTAGAATACACGTAAAATATGCGGATGCAAATAGATACAGTATAAGTACAAGCATGCGTTCTACGTGTCAATGAAGTGCGTATCCTGAAAGCTTGAAGGTCTAAGGTCTAAGATTGAGACTGCTCACTACTGACTCCTTGGGGCTCCAGTAGTGAGACAGACTTACTGATCTTTGACCAAAGCCCTAAGACGTGAAAAGAGGAGAGGTAGAAGGACAGACTCATGTAACTCTATTGATTGTGTTGTGTGTACAATAGCATGCAACATAATGTAATATCAAAAACCCACACACAAGTTCACAAACAGATATGTGACAAGAGTTTTATAAAATTCCTCTTTTTATGATATGTCTTCCAATGAAAAGAAGATATAAAATATGTTTCGCTTTTTAAATTTTCAAGAAATATATGGTCTTACTTTAGGTCAAAGACAGGGATCTACGTGGGAATGCGTACTCTATCTCCATAGAAGATAATCCTGAAATAGATACTAGCAGGATAATGCACTCCTAAGAGTGTATGCCTAAAGATATAGCTGCTAATTAGATGAGATGTCTTTTTGGTATTTTTTTTATATCTAACTAAATGCAACAAGCAAACTACCTAGGGACTAAGGAAAGGAATATCTCATAGAGTATATATAGAAGAAACAACAGGATATACAAAGAGAAAAACCCATCTTCTTCCCATGTAGGTACTTATTAGACAAATACTTGAAAGAAGACACGGAAAACACAATAAGTTAGAAATAAGAAATACAAAAACAAGAATAATTTAAATGATAATTGATAAACACACATGAATTCATGATAAAATGCTTATTTATGATAGTTCCTAGGCTTAACATTGCATATCATGTTATAAATACCGCATAACATCCATTGCATGGCATTTAGGATAGCTGTATGTTTTGTATATTAATTCCTTCATTTTATATGGCTAGGAGGCAATGCAACGTCCTTACGGACTTCGGATGAAAAATCCAATTGTACGGATGGATCCGGAGTGACGATTGTAGTTTGACAACGTAGAAATCACCTCGATCCAAGCACCATGGTATCCTCTGCAAGCAATGAAGGGTGGACAGTCTAGATGGTGCCACGTGGCACCATCTGGACTGTCTGGCACCATTTGGAGCACCTAAAGCCACCCACCACATCTCCAAAGGCCACCCATCAAGTGATCTCAGTTGTTGGATGAAAATCCAACGGTTGAGAGCTCGCCCTCACCACACGGCTGCAACTCCTCTTCACGACACACCCGCGGACGTGGCGCAACGGTGGGAACATCGGTTCGCAAGGGAGGGGCATGGGTTCGAATCCCCGTATCCCCCACCATTCTCAATCCAGCCAGCGCATGCGCAGTGCCAGCACGCACTAGCTGCATGTGCACGCGCATGCCAGCGCGCACATTAGGCAGGATCGCCGCTCAATCCGCGCGCATGGGGCAGGCGTGTGCTCGGTTTGCGCCAGCCTACAGCGACGCCTGAGCTGGACCTACAGCGATGCTTACAGCCGTCGCTAATTATTCGCACTCCAGCAAGGATAGCTGTGGGCGTGAGAGAGCGTAAGTTGTCGACAGCGACACTTCCATCGACAACTTGGAGGTTACTAATGGTCCCATGCCTATTCTAGACTCTTTTCATCCACTATAAAAGGACCAACACCCCCTCCCTTCCAAGCCATCTCTACCTACTCTACTCTTACCTACTCCTAAGCTCTAGCAAGCCTACCAACCCTCTGTTAGAGTTTACTCTCAAGCTCCCAAGGAGCTTATTAGTGTAACGAGACTCTGCCCCACCAAATACTCCTCCAACTTCCCACCCTCATTCATAGGTTGCCTTGGAGTCGTCCTCCCACCTCCATTCCGGTAGCAGATCACCTCTGCCTTCTCACCTCCATTTCGGAGCTACGCTGAAGCTTTCCTCTACTCGACGTCCTCCTGCTTCTTACCTTCGTTGGCCTGCTTCCCAACTCCATCCGAGCTTCCGCTAGGCACCGTCGTCTCGTTGAACAGCCGCTTCAGGAGATTTCTTCTCATCTCCCTCTCTTTTTATGTTTTCTATATTATTGTAATTGACATTCATGCAATATATCAAATTCAATTCTATTTCTCTCTTATGATTGATTGTCATTTTATTTCAAAAATAAAAAAATAACGAAACCCTAAAACACCAAAAAGAAACAAATCGAAGCGCAGTTTTCATACAAAGGAAACGTTGCCTCCCTGTGTTCGACCCGGGACTCCCTTACAGTTTCGATATAAATTTTATTTGATCACGAGTTTTTCAATTACAACGACGAATTACTCGTAACCTTGATTTCAAACACGCGAAACACGTGCGATCAATAATGGTGAATATAATTTATGCAAGGTGCCTCCCCGGTAATGACACCAAAAAATAATGTACAACTACCTTACATCATAAATGTAAATATATTTTTGATTTTTGACCTTTAAAAATTCATAACTCTTTAAATTATATAAATATTAAATAAGGTCCTTTAATGATTTTTTTAAAAAATTCTTCTCATGAAATAATTCCTCTCAAAATGATTGTAATCTTCCATAAAAAGGAAATTATTTTTGTTATTTTTGTTTTTATATTTTTGTGGTTTATAGATTTTTCAAATTTTTTATGTGTTTCAAAATTTTAAATTTGTAGGGTTTCTCGAAATTTTCTTCTTATGTCTACTATAGATTCACTTTACACTGCCAAAAAATGATGTACAACTACCTTACATAGTTAATTAGTCATTGTTAAGTTATAGTATAAGGAGTAAGGTAATCAACACATTTTATAAATTTTTACTGGTTAAGTCCAAGTCATTCACTGGGAGGCTAAATTAAACATATCATTCACTAATTATTTTAAGTTACTCTTTATTTCTAATCAATATAATTAACTAACTAATATGCTTTTAGATTATATACATAACTAATGTAGAGCTTACTTTCTAATTAACTTATAAACATAACTTATTAAGTATAACTATTATTATTTAGGTTACTTACATATTACATATATACTTAAGTTATAATTACTAACCACTTATTAATAGTTACTAAGTTACTTTTAATTGCTAAGTAGTTAGATTACTACTTATATTATGTGATTGTGCATCAATCATAGGTCTTAAATGACCTAAATTAAGTAAGAACTTAGCATAACTTAGTGTAATCCATGCATACATGAGCATACTTTGCATCTTTCTTACTTTATTTTAGCTATGCATCAAATAATGTTATAATGTGCTGATTAAGTGCATTGTGTGGATTATAGGTAATAAGAAGATCTGAAGCTGGATCTGAAGATGGATCTGAAGAATAAAGAGAAGCTGGAGCTGCAGCAGAGCTGGAGCAGAAGACTTAGGAATAAATAGTAGAAGAAACAATGTAGGGTTGAGGTATGCTACTCTACTAAGTAGAAATTAATGTAGAGTTAAATTATGAAGAACTTAGGACCAATCCTAGCCCAAGGATAGCCTCAGAGATAATCCTAAGCCTTAACCAACCTTAGATTAGGTCACCTTAGCCTAGGAAGCCTCAAACCCTAGTTCCACCCCTTATCTGGACATCCAGATAAGTTATTGGGCATCTAGAACCCTTAGGCACAACTTGTAGACCTAGAACCCAAGTCTGCAGTGTTATTGGACATCTAGACAAGTTGTCAGACGTCCAATTTCTGCAGAATCCCAAGCCAAAACCTTGAATCCACCCTGGCCTCTGATTAGATGTCCAGACAAGAGGTTTGGACTTCTGATTTTTGAGTATAAGTCATCTGACACTCTAATTAGACGTCTGATACCCCTCTCCAATCCCTGTTTTGGAAATCAAGCTTGGATCTTGATTTCTTAGGCCCCTAAACCCAATTCTAACCCCTAGGGAACCTAAATTAAGGTACCCTAACCCTAATACACCACCCCTAGGCCCTCTTAAGAAACTAATTAGGCTCTCACTAAGACCAATTGACTTGGATCATAGTCAATTACATTTTCCTAGTTAATTGGACTCATAGAGTCCAATTGAGCTCAGATCTCAACCCACACAAGTTCAATTGGACTCAGTGAGAGTCCAATTGACCTAAGCTCAACTTAATGGAGTAATCTCACTCTCAATTAGATTTGCATTCACTCAATTAAACTTATTACAAGTTTAATTGCACATCTACCTTAGTAATTAGGGTTTCCAACCCTAATTCTATGACCTAACCTAACCCAAACTTTTAGGACCTAACCTAGACCACTAGACCACTTAGCCGCACGCACACACACACACACCCTCACCAAGCCGAAAACACACCAAGAGTTCTCTAGAACTCTTATCCATGTGTTGTTACCTTGGTTGCTAAAAATAGCAACCAAGAGTAATTCAAATTTTTAGATCCACATTTTATGGATCTAAAAACAACCTCCCAAACTCTTGGTCGACCAAGAGGTGAGGCTTGCCATGGGTCTATTAAAAAGACCCATGGACGGCCAAGGGCACCCATCTAGTCTCCCATTAGCTTGGCCACCATTCACCTCCACGTCCACCATGGCTACTCCACCTACACATTAAGGCTAGATCATCTCTCCTTGCTCCCTCCAAGGGCTGGCCTACCCACCATTGGCCACCCCTCTTTCTTCTCCCTACCACCTCCATCTCAAAAGCCATTGGAGACCACCTCCGATGCCCTTCCTTCTGCTAGCATAGATAAGTAGTTCTTCATGAGCTTTTTCTCTGCAATTCCTTTCTGTTTATTAGTGTAGCTCTCTTTTCCCCCTCAATGATGCATGTGTAATCTCCCTGTAGATCCACGCATGCACTCGTTTTCTGCTAGCTAGTTGTTTTGTTTAAGCTTTCCTATGCAAGCTTTTCTCAAGCTTCTCTTTGTAGCAACCATCCTGAACTCAATGAAAATCATCTTTATATATATATGTATGTGTTGCAAAAATCACCATGAGCTTCATTGTCGTATTTTATTGTGATTAAAGTTGCTTGTTTTAATCTCGCATATCTGTAGCAATAGCATGTCGTGCATTAATATGTAAGTAATTATAAATCGACAAGAGTTTTAGCAGGTAGAGAGAGAGAGAGAGAGGGTCATAATTAGATTTCGCATTTCCATAACACCTCCTTGAGTTCGATCAGGACTTACCGTCTTGTTAATTTACAAATATTTTTTATCAAGGGTTTTGCGCGACTATACTACGAATTATGACATATTTCAAAACACGCACGTAAACAACTTGTCAAATGGCATCGTTGCTGGGGAGGCAATGTGATTCTTGATTTTTGATCTCTAGAACTCTTATCCATGTGTTGTTACCTTGGTTGCTAAAAATAGCAACCAAGAGTAATTAAAATTTTTAGATCCACATTTTGTGGATCTAAAAACAACCTCCCAACCTCTTGGTCGACCAAGAGGAGAGGCTTGCCATGGGTCTATAGAAAAGACCCATGGACGGCCAAGGGCACCCATCTAGTCTCCCATTAGCTTGGCTACCATTCATCTCCACCTTCACGAGCACCTCCACATCAAGGGTAGATCATCTCTCCTTCCTCCCTCTAAGGGCTGACCTACCCACCATTGGCCGCCCCTCTTTCTTCTCCCTACCACCTCCATCTCAAAGGCCATTGGAGACCATCTTCGATGCCCTTCCTTCTACTAGCATAGATAAGTAGTTCTTCATGAGCTTTTTCTTTGCAATTCTTTTCAGCTTAGTAGTGTAGCTCTCTCTTCCCCCTCAATGATGCATGTGTAATCTCCCAGTAGATCCACACATGCACTCATTTTCTGCTAGCTAGTTGTTTTGTTCAAGCTTTCCTCAAACTTTACTTTGTAGCAACCATCCTGAACTCAGTGAAAATCATCTATATATATATATATACATACATACATACATATGTATGTATGTGTTGCAAAAATCACCGTGAGCTTCATTGTCATATTTTATTGTGATTAAAATTGCCTATTTTAATCTTGCATATCTTTAGCAACAGCATGTCTTGCATTAATACGTAAGTAATTATAAATCGACATGAGTTTTAGCAAGTAGAGAGAGAGAGGATTAAAATATCTCTTTACTTGCTTTTGATGTGTAGGAAAATAGGAAAAACGAGATCTGCGCACACATCGAGCGTGGAATAAAATCAGGTGCACATTTCCTTTCCTAGTCTTAGGTTTCCTTTCATAACTCCTAGGTAGATTTTAGTTAGAATTTTCTTTCTGAAAAAAAAAAATTGCATATTTTCAAAAAAAATAATTTGTTTTTAAGGTTTTAGATTAGGTTTCTTTTGAATCTTAGTTTAGTTTGGAAAAAAAAGAGAAATTTGAAAAAGATTTTTTCCTTCAAAAAATTTTTGAAAAGTTTAAAAAAAATTCAAAAAAAAAAGTTTGAAAAAAAAGGTTTTGGTGGAAGGTTTGAATTTGAATTTCAAACCACTTTTAAAAGCCTTTCCACCACATTCTGAAATTCGGCCTGATTTCAAGTAACAAATTCAAAATTTAATTGCCGAAAATATATTGAGTGAAAAATTCTAAAATTCAGGCAAGAGCTTTATTTTCAAAATATATTTTAAACAGCACCATTCATTTGAATAAATTCAAAGTATAAAATTTTTAAAATTTCACGAATTACAAGGGGGTCAAACTGACCCAGATTTAAAAAATTTTGAATTTCAAATACCAATTCCAAACAATCCACGAATCTGCTCTAACAAAAAATGGTGGGGTTTGAAAGCTGATCTAATTAGCTTTCATTTCCATATTTTTACCAAAATTTTTAAGTTTTTTTGATATTGTTTCAAATTGGAAAATCGACTAGGGGTCAAAATTCTAGATCTGACCCCTTGACATTTAAAAATTCTTATTTATTTGGTTGAAATAGTAAAAAATTTCAAAAAAATATTCTCTAAAAAGATAATTGAAAAAAGAATCTGTCTGTCAAATTTCAAATTTTTTCGATTCCATTGTATGTCAGAGAACTATTTTACTCTTGTTGGTTTGCTGAAACCATAGAATTGCATGAACCGTAGGTTACAACTTTAGGGTCAAAATTGTAGAGACCACACATTTGGGCTAACCTAGACCAAATCAAGTCTAGTGGCTAGTCGATGAGCTTGGTTACCTTGTGAGCCACTCACCACAAACCCCAACTGAAGAAAAAGGGTTAAATTTTTTTTTCTTTGTAAAACATGTAAACAAACCCAAATTTGTTGTCATACTACTGGGTTGTCACAACTGCCTTAAAAAAACCTTAGCCAAATCTATGAGGCAGAATCAAATGATCATGGCTTGGGGGTACAAAGGAACCGGAGGCGTGAGCCGAAGGAAGAACCTTCCTCTTAGTCCCCTAGTTCAGATTGGCTGGGTTAGCTCTGGGGGTTGGGATTACTTTCAGTCAGTTGTACGACAAATTTTCTCTTCAGGAATTCGAATCTTAGTGAAAAATTCGGTCATCTAATCGTAAGGACCATCTGATTGATAGAGCCTTAGCCTTGTTTGGCTTGGCTGCACCAACCCAGGGGTTGGTTGGTGTATGCAAAGGAGGAGGTCACCTAGACCTTGACTAGTTGGACCTTGGGAGCCACTTCCAAGGAGGTGGAGGCGAGTCACCTTGCCAGGACCATCTTCTCACCCCGCTTCTTCTGTTCTCTTAGCCGAGATGGCTAACCCTAACCCTGGACCTAGACCTAGACCTGGTTAGAATCCAAGTAATCTGGACCCGGTTAGAATCCAGGTAATCTGGACTCGATGGCTCGTCTGGAAGCCTAGATTGCTGAATCTGAGGAGCGGTACCAGCAGAATATCGATCGCATCTTGAAGACACTCGATAGAATGCAGCATCCATCGTGAGGAGAACAACTTCGAAATTTCTATGATCCGACAGCACTGATTGTTGCACCTCTAGTCCGGATTCCCGCAAGCGGGGACGTGTTTGAGCTTAAACCCAATGTAATAAGTCTAATCTAGAATTACATTTATGGGAACTTAAACAAAGATCCATTCTAGCACTTAGAGGACCTGAGTCGAATTGCGGAAACGACTCGACCCAGGAACGTAGACCTTGGAATTGTTCTAATGAAGATTTTCCCTTTCTCTCTTAAGGACAAAGCTTCATACTGGTTCAAGACCATCGAGAGGCCAATTAGATCCTGGCCGGATTTATGACGTGAATTCCTGCAGAAGTTCTTCCTGATTAATCGCACGAATGCAATGAGGTGAGCGATTACGTCTTTCTCCCAAGGACTTGAGGAGAAGTTGCATGACGCCTGGGACCGATTTCACTATCTTCTTAGGAAATGGCCACACCATGGTGTACCCAAATGGCACTTGGCTCATATCTTTTACCATGGGCTGGATGACACACATCGGTATCTGGCCAATGCATCTAGTGGCAGGAATTTCCTCGCGAAAGACAAGAACAACGCATTAGAGTTGTTTGAGTCTTTGGCGGAGAATTTAATGAATGCCGCATCTATGAACCAGTTCCAGCGGCCTGACAGTAGCGAGTTAGTGTCCATGAGGCTCAAGCAGAGTCTGTTAGAGCTGATCTGGATATCATCGCCAAGTAGCTGGGTAAGATGTATTTGCTGGGAAAGAAACTCGACGATGTACTTCATGTTCGACCGGATCTGGTTGGAAATTCCACTGCACCTAGATCCTCTTATGGACCTTGAGGCCCTGTTGCTCGAGTTAATCTGCTCACTCAGAATGCATCTTCTCCATATTCATGGGATCCCGTATATCAGGATCTCACGAATAATCTCGATCTGGCACCTAATAATCAAGGTTACACACTACCCGATGATTACAATGCGTATTCCCTTGATGAATATAGGCCTCAGACGTTGTCGGCCTACGAAGATGTTAGTGCTATTCAAGGATACGGGTGTAATAACCGTACTTAGAGACATATAACCCTGGTTGGAGCTAGCATCCGAATTTCTCCTAGTTTGGTAACTCATAGAGACCACATCATGACCCACACTACCAAACCGGGTTGTACGGGAATGCACAGAACATGCAGAACCAACTGCTGCAGTAGCATAGGACTTAGGGAGCCTTGCCCTCCCAACCTGCCTTGAACCCACGATATGTACAGAACCAAGGCACCCTGCCTAGGTTTCAGTCACCACAGGGACAGGCACACGCCATATTACAAGCGCCTCTTGCACCACCTAGTTATGCCCAAGGCCATCCACCTTTTGTACAGAACCTCCCATACTCTACCCCTTTCACTCCTCCACCACCTCATGGACAGCATGCCGATGCTAAAGCTGTTTGATTGAGGAGCGGAAAGAAGACATACGGCCCACCATTTAGGCAGGCGAGTCCTGATTTTTCTCACCCTCCACCGCAGAATGGTTCAACTCCTTCATCTCAGGAACCACCTACAGTAGATAAGGGTAAGAGGACACTTGACCCTGAGATTCCCATTCCTTTTCTAGAGGCTTTGACACGGAATGTTGCGTGGAAAAAGGATATGCGAAATTTCGAGGACCTGAAGTCAATGTTCAAGGAAGTGCATATTCAAGTCCCTCTCCTCAAGGCCATTGATCACATCCCCACTGTTGCTAGGTTCTTCAAGGACTACTGTACCCTGAAGCGACAGTTGAGAATTGGATGACAGGCGGTACTGTTGAAGGAGGCTAGTGTCGTGATTCTAGCCGACTTACCACCTAAGAAGAAAGACCCTGGTACCCTACTCATTTCTTACTTTTTGCAGGATTCTCCATTTAATCGAGCCCTTCTAGATCTGGGTTTGTCCATCAACTTAACTCCTACAGCTGTATTTGATTGATTTCGATTTGGGGAGTTAAAACCCACCTCGATTATGATTCAGCTAGCTGATAGATCAGTGAAAACACCGAGGGGGTGGTTGAGAACGTGATCGTAAAAGTCTGCATATTCTGTTTTCCTGTAGACTTTTTCGTTCTCGATATGGAGGTTCCTCCTAACCTCTGTGATGCACCAATCATTTTAGGTCACCCATTTCTGGCGACAACCCAAGTGAACATTGATTGTGCATTCGGGTGTATGGAGATTGCCATAGGAAACGAGTGACTTAGAATTGACATATTCAGGGCATCTAGAAACTTTGGCTGTGATCACATATAGGAGGATGGTGAATACGAAGAATCAGCATACTGTGGTAACATTGGGCTCCTTTGTGATGCGCCAATGTCTCATTCGTCTGCATTATCAGAGTTTCTAGCCTTGATCCACACAGGATTGAGACCACTGCACTGCACATTTCTTCCCACAGATCCAATTGTCTAGGGTGTTTATCTGACCATAGCACCCCTAACTCTGATTATCCTGATCCACACATTACTGAATTTCCCATTTATGAAGTCACGACCGAGTATGTTGCAGGTGACAAATCAGCAGATCATCAGACTCCCACCTTCAATTCTGCTCCTCCTATTCCGACTCCCATCCCCATCTCTGACTTTGACCCATCTGTGATTGAACTGAAGCCCTTACCTAATTCACTTAAATACATGTTCGTAGGTGAAAGTGAGACATATCAAGTCATTATTAGCGCTCACTTAACCCAAGAACAAGAGCATCAATTAATTTCAGTACTACAAGACCATAGGGCAGCCATAGGATGGAGTATTGCTGATCTCTGTGGTATTCGCCCCTCGTATTGCACTCATCATATTTACACGGATGAGGAGGTGAAACCTTTGAGACAACCTCAAAGATGGCTAAACCCAAATATGCTACAGGTTGTTAAGAAGGAGATCATCAAATGGCTGGATGCGGGAATTGTATACCCGATCTCTGATAGCCAATGGGTGAGTCCTATCCAGATCATGCCCAAGAAAGTAGGACTCACCGTGATAAAAAATGATTAGGGCGAATTTGTCCCGACCCGCACCGCGACATCATGGCGGGTCTGCATAGATCATAGGAAACTAAACACAGCTACCCAGAAGGATAACTTTCCTTTGTCGTTCATCGATCAGATCTTAGAACAGTTAGTCGGATTCAGTTTCTTTTGCTTCTTGGATGGGTACTCCGGGTACAATCAAGTTGCGATTAGCCAGGATGATCAAGACAAGACTACGTTCACATGTCCCTTTTGAACATTCGCCTTCAAACGGAAGCCCTTCGACCTCTGCAACACACCTGCAACATTTCAGCGTTGTATGATGGCCATCTTCTCTAACATGATTGGGGACTACGTGGAAGTGTTCATGGATGACTTCTCCATTTTTGGAGACGATTTTCAATCATGTCTTGATAACCTCACAAAGATCCTGAAATGATGTATTGAGGTAAACCTAGTACTATCCTGGGAGAAAAGCCATTTCATGGTGAGGGATGGCATTGTACTAGGACACAGGATCTCTACAAATGGACTCGAGGTTGATCGAGCTAAATCTAAAGTTATACCCTAATTACCTCCACCTAGCTTGGTCAAGCAGATCAAATCATTCTTGGGACATGTCGGATTCTACCGGAGATTTATACGTGATTTCTTGAAAATTATGCGACCATTGACCAATCTTCTGGTAGCTGATGCCCTATTCGATTTTAATACCTCGTGTCTTAGTGCCTTTGAGACTTTGCGAAGACTGTTTCGGATTCCTCGATTCTCCAACCACCCAACTGGTCACTCGATTTCGAGATGATGTGCGATGCCTTTGATTTTGCCGTCGGAGCTGTGTTTTAGGCCATCGTCGGGAGAAACGACCCTTTGTCATATACTATGGTTGCAAGACGCTGAATGAGGCTTAGCATAATTATACGGTTATAGAAAAGGAACTGCTTGCAGTAGTATTCGGGTTGGAGAAGTTCAGATCATACTTATTAGGGTTTAAAGTAATAATCTTCACAGACCACTCCACCTTCCGGCATTTGTTGGCAAAGAAGGATGCAAAACCCTGTCTTATCAAATGAATCCTTATATTGCAGGAGTTTAATATTGAAATACGCGATAAAGCTGAAAAACAAAATGTTGTGGCGAATGACTTATCCAAACTGGACCCATCCCACATCCCATACTCTCTTCCTATTTCAGACCACTTTCCAGATGAATCTTTATTGGCAATGCACTCTGTTGAGTTTCCCTAGTATGCAGATATCGCAAACTATCTTGTCACAAGCAAGATTCCCACGAAACTATCCAAGGACCAGAAGCTCAAACTCATAGTTGAGGCCAAATTCTAGTTCTAGGATGACCTGTTGCTCTTCTGCATTGGAGCCAATCAGATTATCAGGAGGTGTGTCCCAGACTCTGAGATCCCTAGTGTGATATCTTTTTGCCACAGCAAGGCTTGTGGTGGGCACTTCTTGGGCCAAAAAACCGCTACAAAGAATTTGTAGTCAGGATTTTTCTGGCCAACTATCTTTAGAGATACGCATGATCATGTCAAGTACTGTAAACAATGCCAGTCGGTCAGTTCTATGACTAGAAGAGACATGATGCCTCTCCAACCCATCTTGGTCATAGAAGTGTTCGACATCTGGGGCATCTATTTTATGGGCCCTTTTCCAAATTCGCACGGCTTTGAGTACATATTGCTAGCTGTTGACTATATCTCGAAGTGGGTTGAAGCCGTCCCGGTGAGACAGGCTGATCATAAGACCGTCATTTCTTTCGTACGAGAGTACATCTTTGCGAGATTCGGAGTACCCTACGCTCTGATTAGAGACGGGGGAAGCCACTTCATCCACTCCCACGTTAGGTCATTACTAAAGAAATACGGGTCCCATATCATACGACCAATGGGCAGGCCGAAGTGTCTAATTGTCAAATCAAGTTGATTCTCCAGAAGATGGTTAGACCTGATAGAAAGGACTGGTCCGATAGATTAGTTGATGCACTTTAGGCATATCGGACTGCCTATAAGGCCCCACTTGGAATGTCGCCATATCATATGGTGTATGGTAAGGACTGTCACCTTCCTGTCGAGTGATTGCGTAGCAATCATAGGTCTTAATTGACCTAAATAAGTCTAGGACTTAACATAAGTTAGGGTAATCCATGCGTGCATAAGCATTACTAGCACCTTTACTTCTTTCTTTTAGCTATGCATAAAATAATGACATAATGTACTAATTAGGTACATTATGTCAATTACAAGTAATAAGCTGACCAGAAGGTAGATCTGAAGCTGGATCTAAAGCTAGATCAGAAGAATAAAAAATAACTGGTGTTGCAGCAGAGTTGGAGCGGAAGACTTAGATTAGATATAGTAGACAATAATGTAAGGGCTTGAGGTATGCTATCTTATTTAAGTAGGAATAAAGTAGTAAATTATGAAGAACTTAGGACCATCCTAGCCCTAGGATAGCCTAGAAGCTTCCCCAAGCCTTAGCCACCCTTAGATTAGGTCACCACACCCTAGGAAACCTTAAAACCCTAATTCCAACCTCTATCTGGATGTACAGATGAGTTATAGGATGTCTAGAACCCTTAACCAACTCCCGTACACCTTAAACTCACTTCTGCAGTGTTATTGGACGTCCAGACACTTGGTCAGACGTCCAATTTCTGCATAATAGCCAAGACAGAACCTAGAATCCCTCCTGACTCTGATTGGACATCTAGAAAACAAGTCTGGACTTCTGATTTTTCACTATAAGACGTCTGACACTTTTATTGGACGTCTGGAACTGCTTTCCAGTTCCTGTTTTGAGATTCAAGCCTTGATCTTGGATCTCTAGGTCCCTAAACCCAATTCCAACCCCATAGGAACCTAAATTAAGTTGCCCTAACCCTAGTACATCACCTCTAGACCTCCTTAAGGACCTAATTAGGTCCTCATTAAACCTAATTGACTTGGATCTTAGTCAATTCCATCAGCCTATTCAATTGGACTTATTGAGTCCAATTGAGCCCTGATCTCAGCACACACTATCCAATTGGACTCAGTGAGGGTCCAATTGACCTAGACCTAACTTAATTGAGTTATTTTACTCTCAATTAAGTTTTCACACACCCAATTAAACTTGTATGAAGTTTAATTGCACTTTACCTTAGTGAATTAGGGTTTACAACCCCAATTTGAGACCTACCTTTACTTAATCCCACTAGAACCTAACCTAATCAACCTAGCCACCTAAGTTTCGACCCACACACACCATCCACACGAAAATACCTAGCCTAGAGTTCTCTAGAACTCTCTACCATGTGTTGTTGCCTTGGTTGCTAAAATTAGCAACCAAGAGCAATTCAATTTTTAGATCCACATTTGGTGGATCTAAAAACCACCATCCACCCTCTCTCTCTCACTCTCCCACGAGCTCCCACCATAGGCCTCTCTAGAGAATTCCATAATTCTCTAGAGAGCTTCCCTTAGGTCTATAAAAAGACCTAAGGGGTGGCCATTTGCACCCATCCCATTCTTGGCACTCATTCACACTTAGGTTAGCTACATTCATCTCCATTCCACCTCCATGAGTTGTGCACCATGGCTACCACCATCTCCACGCCAGGATGCTGGATCACCTCTCCAACCTCTCTCCAAGGGTCGGCCTAAGCACCATTGGCCGCCCCTCCTTCTCCTCTCAATCATTCAAAGGCCCCATCGGTGCCCACCTCCGAATGCCCTTAGTTTCTGCAACATTAGGAGCTAGTTCTTCAAATTTACATGCTTTCATTTACTGCTTAGTAGTGTAGCTCTTATTCTCCCCCAATGATGCATGCAAAATCCTCCCATAGATTCTTGTATGCGCTCATTTTTTGCTAGCTAGATTTATATTTTCAAGCTTTTCTTTATAAGCTTTCCTCTAAATTCCATGTTGCAAACACCCTCCTGAATGAATGAATGAAAGAATATTTTTTATATACATATCTCTGTATTGAAAATCACCATGAGCTTATTGATTGCAATCTATTTCGTGTGATTCAAGTTGCCTGCTTTTCATTTTTTACATATTGCAATAAGCATGTCGATTCCAGAAAATGTTGAAGATTTAACTATAAATGCATTTTTCGTAAACAGGCACCACATGACTAGAATTGTGCGCACCGAAACTCATACTTTCACTTTCATTATCTATCTAATACATGCACACGTAATCAGAGTTTACAATAGAAGTGGCAAAACTTTAATCCGAAGATTGGAAACTGACGTGCGATTCTAAACAAGTAGAGCGATAAAAGATCGATTTCAGATTTGAATAAACCACTCCCAAAGACAAACGATCGGGACTCAAAGTCTCGTTATCCTTTTATAAATATTTTTTGTTTGATCGTATTGCGCACTATACTACGACGCATTTTCCTATCAAAATGCGCTTTACGAGTCCCAACATCGAGCTGGAGCATCACACCTTTTGGGTGGTACGAAAGTGTGATCTTAACCTCGATGCATGAGGTTATGAAAGGAAGCTTCAGCTTAGTGAATTAGAAGAGATCTGGTTGGAGGCCTATGAGAACGCATCGATATACAAAGATAAGACCAAGGCCTTTCACGACCGCCACATCCGGAGAAAGGATTTCACACCCAACCAGCAAGTCTGGTTGTTTGATTCACAGCTGAAATTCTTTGTGAGGAAACTCAAGTCTAAGTGGAATGGCCCATATATTGTGATTCACCCGTATCCTACTGGGGTGGTCCAAATCATGGACCCAAAATTTGGGCATGTTTCTATGATAAATGGCCAGCGCCTCAAGCCATTTATGGCCCAGGAACCTCCTCTTGCTAACGAAATCATTTATCTTTTTGAGGATATCTGATTGAGTTTTCGTCCAACTAGAGGCATTAAACTCAGCACTTATACATAACATACTTAACATTTATAAATACCATTTATACATATTCCTTTTATACATAGCATATTTTTCTTTTAGCATATTTCCTTTCTATTGCATATCATCAAATTGGTCAGTGCAAAATGTAAAATTTCAAGAGAAATTCTAGGTGATCTCTACCCACGCACTCCTTGTCAATTTATTTTCTCTATATTCATGCATGAGGACATGCAAGAACTTAGGCATGGAGGGATAGATACATCAAAACTGAAAAATTTTTATGCCAACACTTAGGAAAATCTCGGAGCAGCATGTTATATGTACTTTAGGGTCCTAATTTAAGAACAACCGACTCCACCTCCAATGCCCGCATGGGAGCTAGAAATCGTTTATAATAGCCACTTCTGACTCATCCACTTACCCTTCCTGTTCTAAATTTAGGACCAAGCTGAATGAACCTGATAAGGGAATTTCATTAAAATAAAATTTATAAGAGTTTACTTGTATATAGCATATATACGTAGTGCATTCATGAATAAGATTTTATCAAGAGAATGCATTAGGATTTTATCCTCTAGTTGATTCCTATAATCTGGAATCTAGTACAATTTTCATACTCACACGTAGATTTTGCAATGGATTCACTGTGAAGACTGATAGACGTCTTTAGTCTATCGAGAAGCAGTGCTTCTTTTTCTGAACCCCTGGACAGTGTTTTGGGAGTCAGGCAAATCTTCTTCTAAAAATCTACCAAATAGTGTGAGATGAGAGTAGAGAGTACTGGTGCTCTAAGATTAGTGCAAGGAATCTAGAATTCTAAATAATTAGGTAATGATACTCAGAGATTAGGCATAGTTTCGCTCTCGGTTCCTATGTATACATTTTGTGTGAATTATGAGAGCGACCAAAAGAAGGAAATATGAGAAGATGTAGTTTTCATAAAACCAGGGCTAAGGTGAATGGTTACGATTATTCTTTACGAAATCCTCGGCTAAAGGAGGATATTGATGTCAATGTCAGAAATGCACTGTTCTATCCATATCTTTCCCGATGCCGAGAATAGGCATTTCCACTAAATAAGCCACCTGCTATCTCTTGAGTACCACTAATCCCTAATAATGCGTCTTGAATAAAGTCGTGTATGTTGTGTGTTGTATTACGTTGTGTTAATATATATATATATAAATATATAAAAAAAAGAAAAAATAGATATAGAAAAAAATTAGAAAAAGAAAAGAGAAAAAAATGGAGAAAAAAAGAAAGAAAAAAAAAGAAAAAAAAAGAAAAGAAAAAGAAAAAGCAAAAAGAAAAGAGAAAAAGAGTATAAATATTTTAGTGCTTATTTCAGTTGCATTGAGGCAATACCATCAAATACATTTGAGATCCACCAAATATGGCCTTAACCTACCTTTTCTGTGTTTCTGACCGTCCGAATACTGCCTAAGGAATTCCGACTTAGTGTTAGGGTTATGGGAACTCGATTAAAGTGTTAATGCCATGTGAGTCCACCAAATATGGATTATATGTGTGAATCTGGTGAGTTTGTGAGCTCTAAGAAAAATTAAAAAAAGAGAAAGAGAGAATGAATACAAAGGAACCAAAAGAGAACATAGTTTTTTTCTCGTCTTTCTCTGAGTTGATTTACTTAATAATTTGGAAATCCAGATTCTGTAGTACTAATCTCTATGTAGCACTAAATGAGAGTGAGCTAACAAATAAACATCTATTTTCCTCAGACATTCTCTACCAAAGCTTAAAGCTAGGGTGGAATTCATAGAATATCTTGAATACCTTGAGAGAAGAAGTTTGCCTATCTCGCTAGAATTTTACTAGGGCTCAAGTACAGGCTTTAGAGGTAAATCAGGTTTTTCACTAGAATCCATTGCAAAAGCTACATAGCTGCACTTTCACGATTGTCTAGATTTCTAGAAAGTAGGTTGAAAATGAAAAGGAAAGAATCTCTAGTCATACACTTGATAATAATCAATCCTTTAGGGACCCATTTGTAACTAACTTAGTTTTCCATTTGCTAGGGACTAGCAAGATTTAGGCATAGGGGTATGATTGCGCAACAATCATAGCTCTTAAATGACCTAAATTAAGTTAGAACTTAGTATAACTTGGTGTAATCCATGCATACATGAGCATACTTTGCATCTTTCTTTCTTTATTTTAGCTATGCATCAAATAATGTTATAATGTGCTGATTAAGTGCATTGTGTGGATTGTAGGCAATAAGAAGATCTGAAGCTAGATCTGATGCTGGATCTGAAGAACAAAGAGAAGCTGGAGCTATAGCAGAGTTGATCGCACGTGTTTCGTGAGTTTGAAATCAGGGTTACAAGTAACCCGTCGTCGTAGTTGCAAAACTCGTGATCAAGTAAATTTATACCGAAACTCCAAGGGAGTCTCGTGTCGAACACAGGGAGGCGACGTTTACTTTAATTGAAAACTATGCTTCGATTTGTTTCTTTTTGGTGTTTTAGGATTTTGTTTTTTTTTTTTGTGTTTTTGAAAGAAGACTAGCAAAATAAATCACAAGAGATATGGAACAAATATGACATATATCATGAATGTCTATTACAATAATCTACGAAAGCATAAAAAGGATGGAGGTGAGAAGAAATCTCCTGAAGCGGCTGTTTGGTGAGACGACGATGCCTGGCGGAAGCTCGAACAAAGGAGGTGAGAAACAGGACGATGGAGGTGAGATGTAGGAGGATGTCGGGTAGAGGAAAGCTTCAGCGTAGCTCTGGAATGGAGGTGAGGAGGCGGAGATGATCTGCTACTGGAATGGAGGTGAGAGGATAGCTCCAAGGCGACCTATGAATGGGGATGGGAAGTTAGAGGAGTATTTGGCGGGGCAGAGGTTCGCTATACTAATAGGCACCTTGGGGGTTTGAGAGTAAGCTCTAATGGAGCATTGGTAGGCTTGCTAGAGCTTAGAAGTAGGTGGGAGTAGAGTAGGTAGAGATGGCTTGGAAGGGAGGGGGTGTAGGTCCTTTTATAGTGGAGGAGAAGAGGGAAAAATAGGTATGGGACCATTAGTGATCTCCAGGCCGTCGCTGGAAGTGTCACTGTAGGCAGCTCATGCCCACAACTGACTTTGCTGGAGCGCGAAGAATTAGCGATGGCTGTTAGTGTCGCTGTAGGTCCAACTCATGCGTCACTGTAGGCTGGCACTAATAGGGCACACTGTTTGGGATTCGTAAAGCTCATTTTTTGCTAGGAAAACGTCGTAGTATAGTGCGTAATACGATGAAACAAAGATATTTAATAAAAAGATAACGAGACTTGAGTCCCGGTCGTTCGTCTCTGGGAGGCGTTTGTTCAACTCTGAGATCGATCTTTTATCGCTCTACTTTATTCAAAATCGCACGTCGATTTCCAGTCTTTTGATTAAAATTTCACCACTTCTATTATGAACCCTGATTACATGCGCGTGTTAAATAGATCACAAAGGTGAAGTGTGAGTTTCTGTGCGCACGATTCTAGTGAGGTGGTGACTGTTTACAGAAAATGCGTCTATAGTTAGATTTTCTATATTTTCAGGAAAGGACATGCTTGTTGCGGAATAGATAAATGAGTGAAAATAGGCAACTTGAATCATGAAAATAGGATGGCAATCAATATGCTCATGGTGATTTCAAAACATATATATATATATGCATCTTTCATTCATTCATTTGGAAAGTTGTTTGCAACAAGAACTGTAGAGGAAAGCTTGTACAAAAATGCTTAAAATGTAAATCTAGCTACCAGAAAATGATCTCATACAAGAATCTACGGGGGGGATTTTGCATGCATCATTGGGGGAGAATAGGGACTACACTACTAAGCAGTAAATAAATGCAGTAAATGTAAAGAGCTAACTACTAATCTATTAGAAGTGAGGGCATTCAGAGGTGGTCTCCAATGGCCTTGGAATGGTGGAGAGGAGAATGAGGGATGGCCAATGGAGGTTAGGCCGACCCTTGGAGAGAGAGAGGAGTGATCCAGCATCCCGTCATGGTGTCCTTCATGGTGGTGCTCAGCTCATGGAGATGGTGGTGGAGAGGGTGGCGGCTAGTCTAAGTGGAAGTGGATGTGAATGGAGCCAAGGAAGTGAATGGGTGCAAATGGCCACCCCTTAGGTCTTTTTCTAGACCTAAGGGATTCTCTCTAGAGAGGTGTGGAACTCTCTAGAGAGAGCCCAAGAGTGGCCGACCATGAGAGGATAAAAGTGGTTTTGAGATCCAAAAAATGTGGATCTCAATTTGAATGCCTCTTGGTTGCTAAATTTGGCAACCAAGAGTGGCACCACTTGGAGAGAATTCTAGAGAACTCTAGATGTGTGGGAGTGCGTGGATGGGTGTGTGTGTGTGTGTGTGTGTGTGGTCGTGCCCTATGTGGCTAGGTGATTTAGGTAAGGTCCTAAGGGGTTTAGTTAGGTGTATGCCTTGAATTAGGGTTACAAACCCTAATTGCTAAGGGGAATTTGCAATTAAATTCAACCCAAGTTTAATTGAATGGGTGTGAATCTAATTGAGAGTGAAATAACTCAATTAGGTTGGGTTTAGGTCAATTGAACTCTCACTAAGTCCAATTGAACTTGTCTGGGTTGAGATCTAAGCTCAATTGGACTCAATGAGTCCAATTGACTTAGGTGAAGGTAATTGACTTTGATCTGACAATTGGGTTTGGTGAGGACCTAATTAGGTCCTTAGGTAGGTCTAGAGGTGATGTACTAGGGTTAGGACACCTTAATTTAGGTTCCTATGGGGTTGGGATTAGGTCTAGGCAGCTAGAAATCCAAGATCAAGGCTTGAATCTCAAAATAGGGACTGGAGACTGATTGCACAGCAAAAATACACTAGTAATTATGCCATCTTGTGTTATTTCCTAGCACTACCATTGTACCTTAAGTAACTATAGTTGCATTTGTAAATTAACACATGCATGCATTTATTAAGAGGGGAGGATAATGCGAATAATTGGCCATCTAATTAACATCTTCATCAAGGGCTGCATTGCAAATTCACCATTCTCATTTTTTATTTTGACTTTGAAATTCTTCTCTCTCGCGCGGCTCAGGGCATGGGGCATGCACCTCTTCGCACCACTCCTCTGCCAGCAGCATGGCTGGGCATGCAACACTTGCAGCATGGCTGTGGCAGGCTCCTTCTTCTTTAAAAAGCCTTGCCCTCTCCCTTGCACCGGGGAGCCTAGAACACACACCACCCCCAGACACCTTCCTCCAGGCCAATCTCCTCCCCTCTCCCTCTCCATACACAGTATCTCTTCTCACTGAAGAGACATACTGCGGGCAGGAGCAAGCTCACAGAGGTCCCACGACCACCACTGTGATTTCCACCACCGCCCAGCTCCTTCGTGAGCAGGTGGGCTTGGTGGTTTCACCCTCTGTTTTCACCGCTGAACACCCTCGCCGCCATTGTCAGAGCTCCAAGGTTGGAAGCTCCATCATCAGCAACGGCTGCCAGCAGCAGCGCAAGCCACCGCGCGCACGCCAGCAGACGCACGCGAACTCTCCTCGCGCACGCAGGAGCTTCCCAGCACGCCCGCGCACGCAGAACTGGTGCTACCGGTCGCCCGCTCCCGCATGGCACTGTAGCCATTGTTCACGCCTCTCAACGCGACACTCTAGCCACTAGCTTGTTTCTCACTTAGCCGGTGGCACAGTGCTCTCTCTCTTTAGTCGCAACCCGCTCCAACCGGTCGCCCGCGTCTGCGCCCGCACCCGCGTCTACTCCCGCACCCTCTCCCGCCCGTAGCGCTGTGCACTGTGTTGCCCTCTCTCTCACGCTCCCTCACTCGCCTGCACCCGACGACAGTGCGCGCGTTCCTTCCAGCGCTCGCACGCAGCCCTTGTGCGCCTGCGCGTGCCCTGGCCACCAGACAATGCCCGCTTCTACCAGACGACTTAACTCCTCCGCTCTCTCTCACAGTCACCCACCAGTACACGCACACACACACTCACTTGTACACACTCACGTGTACTCTCTCACACACACACCCTTATAAACTCACTTCTACACACATACATATTTATATATCCACTCACTTATATACATAAATATATATCTCCATATATATATATACATATATACATATATATATATATCTATATATATATATCTATATACATAGATACTTATACAAATATATCTATATACATATATTACTATATATATGTATATATAGTTATAAATATATATATACATATATATAGTACATATATATATATTTACATATCTATATATATATATACATAACTACATATATACCTATATAGTCATAACCCTATCTGTATATATACATATATATATATCTTTACATACACATCACCAACCTGTATCCATATGCCCTTGCCCTAGTCACTCCACCACGCATTATATCGCGGGAATATCTGCACCAGTTGCTGATATTCCCCGATACCCGCGTAAAGTAAGCGCCACCGCATACACTCCCACACATCCATCCCACACTCTACGCAGCACGTCGTCTTGTTGGATGCGTCTTACTAGACGTGGACCAACTCGATATTGTGCTACATGCCATTTCCACTTCCACCCCTACCCCTATATATATAATATATATATATATATCTATATATATAGAGATTGTATTTATTTCTCTACAAGCAACCTACCTTATTTTTTTATTTCTCTTTTGTTCCTTGCTATTAAAAAGATAAAAAAAAAGAGTAAAAGAGAAAAGATAACCTTGTCTTGCAGGTACTCGGTCTTGCAAATAGCCAGGCCAGTTCTTTTGGAAACCCTAAGTTGGCTCAAAGCTAAGAACAATTTGGCTCAAAGCCAAGGACCTAATTTTGAGGGTGTGCCTCAAGGACAATATTATCAACAAAAAAAATCTTAAATAGAAAAAAAACCAAAAAACATAATAAACGCACGGAAGAGATACGTTTTAGGAAAGGCGTAGAAACTTCTTCACCTTTAATCCCCGCCTCCCTGAGATTGACCCTAAGCCTAAAAGTGACCAAGATAAAATTAAGTAGGCCAGGTAAAAAAAAAAATTTTTTTTTGAAAGATGGTTAGACTCGATTTAGGTTAACCCACTATGCTAACTTCAACGATAATTTCACCATATTAACACAACCTATTCGAGTTCTACCACACTTTTTCTGGCGCCATTGCTGTGGTGGTGTGCATTGAGGTAAGTTTCTACTCCATTCCTTTGATTTTCTCTTCTCACACCTTTCTCTTCACGGGTATTTTTGTTTGCTGGTGTGCAGGTAAACCAGTTGCAAGGAGGAGGCAAGCAGAGGAAGTCAGAGACGTGGGTAGATCCAAGGTGGGAACAAGAGCGTGAAGTCGCCAGTGTCACACTGGTGCTTCGCCCACGTTGCTGAAAAGGTAGGTCTCTCTCTCTTAGCAACTTAGGTTAACTTGTCACCTAAATAAAAAAAAAACCTAAAAAAACTTCTTGGGATTTCTTGGGGCAAGTGGATTAAAAATCACTTGCTTGATTGTTTGCCATCACCCCCACCGCCCTTGGATTTCCCACCAAACTTCGCATAATGAAGATCCAAGAATCTTGATTCTTGAATCTTTCGTCATGTGAAGTGTTCTTTGAGGCAAGATTAAATAGATTGAATGCCATCCCTCCTTGCCTCATTTATCCGCAATTCGGGATCACATTTTTTGGTGGGGAGACTTGGAATTGAGTTGATTCCAACCCCACCACGACCTTTCACGTGCCTTAGATTTGATCCTGAATATTTCAACCCCAACACTTTGATTTTCTTTACATTATCTTGTGGTTGAGCCTTGTGTGTGGAACATTATTTAGATGGTAGGGAGCACTTGAATTGAAGTGCTTTGCCTCCCTTACACTACCCTAAAATTGACTCGTGCATCCACACATAGAAATTTCCACCTAGGGAAGCCCATTGCATTTTTAGCATGCATTAACTAACTCACATTGAAGAAGGGTTTGTTGGGCATAGAAGAACTTGTATTTTCTCAAAACCTGGAGATTGGTTGAATTGGTTACTCAGCGAAATCTTAAAATCCATACTACTTAAGGCTGAAATTCTAAAAACCATTCACCAACTAAAACTTCAATTCGGGGAGATTTCCCCGTTGCATGCTTGGTTTACACACTTTCTAAAATCAACACACTTGGGCATTACCCGTATACAATGCCCTTCACATTCCTGAAGCACTTGATCCTAAGCCTCTAATTAAAACTGGTAGCAACTTGACTCTTATTAAGGATTGGAGGTCTAACTACCTGCATGTAGCACCTACGTGCTGGTGCGGGTTCCCGCGTGCTATCGGGTGTCTAAGACTGGGGCAAACGGCCTTTTAATCTGGCCTGGTAGTTCCGCAGTGGTCGCATTTGGTTCCATAGGTTGTGATAGTAGGTAACTTAGATCTTTAGGTCTAAGGGCACATTGTAGAGGTTAGGACTTTGATTGCCTTGATTTGTTATCAAGTGTACCTTTGCGGCGTCATTTCTCTCATCACCTTTTCCCTTCTTATCTCCCCAATTCTTCCTGCGGTAGTGCATATTTGGGAGGAGGTCACAAAACCCTAAATTGTTTGAATTGTCTGATAATTCTAGAAGGAAAGAAATCGAATCGTCATCCTCCTCCACAAACATGGCTGCACGCCCACCCCCAAATCCCGAGGGAGGAAACCGCCCCCCCTCAAATCCCACCAGGTGGTGGAGCCATGGATCCCATAACCTGCCTCCAAGCCCAAATGGAAATGTATAATGAACATATTGAAGCCATTAGGGAAACCTGGGAGGAAATGCAGAACCCTCCCAAATGGGAGGAGCCTAGGTCTCTTAGCTCTTATCAAAATCCCGCTGCTACAGAGACCATAGGACAAATCCGGGTCCCCATGGGCAGGGACGATTTTGAATTGAAACCCAATATAATTGGCCTGATAAACTTCCACTTCCATGGTCTTGCAAGTGAAGATCCTTTTCTCCATTTGGAAGACCTAACCCGATTGGCTGAAACAATTAAACCAAGAAACATCGGGTTATCAATTGTCCTCATGAAAATGTTCCCGTTTTCGTTGCGGGATAAAGCGTCACAACGGTTATGCACCCTTGGGAGAACCATCCATTCTTGGGAAGAGATGCGAACAACATTTCTCAAGAAATTCTTCCCAATCGAGCGAACCAATGTGCTTTGCCGTGCTATAACTTCCTTTACGCAACAAAACGGTGAACAGTTTCATGAGGCTTGGGAGAGGTATAATGACCTCCTCCGGAAGTATCTGCACCACGGTCTGCCTAAGTGGCATATAGCCCAGATTTTCTATTATGGGCTAAATGAGACTTTGAAGCAGATTGCAGACGCTTCCTGCGGAGGGAATTTCATGAATAAAGAGAATGGAGCATTCGAATTATTTGAAAACATGAGCGAAAACTCAATGAACAATGCCTCCATTATCGCCTTTAATCGTACCAGCCTTCCTCGTAATGTTCACGAAGTTGACATGGGACCCTCCCATGTTCTTACCCTTATCGCTCAAAAATTGGATGAAGTCTCCATCGTGCACAAGAAGCTGGATGAACTTCTGGCCAATCCCTCCCGTTCTATGGCAAACACCCCCACCTCACCACTTCGTCACAATCCTAATCCTTCCAACACTAGGCTTATCCCCAAAAATCCTGTGGGATCTTCCCTACCAAGTGTCGCGTCGAGTGATTCGGTAAGTCATGTGGATTTGGCTTCTGCAAGCCAGTATTTTGACACGGAGGACCAAGCCTCCATGTGCTCGAATGCATATTTACATGCTGACTTGTCTTCTAGCTTAGAAGACGCTTGTGCCCTGGGGAACAACCCGTTCTCTGCTACTTATAACCCAGGGTGGAGAAATCATCCTAATTTCGCATGGTCCAATAACCCGCAGCGCCAAAACCCTGCGGGTGGGCCAATGCGACTGTCCACACCCGTCATCCCAAGGGCCCAGTTTGATCCTGTGACGAATCCACCATCGGGTCCTTGCATATCGCAAACAGAACACGCATCTAGTCCTCTTGATAAACTGATGCGAATGATGACGGAAATGTCTAAGCGCCATGAAGAGAATATGACCTCTCTTCAGCACCAATTAGTGCAGCAGAATGCTGAGATCAGTTAACTAAGTATGGCGACTCGATCTCAGGGCACTCCTCCAGCCCAACCTGTTCCCAACCCATGAAATTTCGTACCCCGTGGTCCTCAACCATAGGTACGACCTTCTCAGGAGCAGGTTCGTCAGATTCTACAGGCTTTGAGCATTCCATTGGGATTTCAGGCTAATCCCGCAGCAACTACACCTCACCCTTATGTCCCTATTGTGAACCCTCCTCCGCCTTATGATCCCACTGGACCCGCGACGTCCAATGCTATTACTACAAGGAGCGGTAAGCAAACCGTCGATCCGCCTCGACCTGATCCTGGCCCATCTTTTTCATCGCCCTCTCATTCGCGATGCGCACCACATTCGCAAGAGGACAATACACCCAAACTAGTGCCAAAATCGGTCCCATTCCCTGAGGCTCTACTGAGGGAGCCAAAAGGCAAGAAAAAGGATACGCAGGCCTTTGATAACTTGCGTAATTTATTCAGGGATGTTAAAATCAAGGTACCCCTATTAGAGGCTATCGACCATATACCTGCTGTTGCACGATTTTTCAAAGACTACACTACACCCAGGCGACAGTCAAAGAAAAGAAAGAATCCGGTGGTTCTCTCGCCTCATGCGAGTTGTGCTATACTGTCAAATCTACCACCGAAGCAGAAAGATCTAGGCACACCACTTATTTCTTGTAGCATCGAAGGCTGCAATTTTAACCGTGCTCTACTTGATCTAGGATCTTCCATCAATCTTATACCAACCATCATGCTAGAGAAATTTGCCTTATGAAATCTGAAACCCACCCCTGTAACGTTATAGTTGGCAGATTGTTCTGTCAAAATACTAAAGGGTGTGGTGGAAGACGTGGTGGTTAGGGTCAACAGTCTCTGTTTTCATGTTGACTTTCTTGTTTTCGATATGGAAGTTCCTAGCTCACTTTCTGATTGTCTAATCATCCTTGGTCGACCTTTCTTGGCCACAGCCTACGCCCATATCGACTGCGAGTCAGGCTGTATTGAAATTGCCGTCGGATCTAAGAAGCTCAAGCTTAACATCTTCAAGGCAGCTAAGAACTTTGATTGTGATTGCATCGAGGATGACATGTCTGACGAGGACATGGCCGTCAACGCATGTATCGGACTAATAGGGACTTATTCTGACTGCTGTGGACTGCCTTTAAACATAGACGATTGCCTGACTGACACATATTGTGACATTCCCCCATCCCTCCCTTTTCCCGTACCTTCTCCTGACTAGACTTCTGACGAGGTTTTCTCCGCTTCCCATACCTCGTGGTCTAAGTCATATTTGGGCAACTCACTGTCGGTCCACACTCTTGAAGACCGGATTGCCCTTTCTTTCCCGCCAAATCATGCGGAATTGCAACTCCACACTGGGACCTAGAGCCCACATATTGCTCACTAGGGCTATCCCTTTTTGGATCCATTAATCCAAGATGCCCCCTTCTTGGCCAATTTGAGGGCCAACTTCTTCCTCCTGCGTTGTTTTCTTCTAATCCTCTTGGAACACTCTCGTCCCAAGAAATGCCAGATCTTTCACCATCCACTCTCGAGCTGAAAGAGTTGCCTGATACGCTTAAGTATGTTTTCTTGGGACCAAAAGAAACGCTCCCTGTAATCATTAGTTCAAAATTGACAAAGGAGCAAGAGTGCAAACTAACAAAGGTCCTTATGGAACACAAGGCAGCCATTGGACGATCCTTATCAGACTTAACTGGCATTAGCCCCTCCTACTGCACTCACCGTATACATACGGAGGAGGAGGCTCGACCTTCCCGCGAGATGTAGCGACGTCTCAACCCTAACATGAGTGAGGTCGTTAAAAAGGAAATTATTAAGTGGCTAGATGCGGGTATAATTTACCCGATCAATGATAGCCCCTGGGTGAGCCCAATTCATGTCGTGCCCAAAAAGGCGGGGCTCACCATCGGTGTCAATGACAAGGGCAAATCCATCCCTACACGCACTCCTACATCTTGGAGAGTATGTGTAGATTATAGGAAACTCAATGCTGCAACTAAGAAAAATCACTTTCCGCTACCTTTTATTGACCAAATCCTGGAGCGGTTAGCGGGAAATAAATTTTTCTGTTTCCTGGATGGATTCTCTGGATATAACCAGGTGGTAATTGACCCCCGGGACCAAGAGAAAACCACCTTTACCTACCCCTTCGGCACCTTCGCATTTAGAAGGATGCCGTTCGGACTTTGTAACGCGCCAGCAACTTTCCAGAGATGTATGCTGGCGATATTCCATGATATGGTGGGTGACTTTCTCGAGGTTTCCATAGATGACTTTTCGATCTTTGGACCCTCTTTTGATTACTGTCTTGCCAACCTGACCCGTATCCTTCGGAAATGTATTGATGTGAACCTTATGCTTTCTTGGGAAAAAAGTCATTTTATGGTACATGAGGGAATTGTTCTCGGGCATATCATCTCTGATAGGGGTATCAAGGTTGACAGAGCTAAGCTTGATGTAATTGCTGATTTACCTATGCCTGGCTCTATCAAACAAATCCGCTCCTTCTTGGGACACGTCGATTTCTATAGGAGATTCATCAAAGATTTCTCCAAGATTTCTAGACCTTTAGCTCATCTCCTATCGACCAACGTACCCTTTGATATGGGCCCCGACTGCATACAAGCATTCACGCAGCTGCGTGATGCTGTCACCAAGGCCCCTGTTCTCCAGCCACTTGATTGGTCCCTCAACTTTGAACTCATGTGTGACGCTTCCGACCTTGCAGTCGGAGCCATCCTGGGACAAAGACACGATAGACACCCCTTCGTGGTGTACTATGCCAGTAAGACGTTGGACGAGGCCCAGCGTAATTATACAACCACTGAGAAAGAACTACTTGCGGTCGTCTTTGGGCTGGAGAAATTCTGCTCTTACCTTCTGGGCTCGCATGTTATTGTATTCATTGACCACGTGGCCATTCGCCATCTCATGCACAAGAAGGATGCCAAGCTTAGACTGATTCGTTGGATCCTTCTACTCCAGGAATTTGACATTGAGATCCGCGATAAGGCCGGAGCCCAGAATGTTGTGGTTGATCATCTCTCGAGACTGGACCCTGACCACATTGGACTTACCCTGCCGATTAACGAGGTTTTTCCCGACGAGCAACTATTGGCAATTAATGTGGCAAGTGGACCTTGGTATGCTTACATTATCAATTACCTTGCTTCTGGTTCCTTTCCACGTGGCTGGCCTAAAAACCAGCGCGAGCATCTCATTGAAGAAGCAAAGTATTATTTCTGGGATAATCCACTACTTTTTCGAATAGGTGCTGACCAGATCATTCGTCACTGTATTCCTGACAGCGAATTCCCTAGTGTGCTATCCTTCTGCCACGATCAGGCCCGCGGAGGCCATTTCTCTGGAAGGAAAATTGCAGCCAAGGTGTTGCAGTGCGGTTTCTTTTGGCCCTCCCTTCACCAGGATGCACACAATTTTGCCAGACATTGCACTAGGTGCCAGTCGTTAGGGTCAATGTCATGTCATGACATGATGCCCTTGCAACCCATCCTAGCTGCTGAAATCTTCGACATTTGGGGAATCGATTTCATGGGTCCCTTTCCTCCTTCCAACAGCTTCGAATACATTCTCGTGGCTATTGATTATGTTTCAAAATGGATCGAGGCTATTCCTACACGCCATGCTGACCATGTCATATCCACTCGATTCGTCAAAGATCACATTTTTGTACGCTTTGGGATTCCTCGAGCCATTATCTCGGATGGAGGAAGACATTTTACCCATGCCTGTTTTTGGGCACTTCTGAGGAAATATGGAGTTCACCATCGTATTGCATCTCCGTATCATCCTCAGACGAACAGCCAGGCTGAGGTGTCGAACCGGCAAATTAAGCAAATTCTCCAGAAAATGGTTCGGCCTGACCGTAAGGATTGGTCCGACAAGCTGATTGACGCACTTTGGGCATACCGGACCGCCTTCAAGGCTCCCCTAGGTATGTCTCCATATAGAATCGTTTACGGGAAGCCTTGTCATTTGCCCGTGGAGCTGGAGCACCGCGCTTATTAGGTGGTTTGCCAATGTAACCTAGACCCAGACCTGTGTGGTCAAGAGAGGAAGCTCCAACTTCAAGAGTTGGAAGAGCTCTGTCATGAAGCCTATGATTCTACCTTAACTTTCAAGCAACGCACTAAGGCTTTTCACGACAGCCGTATTCAGCGGAATGAATTTGAGCCATCTCAGCAAGTTTGGCTTTACAATGCCCGGCTTAAATTCTTTTCAGGGAAATTGAAGTCCAAATGGACTGGTCCCTTCTTGGTCTCGAGACCATTTTCCAATGGGGCCGTTGAAATTGAAGATCCCAAATCTGGGCATAAATTTACAGTCAATGGGCAACATTTAAAACCTTATCTTACTCATGAACCTACCCTCGTTGGAGAAACTGTTGCCCTGCTGGAGGGTAACTAACTTCGTGCCTCATTCTGAGTCCAGCTAGGGACGTTAAATTCAGCGCTCATTGGGAGGCACCCCAACAACACTCCTCCATTGTCACGAACACTTCACTTTGCACCTTTTCACTTCACCACCCACCATCCACCCACCCTACCACCCTGCTATATACCCTGCACCTTAGCTCTCGTTCCTCGATCTTTGGACCTTCCTCTACCCTACCCTGCATGCATATGAGGACATAGCATCGTTTGGCATGGGGCGGTGGATAGGCATCTATAGGATCTAGGTATTATATGGTATCATGCAGCTTCCATCCATCTATAAATTTGTACATAGCAAAAAAAAAAAAAGGGTATTTAGTAATGATCTGAAGGCTGAAACAAAAATACAATAAGTGTTTATAGATATTCAACCACTGTTTTAAAGACTTTCCAGGCCACAGAAGCATGATTCGCTCGGACTCAGCTTAATTCACTTGAGCATTGACAAGATAAATCAGAATCTCTCCTAACTAAGGACGTATTCTTATACCTGAGACATCTATACAGGATCCATAGGTTTGCTTCTACTCGAGAGCCTAAGTAATCTTGGTTCACACTACACATATCAAGAAAGACCAAGTGAACATAAGATCCAACCCAAGTGTTCATTAGGGAAGGTGGAGTCCTTACTTGTGCGCGCAGGTAGACTTTTGATCCCAGGCTTTAGTCTTGTGTCTAGGAGAAACTCTTTCCACCAAAAAGGAACTCTCCCACCAAAAAAGTGTGCTCCTCCAAATAAATTTGTAAGAGATATACTGACACTTGTTTCAAAAATAAAAAAAAAGAATCTATGCAAATAAGTCAATATATCTCACAAATGTCTGTAAATTCTTCCTAAAAAGTTTTTTAGGGGTAAGTTACAAATACACTATATTCTTTGAGCCACAAATGTAATGGGAGTTGAGTTTTCCTTCATCTTTTTAAGGGTCAATCCGAAGACACGAGTTGAAACTGGGACCAACCTGCACTTAAAGATTCGTGAAATCCTGGGCTTGAGTCTTAATGTTCATCTAGTTAGTCTTGATCCTTTACTATGCACAAACTATAATCTCTTGAGCTCTTGAGTACGGCAAAAACCTTCTGAGTCCTGGAAATCGTACTTAAGGTTTAAATATCAAGAGTCCAGGTTAGTCGAGAGATGGTCTATGTCACGTAAGACTTAAAGTACTAGTAGTCTTCTCTGCAATTGGTTCTCACAATATCCAACAAATAAACACACCCATGTCACCTCAGAAGAAAATCTTCAGCTTAAGATCATTTTTAAATACAATATAAAATGTTTTGTTAGGGACTAGCAAAAGATAGGCATGGGGGTATGATTGCACAACAAAAATACACCAGTAATTATGCCATCTTGTGTTATTTCCTAGCACTACCATTGTATCTTAAGTAACTATAGTTGCATTTGTAAATTAACACATGCATGCATTTATTGAGAGGGGAGGATAATGCGAATAATTGGCCATTTAATTAACATCTTCATCAAGGGTTGCATTGCAAATTCGCCATTCTCATTTTTTATTCTGACTTTGAAATTCTTCTCCCTTGCACAACTCAAGGCATGGGGCATGCACCTCTTCGCCCCACTCCTCTGCCAACAACATGGCTGGGCATGCAACACTTGTAGCATGGCTGTGGCAGGCTCCTTCTTTAAAAAGCCTTGCCCTCTCCCTTGCGCTGGGGAGCCTGGAAAACCCTTATAAACTCACTTCTACACACATACATATTTATATATCCACTCACTTATATACATAAATATATATCTCCATATATATATATACATATATGCATATATATAGTTATAAATATATATATATATACATATATATATTTACATATCTATATATATATATACATAACTACATATATACCTATATAGTCATAACCCTATCTATATATATATATATATATCTTTACATACACATCACCTACCTGTATCCATACGCCCTTGCACTAGTCACTCCACCACGCATTATATCGCGGGAATATCTGCACAAGTTGCTGATATTCCCAGATACCCGCGTAAAGTAAGCGGCACCGTATGCACTCCCACACATCCATCCCACACTCTACGCAGCATGTCGTCTTGTTGGTTGCACCTTACTAGACGTGGACCAACTCGATACTGTGCTACATGCCATTTCCACTTCCACCCCCACCCTTATATATATAATATATATATATCTATATATATAGAGATTGTATTTATTTCTCTACAAGCAACCTACCTTATTTTTTTATTTCTCTTTTGTTCCTTGCTATTAAAAAGATAAAAAAAAAGAGTAAAAGAGAAAAGATAATCCTTGTCTTGCAGGTACTCGGTCTTGCAAATAGCCGGGCCAGTTCTTTTGGAAACCCTAACTTGGCTCAAAGCCAAGAACAATTTAGCTCAAAGCCAAGGACCTGATTTTGAGGGTATGCCTCAAGGACAATATTATCAACAAAAAAAATCTTAAATAGAAAAAGAACCAAAAACATAATAAACTCACGGAAGAGATACATTTTAGGAAAGGCGTAGAAACTTCTTCACCTTTAATCCCTACCTCTCTGAGATCGACCCTGAGCCTAAAACTGACCAAGATAAAATTAAGTAGGCCAGGTAGAAAAAGAAATTTTTTTTTGAAAGATGGTTAGACTCAATTTAGGTTAACCCACTATACTAACTTCAACAATAATTTCACCATATTCACACAACCTATTCGAGTTCTACCAGAGACCAATCCCAGATGTCCAAAAATAAAATCAGACGACTTATACTAAAAAATCAGAAGTCCACACTTCAGTTTTGAACGTCCAATCTGAGTTAGGGGAAAATCTAGGTTCTGTTTTGGGTATTATGCAGAAATTAGATGTCTGACAAAGTGTCTGGACGTCCAATAACCCTACAGAAGTGGGTTTGAGGTGTGCGGGAGTTGGCTAAGGATCCTGGATGTCCTATAACTTATCTGGACGTCCAGATAATGGTTGGAACTAGGGTTTTAGGGCTTCCTAGGGTGTTGTGACCTAATCTAAGGGTGGCTAAGGCTTGGGAGAAGTCCCTAGGCTATCCTAGGGCTAGAATGGACCTAAGCTCCTTACATTTTACTACTTTATTCCTACCTAACAGAATAGCAAACCTTGACTGCCTTACATCATTATGCCCTATGTCTAAGCTAAGTCTTCTACTCCAGTCCTGCTGCTACACTCATTATTCCTGATCTAGCTTCAGATCCTGTTCCAGATCCAGCTTCTGATCAGCTTATTGCCTGCAATCGACATAATACACTTAATCAGCACATTATAACATTATTTTATGCATAGCTAAAGTAAAGCAGTAAAGATGCAGATAATACTTATGCATGCATGAATCACTCTAACTTATGCTAAGTCTTAGCTTAATCTAGGTCAATTAACACCTTTGATTACTGCGCAATCACACATGCAAGGCCCCTTTCTCAGCTGGCACTGCGCTGTGGGCTCTCCTTGTCGTACGTGCATGCGCACCCACGTTGCTGTGTGCATGCGGTGGCACATGCCTGTGCATGGGTGGCCTGGCCACGTGGTGCAATCTGGGCCGTCCATCTTCTTTTCGTTGTAGGGGCTGCTACAAAGGTCGGATTGAGTCGATTTTCATGCCGTTTGGTTGCGATCGTCGACCCGAATCCATCCACTCGGTCGAATTTCTCATTTGAAGCTGCGAATTATGTCACCTAGTCCCTTGGCCGTTGATCTTCCTTGGACTGCATATGGTGCTATGGGACTCCGATCGAGGCAATTTCAGAGAAGTTGGACTCTGATCGTCATTTTGATCGGATTTGTATGGTCAGATCATCTTTGAGGTTTCGAAATAAATATCCTTCTCTCCTGATCACAAAAAGGACACAATTAACCTAAATTACATACACCTACTCTAAATGAAGAAATGATGCATGCTATGCAATACTTATAACATGAAATGCAAATCTACGCCTAAGAACATACATGAATAAACATTTTACCCTCAATAATTATGTCAACATCATACCCCCATGCCTATCTTTGCTAGTCCCTAGCAAAATTAAACTACATGCTATGTATAAAATCAAAATTAGGATTAGATTGCTTAGGCCTAAGTTGTTTATTAATAATAGAAAATTTCAACTAAGGTCCTAAATAACGAAAACTCACCAGTACCTGGGTGCCTGCCAGAATGCAAACCTCCAAAGTTCTCGCTTTATTTGAAAAGGAAATATATATTTTTTTATTATTTTTCTTTTTTTCTAATTTTTTTGTACTTTTGGAGTTTGAAAGTTCCGGGATAACTTTTTACAGCTACCAGACCCACCCAAGACTCAAAAAGGATTCTAAGTGCTAAGCATCATGTGAAAATAGTGAGAAACTCACTGGGCCGTTGTTAAAATGGACTTTGGGTTTCTACGACCCTAGGTGACCTTGCCTAAAGGTTTATCTTTTCGACCGGTAGCTTTCTTCCTACTTCTTTTATTTATGGGGTCAACATAAGGGCGAACCCAGTGTATATCTCCCCGGTTTATTCTACTTCCCCGTTTCTTCCCTTAGTGTTTTGAGAATTATTGTGCATTTGTTTGTGAGCTGGGTTCTGGATAACCAATCAATGGGCTGTTACCCACAGCAACTTGCCAGCCATACTCGTGCAGTGAAGTGTGGTTTATTTATTATTATTTTTTATTTTTTTCTCATTTTTCTATATATAGATATTTTTTTTTCTTTTTATTTTTGTTTGTTTATTATTTTTTTTAAGTAGGTGGCTTCCCTGATCTAAGATTTACCTAAAGGAAGTACAACGAAAATGGTCTTATGCTTGGGCTCTGGACAACCTGCCGATGAGCTGTTACCATCGACAACTTGCTAGCCATACCACCCTAAATAGTTCATTTGCTACCCAATTTTCGAAGAAATTGCTGAAAAGTGAGTCAGTGCAAAAAAAGTGTGTAGGTGCTTAGGCTTAAAGTCCCCCCAAATTAGAGGGTGGGTTGATAAGTCTCATACTTATCATCCCAATTTATTTACCAACTTAAAATGAATTTTAGTTGGCGAGAACTCAAAACTAAGTCCACATTCGAGTGGACACCCAGGCTAATTAAGCTTGAAGACCTGAAGAGTCTAAGTGTTTAGGTCCTCTTGTGTCATTTCCTAAAGTTAATAATTCTTAAAAGCCTAAGTTCTCTTATCCTAATTCTATTTTATCTCTCTTATTTTTTGAATTTTTTAATAAGAAACTAAAAGAAATTCTACAGAGTTAACAAAATGATTTCAAGATAAAGTATCCACCCCCCATGCCTAAATGATGCAATGTCCTCATTGTAAAAATAGAGACATGAAAAGGGTGGAGTAAACAGAATATCACCTAAATTTCGTGACAACCCGATGAGCTCCGCAGAGAGAAGAGAGTATACACATGCGCTAAGTTTAATGACTTCAGCTGGGCATAATATACATGCAAAAGAGAAGTTGAGAATTCACAAGTGCGGGTCAGAATCAAAATCAAAAGGTTGATCTTGAAACCTGTTAGCAGAAGATGTCCACAGATGTGGACTAGATTATGATGCAGACCCATGCCCCAGGGTCGAGTGGTTTTAAGGTTCTGGATGAAAATCACCCAGAACCTAAGAATATTGTGTTTGCAGGGCTGGGCCTACGATTTTGTGGTGTGAAACCTAAGACTAAGGTGTCAGACAACGGGTTGATCTGATTCATTAAAATCAGGTGTCCACTTATAGTGCAACTCAGAAAAAAATTAGTTATTTCGAGCTTAGGTTGCACGTGAAAGATATCGTAAGGGTCCTAGTAGAAAGTAGGTGGTTTCAGGTCCATAGGTACCCTTAGATCCAAAATCAAAGTTCCCTCAGAATTAGCCTCCCAAATTTTTGATTCCAACTTCCTATCCTCTGAAATCAATGTTTCTGGGACCTCCAAATCGTTGTACACCCCATCTAAAGTACCCAAGTCCAACAATTGTGGTTCAATTAGGATTGACTTGGGTCAGGTAATTTCAAGAATATCATAATTCAGCTCTTCAGGGTGTGGTTGAACAATGGGACTACTGATTGAATCATTAGGATTATGATCCTCCAAGTTAGCCCCAACTGAATTAGAATCTTCAATGGTTGGGCTATCAAATGGTTCATCAAACTCCTCGAGCCCGTTTGTCTCATTAAAATCATTTTCTTTAACTTCAAGTGAGACATCACTCAGAGATTCCTCACCCTCAGAATAAAAGAATTCTTGATCCTCATTTATATATGTCTCAAAATCATATGTCATTTCATGGTCCATGGAGACATATTTTTCGTCGTTCCTTGGGTCGAGGATCTTGGGTGAATTAATCGATTCATCATCCTCAATTGTTTGCTCTAGCCCAACCTGGTCATCTCCAATCTCAGAATATGTATCCCCCCTGACAGGTGCCTGAGCAGGTTCAGACATTGGCTCTCCTGAAGTAGGTTCATCTTGAGAATCATCCCAAGATTTGACTAGGGCAACCACAAAATTCATCCTCAACCTTGACAACTTCCTAAGAAGAAACTCACCCAGGTCCCTATCCCTAACATTTTGGAGCAAATCCAATAAAGAGCTATTCAACTCATCAATCATTTTTATCATAGGCTCCAATGCTTCAGTGCATGGTGTTGGCTAAGCTTCTAAAGATTGTATAGTGTTCCTCAAATTAGCCAACACCCTATCCTGGATCTGATTCACCTAAACCGACTGGATCGGTTTAGGGTTGGGTGGGTTTGGGTTTATTCTAGGGGAGTCAAGATATTGAGGTTCTCGAGTTCCTCCCTGATAGTAGGTCGTCTTGGGTTGTTCAAAGAATGGTGGTGACCTATATTCAGCATAATTCTGGGGAGGGTAAGTGTTATAATCAACATATCCTTTGTGGTTGTAGATCTAGTTAGGTTGATCATCAAAGGGTGGAGATCTATAATCATTGTAGATTTGGGAAGGATAGTAATCATAGTCTTGTTGTCCAAGGTTAGACCCTGGACACTGAGGTCAGGATTCGTATACCCAATCAAAGTTATCCCAACTAGTGGATGGGTAATTACAAGTCAAGTTGGGATAGTAATCATCTTGGGGATAAGTGGTGCTAGGAGGATAGGATTGGAAATGTGTGTAAGATGTGGAAGTGTACATGGTGAAGTAAGGAGGGAAATCAAAAGAGAAAGAAGGAGCCCTGCAATACAAAAATACAAGCCTGTCCTTAAGTTGGGTAACCTCAAGGTCTACAGACTCTCAAAATCCATCCTAAGATTATGGACGATTTACTCTACTTATGTCCAGGCAATCCAACCAGCTAGAAGGAGGGACTGGGGAGAAGGTTCTTCCTTTGGCTTGTGCCTCCGATTCCTAGTGTACCCCCCAGCTGCAACCGTTTGACGCTACTCCCCTAGCTAGACATCAAATTGACTAGTACAAGCAGGTTAATCGTGAACAATCTCAATCTGGATCCCAATGAGCGAACCAGTCCTTAGGGCCAACGTCTAATCAATTTTAGTTAGGCTTGGGACAATGGTGCTTCAAGAATGTGATGGGTCCTATAGATGGGTTGTGCTCTTAATGATCAGCTAAAATGTGTGTGCGGGCACAACCAAGGTTTTCAGACAAGGTTATTTGATGATGTGTCTTTTAGGGTTCAACCTTTTTTAGTAGCATTTAGGGTTTAATCTTTAGGTGTATTCAATCAAGGTTCAGTAGAACACTCCAAGTTTTGAAAGCACTAGTGTAGATATACTCCTTTAAAAATCAGAAATAAAATGTGGAGTGCCTGGTTCAGTCCTAAAAATCAACCTTAACTGGCAGGCTACTTGATGAATCGCTTTTATTTTAAGTGGTGCAGCCCAAACAATTCAATTAATTGGCCTATTGCACCACTTAGTTAAGGCACACAGAAATGTTTGACATATTCAGATTTCTACTCACTTATTTGTGTATTGAATTAAGTGCACCGAGTCCACAGGTCAGATCCTAGTTAAGTGGTAGAATCGATGTGATTGTGCACCTTAGGGTGAGAAGTTGTGGGTGTTAAGGTGTGTCTCTTTCAAAAAATCCCACAATCAAATAACACTTTTTATTTTTTTATTTTTTATTTGTGAGGATGGCGAGGTGAGTGGAGGTGGCAAACAAACAACCAAATCTATCCTAAGGTTTATTGTTGAAGCTACGAGTTACTACGCTAACGTATTTGGTTTTGAAAAACCTGTCGTCGTAATATGAAAGCGAAGAACTCGTGTTCAACAAATAAAATTTATACTGGAATAGAAATTTCAGGTCGAACTCAAAGAGGTGGACGTTTGATTTAAAAATACGCGTTTGTTTTATTTGTTATGAAGTAGATTAATTGATTAGAAACTATCTATCTATTTACAATAAATAGAAGAGAGAGAGAGAATGAGAGAGAGAAGATTACAAACAAAAACCAAAAAGAGATGCAGAATGAACATGAAATTCATTATCCAAGAAATTGTTCGTTACACTAAACATTACGACTAGAAAGCAGGAAATGATTACTCTAGAAAATAGTAAATCTACTCTAGAAAGCATTAAAAAGAATGGAGAGAGAATTATCCTCCTCGACGGTTGCTTGGAGGACGAGCTGACAGGATGACACCTGGAAGATGGGGAATGGAGCAGAACAAAGGAGGACGAAGCGGGAAGAACGGGAATGGGGCAACACGTTGTCGTCGTCGCGGGATCCACTTCCGAAAGGGGGACAAAAATTTTACTTTATCTCTTGAGAAGCATCCCGGGTGTGGGACAAGCTTCTCTTGAGCTTTGGAGAGGGAGAGAAGCGAAAGAAGGGATGCGAATTTCGTGTGGAGGGGGTCTCCTTTTATAGTTGCAAGGAGTGAGAGCAATTTGGTCATTTTAATTTGAAAAACATTAAATCAGGGGTCTTTAGTGATGGATAAAACCGTCGCTAAGCCCCATCGTGGGCGTAGTGGGGCGGTCGCTCACCTCCCGCGCATGAGACGTGCTCTCCACGTTCTACCGATCTCACGATTGGACGGCTTAACTCGCCCCTCGCAGTGCCTCCTCTGCACGCAACGCCTGCGTGCAATCTCGCGTGAGGTGTGAGCGTGCAATAGCGCGTGGGCACTATCGAGCGCCTGCAGCTGCTCGATCCACATCGGGCGATCGATCGCGCCCGCGCACCTTCACCCAACTGCAGCTCGCGAGGATTCGAATGCTTGCCAGCGCTGCGCTTAAGTGCTCTTGCCCCCTACGCTACGCACGTGGATGGGCGGGCGGAGTAATCCTTGATCGCGCGATCTGGACCGTTGGATTGAGATCCAACGGTCATGGTTGCGTCTTCCAGTGGTCCTTCAGAATCTTCAAGCGCTGGTTGAGCTCCTCTCTAAGTCATTGGATCTTGATCCAACGGCTGAGATGCGTGGGTGCTAAAAGCTTCAGCGGTTGAGGGCAGTCGGTTGGGCGGCTGAGATGGCACCACGTGGCACCATCTTGGCCGTCCATCTTCTAGATGATGTAGATGGTGACACGGGTGTCAGATTATGTTGTTTTTCGCATCGTTAGGCTGCGATCATCGATCCGAATCCATCCGTGCGGTCGGATTTGTCATTTGAAGTGTGGATTCACACCATCTTGGCTCTTGATCTTCTAGGGTTCCTCGATCTCTATCTGATGCTACAGATGTCTGATTAGGGAGATCTTGGAGTCGTTGAACTCTAATTGTCGCCTTGATCACATCTGTACGATTGGATCTTCGATCTGAGGCCCCAATAAAAATTTTGCCCCGTCCCTGAACATAAAAGGAGGCAATTAACCTCCATTTTATTCAAACTAATAATAATGCAAGATGATGCATGTTATGAAATATTTATAGTATGCATTGCAATTCTATGTTTAAGAACATGCATAAATAGACATCTTATGCAATGTAAACATGTTTACATCACGCCCCCATGCCTATCTTTTGCTAGTCCCTAGCAAAAACCATATGCTATTTATAAAAGAATCAAGTTGGATTATTTGGGCATGAGTTATTTTCAATCATTAAGAAAATATTTACTTAGGATCTAATCTTTCAAAGACACAATAGTGCCTGGGTATCTGCCAAAATACAAATCGCCTCAAGCCCTCGCCTTATTCAAAGAAAATTTTCTTTTTCTCATTTTCTTCTTTTCTAATTTTTTTGGATTTTCGAGTTTTAGTGTTTAGGAGTGGCTTTCTACGGCCATTCAACTCACCCAAGAATTGATGAGAATCCTAAGTTCTAAGCATCTTATTGTGAATGTGATAGATGCGTTGATCGGCAGTAAAAACGAACTTTGGATTTCTATGCCTCTAGGTGACCTTAAAAAGGGAATTTTGCCTAAAGGTGTATCTTTACAACCGGTATCTTTCTCCCTACTTTTATTTTTATGGGATCAACACAAGGGTGAATCCAGTGTATATCTCCTTGGTTTATTCTACTTCTCTGCTTCTTCCTAAGTGTTTTGGGATTTTTCAGTGCATTTATTGAGCTAGGTTTTGGAAAACTAGTCGATGAGCTGTTACTACCGACAACTTGCTAGCCATACTCGTGCAGCGAAGTGTGGCTTATTTCTTTTCTTTTTCTTTTTAACTTTCTTTTTCTCTCTTTTTTTTTTGAGTAGGTGGCTTCCCTGATTTAAGATTTACCTAAAGGCAGCAAAAAAAGAAGGATCCAGTGACTGGCCTCTGGACAACCTACCTATGAGCTGTTACCCACGATAACTAGCCAGCCATATCACCCTAGAAGGTTCATTAGCTACCCAATTTCTGTTAGAACCGCCGATTAACGAGTCAGTGACAAGATAGTGTGTAGATGCTTTAGGCTTAAAGTTCCCTCAAATCAGAGGGTGGGTTGATAAGTCATGTACTTATCACCCAAACTTATTTACTCCAATTACGATAGAGTTAAGATGGCGAGGACTCGAAAAACAAATCCACATTTTAGTGGATACACGGGCTGATTAAGTCCAAAGACCTGAAGGGTCTTTCAGATCATAATGTAGTACTTCCTAAGATTGAAAATTTTCTTAAACCCAAGTTCTCTTTCCTAATTCCATAATTTTTTTTAATAAAAGAAAATAAAACAAATCTACGAAGCTGACGAATTAATTCAAAGATGAAAATCCACCCCCCATGCCTATATAATGCAGTGTCCTCATTGTATTAAAAAGACATAAAATAGAGTGGACTGGAGTAGAAAGCACCTAAATTGCGTGAATGTTGGGTCCGCTCCGAGATAAACAAAAACTGTATACATGATGAATTTAGTGCCTTCAACTAGGCATATTATACAAAAAAGAGAAACAAAGAATTCACAATGCAGGTCAGAATCAGAATAAAAAGATGAAACTTCGAACTTGCCAGCAGATGTCCACAGATGTGGACCAGATTGTGGTGCAGACCCATACCCATAATCGAGAATATCTCAGGTTCTGGATAAAAATTACCCAAAACCTAAAATCAGTATGCAAGCGGGGTTGGGCCTACGATTTATGAGGATGCAACCCAAGACCAAAAAGTTGGGTTATAGAAAATTCAATATCGAAAGGATAATCAATGAATGCATGCTTAGGTTGAACATCCTCAGAACAAATGTCATAAGGGTTTTGGTTTGATGGTTTCAGATGAAATGGAACCCTTAGACGTTGTCTACTACTTCCTCCGGAATTTGCTTCCCAAATCAAAATTTTCAAGCTCCTATCCTCCTCATTCAGAATGTCAAATTCCGGGACCTCCTGCATATTCATTACCCCGTCTGAAATTTCCAAGTCTAAAAGATGTGGCTGAATCAGAATTGACTTGGGTCTAGTTATCTCAAAAATAGAATCATCGATGAGCTCAATGGGGTATAACTGACAATCAGGGCATTTGATTGAATCCTCCTGAAAATGTGATTCTGGATCCATAATGTGAGCCCTAATAAGATCAGTTTCCTTAGTTATTGGGCTATCAAATCATCTATCAGATTCCTTAGTCCCAATCGTCTCATAGAAATCGTATTCTGTAAACTCACATGAGACTTCGCAACTTGCATCTTCACCATCAGAATCAAAGAAATCGAAATCCATATTATTGTATGTCTCAAAATCATCCATCACTTTCTGGTCCATAGAGACATACGTTTCCTCGTACCCCGGCTTAGGGATTTCAGGTGAAGAAATCAGATCATCCTTAATTGGTTGTTCTAATTCAATCTGGTCAGCCTCGTAACACGTGTCCCCCCAACAGGTGCCTAAGCGGGTTTTGACCTTGGCTCTCTTGAAGGGGGTTCATTATGGAAATCATCCCATGATTGAACTAAAGCAACCACAAATCTCATCCTCAGTTTCGCTAACTTCCCAAGTAGAAACTCACCCGGGTTCTTATTCTTAACATCCTGGAGCCAATCCAACAAATACTTGTTCAAATCATCAATCATTTCAATTAAGGGCTCCAATCTTTCAATGGAAGGTATTGGCTGAACGTTTAAAGATTGTATGATTTTCCTCAAGTTAGCCAGAACCTTATCTTGAACCTGGTTACCCTGAACCAAATGAGTTGGTTCAGGGTTGGGTGGGTTTGGGATCAGTGCAGAGGAGTTAACGAATTGAGATTCGTTATACCCTTCCTGATAATAGGTCATTTCGGATTGTTCCAAAGGTGGTGATGACCTAAAGGCAATGTAATTAGAGGATGGGTAAGGATCGGTGTATCCTTCTTGATTGTAGATCGTATTAGGTTGTCCATGAAAGGTTGATGATCTATAATCGATGTGACTCTGAGAAAGATAGAAATCACAATCTTAGTGTTCAAGGTTAGACCCTAAACACAGAGGTCCGAAACTGTATCCCCAATCCGAGTTATCCCAACTAACTTGTGGTTGATTACAGTACGAGTCAGGATAATCGTCATGTTGTGGATAATCGCCACATGGCGCAATTTGGCCCATCCATCTTCTTTTTGTTGTAGGGGCTGCTACAGAGGTCGGATTGAGTCGATTTTCACACCATTAGGCTGCGATCGTCGACCCTAATCCATGCGCATGATCGGATTTGTCATTTGAAGCTTCAAATTATGTCACCTAGTCCCTTGGCCATTGATCTTCCTCGAACAGCATATGGTGCTATGGGACTCCAATCAAGGCAATTTCGAAGGCGTTGGACTTCGATCGTCATCTTGATCAGACCCGTACAGTCGAATAGTCAATCCGAGGCTATGAAATAAATATCCTGACCACAAAAAGGATGCAATTAACCTAAATTATTACTACTCTAAATGCAAAATGATGCATGCTATGCAATATTTATAACATGAAATGCAAATCTAAGCCTAGGAACATGCATGAATAGACATTTTACCCTTAATAATTGTGTCTACATCAAGAGCTAGAGCAGAAGACCTAAAAATAAATAGTAGAAGAAATGATGTAAGGTTGAGGTATGCTACTCTACTAAGTAGAAATTAATGTAAAGTTAAATTATGAAGAACTTAAGACCAATCATAGCCCTAGGATAGCCTTAGAGACCATCCTAAGCCTTAGCCAACCTTAGATTAGGTCACCTTAGCCTAGGAAGCCTCAAAACCCTAGTTCCAGCCCTTATCTGGACATCCAGATAAGTTATTGGACGTCCAGAACCCTTAGGCACAACTCGTAGACCTAGAACCCAAGTCTGCAGTGTTATTGGACATCCAGACAAGTTGTCAAATATCCAATTTCTGCAGAATCCCAAGCGAGAGCCTTGAATCCACCCTGATCTCTAGTTAGACGTCCAAACAAGAGGTCTAGACTTCTGATTTTTTAGTATAAGTCGTCTAACACTCTAATTTGATGTCTGATACCCCTCTCCAATCCCTATTTTGGAAATCAAGCTTGACCTTGATTTCCTAGGCCCCTAAACCCAATTCTAACCCCTAGGGAACCTAAATTAAGGTACCCTAACCCTAGTACACTACTCTTAGACCCTTCTAAGAACCTAATTTGGTTCTCACTAAGACCAATTGACTTGGATCATAGTCAATTACATTTTCCTAGGCAATTTGACTCATAGAATCCAATTAAGCCCATATCTCAACCCACACAAGTTCAATTGGACACAGTGAGAGTCCAATTGACCTAAGCTCAACTTAATGGAATAATCTCACTCTCAATTAGATTTGCACTCACTCAATTAAACTTATTACAAGTTTAATTGCACATCTACCTTAGTAATTAGGGTTTCTAGCCCTAATTCTATGACCTAACCTAACCTCAACCCTTAGGACCTAACCTAGACCACTAAACCACTTAGCCACACTCACACACCCTCACTTAGCCGAAAACACACCAAGAGTTCTCTAGAACTCTTATCCATGTGTTGTTACCTTGGTTGCTAAAAATAACAACCAAGAGTAATTCAAATTTTTAGATCTACATTTTGTGGACCTAAAAACAACCTCCCAACCTCTTGGTCGACCAAGAGGAGAGGCTTGCCATGGGTCTATAAAAAAGACCCATGGATGGCCAAGGTCACCCATCTAGTCTCCCATTAGCTTGGCCACCATTCACCTCCACGTCCACCATGGCTACTCTACCTCCACATCAAGGCTAGATCATCTCTCCTTCTTCCCTCCAAGGGCCAGCCTACCCACCATTGGCTGCCCCTCTTTCTTCTCCCAACCACCTTCATCTCAAATGCCATTGAAGACCACCTTCGATGCCCTTCCTTCTACTAGCATAGACTAGTTCTTCATGAGCTTTTTCTCTACGATTCTTTTCTACTTAGTAGTGTAGCTCTCTCTTCCCCCTCAATGATGCATGTGTAATCTCCCCATAGATCCATGCATGCACTTATTTTCTGCTAGCTAGTTGTTTATGGGAACACCATCATGAGCCATAACTAGATCAATTTAATCATTATCAAGGAATAAATGCTCCTACATAAGCACCAAAGTGCCCTAAGTCATTGCATAATCATTCTGAAAGTAAGATAATAAAATAGGGTTACAACTGTAATTTTACCATCATACCTTGAATGCAAAACAATCACAGGTTTTCTCAAGGGTTAATTAAGGGTCAAATGGCCTTAAATGTCCAACAAGTGGGTTAATACAGACAGAAAAGGATTTTCGCATGTTTTAAGAATTAAATGACTTCTGAAATCCTAAAAATAGACCCTCCTAATTAACTGAGGTTTTGGTCAGGATAAAATTTACCTAAACCCTCTAAAATTTATATAAAGATATTCTCTAGGGTTTGGTACCTTCAATTTGACCATTAGAACCCATCTTAACCCAAAATAGAGTCTCAAACTGACATTTGCCCTAATTTAGGTTTTTACATAAATTACCCAGTCAAACAATGTCAAAACCTAAATATAACTTCACCATTTGATTCCTTGGGTCCAAATTAGGTTTCTACCAAAATTTGGACCCAATCTGAGATTATCTTGATCAAGTTTGCATTTTGGTCCAGTCAGACACCTTTTATCTCATTCAGATCATTAACTTTTGAATATTTTACAAATAGGCCCCCACTTTTTTTCTTCTTCACAAAAAGGTCCCTCCGCCATTATCGCTCAAGAATCCTACTCCGACGAGCTTCATTTGGAGAGATCTCCTTGATTGATTGATGAAACCTTCCCAAAATCAAATCGGAGATTCTTTAGGAAATCCTCTTTCCATTGGGACCAAACTTGGATCCCAACTCCTTCTCAAAAGCTTGTGCAAACACTTTGAAGGAATAGGTATCCTATTTTTGCATAAGCTCCAAGGTTCCCAAGCTTGTTTCCAAGCTTGGAACCCCCTCTTGAGCCCTATAAAAGGATCCCCAGGGCACGGTCGTGCTCTTCAGCTAGGATTTGGCCAAAAATCCTCTTCCTAACCCTACCTCCGGTCGCCTCCGACCTAGCTCCGGCGAGCATCCTCCCTCGTCGTCCCACAACCTCCCAATGACCAAATTGGGAGCATCTTCTTCCTCCCCGACTTCCTCCGCCTCTCAATGATCACATCAGAGGTACTCTGACCCATTTCTTCGTCGTCGCCCCCCTCGCGGAGGATTCATCTTCCCCACGTTTGGCCATCACACCAAAGTGGGTTTTCTACCTCCTTTGACCGTTAGATTAGATTCTTTACGTTCCTCTACTTCCCTCCTTTCTTCCTTTTTCTATCTCTCAAAATGACCACCAACCACACGTCTCCCCCTCCGTCTTCTTCCGCTTCGACGAAGCTCCGGCGACGCCCAATCGCCGCTATCACCTCCATCAACTCCGTCATGATCCACTCTTCAAAATCCCTCACTCCATTCGCTTTCTCATCCACCCAATCACGCCACTGAATAAACCCATCACCAACTTCCTTCCCTGACTCCGACCGGCCACTACACACCACCATCCTCCACAAGACCATCACCATCCCCTTCATCATACTACGGTGAAGCTAAGGAGCCATTTAATTGGGGCCTTCGAGCCCATTTTCGTGTTCTAGGTCATCGCTAGTCCGCCCCCACTGCCACCCCCATCCCTGACCACGACCGAGCTCCTCTGTCATTGAGATGACCTGGTGCCACTCTCACTCGACGTGGCTACGTCCCAAGATTTGCTCCAGGTCTTGGATTAAAGACCCCAAGCTGCAGCAGTGCTCTAATTGGTGAAGAACGACAGTGCAGCACATGAGAAGGAAGGGTGAGACTTTAGTCCCAACTTGGAAGTTGATAGCCACACCGCAACGCATATATTGGTTTTGTCCTATAGGCTTATCGCCTCAGCAAGCACAAGGGGTGAGGTCCCCACACGTGCCCTCACGTGCCTTGCCCGTGACACCTTACACGCGGGTCTGGCCAACCCGATAACCCACCTAACCTAAGCATTCCTTGCTCATCACCCACGTCGGTGAGCCTGGTCCCAGGTGTGCGTTTGCTCGTTTACCCGACTACCCTGACTTGTGGCCCTAAGAGGACGGATCCCAGAGAGAGGAAGAGAGCCTGGGGAAGGGGAGGGTTTTGCCCTGTACGACACTTAGCCAAATCTGAGATGGCCGCCATCTGTGTGAAGAAAGAAAGAAGAGAAGGAAGCCTTCACAGAAGAGGAGGAAAGAAAGGCCTGCTTAGAAGAGGAAGAAGAGGAGAAGACTTAAGAAGACAGAAGAGGAAGAAAGGAAGAAGGCCATAAGAGAAGAGAAGCCAAGAAGAAAAGAGAAGAAGAAGAATAGTGCTAGGGAAGCACTGTAGCACTTGTTGGATAAGTCGTCTGATTCAATAACCCGACGTCTGATTTAAGGCTTGACATTGTGAAAGCTTGATAAATTGACTGAATACTTGATATATATGCTTAGAGAATAATTGGTGATTTAAATCACCATTATTTTAGCTTCTCTACTTTTTTATTTCCTCAAAATACATGAGAATTCATTGAATAGCTAATGTGACAGATTAGTATTTATTGAATATCATTTTGTGGTTTAAATTCTTGTACTCAGTTTCATCTTATTTAAGATTAATGTGTGAATTCCCAATTTCTCCCTATATTCGACCTCGGACTTTCATTCGAGTAATAAATTCTATTTGTTTTCAAAGCGATTTCGATCTATAGTACAACGCAGCATTTATAAACCTCGATCTCGCTCTATAAATAGTTGTTTTGTTTAAGCTTTCCTGTACAAGCTTTACTCAAGCTTCACTTTGTAGCAACCATCCTGAACTTAATGAAAATCATCTTTATATATATATATATATATATATATATATATATATATATATATATATATATATGTATGTGTTGCAAAAATCACCATGAGCTTCATTGTCATATTTTATTGTGATTAAAGTTGCTTGTTTTAATCTCGCATATCTGTAGCAACGACATGTCATGCATTAATACATAAATAATTATAAATCGACAAGAGTTTTAGCAAGTAGGGAGAGAGAGGATCATAATTAGATTTTGCATTTCCATAATACCTCCTTGAGTTCGACCGGGACTCACCGTCTCGTTAATTTACAAATATTTTTTATCAAGGGTTTCGCGCGACTATACTACGAACTATGACATATTTCAAAACACGTGCATAAACGACTTGTCATTATGTTACTTAGATTATACTTAACTTAATATTACTTAACTAATATTGTATAGATTACTTTAGTATAATTTACTACACTAATAAGTTACACAACTATCTAATTACTTAATTAATGACTTTATTGCCTATTTAATTAACTACAATATGTTAATCACATGAATAATTGCATGAAATCGAACATTAATAATAAGGCAATCATTCCATAAACAAAAAGAAATGATATTGCATTGAATTTTGTAAAAAGAAATACACTAAAATGTTGTTTTAGAACAACATATGATTAATTCACATTTATTTACAACTTAGGCACCATCTCATTTAACACTTAGGCCTCGTGCCTTTATTTATTTCTCAGCCTTCACAGCACAACCTTCTCATTAGGCTTATTAAGCCTTTAACACTTAGTCTCACAGCCATCACACTTAGGCACAATAGAGAGCATCAACACTTAGCTAAATTCTCAAACACAAGTGTTTAGTGTGCTCTAATCCGAAAGGGTTCAGGTTCATCCATGTGATGCAGATGGGTCAGATCAACCACTACTATGACACATATCATCACACCCTTCCACCTAGCACCCGGAGGCCGCTTTCCCAAAGACACATCATCACGTGTAGGCACACACACACACACATGCTCATTCTATGTATGTGATTCGTTTTATGTGGCCACATGTGCTCTTCACTTCACGAAGTGGAACTAAGCGGTCCTCTTTCCTTCTGTACATAGCATCTACTCTAGATCCAACTTCAGTACTTGATTCCCATTAGCCTAGAGCTCCATTGTTTGTGAAGGACTCAAGATTTGTAAAGCTATCTTAGACCTACTGATTCCATTCTTCAATTCCATTAAAAGGGCATAGAAGCTCTACCTAATTAGGTCTCAGAAATAGCTCCATGCTATGGCTCTCTCGCAACAATAGACCTGCAGACCATGCATCTTTATCCTAATATATCTCTCCCTTTGACCCTATAGAGTGCACTCAGTGCCTAAATAAGTTCCACATTACCTGAAGCTTAGAAGAGGTTTAAAGAGCATCAGGAACACCTGGAAGCTTTAATGGCTTCTGTAGATCGACAGGATAGACCAATTAAGAGTTTAGAAGATTCAATCTAGCTACTAAAACCTCTAGATCAGTTCTAAACAGATTTAGGAGATTCCTATCAACTGATTTAAGCTAAATTTGGCTTAGAATTTCATACTGAGCCATAAGAAATCCACTGAAGTATGTATTGAACCCATACTAAGCAAAGGACTAATCATATACAAAACAACCTTAAAACATCATAAAAATAGATCAGAGAAATTCTTAATGACTTCCATAACTCGTAAAACCCTTAGATTTGAGCTCAAAAGCTCTAATCTCCTAAAGCAACTCAGAGTTGGCCAATTCAATTACGAAAGTTAACTTTGTGCTCTATAGGAATTCAACTTAAATTATTTGTCCAGATTAGCTCAAATTCTCCTTAGGAACTTAATAAACCCTAAAAGATTGGGATTTGACTCATTGACATTGGTCTCCAAACCTTTCACCTAAATCCAAAAGTAAGGTTGTTCGTCAGAAGATCCCAGAGATCTAACAAAGCATCTGAAGACAGATCTTGACTCAGATTGAGCTTCTAATGTTCTTGGACCTAATCCTAAGCTCAAAGAGTGAAAGCTTGAGTCTATGCATCTCTACCAGAGATGAAGAAGAAGAAGCTGTTTAGGATGGTTAAATCAAATTGAGATTGAAAGTGTGGAATGTAATCATTAAGTCTTAGTTAAGTGATCTGGAGCTTCTAGAGGTGTTTCAAACTCTATTCATCAAAAAGCAAGTCGTCAAAGCTCACCGGAGCTCTAGTGACTATTGGACTTGGACATCTGAGGTCAAAACTTCATGACATTAGTCAAGAATTAGCTTACAAGGTTCTTGATGATCTCACGATCATTTGGAACTTAGCAAATATCTCAATTGATCACTTAATCCAAGATTTTGCCTAAATTTTCTCAAAGATATACACTGAGTTTGTTAGAACTCAAAAAGTATCATCTCACTCAATTAAGTGAGGCAAAACGTTCCTGAAATGATTGTGAAGATGATGAAGTCGTTAATTTGATGGAAGAAACTTGTCCGGAGCTCCATTATAGACAATGGAGTATAGAGGTTGAGGCGATTTGGGCATTTTGTGCTTAGGACTTAATCATAGCAAAGGAGTAGGTAGAAATGGTCCTTGTAACTCAGTGAAGGTGATGGAGGATCTGATTGGGTGTGATAACAACTTTGGAGCTTCGCTGTGGATAGCAAAGCTCCAGGTGAAGGTGGAATTGGGTATTAAGCGATAAGATGATTAATTAGGGAAATTAGAAAGTGGATTGGTGTTGTGGAATTATGAGAAAGGTGATTTGAGAGTGGAAAGTGTGAGTCGAGGTCCAAACAAGGCAGATTGGCTTTTCCAGAGATGGAGAAGAAAGTGAGGGAATAGAGATTTATCTAGCTAAATCTAGCCAATTATCTACCTAGATCTACTCTAAACTAAAAGTTAAAGCTATTCTATTCATTACCTAGATGCATGGTGATAGAAGGCACCGGCTATGGCTCACCGGATTGAGGAAATTAGAGAGGAGAAAATAGCAAATCTTTGACGAGAAATTGAAGGCGATTGTTGGAGTGGAATATCGTCGCAAATAGATTTGAGTTTTAAAAACTCAAAGTTATAGTGCGATTTGCGAGAAAAGTCGTCAACAGATAAATTTAACCGAAACTCAAAAGGAATTCCGAGTCGAACACAGGGAGGCGGACGTTTGATTAAAAATCATGTTTGTTTTATTTGTCATGAAGTAGATTAGCTGGTCGAATTGAATCTAAACTAGATATCTACTTAAAGAATAATTAATAGAAGAGAGAGAGAGAATATTACAAATAAAGATAAAATAGAGATAGAATAAACATGGATTTCATGACCACAGAGTAATGTTCATTACAACTAATCACTACACTAGAAAGATGAAAAGATTACAACTAGAAAGTGGTAAATCTACGCTAGAAAGAAGTAAAGAGATGGTGGAGAGAAGTTATCCTCCTCGGCAGCTGCTTGGAGAATGACCCACGTTGACGGAGCGCCCGGACAAAGGTGGTGAGATGTGGGACATAGGAGAACGATGATGGACGATGGAGAATGAGGCAGGGCGACGTCACAGTGGGATTCACTTCCTGAACGGCGATGAGAGGACAACTGCGGGATGCTCCACAAAGGAGGTGAGAAGGTGGAAAAATTGTATTTTTAACTCTAATGGAGCATCCTGGATTTGGGACAAGCTCTTAGATCTTTGGAGGGGGTGAAAGAAGAGAGGAAGGGATGATGGAAATGTGGGGGTCATAGGGCTATTTATAGGTGAGGTTTAAAGGGGCAAAAAGGTCATTTTATCCTTTAAAATTTAATGTATAGGTCTTTAGTGATGGATTTATTCGTCACTAAAGAGCTGAACGTGGGTGTAGGTCATGCATGTCCGTGCCTCCTCTCCTTCTCTACTGTTCAACGCCTTCATCGCGTGCACAAACTCTCAACCGTTCATCTTGCATCCAACGGCTTAGATCGCATTGCACCTGCACATTCATCTTCTCTTCTTTAACGCTTAAGCTCATGATCTTGTGATCTAAGTCATCCGATCGCAAGATCAGATGGCTTAAGATGCATCCACGCTTGCGTCTGATCAGGTGTGTAAGGGCACGTGCGGTTCTCTTGCTTCACCCATTGAGTGTATGACGCGGATGAATCAGAGCCGTCCACACGAGATTGGGCGGTCCTAATTCAAATTGGATCTACGCTCAGGAGAAGCGCTACGGGGATTCGATCTTGCAATTTGGATGCGTTGAAGTGTTTTATCCACCGCGCTATGCACGTAGATAGTCAAGGAGAGCATTCATGTACTATTTGATCTTGATCGTTGGATCTTGATTCAACGGTTGAGATCAAATGTGTGGTTCTTCTCACATGAGGCGTGGCTTGAGGGAGGCAACCTGATCAATTCTCAGCCGTTGGATGAGAAGGCAGGGCAGTGAGAGATTTGGAGGGTCTGGATGGTGCTACGTGGCATCACCTGGACTGTTCATATTCTCTTCCTTGTAAGTGGTGCCACGGATGTCGGATTAGACCTATTTTCACGTCGTTGGGCTGCGATCGTCGACCCGAACCCATCCATGTGGTTGGATTTGTCATCTAAAGTATGGATTTACACCATCTTAGCCCATTACCCTATGATCTTTCTCGAACTGCATCTGATGCTATGGAAGTCTGATCGGGGTGATCTTGAAGTCGTTGAACTCCGATCGTCGCCCTGATAAGATCCGTATGGTTGGATCTTCAATCAAAGGCCCCGATAAGATATTGCCCTATTTCCTGACCACGAAAAGAGCAAATTAATCTAAAATTTATACAACCTAATCTAAATGCATGATGATAAATGTTATGCAATATTTATAATATATGATGCAACTTAATGTCTAAGAACACGCAAAAATAGATAGTTTATGTGATATAAACGTATTTACATCACACCCCCATGACTATCTTTTGCTAGTCCCTAGCAAAACTACATGCTATTTATAAAAGAATTAGGTTGGATTTCTTAGGCAATAGTTATTTTTCAACGCTCATGAATTTCAACTACGACCTGAATTATAGAGACACAATAGTGCCTGGGTGTCTACTAAAATGCAGACCGCCTCAAGCCCTCGCCTTATTCAAAGAATGGGCTTTTTCTTCTTTTCTTCTTTTCTAATTTTTTTGGATTTTTGAGTTTAGGGTTTCGGAGCAGCTTTCTACGGCCACTCAACCCACCTAAGACTTGAAGAGAACCCTAAGTTCTAAGCATCCTTGTGTGAAATGTGATAGACTCACTGATCGGCGATTAGAATAGACTTTGAGTTTCTACGCCCTTAGGTGACTTTGAAAAGAAATTCTACCTAAAGGTGTATCTATTCGACCGGTAGCTTTCTCCCTACTTTTATTTTTATGGGGTCAACATAAGGGCGAACCCAGTGTATATCTCCCCGACTTATTCTAATTCTCCACTTCTTCCTAACTATTTAGGAATTATACGTGCATTTCTTAAGCTGGGATCTGGACAACCTACCAATGGGCTATTACCTACGATAACTTGCTAGCCATACTCGTGCAGTGAAGTGTGGCTTATTTATTTTTTTCTTTTCTTTTCTCTTTTTCTATTTTTTTTGCTTTTGGATATTTTTCTATTTTTTTTCTTTTATACTAAGTAGGTGGCTTCCTTGATCTAAGATTTACCTAAGGGCAGTAGGAAAAGAATGGTTGTGTGACTAGGCTCTGGACAACCTACCAATGGGTCGTTACCCATGATAACTTGCCAGCCATATCATCCTAAAAGGTTCATTAGCTACCCAATTTTCGTTAAAACCACCGAAAAGCGAGTTAGTGCAAATAGTGTGTAGATGCTTAGACTTAAAATCCCTTCAAATCAGAGGGTGGGTTGATAAGTCATGTACTTATCATCCCAACTCATTTAAACAATTAAAATATGAATTTAGAATGGCGAGGACTCGATAAACAAATCCACATTTTAGTGGACACCCAGGCTGAATAAGCCCAAAGACCTGAAGGGTCTTAGAGTTCAAGTCATACATTTTATTCTCTAAGATTGAAAATTTTCTAAAGCCTGAGTTCTCTTTCCTAATTCTACAATTTATTATTATTATTATTATTATTATTTTAACAAATAAAAAGAAAACAAAAAGAATCTACGGAGTTGACGAAATAATTCAGAGATGAATATCCCCCCCCCATGCCTATCTAATGCAATGTCCTCATTGTATTAAAAAGACATGAAACTGAGTAGAGTAGAGTAGAAAGCACCTGAATTGTGTAAATAACAGGTCAGCTCCGAGATGAAAAGAAACTGTATACATGCTGAATTTAGTGCCTTTAACTAGGCACACTATACAAAGAAGAAGAAATAAAGAATTCACAGGTAAAGGTCAGGATTAGAATAAGAAAATTTAGCTTTGGACCTGCTAGGAGAAGATGTCCACAGATGTGGACCAGATTGTGATGCAGACCCATGCCCCATGGTTGAGTATATCTAAGGTTATGGATAAAAATTATCCAAAACTTGATATCAGTATGCAAGAGGGGTCGGGCCTGTGATTTGTGAGGATGCAACCCAAGTCCAAAAAGTCGGGTTACAGAGAAATCAAGCTCAAAAGGATAATTAATGAATTTGTGCTTGGGTTGGACATCCTCTGAGTCAAAGATGTCATAAGGGTCCTGGTAGAAGATTGGTGGTTTCAGACAACTAGGCACCCTTAGACTCAATCTTTTACTTCCTCTAAAATTGGCTTCCCAAATCATCATTTCCAAATTCCTATGATCCTCAATCAAAATTTTGAATTCTGAGACCTCCTGCATATTAATCACCCCAACCTTTTTAACCAAATTGAAGTAAATTCAGAGGGAGGATGAATGCTCCTGTGCCTTGTCACAGCGATAGATAGGAAGAGGTGAGAGAGACGATCAGCCCCACTGGAGTTGGTCCGAAAGAGATGTGAGAGGTTGTCAGAGGTCAAGAAGAATAGCCTATGTTCGATTCAGTTGGGGAACTAAGCTAGGGAATCGACCTTTGTAATCAGAGAGTAGGGGGGCTATTTACAGGGTTAGGAGAAGCTCCGAGAGCTTGAATCTGGATAGGAGAGAGTTTAGGTTCATCATAACCTTCGGCGTTGTCTCAGATGTCGGTGAAGTTACTCACCTTGGTTTAGTTGGTTGATGATTAATCCAGACCGTAGGATGAAGAGAGGGTGGTGATACGAGGTGTAACGACCATGGAGATGGTTGTGCAATGTCAGTTGGGTGGTGATCTAGAGATGCCATCACTGGCGATCAGTGGCCATTCATAGAGAAGAGGAGATTACGATGCTGTGTACACAGGGAGCTTTGTGCAATAAATAAATGTCCTAGGGGTAATGAAAGGACTTAATTGACATAAAACATAGGGACTAAAATGCAAACAATGGATATTAATAACTAAATTAAATTATTTCTTTTCCAACTTTTTATATATTATTATAAATATAGTAAATAATATCTTTATACCATGATATTACTTTTTTGTCCCTTTTAGCTATATTTATTTAAGTGATTAATATCATTAAATTAATTAACAACTTTAGGTTATAAATAATATAAGCTTAGTTCTAATTAATTATATATACCTAAGTGCTTAGGTTTAAGTCCTATTATTAATTAAATACTTATTATATCATAATTAAGTTGTTTTAACTTATAATTAAGGTCCTGGTGCATTATTACATTATTATAAAATTAACCCTATTGTAATGTTATTCATTAGTAATTTAACTAGGAAAACTAGCTAATAATGATGAATTAAGAGATATGATGAGTCTCTCATCATGCATATGAAGGAACTGGAAACACATGATTTGTCAAAAGGATGACATAAATCCACTATTGTAGGTGTACACAGTAGATCGAGAGACTTGAGCTCTCTTTGAGTATATTGAATGGTATGAAATTCCATGCATGGTTGTATGGTTCTTGATCAAACCCATATATAAAAGAGAAGATAGTCGTTTAGGAAAGGATCTGGTCCTCGTCCTCTTCTCAATGATATAAAGAGAATGTGAAAAGTATGTAACCCATAATGGGATAAACAGTGAATCTAAGATTTAATCCTGAGGGTTATGTATGTCTTCTAGTGTGAAGGATTCACAGGTATTTGTAATACCTAAGGAAGGCATAGTGCTCTAATTCCACTAATCTTGAACCCTTGATTATTGGAGTAATGAAACCAATAATCATTTTGGTTTGCTCCTATTTGATAGGATCGATTAATGTGATTTGAGGAGTTAAATCACATTCAATTTAGAGATTAATTGCACCTAATTCTATTAAGTACAAAATGTAAGGTTTAGATTGCAATTAATTAATGTTTAGAAGTAGATTTAAATATTCCATAAGTTGTTGTGGGTGAATCTTAAAAAATTAGATAAGATTAAATCTCAACCCTTGGGTGGAGATCCAAGGGTTCTTACAATATTAGGTTTAATTTTTGAAACCTTATAAACATCTCCCTAAACCTAGATTGAATCCCTAGATTTCTAATTGAGTGCTTCTCCACTAGGAAAGAACATGAGTCACCGACCCTTATTCTACCTTTGTATAACTCCTAGAAGCCCTTCGTGAGAGAAGAGTGGGTTCAAGAAGAAGATGGATGGCTAAGGGGGGGACTAGGAGCCTCCTTTCTTATTTGAGAAAAGAAAGGAGTTGTCCAAAGAGTCCCTCAATCGACGCCCCCCTCTCTTCCCATGCTATAGGGAGACATCCAAGGGGTTTCTTGGACATCCAACTTGTTTTAGTGCTAAGGATTTAATCCTTAGGGGCCGAGGTTTCTTCTTGATCTTCTTCCCCAAGTGTTGGGCGTGAACCAAGATAAGTCATTAGATGATTGACTTATGCTAAGCCGTGTGGATTTGATTCACAAGGCTAAGTTCTTGGTGTTTTTTAGGCGAGGATTGCCTCGTAGTTCGTGAATGGATTCGCGAGGTGAGAACGTTCATGCCACACTTAATAGAATCAAGTGTTCTTAATGTGAGGGGTCTCATTCACCTATCGAGAAGAAGGGAGTCCCTCTTTACAGAACTTATTTAAGGAGTCACAACACGTGGGGTGCTATGCTATGCCACTCATAAGTATAATCTCATTACTCGTTGGGATCCCAGAATGAGAAGAAACTAGATCTTAATATGTGGTTCCGATTACATAGTGTTATCACCCAAAATTCGAACCCAAACTCAAATTTGGACTCAGCGTATCATGACGAACCCATCAACGCTTTTCTGGTGTAAATTGGGTTAGCGTAGCTTAAAAATGAAGAAATGCGGGTTTTGGTCAACTATGGTCAAACCTTGGAGAAATTTTGCACGAATGGTATTATATTTGGTACCTTTGGATTTTTCTCGTTTAGAGCTTTCCAACAAGTCCAATTTTGAAAATTAAAGCTCCATAGCAAAAGTTACATTCTATTCACGTTACACGTGATTAGGGATAGTTAAACCTAGTTAGGGGTATTTTGGGAATTTGTTTCTATCTCTAACTGACTTAGGCTTTCCCCAATGGCTATAAATAGTCCCTAGGACTTCGTGCATCATTCCTCCCTCTCTGGAGATGCTCTTTTTGAGAAAGAGAAAGAAAAAAGAAAGGAAGAAGAAGAAAGAAAGGAGCAAGTGAGAGCAATAAGAGAGAAACAAAGAGATCGCAAAGGAGGGAGAAAGAGGTGGGTCGCATAGGGCCCACGGCACTACATCAGTGACGAAGGGAGAGAACGCATGGGAGAATTGTGCTTCGTGCTCACAAGCATGCGTGAGACCCCTGCGACGCGTCATCACGCATGTGGGGAGAGGCGGACAACGATGATCAACCTTGGCATGGTCTAGGCATGCGTGTGTGCACCAATCAGGCCATGATGCGTGGAGAGCAGTGCAGGCGGCTAGGCCGATGCCGGTTTTGGCGAATTGGTGATTTGAGGAGCGGTTCAATGACTCACCTCTCTTGCTTTGATCGGTTTGAGGCTTTCCTAGCCTTAGATTGTCCTAAATAAGGTATCATTGGGATCCTTGCTTGAAGCCCTACATCTTCGTACCTTTAAATTTGATTTTTAAGAATTGTAGCAAAAGGAAAAAAATTAATTTAATTCATTGATGCAATTTTTATCATGTTTACCCTAAGTTGGACCCTTGAATGTATGCAAGATCAAAGGAAAGTACTAAGGGACTTTGGGCATGCGATTTGGAGTCATCATGGCCCCCTGGTGACCTTTAGTAGGGTAGCTCTATTGCCCTTCTTTTGTAACTTTTAATGCATGATTTGACGCCTTTTGAGATTACTTTGAATCCATAATTCCTCTTATTGAGTACATGAGTCCTAAATATTTATTTACGTTTGGGTACTTGATTAATTAATTGCTAAGTGAAGTTGCCTAGTTAATAATGAATTTTATGAATATTGAAAGTTAACAATGGTCAGAAATTTATTTGTTGTTATATGCAATTTTGAATATAAATCCCCTATTTATCAACCCATGTATAATGAAATATTAACATTTCTAGGTGCTTAACTTAATAATTTGTTGCAAATAAAAGGAATTGTGTAAGTTATTGATACCTAAAAGTACTGAACTTTTTCTAAAGAATATGAAATGGAAGAAAGAATAGAAATGCTTGCCCTATTTGGAAACGTGAACAGAAATGCTAATGAAAATGTAGATGGATGAATGGAAAATGGTTGACAAATTGAAACCCGTAAGGTTATTTTGGAAGTCAGTACTTGTGCCTAGTATAAACAACAAGGCTAACTATAATTATTAGGGGTAGAGACTAACCTAGGGAGTGAGCTAGCCACCTTGTGACTTGTTCTGTTAGGCTGTTTTGGCCAATGGGGTACCAGGGTGCTTAGGTAGACAATACTATTGCAAGAGGTTGGAGTTGTTTCTTTTTGTACCTTATAGTGGAAAGGATTGACTGTATGCTAGTGCAAGGTAGTTCCCTACATTTTTATTGCATGGGCCATAGTCACCACTTCACCTCGTTAGCTAGGACCCCGAGGAGGTTCACTAAGTGGTAGGGTGAGTACGGGTCATCCCTTTGGCCAAAGGGATGTGCCATATTCAATCCATCATTTTTGATATTGTAGCAAGGTCTCCTTGAGCCTTCCGAGGAGGTTGATTTAGGTATAAATGACTGAAATATGTGAAGGCAAGACAATGAGATTAAATAAAAGAAAAACTTGAATAATTAAGAACAATACCCATTTTCCTTATTTCCTGCATTTTCTTAGCTACTCCTTTTTTGTTTTGCTACTCTACTTAATGGTGGTTGACATTCTCTATGGACTCTATACTCAGGTTCTAGTGAGATACAGCAGGACTCTGCAAATCTAGGAGCTGACAGTACAAGTTTGAGTGCAGCACCGTAGTCTAGTAGTCGTAATTATAGTTTCTTAGTTTTGGTGTTTTTTCTTTTTATTTTCTTCAGTACTCTATTTTAGTTCATTCTAGTACTTTTGTTATATTTTCTTTTGTTATGTAGCAATACATTTGATTGCTATGATTATTCTAGTGATATCTTTCCAGTTCAACTTTTCTAGTTATTTCATATATATATGTGATGTGATGTGTTGTGAGTGAAATTGCTATTCCATGTTTATGTAATGGATGACTAGATCTTAGGAAATTGATAAATCGACCTTAGTTCCTACTAGGGTAGGAGTTGGGGTCTTAACACATAGGCTATTATTGTTTCTCGATTTTCGTTATTCAGGCTTTCGGGCATTGACCTGAGTTTCAATTCGATGAAAAAAATTTGAACACCTATGTTTTCATGCTTCCACAATGCCATGGGGAGTCGAGGATCGATTTGTTCAATTACCCACCCCCTCAATTATCAAGCAGATCTGTGATGTTTTTCCTAGCATTGTACACCTAACATTAGATGTCTGGTGGCATCATAAGGTATTTGGTTACACATGATACCCATTCTAGGTGAAAATCCTTCTCCAACGGGTGGGTAGTTGATGGTAAGACCATCATTCATCATAACTGACTAAAATTATTCAGAATTAAATGATAAATGCTCCTAAATGATGGTCTAAGGATCATAAATCAGTGTCAAACTAATTTGAGAAGAAAGGAAATTAGGGTTAATTCTATTGCTTTACCATCCCATCATTAATGTAGATTAACCAAGGGATTAATTAAAGGTCAAATGAACATAAGTTACCAAGAAGTGGGCTCACATTGACTGATTCAGGATTTCACGCATTTCGAGGATTAAAATATCACTGAAAACCCTAATTATCAGCCTTACTTAAATTGAAAGGGCTCTGGTAAATATAAATACAATCTAAACCTCCTAAAAATCATTGAAAATTATTCTGAGAGGTTTGGTACCTTCACTTTGACCATCTAAACTCATTTTGACCAACAACAGAGATTCAGACGGGAATTTACCTTAATTTGGGCTACTATGCAATTTACTCAGTCAAATGTAGTCAAAACCCAAATCCAAGTTTACCATTATATTTTTTGGGTCTAAATTAGGTTAACTCCAAAATTTTGGCTTAATTAGAGTCCATCTTGACCTAGTCTGCATTTCTACCCTTGAAATCCCTATTACTCACATCTAGACTCTTAGGTTTCAAGTTTTGTTACAGATCCACTGATGGGAACACCATCATAGGCCCTAACTGACCACTTTTAGTAAGGATTGAAAGTTAAATGCTCCTACATAACCATCTAAGGGCTATAACTCCACTTCATTCTATTTTGAGAAGAGAATAGGAAACTAAGGTTAATTATGTAATTTTAACAGCATATCATGAACACAAAATAACCAAGGGATTTTTCAGGGGTAAACTGAAGGTCAAATGAGTATTAAAGACTAATAAGTGGGTCCATGCAGATAGAAACGGGTTTCACACGTTTCGAGATCCAAAACAACACCCAAATCCCTAATTTCAAACCCGCTTAAATTACAAGGTTTCCAGTTAGGATAAAATTCATAAAAAAATATTCCTTGAGGTTTGGTATCGTCGATTTGACCATTTGAACCTATTTTGACCTTAAATAGTCATAGATAGATTTCTGCCCTAATTTGGGTTTCTGTGCAAGTTGCCCAGTCAAATTTAGTTAAAACTGAAATCCAACTTCACCATCAGATTCCTTGGGTCCAATCAGAGTCCATCTTGACCTAGTTTGCATTTTAGTCCATTTAAACATATTCCTCTCAATTAAGCCCCCAACTTTCAAAATATTTGCAATTAGGTCTCTAACTTTATCATAATTTTTTCAAAAAGGTCCCTACCTCCATTGGTGCGAACGGAGCTCCTTTGCTGAGATTCGAGCGAGGTTTTCTTTATCAATTCTCAATCAAATCCTCCCAAAATTAAAAGGGAGATTCCTTGAGAGGTCCTTTATCGATTGAACCAGGTCTTGGACCTTGATTTGCACTAGATTCCTCATGCGAATGCTCACAATCTCAAGGATCCTTTTCCCTAAGTTTTCAAACTCACCAAGCCTCCTACCTTGCTGGGAACACCTTTTGAGGTCTTTAAATAGGACTCTCTTGAGAAATCAAGCTCCTTAGCGAAGTTTAAAATCTGAAAACCCTCTCTTCCTCTTCTCCGATCATCTGCACATCCATCTTCTACGAGCCTCTCCATCCTCTTCATCAAGTCGGCCAAAGGTCAAATTGATTGGCCCAACATCCTCCCCTCTTCCTCGCAGCCGTTGCCGGCCAAAGTGCGGCCGCTTTCCCCCTCTCCTTCCTCGCTGCCGTGTCACCAAACTTCATCACCTTCTTCGGCTTCGGTCCATCATAGTCGAACGCCTTCGACCACTCTCCCTTTCCCTAAGTTCCCTAAACTCTCTCTCCCTCAATCATCTCTACGCCTCCAGTACCTTATTTTGACTGACCAACCAACCGCACCCACTCGATCTTCTTCGCCTTCGGCAAGGGCTCCGGTGAGCCCATTCCATCACTACACCACACAAAAACACACACCATGACCACCTACATCTTCACCGTTCTTCACTGACCAAAAGTCCCAATCTAGTTGGGCTTATTGGTCCCTCTCTCCCTCTGTCGAGCACATCCCCCACCGCACTACCTCTCCAACATCGACAGAGGTCCATCGGCTTCCAACCTCCACAAAACCACCTCGAGTACCTTCTCCAAGTTCTCACAAAGCTTTTGAACGTGTTTAATTGGGCCGTAAGGTCGTATTTTCTTCTTCAGGTGTTCGTCGGAGCTCTATCGCTGCCTTCGTCTTCTCCGGCCCCGTTCGCTCATCTCCAGCCCCCAACTCACCTAGCTGCAGATCGCAATCGACGTAGAACCATCAGCTGCAGTTGTCCAGGTCCTCAATCGAAGCCATTGGCTGCAGTTGCTGCCCCAATTGGAGCCTTTACCTCCTATTGCTCCCACGTGAAGAAGACTCTGTGGGATAGCCCCACATCATAGAGTGTATGGCTCTCCATAGCAGATAAAAGCAAAACGTGCCTATGGCTTAATGCCTCAGCATGCACAGGGGGTGTGGTCCCCACTCACGCACGCGCATACGCATGCCCTCGCCCGCGGTCACGCCACGTGGGTTTGGGTAGATCCATTTACCCGCTACTCGGGTCTGGTCCGTTCTGAGCAGGGAAGAGAGGAAAGAGAATCTGAGAGAGAGGGGGTGGGTTTTGCTGCCTTGGGATTTAAACCCTCCCCTCTCTCAACACTTAGCCTCTGTAGGCTTTGTGTGAGGCCCTTGAGCCTCTGTTGGTGCTGTTGCTATGTTCTTCTAAGGCTCTTGAGAGAGAGAGCCTTGAGCTCTTCTGATAAGGCATCTAAAGCCTTTGGTTGACATCTGACTCCCACTAGTGCTTGATTCTACTGGTTACTATTGACATATTTAAAGTGCCTGACATGGATTATTGATTGTGGTTTACTGTTCAAATATTTGAGTAGATTAGGAGTTGAAACTTAAAGGGTTAATTTGGTGATTCAAATCACCAATTTAACCTAATTTTTTTGCACCGATACTCTATTCTTCATTGAAATATCATTTTGTGCATTTCATTGATTTCAATTGCATATACATTTCTTGTTAAATTGTGATTGGTGAATTAAATTACATAATTGCTCCTTGCGAATGACCTCTGACTCTTTTCTGAATCTGAGTTTTATAAATTTAAATGTTTTGAGCAATCTTGTCAACTATACTATGACTCATTTCCTATATATCGATGATTTCGTGCAAACATCCACCCCTAACTTGTCTTCTTCACGCATAGGTCATTATTGCCTTCATCTTCAGTGTTTCCTAAACAGCAAGTCAACCCAAACATGACCGACTTTGACCTGTTGACATCAACAGTAAATCATCATCAAATCCCACCAAATTTGGTGGGATTGGTGTTCAGACCACGAAGAATCGTTTGAACATAATCTCAGGTCCTGATTTGGAGCGAGAAGTTCCAACAGAGATCACGATTTCTAACTTTTAAAGCTTTCAAATTCATGAGCAATCTCGCTAATTCTACCAAATTGAGGGTCGCAACACCCTCTATTTAAGTCTTGGCATGTTCTCAAGAGTTCCGTAGCCGATTCTACACCGAAAATCTCCTTCCCTCCTCTCTGGCCGCAAGCTCCGTTGACTCTGATGAAATCCTCAATCCCACTCCTCCAGTCATCGAACAGTCAAGTTGGATAGCCCATGATCTTCCTCTCTCTCTTCCTCCTCTAGTGCACATCAACTAGGACCATTTACCCCCTTCATCGTTGTCACTTACCTCATCGGAGCTCTTCATCCCCTCCGTGTCTGGAGAGGCAAGCTGCCACGGACCTCTCCCCCTTTCGACCAATTAGCTAGGTCTCCCTCTTCTCCTTCTTCTTTAGATTAGGATTAGGCCCCTTAGACCTAGTTTTGACCACTTAATCACCTACTCCCCCCTTGTCTTCTCCGCCTTCGCCACAAGCTTCGGCGAGCTCACGCTAGCACTCCATGCTGCCAAACAACATGCCAACACCACGACAACCTTCCTTACTACCTCGCGACCAAAAGGCCTAATCTTATTAGGACTTTTAGGCGCTCCACACCCCCGTCAAACAAACCCACAAACCACCTACTACTCTGGCACCAACACACCTCCACACACACCCAAACAACTCACGACCACCACCATTGCACTCCACATACTCCAACGACCCTAATGAACTATCTAATTGGGGCTTAAGGCCCGTGTTGTTGTTTCCAGGTACGTGCCATCCTTGTCATCCTCGTCTTCGACCATCGTGCTCCAGCCACTTTCGACCTCATCACCACACCAAGTACCTGCAGGCGCATTCCGTGAAGCCTTCCAAGCTTCAAATTGAATAGAACAACAATAGTTGCAGGTCGATTTGGGAAGCAAGCACTCCATGCAGCAACAACACAGCGAGCTTCACTCCTTTTAGTCCCACATTGTGGGCAACTAAGGAAATCTTTTATACTTATTGATTAACGCCCATTGGTTGTTTGCCTTCGACATGGAGGTCAGGTCTCCCTACATGCCTCTACACACTTGGCTTGGCTTTCCCACGTCATGCGAGTCAGATTGGCCCCCCACTATGCACTAGGCCAGCCTAAACCGATCTGATTTGGGTCTGGAATTGTGAACCGGGTCTGGTTTGAGAGAGAGGAGAGGATTTCTGAGAGAGTGGAGGGTTTTTGTTCTTGGGATCTGTGCCCAAGGACTTAGGCAATTTGTGAATGTGATTGGCTTTTAAGCTGTCTATTGGACTTTGAATTAAATGTTTAATTGAGGCTTCTGATGCCCTTTGAGAATTGATCTTGAGTTGGGAATTGAGCCCAAGTGTTAAATGATTAATTGGTGTTTCAACCACCACTTTTTAGGCTTTCATTATATTTTTTGTCTATTGAACTTGAGATACAATTTGGTTCTTGAATATATTTTTGATTGATTATTCATTGCATACCATTACTTGTGATTTGATTATTGTGCTCATACTTATATCATTCAATTAGTGGTTGAATTCTAATTTTGCCCCCTGCGAACGACCTCGGAACTCACGTTTTTCGAGCCTATAAATTTAAATGTTGATTCGATTTTCATCACTATACTACAACACGATTCTCTCCTAAACTACGACGATTTCTACCTCAGCATTTTGACAATGTTGCTGGGGAACAACACACAATTCAACATTAGTCTTGTTCTTGATTATTGAATTGATTTCTAACTTACCCTATCTGCTTTATTTTGTTGTTGTGAGGTGGATCACGAAGAGATCTTCCGCACAATCAACCACTCTAGGTGCAGGTACAATTTTTCTCTTTTTCCCTAATCCCTTCCTAATCTTGGGAAGATAAAAAGGAAACAAATCATTTAGGATCCACCTGCCTTACTTTCCGAGTAATTATCGTTTAAAGGCAGAGAGTTTCCTAATTGGTGAGATTGATTGAAATCATATTGAAGTTGGTGCGATTTGATTGAGAAGAAACCCATCCTCAATTCCTGTTCCTATTAGGGATTCACGCTAAACTTTCTCAACACCTTGGACTATTCACTTTCTTGTTTAAGTCTAAGGTGCCATATTTGGATTTAAATTGGACTTGGAAAGAGAGCCAATCAGGGTTATACATTAGGGTTTTGAAGTATTAGTACACACTTGCCTGCAATTAAGGAAATCCATCTTCCTGCATTTGTGTGCTACCCAAGCCCGTGCTTGAATTTATCTAATCAAGTGAACCCTAAAAATCAAGGTTCTAAATTCACTTGAACCCTAAAACTTGCGACCTAATAACCTATTGAGAGCCAATTCAGGATGATTTGGGTACTCTGACCTAAATTTCATCCTCAACCTTAGGATAGGTTAGGTGAAGTTGGTTCCCTATGTGAATCAATCAACCTACAAATTAGGTCACAATTTGAATTAACTTCTAAATCAAGTGAAATTCAAGGCATAATTAGGGCTAAAATTGGTAGATTAAGTCTCAATTCATACATTCCTATCTACTTGAAACTGCAGTGACAAGGAAGGTCGGGTTGGGGAAACATTGTAACCCGTGGGGACGCTCTACCATGTAGGGGTCTTTACAGGACTCTCCCTTCCTGGCTGCCCAAGTAATTCTCAGTGTGTGTATTTTTTATCAAGAGGTCCATCTGCTTAAAACAACCTTAGTCATCCAAAATTTTGGGTGCCTTGATTGGCTTCAACACATATCCAATCCCTCATCTATTCCTTAGTACACATACACAGGAAGAGGTCCCTAGGTCTGACCTAGAGGCCTTTGTTAGAGTTGATCATTTAGGTGAAATCTAATATAATCTGATCAAATCAATTTGGACCTGAATTTGATTCTTCATCCTAATCCACCACCTGATTTAGGATGCGACCTGACAACATAGGAAATGTGTTCAATAAACCTGAATCCCGTAAGAGCATAAAAGAGAAAATGATCGAGGCTGTGCTTAGATATAGTGAAGAATATTACATAACCTCAGATACCTTTAGTAGCATTCAGGTTAATGTACTAGAAACAACCAACCTCATTATTTACCACGCCAAGGTGATGATAACACAAATGATATGTGGTTCAACCCAGTATGCTCTCTTATCGGAGTACAATGAATTGTGGAGATTGCATAGCACTAAGTGTTTACAATGTTTGACAAATCCACCACTTTAGGAAATACACTAGGATGTCATTAAAAACATGGGGATATGCTAAATATGTTGCAACAAGTCATTGATCAGAAATACCCAGATCACGACCTAGAATCTAATAATACATCTTGGAGCAATTTCGAGGATCAATACAATTTCCCAGAGCTCGGGTACAAAAATGAAGGTTGTTATGGATCCTCGACCCAAATGGAACCAAATTATGATGTTGTGCAGAATGAAGGATTCGAAGAAGCTATGGGTTGGGCAGATCTAGTTACAGGTGTTCCCAATTATGAGCCAGCCATAGAAAGCTATGAAGTTGGTCTATCATGCCTAGATTTTCAAAAGACCTGTGATGAGTGCAATTCAGAACTTCTCGAGGATGTAACCCCCGTACCTTATCCTGTTAAGATATTCCTCGAGAGTAATTCTAACATCCCAATAGAACTAAGTCTAGATTCTAGTGACCCAATTCCTAAACCTTACCTAGAATCTAGATTTGACCCTAATTGGGATGATCATGAGCCCCAATGTGATGAGAACAAGATTTTAGATTTGAACTATGATCTTGAACCTATATTTGATGATTATACCTCTCCAGATTCCTCAGAAGAACAAATTGATTTGTCGTAAGTCAAATTGATTTACGATACATAATCAGAGGAGTTGGAAGAATTGGTATTTGATTGAATCTACCCTAGATGCCCTAAAGCCGAGCCTATGCCTAATATGGATATCCTTGTGAACTTGAAATTCGAAACTAGGTTAGACCAAAGTCAGGTTGACAACTCCATGCATCTTAATTTATTCAGTGGTGGAAATCTCGATCTTGAGTTAGTTTCTGAAGATGATTGTCGTAAATTCTTCGATGATTTTGAATCATACTCTGATTTAAGAGAATCGTTATTTCCGAATGATTATGAGCTGATTTATGACCTTAGTATCGATGATCCAGTCTTTAATTCTGATTCTGAGGCTAATGATTTGGAACTCGAAGTAGCCCTACCTCCTACTCTATGACCAAAACCTTTCAGAAATCGATCCCATCCCCAACCTGCCACCAGAATCCATTTCTACTCTGACTCACCTCTTCTGATCCGGTTGCATATGACTCATCACCACGTTTCGATAATGAATGCGACACTGATCAAACTGATAGCCATATATTGTCCCCCTTTGATCTCACTAGAAGGGTTCCTCCATCCGTCATAGAACCATTATCTTTTGAGGACCCCTACTCTGATCTAGCTGAGCCGATACTACTAAACCCTCGATTTGCATTTCCACACCTCTTTGAGCCACAAAGCATGTGGTGGGCTCCACACTTATGGATTCACATTCCTCAACCCACTAGACTAATTGAGTTTGGTCTGCATCATTAGCCAATTGATCTAAACAAGCACCTAGTTGGACAAATCAGGCTAATCATCAAGTTGCTTGTCTTACAAAATTCCACCAATTCGACCACCCCTTCTCGTTAACCACTTTCTGCTCAGTTGAAGGCGTTGAATTTAGAGCTTAACGGGAGGCAACCCGTCATTTCAAAAACCCAAGACCCTTCCGATTCTTTTTTAGCCGCATTCCTATTGCACTTTAGGGTTTAAACTTTAGAATAGCCAACCCCACCTTTGATACTTGTATCAGAGATTAAAATCGTTCACAACAGTCATACCCGACTCGTTCACCCACCCTTTGACCCTGTTTTAAACAATGAACTAAGCTGAATGTGAACCTTTCTGGTTTACAATGAGAACATTGCAAAACCTAAGCATGGGGGAGTATTAAAGTGCAAAACAAATGAGAAATTCAATTCTTTGAGGGGTTCTCACAAAAAATATATATATACAAAAAAAATAAAGAAAAGGGGAGGAAAATTTTGCACAAAGGAGGAAATACAAAGAATAAAGGAGCAAAATCAGAAAAAATGGATAGTCCTAGCAATTGATTATGGAACCTACTTAAGTTCTAGACCAAATCAAAACAAGGAATTAAGTCCTAAAGTGCAAGAGACAAAGAGATAAGTAATGAGTATCGACCTTAGGCCTCTTGGGCTTATTCTAGGGCTTAAACACTCGTGTATTTGTTAAGATCTGGACTATTCCTTAAAAGGTTAAGGAAGTTGTGAGGCTGATGTATTAAGTCTAAGGCTTAGGGATTATTCGGTCCCGTTGCTTGCCCTTTGGTTTACGGGACTTGATAACTTAAGCACCAAAAATTCACACACCATTCTGGTTTAGTGAGCTTAATGAAGAATAGTGCCAAAAGTGTTCTATTCTGAAAATGTTTTTCCAAAGATTCAACTTAGGAGTGGCTCGAAGACACAAGTTGATTGGACGAGTTTCCAGCATGGAGAGGTTGTGGACAAGGAATTTGATACAGACGTGTTTAGAGCCAATCCGATGTTGGATTTAAGGGAAGTTAAAAAAAGAAAAGAGAGAAAACTCTCAAAATAAACATCCATCTCTGTCTCTCTTATCTAAAATGCACCAGCAAATTAAATCTAGACTTGCTACAAATACGCATGGGTGCTTTAACCACTGGGGTTAATGAACCTTTGGGAAGTTTTTGTGAGCCTTAGAAACCTTCGCGGCAGACCTAAGGCTAAGACTGGTCAGGTTTGAATCTTAGCTAGTACTTGAGTACCTCTATGCCTATTATTGGTATTCTAACCTAATTTCTATAGAAGTGGCACAAACAGGCATCCTAACACTAAAATTCCGATTTAAAACTCTAGTTCTTTTCAGAGGATTTTGCTAGGGACTAAAAAAAGTTAGGCATGGGGGTATGATGATAACCCCATCATTCATCATAACTAATTGAAATTATTTAGAATCAAATGATAAATGCTCATAAATTATCGTCTGAGGATCATAAATCTGTGTCGAACTGATTTGAGAAGAGAAAAAAATATGGTTAATTCTATTATTTTACCATATCATCATTAATGCAGATTAACCAAGGGGTTAATTAGGGGTTAATTAAGCAAGAAGTGGGCTCACATTAATTGAATCAGGGTTTCATGAATTCCGAGGATTAAAATATCACTAAAAACCTTAGTTATCAACCTCACTTAAATTGAAAGTGGTTTTGGCAGAGATAAATTCAATATAAACCTCCTAAAAATTATTGAAAAATATTCTGAGTGGATTGGTACCTTTACTTTGATTATCTGAACCCATTTTGACCAACAACAGAGACTTAGATAAGAATTTACCTTGATTTGGACTTCTGTGTAATTTACCTAATCAAATGTGGTCAAAACCCAAATCCAAGTTTACCATTAGATTTCTTGGATCTAGATTAGGTTAACACCAAAATTTGGGTCCAATCAGAGTCCATCTTGACCTAGTTTGCATTTCTACCCTTGAAATCCCTGTTTCTTGCATCGAGACCCCTAGGTTTCAAGTTTTGTTATAGATCCACCCCTAACTTCCTCGTCTTCTTCATGAATAGGTCCCTGTCGCCTTCATTTTCAGAGCTTCCTAAACAGCAGGTCAACCCAAACATGATCGACTTTGACCTGCTGAAATTAACAGCAAATCATCACCAAATCCCACCAAATTTTATTGCAATACCCTCTATTTAAGTCCTAGAATGTTCATCCCCTCTGCGTTCGGCGAGGTAAGCCACCACAGACCTCTCCCCCTTTCGACCAATTAGCTAGGTCTCCCTCTTCTCCTTCTTTAGATTAGGATTAGGCCCCTTAGACCTAGTTTCAACCACTTAATCACCTATTCCCCCCTCGTCTTCTCCGCCTTTGGCACGAGCTCCGGCGAGCTCACACCGGTGCTACATGCCACCAAACAACACATCAACACCACCACAACCTTCCTTACCACCTAGCGACCAAAAGCCCTAATCTTATTACGAATTTTAGGCGCTCCACACCCCCGTCAAACAAACCCACAAACCACCTACTACTCAAGCACTGACACACCTCCATACACACGCAAACACCCCACTACCACCACCATTACACTTCACGCACTCTGAAGACCCTAATGAACTATCTAATTGGGGCTTAAGGCATGTGTTGTTTCCAGGAACTTGCTGTCGCGGTTGTCGTCCTTGTCTCCGATTGCCGTGCTCTGGCCACCTCTGACCTCATCACCACCTCTAGTAGCTACAGGTGCATTCCACGAAGCCTTCCAGGATTCCAATTAAATAGAACCACGACAGCTATAGGTCGATTTGGGAAGCAAGCACTCCACGCAGCAACAGCACGGCAAGCTTCACTCATTTTGGTCCCACATCGTGGGCAACTAAGGAAATTTTTGATACTTATTGATTAATGCCCATTGGCTATTTGCCTTCGACATAGAGGTTAGGTCTCCCTACATGCCTCTACGCACTCAACTCGGCTGGCCCAAGCCATGCGAGCTGGATCGGCCTCCCACTATGTGCTAGGCTGGTCTAAATCGATTTGATTTGGGTCTTGATTTATGAACTGGGTCTGGTATGAGAGAGAGGAGAGAATTTCTAAGAGAGTGAGGGAGGTTTTTGCTCTTGGGATCTGTGCCCAAGGACTTAGGCAATTTGTGAATGTGATTGTCTTTTAAGCCATCTGTTGGACTTTGAATTAAACATTTAATTGAGGCTTTTGATGCCCTTTGAGAAGTTGATCTTCAGTTGGGAATTGAGCCAAGTGTCAAATGATTAATTGGTGATTTCAACCGCCACTTTTTAGTCTTTCATTATATCTTTTTGTCTACTCAGATACAATTTGGTTCTTGAATATATTTTTGATGATTACTCATTGCATATCATTACTTATATAATTTGGCTCATACTTATATTCCAATTAGGGTGTTTAGTTAGTAAAATAAGTAGTGGAATAAAGTGGAGTTACTCTAATGGAGTGTTTAGTTAGTGAAATAAGCTGTGATTTTGGTGGTTATATGTAATTTAAAATGTGACCATGGACAAATTTGCCCTTGGTATTTTGTGTAGTGGTTGTTATTGTGATAGTGAATGTATGTGATTTTTTTTCCCAAGTAACAACCTATTTTTAATGTTAAGCTTAAGATGTTCGCTTTTGATGTCATCATTGCAATAGACTACTGAATTAAGCATAGTCCTTCCGTACATTAGGTGAACGAAGAAGTTATTTTTCTTTAACCAGTAGGCTAGTACTCAATCATTTTAGTACGCGCAAGTGTGGAAGGATATTGTTGTTTGAGAAATTTTGGTGTCGAAGGTGGTCTGATTAGTGGTTGATGGTTGCATTGCATTCTTGACTTGTGTTGTACCAACAGTTTAGATTGCATGGTCTGACAATGACAACCATGGTTCCTCGGACGAGTTACATCTGGTTGGCCCAGTCATTGATATGAGATGAACTTTGTAATGGGAATTGAGCTCATTTGCAACATATCAAATGGTACCAACTCTATTGAGATAATTTAAAATGGTACTGTAGGGGGTAGTTAGAAAATGGTTTCCTTTGAAATGGTATTTCATTTGATATGAGATCACCAATCCTGTCACTAAGACAGAAGGAATCATTTAGAAACTGACATGAGTTATAGCTTCATATGACATCTGGTGCAGCATTCGAAATGAATGTCATAAAATTGCAAACACATGTAACACAATGTAGTACGAAACTTGAAATTTTATTAACATTGAGGAAATGTCGTACATGAAAGAGAAAACATGGACAATTCAATACATTGGTATATAAACAAAACATTTGTATAAGGTTCCCGTTTGTGAAATATACACGATCATGATGCGATTGCATATAAAGCAAACACAACTAGAATAGTACAAGGGAACGTCAAACTGTGACAGTAAGATATAAATTTCAAGGCTCCAGCCCCATAAGTAGATCACGACGTACAACAGTACGAAGAAATATGAAAAGCAGGAAATTGCAGTAACTTTGGAAATGGCAAGTACAACTATGAGTTCTTCCTCTTAGAATCGTTCCAACAACTTCGAATATATTCTACCAGTCAATGATGCTTCATTCCAACTGTAATGATACAAGGTTAGTATCATGCTTGTATGTGTGAAATTGAAGTGGAAGAGAACCTTTAACAACTGTTAGACATATGAAATAGTAGCCCTTGAAATTATTTACAACAATAGTGTAAGGGGAGCAATTCTTAAATAGGGAAATAACGTCAGTATAAGCTAATGTCATAATTGGAAAGGTACATTAACAAGATAAGAACATGAATTAGTTTGAAAGATACATTAGCAAGAATTCATATATGGGGAAGAATGGTATAGTTTTCATACGCAAATGAATTAGTCCGAATGCATTGTTGTAAATAAATTGGAAAAAATTTATAAGGTAACCAAGTGTTCCCTATTTGAAGAAGGCATGGAATGAATGATATAGTTGAAGACAGGGTAAAGCTGGAATGTAGAAAACTATGGTCTATTGACAACCTTGCGCTTGGGACCAAAGTATTTTTATGGAAGGTACTCTGGTTTGGGCATTGCCACTTGGGGTTCCCCTATCCAGAAAAATTCAGCACCTTGATGCTTCCTTCCCGATTAGCTGAATATGGGTAGTTTCCCAAGAAATAAACGTATGCGGAGGTGGGAAAAATGCACTAAGTTGCTGTGGCTAGTAACTCATGTTGTGGCCCTTGAGTAACCTTCCTGGAGGTACAGAGATATCATCCAAAATAGTTCTAGTATTTTGACTTCTCATGAGGGCTTTTATGTTATATAAATGTCTCGATTGGAAGTCCAGCTAGCACACTTGCTGGCCAGATACTGTCTCACCTGTATGATACAAGGGAGTTAGGATTTTCGTAACTTCCCTTATCAAGTTTAAGGTTGCTAATGAATCCTTCTCTTTGCAAAAAAAAGAGAAGGCAACCTTCATCCCATAGATCTTCACGGTATGTTAGATTGGGCAATGGTGGAGAAGAAAGTAATATATGGAAAATGGGGTTAGGAAAACGTAACATGCAAAAGGTACGAGTTAGGTACATTACCGATGACATCCAATAGAAAGGGCACATTACTAACATGAACAAGTACTTCAAGTTCATTCATCATTGCAAATACATGAAATTGGGACTTCTAGTAGCACAGAAATGTTAACAATAATGGCTGACTATCATGCAATGTTTGTGTAAGGTAAACATTAGATGAATTATGTCATAGCAAACATTGACAAGCAAATTAAAAAATTCTGAAGACTGGATGAGGCAGGATATCCTTTCCATTTGCTGAAGTAAATTCTACAGTATAGCAGCATGCATTATACAAATTTAATTATAGGGTGAAGTCAATTACCTAAGATAATTTTCTCCATTCCCCATTTAAACAGAAATCCTTCAAATCTCAGTCATGAATAAACAAAATTGACATGTGTTAAGGAAAGATAAATAAGGTAAGAGAACCTAACTTCTGAAGTTGAAAACCATAAAAATGAATTACAATGTGTGTTGTGCTTGTGCATAATTTATCCTACAGTTGTAGACATTGCAATAGATGGGTCATTTGATTGAATGAAATCTATAGGTCATATAGATAATTAAAAAAATAATAAATGGCTACCTACATTGAGAATGGTTCAGGAAGTTTCGTTGTAATTGGAAGAATTTAGTACCTGCAAAACGTTAATTGAAATTTGAATTGGTGGTTTTTGTTATGTGCTAAGCTCAGTTTACTTAGAAAATGATGGATAACTGTCATTGGGTTTGAGCTAAGTAGTTTGGATTTTTATAATTTGTATTCCCTCATCCTTGTGTTGCACATGGTTGCTGCAACACAACCATCTGTACCATGCAATCACTATTAGTGGGGTTCGTTGCATACGTATGTACTCATGCAAACCACCACAATGTCTTTTTCCCTTGTATTTGTGTTGCATAGGGTTGTTACACCGCAACCATTCGTTCCATGCCTACACTTTTGATGACGTTTCCAAAGTAGGCAGCCCCACCACATCCATCCAAATGTATCATAACCTAACTCTCTAGTCAAAAAGCAAGGGAAAAAAAGCTTTCGTCATAGCCATCATGGCGCAGAGGAAAGAAAATCTTAGGAGCATCCTGCATTTTGATTGTTAGTTGTAATGTAACAAGAAGTATTGAAAGTACGAAAATACTAATATAAAAAGAATCAAACAACCATATGTGACAAATAGGAAACTGTCCTCAATAGTAGGAAAATAGTACATGTAGGTATGGCATCGATTAAGAAATATACCCCTAACTAATTGACCCCTTGGACTGTTAGCACCATAGCTTGAAACGAACATGAAGACCTAACTGAACTACATGGACATGTTAAATTGGTAGACCATCCCCCTGGTAGCGGCTTTCAATGCAACGCACCTCCAGCTCTATCTTTAGGTCGGATAACCTTTGTTGTAGCTCAACAATGTGGGACTCATAGGAGAGAAGCTCCATCTCCAACCTCCGTGCTTCCTCATTCTTCGCCTCCAGCCTACACTCCACATCAGCGACATGATCAACGAGTCACTCAACATATTCCTCGGAAGCATCCCTCCTCCAGTGAGCTCAACATTGTAGGATTGAAGCGTAGGCTCATGTTCAGTGGAACAAACTTGTTAGGTTGAGTTACGTGAAATAGATTAGGTTTTGTTGCAGTATAGTTGCATAACAAACCTAAACAACAATTTAATGAAACTCGTGGTGAGTCCTCAGGGAGTCAAAAGCGATAAAATGATCCTAATTTTTACTTGCTCTAAAATCGCAGCCTGGTTTCCAAATTACGTAGATACATTTCACCGGTAGTGTTATTAACACAAAGTGTGCATGCGTAAGGAAGATAATAAATGTGAATGTGTGTCTGTACGCACAATTTCTATAATGCGAAGGCTATCAACTATGTTCACGTCAAGTGCTAAATCATTTATGCGTTCTGGTACTGCCATATTATTTTTTTTTGTAATTTTTGAATAAAGAAAGATACAAACAAGATATCACATATATAGAAATGTTTCTAGAGGCATGCTTACCACGCTACTTGCAACTATAAATGCATAAAAGAAGAAAAGTAATGGGAGAGTAGAGAGAGGAGGGCGTTGATGGTGCTTCGGCGAGAAGTGTTACGGTGGCCTTGGAGTGATGTCAGAGGGAGCAGAAGGACCAGTCCCTTTTGTGGTAAAGGGGGTGGCCAGGAGGTTGGAGGTAGAGGAGTTTTAAGGTGGAAATGGAGGATGAGGAGGTGCTCAATGGTGAATGATGGATATGGTTACTCTTTAGCCCTTTATATAGGAAAAATGAGGGGCAGAATGGGTATTTCAGAGCTCCTAATAGCGCCACCCAACTGGAATGCATGAGGGTCATCCGATCGAAGATCAACAGCTTTGATCGCGTTAACATCGCCCTCTGATTACGCCTCCATTGCATGCTCACAACCACTCCCTGATCGTGGTCGTTTGATCGTGATCAAATGGTTCTGATGGAGTCAAGTTGCCTGCTTCAATGTGTGTAGATCGCACGAAGCCTACGCTGTTCATGATCGTGGCCATTTGATTATGATCCGATGGTCATGATTGCGTCAAATCATGCACTCATGCGTGCTAAGAACTCACTAGGCCGCGTACACTCGAACGTGATCACGTACCTTCAGCGCCGCTGATGATAACGTCATCATGAGCTATATCTAACTTTAATTAGTCAAAATCCATTAATAAATGCTCCTACATAACCGTCAAAGGACCGTAATTCACTACACATCCTTTCTGAGAGTTTAACATGAAACCAGAGTTAAAACTGTAATTTTACCATCATATCATGAATGCAAAATAACTGTGGGTTTTCTCAGGGGTTTATTAAAGATCAAATAAGCATTAAAGTCTAACAAGAGGGTCTGTGCAGACAAAAATGGGTTTTTACGCATTACGAGAATTAAATGACATTTGAAACCCTAAAAACAGATCCGCTTAATTAACTAAGGTTCTTGTCAGGATAAAATTCACCTAAACCCTGTAAAAATCATATAAAAATATTCTCTAGGGTTTGACATCTCTGATTTGACCATCAAAGCCCATTTTGATCTAAAACAATCTCAGACAGATATTTTCCCTAATTTGAATTTTTGCATAAATTACCTAGTCAAAATTGATCAAAACCTAAATCTGACTTCACCATCAGATTCCTTGGGTCCAAATTAGGTTTGTACCAAAATTTTAGCTCAATCAAAGGTCATCTTAACCTAATTTGCATTTTAATCATGTTCTGACTCTTTTTCTTACAAAGAACCTCTCAGCTTTTGAAATCCTTGCAGGGATCCCCTAACTTCATCTTCTTCACATCCAGATCGCTACCGCCATTAAGAATAGCTCCGGTGAGATTCAAGCAAGATTCTTGCTCATTTCTCAATCAATCAGTCCCAGATTTGTACCAGAAATTCCTTGAGGAATTCTCTTTCAATCAAACTCGGCCATAGACCCTAAGTCTTTCCCAATCTCCCATGTGAACGCAAGGGAGATGTAGGTATCCCACATGCGCAAGAAGCTCAGATCCATCCTAAGCCCTATAAAAGCACGCCTAATGCAAGGTCGTGCTCCTTAGCTAGGTTTTGGCCCAAAAACCCTCTTCAAACTCCCTCTCTGGCCACCTTCGCCCTAGCTCCGGCAAGCCTCCTCCATCATCCTACGACCTCCTAACAGCCAAATTGGGAATGTCACCTTCCTCCCCAACTTCCTCTACCTCTCGACAATCAACTCAGAGGCGCCTTAGTCCCTTCTTCCTCGCCGTCTCCCTCGTCGGAGAAATCCTTCGTCCTCAACGCTGGCCAACCACAGCCGACCCCGCCCTACCTCCTTTGTCCGCAATTCTAGGTCCTTAAGCTCCATTTTCCTCTCTCCTTTCTTTTCCTCCCCTTAACTTCTCAATTTAACCACCATATCACTGCTTCCCTCGTCATCTTCCTCAACTCCGGTGCGTACTCTGGCGAGTTTGCGCCACCATTACACACTACCAAACACCCCCACTCCACTTCTAAAAGCTCCGCCGTACTCCCTCCATCAAAAGCCCTCTCCTATTTCCCTCCATCGCTCGTCCTAGCTCCCCACCGAACAAATCCATTGCCGTCCACCTTCATCGACTTCGACGCACCACCTCACGCACTCACGCCACAAGACCACCACCACCGCACTCCACGGTCCGACGACACTCCTGGACTATTTGATTGGGGCTTTTGAGCTCGGGCTACATTTTTCAGGTACTCTCCATCTGCCGTCGTCGTCATCTTCCCCAGCTCTGTCCACGTTCCTCCAGCATCGAGAAGCCCTGCTACTACCTCCAGGTCTTGCAGACTTCAACCAAACACCCTTCCAAGACCTCAATTGAGGCAAACCTACAGTGACCCACGCCAATTGAAGGAGACCGCTTGGGAACATAGTCCCACCTCGTGAATCCCCAACTCCCCAACTGCGCATATTACAATTTTGTCACACTGACCCCTCGCCCAATACATGAGGGGTCGGGTCCCTCTTCACTCACACCCGCTCACTCGACTACCTCCCACGCCCGGTAGCCCTGGTCCCTGCTCTCAACCTAATTACCCACCTGCTAACCCGCTTACTAATCTGGTTAAGCGGGCGTGAACAGAAGAGAAGAAAGAAAGAGAGAGCGTGGGGAACGGGGGTTTTACTTTATAGAGTGGCTAACACTTAGCCAAATCTAGGGGGTTGTTTCCCTTGTGCTGTGAAGGGAAGAAAGAGAAGAAGCTGAAGGCAGAGAGAGAGAGAGAGAGAGAGAAGAAGAAAGGCTTTGAGAAGCCTTGTGCTTATGTTCACTTAAGTCCTCTAATGCATACTGTTGGTTTATTTCATGACATGGAAATTGGCTAAGTGGTCCCGATTACTATAGCAATATTGATTAGCTAATATATATGTATCTAGACTAAATAATTGGTAATATAAATCACCATTATTTTTGCTCTAGGTTCCTTTTTGCTATGTTGAATTCTTCATATACTCATGTTATACATTGATGATCAATTTTGAGTAATTATTATCCATTGAATATCATTATTTGACTCGATTCCTTGTGCTCATTTATATTTTGATTAAGATTAGCACATGAATTTCACATCTGCTCCCTGTGTTCGACTTCGGACTTCATTTCTTGATTCTGAGTTATAAATTTTATTTATTTGAGCGCATTTGTCCTATATTACAATTCATATCTTAACAACAACGAATTCGCTTCAAAAGAAATTTTGACGTCGTCGAGAATCAACGTGCAATTCACCGCTATTCTCTGTTTTATTTGATTATATTTGAGCACTAACTTGTCATGTTTAATTTCTTATGATTTTGTGAGGTAATTCATGAGGCGATCTTCCGCACAAAACAATTACTCCCAGGGCAGGTAATCTCTCTTCTTCTCTAATCTCCTAATCCTTGTGAAGATAAAAAGGAAACAAATCAATTAGGAACTACCTGCCTTATTTTCTTAGTAATATCATTAAAAAGGCAGGTTTCCTGATTTGCAAAAATTTTTTTTTCATTGAAGCTTGAAGCGATTCTATTTAGAATTCCCTACCTAAATTACCTCTATCTATTAGGGACTACGCTTAATTTGTAAATCACTCTAGGCAAACACATTTCTTGCTTGAAGCCTAAGGTGAACAATTAAAGATCAAATTGGACTTGGAATAGAGTAGATTAGGGTTCCAACATTAGGGTTTGATGTGTTAGTTTACATTAGCCTGCATTAAAGAGAATAAATCCTCCCGTATTTGTGTGCTACCCATACCTTTGTTTGAAAATATCTAATCAAGAAGAATCCTAAAAATCAGGCTCTAATTTTACTTGAACCTTAAAATCTTGTACCTAATAACTGAGAGTCAATTTAGGGTGATTTTTAGGTCTTGACCTAGATTTCATTCTGTCATCTTTTAGGGCAGGTCAGGAGAAGTAGGTCTACATTGTGGGCCAACCAACCTCCAAATTAGATCACGAGTCGAATTAACTTCTAATCAAGTAAAATTAAAAGCACAAATTAGGACTTAAAATTGGTAGACTTAAGAGGTCAAATTATCCATTCTGATCTACCTGGATCCGCGGTGACAAGAATGGTCGGGTGGGGGAAACCCTGTAACCTGTGGGAACGCTCTACCGTGTAGGGGTCTTCGGGGGACTCTCCTTCCTAGCTACCCAAGTAATTCTTAGGTGGATGACTTTCTGATCTAGGGGTATCATCCGCTCCAAACCTTTATAGTCATCCAAAAATCTTTGGATGCCTTGATTAGGTCCAATTCATATTCAGTCCCTCATCTATTCTTTAGAGCAAACACACAGGAAGGTCCTTAGGTTTTTAACCTAAGAGGCCTCATTAGATCATCTATGGGATTCCTTATCTGATCGAATCACTTCAATCTGAACCTAAATTTGATTCCACATTCTAATCCACCACCTTATTTGAAGATGCAGCCTAGCAATTTAGGAAGACCATTTAGGAAACCTGAATCCCGAATGTCCATGAGAGATAGAATGATTGAGGATGTCCTGAAATTTTATGGAGTTAATAACAAAAATCCAGTCAGCATGATTCAAGTTAATATCCCAAAAACAGCCTTTATTGCAAATTATGGTCAATTAATATTGACACAAATAATAAATGGATCAACCTAGGATATTCTCATGACAGGATATGTTGAATTGGAGAAATTACATCGCTTTGAATATCTCCAATGTTTGACAAATCCTGTACTTTAGGAAAGACACCAAGATGACCTTGAGAAAAGGGAAGAGATGATAAAATTGTTGAAACAGATTATCGATCAAAAATACCTATATATTCCCCAAGCGTTTAGCGAAACATCTTGGAATAAGACTGAGGATCAATCTAATTTCTCAAATCCTGGGTTCAAGAATCAAGATTATTGTGGATCCCCAACCCAGATGGAATATGATCCAACTTATGTGCAGACTAATACGCCTGATCTTGAGTGAGGTTGGGAAGATCCAATTACAGGTGTTCCCGATTTCGAGCCAGCCCTAGAGATACGAGAACCTGGTTCACCTAGCTTTGAATTCCCAGATACTTGTAATGATGAGCTTAAAATAGAACTCGAGAATGTAAATCCCGAGCCTTATCTTGTTAAGGTAATTCTTGAGGATGATTCTGACATCCCAATAAAGCTAGCCTAGATTTTAGTAATCCAATTCCTACCCTTAGCCTATTGGGATAATTATGAGGCCCCATGTGATGAGACTCAGATTTTCGAATTGAACTACAATTCTGGGCCTATGTTTGATGACTACACCTCTCCAGACTCCTCTGAGATACAAATCGATTTGTCGAAAATCACACCAATTTACGACATAGAAATGAGGAGCTGGAAGAGTTGGGATTCGATTGGGTCTCTCCTAGAAGCCAAGAACCCGAGCCCATGCCTAATAGGGACACCTTTTTGAGTTCGAATTCTGAGTTTAGGTTAGATCCAAGTCAAGTTGCTGCTTCTCCACATCTCGATTCACTCAGTGGTGGAACTTTCGATCTAGAATTAGGTTCAGAACACGATCTTCGCAAGTTCTCCGATTTCGAATCCTACTCTGATTTCGAACTATTGTTTCCTGACAATTATGAACCAATTTACGACCTTAGCATCCATGATCCGTTCTTCGACTCTGACACTAAGGTCAATGATTTGAAAGAAACCACCCTGTCTACACATACAAAACCTTCTCAAATCCAATCCCAACCCCGACCCGCAACCGGAATTAACTTCCACTCTGATTCTCCTCTCAATGATCTGGACGCACATGATTCTTATCCATCTTTTGATCGAAATTCGGGCATCGATCAAACTACTAATCACATCCCATCCTTCTCTGATCACCTTCGTAGGGGACTCATATCCTTCACAGATCCATTCTTTCGAGGATCCCTACTCTAACCAGGCTAATTGGAATCAGCCAAACCTACGTTTCGCATCGCCGCATCTCTTTGAGCCTCAAACCATCTGGTAGGCACCACACCTGATCCATACTCATCAACCCACCAGACTGATTGGATTTGAGCTGCATCATCAGCCTGTTGATCTAAACAAGCACCTGGTTGGACCAACTAGGCTCTTGATCAAGGTGCTTGTTCTACAAAATTCGTCTAATTTGACCACTCCTCCATGACTACTTTCTGCTCGGCCGAAGGCATTGAATTTAGTGTTTAATGGGAGACAACCCGTCTTTTCAAAAATCCAAGATCCTTCTGATTATCCTTTTGAGCTTCACGTCTACTACGCTCTGAACTCAGTTTTAGAACAGCCGACTCCACCTTTGGTATTCGTATCAAAGTTTGAAATCATCCGCAACAATCATCCCAACCCATTCGCCCACCCTTTTGGCCATGTTCTAATCCTTGAACCTAAGCTAAGTTTATACCCTCTGGTTTACAATGAGGACATTACAAAACTTAAGCATGGGGGGTGTTAAAGTGTAAACACATAAAAATTCAAGTTTCTGAAGAGTTTTCACAAAAAAATTACTTACATTCAAAAAACCAAAAAAAATAAAAATTGAAAAAGAAAGAAATGGAAAGGGGAAGAAAATTTGTGAGATAAATTGCATATCATTTTGAGGAAAAGAGGAGGTGATTTAAATATTAAAAATGAGCCACAATTTGAAACAAAAAGTTAGTCATTAGTAAAAGATTATGAAATCTACTTAAGTTCTGCACCAAATCAAAAGAAAAGAAAAATGAAGTCAAATAATGCTGAAGAGACATGAAGAATAGTATGAGTACTGATCTTAGGCCTCATGGGCTTGTTTTAGGGCTTAAAAATTCAAGTATCCGTTAAGATCTGGATAATCCTCAAGAGGTTCAGGAAAATGCGAAGCTTACGTATTAGGTCTAAGGCTTAGGAAGTATTCAACCTCGTTAACTGACCTCTGATTTGCGGGATTCAGTAACCTAAGCACTCTAATCCACACACAGTTAATGTCAAAATCATGCAAATGTGTTAATTTTGTTCTGAAAATGCCACCTAAATTGGGAGCAGCTTATAAACATAAGTTGATTTGGACGAGTTCCCAGCGTGGAGAGGTGGGAAATTCCCCTCGAAGATGCGTAATAACATACCTCCTCCTTAGTATTTGTCTCCTAGGATATTTAAATATCCTACTAGGGGCACATAAGCACATTGTGCTGATTCAGGTACCATGGGTGGGATTATCCCGAAATCTCGATTGTTAGGGCTTGAATTTAGATACAGAATGCCATGAGCGACACTATCCTGAAGTGTCGAAAGCCAAGGTTTTGGGGTTGCCATGGGCGGTGCTATCTCAAAGCATCGATTGCTAAGGACCTTGCAAGGATTGATGGTAGGAGCAAGGAATTCGATACAGACCGTGTTTTTAAGCCGATCCGAAGCTAGAAATAATCAATAAAAAGTAAGAGAAAGCTCTCCAAAATTTAAAAAAAAAAAATCTTCTATCCCTCTCTTACAAAAATGCACTGCAAATTGAACCTAGACTAACCTTGTTTCAAGCACGGGTGCTTTAACCGCTTGGTTCAACAAACCTTTGGAAAGTTTCTGTGGGCCTTAGAAACCTTTGCGGCAGACTAAGGCTAAATCTGGTCAGGTGAGGATCTTGATTGATACTTGAGTACCTCTATGCCTATTTTAAGCATACTAACCTAATTCCAGAAAATAGCATGATTCGAGAATCTAAGCATTAAAGGCATGGTTTAGAATTTGAGTTAATTCCGTGAGATTTTGCTAAAGGATTAGCAAAAGTTAAGCATTGAGGTATGATGATAACGTCATCATGAGCTATATCTAACTTTAATTAGTCAAAATCCATTAATAAATGCTCCTACATAACCGCCAAAAAACCGTAATTCACTACACATCCTTTCTGAGAGTTTAACATGAAACCATGGTTAAAACTATAATTTTACCATCAAATCATGAATGCAGAAGAACCGCGGATTTTCTCAGGGGTTTATTAAAAATCAAATATGCATTAAAGTCTAACAAGAGGGTCCGTGCAGACAGAAACGGATTTTTACGCGTTACGAGAATTAAATGACATCTGAAACCCTAAATACAGACCCACTTAATTAACTGAGGTTCTGGTTAGGATAAAATTCACCTAAATCCTCTAAAAATCATATAAAAATATTCTCTAGGATTTGACATCCTTGATTTGACTATCAGAATCCATTTTAACCTAAAATAGAGTCTCAGACAAATATTTATCCTAATTTGAATTTTTTCATAAATTACCTAGTCAAACTTTGTTAAAACCTAAATCCAACTTCACCATCAGATTTCTTGGGTCCAAATTAGATTTGTACCAAAATTTGGGCCCAATCAGAAATCATCTTGACCTAATTTATATTTTAATCCTATTCTGACTCCTTTTCTTACAAAGAACCCCTCAGCTTTTGAAATCCTTGCAGGAACCCCCTAACTTCTTCATCTTCTTCACATCCAGGTCCTTGCTGCCATTAGGAATAGCTCCGGCGAGATTCGAGCGAGATTGCTCATTTCTCAATCAATCAGTCCCAGATTTAAACCAAAGATTCATTGAGGAATTCTCTTTCAATCAAACCCGACCTTGGACACTAAGTCTTTCCCAATCTCCAATGAAAACGCAGGGGAGATGTGGGTAACTCACGAAGCTCGGAGTTTCCAAGCTTGTTTATAAGCTTGGAACTCTATCCTAAGCCCTATAAAAGCAAGCCCAATGCAAGGCTGTGCTCCTTAGCTAGGTTTTGGCCCAAAAACTGTTCTCAAACTCCCTCTCCGGCCACCTCCGCCCTAGCTCCGGTGAGCCTCCTCCATCATCCTATGGCTTCCCAACGGCCAAATTGGGAGTGTCCTTCCTCCCCGACTCCCTTCGCCTCTCGACGGTCAACTCAAAGGCACCCTAGCCCCTTCTTCGCTGTCTCCCTCATCAGAGAAATCCTTTGTCCTCGACGCTAGCCAACCACAACCGACGCCACCCTACCTGCATCTGCAATTCTAGGTCCTTAAGCTCCCTTTTCCTCTCTCCTTTCTTTTCCTCCCCTTAACTTCTCAATTTAACCATCATATCACCGCCTCCCTCATCATCTTCCCCAACTCCGACGAGTTCGCGCCACCATTACACATCGCCAAACACCCTCGCTCCACTTCCAAAAGCTCCACCATACTCCCTTCATCAAAAGCCCTCTCCTATTTCGATCCATCGCTCGCCCTAGCTCCCCACCGAACAAACCCATTGCCTTCACCGACTTCGACGCACCACCTCATGCACTCTCACGCCACAAGACCACCACCACTGCACTCCACGTGGTCCAGCGACACTCCTAAACTATTTGATTGGGGCTTTTGAGCCCGTGCTACTCTTTTCAGGTACTCTTCGCCATCTGCCATCACCGTCGTCTTCCCCAGCTCCGTCAACGTTCCTCCGGCATCAAGAAGCCATGCTACAACCTCCAGGTCTTACAGACTTCAACCAGACACCCTTCCAGGACCTCAATTGAGACGAACCTGCAGCGCACCCACGCTAATTGAAGGAGACCGCTTTCTACTAGCTTCGCGAGCAGGAGGATGGGAACATAGTCCCTCCTCATGGATCCCCAACTCCCCAACTACGCATATTACGATTTTGTCACACCGACCCCTCACCCAGTACACAAGGGGTCGGGTCCCTCTTCACTCACACCCGCTCACTCCTTGGCTACCTCCCACGCCCGGTAGCCCTAGTCCCTGCTCTCGACTCGATTACCTGCCTACTAACCTGCTTACTGATCTGGTTAGGCGAGCGTGAAGAGAGAAGAAAGAGAGAAAGCATGGGTAAGGGGGTTTTGCTCTGTGGAGTGGCTAACACTTAGCCAAATTTGAGGGGTTGTTTCCCTTGCGCTACGTAGGGAAGAAAGAGAAGAAGCTAAAGGCAAGGAGGGAGAGAAAGAAGAAGAAAGGCTTTGAGAAGCCTTGTGCTTGTGCTCACTTAAGCCATCTGATGCATACTATTGGTTTATTTCATGACATGAAAATTTGCTAAGTAGTCCTGATTATTGTAGCAATATTGATTAGCTAATATATATGTATCTAAACTGAATAATTGGTGATGTAAATCACCATTGTTTTTGCTCTAGGTTTCTTTTTGCTACGTCAAACTTTTTATATACTAATGTTATACATTGATGATCAATTTTGAGTAATTATTATCTATTGAATATCATTATTTGGCTCGATTCCTTGTGCTCATTTATATTTTGATTAAGATTAACGCGTGAATTCCATATCTGCTTCCTGTGTTCGACCTCGAACTTCGTTTCTTGATTCTGAGTAATAAATTTTATTTGTTTGAACGCATTTGTCCTATACTACAACGCATATCTTAACGACGAATTCGCTTCCGATAACCGCTCGATCTTAATCCAACGCGTGAATTTCACACGCCTCTCGCTAAGCGCATTGCGCTCCTCTGCGCGACTTGAACAAGCATCCTCCACATTGCATAGAGTGCTCGACCAACACGTTATGCATGAGTTTGTGTTGCACTCTTGCTTTAGTGCTCGTGTGCTCTCAACCTCATCCAACGGCTGATATGGGGACTGTTGGATAAGGCATGGGGAGGTGTGGCTCCTCTGTGGCCGTTGGATGATGATCCAATGGCCCACAGAGCATGTAGATCGTCCTTCAGTGGATGAGGGGGTAGTGGTAGGCCGTTGGGATGGCACCACGTGGTGCCATCCTGACCGTCCATCTTACTACCTTCCTACATGGAGCTACAAAGCTTCGATTGTGGTGATTCTCATGCTGTTGGACTATGATCATCGCTCTGAGTCCATCCGTACTATCAGATTTATCATCTGCAGCCCCAATTCATCTGCAAATACCATTACCTATCGATTAGTACATTAAAATAGCATTATTCTCCACATAGCTAAATAGATCAACTAAGATAAAAATATGCAACTCATGCATGTATTATTCCTAAGTTAAGCTAGGATCTAAATTAATTTAGGTTTATTAAGTCCTATGATTGTTGCACAATCATACTCCTATGCCTAAATTTTGCTAACCCCTAACAAAAACCAACATACGAAAATCCCGCGAAAAGAAATATGAAAAATCAAATACTCGAAAAATTTTCTTTTATTTATTTATAGAAGCAAAGTGGAAACAAACTCTTATTTATTTACAAAATACTTTTATTGTAAAATGAGTTAACGAATCAAGCGAGTCGAAATCGAAAACCTCAATACGATTTTTCACCAACTAAAAGAAATCCCAAGCAAATCCTTAACGATAAAGACTTCCACAACTCTCAAGTACCGAATCAAATTTGGATCACCCAAATCAAATCAAGAACCCTATTAGTCTACAGACTTGGGTCGCGAGGGTAACTTTCCCTGATCAGTCGACTAGCCCAAGACTTGAAGTGAATGTAAGAAACATGCATCTTGTGTGTGAAATAGTTTGACTCGCCAAGAGGACAACAAAATTGACTCCTAGTATTCAATAAGACTAGAATATTTCTAAGCTCTTCTTTAGACAATCCTATCTTCAGTTAAGCCATGCTGGGATTTAGCAGCTTTCTCCTCATCACTTTTCTACCCTAAGGTCAACACACCAGGTGTATATCTCCCCGACCGGACCTATTGGTCTCTTATTCGTAGTTTTTTCCTTCGTATTTTTTTCTCTTTTTTCTATAGGACAAACACCCATTTGTAGAGAGGTGTTTTTATTTGGAAATGGAAAATGGATAGCATCCATATGTAGGGATATGCTTTTATTGGTGGAATGTATATATATATTTTTTCTTTTTTTTCTTTTTTCTGTATATATATTTTTTCCTCCTGATTTTTTAGCTAAAAATATTTTTCTCTCCAAATTATTTTTCTAGGTGAGTGGCTCTCCTTCATCTGTTCTAAATGGATCCCATACAAACAAGAATAGTCTTAAGAGCTAGAAACTCGACAAGGTCACTAGATTTGCAGGCCTAGACTAAATCTTATTGACCACTAAGGACTTAATAAAGTCATCCAAAAGATGAGTCAGTGCATAGTGTAATTGAAGATGCCTGGAACTCAAAGATTATCCAAATCAAAGAGCGGGAAGATAAGTCATTCACTTATCTCCCTTTCGACTTAATACTTTAAGCTTTTTTAGGTCCCTTCAAAAACTCGAGCAAACAAGTCCAAATTTAGGTAATTACTCAAAAAATTAAGTCTGTTCAAACTTGAAGAGTCTAGGTGGAAAGACTTTGTTTCACATTTTCTAAATTCGATAAATCCTCATAATTAAGAATTCTCGATTCCTCCTAACTTAAATTCCGAGAGCAACACTGAAAACACATTTTTTTCTTTTCTTTTGTGAGAACCTTTCCACATGGACTTTTTACATAATTGCACTTGAATATCTCCCTACCCATGGGTTAACATTTAGCTTGGTTCATAATTTTAGAACAGATTAAGTGAGCGGACTGGGAGGAAATAGCTATTGTGGACGATTTCTAGCTCCAATGTGAACATTGGAGGTGAAGTCGGCTATTCTTAAATTAAGACCCTAGAATGCAATAAGAGTGGTGTTCGAAAAGAATAAGAAAGGTCTCGATTTTTTTTTCTTTTCTTCATTCATGAAAATCCTAGGTGTTGGTAGAAATTATTTAGTATATGTGTACTACCCATCATACCTAAATTCTTGCATCTCCTCATGCATGAATATAACAAAAATAAATGAAAGATAAGAGGATAAAAGGGTAGAAATCACCTAGAATAGCCCTTGAATATTTTGTTCAGCTTATTTCAACACCTATGACAGGAGTCACAACAAATATGCTACATATGGAAGGATATTTGCATATGTATAAATGTTGAGTTTAACACTTTCAGCTAGGGAAAAACTCAATCATATGTCCTCAAGAAGGTAGATGACTTTATCGGTGGGAGGAGGTTCCTAGGCCATAAATGGCTTAAGGTGCTAGCATTTACAATAAAAACATGCCCAATTTTTAGGTTCATGATCTGAACCGGCCCATTAGGATATGGGCGAATCAGAACAAAAGGGCTAGTCCACTTGGACTTTAGCTTGCCCGCAAAGAATTTAAGCTTGGAATCAAATAACCAGACTTGTTGGTCAGGCATGAAAGACTTTCTCCAGATGTGGTGGTCATGAAAGGCCTTGGTTTTATCCTTATAAATCTTCTCATTCTCATAGGCCTCCCGCTGGATTTCTTCTAATGTGCTGAGCTGAAGTTTCCTTTCATAACCTCCTACATTGAGGTTTAAATTGCATTTCTGCACCACCCAAAAGGTGTAGTGCTCCAACTCGACCAGAAGGTGACAAGTCTTTCCATACACGATGCGGTATGGAGACATTCTGAGTGGGGTCTTGTACGCGGTCCGATATGCCCATAATGCATTGATAGCGGTGGAGATTCGTCGCGAAAAGGTTCGGAGTTTGGAAAACCCGTCGTCGTAGTTTGATTCACGAGAAAATCCATCCACCATATAAAATTTTAAAATTTGGTGTATAAAGCTTTGAATTACGTCACCTAGTCCCTCATCTATTGATCTTCCTCGAACTGCATAGATGCTACAGGGTTCCGATCTAGACGATTTCGGAGGCATTAGACTCCAATCATCGTCATGATCAGATCCGTATGGTTAGATCGTCCATTCGAGGCCCTAAAATAAATCTCCTTTTCTCCTGGCCATAAAAAGGATGCAATTAACCTAAAATATACACTACTCTAAATGCAAGATAATACATGTTATGTAATATTTATAACATGAAATGCAAATCTAAGCTTAAGAACATGCATGAATAGGAATTTTATCTTTAAAAATTGTGTCTACATCATAACCCCCATGCCTATCTTTTGCTAGCCCCAAGCAAAATTAAATTACATGCTATGTATAAAATCAGAATTAGGATTAGATCACTTAGGCTTAAATCGTTTATTAAGAATAGAAAATTTTAACTAAGGTCCTAAACTATGAAGACTCAACAGTACCCGGGTGTATGCTAGAATGCAAACCACCCAAGTCCTCGCCTTATTTAAAAAGGGAAGATACATTTTTTTGTTTTTCTTCTTTTCTATTTTTTTTTGGACTTTTGGAGTTTGAGAGTTTTGGAATAACTTCTTACGGCTACCTGACCCACCTAAGAGTCGAAAAGGACTCTAAGTGCTACGCATCTTGTGAAAGGGTGATAAACTCACTAGGTGACCGTTAAAAAGGACTTCGAGGTTCTACGACCCTAGGTGACCTTAAAGATCTCTGCCTAGAGGTTTATCTTTCTGAACGATAGCTTTCTCCCTACTTTTAAATTTTTTATCGGATCAACACAAGGGTCAATCCAGTGTATATCTCCCCAATTTATTCTACTTCCCCACTTCTTCCCTAAGTGTTTTAGGAATTATTTGTGCATTTTTGTGAGCTAGGCTCTGGACAACCGGCCAATGGGCTGTTACCTATGGCAACTTGCTAGCCATACTCGTGCGGTGAAGTGTGGTTTATTTTTCTATTTTTTTCTCCTTTTTCTTTTCTTTTTTTTCTCTTTTTTTTTTAAGTAGGTGGCTCCCTAATTTAAGAATTACCTAAAGGTATCAGGAAGAGAATGGTCGTGCGGCTGGACTCTGGATAACCGCCCAATGAGCTATTACCACCGACAACTTACCAGCCATACCACCCTAGACAGTTCATTAGCTACCTAATTTCCGAAGAAACCGTCGAAAAGTGAGTCAGTGCAAACAGTGTGTAGATGCTTAGGCTTAAAGTCCCCTCAAATTAGAAGGCGGGTTGATAAGTCGTATACTTATCATCCCAATTTATTCACCAAATTAAAGTAAAATTACTTGGCAAGGACTTGAGACTAAGTCCACATTTGAGTAGACACCCAAGTTAATTAAGTCCGAAGACCTGAAGAGTCTACATGTTCAGGTCCTATCATATCGTTTCCTAAAGTTAATACTTCCAAATGCCTAAGTTCTCTTCTCCTAATTTCTTTTTTTGTCTTTTTGAATTTTCATTTTTTTTAAGAAACTAAAAGAAATTCTTCAGAGTTAACAAAATGATTTCAAGAATTAATTATCCACCCCCCATGCCTAAATGAAACAATGTCCTCATTATAAAAATAAAGACATGAAAAGGGCAGAGTAAACAGAATATCACCTAAATTTCGTGAAAATCCGATCAACTCCGTATAGAGAAGAGAGTATACACATGCGCTAAGTTTAATGCTTTTAGTTAGGATAAAATACATTCAATGAAGAAATGGAGAATTCACAAGTGCATATCAGAATCAAAATCAAAAGATTGATCCTCAGACCTGCCAACAAAAGATGTCCACAGATGTTAACCAGATCATGGTGTAGACCGATGCCCCAAGGTCAAGTGGTTCTAAGGTTCTAGATGAAAATCACCCAGAACCTAAGATTATTGTGCTTGCGGGGTCGGGCCTGCGATTTGGTGGTGTGTAACACAAGATTAAAGTGTCAAGACAACAGATTGATCTAATTCATTAAAATCAGGTGTCCACTTATAGTTTAGCTCAAGTGAGATTTCAAGTGAGACGTCACTAAGAGATTCTTCACCCTCAAGAGTCAAAGAATTCATGATCCTCATTTATGTCTCAAAATCGATTATCATTTCCTAGTTCAAAGAAACATATTTTTCCTCGCTCCCTGGCTCAGGGATCTCAGGTGAATCAATTGGTTCATCCTCAATGGGTTGCTCTAGCCCAACCTGGTCATCCCCGATCTCAGAAAATGTATTCCCCCCTACAGGCGTCTGAGCAGGTTCAGACATTAGCTCTCCTAAAGGAGGTTCATCTTGAGAATTATCCCAAGATTTGACTAGGACAACCTTTTCATCCTCAACCTTGACAACTTCCAAAGTAGAAACTTACCCGGGCCCTTATCCTTAACATTTTGGAGCTAATCCAATAAAGAGCTATTCAGCTCATCAATCATTTTTATCATAAGCTCCAATGCTTCAGTGCATGGTGTTGGCTGGGCTTCTAAAGATTATATGGTGTTCCTCAAGTTAGCCAACACCTTATCTTAGATCTGGTTCAACTGAACCGAATGGTTCGGTTCAGGTTTGGTTGGTTTGGGTTAAATCTAGGGGAGTCAAGATATCGAGGTTCTCGGGTCCCTCATCAGTAGGTCATCTCAGGTTCAAAGAATGGAGGTGACCTATATTCAATGGAATACTAGGGAGGGTAGATGTTATAATCATCATATCCTTCCTGATTGTAAATCGGGTTGGTTTGATCATCAAAGGATGAAAATCTATAATCATTGTAGGTGTGGGAAGGATAACAATCAGTTTTGTTGTCCAGGGTTAGGCCTTAGACACTGAGGTTCGGTATCATATCCCCAACCAAAGTTATCCTGGCTAGTGGATGAGTAGTCATAATTCAAGTCGGGATAGTTATCTTGAGAATAAGTGTTGGTAGGAGGGTAGGATGGGAAATGCGTGAAAGACGTGGAAGGATACATGGTAGAATAAGAGGGAAATCAGAAGAGAGAAAGGAGCCATGTAATACAAGCAATCAACCCTGTCCTTAGGTGGGTTAGCCTAAAGACCTACAGACCCCTAGGACCCGTCTTGAGATTATAACCGATTTGGTCTACTTTTATCCGGTCAATCCAACCAGTTAGGAAGGGTTGGGGAGAAGGTTCTTCCTTTGGCTTGCGCCTCCAATTCCTAGTGTACCCCCCATCCACGATCGTTTGACGCTCTTCCCCTAATTAGACATCAGATGAACCGGCAGAAGTAGATTAATCGAAAAAAATCTCAGTCTGAGCCCCAAAGAGCGAATCAATCCTTAAGGCCAACGTCTACTCAGTTTTAATTAGGCTTGGGATGAGTGTACTCTTGGAATGTGATGGGCACTTTAGATGGGTTGTGCCCTTAATGATCAATTCAAATGTGTACACAACCAAGGTTTGCAAACAATGTTATTTGATGATGTGTCTTTTAGGGTTTAACCTTGTTTAGTTGCTCTTAAGGTTTAATCATTAGGTTGGTTCAATCAGGTTCAAGAGAACACTCCAGGTTTTACAAGCATTAGTAATGATGTATTCCTTTAGAAATCAGAAAAAAAAAATGTGGAGTGCCTAGTTCAACCCTAAAAATTAACCCTAAGTGGCAAGCTACTGATGAATCACTTTTATCTTAAGTGGTGCGGCTCAAACAGTTCAATCAGTTGGCCTGTTGGATCACTTAGTTAAGGCACACAAATGCTTAACCTATTCAGATTTCTACTCACTTATGTGTATTAAGTTGAAGTATACCAGGTCCACAGGTCAGAATCCGATTAAGTTGTAGAATCAAAGTCATTGTGAGCCTTAGGATAAGAATTTGCGAGTGTTAAGTGTGTCTCGTTTAATTAAATCCCACAAGAAGAGTTTTTCTAAAATTTTTTAATATATGCGGGTGGGTGAGGGGAGTGGAGTGACAATCAAGCAACCAAGATCTATCCTAAGGTTTATGCAAATACCTGAGTTGATTTGGGTTTGAGTTATTAATGTGGAGAAATGAAATCTAGGGTGGGGATGATGGGATAAACTTACAAAACCATCATTCGCACTTTTTTCCGATCTAACCGCTTTGGCCCGCCTCAGATGAGTACTTGCAATCACAGTAAGATCAGAGGCAAAGTGAGATAAAAGTTAGGTAAGACAGAAAAACACGGAAAAGAAACCAAAGAGCGTTGCCTCCCCGGCAATGGCACCAAAATGATTGTGGCGGATTCGCACGTGGAAATGATTGATTTTGGAAAACCCATCGTCGTATTTCGATTTGCGAGAAAATCCATCGATCAGATAAAATTTATAACTGAAACTTGAAAAGTAAGTCCCGGATCGAACATGGGGAGGCGAACATTTGATTTTGAAAAACACGCGTTTCACTTTTTATTTGTTTTTGTCGTTTTTATGTTTTGTTATTTTTTTTGTATTTTAATAGAGCAATAAATCAAGTCGATAAATTCTAGCTAATCTACTTGCAAAATAAAAAGAGAGAGAAACAATCATGTATTTTTATAATCAAATGTTTATTACAATTAGGAAAGCAGAAAAACTATACTATGAAAGCAATAAAGATAGAGATAGGTGAGAGATCCCCTTCGACGGTCGCTTGGTGGATGACTCGCTCTGACGTCGCCTGGAGGAAGGTGGTGAGGAGCAGGACGAACGGGGACGGAGTTAAAAGATGGAGGGTGGGGCAGGACGGTGTCACGGCGAGGATCTTCCCGAAGGGAGGTGAGAAGATGACCACGAGATGCTCCACGAAGGGGATGAGAGGTGGGGGAAAATATTTGATTTCTACTTTAGAGCATCCCAGGTTTGGAACAGGCTCTCTCTATAGCCTTGGAGGTGGTGAGAGGAAGAAAGAGATGGTTATGAATGGAGGGGTGTAGGCCATTTTATAGTGGAGGAAAGGGGCTAAAACAAGGGATAATTAACAACAACAAAGGTGTTGCTAAAGTTCCAGCTCAAATGTCACTGCTGCCTCGTATGCGTAAAGATTGCATTGGTCTGATTGTGCCACGTCGCCTCTATCTTTGTCGCTTAATGGCCATCCAACGGGTGCAATTCGATTGCGCCCGCGCTCGCGAGATCGCCTCCCCCACCGCGGCTCGAACTCGCGCTCGCAAACCGTGAGCACTTGTCTTCACCATTGCGCCAAAGCCACGATTTGTCAAGCAGACATCTTGACGATCACGCGCCCAAGATCCAACGGCCCAAATCTGATGTTTAACTAGAGGAGAGCTGCACTAATCCTTGGGCAACTGTTGGCGGTCCAAATGCATCATCTGAGCCGTCTATTTGATATGCTTTGTAGATGACGCCATGAACATCGGATTAGGTCGATTCTCGCGTCGTTGGGTTGCGATCGTCGATGTGGATCCATCCGTATGGTTGGATTTGGTGTTTAAAGTTCTAAATTACGTCACATAGTCCCTCAGCCATTGATCTTCCTTGAACTGCATAATGGGATTCCGATCTAAACTATTTTGGAGGCGTTAGACTCAATCATCGTCATGATCAGATCCGTACGTTCAGATCGTTCATCCGAGATCCTGAAATAAATCTCCTTCCCTCCTGGCCATAAAAAGGACATAATTAACCTAAAATATACACAACTATTCTAAATGCAGGATCATGTATGCTATGCAATATTTATAATATGAAATGAAAATCTAAGTTTAGGAACATACATGAATAGACATTTTATCTTCAATAATTATATCTACATCAATATGTGTTTCGCTTTTTATTTGTTTTTGTCATTTTTATTTTTTTTAATTTTTTTGGTATTTTTAGCAAGTAAGAGATTAGGTCGATGAATTCTTATCTAACTAATCTACTTGCAAAATATAAGAGAAAGAGAAATAGTCACATATTTCTGAAGCAAATGTTTTCTACAACTAAGAAAGCGGGAAATATTACACTACAAAAGCAAAAAGAAAGATATAGGTGAGAGAATCCCCCTCGACGGTTGCTCGAAAGATGACTCGCTCTGACGTCGCTTAGAGGAAGGTAGTGAGGAGCAGGACAAACGAGGGAGTCAAAGGATGGAGGACGAAGGATGGGGCAGGACAGCATTGCTACGAGGATCTTCTTCCCGAAGGAAGGTGAGAAGACGGCCACGGGATGCTCCACGAAGAAGGATGAGAGGCAGGAACAAATATCTGTTTTCTACTATAGAGGAGCATCCCAGGCTTAGGACACCCTCTCTTTAGAGCCTTGGAGGTGGTGAGAGGAAGAAAGGAAGAGATAAAGAATGGGAGGGGTAGGGGTCCTTTTATAGTAGAAGAAAGGGTCAATTTAGTATACAGGACATTTAGTGATGGTTATAAATGTCGTTGAAGATCCGCCGCAAATGTCGCTGAAGATAGCCTTGCGCCTATGCTGCCGCTGCACTGGCGTGCGTGCATGCCTTCGCGCCAGCGTGCGTTGCCGCTGCCTCCCCGCACACCCACTGCACTGCTGCACGTGCATGCCTCCACACACATGCACGCACCCACGCTGCTGTGCGTATGCGATGGCACGTGCGTGTGCATGGGTGGCCTGGGTTGCATCATGTGGAGCGATCTGGGCCGTCCCATCTTTTCATTGTAGGGGCTGCTACAGAGATCGGATTGAGTTGATTTTCAAGCCGTTAGGCTGCGATTGTCAACCTCAACCCGCGCAGTCAGATTTGTCATTTGAAGCTCCAAATTACATCACCTAGTCCCTTGGTCGTTGATCTTCCTCGGATTGCATATGGTGCTATGGGACTCTGATCAAGGTGATTTCGGAGGTGTTGGACTCCGATCGTCGTTCTGATTAGATCCATACGGTCGGATCGTCAATTCGATGCTCCGAAATAAATCTCCTCTCTTGATCACAAAAAGGACGTAATTAACATAAAATATACACTACTCTAAATGCAAAATTATGCATGCTATGCAATATTTATAATATTGAATGCAAATCTAAGCCTAAGAACATACATAAATAGGTATTTCAACCTAAATGGATGTGTCTACACCTCAGCATGCCCATTGGTTTACGGATGACAAGAGGTGGCAATGAGTGATGTACCCCATATTTCTTTAATAATGATCGAAAATGGGCATGGATGAAGTAACTTCCCACGTCGCTAATCAGAGTACAAGGAACACCAAATCTCGCAAGAATAAATTCTCGAACGAAAGATATGACGATTTTAATCAGCTTGCCTCGCTGGGATAGCTTCAACCCACTTCGAGACATAATCAACTGCGAGAAGAATGTACTCGAAGCCATGCGAGTTTGGGAATGGACCCATAAAATCGATGCCCCAAATATCGAACACTTCTACAACCAAAATAGGTTGGAGAGGCATCATGTCTCTCCTGGTCATAGACCCAAATAACTGGCATTGCTCACAACATTTAGTGAATTCATGTGTATCTTTAAAAATGGTCACCTAGAAGAAACCCAACTGTAAAATCTTTGCAATGATTTTTTTGATAGAAAAATGACCACAAACATCACTGTAGCAAAAAGATAACACACTCAAGATTTTAGAATCGGGGACGCGCCTTCTGATTATCTGATCAGCTCTAATACGAAAAAGCAGGGGGTCGTCCCAAAAATAGAATTTGGCTTATGACAAGAATCTGAGATTTTGGTCCTTGGATAATCCTGTAGGTATCTTGCTGAGACAAGATAATTTGTGATATCCACGTACTAGGGAAACTTCGATGAATCTATAGCCAACAGAGATTCATCAAGAAAATTATCGGAAATAAGCAGGGAATACAGAATGTGGGCTGGGTCAAGTCAAGATAAGTGATTTGCTACTACATTATATGCTTCGACTTTGTTGCGGATTTCGATATCAAATTCCTACAATAGAAGGATCCATCTGATCAAGTGGAGTTTGGCATCCTTATTTGCCAAGATAACTTTTGACCCAAGAAGATGAGGGAATTTCTCCAACCCGAATACTACAGTTAGAAGCTCCTCAATGATCGTGTAATTACGCTCAGCCTCATTCAGCATTTTACTAGAGTAGTATATGATGAAGGGATGGTGCTCCATACTCTGGCCTAGAACAGCTCCGACAACGAAATCGAAGGTGTCACACATCATCTTAAAATCGAGAAACCAGTCGGGTGGCTGAAGAATCGGAGAATCAAAAACAACGCTTCATAATGTCTTGAAAGTGTCGAGACACGAGGAATCAAAATCAAATGGGACGTTGGCTAAAAGAAGATTCATTAATGGACGAGTGATTTTCAAGAACGTGACCCAAAGAGGATCTAATCTATTTGACCGAGCTAAGTGGAAGTAGTCGAGAAATAACATTTGATTTAGCTCGTTTGACCTCGAGTCCATTTGCAAAGATCCTGTGACCTAGTAATATGCCATCCCTCACCATGAAAGTACAAGGTTAACTTCAATGCACCTCCTCAGGATCTTAGTGAGGTTATCAAGACAAGACTGAAAATCATCTCCAAAAATGGAGAAGTCATCCATGAATATTTCCACGAAATCCCCAATCATGTTGGAGAATATGGCCATCATACAATGCTGAAAAGTCGTGGATGCGTTGTAGAGGCCAAAGGACATTCGCTTGAAAGCAAATGTACCAAAGGGGCATCTTATCTTGATCTTCTGGGTAAATCGCAACCTGATTATACTCGGAGTTTCCATTCAAGAAACAAAAGAAGCTTCTCCCGGCTAACCTTTCCAAGATCTTATCATTGAAATGTAAAGGAAAATGATCCTTTTTGGTAGCCATGTTCAGCTTATGGTATTCGATCCAGACTCGCCACGAGGTAGCTGTGCAGGTCAAGATGGATTCGCCTTTTTTGTTCTTGATTACGGTGAGTCTTGCCTTTTTAGGCATAATTTGGATGTGACTCACCCACTGGCTATCGGATATAGTATAAATAATATTAGCATCCAGCAATTTGATGATCTCCTTCTTGACAACCTCTAGCATATTTGGATTTAGTTGTCTTTAAGGTTGTCGAGAAGGTTTCGCCCTCTCATCCGTGTATATATGATGAGTACAATAAGAGGGGCGAATACCATAGAGATCAACAATACTCCACCCAATAGCAACCCTATGTGCTTGAGGTATAGAAATCAATTGCTACTCCTGTTCTTGGGTGTTTATGCGGGCTCTCGAGGAGTTTTAAGCCGTTTCGTTGTAGCAAAGCCTCAATCGCTCGAAAACAATTAAATTTATATGCTCAGAATCAAAGAAGAGTCCAAGGTCGAACACAGGAAGCAATATGAAATTCACAACATTAATCTTGAATTTAAATGAATGAGCACAATAAAGATATTCAATGAATCAAACACTTAGAAATATATTAAATAAGAACCAATGTATAATGAAACAAAAAGGAAAGAATCAAAACAATGATGATTTGAATCACCACTAATCCTCTTTAATTAAGCATGCATCCAAAGCATTCAATTATTCCAAATCAGAATTCAATTGTAAACTATAGTACTTAAATAATGCATCAGTGTTATTATTAACTCAGATCAAACATTGGTTTCTCTCTTCAGACGACTTAAATGTCATAGGCACAAGGCTTTCAGAAAGCCTTCTTCTTTCTTCATAAAGCTTCCCTTCTTCATAAAGCCTTCCACAAGGCTTTCTTCTCCTTCACAGCAACGGACCCAACTCCCTTCAGCGACTTGTTGCACAGGGCCGAGTCTTCAGAGAGCAAAACCCTCCCCCACTCTCTCACAATTCCTCCTTTTCTCTCAAACCCAAGGCTATTCAGATTTGGATACGGGTAAGCGAATTCGGGTAATCGGGTCGAAAGCATGGACCAGGGTCATCGAGCATGGGTGATGACCGAGGAGTGCGTGAGCAATGAGTATGGGACCTCTCCCTGTGTTCTTAAGGCGAATAGCCCAGAACACAAATGTAATATATCTGCTGCAGCCTCTTCCTCTCTTCACGATGTGGCACTAATGCCACGCCTTCTTCACAAAAGTGCTACAGATGAAACCTCCACTCGATAGCAACCATTGGTAGCTTCGCTTCTTCAATTGGAACTGCAGATAGATACACGGACGAAACCTACATCACTTGGAAGTAGATACGGGCTGTGAGCTCGTCGGAGGACTACAATTGGAGCTGGAGATGGTGGCGGTGATGGCGGAGGGCAATGATGACCTAAAACAAGCATACGAGATCAAAAGCCCCAATCAGATGACTCACTAGTGTCACCGAAGGACGTGGAGTCCGGTGGTGGTGGTTGTGAGGCGAGTGGAAGCGTGTGGTGGCCGAACGGAGGCGGAAAAGGTGAACGGCGAGGGGTGTGTTCAGTGGAGCGTTGGAGTGGGTTTTTGGTGGGATTGAATGAGGGGTTTTGATGGGCGAGATGAGGCGAGATTATGGAAGTGGAGCGGGTGTGTAGCGTTGGGGAGGCCACGTCGGAGGTATGCCGAACGTGAGGAAGATGGAGGTGGAGCGGGCGAGTTGACGATTGATTTAAGAGATAGAAGAAGATGCTAGACCTAACTATGGGACGAAGAGGTGACGGTTTGCGTTGGCTTTGATTGGCCGATCGCTGGGAAGATGAAGTCTCCAGCGAGGGAGAACGGCGAAGACAAAGGGGTAGGGTGGCTCCGGCCGGTGTTGAGAGAAGCGAAGGAGGGGAGGTGTTTCCCTCTACCTATGGTATATGGCAGAGGGCGAGGAAGTCGGGGAAGAGAGCTCGCCGGAGTTGGTCGGAGGTCGGAGGGAGGAGTTTTTGGTGAAGAGATGCGGCCAAACCAATCTAAGGAAGAGCGGTTGTGCATGCCAACTCTTTATAAAGCTTCAGGGAGAGCTCTAGAACAGAAAGGAACTATGATTGGCTCCTTAGGATTCAAGAACCCACTGATTCTGTGTGTTCACACACACGAATAAGAGTGATTTAGGAGTTAAAAACAATCCTAATGGATTTGTCATGGTGTGAACATCAATCCCACCAATTTTCGTGGGAATTGATGAAGATTCGAGTGGGATTTGGCTTGGTCAAAGCTTGCCTGGAGGTTGGTTGACCTCCAATGGCGGCAGGGACCGATCTGTGAAGAAGACAACAAACCTAGGGTGTCATTTGCAAGGATTTCAAAAGCTAGGGGTGTATGTGAAAGAGGAAGAGTCTGAATAGACTAAAATGCAAACTCAGTCAAGATGATCTCTGATTATGTCCAAATTTTGGTACAAACCTAATTTGGACCCAAGGAATCTGATGGTGAAGTTGGATTACAGTTTTGGCCAAATTTGACTGGGTAATTTGCATAGAAATCCAAATTATGACAACTTTCTGTCTGAGACTCTATTTAAGGTCAAAATGGGTTCCAATGGTCAAATCAAGGATACGAAACCACATAGAATATTTTTCTATGAATTTTAAAATGTTTAGATGAATTTTATCCTGACTAGAACCTCTGTTATTTAAGCAAGTCTGAAATTAGAGTTTTAGAAGCTGTATCAGTTCTCGAAGTGCGTAAAAACTCGTTCTTTCTGTGTAGGCCCTCTTATTAGACTTAATGCTTATTAGACCTTAGATTAACCCCTGGGAAACCCTGTGGTTATTCTGCTTTCATTTTATGCCGTTAAAACTGTAGAATTAACCCTAATTTAATGTACTCTTTTCTGAAAGGATGTTCAGTGAGTTATGGCTCTCAGGCATTTTGTAGGAGCATTTGTCAATTGATTCTATTTAATTAAAGCTAGCTATGGCTGATGATGATATCATCATTAGGTTAAGTGAGAACTAATGATAATCGAGTATGTCTCACTATTGCCTAGGAACACATATTTCAATGAACTAGGTAAGGGCTTGAGTTCAATCATGGGTGGGGAGGGTACAAATTCATCTGTGGGAGAAGATTCTCATAGGGAAGGAGAAGAATCAGCAATGTATATATGATAATCTCAATATGCATTACTATTTGCTGACTCTACACCTGAAACGAGGTCGGCAGTGACTACATCAGTGAAGAAATAGAGTTCAGATCCCACACCATTATGACCATGGGGTCCGAGTGAGGGTGAGCGTGACCATAGGTCAGCACCCAAGTGTCTCACCAGGTATCCAAGGTCTTCCCCCAATGCAAAGGCGGTGAAAACTGATCTCATGCTCCCTACATTATGGTTTGGAAATGCCATCAAGGGCAGACATGGATCAAGGATCCCATTCGCATGTCTCTCAGGTGGGCCAAATCCGTCTGGAGCAATCACACCATCCTGCACCAACAGGGGTAAATAAGGAAATGATATATCGAAAAAATCAGAATTTAGGGTGTTAAGGTCATAAAGACTCCCCAAACAATCAGATCCTGGGGATGAAATGTGCCCTACGTAGTTCTCAGTCCCGTGTGGATCAGTGTCCAAAAACCTTGAAAGTGAAGATGAATACGACATTGCGTCACTGCAAAGAAACCCAATGTTTCCACAATAAGCCCAGTTCTTATCTTCACCATCCTTCTCAATCAGATCACAGTTGAAATTCTTTGATGCCCTAAAAATTTCTAATCTAAGTATTTCATTACCTTGGGTAATCTCCATACATCCGGATGCACAATCTATGTTCGCTAGAGCTATCGCCAAGAATGGGTGACCCAAAATGATTGGTGCATCGCGGAAGTTAGGAGGAACCTCCATGTCTAATATGAAAAGGTCCACTAGAAAGCAGAATCCACGGACTTTGACGATGACATTTTCAACCACCCCCCTTAGTGTTTTCATCGATCGGTCAACCAACTGAATGGTTACCGAGGTGGGCTTTAACTGCCCAGATCAAAATTGATCAAATACGACAGTGGGAGTCAGGTTGATGGACGAGCCCTGGTCTACAAGGGCCCGGTCAAATGGAGAATCCTGCAAAAGCAAGAAATGAGTGGTGTACCAGGGTCTTTCTTCTTTGGCGGTAAGTCAACCAAAATAACCGTGTTGGCCTCTTTTGACAGTACCACCTATTGTCTTATTTTCTGCTATCGCCTCAAGGTACAATAGTCCTTAAAGAACCTGGCAACAACAGGAATGTGATCTATTACTTTGAGGAGGGGGACCTGAATATGGACTTCCTTGAACATAGCTTTTAGGCCCTCAAAATTACGTATCCCTTTTTCTTTACTAAATCCCATGTGAGAGCTTCAGGAAAAGGGACGGGAATCTCAGGGTCTATCAGAGGTCGTTTGCCCTTGTCCACCTTAGGGGGCTCTTAATAATGGTGAGAGGAGGATGATCCATCCTACAGTGGACAAGAAGAACCATGACCTGCTTGCCTCATGGTCAGTCCTGTATAATCTTCCTGCTCCTCAGAGTGACAACTTTTGCATCAGCATACTGTCCCTGAAGTGGTAGAGTGGAAGGGGCAAAATAGGTCAGGTTTGACAATAGAGTAGGCTAACTTGGGGCGTAACCAGGTGGTACAAGAGTTGCTTGGAGTACTACATGTGCCTGCCCCTGTGGTGCTTGGAACCTAGGCAGGGCGCCTTGGTTCTGCACATATCTTGGGTTCAGGATGGGTTGGGAGGGCAAGGCTCCCTGTAATCTATGTTCTTACAGCATCTAGCTCTGCGTACTTTGGAGGTTCAGTATCTGGTCAGCCATTACTTTCATGATCTTCAGATTTTCATGGTTTGATTACCACACTAATTCTTTTAATTCTTCTTTCTACTCCAAATGGTCGGCCCACCTTGGAGGGTGAGTGGCGGCATTATGCAATGGCTGGTGTTTAAGCGAGCTATTGAGTAGTTTTTAAAGAGTAATCATCATAGCAAAGCCTCAATCGCTCGAAAACAAGTAAATTTATAACTCAGAATCACAAAAGAGTCCGAGGTCGATCACAGGGAGCAAATATAAAATTCACATATTAATCTTCATTCAGAATTAATAAGCACAATAGAGATACAATTTGTCAAATTGTAACTCAAATGTTAATGAGATAAAAAAATAGAAACGACAAAATAATGGTGATTTGAATCACCAATTATTTATCTAAATTAAGCACACATCTCATATTCAATTTCATCAATGTTAACTATAGTACTTAAATAATGTAACAGTGCTATCATTAATTCAGATCAAACGACTTATGTGAGCATAGGCACAAGGCTCTTCAGCTTCCTTTTCTTCTTCAGAGGCTTTCTTCCACACAAGCCCCTCCTTTACAAGCCTTCTTAAGCACAAAGCACCACTTTTCTTCAGCGACTAAGTGTCGCACAAGGTCAAGCCTACAAGAGCAAAACCTACCCCCGCTCTCTCACAAATCCTTCCTTTCTCCTCTCTCTCAAACTCAGCATGTAATTGGATCTGGATATGGATTATCGGGTCTAGAACAATGTCCAAGTCTGCGAGCGTGTATTGCAAGCAAGGAGTGAGCGGTCGGGTAAGCGGGTAGGTGGCTGTGCGTACGGGATGAGGGAAGCGACCCCTCATGTTACTGGGCAGAGAGCTCAGTTCAAAAATTCCATATATCCGTTGCGGCTGCCTCTTCACTTCACGATGTGGCACTAAAGTGCCAGGCTTTCCTTCGCGCAGCGCAGTTGGGGTGATACTTCGCCAATTGGAGGTGCTGCTGGTGCTGAGGTCTTCAATTGGCGCTGCAGTTGGGTACGCAGGCATAATCCGCAGCGCCTGAATGTGGTAGAGAGGTTGGAGATGCTCAGAGTGTGGCGGACGTGGTCGGGGACGATGGTGGAGACGGTGGTTGGAGGACAGATACTTGAAACACGAGATAAGGCCTCACGACCACGTTAAAACATCTCAAGATGTTCGCCTGAGGACGGCGAAGGTGATGGTGGTGTTTGCAAGGTGAATTAGGATGTGTGGTGGACGGATGGAGGTGGAAAGGGTGAACAGATGTGGGTTTGTTTGGTGGAGCATTGGAGTAGGTGGAACGTGGAAATTGGAATAAGGGTTTTGTGCGGATGGACGAGGCGTAGCTTTTGGGATCTGCGGCATGGTGTTTGGTGGTCTATGGTGGTGTGGAGGCGTCACCGGAGTTCGGCTGGACGTTGAGAAGATGGAGGGTGAACGACGGCATCGATGGTTGAAACTAAAATCTAAAGAGAGATAAGTGGAGTAGAGATGGAGAGGAGAGAAGGAAACCTAGTGTTAACAGTCGAAAGGGGCAGGAGGGTGCCGGCTGTGATTGGCCGACACCATGGAAGAGAATACCTCTGATGAGAGGGCGACGAGGAAAGAAAGAGTTAGAGAACTCCTCGCTGGTAATGCGAGGAGCAGACGAACGAGAGGAAGATGGGTCGCTTGATTTGTCCATCTAGTGGCCGAAAGAAGGGAGTCGAGGTAGCTCGCTAGAGTCACGGCGGAGGTGGCCGAAGGAAGGGAAAGTTGAGGAAGTCTAGGCCAAACCGAACTAAAGAAGAGTGGTTGTGCACGAGGGAGCTTTATAGAGCTTCAGGGCCAACTCTAGAACAAGAAACAAGGTCTTCATGGCTTGGGATTGAAGGAACAAGACCGATGATTCTCGTGCGTTCGCACAAGCAATCAACAGAGATTTGGGACTGAAAATTGATCTCTGATGATTCTCCTAAGTGTGAACATCAATCCCACCAATTTTGGTGGGATTTGGTATTGATTCGAGTAGGTTTAAGAGTGGTCAAACCTTGCTTGGAGGTCGAGTTGACCTCAATGGCGGCAAAGACCTGCTTACGAAGAAGATAACAAAGTTAGGGGGCTCTTTGCAAGGATTTTGAAAGCTGAGGGACTATTTGAGAGAGAAAGAGTCTGACTGGACTAAAATGCAAACTAGGTTAAGATGATCTCTAATTGAGCCCAAATTTTGATACAAACCTAATTTGGTCCCAAGGAATTTGATGGTGAAATCAGATTTAAGTTTTGATCAAGTTTGACTAAGTTGTGCAAAAATCTAAATTAGCGTAACTTTCTATCTGAGACTATTTGAGGTCAAAATGGGTTTCAAAGGTCAAATCAAGGGTACAAAACCTTATGAAATATTTTACTATGAATTTTAAAAGGTTTAAATGAATTTTATCCTGACTAAAACCTCTTTTACTTAAGCGGGTGAGAAATTAGGATTTTGGGTGCTATATTAGTTCTTAAAATGCGTAAAAACCCCATTTCTGTCTGTGTTGACCCACTTATTAGTCTTTAATGCTCATTTGATCTCTATTTTACCCCTAGCAAACCCCTTGATTATTTTTTGTTCATGATATGCTGTTAAAATTATAGAATTAACCCCAGTTTCCTGTTCTTTTCTCAAAACACAATAAGGTGGAGATATAACCCTCAGATGGATATGTAGGAGCTTTTATCTTTTATTCCAGACTAAAATGGGCTAGTTAAGGCTAATGATGTATTCCCATCATACCCCAATGCCTAGCTTTTGCTAGTCCCTTAGCAAAAATCATATGGATTAAACCAAGTCTCTAAGTCAGATGTAACCGTCAGGGTACCTTACTAAGCTGCATCTCTAGAAATTAGATCAGAATACAAACAATAGGCTTAGAGGTACTCAAGTACCAACCAAGATCCAGACCTGACCAGCTTTAGCCTAAGTCTGCCGCGAAGGCTTCTAAGGGCTGCAAAAACTGCCTAGAGGTTCGTTGACCCCAGCGGTTAAAGCACCCATGCATAGACGTAGCATGTCCAGGTTCAGTTTGCCAGTGCATTTTTGTAAGAAAGAGAGAGAAGGATTTTTCATTTGGGGAGTTTTCTCTCTTTTCTTTTTATTTTTCCCTAAATCCAGCTTCAAATTGACCCTAAGCACGATCTGTATCAGATTCCTTGTCCACATCATCAATCCTTGAAGGGTCCTTGGCTTTTGATGCTTCGAGATAGCACCACCCATGATAATCCCCAAAACCCTGGCTTTCGACACTTCAAGATAGTGTCGCCCATAGCATTCTGTAGCTAAATTTAGGCCATAGCAATCAATATTTCAGGATAATCCTGCCCATGGCACTTGAACAAGCATAAGGTACTTACATGCCCCCGGTAGAATATTTAGATATCCTAGGAGACAAGCACCGAGGAGACGATATGTTATTAAGTATCTTCAAGGAGAATTTCTCACTTCTCCGCGCTGGGAACTCGTCCAATCAACTTGTGTTGTCGAGCTGCTCCTAAGCTAGATCATTGAGATAGCTTTCAGAACAGAACACTTTTGGCAGATTTTTTTTTAAGCACACTGAACCAGACTTAGTGTGTGATTTTGGGTGCTTAGGTTATCAAGTCCCGCAAACTAAAGGGTAAGTAACGGAGCCGAATAATCCCTAAGCCTTAGATCTACTACATCAGCCTCGCATTTTCCTTAACCTTTTGAGGACTAACCCGGATCTTAACAAATACTTGAGTGTTTAAACCTTACAATAGATCCAATAGGCCTAAGGTCGGTATCCACCACTAATTTCCTAAGTTTTAGCACTCCTGGTCTTAATTCATCATCCGATCCAACCTAAAAGTTAAGTAGGTTCCATATTAAATTTCAAGGGACTCTTTTCTTTTTTTCTTTTATTTGCTCCTTTTTCTTCTTTCTTTTCTTTTCCTTCCCTTCTTTTTTTTCATTCAGCTCAAAATGACCTCTCCTTTCCTCTTTTCTCCTTTTTTTTTGATGAAACCCTTACATACATTGATTTTCACCGTGTTTTGCACTTTAATATATCCCAATGCCTAAGATTTGCAATTCCTCATTGTAAATTAGGTAGGGTTCGAGTTCAGCTTAGATCGTACATTAGAATAGGTGGGTGATGAATGGGTTGGAATGACTGTTGCCAATGATTTCCAGCTCTAATACAAGTATCAAAGGTGGGGTTGACTGTTCTAATGGACAAACCCTAAAGTGCAATATGAATTCAGCAAAGAGATATATCAGGAAGGTTTCGAGTTTTTCAAAGATGACAAGTTGCCTCCAGTTAAGTGCTAAGTTTAACACCATCAACTGAGCGCAATGAAGCTCAAGGAGAATGGAGATTAAAAGATACTGCAGCCAAGTTTAAGTCAGTAAGTTCGACGAACGGTTTGATTCTCTGACCGTTCACAACAAAAGGTTTAGAATCTTGGCTAAGTTCATTAATTTCGACAGCTCCATTTCCGAATACTTGTCTCACCAGAAATGGTCCAATCCATTTAGATCTAAGTTTGCCTGGGAAGAGCTTGAGTTTGGCATTAAAGAGTAGTACTTTCTAACCAGGATGGAAGGATTTTCTTGAAATGTGTCTGTCATGAAAGGCTTTCACCCGCTCTTTGTAGATTCGCGAGTTCTTGTACGCGTCATTATGTAGTTCCTTAATCTCGTTTAATTGCAACCGACGATGGATTCCAACTTTCACAAGATCTGGATTGCACTTTCGTACTGCCCAGTAGGCTTTGTGGTCCATTTCCACGGGGAGGTGACATGCCTTCCCGTACACGAGTCTAAAGGGAGACATGCCTAACTAGGTCTTATGGGTGGTCCTATAGGCCCACAAGGCTTCTGGAAGGCGGGTAGACCAATCCTTCCTGTCAGGCCAAACAGTACCCTGAAGGATCTTCTTGATCTCCCGATTTAACAATTCTGCCAATCCATTAGTCTGGAGGTGGTAAGGAGTCGAGCTAAGATGCAACATCCTGCACTTTTTCATCAGGGATTGGAAGTATACATTGGCGAAATGAGACTCACCATCACTAATGATGGCTTTTGGAACCCCAAACCTGGAAAAGATGTTCTCCTGAATGAATCGAAGAACTTTATGGTCACTTATTCTGGTGGGGATGGCTTCGATCCATTTAGAGACGTAATCAACAGCGAGTAAGATATATTCGAAACCATTAGATCCTGGAAAGGGTCCCATGAAATGAATTCCCCAGATGTCAAAGATATGTGCATCACACATTAACTCGTTACTCGCTAGAATTGTTTCATGGAGGAGGCATTAATGGAATTCTCTACTAAGACTCGAACAACTCAAAGGCGTTCTCGCCTTTAGGGAGGAAGTTCCCGCCACTAGATTCATCGGCCAAATACCGATGTATGTCATTTAGACCATGGTAAAAGATCTAAGTCAAGTGGCATCTGGGTACACCATGGTGGGGACACTTTCGAAGAAAATCATGAAATCGGCCCCATGCATCATGTAACTTCTCCCCTCGTCCTTGGGAAAAAGTCGTGATTGCTCACCTCATCGCATTTGTTTGACCAATTAGGAAGAACTTTTGAAGGAATTCTTGACGTAATTCTCCCTAGGTTCCAATTGGCCTCCCAATGGTCTTGAACCAGTACGAACCTTTATCCCTTAGTGAGAATGGGAAAAGCTTCATGAGAATAATCCCTAAATCAACATTTATGGGTTGAACTGTTTCAGCGATTCGACTTAGATCCTCTATATGCATGAAGGATCCTCATTCGAGTGACCATGGAAATAAGTCTGAATCAGACTTATTTCATTTTGCTTGAGCCCAAATGCATCTCCGCTTGCAGGAATCAGACCTGAGGTGTTATAATCAATGTAGTCGGATCATAAAAGTCTTGCAGTTGTTCTCCACGTGGTGGATGCTGCATTCTATCCAAGGTATTCAATATCTGATCTATGCTCTGTTGATGTCGGTGCTCAGATGGAGCAACTTGGTCCTCCAAACGGGCCATCGGATCTTGGTCCTTGGGACAAGGGTTTGGAATAGGATTAGCTATTTCAGCTAACAGAGTAGATGGGTGGGAAGAGGAAGAAGGGGGTGATGCAAAGAGTCACCTATGCCACCTTGGGTTAGGCTCCCAAGGTCCAACCAATTCAGGTCTTAATGACCTCCCTTGCATATACTAACATAGGTTGGTGAAGTCATGTGATGGTAACACAATCATTCATCATAAGTAACTGAAATTAGTCAGAATCCAAAGTCAAAATTCTCCTTAATGATTGTTTGAGGATTGTAATTTTGTATCGAACTGATTTGAGAAGTACAGGATTAATTTTGCTATTTTACCATCTCATCACGAATGCAAATTAACCAAGGAGTTAATTCAAGGTCAAATGAACTTAAAAAACCAAGAACTAGGCTTAGAACAACTAAATCAAGGTTTCACGCATTTTAAGGATTAAAATATCATTGAAAATCCTAATTATCTGCCATATTCAAATTGAAAGGGTTCTGATCAAGATAAATTCAATATAAACTGCTTAAAAATTATTGAAAAATATTTTAAGAGGCTTAGTACCTTTATTTTGACCATCTGAAATCATTTTAACAAAATTCAGAGATTTAGATAGGAATTTGCCTTGATTTGGACTTCTATGCAATTTACCTAGTCAAACGTAGTCAAAACTTAAATCCAAGCTCACCACTAGATTTCTTGAGTTAAAATTAGGTTAACACCAAAATTTGGACCCAATCAGAGTCTATCTTGACCTAGTTTGCATTTATGCCCTTAAAATCCCTATTTCTCACATCTAAACACCTAGGTTTCAAGTTTTGTTACAGATTTGCCCCTAACTTTCTCGTCAACTTCGTAGAAAGGCCCCAACCGCCTTTTCTCTCATCACCTTCTTCATAGTCTGAACAAAGCTTCCAACCCAAACCGCCGACTCTCAATCGAGGATTTCTCTTGATATTGTCAATCAAATCCCTCCAAATTTGGATGGATTGATCGCAAGAAGATCCTTTTTCGATAGAGCCATGTCTCGAGGCTCTATTTGGACTATAGCATTGATCAGAAGCTTGCGAAATCACGGTTCTAAGTTACCTAATTTGCGAACACTCTCATGGATTTTAGGAAATTAAGGGTCAAAAACACCTCTATATAAGCTCTCCTAACTTCCAATGTGTCGCCCAGCCAAGTTTAGTCCAGAAAACCTCATTCTTCCTCCTCTCTGGCTACTCTTTGACTTGGCTCTGTCAACCTTACACACTCCTCTTGCTCCGACCACCAAACCATCAAATTAGGTGGTCCTACATCTTCCCCACGTTCGTTAGCTCCTCGCCGGCCACAGCAAGGGCTCCTATCTCTTCTTCCTCACCGCCTACCCCACCGGAGTTCATCATCTTCCGCACGTTCGGCCGGTCAACACTGGACTCATCACACCTCCCTTCATCCCCCTAAGCTCCCTAACTTCTCCCTCTCTATCTTTAGCACCTTCTCTGCCCTTAGTTCTCAATTTCACCAACTGTACATGCTACCCCACCACCGTCTCCTCCGCCTCCAGCATGAACTCCAACGAGCTTGCACTGGCACTACACAACCGCCACCACCACAAGCTTTGCCTCTTCTCCACGAACAAAAGCCCTAATCTAATTAGGCACTGCGACCACTCCACCATCTTCCCTGAACACACCCACTCCCATCACCACACATAGTCATCGTCCGACCACCATCGTTGCATTCCACGCTCCTCGGCAAAGGTCTTGAACTATTTAATTGGGGCGTAAAGCCCATTTTCGTGTTTTTAGGTGATCGCCGGTGATTAGCGAGATTTTGTTGCAAAAAGTTTGAGTCTGGAAAATCTGAGTCGTTGCAAGGTTGCAAGAAAATCTGCTACCAAATAATAAATTTTAACCGATACTCTGGTAAATCCTGGGTCGAACATGAGGACAACCAAGGCACTCCACGAAGGGGATGAGAACGACAAAATTATTTTACCTTGGCCCTGGTGGAGCGTCCCAGGTATGGGACCAACTCTTAAAGCTTTGGAGGAGGTGAGAAGAGAAGAGAATGGATGATAAAATGTGTGGGAGTGGTAGGCCTTTTATAGGTGTAGGAATGGGGTAAAAGTGTCTTTTCCAAGGCCTTAAAATGAATGCAAGGCCTTTAGTGACATTTATGAGTGTCATTGTAGCCACATGTCGCTGAAGGCTCACCTCAAATGAAATCCGTTCATCGTCAATCTGACGCTCCACACGCAGCTACGTCACGCAGTCACTGATCTTCAGCCGTTCGCGTGCTCACCCAATCATCGCGACAAGTCTCATCAAGGCCATCCGATGGAGATCGGACGGTCGTGATCAGCGCTCATCTACTCTTCACAATGCGCGTAGGGTGTGTCATCTTACGCGTTATCATGTGCATGCGAATCGCATGCCATTCGAGCATGCTACGTCGCTGCCACCGTTGCCGTTCATCACCCATCTGATGGACGAATTTCACCTGCGCTCGCCTTTAACGGATTTAATCCGCTCTGCGGGTCTCGATTGTGCGTCGCACGCTGCATGTAAGGCACGCGACCACTGCGTTGAGGGGAGGTTTGTGTCGAGTTTTGGAATAAATGCTCACGTGCTCTCAATTGTTGAATCTCGATTCAATGGTCGAGATCTGATGGTGTGGATGATGGTCGGTGGCTGTGGGCGGCTTAGATGGTGCCACATGACACCATCTGGGCCGTTCATTTTCTTCTGCTAGTAAGCGATGCCATTGATGTCGGATTATGTCGATTTTCGATCGTCGATTCGAACCCAGCCATGTGGTTGGATTTGTCGTTTGAGGTCTCAAATTGCATCACCTTGCCCTCTAGCCATTGATATTCCTCAGAATACATATGACGCTACGGAAGTCCGATCGGGTCGATCTTAAAGGCGTTGGACTTCGATCGTCGTCCTAATCAGATCCGTACGATTGAATCTTCAATCCGAAGTCCTGCAATGAATCGCCTTATCCCCTAGCAAGAAAAAGAGGTGAATTAATATACAATTTATACAAATTACTCTAAATGCATGATGATGCTTGTTATGCAATATTTATAATATATAAAGCTTCTATGACCCTAGGAACATATAAATAGACAAATTAGGTCAATTAGATGTATACACATCACACCCCCATGCATATCTTTTGCTAGTCTTTAGCAAAACTATATGCTATTTATAAAAGAATTAGGGTCAAATTACTTGGGAAATAATTACTTTTCAACACTAAGAAATTTCTACTAAAGACCTGAACTATAGAGACTCAACAGCACCTAGGTGTCTACCAACATGTAGACTGCCCCAAGCCTTCTCTTTATTCGAAAGCAAATACATTTTTTTGCTTTTTCTTTTCTATTTTTTCTAATTTTTGAGTTTAGAGTTTGGGGCAACTTTCTACAACTACTCAACCCACCCAAAACTCAAAAAGAACTCTATGTTCTAAGCATCTTTTTGTGACTGTGATAGACTCACTAATCGGTAATCAGAACAGACTTCAGGTCTCTATGCCCCTATGTGATCTTAAGAGGAATTTCAACCTAAAGGTATTTCTGTTCGACCGGTAGCTTTCTACCTACTTTTATTTTTTGTGGGGTCAACATAAGGGCGAACCCAGTGTATATCTCCCTAGCTTATTCTACTTCCCTACTTCTTTCCTGAGTGTTTGGAATTAAACGTGCATTTCGTGAGTCGAGTTCTAAGCAACTAGCCAATGGGGCATCAAACCTACAACAACTTGTCAGTCATACTTATACGGTGAAATGTGATTATTTTTTTTTTCTTCTTTTCTATTTCTTATCATTTTTTTCTTTTCATTTTTTTTGAGTAGATGACTTCCCTGATCTAAGATTTACCTAAAGGCAACAGAAAGAGAATAGTTGTGTGGCTAGGCTCTAGACAACTGACCAATGGGGTGTCAAACGCACGACAACTTGCTAATCATACCACCCTAGAAGGTTCATTAGCCACCCAATTTCCATTAAAACAGCTGAAAAGTGAGTTAGTGCAAATAGTGTGTAGCTGCTTCAAACTTAAAGTTCCCTAAAATCAGAGAGCAAGTTGATAAGTCCTGTACTTATCACCCCAACTTATTTAACTAATTAGAAATTAATTTTAGAATGACAAGGACTAAAGAAACGAAGTCTACATTTTAATGGACACTTGGGCTGATTAAACTCGAAGACCTGAAGGATTTAAGTGTTCAGGTTCTATTGTATTATTTCCTAAGATTGAAAAGCTCTAATGCTCAAGTTTTCTTTTTCTAATTCATTTTCTTTTTATAATAAAGGATAAATTAGGGAAATTTACAAGAAATCCATAAAGCTAACACTATGACTTAGAAATGAATCCACCCCCCATGCCTAGTTTATGCAATGTTCTCATTGGAAATAAAAGGCATAAAAAAAGGTAGAATAAGAAAAATATCACCTATATTCCATGCTGCTCTGGTCAGTTCTAAGTTAGACTATACAAATGCCAAGTTTAATACCATCAGCTAGGTGGGGTCCAGCTAAAGAAGTCAGATCAAGGTCAAAGCAACCTTGTACGAGATGGGTTCTAGGATAACACGGTCAACATAAGATTTTAGACATCATCCATTGACATTGAAGGAGTTACCCGTCTTTGGGTCAGAAATCGCAATAGCCCCATTTGGGAATATCTAATCAATGATGAATGGACTTCCATTTGGACCTAAACTTGCCAAGAAAGAGCTTAAGTCGAGAATAAAAGAGCTAAACCTTCTGGTTTGGCTCAAAGTTCTTGCGTAATATTAACTAGTCATGAAGAGCTTTGGCCCTAACCTTATAGATCTTGGCATTCTCATATGCATCATTTCTAAGCTCCTCCAACTCCAATAGTTGGAGTTTCCTAGTCTTTCCGGCTAAACTAAGGTCAAAATTGCATTTTTTTTATCTCCCAAAATGCCCGAGTTGATAGATGTGAATCAAAAGTACAGAGTCCACCAGGTAATTTGAGGCTCAAATAGATATGAAAATGAGAATCTGAGGTTTGGCTAAATCGGTTCAGCCTGATCAGAGTAGGGATCCTCAAAAGAAAAAGTAACTGTAGAGGATGTAAGAACCGTATTAATGAAATCAGAAAATGATAGAAAGTGATTATTAGTCTGATCAATGTTCGAAACTTGATCAATAGATGAAGGAGAATCATATGCAACCGGATTAAAGATAGGTGAATTAGAGTAGAAGTTGATTTCGATGGCAGGTTGGGGTTGGGATCTGATTTTGGAAGGCTCAGTATGTAGATCAGAAGGTGTGGCTTCTTTAAGATCAAAATCTTTGACCCCAACATTAGAATCAAAGAACGGATCATAGATGCTGAGGTTGTAAATTGGGTCATAATCGTCAGGAAACAAAGGTTCTCCGAAATCAGAGTATGATTCGAAATCATCGGAGAATTTGCAAAGATTAGTGTCTAAACCTGATTCCAAATTGGAATTTCCACCATAAAATGAATCAAGATGTGTAGAATCAGCAACCCGACTTGGATCTAACCTATTCTCAAATTCTCGGCTTGAAAAGGTGTCCTTATTAGGCATAGGCTCAAGTTCTTGGCTCCTAGGATAAGCCCGATTGAATCCCAGCTCTTCCAACTCCTCTATTTCTGTATCATATATCATAGATTGATTTGTCTTCCGAAAAATTAATTTGTATCTCTGAGAAGGTTGGAGAGGTGTAATAATTAAACATAGGCCCATAATCATAGTCTAGATCAAAAATCTGATTTTCATCACATTGGGCCTCTTGGTCACCCCAAATAGGCTCGAATTTAGATTCTAGGTCAAAGGTAGGTATTAGGTCACTAGATTTTGGTTTAGGCTCTATTGGGATGTCAGAATCATTCTTAAGAATTACCTTAACAGGATAAGGCTCAAGAATTACATTTTCGAGAGGTTCTGATTTAGGTTTATCCTGATAGGTGTCTGGGGAATCTAGGCTTGATGGACCAACTTCAAGGGTTTCTAAGGCTGCTTCAGAATCGGAAACACCTGCAATTAGATCCTTCCAACCCTCATCAAGATCAGGCATATCAATTGTTATGAAGTTTGAATCTAAATTCATTTAGGTTAAGGGTCCATAACAACCTCTATTCTCAAACCTGGGTTCTGAGAGATCATTTTGATCCTCAATGTTGTTTTAAAGTGTCATCAATCTCTGAATGTTAATATGGGTAATTTTGATCAATGGCTTGGTGTAACGTATTTAGCATATACCCATGTTTCTCCATAAGACCTTGGTGTCTTTCCCAAGGTTGTGGATTTGACAGACATTGTATGTATCCAATATTATGTAGTCTCCACAATTCATTATATTTTCACAGAAGCTCATTCCGGGTTGATCCATGTATCATTTGTTCAAATATCAGTCTAGCAAGGTTCATATTGATGTTGTTTCTGCCACATTATCCTGAATGTGCCTAGATGGATCAGAGGTTCTATAATATTCATTATGATATCTAGAAGCAACCTCGATCATCTTCTCTTTTAAGCTCAGTTGGAATTCAGGTTTCCTACAAATTCTTCCTAAATTATCAGGTTGCATTTTTAAATCAGATGGGTGAATAAAGATGTAAAATCAAACTCAAGTTCAAATTGAAGTGATTGGACCAGATCAAAAATCCCACAAAAAGATCAATTCTAATGAGGCCTCTAGGTCAAAAACATAGGGACCTTTCCTGTGTATGTGCTCTAGAGAACAGATGAGGGACTTAATGTGAATTGGACCCAATCAAGACACCAAAGCTTTTTTGGATGACTAAGGTTTGTTTCGAGGCGGATGATACCTCTGAATAAAAAATCAACACCCGAGAAGTACCTGGGCAGCCAGGAAGGAAGAGCCTCGCAAAGACCCCACACGGTAAAGTATCCTTACGGGTTACACGATTTCCCCCACCCGACCTTCCTTGTCACCGCAATTCCAAGTAGACTAGAATATATGAATTGAGACCTTAAGTCTACCAATTTTAGCCTAGTTTGTGCCTTGGATTTCACTTGATTAGAAGTTAATTCAACTTGTGACCTAATTTGAAGGTTGGTTGGCCCACAAAGTAGACTACCTTCACCTGACCTGCCTTAAAAGGTGAATGAAATATGGGCCAAGACCCAAAGATCACCTTGAATTGACTCTCTGGTTATTAGGTCCAAAGTTTAGCGTTCAAGTGAATTTAGAACTGATTTTAGGGTTCTTCTGATTAGATCTTTTCAAGCAAGGGTTCGGATAGCACACAAATGCGGGAGGGTCAATTTCCTTTAATTCAAGCAAGTGCGAACTAACACTTCAAAACCCTAGAGTAGAAATCCTAATTGGCTTTATTTCAAGTCTAATTTGATCTTAAATGTACATCTTGGACTCAAACAAGAAGTGCGTAGTCCAAGGTGATCAGAAATTAAGCATAAATCCCTAGTAGGTACAGGCAATTTGGATAGGGATCTCTAAACAGAATCTTCTCAACTTCAATCAGATATCAATTTTGAATTCATAAATCAGGAAACTTGCCTTTTAAAAATGATGATTACTAGAGAATAAGGCAAATGAATCCTAATTATTGTTGTTTCCTTTTTCTCTCTTCCAAAGGATTAGGAGATTGATTAGGGAAGAAGAGAGAGTTTACCTACCCTTGGAGTGGCTGATTTGCATGGAAGATCTCTACGTGATGTACCTCACAAAATCACAATCAAATCAAACAGGGCAACTTAATGCTTAGATAACAATAAAGAAAGATAAGATTAATGTGTGAATTGTGCGTTGCTCCCCACCAATGGTGCCAAAATATTAAAGCGGTACGAATGAGAGATTTAAATGTGTCCATTGTGGCAAAGCCTCAATCGCTCGAAAGCAAATAAATTTATAATTCAGAATCTATGATGGAGTCTGAGGTCGAACACAGGGAGCAAATATAGAATTCACAACATTAGTCTCATTTAGATTCAATGAGCACAAGTAATAATAAATATACAATGAATAAATATGATCAAATTGTTATTCAAAGAAACTCACAATATCATGGATCAAAAAGAAAAGAGAATCAAAACAATGGTAATTTGAATCACCACTTATTCTCTTAATTAAGAATGCATTCAATATTTCAATTCAAAATTCAATCTTAACTATAGTATTTAAATTATTCAATAGTAATATTCAAATAATGCCACAGTGTTCACAAGGCTTAAGTGCCTCAGGCACAAGGCTTCTTCAACTTATTCCTTTCTTCTCCTTCTTTAGCTTCTCTTCTTAATTCACGAGCCTTCCCTTTCTTCCTTCAAGCCTTCTCTTCTTCAGAGCTTTCCTCCTCCTTTAGAGACTTAAGTGTCGCACAGGGCGTAGCTACAGAGAGAAAAACCCTCCCCCGCTCTCTCATAAATCCTCCTCTTCTCTCTCACAGACCCTGGGCAAATTCGGATCCATACACGGGTAACCGGGTCATGTACAGTGTCCAGGGTCATCGGCGTGGGTGGTGATCGAGTAGCATAGGCGTGCTATCGAGTGAAAGGGATACGAGGGACCCAACCCCTCAGTGTTTGGGCGAACAGCTCAATGCACAAAAATAATTTATGTGTGCATGGTTGCTTTTCAATCTATGAGGTGGGACTATCTTAGCCCCCCTCCTTTACGCAACAGCAGAAGAGAAGACTTCATCAAATTGAAGGTGATGTCACGGTCGTGGTGTCTAATTAAGGGTCTGAAGGGATGCCTGGAAGAGTTAAACACAACGTGGAGGTGGATTCAAGGGCAAATGTGGCTGGAGGACTACGTTCGTGGTCAGATGAGGTGGCGGCGACGGTGAAGCACGACGAAGACCTGTGAATCACAATACGGGCTCTAAGCCCTAATTAGACTAGTTCACAAGCATCGCCGGTGAACGTGGAGTGCGGTGGCGGTGTCCGTGTGATGAATAGGTGTGTGTGGTGGCCGGACGGACTCAAAGAAGGTGAGCGAATGTGGGTGAGTTCGGTAGGGTGTTTGGTGGCCTAATGCCCTCAATTTCTTGAGGGGTTTTGGTCAGTAGGGCACGGTGAACGTTTTGGGAGTTGTGGCGAGGCAAGCGATGGCTTATGGAGTTGTGGGGGCCTCGCCGGAGCTTGGCCAGTCATGGGGAAGACGGTGGCGTGGAGGGCTTGTCGATGGTCGAAAGGTAAAGGAGAGGGGCTAGAGAGGTTAAGGAGGAGAAGAGGAAGAGGTTAAACCTAGTTATAGGACGAAAAGGGAGAGGATTCCCACACCGGTGTGATGGCCGGACATGGGGAAGACGAAGTCTCCGTGAGGGGGACGGCGGCGAGAAGGGGAGGACGCCCTCGCTATGGCTGGTGAGGCGCAGACGAACTTGAGGAGGAAGAATCGGCTGACTATGGTCTGTGGCGGTCGGCGAAAAGGGTAGACAGAGGAGCTCGTCAGAGCTTGTGGACAATTAAGCTGGAGAGAGGGGAAGGGGGATTTCCGACCCAAACCAAGCTAAGGAGGTGAGGAACTTGATGTAGAGCCTTTTATAGACCTTTGGGAGGCTCTCCAAGCTTAAAAACCAAGCTTACAAGCTTCAAGGATCTCATGCGCACAGATACCCTTCCTTTCCAAGCATTCTCATCAGCTTTTGGGAAGGAATTAGGATTCATGACCAGTCTCATTTGGAAGGGAGTTCCTCAAGGAATCTCTCTTTCAATTTTGGGACTGATTGATTGAGAATCAAGTAGAAATCCTCGCTCAAATCTCAATGGTAAAGCTTCTATTCACACTAATGGCGGCAAGGACCTATTTGTAAAGATGACGAGAAACTTAGGGACCTATCTGTAAAGATTTCAAAAGCTAAGGGCGTGTATAAGAGAGAAAGAGTCAGACTGGATCAAAATGCAAACTAAGTCAATATAATCTCTGATTGGACCTAAATTTTGGTATAAACCTAATTTGGACCCAAGGAATTTAATGGTAAAGTCAAATTTTGGTTTGACTAGGTCATTTACGTAGAGACCTAAATTAGAGTAACTTTCCATCTGAGACTCTATTCTAGGATAAAATAGGTTCAGATAATCAAATCAAAAGTACCAAACCTCATGAAGTATTTTGATATGAATTTTAGAAGGTTTAGATGGATTTTATACCTCTGTTATTTAAGCGGATCTGAAATCAGGGTTTCGGGTACTGTTTTGACTCTCAAAGTGTGAGAAAACTTGTTTCTGTCTACACGGACCCTCTTATTAGTCATTAATGTTCATTTGACGTTAGATTAACCCCTAGGAAAGCCCATGATTATTTTGCATTTATGATCTTCTGTTAAAATTATAGAATTAACCCTATTTTAATGCACTCTTCTTAAAATGGATATACAGTGAATTACTATTCTTCGACGATTATGTAGGAGAGTTTATCTCTTGATTATGACTAATTAAAGCTAGTTATAACTCATGATGATGTCATCATCATTCCATGAAATCGATGCCCTAAACATTGAAGATTTTGACAAGAAGAATTGGGCTTAGAGGCATCATATCTCTCTTGGCTACGCTCCTGAGTGCCTAGCATCAAGAACATAACCTGGAGAATTCTTGAGCATCCTTGAATAAAGACGGCTAATAAAATCTAGATTGCAGAATCTTCACAGCTATCTTTTTCCTCGAGAAGTGTCCACCACACAGATGCATGGCAGAACTCAAGTATGCTTTGGAACTCATTCTTTGGGACACATTGACAAATAATTTGATTAGAGCTGATGCGGTATAGTTCAGGATCATCCCAAAAGTAATATTTGGCCTCAAATATAAGTCTATCCCGTTGCTGCTTGGTCTAATCCTTGGGGATTTGACCAACGGCCAAATAGTTGACGATGTCCGCAAACCAAGGGTTTAGACACCCGAAATTGTAAGAATTGTCTTGTCTGGGAAGGTGTCAGTAATCGGAATATCCAAATGAGTAGAAGCAATTAGGATTATCGAAAGATGATCTACCACTACATTTTGTGCCTCGAATTTGTCTTTAATTTCAAGATCGAATTCGTGAAGTAAAAGAATCCATCGAATGAACCAGGGTTTGGCATCCTTTTTGGCCAAGAGATGTCTCAGGGCCGAGTGGTCGGTATAGATGATAACATGAGATCATAAAAGATAAGCCCTGAATTTTTACAACGCAAATAATACGGTTAGCAATTCATTTTCTATAACAGTATAGTTCCTTTGGGCCTCGTCCAAATTTTGCTAGCATAGTAAATGACAGACCTTTATGTCAATCTTCTAACGCAAAACAACCCCAACAGCGTAATCAAAAGTGTCGGTCATAATCTCAAATGGGGCTATCCAGACCGGTGGTTGTAACACAGGAGCACAAGTGACTGCCATTTTGAGTAAATCAAATGCCTTATGACATGATTCATCAAATTCAAACAGCGTATCTTTGGCCAGAAGGTTACTTAAAGGTCGAGCAACCTTGAAAAGATCCTTAATGAACCTCTTATAAAATCCCACATGACCAAGGAATGATTGGATTTGTTTAACAGATGTGGGTGGAGTAAGTTTGGAGATAGCATCTACCTTAGCCGTATCAACTTTAATACCCCGATTAGAGACTACATGACCTAAGATGATGCTTCCTGTGTCATGAAGTGACTCTTCTCCCAACTAAGGACCAAACAAGTTTGGATACATCTCTTAAGAATCAATTCCATGTTAGCTAGGCACGACTCAAGAATCTCTGAAAACGAAGAAATCATCCATGAATATCTCAAGACAATCTCCCACCATGTCAGAAAAGATAGCAAGTATGCACCTTTAAAAAGTCGTAAGTGCATTGCAAAGCCCAAACGACATGCTATGGAATGCAAAAGATTCATAGGAACAGGTGAAAGTTATCTTTTCCTGATCTTTAGGATGGATAGGAACTTGGTTATATCCTGAATAACCGTCCAGGAAACAGAAATACTTTTTCCGAACTAACATTTCAAGAATTTGGCCGATGAAGGACAAAGGGAAATGATCATTTTTGGTGGCTGTGTTCAGCTTCCTATAATTGATACAAACTCTCTAAAAGGAAGCTGAACGAGTCATGATAAATTCACCTTTCTCGTTAGTCACTACGGTAATCCTAGCTTTCTTGGGAACAATTTACATGGGATTAACCCCGGGACTATCTATGATCAGGTCTATGATTCCTGCATCAAGGCATTTGATTATTTCCTTGACCACTTCTCGCATATTAGGGTTCAATCTCCTCTACATCTGGCGAGAAGGTTGGGATCCATCTTCCATAAAAATCCGATGATTACAATAAGATGGCTCCATGCCCCTAAAGTCATGAATGGTCCAACCAATTGCCTCCTTATGTGCTTTATGGACCTTAATCAATTTTGATTCTTGCTCCTTAGTCAAGTTTGCACTGATAATCACAGGGAACCTCATCTTTAGTCCTACGAACTCATATTTCATATTGTCGGGCAATGGTTAATGTTCTAGTTGGGGCGAGTTGATAACTAAAGGTAGGAAGGATGCTGATGAAGATTCATCAGGACGATTCAGTAGGAGAGGTTGTGAATGAACAAAATCAATAACCTCTTCAAAATGTGGCGGATTTGCCACAGAGGGTTGTGGTTCAGGTTCATTAGTACGAGAGGAATCCTAAAAAACAATGATAGCAATACAAGTCTCAAGATTCAGATCATTATCCTCGAGTTCCTCGATGTATCCACAATCCTCAAATTTGTTAATCGCCTTAAAAATATGTAGTTTCAATTTTCTGTCCCCAAAGGTGATCTCCATACTTCTGCTTTCACAGTTAATATTGGCCTTAGCGGTAAACAGGAACAGATGCCCCAGAATGATGAATGTGTTCCTTAAGTCTTTAAGTACATCCATATGAAGGACGAGGAAATCTATAGGAAAATAGAAATCCTTAACCTTGACAATAACATCCTCAATAATACCTTTTGGGTTTGTGATCGAACAGTCCGCTAATTGCAGTGTTACTGAGGTTGGCTGGAGTTCACCTAATCCAAACTTTTCATATAAGGAAGTCAGAATTAGGTTTATAGATGCACCTAAATCCAAAAGTGTCCGATCAAAGGTGTAATCCCCGATAACACATGAAATCAAAAGGGCACAAGGATCTCTCTTTTCCTGAGGGAGGTGATGTAGCAAAATAGAACTGCCTGCTCAGAAAGTATCACCTTCCTTGGGGTTGATTCCCTCGACTTACGCTTCTGAGTGAATAAGTCCTTCAAGAACTTAGCATAAGCCAGAATATGCTTAATAGCATCAAGGAGCAAGATATTGATTTCTACATTCTTGAATATATTCAAAAGCTTCTCATTTCTATTGACAAGTTTCTTCTTCCTGGGTTTTAACAAGGATTCAGGGAACAGGACATGAGTAAGATCATTAGATTCAGGATCCTGAGCCTTAAGTTCTTCAGTTTATTCCAATTCTTCCCTAGGCTCACCAGGATTTTGCTCGCTAATTGAAGGTAATTTCAGGTCCTGGGTTTGCCTTCCACTCCTCAAGGTCACGAAGTTTGCAGAAGCGTACGAGTTCAAGTCTTGGGGAGGGTTAGAAAAGATTGGAGGAGCTTGATTAGCTAGATATCCAGGAGCAGAAGAGGAAGGACCCTGTCAACCACCTAAGCATGTACATATAGGTCCCTTTGATTCCCATACCTTCGGCTCGATTGCCTTGATTTTGTATGTTTCGAGGGTTGGGTATGGGTTGAGATGGTAGAGATCCTGACTGTTGGGTATTAGCAATGAGCTCAGATTGCAAATTGTCTAGTGAAGTTTTCATTTGCTGCATGAGCTAAAGCATGGATCCTTACATTTCCACCATCCGACGATTCAGATCAACCTACCCTACGGGTTGATGGGCATTTCATGTTGGTTGATTGACCTGATTAAGGGCAGTTAAGTGTATACATGACCCTGACCCATTAGTCGTTGTGGTGCATAATTGCTGGGCCGGGTTATAAGAATTTGAATATGGGTTGTACCTAACATTCTCCTGTACAACATACATATCCTCATAGGGCGAGGATGTCGGGAAAGAAGGAGAAGGATCAAAGAAATTGGGATCAAAGGCCCCAATTTGGAACCCGTGGGATTCTGAGTAATGCTGGCTCACAGGTTGAGCTATTTCTAATTGATTTACGAACTCCCGTCCAATAGGAGCTCGTGAGGTATAAAATCTTGAATTCTGGGATTGAGTGGATCTAGAGATATTTGCAGAGTTTCCAGTCATCCACTCTTCCATTCTTTTTGCAACCAAGTCCACCTTATCAAGTTTGTTGCAAATCAATTCCATATCAAATGAATGAGAGTCCTGAACCTCATTAGCATTCTATCTAGGTTGCTAAGACCGGTTGAAAGTGTCCATGAAGGCATGATTGATAGAATTCTTACTCATTTCCTCAAACAAGTCATGTACACTATCTGCATCCTTGTTGAGGAAATTACCTTCGCAAGAAGTGTCCACGTGATTACGGAGTTGCTCAGTCAACTCGTGATAAAAAATTTGCACGAGTTGCCATTTCGACGCGTTGTGGTGTGGACACTTTCGCAAAAAATCTTAGAATCGCTCCCAGGCACTATGAAGTGATTCCCCTAGCCGTTGGACGAAAGTCATAATCACCCGTTGCAAAGCATTGGTACGTCCAGCAGGGAAAAATTTCTTCAAGAAGGTCAATTTGAGATCATTTTAGGTAGTTATTGGCCTCCTAATTGTTCGATACCAATGTGCAACCTTATCCCTGAGAGAGTGGAGAAAGAGCCTCGTGATCATTTGCTTTTCATCCACATTTCATGCTTTGGTAGTTTGGATCAAAGTGGTCAAGTCCTCCAAATGCTGAAACGAGTCTTCAAAGCTAAGCCTATGAAAATGTTTGATTAGGCTTAAAACCTAGCGCTTGATTTCCACGTCACCGGCTGAAATTTGGACACTGAGACATTCTCCATAATTTGAAGGATCATAAAAATCCTTCAAGAGCTGAGAGTCCTAATCATTCATTCTCTGGAACCATTCTTGCATTTGTTGCAATTGTTCCAACTGCCCATGAAAACTCGTGTTGATTATGAGGTAGAGAAGGTGATTGATTAACCATGGGATCTACTTGACAAGAATTCAACCTACGCCTCCTGGAATGGTTTAATGGTCCTTCCAAGAGGGGATTCAATGACCTCCTTTCAAGCATAAATTAGGAAGGGGTTAGAAGGATAGGAGAATAGAACCCTACAACAAAATAATACAAGCATGTCCTTAAGTTGGGTATCCTAAAAACCAAAGCTCCAAGATATATTCAAACCACAATATAGATTTTGTGTTGTCCTTAATCCAGAAGTTGGTTAAGTTGGGCTGACGAAGCAGGGGAAGCATGTCTTGAAGGCTGTTAATTATGACAAACCCTTGCCTGCTTAAGTCGTTTGACAATCAAGCCCCCCAACTTAGCACCTTCTAGAGAAAGCAGACGTCACACATTCGTACCACAATTTGAGAAATACTCTGAAACAGACTAATGGGTCCTAGGGCCAACTCTACTCAATTTTAGATTAGACTTATGATAGTAATGCTTTTGGAATGTGATGGGCCCTTAAAATGGGTTGTGCCCTTAATGATTGATTGAAATGTGCTCACTGAAATGAGAGGTGCGCTCGGGTCTTTCATTTTAGGAGGCAACTTGCTATGGATGACAAAGCTTATTGTCTCAAAAAGATGCACCCTACCTAGATTTTTGGTCTATCTTTTTGGAGTACAAATATTTTTTAGAAATTTGGCATAGGTAGGGATATACTTTATTGCATCTAGGAGAGGGATATTAATTTGAACTTACCCAAATAAAACAATGAGTTCCTCAACTGTGGGGTTAGATTTCTTTCTTTTAGGGTTGGTGGAATGTAAGGCTTGAGAGAGAAATGGGAGTGTCAACTTGCATTTTGTTAGGGAGTCTTTCTTCCTGAAGGGTGTGAGAAGAGTCAACTTGCATTTTGTTAGGGTGGGTTTCAGGTGAAGATGTGGAAGGCTCAAGATCTTGTGTGGTTTTCTCGATCCTTAGAGTGACTGCATTGGCAGTGTGATTGTTGTTGGGAGGAGGGCGAGGGGCCTAGTTTTAATGGAAACTTGGGGGATGCTGCGGGGCTGGTTGGATAGGGGACCGGTGAGAGTAATGGGGATTTCCGCCTTGGTATTGAGTCCTTTGGTTGTTAAGGTTAGGCATGGGTTGGGAAGGTAAATTCCCTGTAGGTCTTTGATCGAGTGTAAACCCTAATTTGATTTTGCAAATTGGTAACACGGGTAACGTCAAAAAACACGTTTAAATAATTCGTTCATTGTAGCAAGCATTCACGACATCAATTTTAATAAGAAAACTGAACGGTGAGTCCGAATGTCGATCTCATGGAGGCAAGAAATCAGATCAGTTTATCACTTTAATGTCACAAGATATTCATTTTGTTTACTCCTAAAAAGAGAGAGAGAGAGAGAGTGGTAGGGTTAGAGATTCATAGTACAGCAGTGATAGCTAATTATGCACGCAAAGTAGACATGATGAATCATAATAAAATCTAGCTAAGAATGATAATTAGACAATAATTATGATATCAATTCTAGTTTATTGAATATCAAACATGGTCTGGAAGTTGTGATCAACAAAACTAGATGAATGCTTAAAGGAAAATAAACTACAAGCTATAAAAGACTAGAAACTAAATGCAAGGAGGTGCATGGCATTGAGGCAGCCACGGCGGTGGAGGGGGCTTCCGTCGACGGCTCGGCATCTCCGGGAACACTCTTTGAAGCTCTATGGAGGTGGGGACATGCTTAGTAGAAACTAAAGATAGATGCCTTGCAATGGAGGTCCATAGATCTCTTTATAGTGGAAGAAAGAGAGCTAAAATAGGCATCGCATCAATAGCGACAACAAAGACGTCGTTGTAGCTCTGCTGTAAGCATTGCTAAAGCCCAGCTCATCACCCGCTGTCAAGGGCGCACATGAACAGTAGCCAGTTATCCGTGATCAATGTGCTCGCTCAGGCAACTGTTCGATCAGCGATTAACAGTCGAGATTGCGTGCAACCATGTGCTCAGGATCGCACCTTAGGCGCACATCGAATGAGGCGTCGAATGCAGCGTTGGATCGCGCATCGCTCATCGCGTGCATTCGACGTGCAAGAGCATGCCACATAGCTACTATTTCCACCATTCGTCTTCGATTGGGCGGTCCAATTCTGCCCTCCGCTTGCGTGCCGTGAATTTAAGCCTCGCGAGGGCTTAAACTCGCACTCCGAGTGCGTGAGTTGAGGCGTGGACCACTGCGCTGCACTCATGGATTATCACGAGGTTGACGAGGCGCTCAAGCGGTGGCAGCTGTTAGATGTTGATCGTGTAGTGGATGGCGAAGCGCAACGTGGCACGACGAGGTGCATCTGATGAGGATCAAACAATGGCGATCGCGCGATGGAGAGCTGAGTGGTGGAAGATGGCGCACAATGGAGCCAGAGCGGGTTCCATGTGGCGCGACGAGGACTGTTGATCATCACATAAACAGTCAGAACTTCTTGAACTTATTGTGGGAGCTACGGAGGTCGGATTGAGGTGATTTTGAGTCTGTTGGACTCCGTTCGTTGATCCAAATCCACCCATATGGTCTGATTGCTCATTTGAGACCTATTTCAATAGACACTTGTACAACAGGCCATTAAACATTAATTCTAAGAAATCTTAACCTAACGTAATGCAAAATGCATGCAATGCTCCCAATTCCACTGTAGCATGATATTAATGCGCATGTGCCCTCGAGATTGACTCTACTTGAGGTAATTAATGTCGTTATTTGTAAAGTCATCATACCCCCATGCCCACCCCTTGCTAGTCCCTAGCAAGGTTAACCTAAATGCTATTTACAACCAGAATTAAGAATCGATCGCTCAGACATAAGTTGTTTGTCAACAGAAGGAAATTTCTACTTAAGAACCGAACCTTCAGAGACTCAACAGCACCCGAATGTCTACCAAAATGTAGACCGCTCAAATCCTCACCTTATTCTACATAGAAGCCAAAATTATTTTTTTTTCTTTCTTTTTCATCTTTTTTAATTTTTTGGATTTTTTGAGTTGAGAGTTTCGAAGTAACTTTTTACGGCTACCTAACCTACCTATGACTCAAAAAGGACTCTAAGTGCTAAGCATCTTGTCGTGAAAATTGTGATAGACTCACTCAACGGCAATTAAAACGGACTTCGGGTTTCTACTCCCCTAGGTGACTCAGAAAAGAAAATATTGCCTAAAGGTGTACCTATTTAACCGATAGCTTTCCACTTTTATTTTTATGAGGTTAACACAAGGGCGAACCTAGTATATATCTCCCAGGATTATGCTACTTTCTCACTTCTTCCTTAAGTGTTTTGGAATTGTTATCTTTTATGAGCTGGGATCTGGACAACCAGCTAATGGGCTGTTACCCACGACAGCTTGTCAGCCATACTCGTGTAGTAAAGTGTGGCTTTTTTTTCTTTTTCTTCTTTTTCTATTTTCTATTTATTTTCGTTTCTTTTTTTATTTTTAAGTAGGTAACTTTCCTGTTCTAAGATTTACCTAAAGGCAGTAGTAAAAGAGAATGGTCCTGTAGCTGTGCTCTGGACAACGGCCAATGGGCTGTTGCCCACGACAACTTGTCAGCCATACCACCTTAGAAAGTTCATTAGCTACCCAATTTCCGTTAGAATTGTCGAGTGAGTCAGTGCAAAATGTGTGTAGATGCTTAGACTAAAAATCTCCTCAAATCAGAGGGCGGGTTGATAAGTCGTATACTTATTACCCTACTTTATTGACCAAATTGAAATAAATTAAAGTGGCAATGACTTGAGAATAAGTCCACATTTTAATGGACACGCGAACTAATTAAGCCAGAAAACCTGAAGAGTCTAAGCGTTTAGGTCCTTAGCGTATCATTTCCTAAAGTTGATAAGCTCCTAATACCTAAGCTTTCTTTTCCTAATTCTCTCTCTCTCTTTTATAGGATAATTCAAGCTGACAATATATACTCAGAACATACGAATTACCACTTTCTATGCCTAAGTTGGACAATGTCCTCATTGGAAGATAACTATATGCAAGGGAGTAAGGAAAGAAATCACTTGAGTTTCAACTGTTGTGTATCCGGTCAGCCTGAATCCTCTGGGTTGCCTCCTAAGAAGTGCTGAGTTTATTGCCACTAGCTAGGCGAAGCTCCAGTTTAACCCTTAATGAGGATTACAACTTCCTTCAGGGGAACCTGGACAAGAAAGTGTTTTAATCTTTGACCATTAACTGTAAAGGTTTGCCCAGTCTTAGGATCAGCAATTTCTACCACCCTGTTGGAAAAAGGTCTAATCACTCGGTAAGGTTCCGTCCACTTGGATGTCAACTTCCCGGGAAAGAGTTTAGGTCTTACATCAAAAAGCCAGACTTGCTGATTTGGCTAGAAGTTTTTCTATTAATGTGTTTGTCATGGACAGCTTTCATTTTCTCCTTATAAAGTTTATTATTCTCATAAGCATCTCGGCGAATCTCCTCAAGCTCGGAGAGTTGGAGCTTCCTTTAAGTTCCAACCATATGGGAATCCATATTACATTGCTTAAAAACCCAGTACGCCCAGTGCTCCAACTTGACCGGAAGGTGGCAAGCTTTGCCAAAGACCAATTGATATAGTGACATGCCTATCGGGGTCTTATAAGCGGTCTTGTATGCTCAAAGGGCATCATCCAATCGTGTGGACCAATCATTCTGGTCAGCTCTCATAATCTTTTGCAGAATATTCTTAATCTGCCTATTTGAGACCTCAGTTACCCATTCGTTTATGGGTGATACGGGATGGCAATGCGGTGAGTGACCCCGTATTTCTTAAGGCATGAAACTGGGCATTGATGAAGTGGTTCCCACCATCGCTGATCATGGCCTTAGGTATCCCAAACTAGGAAAAGATATTTTTCTTAACAAAGTCCATGACGACTTTATGATCACATTTTCAGGTAGGCACGGTTTCGATCCATTTCGAGATGTAGTCCACTGAGACTAGTATATACTCGAAGTTGTTTGACGGTGGGAAGGGACCCATGAAATCGATGCCCTAGACATCAAATATTTTGATGATAAGAATGGGTTGTAGAGGCATCATATCTTTCTTGATCATCGTCCCCAGGGTCTGGCATCTAGTGCAGGTTTTAGCAAAATTGTGTGCATCCTTGAATAGTGCTGGCCAGAAAAATCGGACTGCAAAACTTTTGCAGCCGTCTGCTTCCTAAAGAAGTAGCCACCACAGGCTTGGTCATGACAGGGGATAGCACACTTTGGACCTCCTCTTCACAAATACATCTCTTAATGATTTGATCGACACAAAGTCTAAGCAGCATAGGATCATCCCAGAAATAATGTTTGGTCACAGCCAATAACTTGTCCTACAGTTGTCTAGACCAGCTGTGCAAAATCTACACAACCACTAAATAATTAAGTCTGCATACCAGAGGAGACTCCTGCCATGCACAAGTAGAATTTGTTCATCAAGAAATGTGTCAGTTAAGGGTAGTGAAGGTCCAATATGCTTTGGGTGAAGTCTGGATAGGTGGTCGGCTACAACATTCTTGGATTCGACCTTGTCGCATATTTCCAGCTCAAATTCCTGCAGGAGCAGAATCCATATGATTATCCTGTGTTTAGCATCCTTTTTGGGTAACAAATGCCGGGTAGCCGAGTAGTCAGTGTAAATGATCACGTAGGATCCTAGAATGTGTGATCTGAACTTTTCTAATCCGAAAACTACAGCGAGCAGCTCTTTTTCTGTGACAGTGTAATTCCGTTGAGCCTCATCCAAAATTTTGCTCGTGTAGTAGATCACCATGGGTTTCTTCTCTCGTCTTTATCCTAGGAGTGCTCCAACAATAAAGTCTGAAGCATCACACTTTATTTCAAAGTCCTGGGACTAGTCTGGGGGATGTAAAATAGGTGTAGTCGAGATTGTATCCCTTAGAGTGGTGTAGGCTTTGATGCAATCAGGGGTCATGTCAAAGTGCACAACGTTGGCTAGAAGGTCAGCCAATGGTTTGGATAGATTGAAAAAATCTTTTATGAACCTTCTATAGAAGCCAACGTGTCCTAGGAAAGATCTGATTTGTTTGACTAAGCTAGGAGGTGGGAGTTTGGAAATTAAGTCAACTTTAGCTCGGTCAACTTCTATGCCCCTATGCGAGACAATGTGACTGAGGACAATCCCTTCTTGAACCATAAAATGACTCTTTTCCTAACTTAAAACTAGGTTGACCTCGATACATCGTTTCAAGATTTTCTCCAGGTTGCTAAGGCAATGGTCGAATGAGTCTCCAAAAACGGAGAAATCATCCATAAAGACCCCTAAATATTTACCAACCATCTATGAAAAGATGGCTAACATGCAACGCTGAAAGATAGCGGGTGCATTGCATAACCTGAATGGCATACAGCGGAATGCAAACGTGCTATATGGGCAGGTGAACGTGGTCTTCTCTTGATCTTCTGATGCAATAGTAATCTGGTTATATCCTAAATATCTATACAGGGAGAAAAAATATTTTCTCTCTGCCAATCGTTCGAGAACCTAGTCAATGAATGGCAGGGGGAAATGATCATTTTTAGTAGCGTCATTTAGCTTCCTATAGTCAATATACACCCACCACGCCGTGGTGGTGCAGGTGGGGATGGATTTGCCTTGGTCATTTGTGACCACAGTGAACTCAACCTTCTTTGGTACCACTTGAGTAGGGTACCTAGGGGTTGTCGGAAATCGGATAGATGATTTCCGCATTGAGTCACTTAATTATCTCTTTTTTAACTACCTCTCACATGTTCGGGTTCAATCGCCTTTGCATCTAGCGAGAAGGTCGAGCCCCATCTTCCAAATAGATCTTGTGAGTACAATAGCTAGGGCTAATTCCCCTTAAGTCAGAAATTGTCCACCCAATTGCTGTCCGATGTTCCAAAAGAGTCGTAGTCAACCTAAGTTCTTGGTCCCTGGTCAGGTGTGCATTGATAATCACAGGGAAAGTATGATCAGGTCCTAGGAAGACGTACTTGAGATTATTGGACAGAGGTTTAAGTTCAGGTACAAGTGATGCAATGTTTGACGGTAAGGGAAGGGAGGGAGTTGAGTGACATCAATCTCCTCAAATGGAGGTTGCTGGTGGTAATCAGTTTTGCAAAGTTCTGCAACCTCCAGAGATTGGGTTGAGTCAGGGTAGTCTAAAGCTGGCTGAGTTAGATGGTCCTCTAAATAGCTTACAGTCAGCCATTCTTCAACAAGGGTTTCCATGGAATCGCATTCTTTGACCCAACCGCAATCGAAAGACTTAGTTGCCTTGAAGATATCCAATTGAATCTTCTTATCTCCAAAGGCAATTTCCATACATCTTGTGTCGCAGTCAATGTTAGCCTTGGTCGTAGCTAGAAAGATGTAGGTTCTGATGAAGGGGGGGTGAGATTTGCGTAATAAATAAATAATGAGAAAATAAATATGCGACAATCTCACAAAAATAGCAATCACACAAGTACATAAGAATTTTTAGGTGAAAACCCAAACCCGGGTAAAAACCACCACCTAAGCCTCTTGTCTTAGGATTTTCCGATCGACTTAGTCGATCAAATCCACTAACCGAGTTACTTAAACGAGAGTGACTCAACCTTAATACCACGTTACTTTATACTCGAGGGCAACGTAGCCTCAAACCCCTCCTCTTCACGAGGGAGACGGGAATTCGTAAGGTGAATACCCAACCAAAGACAATAATACAAATATCATATGGAGCCACAAAGTAAATAAGTAAATCTAGCTATTGTAGGCTAAGGAAACTTCCCTTCGGTGGAAGTGTGTTGGCTAGCAATGCGGGATGCGTGAACCACGCGATGGCACTACGATGCTCTAGTATTCGTAGGCGGGAAAGCAGGTGCACAAGGATGATGCTCTCAAGAGTGTGGAAAAGGGTTTGGGGAGCAACAACACTTCTAGGTGATTCCTTTCTTTATTTGAACACAATATGAGTGGAAGTAGTGTTTCTTGGTATGTATGACAAAGACTACTTTATTAATAGAGGCCTTAAGAAGGATTTAAAAGGCCTTAGAAGGCTTCTATAGCCATTGGGAAGAGATCCAAAGCAGACAAGTTGAAATCAGGGTCATTAATGATTCTGACAGGATTAACAGATGTCTGGTTCTAAGGTCAGACATCTGGGCTATCGTCTGATCTAGGGATCGGTCATCTGATCTAGAAGGGTAGAAGATCTGGATTGAGTTGGATCAAGATGGACTTCTAGAATTTAATTATAAGACATCTAGGCTTATAATCAAACGTCTAATCTTAAAAAGGTTTCTTTCCTGTTTTCACAAGATCGAAACAAGGTTCTAGTGATAAGTTGTATAGACGACAGATCGAACGTCTGACAGTATGTCTGGACGTTTAGAAACATAAATCACTGAAGAAATGCATTTCCCGAGGCTCAAACAACTATTAGGTAAGACAAGAAGTGATTAGGGTCAGAACTTAGCTTAACGTCTATTTATCAGATGTCTGGGATAAACTACGGACATCTGAAAGTAGATGTAAATCAGATTAAGGGTTAATCCTCTAAGATAAGCCAACAACCCTCTAGGTGGACGTTTGGTAAGGTCCTCAGACGTCTTTTAACACGTCTGAACTAAGGGCTGGATGTCTGAAACTGGCAGACAGTGAGTGGGTTTCCAGCCTAAGTGTTTTGGACATCTAATCAAACAGTCAGACATCTTAAAGTCTAAGATCAGATGTCTGATGTCTAGATTGGACGTTTCATCAAGTTGTCTGATTTCTAATTTGGTTTTCTAAGTTCTCTATGACAAGGCTAAGTATCCTAGGGTTGTGTATATGTTCCTAGGACTACTTTTTGTTACTTTGGGACTCTTTAACAAATAATCTAAGTAAATAAAAAGTAAAGAACAAAAAGACAAATACATAAAACAAAAACAAAAAGAACTTCTATCATATTCTTCATCTTCTTATCTTCAAGCTCTCGGTCCACGCGAAGCTCCTTTTCCTCCATCAAGCTCCTCCAATCCGTCATGGATGCGAACTTGAGCTCCTTCACACTTGTATCCATTTGCAATTATCCTGAAAACTTAAACTCAATATAAATGTTAAATACATGTGTTTTATTATCATCAAAATTAACGATCGTGATGTCCTTGCTCCAACAAAAGGGTCTGCCTAAGATGATGGGCACGTTTTGTAATTATTCGGGGATTTCCATGTCAAGGACTAAGAAGTCAACTGGAAAGTAGAAGTCCTTAACCTGAACAATTACATCCTCAACTACCCCTGTCCTTAACCTGAACAATTACATCCCCGACTACCCCTTTCAGGATTTTCACAAATTGGTCAGCCAGTTGGATGGTCATAGGTGTAGGCTTTAATTCTCTGAACCTAAACTCGTGATAAAGGGTAGTCGAGATCAAGTTTATGGAAGCATCTAAGTCTAGGAGCGCTCTATCAAAAGTCAAATCACCAATATTACACAAGATCAAGGGTGCTTCAAGGTCAATCCTTTTAGAAGGTGGGCTACTCAATATCACCGAACTAGCATGCTCAGATAGCAATACCTTCCTAGGTGCTTGGGTTCTTGGCTTACGCTTGAGTGTGCAAACATCCTTCAAAAACTTCAGGTAGTGTTGAACGATTTACGAAGCTACGCTAACGTGTTCGATTTTGGAAAACCTGTCGTTGTAGTTCGAAAGCGAAGGATTCGTGTTCAACAAATAAAATTTATACCGAAATTAAAATTCCGGGTCGAACACAGGGAGGCGAACGTTTGATTTAAAAACTTCGTGTTTCTTTTTATTTTGTCACGAAGAAATTCAATTTAAACTATCTAAGTATCTACAACAAATAAAAGAAAGAGAGGGAGTAAGAGAGAGAGAAAGAATACTATACATGGAAATCAAAATGAGATGTAGAATAGACAAGGAATTTATCATAAAAGAGTTCGTTACAACTAGAAAACATAAAACAATTACTCTAGAAAGCATTAAAAGAATGGAGGGAGAAATGTCCTCCTCGACGATCGCTCGGAGGACGAATAGACTACTCTAGAAAGCAGTAAATCTATACTAGAAAGCAGTAAAAAGAATAGGGAGAGAGAATCCTCCTCGACGGTCGCTTGGAGGACGAGCCGGACGGGACGACGCCTGGACGAAGGAGAACGAAGCAGGACGAAGGAGGACGAAGCAGAAGAACGGGAACGAAGCAGCACGCCGTCGTCGTCGCGGGATCCACTTCCGAAGGGGGACGAAAATTTGGACTTTATCTCGCGAGAAGCATCCCGGGTGTGGGACAAGCTTCTCTTGAGCTTTGGAGAGGTAGAGAGGAGAAGGAAGGGATGAAAATTTCGTATGTAGGGGGTCTCCTTTTATAGTTGCAAGGAGTGGGGGCAAAATGGACATTACATCTTCAAAATAATAAATAAGGGGTCTTTAGTGACGGATAAAACCGTCGCTAAAGCCCTCAACGTGGGCGTAGCTGCCACGCCCACGCGCGCCCGCTCGGCTGCCCGCGCGTAACGCCTACGCACGTCGCTTGATTTTCAGCCGTCCGATCGCGAGATCGGACGGCTTAGATCGCGTCCGCGCCCGCTGCGTAGCGCGCCCACCCGCGTGCGATCGCGCGTTACGCCCGGCGTCCAATCGCGCGTCGTCCTGATTGAGCGCGCGCAGCCGTTGGATCTTCATCTGACGCTCGTCCGCGCCCGCTCGCCCGCGCCTTCCACCCACTCACCGCGGCTCGAACCCGCGACCTCCGCTTCGCCCGCAGCTGCGTCGCCGCTGCGCTACGCGGACGAAATGGTCGCGCGGACGCTTTTAAGCGCGAGCGACCGCAGCCGTTGGATCGAGATCCAACGGCGGAGAGGAGACGGTGCGCGGTCTTCTCAAGACGCATGCGGCCGATTGGGCGGCTGAGATGGCACCACGTGGCGCCACGTGGCGCCATCTTGGCCGTCCATCTTCTGGAAGTTGTAGATGGTGCCACGGATGTCGGATTGACTCGATTTTTGTGTCGTTGGGCTGCGATCGTCGATCCGAATTCATCCGTGTGGTCGGATTTGCCATCTGAAGTGCGGATTTACACCATCCTGGCCCTTGATCTTCTAGGGTTCCCCGGTCTCTATCTGATGCTACGGATGCCTGATTAGGGCGATCTTGGAGTCGTTGAACTCCAATCGTCACCCTGATCATATCCATACGGTTGGATCTTTGATCCGAGGCCCCGATAAAATATTTGCCCTGTCCAAGCACATAAAAGGAGACAATTAACCTCCATTTTATTCAAACTACTCTAAATGCAAGATGATGCATGTAATGCAATATTTATATCATGAAATGCAATCCTATGCTTAAGAACATGCATAAATAGACATTTTAAGTAGTGTAAATGTGTTTACATCACGTAGGCTAAGATGTGTTTGATTGCTTCAAAAAGGGGTATATTGATCTGTACTTGTTTGAAAATTTCTAACAACTCATTGTTCTCAGGCACATTTCTCTTATTGACCTTATCCAAGGCTTCAAAGTATGGGATTTGGGTTTGAATCGGGTGGGGTTCCTGATCCTTGGGTTCCTCTCACTCATCCTCAGAATCAATTATCTCGAGTAGTGTGGTCACGAGAGGGGTCGGCCATTTGGTATCCTGGGTTTGAGTATTGCTTCTCAAGGTAACCACATTGGTTGAGGCATTGGAACCAGAGTTGGGTCCTTGAGAAGAAGCAGCAAACCTAGGGGGTGTTTGTGGGCTTGTAAAATATATGGGCTTGCCCCTAATTTTGTTGGAACCCTTGAGGATTGTGGCCTCTGTTCATTACATTCCTTGAGTTCGGTTGTGGCTAAGATGGAAGGGACTCCTGTTGTTTATTATCTAACAACTGGCTCAAATGTCCCTTCAGTAAAGCCATCTCCTCCTGATGTTTCTGATTCATATCAGCCATCATTTTGATCAGGGTGTCCATTTGATTTTGTTATGTAGGAGCTTCCTATTCTAGTTATAGGGTGGTCTAGCAGGTGGACCTTGCCAATAGGTGATGATAACATCATCATGAGATATAACTAGCTTTAATTAGTCACAAGCAAGAGACAAATGCTCCTACATAATAGCCGGAGAGTCAAAACTCACTACATAACTATTCTAAGAGGAATACATTAAATTATGGTTAATTCTGCAGTTTTAACAGCATGTTATGAAAGTAGAATAATCACGGAGTTTCCTAAAGTTAATCTAAGGTCAAATGTTCATTAATGACTAATAAGAGAGTTCACACAGACACAAACGGATTTTCACGCACTTCAAGAATTGAACCATAACCCAAATCCTTAATTTCCGACCCACTTAAATAATAAAGGTTCTGGTCATGATAAAATCCATCTAAACCTTCCAAAAATCATAGAAAAATTTCATAAGGTTTGGTAACCTTGATTTGACCATTGGAGCCCATTTTAACTAAACTTAAACAGAGTCTCAAACAGAAAGTTACCCTAATTTGGGTTTCTACGCAAATTACCCAATCAAACCTGGTTGAAACCAAAATCCAACTTCACCATCAGATTCCTTGGGTCCAAATTAGATTTGTACCAAATTTGATCCCAATCAGAGATCATCTTGATCTAGTTCGCATTTTGGTCCAGTCTTACTCTGTTTCTCCCATACACATCCCTAACTTTCGAAAATCCATGCGAACAGCCCCCCAACTTTGTCATCTTCACCAACTGCCCCCTGCTGCCTAAATCCCATAGTAGACTCCTAAACGCAAAAGTTGTCGATTTCAAAAGAGGATTGCACCTGTAATTACCAACCGGATCCCTCCAAATTTTGAGTGATTGGTCCTTGAAAGATCCTCTGGCGATTGCACCTCAAATTTGGCTTGATTGGAGCCTGAAAAGCTCCATCGAGCTCGTGTTTTAGAAAGAGAAAACTCCTCTGTTTCCTAGAGAAAAGCACGCTCAATCTGGGAATTTAGAGCATTTTGGAGCTCTACAAAAGCTCTTGGAGTTCAGGCCTTATTCTTTAGCTTGGTTTGGCCGCACCTCCTCACCAAGGACCTCTCCCTCCGGCCTTCTCCGACTAGCTCCGGCAAGCTCCCTCGACTCCCTTCTTTAGGCCACTTGATCGACAAATCGAGCGGCCCATCTTCTTCCTCTCCTTCGTCCGCTCCTCGCAATACCAGCGAAGAGCTCTCCGACTAACTCTTTCCTTGTCGTTCCACCACCGAAGACGTTCTCTTCCACGACACCGACGGTCGATGCCCTCCTACCCTTTCGACCGTTGAACTTAGGCTCTCTCTCTCCCTCTTTTCCTTCAATTTTGAATTAACCCCTTAAACTCTAGTTTCAACCGCCAGTCACGCCTTTCCTTCTCTGTCTTCTCTAGCTCCGGCAAAGCTCTGGCAACGCCTCCCCGACGCTACACGCCACCAAACACGCCCATTCCACTTTCAGAACCTCTGCCTCACCTCACCGCATAAAACCCCTCATTTAATTCCTCTAAATACCACCTACAACGCCCCACCGAACACACCCATTGCCGCACTCCGTCCCCGACATCGTCCGACCAGCACACACATGCTCATGCCACACAAACACCATGACCACCTTCGCCACCGCCTAACGATCCTCCTAAAGTGTTTTAATGTGGTCGTGAGGCTGTATCTAGTGTTTCAGGTCCTCGCTGCCCTCCACCGCTGCCGCCATCATCTCCGATGACATCCGCCTCTTTCTGGCCGCATTCTCCCTCAAGTCCACCTCCAGGCCTTGCGGAACCCTTCCAAATATCCCTCCAGGGCCTCAATTGGAGATCTCGTCCGCGACTTTCACCTGCAATTGGAAGCATCTTCTGCTGGCGCTAGCGAAGAAGCCCGTGGCATTAGTGCCACATCGTAAAAAAAAGAACGCCTGCGCATGGATATATTGATTTTGTGATTAGCACTTACTGCCCAAGACACTTAGGGTCGAGTCCCTCATGCCCTTTCACCCGCTAAGCCGCCTATGCTCACTCAGTCATCACACACGCCCGGTGACCCTGGACACTATTCGAGACTCGTTTACCCGTACTTGGATCCGAATATGCTCAAGATTTATGAAAGAGCAGGAGAGGGTTTTGCTCTCTGAAGCATAGCCCTGTGCAACCTATGCGACACTTAGCCACTGAGAGAAGGTTGTTCCCCTGTCTTGTAAAGAAGAAGAAAAGAAGAGAGGGGTCGTGCCTAAGAAAGAAGGAAAGCTTAAAGAAGAAAGTGAAGAAAGCTTTAAAAAGAAGCGAGAAAGAAGAGAGAGGCTTCTCAAGAGCCTTGTGCCTGAGATACTTAGATCAGAGTGGATGATAATACTGTTATATTATTTAAGTACTATACTTTGTAATTGAATTTTGATTGATTAATTAAGAGGATTAGTGGTGATTTAAATCACCATTGTTTTGATTCTCTTCCCTTTTTGCTTCATCATACATTAGTTCATATTGAATATATTTCTGAGTGATTGATTCATTGGCTATCTTTATTGTGCTTTGTTTATTGTGTTAATTGATTTTGAATGTGATTAATGTTGTGAATTCCATATTTGCTCCGTGTGCGACCTCAGACTCTTCTTTTGAATTTGACTTATAAATTTAAATGATTTGAGCGACTTTGTCCTATACTACAACGTAATTTCTTAAACAAAGAATTTACTCGAATATTTTGACGCCGTTGCCAGGGAGCAACGTGCAATTCACACATTAGTCTTATCTTTCTTAATTTTTATCAGAGCACTAACTTGCCTTGTTTGCTTTGATTGTAATTTTGCGAGGTACTTCACAAAGAGATTTTTTGCGCAAATCAACCACTCCTAAGGCAGGTAAACTTTCTCTTCTTCCCTAATCAATCTCCTAATCTTTTGGAAGAGAGAAAAATGAAACAACAATAATTAGAATTCATCTGCCTTATTTTCTTAGTAAACATCACTTCTAAGGCAAGTTTCCTGATCTACGAATTCAAAATCAATATCTGATTGAAGTTGAGATGATTTTGTTTAGAGATCCCTACCGAAATTTCTAGTATCTACTAAGGATTTACGCTTAATATCTGATCATCTTGAACCTTCTTATTTGAGTCCAAGGTGTACATTTTGAGATCAAATTGGACTTGAAAGAAAGCCAATTAGAGTTTCTACTCTAGGATTTTGAAGTGTTAGTTCACACTTGCTTGAATTAAAGGAAATTGACCCTCCCGCATTTGTGTGCTATCTAAATCCTTGCTTGAAAAGATCTAATTAGAAGAACCCTAAAATCAGGCTCTAAATTCACTTAAACCCTAAAAACATTGGACCTAAGAACTTGAGAGTCAATTCAGGGTGATCTGTTGGTCTTGACTCAGATTTCATTCTTCATCTTTTAGGGCAAGTAAGGTGAAATTGGTCAACTTTGTGGGCCAATTAACCTCCAAATTAGGTCACAATTTGAATTAACTTCTAATCAAGTGAAATCCAAGGCACAAACTAGACTAAAATTGGTAGACTTAAGGTCTCAATTCATACATTTCGATCTACTTGGAACCGCGGTGACAAAGAAGGTCAGGTGGGGGAAACTCTGTAACCCGTGGGGACACTCTACCATGTAGGGGTCTTTGCCAAGCTCTCCCTTCTTGGCTGCCTAAGTACTTCTTGGGTGTGTGGATTTTTTATTCAGAATCCACCTCAAAATAAACCTTAGTCATCAAAAAATCTTTGGGTGCCTTTATTGAGTCAAATTCACATCCAGTCCCTCATTTATTCTTTAGACACATACATAGGAAAGGTCTTTATATTGTTTAACCTAGAGGCCTCATTAGAATTGTTCTTCTTGGGGATTTCTGATCTGATCCAATCACTTCAATCTGAGCCTGAGTTTGATTCTATATTTTGATTCACCCACCTGATTTGAAAATGCAACCTAACAAGCTAGGAAGACCTTTTAGGAAACCTGAATCCCAACTGAACATGAAAGAAAAGATGATTGAGGATGATATAAGACATCATGATGAATATTACAAAAACTCAAATCCATCTAGACACATTCAGGTTAATATAATATAGAGGAAACAACCTTTATTACAAATTATGCCCAACTGATAATAACACAGATGACAAATGGTTCAACTCGGGATATTCTTATGATAGGATTCATTGAAAAAGAAAGATTACATAACTTCGAGTATCTTCAATGTCTGACAAATCCACGACTTTGGGAAAAGCACCAAGATGACCTTGAGAAATGGGAAAACTTGATAACTATGTTGAAATAAGTCATAAATCAAATTTACCCATATCAAAAGTCAGAAATTGATGATCTCCCAAAACTCAGGTTTGAGAATAGATGTTGTTGTGGATTCCCAACCCAAATGGAATCAGATTCAAACCTCATAACAATGGACATGCCTAATCTTAATAAGGGTTGGGAGGATCCAATTGCAGGTGTTCCCAATTCTAAACCAACCTTAGAAAACCTTGAAGCTGGTCCATCAAGCCTAGATTCCAGACACCTGAATGAAAAGCCTAAATCAAAACTTCTCGAGAATGTAATTCCCAAGCCTTTTTCCTATTAAGGTAGTTCTCGAGAATGATTCTGACATTCCAAAAAAACCAAGTCCAGATTCTAGTGGCCCAATTCCTACCTTTGACTTAGAATCTAGATCAGAACCTATTTGGAATTATTATGAGACCCAATGTAATCAAAACCAGATTTTGGATCTAGATTATAATTATGGGGCTATGTTTGATTATTACACCTCTCCAACCTCCTCAGAGACAAATCAATTTTTTGGAAGTCAAGCCGATCTATGATACAGAAACAAAGGAGTTGGAAGAGCTGGGATTCGATTGGGTCTATTCTAGGAGTCAAGAACCTAAGCCTATGCCTAATAAGGATACATTTTCGAGCCTAGAATTTGAGAATAGGTTAGATCCAAGTCAAGTTGCTGATTCTACACATCTTGATTCATTTTATTATGGAAATCTCGATCTGGAATCAGGTGCAGACACTGATCACAAATTCTCCGACGACTTCGAATCTTACTCTGATTTTGGAGAACCTTTATTTCCTGACAATTACAAACCAGCATACGACCTCAGCATCCATGATCCATTCTTTGATTCTGATGCTGAGGCCAATGATTTGGACCTCAAAGAAGCCACACCTTCTGATCCACATACTGAGTCTTCCAAAATCCGATCTCAACCTCGACCCGCCACCGGAATCAACTTCTACTCTGATTCACCTCTCTCTGATCCGATTGCATATGATTCTCCATCATTTGATCGGGTTTCAGACATTGATCAGACTGATAATCACTTATCCTTTTTTGATCACACCAATAGGGTTCCTACATCCTCTATAGATCCATTTTCTTTTGAGGATCCTTACTCTAATCAGGCTGAACTACCTCAGCCAAACCCTAGATTCTCATTTCCATCTCTTTGAGCCTCAAAGTATCTGGTGGGCTCTATATCTACTAATTCAGATCCATAAACCCACCAGACTGATTGGATTTGGGCTGCATCATCAGCATGTTGATCTGAACAAGCACCTGGTTGGACCAACTAGGCTTCTGATCAAGGTGCTTGTTTGACAAATTCCTCTGATTTGACCACCCCTTCTCCTTGACCACATTCTGCTCGACTGAAGACATTGAATTTAACACTTAACAGGAGACAACCTATCATTTCAAAAACTCGAGACCCTTCTGATCATCTTTTGAGCTATACACTCCTACTGCACTATTGAGTTCACCGTTAGAGCAACCGACTCCACCTTTGATACCTATATCAAAGCTTGAAATCATTCGCAACAGTCATCCTGACCCATTCGCCTACCCTTTGATCTTGTTCTAAACCTTGAACCAAACAGATTTTGTACCCTCCTAGTTTACAATGAGAACATTGCAAAACTTAGGAATGAGAGGTGTTAAAGTGCAAACATATGGAAATTCAATTCTCTAAGGAGTTCTCACAAAAAAATACGTATTCAAAAATTTTTAAAAAATAATAAAAAAATGAAAAAGAAAAAAAATTGGAGAGGGGAGGAATTTTGTGAGCTAGATTGCAAATCTTTCTTCAGAAGGAAATTCGAATGTCAAAATGGAGCAAAAAGCAAGCAAAAATGATAGTCATTAGCACTTGATTATGGAATTACTTAAGTTCTATACTCAATCGAAAGAAAAATCCTGAAATGAGAACAAAGAGACAAGGCAATCAGTATGAGTGCTGATTAATGTAAACATGCTTACACTACATAAGATGTCTATTTATACATGTTCTTAACCATAGAATTGCATTGCATACTATAAATATTGCATAACATGCATCATCTTGCATTTAGATTAGTTTGATAAAAAGGAGGTTAATTGTCTCCTTTTATGTTCAGGGACAGGGCAAATTTTTATCAAGGTCTCGAATCGAAGATCCAACCATACAGATTTGATCAGGGCGACAATTGAAGTTCAACGACTCCAAGATCATCCTAATCAGACATCTGTAGCATCAGATAGAGACCGGGAAACCCTAGAAGATCAAGGGCTAAGATGGTGTGAATTCACACTTCAAACGACAAATCCGACCACACGGATGGATTCGGATCGACAATCACAGCCTAACGATGCGAAAATCGACTCAATCCGAAAACTGTGATACCATCTACATCAACCAGAAAATGGATGGCCAAGATAGTGCCACGTCGCACCATCTCAGCCGCCAAACCAATCGCTGCACCCGCCACTCCATCTCTTCTTCATTTTGAGCGCTGCTTCTCTGCCATTGGATGCACATCCAACAACTGTGGATGCACGTGCACGAAATCTTCCCGCAACACAAGCCTCCGTACCTCAGCGGGTGAGAGCGCTCGCGAGTTCAAGGGGCGCACATTCGAATCTTCAGAAGCGACTGCTGTGGCACGGGCGAGCGAGCTTTGTGACAACTTGATCGCGATCGAGCGGTCGCGAGCGCCCACGTGCTATCGCACGCTCAGGCGTGACGTGCCATCAAATGCGGGCGTTGCAGCTTGAAGAGGCGCAGCAAGGGCGCATCTCCGTCGTTCGATCTCTCGATCGAATGGCCAAGAATTGAAGGACATGGGCGGCGCGGAAGATGAGCGAGCGGCACACGTCGCCCGCAACTGGGGCTTTAGCGATAGTTTTATCCGTCACTAAAGACCCCTTATTTAATATTTTGCAATCGTAAAGACCAAATTGCCCCTTCATACGAAATTTTCATCCCTTCCTTCTCTTATCCCCCTCTCCAAAGCTTAAGAGAAGCTCGTCCCACACCCGGGATGCTCCTCGAGAGATAAAGTCAAATTTTCACTCTCATTTCGAAAGTGGATCCCACGACGACAACGACGTGCTGCTCCATTCTCGTTCCTCCTGCCTCGACCTCCTTCCCGCTCCGTCCTTCGTCCAGGCAGCGTCTCATCCAGCTTGTCCTCCAAGCGATCGTCGATGAAGATAACTTATCTCTCCCATTTTTCTTTACAACTTTCTAGAGTAGAATTTTCCTGCTTTCTAATGTAGCTGATTTCTCGCTTGTTAGTGTAATTCTTCTCTGATTTTATTGTATAAACATTTTGAAATATTAAGTGCATGTTTTCTCTCTCTTTCTCTCTCTCTCGTTTATTCTGATTATTAATATTGCTTTATTGTAATTACATCGCTTCGCTTTTAAACAAACTCTCAAAAAATATAATTACGAATATAGATCAATGTAGCCTCCCTGAGTTCGACCCGAGATTTTTATTCCGGTACAAATTTTATTTGTTGAACACGAGTTCTTTGCTTTCAAACTACGATGACAGGTTTTTCAAAACCAAATACGTTAGCGTAGTAACTCGCAGCTTCAACATTTTGGCACCGTTGCTAAGGAGGCAACGATTTTCGATTTTCTTTTCGCATTTCACGTACTTTATTGTCTTCTAACTTGCTTTCTCTTGTGTCTATTATTTTGCAGAGACCTCCATCAGGGAATAATTAAGCGGTAGACCGGAGTAAAGTGCAGTTGAAGACAACTGTAAGCGCTCCCCATTCTTCCCCCCTCCATAGATTTCATTTGCCACATTAAATCCAAATTCCAATTAACCTAGGTGTTTGCATAAATCCTAGGAATAGTTTGGTTGTTTGGATTCTCACTCACATTCATTCCACCCTCGTTTATAAAAAAGCAACAAAAAGATAATCTTATGGGGTAATTTTCAACAGACACAACGTACACCCACATTCAAGGCACTTAACCTAATTGATTTGTTTCTACTCAACCGGGTTTTGATCTGTGGAACCGGTACACACAAAGCAACACATAAAAGAGTGGAAATCATTTTAGGTTAACCATCTTTGCGTGCCTAACTTAGTGGTGCATTTGTGGCCAGTTGTTTGAGTTGTTTGGGCCGCACCACTCTACTTAAAATCAACTCATCAAGTAGCTCCTCCTTAGGGTTTTCAATCTAGGTCTATTCCAGGCACTCCACTTTATTTCTGATTTTAAAGGAAAGCAATCTTCACCCGTGTTTGACAACTAGGTTTGCCTGGAAACTTGATTGCAATCAACCTAATTTTAAACCCTAAAAGCTACTTAAGCAAGATTTGAACATTAAAATCCACGCATCACAAATAATCTTACTTGAAAACATTGGTTGTGCACACACTTACACAATTCTCAATCAATCATTAAGGGCACAACCCATTTTAAGGGTCAATCACATTCCATAAGCACTACAATCTCAGGCCTTAATAAAATTGAGTAGATGTTGGTCTTAAGGTCTGATTCGCTCTTCAGGGCCTAGTCTGAGATTGTCTTTGATTAACCTACTTGTACAGATTAATCTGATGTCTAGCTAGGGAAGTAGCGTCAAACAACCACACCTTGGGGGTACACTAGGAACCGGAGGCGAAAGCCGAAGGAAGAACCTTCTCCCCAATCCCTCCTTCTAACTGGTTGGATTGAGCAGACGCAAGTAGAGTAAATCATTTACAATCTTAAGGTAAGTTTTGGGAGTCAGTAGATCCTTAGGCTACCCCACTTAAGGACAGCCTTGTTTTGTTGTGTGCAGGATCCTTATCCCCAGTCCTTCCGACCTTCTCCGAGTTTATGTTGGGAAGACGGTCATTGAATCCCCGATTGGAAGGACCACTAGAGTATTCTAGGAGGTGCAAATTTGATTTTGGTCAAATTGATCCCCTGGCTGACCAACAGCCTCCACTGCCTGGAGATCCACAGGAAGAATTCCGAAGGTAGCTGGAACAAATGTAGAGAATGCAGGAATGGTTCCAGAGAATGCAGGGCGCTCAACCCTTAAACGATTTTTATGATCATTCAAATTACGGGGAACGTCCCGACGTCCAAATTCCAGCCGATGACGTAGAAATCAAGCCCCAGGTGTTAAACCTAATCAAACATTATCATGGGCTTGGCTCCAAAGATCCGTTCAGCACTAGGAAGACTTGACCACTTGGTCCAGACCACCAAGGCACGAAACGTAAACGAGGAGCAAATGATCATGAGGCACTTCCCCCACTCTCTTAGGGATAAGGCCGTGCATTGGTATAGGATAATAGGGAGACCAATTGTAACTTGGAATGAGTTGAAATCGACATTTCTGAAGAAATTCTTCCCGGTCGGACGTACCAATGCCTTGAGACGGGCAATCACTACCTTTACCCAACGGCCGGGGGAGTAGCTTCATGTGGCCTAGGAGCGATTCCAGGACCTATTGCGGAGGTGTCCACACCACGAGGTGCCGAAATGACAACTCGTGCAAATCTTCTATCATGGGTTGACTGAGCAACTCAGAAACCATGTGGATGCTTCTTACGGAGGCAATTTCCTCAATAAAGACGCAGATAGTGCACACGATTTATTTGAGGAAATGAACGAGAATTTAATCAATCATGCCTCCATTAATACATTTAACCGGTCCAAGCAGCCCAGATCAAATGTCAATGAAATTCATGACTCTCATTCATTTGATATGGAATTGATTTGTAACAAACTTAACAATGTGGACTTGGTTGCTAAGAGAATAGAAAAGTGGATGGCTGGAAATTCTATGAACTCTCGATCCACTCAATCCCAAAATTCGGGATTCCATTCTTCACGAGCTCCTTCTGGACGGGAGTTCGTGAATCAACTCGATGCGGCTTAACCTGTGAGTCAGGATTTTTCGGAACTCCACAGGTTCCAAACTGGGGCCTTTGATCCTAGTTTTTCTAATTCTTCCCTTTCTTTCTCTCCATCCTCACCTTATGAGGATATCTGTGCTGTATAAGAGAATGTTAGATCCAACCACTACTCTAATGCTTATAATCCGGGTCGGAAAAACCACCCTAACTTCTCTTGGAAAAACCTGAGGCAACAGACCCAATTCTGACCTGGCAACTATGCTCCGCAACGACCAATGGGTCAGGGTCATGTATATACTCAGTTGCCTCCAAATTAGGTCACTCAGCCAGCTTGGAATGCCCGTCAACCCGTAAGGCAAGCTAACTTGAACCGACAAATGGTAGAGATGCAAGGATCCATGCTCCACCTCATGCAGCAAATGAAAACCTCGCTGGATAACTTGCAAATCTGGCTCATTGCTAACTCTCGTCAACCCGGATCTCTACCATCCCAACCCGTACCCAACCCGCGAAATATTCTAAATCCGGGCAACCAAGCCCATGGGTACGGAAATTAGAGAGACCCACACGCACATACTCAGGTGGTTGAATCGGGTCCCTCTTCTTCTTCTGCAAATCAACAATTCCTGGCTAAGCAAGCCCCTCCAATCTTTCCTAACCCTCCCCAAGACCCAAACTCTTATGCATCTGCAAATTCTGTAACCTTGAGGAGTGGTAAGTAGACTTAGAATCCACAACCACATTGTTCTGATCTACTGAATCCTGAAGAACCTGAGGAGAGAAGAGAATTCTAGAGAAGAAATCAAGGCTCGGGATCCTAATTCCAAAGATCCGACTCATGTTCATTTTCCTGAAGCCTTGATCAAATCAAAGAAGTCTGTTCATAACAATGAAGAGCTTTTGAATATATTTAAGAATGTTGAGATCAATATTCCGCTCCTCGATGCTATCAAGCACATACCGACTTACGCGAGATTTTTAAAGGATTTATGTACACAAAAGCGTAAGTCGAGATAATCTATTCCGAGGAAGGTGGTACTCTCCGAGTAGGCTAGTTCTGTTATCCAGCGCCACCTTCCTCAGAAAAAGAGAGATCCAGGTGCTCCGTTGATTTCTTGTGTCATCGGAGATTACACATTTGATAGAGCACTTTTGGATTTAGGTGCATCCATCAACCTAATTCCGACTTCTCTTTACGAGAAGTTTGGATTAGGTGAACTTCGGCCAACTTCAGTAACGCTACAGTTAGCGGACCGCTCGATCACAAATCCGCAAGGCGTTATTGAAGATGTTATAGTTAAGGTCAATGATTTCTATTTTCCTGTAGATTTCCTTGTCCTTGACATGGATGTACCTAAAAATCTGAGGAACACGCCCATCATTCTGGGGCATCCGTTCCTGGCTACCGCTAAGGCTAACATTAACTGTGAAAGCGGTAGTATGGAAATCGCCTTTGAGGATTAATGACTGAAATTGGATATTTTTAAGGTGATTAATAAATTTGAGGATTGTGGATTTATTGAGGAACTTGAGGAGGATAATGTAAACATTGAAACTTGTTTGATGGTTTTTTCAATTGAAAGTTCCTCCTTTGATGACGAATTAGACCTGCAACCCTCTATGGCAGACATGCCATCTTCTGAAGAGGTTATTGATTTTATTCACTCACAACCTCTTCCTCTTGTTGAATCTTCAACATCTTCCTTACCGTCAATCATTAACCCGCCCCAGCTTGAACTGAAACCATTGTCTCAGAATTTGAAATATCAATTTTTAGGACCTCAGAAGATGCTCCCTATGATTATCAGTGCTAAATTAACAAAGGAACAGGAGATTAAATTGATTAAGGTCCTGAAGGAACACAAAGAGACAATTGGTTGGGCCATTCATGACCTCACGGGGATCGAGCCATCTTACTGCAATCATAGAATATTCTTGGAAGATGGATCCCGCCCTTCTCGCCAGATGCAGAGGAGATTAAATCCAAATATGCGAGAAGTGGTCAAAAAGGAAACATTAAGTTGCTCGATGCAGGAATTATTTATCCAATCTCTGATAGTCCTAGGTAAGTTCCGTGCAGATTGTTCCAAAGAAAGCCGGGATTACCGTTGTGACTAACGAGAGAGGAGAATCTGTCACAACTCGTTCATCTTCTTCTTAGAGGGTTTGTATTGATTACAGGAAGCTGAACACAGCCACTAAAAAGGATCATTTTCCCCTACCTTTCATCGATCAAATCTTGGAAAGACTAACTGGGCAGAAGTACTACTGTTTTCTTAATGGCTACTCGAGATACAACCAAGTTCCTATCCATCCCGATGATCAGGAAAAAACTACTTTCACCTGTCCCTACGGAACCCTTTGCTTTTCGTAGGATGTCTTTCGGTTTATGCAATGCACCTGCGACTTTTCAAAGGTGTATGTTAGCCATATTCTCTGACATGGTAGGAGAGTTTGTGGAAGTCTTCATGGATGATTTCTCTGTTTTCGGAGAATCGTTTGACTCTTGTTTGGCTAATCTCGAAATGATTCTTAAGCGATGTATCAAAACACGATTGGTCGTTAGCTGGGAGAAGCATCATTTCATGACCCAAGAAGGCATCGTTTTAGGTCATGTAATCTCTGAACGGGGAATCGAAGTGGATAAAGCTAAGGTTGATGCGATTGCTAAACTTCCTCCCACATCTGTTAAGCAAATCCGATCATTTCTTGGTCATGTGGGATTCTATCAAAGATTCATCAAGGATTGCTCGAGGGTTGCTCGTCCCTTGAGCAATCTTCTCGCCAAAGAAACGTCGTTTGTTTTCGATAAATCATGTCGAAAGGAATTTGATTTCCTAAAAACGGCAGTCACCTGTGCTCCAGTTTTGCAACCACCAATTTGGACAACCCCTTTTGAGATCATGATCGACGCTTCTGATTACGCGGTCGGGGCTGTATTGGGTCAGAAAATCGATAGAAAGCCCTCTGTCATTTACTACGCTAGTAAAACTCTAGATGATGCCCAGAGGAATTACACTGTTACTGAAAAGGAATTACTAGTTGTAGTGTTCTCTTTGGAAAAATTCAAGGCTTATCTCTTAAGGTCTCATGTTATCATATATACCGACCACTCGACCTTGAGACATCTCTTAGCCAAAAAGAATGCCAAATCCCAGCTTATTCGTTGAATTCTTTTGCTCCAAGAATTTGATCTTGAAATCAACGATAAAATCAGGGTACAAAATGTGGTGGCGGATCATTTGTCGAGACTCCTAGGTGATTATTCTCATCCAGACATCCCGATTGCTGTAGCATCTGATAGAGACCGAGGAACCCTAGAAGATCAAGGGCCAAGATGGTGTGAATTCGCTCTTCAGATGGCAAATCCGATCGCACGAATGGATTCAGATCGACGATCGCAGCCTAACAGTGAGAAAATCAACTCAATCCGACAACCGTAGTACCATCTACATCATCCAGAAGATGAACAGCCAAGATGGCCCCACGTGGTGCCATCTCAGCCGCCCAACCGGCCGTTGCACCCGCCGCTCCTTCTCTTCTTCAATCTGATCGTCACTTCTCCGCCGTTGGATGATCATCCAACAGCTGTGGATGCATGCGCACAAATCACAAGCGTGACACAAACGCGCTTGTAGTGCGTTGGTCGAACGCGCTCGCAAGAAGGTGAGGCGCACGTTCGAGCCTTGGGGGGTGGCAGTTGAGGCACGGGCGAGCGGGCGTAACAACCGCTTGATCACGATCGAGTGGCTGCGAGCGCCTGATAGCACCCGCGCGCTATCGCATGCTCGTGCGGATGCGGGATTTCACGCGAGCGTTGCGGCTTGAGGAGGTGCGGCAAGGATGCATCTCAGTCGTTTGATCTCACGATCGAACGGTCGAGATTTCAAGATCGTGGGAAAGTGTTGCACCTTGAGGAGGTGAGCAGGCACGTGCGCCGCCACCACTACGCCCACATTTGGACCTTTTGCGATGGATTTATTCGTCACTAAAGGTCCTGAATTAATGATTTTCAATTTTAAAAGATTAAATTGCCCCCACTCCTTGCAACTATAAAAGGAGACCCCCTCTATACGAAATTCTCATCCCTTCTCTCCCTCTCCAAAGATCAAGAGAAGCTTGTCCCACACCCGGGATGCTCTTCGAGAGATAAAGTCAAATTTTCGCCCTCATTTCGGAAGCGGATCTCGCGATGACGACGACGTGCTACCCCGTTCTCATTCCTCCTGCCTCGACCTCCTTCTCCCCGCTCCGTCCTCTATCTTCCAGGCGACGTCTTGTCCGGCTCATCCTCCAAGCGATTGTCGAGGAGGATAACCTCTCTGTCCCATTCCTCCTTTCAGCTTTCTAGAGTAGAATTTTCCTGCTTTCTAGTGTAACAGATTTCCCGCTTTCTAGTGTAATTTTTCTCTAGTTTTATTGTATAAACATTTTGAAATATTAAGTGCATGTCTCTCTCTCTCGTTTATTCTAATTGTTAATATTGCTTCATTGTAATTACGTCGCTTCGCTTTTCAACAAAAACTCTAAGAAAATATAATTGCGAATATAGATTGACGTACCCTCCCTGAATTTAACCTAGGATTTCTATTCTGGTATAAATTTTATTTGTTGAACACGAGTTATACGCTTTCAAATTACGACTTTTCAAAGGTGTATGTTAGCCATATTCTCTGACATGGTGGGAGAGTTTATGAAAGTCTTCATGGACGATTTCTCTATTTTTGGAGAATCGTTTGACTCTTGTTTGGTTAATCTGGAAATGATTCTTAAGCGATGTATCAAAACACGATTGCTCCTTAGCTGGGAAAAGAGTCATTTCATGACCCAAGAAGGCATCGTCTTGGGTCATGTAATCTCTGAACGGGGAATCGAAGTGGATAAAGCTAAGGTTGATGCTATCTTTAAACTTCCTCCTCCTACATCTGTTAAACAAATTCGATCATTTCTTGGTCATGTGGGATTCTATAAAACATTCATCAAGAATTTCTCGAAGGTTGCTCATCCCTTAAGCAATCTTCTTGCCAAAGAAACGCCATTTGTTTTCGACAAATCATGCCGTAAGGCATTTGATTTCCTGAAAATGGCAATCACCTGTGCTTCAATGTTGCAACAACCAATTTGGACAGCCCCATTTGAGATTATGACCGATGCTTCTGATTACACGGTCGGGACTGTCTTGGGTCAGAAAATAGATAGAAAGCCCTCTATCATCTGCTACACTAGTAAAACTCTAGATGAAGCTTAGAGAAATTACAATGTTACTGAAAAGGAATTACTAGTCGTAGTGTTCGCTTTGGAAAAATTCAGAGCTTATCTCTTAGGGTCTTATGCTATCATCTATACCGACCACTCGACCTTGAGACATCTCTTGGCCAAAAAGGATGCCAAACCCCGGCTTATTCATTGGATTCTTTTGCTTCAAAAATTTGATCTTGAAATCAAGGATAAAACAGGGGTACAAAATGTGGTGGCAGATCATTTGTCGAGACTCCTAAGTGATTCTTCTCGTCCGGACATCCCAATTGCTGACACTTTTCCGGACGAAGCTATCCTTACAGTTTCAAGTGTCCAAACCCCGTGGTTTGCTAACATTGTTAACTATTTGGCTGTTGGTCAAATCCCCCAGGATTGGACCAAGCAACAATAGGACAGACTCAAATCTGAGGCCAAATACTACTTCTGAGAGGACCCTAAACTGTACCACATCGGCTTTGATCAAATTATTCACCGTGTATCGAAGAATGAATTCAACAATATACTCGAGTTCTGCCATGCATCTGCGTGTGGTGGACATTTCTCCAGGAAAAAGATCGCTGCAAAAATCTTGCAATCTGGCTTCTATTAGCCGTCTTTATTTAAGGATGCTCAAGATTTCTCAAGGTCATGTTCTCGATGTCAAGCACTCAGGAGTATAACTAAGAGAGATATAATGCCCCTATTCTTCCTGTCGAAATTTTCGATGTTTAGGACATCGATTTCATGGGACCCTTTCTCCCTTCATTTGGACATCAGTACATTCTTGTTGCAGTTAATTATGTGTCCAAATGGATTGAGGTGATTCCCACCCGAACTAATGACCACACGGTGGTCATTGATTTTGTCAAGAAAAATATCTTCAGTAGGTTCGGGATTCCGAAAGCCATCATCAGTGATGGTGGCACTCATTTTACTAATGCCCAATTCTGAAATTTGTTGGCCAAATACAAGGTTAATCACCGAATTTCCACACCTTACCATACCCAGACGAAAGGACAAGCCGAGATCTCCAATCAGGAGATCAAAAATATGCTGTAGAAAACGATTAGGCCTAATCGCAAGGACTGGACTCAAAAGCTTGAGGACGCTCTTTGGGCCTACCGTACGGTGTATAAAACACCCATCGTCATGCCTCCATTTCATTTGGTGTATGGAAAGACGTGCCATCTACCTGTGGAGATTGAAACAAGGCATTTTGGGCGATCAAACAATGCAATTTAGATCTGAATTTAGCTGGGAAGACCAGGAAACTCCAACTATCTGAGTTGGAAGAGCTTAGAAATGATGCATATGAGAATTTAGATCTATAAGGCTCGGACCAAAGCTCTACATGATCAATTGATTTCCTGTAAGAGCTTTGAGCCGAACCAGAAGATCTAGTTATTCGATTCTAGACTTAAACTCTTTCCTGGAAAACTTAGATCTAAATGGAATGACCCATTCATTATTGACCAAATTTTTCCAAATGAAGTCATTCAGATTTCTAACGCAAAGATGAGTAACACATTTAAAGTCAACGATCAACGTCTGAAGCCTGTTATTGACCGTACTCTTCCAGAACCCATCTCAAACATGGTTGCTCTAGCCATTCAGTGACTTCTTTGGCTGGACTTCGCCTAGCTGACGGTATTAAACTCAACAGTTGTACATATGACATAAAGCTGACACGAGCTTCATATTCAGGTGACATCTTTCATACTCTACCCTTTCTTTCATATCCCTTTCTCAATGTGGACATTGCATCAACTAGGCATGGGGGATGAATTCATTTTTGAATCATTTGGTTAGCTTTGTGAAATTCATGTAAATTATTTTTCTCTTCTCATTTATACATAAAAGAAAATAAAATAAAAAAATGAAAGAATATTTGAATTAGGAAGGAATAATTGGACATTAGGACTTTTCAATCTTAGGAAATATTACATTAGGATCTGAATACAAAGACCCTTCAAGTCTTTAGACTTAATCGGCCCATGTATCTACTAAAATGTAGATTTGTTTTCGAGTCCTCACCATCTTAATTCTATTGTAATTGACGCAAATAAGTTTGGGTGATAAGTACACGACTTATCAATCCACCCTCTGATTTGAGGGAACTTTGAGTTTTAAGCATCTACACACTTTCTTTTCACTGACTCGTTCAGCGATTTTAACGGAAATTGGATAGCTAATAAACCTTCTAAAGGTGATATGGCTGGCAAGTTATCGTGGCTAATAGCCCATAGGTAGGTTGTCCAGAACCCAGTCACTGGACCATTCTCTTCTTGCTGCCTTTAGGTAAATCTTAGACCAAGGAAGTACTAAAAAAAAGAGAAAAAGAAAGTCAAAAAGAAAAAAAAAGGAGAAAAGAAAAAAAGAAAACAAAAGAAATAAACCATACTTCTCCGCACGAGTATGGCTGGCAGGTTGTCGATGATAACAGCTCATCGACTGGTTGTCCAGAACCCAACTCAATAAATGCACTGAAAATTTCCAAAAACACTTAGAAAGAAGCAGAGAAGTAGAATAAACCAGGGAGATATACATTGGATTCACCCTTATGTTGACCCCATAAAAATAAAAGTAAGAAGAAAGCTACCGGTTGTAAAGATACACCTTTATGCAGAATTCTCTTTTTAAGGTTACCTGGAGACAGAAATCTAAAGTTCATTTTAACTGTCAATCAACGAGTCTATCACATTTACAATAAAATACTTAGAACTTAGGATTCTCATCAAATCTTCGGTGAGTTGAATGGCCGTAGAAAAACACTCTTAAACCCTAAAACTCAAAAATCTAAAAAAAATTAGAAAAGAAGAAAAAGAGAAAGAAATTTTCCTTTGAATAAGGCGAGGGCTTGAGGCAGTCTGCATTTTAGCAGATTCTCAGGCACTGTTGTGTCTTTGAAAGTTCAGATTCTAAGTAAATATTTTCTTAATGATTAAAAATAACTCATACCCAAATAATCCAACCTAATTCTTTTATAAGTAGCATATAATTTTTGCTAGGGACTATCAAAAGATAGGCATAGGGGTGTGATATAAACATATGTACACTACATAAGATATCTATTTATGCATGTTCTTAAGCATAAAATTGCATTGCATACTATAAATATTGCATAATATTAATTTGATAAAATTGATATTAATTATCTCCTTTTATGTTCAGGGACAAGGCAAATTTCTATCAGAGCCTCATATCGAAGATCCAACCATACAGATTTGATCAAGGCGACAATTGGAGTTCAACGACTCCAAAATCGCCCTAATCAAACATCTGTAGCATCAGATGGAGATTGGGGAACCCTAGAAAATCAAGGGCTAAGATGGTATGAATCCGCACTTCAAACGACAAATCCGACCGCACGGATGGATTCGGATCGATGATCGCAGCCTAATGGTGTGAAAATCGACTCAATCCGACAACCGTAGCACTATCTACATCAACCAGAAGATGGACAGCCAAGATGGCACCACGTGGCGCTATCTCAGCCGTCCAACCAACCGCTGCACCCGCCACTCCATCTCTTCTTCATTTTGAGCGCTGCTTCTCCACCGTTGGATGCACATCCAACGGCTGTGGATGCACGCGCACGAAATCTTCCCGTGACACAAAAGCCTCCGTAGCGCAGCGAGTGAGAGCGCTCGCGAGTTCAAGGGGCGCGCGTTCGAATCTTCAGAAGCGACTGCTGGGGCGCGGGCGAGCGGGCTTTGTGACTGCTGGATCGCGATCGAGCGGTCGCGAGCGCCCACGCGCTATAGCACGCTAAGGTGTGACGCGCCATCAGACGCGGGCGTTGCGGCTTGAAGAGGCGCGGCGAGGGCGCATCCCAGCCATTCGATCTCTCGATCTAACGGCCGAGAATTGAAGGACATGGGCGGCGCGGAAGATGAGCAGGCGGCACATGTCATCCACAACTAGGGCTTTAGCGACGATTTTATCCGTCACTAAAGACCCCTTATTTAATGTTTTGCAATTATAAAGACCAAATTGCCCTCACTCCTTGCAATTATAAAAGGAAATCCCCTCCAAAAGAAATTTTCATCCCTTCTCTTCTCTCCCTCTCCAAAGCTCAAGAGAAGCTTGTCCCACACTCGGGATGCTCTTCGAGAGATAAAGTCAAAATTTCGCTTTCATTTCAGAAGCGGATCCCGCGACGACGACGACGTACTGCCCCATTCTTGTTCCTCCTGCCTCGACCTCCTTCCTGCTTCGTCCTCCTTCGTCCAGACGACATCTCGCCGGGCTTGTCCTCCAAGTGATCGTCGAGGAGGATAACTTCTCTCTCCCATTCTTCTTTACAGCTTTCTAGAGTAGAATTTTCATGCTTTCTAGTGTAGCTGATTTCTCATTTTTTAGTGTAATTTTTCTTTGATTTTATTGTATAAACATTTTGAAATATTGAGTGCATGTTTTCTCTCTTTCTCTCTCTCATTTATTTTGATTGTTAATATTACTTCATTGTAATTACATCGCTTCACTTTTCAACAAAAACTCTAAAAAAATATAATTGCGAATATAGATCAACGTAGCATCCCTGAGTTCGACCCAGAATTTCTATTCCGGTATAAATTTTATTTGTTGAACACGAGTTCTTCGCTTTCAAACTACGACGACAGGTTTTTCAAAATCAAATACGTTAGCGTAGTAACTCGTAGCTTCAACACTGATCTTAAGCCTCTTGGGCTTGTTTTAGGGCTTAAACATTCACGTATCTGTTAAGATCCGGATTAGTCCTCAGGAGGTTGAGGAAAAGGCGAAGCTGATATAATAGGTCTAAGGCTTAGGGATTTTCGACCTCGTTGCTTGCCGTTTGGTTTGTGGGACTTGGTAACCTAAGTACCCAAAAATCACACACAGTCTGGTTCAATGCGCTTAATAAAGAAAAATCATGCCAAAAGTGTTCTATTCTGAAAAGCCACCTCAAAGATCTAGCTCAGGAGCGGCTTGACAACACAAGTTAATTGGACGAGTTCTAAATGCGTAATAACATATCGTCTCCTCGATGCTTGTCTCCTAGGATATTTAAATATCCTACCGGGGGTATGTAATCACCTTGTGCTAGTTCAGGTGCATGGACGGGATTATCCCGAAATGTCGATTGCCAGGAGCTGAATTTAGCTATAAAATGCCATGGGAGGTCTATCTCGAAGTGTTGAAAGCCAGAAGTTCTGCGGGTTGCCATGTGCGGTGCTATCCCAAAGCATCGATTGTCAGGGACCCTTCCAGGATTGATAGGGACAAGGAATCCGATACAGACCATGTTTAGAGTCAATTCAAGGCTGGATTTAGGGAAATCTAAGAAGAAAAAGAGAGAACTATCCAAATGAAATCCTTTTATCTCTCTCTTATAAAAATACACTGGCAAACTAAACCTAGACATGCTACATTTTACGCATTGGTGCTTTAATCGCTGGGTTCAACGAACCTCTGAGTAGTTTTTGTAGGCCTTAGAAACATTCACGGTAGACTCAAGCTGAAGCTGGTCAGGTCTAGATATTGATTGATATTTGAGTACCTCTAGGCCTACTATTGGCATTATAGTCTAATTTCTAAAAGAGTAGAACAAATCAGGCATCTGAACCTCAATGCATGGTCTAGAACTCTAGTTCTTTTCATAAGAGTTTACTAAGGGACTAACAAAAATTAGGCATGAGGGTATGATGATAACATCATCATGAGCCATAACTAGCTTTAATTAGTCACAATCAAGAGACAAATGCTCCTACATAATCGCTGGAGAATCATAACTCACTAAATAACCATTCTGAGAGGAATAAATTAAATTAGGGTTAATTCTGCAATTTCGACAACATATTATGAAAGTAGAATAATCACAGGATTTCCCAGGGGTTAATATAAGGTTAAATGTTCATTAATGACTAATAAGAGGATCCACACAGACAGAAATGGGTTTTCACGCTCTTCGAGAACTGATCCATAACTTAAAATCCTAATTTCAGATCCACTTAAATAACAGAGGTTCTGGTCAGGATAAAATCCATCTAAACCTTCCAAAAATAATATAAAAAATATTCCATAAGGTTTGGTAACCTTGATTTGACCATTGGAACCCATTTTAACCTTAAATAAAGTCTCAAACAAAAAGTTACCCTAATTTGGGTTTCTGCGCAAATTACTTAATCAAACCTGATCAAAACCAAAATCTGACTTCACCATCAGGTTCCTTGGGTCCAAATTAGGTGTTTACTAAAATTTGGGACCAATCAAAGATTATCTTGATCAAATTTGCATTTTGGTCCAGTCTAACTCTTTTTCTCTCATACACACCCCTAACTTTCAAAAATCCTTGCAACAACCCCCCAACTTTGTCATCTTCACCAACTGTCCCCTGCCGCCTGAATCCCACAGCAAACTCCTAAACCCAAAAGCTGCCAGTTTCACCTCAAATTTGGCTTGATTGGAGCCTGAAAAGCTCCATTGAGCTCACGTTTTAGAAAGAGGAAACTTCTCTGTTTCCTAGAGAAAAGCACGCTCAATCTAGGAATTTAGAGCATTTTGGAGCTCTATAAAAGCTCTTGGAGTTCAAGCCTATTCTTTATCTTGGTTTGGCCGCACCTCTTCACCAAAGACCTCTCCCTCCGGCCTTCTCCGACCAGCTCTAGCGAACTCCCTCAACTCCCTTCTTCAGGCCACTTGATGGACAAATCGAGTGGCCCATCTCCATCCTCTCCTTCGTCCGCTCCTCACAATACCAGCAAAGAGCTCTCCAACTCCCTCTTTCCTCGCTGTTCCACCACCGGAGAGGTTCTCTTCCACGACGTCAGCCAATCACAGCCGGTGCCCTCCTACCCTTTCGACCATTAAACTTAGGCTCTCTCTCTCTCTCCCTCTCTTCCTCTAGTTTAGAATCAACCCCTTAAACTCTAGTTTTGACCACCATTCACGCCTTTCCCTCTCCATCTTCTCTAGCTCCGGCGACGCCTCCCCGACGCTACATGCCACCAAACGCATCCATTCCACCTTCAGAACCTCTGCCTCACCTCACCGCACAAAGCCCCTCATTTAATTCCTCCAAATACCACCTACAACACCCCACCGAACACACCCATCACTGCACTCCGTCTATGACATCATCCAACCACCACACACACGCTCACGCCACGCAAACAGCCCGACCACCTTCGCCATCACCTGACAATCCTCCTGAAGTGTTTTGATGTGGCCGTGAGGTTATATCTAGTGTTTCAGGTCCTCGCTACCCTCCGTTGATGCCACCATCATCTCCGACAACATCCGCCTCTTTCCGGCCGCATTCGCCCTCAAGTCCACCTCCAGGCCTTGTGGAACCCTTCCAGATATCCCTTCAGGCCCTCAATTGGAGATCTCACCCGCGACTTTCACCCACAATTGGAAGCATCTTCTCCTGCTGGCGGTAGCAAAGAAGCCCGTGGCATTAGTGCCACATCGTAAAGAGAAGAACAGCTGCACACAGATATATTGTTTTTGTGATCAGCGCTTACTACCCAAGACACTGAGGGGTCGGGTCCCTCGTACCCTTTCACCTGCTAACCTGCCTATGCTCACTCGATCACCACACACGCCCGATGACCCTGGAAATTGTTCGAGACCCATTTACCCGTACTTGGATCCGAATATGCTCAGGATTTGTGAGAGAGTGGGGGAGGGTTTTGCTCTCTGAAGCATAACCCTGTGCGACCTGTGTGACACTTAGCCACTGAGAGAAGGTTGTTCCCATGTGTTGTGAAGAAGAAGAAACGAAGAGAAGGGCCATGCCTAAGAAAGAAGGGAAGCTTAAAGAAGAAAGAGAAGAAACCTTTAAGAAGAAGAGAGAAAGAAGAGAAAGGCTTCTCAAGAGCCTTGTGCCTGAGATACTTAAGTCGTCTGATAATAAATGGCTGATCTGAGTGGATGACAATGCTATTGCATTATTTATGTACTATAGTTTGCAATTGAATTTTGATTGATTAATTAAGAGGATTGTGGTGATTTAAACCACCATTGTTTTGATTCACTTCCCTTTTTGCTTCATCATACATTGATTCTTATTGAATATATTTCTAAGTGATTGATTCATTGACTATCTTTATTGTACTCCGTTTATTGTGCTAATTTATTCTGAATGTGATTAATGTTGTGAATTCCATATTTGCTCCCTGTGTTTGACTTCGAACACTTCTTTAGAATCTGAGTTATAAATTTCAATGATTTGAGCGACTTTATCCTATACTACAATGCAATTTCTTAAACAACGACAAATTCGCTCAAACAATAGGAGGAAGGGTTTGGCCTGAGTTGGTTTTGGAATTAATTTGGTTTTTGGTTCGACCAAGCAAAATTTAGGTGGTTGCACCATCCAGGATTGTAAGTGTTGGAGAAAGGATCAGGCTTAAATATCCTTAGGTGGCATGGGCATATTCAAAGGTAGAAGGTGCTGAAGGGGAGGGAAAAGAATAATCAGGGTTTGAGGGAGCAAAGGTCCCTCCCTGGAACATGGTCAGGAGTTGTTCCAGGTGCACTTGGTTCATAGACTGAACTAGGTCAACATTGTGGGCTCCCTTCACGAGGGAGAAGGTTTGCAATGGGGCTCGGGATTGATTCAAGAGCTCATCAATTTTCTTGTCCACCAACTCAACCTGATCCAGTTTCTTTACTATAATGGCCATGTCAACCATCCCCGAATCAGTTTGCAACTCATAAATCCTACTACGGGGTTGAATGGACCTATTAAATTGTGTCATGGAGGCATTTTTAAGCAAGTTCTTAGTCATTGACTCAAAGAGCTCGAACGTGCTTTCTTCATCTTTGTTCAGAAAATTGCCTCCACATGAGGCATCAACGAAATTCGTAAGGTTGCTGTCCAGACCATGGTAGAAAATCTGGGCTAATTGCCACCTCGAAACCTTGTGGTGTGAGCATTTCCTCGATAATTCATTAAATCGTTCTCACGCCTCATGGAATTGCTCTCCACTTTGTAAGGTGAATGTAGTGATGGCTCTTTTAAAGGCATTAATCTTTCCTATGGGAAAAAACTTCTTAAGAAATGCATGCCTCAATTCTTCCCAAGTAGAGATGGGTCTCCCTAATGTTCTAAGCCAATGAGAAGCTTTGTCTCTCGAGGAGAACGGGAACATCTTGATTAAAACAATGTCCAAACGGATGTTCCTTAGTTTTACAATTTGAGCAATCCGATCTAAGTCCTCCAGGTGTTGGAAAAGGTCTTCATTTGAGCTCTCATGGAAATAGCTTTGAATCAAAGTAAGGACATTAGGTTTTAGCTCAAAATCATCTCCCTCTTCGGGGACCCTAAGATATGGCTCTACACGGATGGCAGACGGATCGTAGAAATCACGGAGAGGCCTTGGTTGGCCCTCAAGGGGTTGTGGTGGGTTAGGTGGGTTCGGTGGGAGTTGCCCTTAAGGGTTATGCAGTCGATGTATGGCCTGTATGATAATTTGGATCTGTTGTTGGAGTTGGTGGTTGGCGGTGATTTGAGCTTAGATAATGTCCATAGCATCGAGTTGAGGTTGGTCCTCAATCTGCTTAAATCTTGGGTCGGCCGTTTCCTCAGTCTTATCCCTTGAAGAATCAAGTCTCCTAATCTATCTCTCTAAAGCGACCAACTCAGGATGAAGTGATCGTCTTCCGTGCATACATTAGAGAAGAACAGAGAGGGATGCAAAGGGAAACAGATGCGAGAATAGTGTGTGCACAACCAAGCAAACAAATCTAGTGCCTATAGTGTAGTTCTAAGTAACATATGCTTCAGAAATACACTTCGACCACACGATGAATTTGGTGTTGTCCTTACTCCCGAGGTGGTAAAGTTGGGCAGGCAAAGCAGGGGAAGCGTGTCCCGAGGGCCGCTAATTATGCCAAACCCCTACTTGCTTAAGTCGTCTGACAATTAGGCCTTCCAACTTAACACCTTTTAATGCAAGCAGATGTCACTAATTCGTAATGTGTTCAGGAGAATACCCTGAAACAGACTCAATGAATCCTAAGGCAAACATCTACTCAATTTTATTGAGGGCTAGGTTAGTGCTTGTGCTCAAGGTATATGATGAGACATTGTTGTGGGTTGTGCCTCTTAATTAATCCAATTGAGCATGTGTGTGCACTCAACAAATCATGGTTTTCAAGCAAGGTTTTTAGGATGTCTTTTAATGATTCGTCCTTGCTTTAGTGCTTTTTAGGGTTGAAATTTCTTAATGTTTTCAAATAATGTTTAAGTGGGCACACAAGGTTTTGCATAAGACAGGTGATGATCAATTTCCTTTAAGATCAATGTGGCCCTAGAAATAAGCAACCCTAATGTATTCGCCCCTAAAGTTCATGTAGTTCTAGTTGGTGAATTGATTTTAATTAGAGTGGTGTGGCCAAATACAAAGTACGGGTGGCTTCACAAACACCACTCAAAAGGAAAAGAACACTCCAAAAATATTTTTTTTCTTTAAGAATATTAGAGTGTATTTTTTTGTTTGGGTGATGGATTTAAGATGTATGTCAAGTAATCATTCACCCAACAATTTTTTTGAATTTTTTATATTTTTTATGGATTTTTTTAAAGCAAGCGATCAAACAATTCTAGGGTTCATGCACGATCCTAAATGCAATTTTTTTCTTTTTTTTTTTCAAACACAAAGATGAAACTACACTAGGGTGGAGCGATACTCACAAGAGTCTTCACATCACTTTACTTCCGATCTACTGTCTTGGATCGTGCTCCTCCCATCACCTAGGCACCAAGTGTTGGTGCTAAAGCACCACGATCATTTGTTTTGATGATAACAAAACACGTGTCATTTAATATTTGCGCTTTGAGTCCTAGATTTCAGGTCAATCGCAAATGGATACATGATTAGACGGAGTTCGAGCTCGCATCCATGACGGATTGGAGGAGCTTGATGGAGAGCAGAAGAGATTCGCGAGGAGCGATATATTGAAGATGGAAGGACAAGAAGAATAGGATAGAATTTTGTTTAATCCTTTCATGTACTTTTATCTTTATTTTGCTTGCTCTTTTTATTTCCTTAGAACATTTCTGTTAAAGAGCCTCAAAGTACCCTAACAGTAGTCCTAGGAACACCCGCACAACCCTAGGATACTTAGGTTTTCTGTAAAGAACTTAGAAAACCAATATAGGGTTCAAACAGAGTTTTCAGACGTCTAATTCCAAAATCAGACGTCTGATAAAGTATTTTAAGACATCTGACTGTTGTTTCAGACGTCTGATAACTATTAGGCTGGACATAGTTAGTTCTGTCTGATAAAATCAGACGTCCAGACCTTAGACCAGACGTCTTAGGAGACGTCTGATGACTTTGCCAGACGTCCAATTAGTGGACCGTTGGCTGGCTCAGCAAACACTCAAGAATATGACCGTTAGAGCCTTATCAGACGTCCATAGGACTGTCCAGACGTCTGATAATTGACTGTTTTGCCTCGGCTGACCCAAAATCTCTTCTCAGAGATTTTCTAGCCGTTGCAACATTTGGAAACCCATTCCCACAGAAAAAGTAGGTTTCCAGACGTCCAGACATAGTGCCAGACATCCTATATGTCGTCTGATGGACTTGTACAAAAATCCTGTTTAGATCTGATCCAAGTCAGGAAGAGACCCGTCCAAAATCAGACGTCTGACCTTGAAATCAGACGTCTTAAAGTGAACTTCCAGACGTCTGATGCCAGAATTAGACGTCTGATAAGCCTGTCAGAGCAATGATTGTTCCTGATTTCGGGCTGATTCTCTTGGGCTTTGTTCCCAACGGCTATAGAACCTTTCCTAAGCCTTCCAAAGCCTTCCTAAGGCCTCTATAAATAGAGGGAAACCTTTGCAACACAAACACACACCTAGAGACACCAAGATACACAAGAAACACTTTGTAATACACTTTCCACTCTCTTGTGTCCTAGCTAGCTTTTGCTCTCCAAGCTCAAGCTCCATTCTCTTGAGAGCATCAAGCTGTTGCGCACCCGCTCTCCCGCCATAGTTCACGAGAGCGAAGTTGCGCCGTCGCGTAGCTCACGCACCGCGTCATCAACTCGACGCACTCCTTGCAAAGGGGAGTTTCCTAATTCCTATAGAAGCAGGTTCATAATTACTTTGTTGGCTCTATAGGATTACTTGTTTATTTTATCTTTGTTATTTGGTTGGGTATTCGTTTTGCGAATTCCCGTCTCCTTTGCGAGACAAAATCCTTCTCGTGGAGAGAAGGGGTTGAGGTACGCTACCCTCGTCTAAGTAGCGTGGTTGTATTAAGGTTGAATCACCCTCGTTTTAAGTGATTCGGTTTAGTGGATTTTGATCAACTTGGTTGATCGGAAAATCCTAACTCGAGAGGGTTAGGTGGTGGTTTTCACCCGGTTTGGGTTTCCACCTAAAAATTCTTGTGTACTTGTGTGATTGCTTATTTGTGAGATTATTTATATTTTAATTCCGCAATTATTACGTCACCATCTCCTGGTAGGGTTGGAAATTTCACCAAGTTCTTGCAACCAATGAATACAGAGAAAGGAAAGTGAATCAGAAAATGTGAGTACCAACGCGAGGATAAAAGTGACTAAAAGATCCGTTGCCTCCTCGACAACAATACCAAAAACTGACGTCAAAAAATGCGTTTAAATAATTCGTTCGTTGTAGCAAGCATTCACGACATCAATTTTAATAAGAAAACTGAATGGTGAATTCGAATGTCGATCTTAGGAAGGCAAGAAATCGGATCAGTTTATTACTTTAATGTCACAAGATATTTGTTTCGTTTGCTCGCGAAAAGAGAGAGAGTGTGTGTGTGTATGGTAGGGTTAGAGATTCGTAGTAGAGCAACGATAGCTAATTATGCACGAAAAGTAGACATGATGAATCATAATAAAATCTAGCTAGGAATGAGCATTAAACAATAATTATGATATCAAAATCTACTTTATTGAATATCAAACATGGTCTGGAAGTTGTGATCAACAAAACTAGATAAATGCTTAAAGGAAAATAAATTACAAGCTATAAAAGATTGGAAACTAAATGCAAGGCGGTGGATGGCGTCGAGGCAGCCATGGCAATGGAGGGGGCTTCTGTCGACGGCTCAGCATCTCCGAGAACACTCTTTGAAGCTCTATGAAGGTGGGGACATGCTTGGTAGAAGCTAGAGATAGATGCCTTGCAATGGAGGTCCATAGGTCTCTTTATAGTGGAAGAAAGAGAGTTAAAATAGGCATCGCATCAATAGCGACAGCAAGGACGTCGCTGTAGCTTCGTTGTAAGCGTTGCTAAAGCCCAGCTCAGCACCCACTGTCGAGGGCTCGCATGAACAATGGCCAGTCGTCCGTGATCCATGTGCTCGCTCAGGCAGCATCCAATCAGCGATCGACGATCGAGATTGCGTGCAACCGTGCACTCAGGATCGCACCTTAGGCGCCCGTCGAATGTGGCGTTGGATCGCGCATCGCTCATCACGCACATCCGACGTGCGAGAGTGCGCCACGTAGCTGCTATCGCCATCGTTCATCTTTGATCGAGAGGTCCACTTCCACACGCCACTTGCGTGATGTGAATTTGAGCCTTGCGAGGGCTCAAACTCGCGCTGCAAGTGTGTGAGTTGAGGTGCAGACCGCTGCGTTGCTCTCGCGGATTGTCGCGAGGTTGACGAGGCACTCAAGCGATGGCAGCCGTTGGATGTTGATTGTGCGGTGGATGGCGAAGCACGACGTGGCGCGACAAGGTGCATCTAATAAGGATTGAACGGTGGCGATCCTACGATGGAGAGCTGAGCAGTGGTAGATGGCCCGCGATGGAGGCTGGAGCAGGTGCCTTGTGGCGCGACGAGGACTGTTGATCATCAGATCAATGTTCAGAATTTCTTAGACTTATTGTGGGAGCTATGGAGGTCTAATTGAGGTGATTTTAAGTTCGTTGGACTCTGTTCGTCAATCCGGATCCATTTATACGGTCTGATTGATCATCTGAAACATATTTCACTAGGCACTTGCATAGGAGTCCATTAAACAATAATTCTAACACTACAACAAAGAAGAGTTTCGGTCACGGTTAAAAATCGTGACCAAAGGATTTAAAAGTGTCACCAATTAGCATCACAAAAGTTACGTGACGAAAGAGTCTTCGGTCACGGTTCCACATAAAACCGTGACCAAGTATTCACTTTAGTTACAATTTATTAAGCGTGACTAAAGGGGCCACCATCATATGAATCATAACCAAAGGTCTCTTAAAACAAAAAAAAAAAAAATGTAAATATATTTAATGGGCCAATAGCTGAAATATCTAAAAAAAAGAAAAGAAATTGTATAAGTCTTCTGTATTGATGGTTCAAATTCGTGGCAGTAGGATAATACAAGTTAATTAACTATAAATGATGATAGTAGCACTAACTATAAAGTGGATAAATAGCTGTCACAAAAAGAGATAGAAAGCAATGCGTAGTTCACCAAGATTCCATTTTATTGCAAGTAACATGTGTTTTACTTAATGAGTTAACTAAGGTGCAAACTTTGTCAGGCTAACATCCATAAAGAAGTAATTTAAATGAAGATATGTTCCTAGAAGAGTTACAAAGCAATTTATCTCTTCATATTAGAATTGCCAGAAGCTCATAATTGGCAACATGAAATCAATAGGAACCCACTGATCATTTGCATGAAGTTCAAGTTGTTTTAGTGAAGCAAATTTTAATCATTGCCATGAAGTTCAAGTTTATGGATTTTGTTGTTGCTACAAATGTTGTTCTCTTTAGTGGATGCCTTCCAAATCTTACTCAAGAGTTTCGATATTTTAACAAGAGCAGCAAGGTAATATCATCGTAAACAACATATATAGTGAAAAGAAATATGTCAGAAGCTACCCATACCTACTAGTTCCAAAGGGCTGTATGTGCCCAATAATGAGGAATGGTAACATCCCCTATATGGAGGGATTGATACACATTCCCTGCTATTCCATAGTAAACCACGCCTTTGATTTGGAAGAGGTAGAGTAACATTTGGGTTGTTATTCCTGCATTTATCTACATGTGATACCAAATGAAAAAGGAAAATAATAAGAGGGATAACACATGGATTGATCAGCTTCCTCAAGATCAAATTTATTTGGTTCAAGTCAGGCTCACAAACCAAATAAGCAAATTCATCTTCGGCATTAATATTTATATTACACATTTTTCAAGGCTCAAGCAGGCCAACAATCATCTTTCAGAAGTATTATGATCCAAAAGAGTTTAAATAGGATTGGATTACAAACTAAATTGAGTTCATGTTTACCCAATTTAGCAGGTGACAGTCCTAATTGACACCTCAAAAAAAGAGCACGAAGGCCTTAAAGTACACCACAGACCAACTTCCTTATCAGGTCAAGTGATCAGATAGTCTCATCAAGGTCTACCATGGCCATTTTATGTACAAGATTTGATCTGACTCAACCTTAAACCTTGATGGATACTTCAACTCATTATGAAAATGCCTTGGTAAATTATGTGTTGCCCTAACCAATTGAGTCCAGTCTAACTAACTAAGAATTGACAAAAAGGACACTTATTTTAAACTAGTTGTACACTGAAGGAAACAAGACAAAAGTTTAAAACATAAACAAACACTGAGGAAGCACCGGTATGGTACTTATACTGATCAAATGACCAAACTTACCTTTCTAGTCAAGAGAAGCCATAAACGGCCTTCAGGTAATGGTTCTCCATATAAAGACCTCGGAAGCGAATTCCCTGAAGAGCAACAATAACGATAAATGATTGAAAAGCAAGTTTTACAAAGGAAATGGACAGCATAATTAGATGATTGAAAAGCAGTTTAACAAATTGTTGAAGTAAATCATATAAAGGAAACCACCCATAAATGAAATGGACTAAGTGCACCATTAAGGCTGAAACTAGAAGCAAGTCAATGAGCCAAAGGGAAGAAGTGTACCATATCTGCAGTGATATTCCCAAGTTGAATTTTACTACATTCAGACTTCAACTTCTTAAGGTGCTCCTATGATATAATAATAGGATATGCCAGCATTAGATTTTAGTCTAGTCTAACAAAAATCAAAACATAGCATATATAATCAAGTAAATAAATAAATCATATATCACAATTCTCTCTCTCTCTCTCTCTCTCAAAGATATCTCAACTATCTCATAGGACCTTATATAGTACATATGTCAAGATCGCCAGGTAATTATTATTTACCAATATCTATTACTAAATAGGATGACTATGTCAAGACCTACGGGACGACAACATGAATATGGAAATCACTAAAGGCTTCACAGATGCATAAGCCAAAAATAAGATGTATATGATCCATTCTATTTCGTATCAGGTAGAACGTTTACCAACTTGGATGTGTATAATCCATTCATCATATTTCTTAGCAAATGCATCCATTAAATCTCGATGTCAATGTAAGGGAAAAGCCAAATTCCAATGGGTGAATTACCAAATTAAATCCCCAAGCAAGTTCATTATTAGCTGTAAGAAATAGGTAAATGCTAGGCAATACTAACATGTGAAGGCAAGCCTTAGGAGAACCCTTGCTATATTCCTTCCAAGTAACGGCACCATCCCTCTCCACCACCAATTCCTCCAGCAACGGCAACATGAAAAAGTTGGGGTTGATTCTTCAATACTCTCCTCAAGAGTATTCCTGTTGGTGTTCGGGGCTCGAGTGGTGAGCCCACATATCTCGATTCACACTTGTTAGACTCCATATTAATGGCCTTAACAAATAATCATGACTATTTCGGATTGCCAATAAGCCATTTCTGGTCAATCTGAATTGCAGCTCGTAATGAAAACAAAGACACAGCAATCAGAATCAGATATATCTTCCCAAATATGATATAATTTGGAATTAAGGAATCACATCAAATCACCAGAGATGTCTAAACTAAACAGAAAATGACTACAAAAGCAGAGAGTGAGAGGTCACCAAAACCAAGTTAGGTTTAATTCATGCCACTGAAGTTTCAGGAACATTGCTGGTAAAAAAATGGCATCCCGTGCTTAAATTTAACTTTCATTACCATTAAATGGTTCATCAACCGACAAAACCATGCAAATCAGCACATTTAATCACAATTGGCCCATATTTATTTCCATTAAATATGACAAAAGTTAACATGTATCACTAACAACTAAGGAGCACCAAATCAGCCAAACCTCAAATTTGTAGTAAGGGAAAGTCCATCTGAAAGAAGAAAACACATACATCACTTCGTCAGAACTTGCCAAAATTAAACAGGAAAGTTTTGATAAAGATAACAATTTTATCACGTTGATGTACAAAAAAAAAATCATGGTTTCATCAACTATTAGTTTGGCATAAAGATGCTACCGATCTAAACCACTCCAAGAAAGAAAACCATAACACACCATCTCATTCCAGTTCAAAAAACCAACACACCATCTACACAGGAACCCTCGTGGAATCGAATCGTGAAGTTAGAAGAGCATTGCAAGGACTTCATAATTGACAAAGGCAGCAACGGGAAGGTATTGGTTCGCCAACCAAATGTGTACGGGAGCAGCAAAGCCTCCAAATCCACCTTTACCCTTGGATCTCTTGTCGAGATGGACGCCGTGGCGGAGGCCACAGCAAAACCACCAAGGTCAGGCGCACGGCCGTCCTCCAAGGAGAAGAAGAGGGTGGAGAAGCCCACGCGCTCGTCGTCCACCACCACCACCTGAGCGCATTCGGGACCGATCCTGTCCCCGATCCGTGCACGTCGCGGACGAGGAGGTGGATACTCCTGTGCCTCTTCTCCGCCCTCGCCCTCGACTTCGTCCTCTACCTCACCCTCACCGCCTTGGGCACCTGCGGCCCCGCCGTGGGGATCGCCGCCAACCTCTGCGGCCTCCTATGCTTCCCCATCGCGCTGGCGCTCTTCTTCGCGCTGGTGGACCATGCGACCTTTGCATCACCCCTGCTGGCCTCGGCGGGGGGACGTTGCGCCCCCTGTAGCACACGCGCTTCGCCAGGCAGATGCCGTCCTCCACGGCCTTCGTGAACGCCTCGTCCATGGCCGAAGGAAGGCGGGGATCCGATCTAGGGTTTGGTGAAATGAGGGAGAAGGGAGCTGGACGGGGCATCGTCGTCGGAGGTATAGGAGAATAGAGAAGGGAATGAGTTGGTGCGGGGGGGGGGAGAGAGAGAGAGTTGGATGCGAGGAGGAGGAGAGGGGGTTGACCAGAGGAGAGGGTGGGGAGGGTATACGAAGGGGGTTGACCAGAGGCAAGGGAGAGGTATTTAAGAACCCAAAAAAAAAAGAAAACCTTTTGGTCACGGTTTCACAAAATCGTGACCAACGGGGGGCCGTGAAAACAGTAGGTGTCACATTAAAATTTCCCGCCTTTTGTCAAACCGTCACCAAAAAATTCGACCACGGTTCAAAGTGGAACCATGAACAAAGAATTCAGTCATGGTTTGTAAAACCGTGCCGAAAAGTAAAAATACAAAATAAATCTCACTCCACCTTTTTTGTTACGGTTTTGGGTGAAACAATGACCATAAGTAATTTTTTGTCACAGTTCCTATAATCGTGACCAAATAACTATGACCAATTCCCATTTTTCTAATAGTGTAAGCAATCTTAACCTAATGTAATGCAGAATGTATGCAATGCTCTCAATCCCGCTGTAGCGTAATATTAATGCACATGTGCCCTCAAGATTGACTCTAATTGAGGTAATTAACATTATTATTTGTAGAGTCATAAATGGGTTACTTCGGGCATTTAATTTTGCATACCCTGCAAGGTTTTTATAACCTAGGTATTAATATTTTCTTGAGGAATTCCAGGTAGATTTTGTCCATGAACCCAAGGTTGATTCAGTCTATGTTAAGGAACCTAATTAGGAGCTTTCCAAGAGAATTTGCATTGGAGGGATTTTTAAAGTACTCCTGGAGAGAGGAAATGTTTTCTGTAATCGGGCTAGGGTTTTTATGGTGTCCATAATCAAATGTCGTAGTCTAGTTAGTTGTAGCCTTAGAAAAATTATTATACTCAGCTGGGACAGCACCAACATTTTGCAAGTGTTCTCTTTTCACTAAGTTAGGAGTGGGTGGAGGTGGGGTCAGTTTTTGGAGGTTCATTCTTTCCTCTATTTTCTTCTGGTTGATCTGCATTTGGTCTAATCTCTAGGCAAGCAATTGGATGTCATCTTATGTAACAGGAACTGATTGACCATAGATGCCTACCTCATGAACATTAAAGGAAGGGTTAGAGTTTCTTTCAAACATGCTCATGGATGCACGGTTAAATGAGTTTTCACTCATTTCTTTGAATAATTGATAGGCACTTTCGACATCCTTATTTAAAAAGTTGTAACTGCATGAGGCATTCTAATCCAAGATAGAAGATTTGCACTAGCAACATAGTAGTACCTCATGATGTGGACAACTCCTCAGGAGTTCCTCAAATCTCTCCCAGGATTCATGAAGAGATTCACTAGATTTTTGTTGGAAGGTAGTAATAGATTGGCGCAAGGCATTAGTATGACCTATAGGAAAGAACTTTTTTAGAAATGCGCTTTTTAGCTGAGGCTAAGTATTATGGGCCTGCCAACAGTTCTGAACCAATAGGTGGCCTTATCTTTAAGAGATAGAGGGAACAGCCGCATTAGCCATAAGTCTTCTCACATATTACAAGAACAGGTAGTCTATGTGAGGACTATGAGCTCCTTAAGGTGGTTAAACAGGCCTTCCCTTGGAAGGACATGGAAATGTTTAATTAGGTTCATAATCGTCGGCTTGATCTCAAAGTCCCCTTCTGGTATGACCACTCTCGGTCTATCCTCATAGTTTGAAGGATCATAGAAATCCTTAAGAGGAACTATAGGCTGCTGAGGGGGTGACTGATTGGGCCTTTGGTTGGCTAGGTTCATGACAATCCTAGTCAATTGTTGTTGATTAGCTTGTAGTTGAGCCAGTTGCACAACCATCATGAAGAAGGGATTAGGCGAGGGGGCCTTAATTTTGTTGATTAGGCATCTCAACATTAGGCGGCATTTCAAGATTAGGAAGGTTAGGAATGGGGATATCATCATGAAAATTAGATTTAAGCAAGTTAGATTGTGGGTTAGACGTGGATTGTGAATGGGAAGTGGAAGCGAAAGCGGACCTATTTTACATATTTTCCATTTATCAAAAGAAGAATGAAAATGTAGAGAAAGTGATCTTTTTGTGTGTGGGGTGAAATCAAGCGATCCTTCCAAGTGCGGATTTTTGGACTGCCGCCTATGCAAGCAATTACAAGAGGAACGGGAGGAAGAGAGAAAGGGAAGAGGAGAGAGAAAAGTGTACAAGTCAAGAAAACAAAATCTAAACCTAACTTAAGGTTGACTCCTTAAATAACCTAAGACTTGGGAACCTAGAAAATAAGAAACCACTAATGGAGCCCACTTCCCAAAATCAACTCAGCTAGACTAGAGAGGTGGCTTGGGCCCAAGCATGTCCTAGGAAAATCATTAGGGGCTTATGTAAACCCTTACTCGTCATTTGACTTCCCTCTTAATCTTAGACACCAGGTATATTAAGGGAATTAGGAATAATTAGAGAAATCTTAAATTCCAAATATCAAGCCTAAGAAAGATGAAATCCTTAGAGGTTAAGTTACTATAAATTTTAGTTAGGTTTAGGAACTTAATGTGCACAGTAATGTGAAGGGTGTTGACTTGGGTAATGCCCAATTATTTCAATTTTTTTTTCGTGTATGTCCAAGCGAAAACAGATAGGGTTTGCAAACAAGGATTAGGATGAAGGATTTTTAGGGTTTGATCAAGATTTGTAGATTTTAGAGTTCTCTCTTTTTAAGATTTCAACCAAGATTTTGATGTTCCACACAATAATAGCCAACAAGTTGTTGGTGGAAATCAATTCCTTTAAGGTTGATGTGGGACTAAAAAGAGAAATCAATACCCTAAATTGAAAATCTTATGTATGCAACTCCTAATATGAATCTCTTTTTATAAAATCTTTTTAGGTGGTGGTTACAAACAAAGCAAACAACCTGACAGGAAATCAAACAAGGAATCCAAAATAATTTGTTTGAGATTTTAGTAACTTGTTTGATATTGTTTGGAATTTTTCTTCGTACTTGTGTCAAAAGGCAAAAATGATAGATTTGGAGAATCGATTACGCAAAAACCTCAAAAATTTTTGAAACTTTTTATGTTGTATAGATTTCCTCAAGATTTCTAGAAATATAAAGTTGGTCCATATTTGGTACATAGAAAAATTTTTTAAATTCACGGATATTAGGAAAATAATAAAGAAACAAGGTGTGACCCTTATTCAATCCACAAATTTTCTAATTTTTTCTATTTATCAAAACTTCCTGAAATTTGGACTTAAGGTTTTTGACTTAAAGGGGCTTCCTTGGATGAATTTGAGGATTTTTAGAAGCCTCTATGTGCCCAAACCTAATTTTTGAAAATCAAGACAGAAATTTGGATTTTCAAAAATCAAACACCAATATAAAGAGGGTGGTGGAGAATTAAAGCAAACAAGCAATCAAATGATTGTTAGGGTTCCACCACCCCAAATTTTTCTTATTTTTATGATTTTTGGTATTTTAAAGATTTTTTTTTATTTTTGATGATGTTTTGGCTAGGGTACTTACCTAGAAAGCCGCAGGAAGAAAAGGTTACTTGAAGCTTCTACTCCAAGTGATTCTGAATCCCACTCTTGCTCCTGATTAGCACCTAAGTCAAAACCAAAACAAAGACTATTGAAGACTCAAGTATGCAAGAGAGAGATGAATGAAACTAAGCCGTGACTCCCCGGAAACAATGCCAAAAAGTGATACGAAAAATACGCAATTTTGTAAATGCAGGTTTTAATCGTTGTAACTCGTAAAATCCAATCGACTTTTAAATTTATATACCTAGATAGGATGAGTATCTATAGTCGTCTAAGGAGGTAGTTTTAGCTAATAAATTACTTCTCTCTCTTACTCAAATCTTCAATCTTTTTGTATTTTTGGTTTTTTCATTTTTAAGGTTTTGAAAATAATCGAGGTAACAATATGAAGTAAAACTACACCTAAGTACAATAATGAAATCTACATCTCAAAGGTCACCCTAGGAAAGTGTACCTAGGGTAATTAGAGGGTAGAAGTGGGTGTAACAAAAATCTCACTATTGTGAAAGCACATGAAATGACAAAGAGAATAAGAAAGGCACTTGAAATTAAAAGAGATTAATGTTTATACTTCTTGGAGAGCTCACTTGTGTGGAGGAATTCCACACAAGTAATCCCCAAGTAGAGGAATGTTTGTGCTACAAAGCAAAATAAGAAAACACAAAAATGTAAACTAGTGTCCTGATATGAAGAAGATGATCTTGCTGCAACAGGGCTACTCCTACTCTTGAAAAGATGGCTCCTCCTCCTTGAGATGATGCTCTTCTCCTCCTCCTCTCTCCTCCTCCAAGGTGTAAGTGCACCACCTTGAACCCTCCTCTGCCTGGCCGTCCCCCTTGATGAAGAGCTCCTTGGCTTGGTCCAAGGTAGAAGGGAGAAGAAGAAGGCACCAAGGAAGCACGGGATGGCTTCCTTAATCTTCTTCTCTCCACTTCTCCTTTAGACATTTGTAATGGTGGATATGTAGGAATTATATATAGCCAAGGGTGGGAAATATGTGGTGGTAGGGTAGGGAATTTATAGGATGGGAAGGGGGGTGGTTATGCTATTTTTGGAGGGAAATGAAGAGGTGTGTGGATATTTTTGGAGGGAAAAATGGGAGGGAAATGAAGAGGTGCCTTGGTTTTCCCTCCAAAAATACCTTCTAGAAGGTGTTGATTTTGGAGGGAAAAATGGAGGACTAGGATGGTGTTTGGTGGTGATTAAATGGTGGATGTGATGAGGAGGGTGGTCGTCCATGAAAAGTAGGGTAGGAGCTAGGTTAGCTAGCTAAGCTAGCTTAGCTAGTTGCTACTAGTAGAGGATAGGAGCTAGGGTTGAGTAGGGGGAGTTGTCTAGAGCTTAAATATCTGCATGGAGCTGAGCTGATGTTGGAGTACTTGAGAGCTCAACTACTAGCTTAGCTACTAGTTCTTCGCTAGTTGCTAAGCTAAGTAGGATGAGCTAAGTTGAGCTAGACTCAACTAATCTAGAGTTGAGATGAGTTGGCTCTGATTTGCTAGAAGATTCTCTAGCTAGCTAAGCTAGCTAGCTTAGGTCTCAAAGCTAAGCTCAACTAAGTTGAGCTAGGTTGAGTCTTCATGAGTTGGAATTGAACTGACCTCAGCTGGTTGTGAACTTCATCAGCTGACCAGGCTTAGCTAGTTGATGGTAGTAGCTAAACCCGATCAAGTGGAGCTTCCATGAGCTAGATGGAGCCAGGAGGAGCTGAGATGGAGCTGGGATCAGCTGAGTTGAGTTGGCTTGAGCTGCCATCCAACTCAGGTGAGTTGCATGGAGCTGATATGAACTGATCCTAACTAAGTTCAGCTGGAATGAGTTGGAATCTGATCGTTCGCTGACGCGTTTGCATAAAAACATTCGTTGTAGCGCGTTTACCACATCAATTTTACTTAGAAAAATAATCGGATGTGAGAACACAGGGAGGCAAAGTATTGAATCCACTAATCACTTTCGTGTCACAAAAATATCGCTTTTGATTCACTTGCAAAAAGGAGAGAATGAGAAAAAGAGAGATAGGGAGAGATAGGGAGAGCGAGAGAAGGGGGGAATAGGGTTAGAGATTCATGATGTGAATAATATATCAAAGATGTATTCTATTAATTATCAAATGTTATGATGAACAAAATATAGATGAATGCTTCAAATGAAAAACATGTACTACACTATCACATAAAATAAAACTAAGACAAGGAAGAAGACGACGTCGAGGCAGCCACGGTGGTGGAGGAGATTCCGTCGACGGCTCAGTGGCTTCAAGACCTTGCTTGGAGTTCTAGAAGGTGGTGGTAGCTCTTGGGTGTGAGCTTGGCAAAAGTGGAGGGGGGTAGGCCCTTTTATAATGGAGGGAGAAGGCCAAAAATCATCCTCGGGTCAATAGCAACATTCAAAGTATCGTTGAAGACCCACCGCATGCATTGCCGTAGCCCCTGCCCTCGCACCTTCAATGCACACGATGGCTCGCGCGCCCTGCACCGCACCGCATGCGCTGTGCCATGCCCACACGTTGGCACTGCGCTGCTGCTCTCCACGCATGCCCGTGTGCACGTGCTGCTGCTACACTATTGCTGCTGCCCTTGTTGCACTACCGCTTCAATTGCGAATTGAGGGGGGTCGCAAGGATTCGAACCTGCACCCCTCTCTTGAGATCTCCTCTCAAGACCAATGTGGCACGTCCGCGAGATTGTTGAGAGGAGAGGCTAAGGGCGTGCTGTGGAGATAGCTTCTCAACTGTTGGATCAAGATTAAATGGTTGGGAATGGATGATGCATTGATGAAGGGTGCGTTGGTGGATGTTGGCCAATGTTGGGTGGCCTAGATGGCACCATGTGGCTCCATCTGAGTCATCCATCTTCTTTCTGTTGTAGAGGATGCCACAGTGCTTGGATCAAGATGATTCTCACATTTCCAGACTGCGATCATCGCTCCGAATCCATCTGTATGGTTGGATTTTTCATCCGAAGCCTGCAAGGATGTCGCATTGTCCCCTAGCCATTGATCTTCCTCGAACTTGTTGTGGGAGCTACGGAGGTCGGATCGAGGTGATTTTGAGTCCATTGGACTCTGTTCGTTGATCTAAATCCATCTGTATGGTCCGATCGCTCATCTGAGACCTATTTCAAAATGAATCTGTGCACATGGTTGATAAATGCCACTTTATCATCATTCTTATGCACTAAAACAAACCTAGCTCTTAGGATTTTACTCCGCAAACGGGTTTTTGGGCTGCATTTAGGCATTAACTAGGTTAGGCATGCATTGAATTTTCTTTTGTTATTTTAATGTGTTTTTGTGAGTGTTAGGGATGAACAGATATACAGATCCCTAAAACCCTAGCACTCAAGAAGGCAATTGGTGAAAAAGGAGTTCAGCTAGCAGGAACTCAGCTTGATCCAGCTCACCACAGCCGGAACCTAGCTCACTTGAACTAGGGTTAGCTCATCCCAACTCCATTCAGCTAATCTCAGCTGAATGGTAGCTCAAGCGAGTTCATCTTAGCTCACATTAGCTCAAGTCAGCTCAGATCCAGCTCAACTTAGCTGAGTCTAGCTCATCTCAACTCCCACTAGTCCACAGGGAGCTCTAGCTAGCTTAGCTGAGTTGACAGGAGTTCACCCCAGCTCAGATCCAGCTACATCCAGCTCCACTCAACTCCAGCCAGCTGAAGAAGAACTCATCCCAGCTCAGGAAGCTCAAGTCCAGCTCCCGGGGACCCAACTTAGCTCAAGCTAATTGAGCTAAGCTACCTTAGCTGTCTCAACCAGCTCAATCCTCCCCGGGAGCACCAGACCCAGCTCACCTCAGCTCCATTCAACAGAAGCCAGCTCACTTTAGCTTGGCTTAGTAGCTAGCAAAGAACTAGCAAGCTAAGCCAACTAGAGTAGCCCCATGTTGACCTCTTCAGCAGCTGCCTGCTCCACTTCAACTCCAGATCCTTCAGAACCAGCTCCTCTCTTCAAACCCTAGCTCCAATACCTCCTCCTCTACTCCTCCATTAGCTAAGCTAGCTTAGCTTAGCTATGCTCCAACTTCCTTGGCTTGTACCACCCCAAAAGCCCACCTAACAACTCCACCCAACTAACTCCACCTAAGCTCCACATATCCTAACCTACTTGGCGCCAACGTAGCCTACCCACCACCTCCAAAAGACACCTAAAAGTGGCACCAAAACCACCCTAACTACCCCCTTGTTGGCGCCACTTTTCCCTCCAAAAATCCCCTTCATCTCCACCACACATCTCCCCTTAAACCCATCTCCACCCTCCACATAACCCCTCCTTCTAGAACCTTTCTTGGTGCCACCTAAGACCCCATTCTAGAAGCTATTTTGGCTCCAACTTCAAGGGGTGTCACCACCCATAACCACCCCCTATGAGTCCCTTGGGTTGGCGCCAAATGCCCTTAGCCATAGGATCCCCAACCACCTCCATCCTTCCATCTTAGTCCTCCATTTCAAGAGGCACCCTAACCACCCATCCAACCCTATAAAAAGACCACTACCCACCACCCTTCAAGGCATCCTTGGCTAGCAATTTCACTCTCATATTCTACCTAGAATCCCACGCCCAAGAGAGAAGAAGAAGAAGAAAATTAAGGGGATATTCTGTCCCCTTGGTGCCTTCCCCTCTTCCCTTCTCTCTTGTGCTCATGCCAGCCAAAGGAGAAGCCAGGCAAGGAAGATCTTTGGAGGAGATCTTGAAGGTGGTCCACGCCACCTTGGAGGAGCTTTTGAGGGTGGTGTACGCCCACCCCTTGGAGGAGAGCATTGAAGGTGGTAGCACCCACCTTGGAGGAGCTCTCAAGGAAGGAGAAGGAGGCCCTCTTTTCAAGCAAAGGAGTAGCTAGGCTTGGAGCAAGAAGACTCCCTTCTTCACCAATTTTTGCAAGAGGATTTGTGTTTCTTTCATTGCTTTTAAATTTTTTTTTTTATTTCTAATAGAAGCATTCCTCTACTTGTCTTGGAAAAAGAACACAAATTCGAGTTAATCAAATTGCCTTTTTTTTTTAATTTTCTGTTGCAATTGTTACTGTTGTTCTAGCACTTATTCTACTTCCACTCCCTAATTACTTTAGGCCTACACTTTCCTAGAGTGAGCTTAGGTAGTGGACTTTTTAATCTCTTAAGTTTCAACTTAGCATTTTAGATGTTAGCACTTTTTCGTCACAATTCGCACTTTGCCTTTATTATTTCAAAACACAAAAAAAATTTACATATTTAAAATACCAAAAAGAAAGTTGAGATATATTTTTAGCAAGAGAATTGAATTGCAATTTTTTCCTCCTTGGACGATCCTAGATACTCCCACTATCTAGGATATAAATTTAAAAGCGAAAGCAGATTTACGCGTTGCAAGAACACTAAATTGTCTGATTAACAAACCGCATATTTTCATGATCACTTTTTGGCGCCGTTGCCGAGTAGGCGCGACTTTGCTATTCTTTCTCCTCTTGCTTGAAGTAGATCTCATCCCCTTCTCTTTCTTCTCTTTCGTGTGTGCAGGAATTTTTGCAGGAAGAAAGCGGGAATCTGGAAGCGAGAACTCAAAGTTCCTTTTCTTCCTGCGAAATTCAGGTTAGTTCCTCTTACTTGTCACACTTAACCTAAAAAACTACCAAAATACACTAAAGTTGGCTTTCAGGACCCTAAACAGCTTAATTAAGTGGAGTGGTGCATTTTAAAATCCATTGTTTGCTTGAATGCTTCTTTAACACCACTCCATTGCAAGTATTGGTGTTCTCTTTTTCGGGTCTAGATTTCTTTTCGGACTTGAAAAATCGATTCATAACACTACAGGCCTCCTAAAATTACAAAATTTCATACAGTGATTCCAAATTAAGTTAGGAACATCTATTTCAAATTTCACATCAATTGGCTTTGTATTTAATTTTTAAAAATTCGTGGACTGCAGAGGGGTCACACCCTCTAATCTTCCTATTTTACTATTGTCCGTGAATTTTTATAATTTTTATATTCATCTAATTTTTGTGGAATTTAGATTTCTGGAATCCTTGCAAAATTTTACACATCATATAAAATCATCAAAATTTTCTGAGGTCGGTGATAATACTGAAAAGTCTAGAATACCCACGGGTATTATTTCTGGACTTTGACACCAGTATAATTAAAAATTCCAAATAAATACCAAACAAATTCCTAAAATCTCATAAAAATATTTTCTGAAATCCTTGTTTGATTTCACATAAGGTAGTGGTGTTGGTTGCATTATTTGGACCACTACCTATTCAGGAAGCTTAAAAAAAAATTCATTGGTAGTCATTTTCTATATTAGGATTCAACTCCAATTAGGGTTTCTGTCTTGTTTTTTTTTTCTAGTCCCACAATTTAAAGGAAATATACACTCACCCATACAACTTGTTTTTCCTTTGATTGTGAATTTTCAAACTTGTTTGAAAATTTAACAAGAGAAACCCTAAAACACATTCAATTAAATTGAATCCTAAAAGACATAAATACAAAAAAATTATATGACAACTTGATTTTCATTGGAGCCACTCTCTAATTCCTGCACACACAAAAAAAAAATTGAAATAATAGGGCAACAACCCAATTAACACCCTCCACATTCCGTGTGCACTGTAATATCCTAGACCTAATTCAAACTTGTAGCAACTTGACCCCTAAGGCTTCATCAACTTAGGCTTGCTATCTAGGTCTTAAGTTTTCTTTAGTTAATACCAATTCTGTCATCTATATCTGGTATTCAGGCTGAGGGGCCGTGTCAAACGATCAGGCGTGGGTTTGTACAAGCACTTGGGGTTTTCCCTAGGAAACGTTTGGGTCCAAACCTCCCCTTAAGCAACTTGGCTAGATTTGTTGACAGAACGGGTATTCACTATTGATTACTTATTTCCTACGTAGACCAAGTCTTAGGTTTATTTTTAGGGAGTCACACTTAAGTTAGGTTTAGCTTTGGTTGTTTGATTTGCACACTTTCTCTCATCTCTTTCTCTTCTCCTCCCCTCCCGTTCTTCCATTTTATGCATGGGCAACGGTCTCAAAATCCGCACTTGGAAGGACCATTTGATTTCGCCCCCCACGCAAAAAGACCACTTTTTCTATCTTCTCCTTCTAAAAAATGGAAAATCAACAAAATGGGTCCACTAACCCTTCCACTTCCACCTCTAACCTTACCTCTAACCCCACCACTAACCTTAATTCTAACCCTTCCACCCAAAACCCACCCACCTTTAACTTCCCACACTTGGAGCTCCCTAATCTTGAATTGCCCCAAACACAACATCAAGACCCCCTGCCTGATCTTTTAAAATTTATGGCTGAGCTGATTGATAAATTAAATTCCAATCAACAAACATTGACTAGGAACATCCAAAACCTAGCCAATCAAAGGCCAAACCCACCACCCCGTCAGCAGCCTATTATTCCTCTAAAAGATTTTTATGATCCGTCTTATTATGAGGAACGACCAGGGGTGGTCATACCAGAGGGGGACTTCGAGATCAAGCCTGCAGTCCTGAACCTAATTAAACACTTTCATGGCCTTCCTAAGGAAGACCCTTTCAGCCACCTTGAAGAACTGACTCTTCTTGCACAAACAACCCGTTCCCGAAATGTGCAAGAAGACATATGGCTGATGCAGCTTTTTCCATTATGTCTTAAAGATAAGGCCGCTCATTGGTTCAGGACCATTGGCCGACCCATCACAACTTGGCCTCAGCTCAAGAGCGCCTTCCTCAAGAAATTCTTTCCCATAGGTCGTACCAATTCCTTACGAAGATCTATTACGACCTTTCACCAAAAATCTGGTGAGACTTTCCATGATTCTTAGGAAAGATTTCAAGATCTCTTAAGAAGTTGCCCGCACCACGAGATTCCTTTATGGCAGCTCGTGCAAATCTTCTATCATGGATTAGAAGATCAAATCCGACATTTTGTCGATGCCTTATGTGGCGGCAACTTCTTAAATAAAGATGCTGAAAGTGCCTATGACCTTTTTGAAGAAATGAGTGAAAACTCATTTAATCAAGCTTCCATGAACACATTTTGCAGAACTTAAAACCCGCAGTTCGGTGTTCATGAAGTAGGCACTAATCTATCCTTGTCACCCAAGACGATCTTCAAATGATCACTCAAAAACTCGACCAGATGCATATTAATCAAAAGAAAATTGAGGAAAGACTAATCACATCAACCCAAGCTCCACATAGTCCACATCTAACCCAACCTAACTTTCCACGAAGGGAAAATTTGCACAATCTCAACACTACTCCTGCTGATTATTACCAATATTCTGAGGTTGCCCATGATTCACTAGGGAATTACAACTATCCAGATCTTAACCCCACTCACAATATTTCTGCCATCCAGGAGCCCTTTAAAAATTCTTCCAATTGGAAAAATTACCCGAACTACTCCTAGAATAATCAGGTTTTTTTCCAACTAGATCATTTTAAGGGGTATGGGTCGAATCCAACCTTCCATCCTGGGCCATCCCAATAAGACATCAATGCCCAGATGATGTGAACCTTGCAGGAAATGAAAACAAAAATGACGGAAGTAACCCGCACCATCACAAATCTGAACAACCAGATTGGGGTTACTCCCACGCAAAGACATGCAGGACATCTTCCGTCCCAACCCATGCCCAACCCTAATCACCAAAGGAACCAATATTCGGGCAGAAATCCACACTACCCAAATCAGCCTCCTATTAATCCACCACCTCAGCAGCCTCCCAGGTTTCCGCAACCACAGGCCCCCCCACCTCCTCCAAATAATAATCTGACTGCACATGCAGTTACTTTGAGGAGTGGGAAAACCACCACTGATCCCGGGCCTTCACACAAACCTGGTGAAATTCCTGTGCAAATTGACTCCCCACCTCTCCATCAGGAAGAAAAAGAAACACGACAATCTCAAGACACGATTCCTACCCCTTTCCCACAAGCACTCCAACCCACCACTACAAAAAAAAAGAAATCTGAGCCCACTACAGAAGAACTCATGGATCTATTTGGGAAAATTCAAATCAATATTCCTCTCCTAGATGCCATCAAATATATACCTACCTATCCAAATTTTTGAAGGAGATTTGTACTCCTAAAAGGCAGGCCAAAAATCTAGGACAGGTGCATATTTCGGAGACAGTAAGCTCTGTCATACAGAGTAAGCTACCTCCTAAGATGAAAGATCTAGAGGCGCCTTTAATTTTAGTAATTATTGATACTACCTTTAATCGCGCCCTCCTTGATCTTGGTGCCTCAGTTAATATTATTCCCACGATTTTATTTGAAGAATTTCAAATCAGTGAATTAAAACCCGTCGAGGTTACCCTGCAATTAGCCGACCGATCTACAATCAAACCACGTGGGATTGTTGAGGATGTTTTGGTCAAGGTTCAGAATTGTGTCTTCCCTGCAGACTTTCTAGTTCTTGACATTGAGGTACCTGAATCATTACTGGACTCCCCAATAATCCCTGGACGCCCTTTTCTGGCCACTGCAAAGGCAAATATCAATTGCCACACAGGCAAGATGGATATCACTTGCACCGGCCAAACTATCACTTTAGATATTTTCAAATCCTCCAGGAGATTCCATGATGATAACTGATGAGAGCCTCATCATGAACCTTAACTAGCACATTTTGATCCAAATAAGTGTACAAAAGCTCCTACAAAACCTAAGGAAAAGCCTAAATCAGAGAATTCTAAATTTAAGAATAAAATAATTCACAAGGGGTAAAACTATAATTTTACCAATGCAGTGCACAGACGGGGTGTCTAAGGGTCTAAACACAGGTCAAATGGGCTTAATAAGAAATAAAGTGGGATGACATGATCCGAAAAGAGTTATGCAACTTCTAGGAATTAAATGACATTCTGTAATCCTGAAACAAACCTACTTTAATTCACGAGGTTCCAAGCAGGATAAAAATCAACTAAACCCCCTAAAATTCATAAAAAATATTCCTTAGGGTTTAGAACCTTCAATTTGGCCTTTTAAACCTATCTTGACCTAAATTGAGAACCATACCCAATTTTTGACCTAATATGGGTTTTTGTGCAAATTGATCGGTCATATGTGGTCAAACCAAAAATGAAACTTAACCATTGGATTCCTTAGGTCAAAATTAGGTTTATACCAAAATTTGGACCTAAGGGAAGGCCATCTTGACCTACTTTACAAATTGGTCCTCTTGAATTACTTTTTGACCCTTTTCTTTCTAAACCCTTGCATTTTGCCCCCCATCTTCTCTTTTGTCCTTTGCAGAATGGTCCCTCTGCCACCCCATGCAGCCGCCCATACCTCCAGCAACCTTACGTGGAGGATGGCACCGCACAGGATATGGGGGCCGCTCTCAAGAACGAAAGGGGGGTTTCCTACGTTGTCCTCTTTCGCAGGGACCCTCCCCCTTGTCTTGCAGCTGCACATGCCTCTCGTGCGAATGCACGAGAGGAATGGGTCTACTCTCCGGCCATTCTCCGGTGAGCTCCCCATGTCACCCCCTTGAGATCCTCTCCTCGCCAGCACCTTTATAAGAAGCGGCTGGGGCTGCTGATTTGGTCAAGCCTGATTTGGCCGAGGAATTCCCCCCAACTTCATCTCCTCCTACGGTCAAGCGCCCGCAGGCTCCGGCGGCCCTTCCTCCTCCCCTTCGTCGCTCTGCTGCCATACCTGCAGCAGAGTTCACTTCGCCTCGTCCTCCCGCGCCAGGCCGCACCAGTTGGTGCCTTCCAGACCCCCTCCTCGTCGCCGTTACCCCCCTCTAGGCATCTTCGTCTCCAGCGTCGGCAGGCACACGCCGAGCGCCTCCTACCCCCCTTTCGTCAGTTAAAATAGGTGAAACTCTTCCCCTTTCTCTCTCTATTATTTCCCCCTTCTTAATTTGCTATTTCCACCCACCAACCACCACTGCCCATCGCCACCTTCCCCATCTCCGGCCGCCCTCCGGCGAGGCGTTTCCGCCGCTCCACACCTCCATCCGCCTCGTCAACCACCCCTTAAGCACCGCGACACCTCACTGACACTAAATCCACCCTCCATTCACCACGCCGCACCTCCAGAACACCCCCCGAACACACCCACTCTCATGCACATAGTGTGCCCTAAGCACACACACTCCAGCCTCCCCACACCATGCCGACCCCCGCACTGTCTTCGTCGTGCTCTGGTGAAGCTCACCAAGTATTCTGATAGGACCGCAAGGCCGTACTGGTGGTTTCAGGTCTCGCACCCTCGCCGCCATTGACGGGAAGCTTGGAGCAAGCTTGCAAGCAGCTCCAAGCCTCTTCAGCTCCAGGTTTGCATCCCAGGTTGCACGGAAGGGTTTCGCGCACGAACTCAGGACTTCAATTGGGATCGTAGGCCTCTGCTGCTGCCCCAATTAGACGGACTCTTCCTCCCGCAGACACCCGAGAACGAAGGTGGGACTTCAGTCCCACCTCGAAAGTGTGTGGGCGCGCGCCCACACATAAGAGGAAAAGGTCGCATAGGCTGGTTGCCTCCGATTACACTGGGGTGAGGTCCCTCACCTATCCACCGAGTCTCGTCCGCGGCACTTCCCACGCGGACCTGACCCGCGACCCGACGACCCCCACTCCTGAGCACTCCTCACGCACCACACCCACGCCAGTGCGCCTGGACCCGGGCACGCGACCCGACCCGATTACCCGGCTCTGGGAGAGCGTACCAAAGAGAGATTCAGAGAGAGAGAGACGTGGGAAAGGGTAGGGGTAGGTTTTACGTTGCGTGTGTGCAGGGAATAGGTGAGGAAGAAGAAGAAGAAGAGGAAGAGCGGGCGGCGAGGACTTAGCCGCAAAGCTCCCGCAGCAGAGAAAAAGAAGAAGGTGAAGGAGAAGCCGCAGCAAGGAGAAGAAGAGGAAGAAGCTGAAGAAGAAAAGAAGAGAAGGAGGCACTGTAGCAACAGCGCTGATAAGGCGTCCGACTTGAAGAATCAGATGTCCGGATAAGGGAAAAGGAAGAGAAGAAGAGAAGAAAAAGAAAAGAAGGAAGAAGAAGAAGGACGGAGCTGCTGAAGAAAGAAGAAGACGCTGAAGAAAGAAGAAAAGGCAACAATAGAGAAAAGAAAGAAGAAAGAAGAAGAACCGTAGCAAAGAAAAGAAGGAGAAAGAAAAGGCAGACTGAAGAAGAGAAGAGAGAAGAAGAAGAAGCAAGGAAAAGAGAAAGAGAAGAACCGGCTGAAAGAAAAGAAGAAGAGAGAAGAAGCCAAGAAAAAGAGAACTTTTGCTTACTCTCTCTCTCTTTCTTATTCTTTTTGTAACAATTGTGAACCTTTATGTTGCTCGAATGACGTGTGCTCCCTGAGTTCGACCTCGAGAAACTTTTAATTCCGAGTAATAAATTGTAAACTGATGACCGTTTTTTGTAATATACTATAACGAATTAATCATTATAACACCGCCAAGCGCAAGAAACAACGATCACACCAATAACATTTTTGAAGACTCAGATACGGAAATTTCCAATATGGTGGAGACAATGTTGATAGATACCCTTACCGACCATAATTTTTTTGAGGATTCTAATTCCGAATCAATGGTCAGCAAAATCTGTGATCTGGAGACTTGTCTTGACCCCAAATCCATTCTTGATGCGCCCCCTGATCACCCTAACCCACCCACTATTCACGCACCTAATTTTTCCACACTAACTTCACCCAATCTTCACCATCCCTTCCTCGACTCCTTTCTTACGGACCTGCCACCAACCCTGCCCAAGTTTGGCATCCAACCTGATTTAAAACCATGGCCAGACTCGGGCTACACTTATCATTTTCTATCCAACTTTGATCCCAATATTGATTCTAATCGACTTTCTAGGGATCTAGAAGAAGACACCTTTTTTGCGGGCATCCAAGTGTCCAACTATTTACATGATTTTCCGTCTTCCGTGCATACCTTCATGCCCGGCTGAATGGTGTAAAAGATAGCATTGGATGGGAGGTAACCCATCATTTTTTCCTGCTTTCCTTTTTCTTCTTTTTCTAGGTTTTGATCATCTTAAACCCGACCGTTCTTCACTAAGTTGATCCCTTTTCCCTCCTAATGCATGAGGACACGTCATATCTTAAGCATGGGGGGGGTGTTTCTAAAATTTGACGATCGATTTAGGATTTTTCAAAACCTAAAAACGTGCATTTTTCTTTAGTTATTTTATTTTTCTGCTTGCATACCCAAAAAAATTAAAAATGTTGAAAACTTTTTGAGGAAAAATTTTGAAATCGGGACTAAGGTCGAAAAATTCACTTTTGGTATAATGGGATTTAATCTTTAACAAACTAGGGAAGAGGATGTGGATCTGATCATTAGAATTTCAGGGTCTATTTTAGACTAAATCAGATATCCTTCTCTAAAAATTCCACCTGAACTCATGATAGTTCAGGTGACTTGATCCTATTTTGTAATGTGGAAAGTATTTGGCTTAGTTTCTGATTCAAAAACTTGCATGTCTTGAGAAACTTCTTGTGTCAATTTTCACACACAAGCCAACACTTAAAAACAACTAAAAATTTGAAGAAACTCCCTTGTTTGGACTTAGTAAAAGTCTAAAGCAGATCATTGGTTTGAGTTCCCACTGCTGAGAAGGAGGAAAATGCCTCCTTTAAGGATGGGATGTCAACATGTTACTGCCTCGGTGCTACTCCATATCTATATTTCATATCTTTAGACAGAGCATTAAAGCGCATTTTAGTAGCTCAAGTGTCTTGGACGGTGCTTTACCTATAGTGTCGGAGCAAGAGCTTGAGTTTGCTTGGAGCGCCCCTTTACACCGCATTGTGTTTTGGGGTTGTGAGCTCCTGGGTGGTGTCATGGACAGTGCTATCCCGAAATACTGGCGCCAGAGCCCCCTCTAGGATTGGTAACGGGAATGATGATCCCGACACATCTATTGTAAGACTAAGCTAAAAATAAGCATAGGGAAGAGAAAAAAAATAAATTAATTAATTAACACGACCCTATAAATGTTGGTTTTTCACAAGTACAAAAATAAGGTTTTAAAGGATTTTTGCAAGTTGCGAATTAGATTCATGAGCCAGAAAAATCCTAAAAATAAAAATTTCAAGTCATTTGAATTAACAAGGGGTTAATTTGTGAATTTTCTGAAGGATATATTGATCCCGTTTTGTCTAATGGTTGGATCCAAAATAAATCCCAATGTTTATCTTTAACAAATCCTGTACCTCCTGTGTTTAGATCGACCAAGGTCCCTTAATCTTTTTTTTCCTCAAAAGTAGAAAAAAATAGATTTCCCAAAAATTTCGTTTTCCAAAAAAAATAAAGTTTTGTTAAGAGACTAGCAAAAGATAAGTATGGGGGTGTGATAAACGCCAGTTTATCATCATTCTTATGCACTAAAACAAACCTAGCTCTTGGGATTTTACTCCGCAAATGGGTTTTTGGGCTGCATTTAGGCATTAACTAGGTTAAGCATGCATTGCATTTTCTTTTGTTATTTTAATGTGTTTTTGTGAGTGTTAGGGATGAACAGATATACAGATCCCCAAAACCCTAGCACTCAAGAAGGCAATTGGTGAAGGAGTTCAGACTAGCTGGAACTCAGCTTGATCCAGCTCACCACAGCCGGAACCTAGCTCACTTGAACTAGGGTTAGCTCATCCCAACTCCATTCAGCTAATCTCAGCTGAATGGTAGCTCAAGCGAGTTCATCTTAGCTCACCTTAGCTCAAGTCAGCTCAGATCCAGCTCAACTTAGCTGAGTCTAGCTCATCTCAACTCCCACTAGTCCACAGGGAGCTCTAGCTAGCTCAGCTGAGTTGACAGGAGTTCACCCCAGCTCAGATCCAGCTACATCCAGCTCCACTCAACTCCAGCCAGCTGAAGAAGAACTCATCCCAGCTCAGGAAGCTCAAGTCCAGCTCCCGGGGACCCAACTTAGCTCAAGCTAATTGAGCTAAGCTACCTTAGCTGTCTCAACCAGCTCAATCCTCCCCGGGAGCACCAGACCCAGCTCACCTCAGCTCCATTCAACAGAAGCCAGCTCACTTTAGCTTGGCTTAGTAGCTAACAAAGAACTAGCAAGCTAAGCCAACTAGAGTAGCCCCATGTTGACCTCTTCAGCAGCTGCCTGCTCCACTTCAGCTCCAGATTCTTCAGAACCAGCTCCTCTCTTCAAACCCTAGCTCCAATACCTCCTCCTCTACTCCTCCATTAGCTAAGCTAGCTTAGCTTAGCTTAGCTTAGCTTAGCTATGCTCCAACTTCCTTGGCTTGTACCACCCCAAAAACCCACCTAACAACTCCACCCAACTAGCTCCACCCAAGCTCCACATAAGCTAACCTACTTGGCGCCAACGTAGCCTACCCACCACCTCCAAAAGACACCTAAAAGTGGCACCAAAACCACCCTAACTACCCCCTTGTTGGCGCCACTTTTCCCTCCAAAAATCCCCTTCATCTCCACCACACATCTCCCCTTAAACCCATCTCCACCCTCCACATAACCCCTCCTTCTAGAACCTTTCTTGGCACCACCTAAGACCCCCTTCTAGAAGCTATTTTGGCGCCAACTTCAAGGGGTGTCACCACCCATAACCACCCCCTATGAGTCCCTTGGGTTGGCGCCAAATGCCCTTAGCCATAGGATCCCCAACCACCTCTATCCTTCCATCTTAGCCCTCCATTTCAAGAGGCACCTTAACCCCCCATCCTACCCTATAAAAAGACCACTACCCACCACCCTTCAAGGCATCCTTGGCTAGCAATTTCACTCTCATATTCTACCTAGAATCCCACGCCCAAGAGAGAAGAAGAAGAAGATTAAGGGGATATTATGTCCCCTTGGTGCCTTCCCCTCTTCCCTTCTCTCTTGTGCTCACGCCAGCCAAAGGAGAAGCCAGGCAAGGAAGATCTTTGGAGGAGCTCTTGAAGGTGGTCCACGCCACCTTGGAGGAGCTTTTGAGGGTGGTGTACGCCCACCCCTTGGAGGAGAGCATTGAAGGTGGTAGCACCCACCTTGGAGGAGCTCTCAAGGAAGGAGAAGAAGGAGGCCCTCTTTTCAAGCAAAGGAGCAGCTAGGCTTGGAGCAAGAAGACTCCCTTCTTCACCAATTTTTGCAAGAGGATTTGTGTTTCTTTCATTGCTTTTAAATTTTTTTTTATTTCTAGTAGAAGCATTCCTCTACTTATCTTGGAAAAAGAACACAAATTCGAGTTAATCAAATTGCCTTTTTTTTAAATTTTCTATTGCAATTGTTACTGTTGTTCTAGCACTTATTCTACTTCTACTCCCTAATTATTTTAGGCCTCCACTTGCCTAGAGTGAGCTTAGGCAGTGGACTTTTTAATCTCTTAAGTTTTAGCTTAGCATTTTAGGTGTTAGCACTTTTTCGTCACAATTCGCACTTTGCTCGTATTATTTCAAAACACAAAAAAATTTTACATATTTAAAATACCAGAAAGAAAGTTGAGATGTATTTTTAGCAAGAGAATTGAATTGTAATTTTTGCCTCCTTGGACGACCTTAGATACTCTCACTATCTAGGATATAAATTTAAAAGTGAAAGCGAATTTACACGTTGCAACGACAATAAATTGTCTAATTAACAAACCGTGTATTTTTACGATCAATGGTCATTAAACATTGATTCTAAGTGATCTCAACATCAAATAATGTATAATGCATGCAATGACCCTAAACCTACTATGATATGATATTATCACACAAGTGCCCTCGAAATTGACTCTAATTGATGATATTAACACTGATAATTATAGAGTCATCATACCCCCATGCCCACTCCTTACTAGTCCCTAACAAGGGTTAACCTAAATTAGGATTTGATTACTCAGGTAAACGTTGCTTGTCAACAGGAGGAAATTTCTACTAAGAGCCTAACTCGTTAAGACTCAACAATGCCTGGGTTGCTTGCCAAAATGTCGACCACCCGAGTCCTCACCTTATTCTATATAGAAGCAAATGTATTTTTTTTTCTTTTTCATCTTTTCTAATTTTTTTGGATTTTTGGTGTTGAGGATTTCGGGGTAACTTTTTACAGCAACCCAATTCACCCAAGGCTCGAAAAGGATTTTTAGTACTAGGCATTTTATTGTGAAAGTGATAGACTTACTCAACGGCAATTAAAATGGACTTCGGGTTTCTACGCCCCTAGGTGACCCAAAAGAAAAAATGTTACCTAAAGGTGTATCTATCTGATCGGTAGCTTTCTCCCTACTTTTTATTTTTATGGGGTCAACACAAGGGCGAACCCAATGTAAATCTCCCTGGATTATGCTACTTCCTCGCTTCTTCCTCAAGTGTTTTGGAATTCTTGTACTAAGTTCCTGAGAATTACCACCCCCCCATGCCCAAGTTGGACAATGTCCTCATTGAAAAAATAAATGTATGCAAGGGAGAAGGGAAAGAAATCACCTGAGTTGTAATCATGAATCCGATCAGCTTGAAACCTCTGGGTTGCCTTCCAGGAAGTGCTGAGTTTTGTGCCTTCAGCTGGGCATAATGCACAGACAACAAAGGATAAATTAGTTGAATGGTCTGGGTTAAGAAGGTGTAGACAAAATCAGATAGAACCAAAATTAGAAGTTCGCAGATGCGGGCTAGGTTGTGGTGGAGTCCCATCCCTAAGGGACGGGAACTTTGCAACTGGTGTAACATACATGCTCATGTCTGTTCCTCTCTTAGTATACGAGCATGCAGAGTAGAAGTTTGTGTGAACAGATGTAACCCTAATGCATAAAGTCGGACATTTAGATTGTCGGAAGAAGTAGTTCTTGTCCTTAGAAAATTAGGTTCGATGTGATGATGAATCATAAGGTTTTTATTCCTCCCTGGGTTTAAGTCATGAAGGTCATAGGGTTCTTGATAAAAGGTTGTTGGTTTGATCTACTCAGGACCCTGTAGTCAATATTTCCTTCTTCGATTTTGTTGTCCTCAAGGGGGGTCATTTCAGTGTCCATCCACAATCTTGATTTCAACGAAATGTTCTCTTCTTCTAAAAGTTTGGACTTCAAATGTTTAGCCAACTCCACATTGGTTACATTAATACTTTTGAGACTTGGGTTAGCTACAAAAGAAAGTGTTTTATCAATCATGATTGATTCGGGTTGATCAAAGTGAAAATCCTCCCCATCCTCAATCATGATTTCTTTGTCTAATTCCTCATCGCCATTAGAGCCTGAGATCCTGTTCATCTCTTCCAAATCATATTCAATCATCAGGGAAGGACTTGTGATGGAGCTAATTTCATGATTCATTTCATATCACAGTTCTTCCTGTCACCTTTCCTTTAAATCCATGATAGGGTCTTTAAATATTTCATAATCAAGGTGTTCAGAGTCAGATTCCCCATCCCCAAATCTTGATGTCCCTATTACTAAATTATTATCGTTAAATTCTGGGACATCGACCCCGATCTTATCATTCAAATTTTTATATTCATCCTTATTTTCTACCTGTTTATGTTCCAAAGGGTCCTCAATGCTTTCCAACATTAGGGAAGTGTTGATAGTGGACTGCACCAATTTAAGGCAACTAGGTGTGGTCCAATCAATTATCACAGGGCCTTGTTCCATTGTTTCTGAGAAATAAGTTTCTTTCATCACTTTCTGTTGACCCTCTTCATCTAATTGTTGGAACATATCCATCATGGCTTGTTTCCCCTTAATCAATTCTTGATTTTGTCTATATAACTCCAACTGAAGGTTATTAAGAATTGACAGAGTGTCATTAGGTTTCCCTTGGATTTCCTCCTTAGCATTCAAATCAGGGTTAAGAGGGTATGGTTGAGGATGTGTACTAGAATCCATACTGGGGTTTAGATTCTTGGGTGGGTCCTCTATTCTATCATTTTTGGGATCCAATTTTCAAGAGGCACCATTTTCTATTTAATCCTACTCTAGAATAATTGAGGTTTTAAGTCCTCCCAGTCAGACTCTTCATTAGGGTCCAAAGCAAGGTTTTATCATTCTTGATTTGCCTAGGTTTATGATCATCCTTTGATTTCCATTTTTCTAGAATCTCTTCCAATCCATAGGTCAAGTAGGAGAGATCCTTGAATTCAGATGACCTATCTTAGTTATGGTCCTGGGAAGGGTAGGGGTCTTAGTGTTCTCCTAGAGTGTAGGTCCTATCAAATTGATTAGTGGGTGGGTGGGACCTAAAAGAAGAGCCATCATAAGGAGAATCAAGATAAGGATCCCCAAGGTTTGGATCGTAACCCTAGGTTGTTGGGTTGGATGTATCCTAATAGGAAGTTGGTGCAGGTTGAGTGAAATTGGGATAGTTGGGATAAGAAGGGTCTTCTAGATACTCGGGTCTTGGATTATATCCTCAACTAGGCGAATGGTTGTCCCAAGTAAACTGTGGATACAGTCTACTTGGGTTGCAATACAAATCATGTTGGGGATAGTTTGGGAAGGAGGGATAGGCACGGAAATCCATTGTTTGGAAGAAGTGGAGGGATGAGAGAAGAACAGATGAGAGAATGGTGTGTGCACAACCAAGCAAACAAATCTAGGCCCTAAGTGTAGACCTAGGCGACTTACGCCTCAGAAGTAGATTTCGACCACACGGTGAATTTGGTGTTGTCCTTACTCCCGAAGGTGGTAGAGTTGGGAAGGCAAAGTTGGGGGAGCATGTCCCCAAGGCCGCTAATTATGCCAAACCCCAGCTTGCTTAATTCGTTTGACAATTGGGCCTCCCAACTCAGCACCTTTTGGTGCAAGCAGACATCACTAATTCACTATGCGTTTAGGAAAATACCCAGAAAAGAACTCAATGAGTCCTAGGGCCAACGTCTACTTAATTTTTAGGGCTAGGTTAGTGCTTGTGCTCAAGGATTAAGTGAAGGGCGTTAGGGGGGTTAATGCCCTTAAAATTCCAGTTGAAATAGTGTGCACAATTAGGTGCAAGGACTCAATGCCAAAACAAGTGTTCCTTAGCAAGTAAGATTGAGATGTGTGATTTTTAGGATTTAAATCTTGCTTTAATGGCTTTTAAAGTTTTCACTTGTTTACACCTTCAAACATAGCACAAGTGTATAGGCACACGGTTGGTGAAGATTGATTTTCTTTAAGATCTTTTGTGTGTCTATAAAATCAAAGACTCCCTAGTGTGGAAGATCATAGGATGTGCAGCTTCTATTCAATGAATCTTTTTTTAAGATTTTTGTCAAGAAGGGTTCAATCAAAATAAGCAATGACCTATCCTGACCAAAATCGGATGAGGTTTTCAAAAAATTAATTTCAAAATTTTTTGGCGATGATAGACCACCCAAATTCACATTTTTCCAAGAGGGGGTCAATCTATCCAGAATCTCTAGATCAGTGTGCAAGTTTAATATCTTGATCAAAACAAGCACTAATCAATTTCAAATGCAAAAGTGTTTTTCAAATGAAGTGTAGAGAATTTCAAGATCTTTCTATAAATATAAATTTCTCATAAATCTGAGCTGCGTGGAGTTCACAGCAGTAAGAACAATCTATAGATCTCCAGAACTTAGGACAACCTTGCGCACTTCCAGTAGAGAATTTCTCACAGCCAAACCATGAGAATTTTAGCTTTGAAATTTAAATTGGAGTTTGCCTACTGGAAGGAGCACCTCTGAGATTTTTCTCAAAATTTTTAGAGGTCGTTAGAATCCTTAACTTGTGTCCTTAACCTAAATCCAAAAAATCATATTACGAAATTAACGGGTTGCAGACTTAATGGTGGTGTTTTTCTTCGATAAACAAAAGAGGGTTTTTTTTATAACACCACCATTTTTCTTAGTCCAAGCATGGCAAGTTACTTTTGGATCATGGGAAGACGAGATCAAGCCTTCGGGTTGGTGGCGGTCTTCTTCTTGCACTTCCTTTTGATCCAACCCGACTGTTCTCCTCCTATTGCCAATGCACGAGGTCCTGCAACCACATGAAGAGAGAAAAGAACAAGTTATATAACACAAGTATAAATAATGACCAAGAAAATGAAAGCGAATAAGAAATTTGTTGCCTCCCCGACAATGGCGCCAAAAACTAATCGTTCGCTGATGCGTTTGCGTAAAAAGGTTCGTTGTAGCACATTTACTACGTCAATTTTACTTAGACAAATAATCGGATGTGAGTCTGAGAGTCAAACACAGGGAGGAAAAGTATTGAATCCGCTAATCGCTTTCATGTCACAAAAATATCGCTTTTGATTCGCTTGCAAAAAGGAGAGAACGAGAAAGAGAGAGATAGGGAGAGAGAGAGAGAGAAGGGGGAATAGGGTTAGAGATTCATGATGTGAATAATATATCAAAGATGTATTCTATTAATTATCAAATGTTATGATGAAAAAAATATAGATGAATGATTCAAATGAAAAACATGTACTACATTGTCACATAATAAAACTAAGACAAGGAAGAAGACAACGTCAAGGCAGCACGGAGGTGGAGGGGCTTCCGTTGGCGGCTCGGTGGCTTCAAGACCTTGCTTGGAGTTCTAGAAGGTGGTGGTAGCTCTTGGGTGTAAGCTTGGCAAAAGTGGAGGGGGGTAGGCCCTTTTACAATGGAGGGAGAAGGCCAAAAATCGTCTTAGGGTCAACAGCGACATTCAAACCATCGCTGAAGACCCACCGCATGCATCGCCATAGCCCCCGCCCTCGTGCCATCAATGTACATGCTGGCTAGTGCACCCCTCATTGCACCATGCACTCCTTGTCGCGCACACGCGCTGGCACTGTGCTGTTGCTCTCCTCACATTCATGCATGCGCACGTGCTACTGCTACATTGCCGCTGCTGCCCTTGCTGCGTTGCCATTCAATTGCGAATTGAGGGGGGTCACAGGGATTTGAACCCGCGCCCCTCTCTTAAGATCTCCTCTCAAGACCAATGCGTCACGTTCACGAGATTGTTGAGAGGAGAGGCTAAGGGTGTGTGGTGGAGATGGCTTCTCAGCCGTTGGATCAAGATCCAACGACTGGTAATGGATGATGTGTTGATGAAGGGTGCATTGGTGGATGCTGGCTGGTGTTGGGCAGCCTAGATGGCACCGCGTGGCACCATCTGGGTTGTCCATCTTCTTTCCGTTGTAGAGGATGCCACGGTGCTCGGATTAAGATGATTCCCGCATTGTTGGACTGCGATCGTCACTCTGGATCCATCCGTACGGTTGGGTTTTTCATCTGAAGCCCACAAGGATGTCGCATTGTCCCCTAGCCATTGATCTTCCTCAAACTTGTTGTGGGAGATACGGAGGTAGGATCGAGGTGATTTTGAGTCCGTTGGACTCTGTTCGTCGATCTGGATCCATCTGTACGGTCCAATCACTCATCTGAGACCTATTTCAAAATGGACTTGTGCACATGGTCATTAAACATTGATTCTAAGTGATCTCAACATCAAATAATGCATAATGCATGCAATGACCCCAAACCCACTATGATATGATATTATCGCATAAGTACCCTCTAAATTGACTCTAATTGATGATATTGACTCTGATAATTATAGAGTCATCAGAATTCAGCTAAGATGAGCTGGATTCTGATGACTCTATAATTATCAGAGTTAGCTGGATTCAGTTGAGATCAAACTGAATTGGGCTTCTCCTTCATCTTCTACCTTTCTTAGTGCTAGGGTTTATGGGATTTGACTGTTTATTCATCCCTTACAGTTAAGTAAAGATGTCAAAATAACAAAAATAATGCAATGCATGCCTATCCTAAGAGAATGCCTAAATACAGCCCAAAAACCTGATTGCAAAGTTAAAATCCTAGGAGCTAGGTGTGCTTTAATGCATAAGTATGATGATAAACTATTGTTTATCAACCATCTAAAGCAATGTAATGGAATGGATCAGCCTATATGCCACCTAGAGCTAACCCTCTCATAATCGATCCAAAGATGCTGAGTTAGTTGATCATGAAGTGCAAAGCCTGCATTTACAGCAGGATCATCAACCTTTCCTTTGGGGTCATCGTTATCATCATCGTCTTTTGCTTCCTTGTCGATTAATTCATCGAAGCAGTCATCATCGAGATCAAAATGATGAAGAAAGTTATGTATGATGCAAGTTGCCATGACCATCCAACATTGGTTCTTTAACTAGTAGAATGATCATTGGTTTCGTAATTTCCATCATCCTTTCAAGACATCGAACATGCACCCAACGACATTGTGTAATGAAGCATGTTGATTATTATAGATATGCTTTAAATTGTGATACGCACGATCCTTGTACTTCTTAAGATGGTATGTAACACTTCAGTATGGGGCCAAGAGACTATCGATATTTGCATACCTTTGGTCAACCAAGTATCATCTATCTTGTGGGACACAAAAGTTTCCAACATTGAGTTCCAAGTTAAAGACCTGCATGTCTGTTGCGGATCCCTCGAACTTGGTGACTACATAAACAAATTCCATATTGAAGTTAACGACAGCCATGACATTTTGAGATGTGAATTGATTTCGACAACGAAATCTTGCTTGTTGATCATTCTTGATTGTTGCTTTTATATGACAACCATCGATGGCCCCGAGAATATCCTACTAGGTCAACAAGAAGTGTATGATATATTACTTTGTAAAAATGAACTATTGTAAATTACATTTATAATGTGAGAGAGTATTGAGCCAATGCAGAGGGGATTATGTAAAAATGTGTTTGTTGTAGCGCAAAACCATGTAGATACTTTAAAAATTTGTTTGTATCTAACTCGAAAAAAAAAACAAAATTGAAATTAGAGTCTGGGTCGTCTCATAGTGAGGCAATTGGATATTCACACTTTCCAAGGACTAGTTTTTTTTTTGTCATTTTCAGGTTATATATATACATTTCTTGTGTTTTTGAATATAAATATGATAGATGCGATAACTAACTAACTATGAGATGTGAATGTGAAAATCATGCGGGAATTGGAAACCTAACTATGAAAGGCAATTAAATGTGCAACTAGAATTAAAGCAAAAAAATAAAAACTAGAGACAAGAGGTAGAAATAAAAGTTTTAACTTTTATTGATAAAGTACTTCAACTACACTAGAACAAGAAATTGGAATTACAATTAGAACTAGAACCACGAATCAAGTTACAACTATAAATGCAGAAAATAGAATGTGAGATGATTACGAAGACGAAGCTTGGAAGACAGAGAGTAGTGCTGAAGCGGGAGTGGATGTAAAGGTGCACCTGAGAAGCCCACACCAAGGGTGGTGTGGAGTAGGAAAACATTGGGAGGAGGTTCGGCTAGAATTTAATTGTGAGTGGGAGAGAGATTGGAAAGGAAAAGAGTTGATGATTTGTGGTGGAGGGAAATCATGGGTGAGAGAGAGGCTAAAAAAAAAATCATCCGGCAAAATAAGGGAGAGGGGTATCTATACCTATAAACTAAAAGAAGGTTTACCCTATTCCATGCTAATGGCACAACAATCATACAACCTAATCTACCTGAATTAAGTTAGAATCTAGCATAACTTAGGATCAGCGCATACATATGCATCATAATTTGCATAATAGTTAGTTTAGTAGCCTTAGAGATCATATTACCATCTTATTCTCTAAAAGAGAGACAAAATTGATTGTAGATGATCCGAGGCCACAAAGGATAGATCAGACCAAACGGATCTAATCAGAACGACGCTGGGAGTCCAACGCTTCCGAAATCGTCTTGATCTAACAACCATAGCATCACGTACAATCCATAGAAGAATGGAGGCCAAGGTGCAAGATGACAGAAATCCAAGCCTCAGATGTAAAATCCGACCACACAAATGGACCTAGATCAGCGATTGCAGGCCAATGGTGAAAAAATTATCTTAATCAGAGGCCTACAACACCTTCTACAAAGCAAGGAATATGGACGACCACGATGGCGCTATCACAACCGCCCCTCACTACACCCCAATCTCTGAAGCACTCTTCTCACGCATTGTGGGCCATTGGATCGTCATCCAACAGTCATAAGCGTGCCACGTTGACGCCTACACTGCGCCCTCATCAGTGAGGATCCATCTCTACCGTTGGATGAAGATCCAACGGCTAATGGCGGCCGCACACGGAAATGGAAATGCAACCATCCGAGCTTATAGTGCATTGGTTAACGTGCTGGTTCGTGAATGGGTGACGTGGGATCGAGCGCGCAACGCACGAATTTGGGAAGGTGGTGGTGCTCGAAGGAATTGAATCGTCAGATCTCGATCGGAGGGCATGGAGGCGAACGCGTGGCACGACGTGGGGCCTGTTACTCGCTCTAAATCAATGTTTTAGGAAGTAATGCGTCGTAGTGTAGCCGATAAAACGCGAAAAACAAACATAATTTATACTCAAATGAAATCCGAGGTTGAACATAAGGAGCAATTAGCAAATTAATACTCAGGATTGCAATTCCAAGCACAATATAGCAATATAATGGAAATCTCAAGCACAAATAATATAAATATAGAAATAAGAGTCAATGTAGCCAAAAAGATTAGGGTAAAATGGTGATTTGAATCACCAAATTACCTTATTATAATTATACTAAATAATCCAATAGTATTAGCCAACCAAATGCCACGTAAATTGAGTGCATAGTGCACTCCCTGTCAGAGATCAGACAGGTGGAACTTCAATCAAGCAGCTTAATCGTCTAGATGCTACAGTGCCAAGAGGGCACTCTTCTTCTTAGCTTCTTCTTCTTCTTTTCTTTTCACTCACAAGGGAGGAAACTCACGAATTTTGGCTAAGTGTTGGGGGCTTTCAAGAGCAAAACCCCCTTTCCCCGCTCTCTCTTTCTCTCCTTTCCTCCTCTTCTCTTTCTCTCAATCAGGCAGATATTCGGGCAATTGGGTACGTGGATACCCGAGACTGCATGGTGTGTGTACAGCCGAGGAGTGAAGGCAGTGATGGAGGGACCCGACCCCTCGTGTAGTGGGCGAGCGGTTTGGGTGACTTTTTCCTTTTATGCCGCTGTGGGAGCTCGTCAACTAACGATGTGGGACTAAAATCTCATACCATTCTGCAGGCAATCGCGAAGATGCTCCTTCATCCAATTCATGCACAAGGGCGGTCAACACCCTCAATCTTCGATCCACACGAGTTGCTAGAGTGATTCCGCATCTCCTGATGTCAAGACCTGGAGCTGTAGACGAAGAATGAGCTTTGAAGCTCTCTTCGAAGGAGGTTGTTTAATGACGATGGGGGGTCGACACTTGAAAATCGCAAAAAGGGCCTCATGGCTGCATCAAAGGACTTCAAAAGCATTGCCGGGTGACGACGAGTGCAGTGCAGGTGTTTAGGTGCAGTAGTGTGGTCGGGAATTTTCGGGCGAAGGCTGTGAATGCGGGTGAAGGCGTGTGTGTTCGGTGGCGCTATAGGGGGATCAATAGCCCTTGGTGAGTGAGGGCTTTTGATCGTTGTGATGAGGCAGAGGTGTGGAGCATGGGAGCAGCATGTTTGAGTGCATGTGGAAGCCGCTAGGCCTCGTCGGAGGTATGTCGGTGAGGTGGAAGATGAAGTCGCGGGAGGCGATGCAGTGGTCGAGTCGAAGTGGCGAAGACGAAGTTGTGAAGTAGCAGAGCTAAGGAGTTGATCTAAGTAGCTAGTGGACGAGGAGGAGTGACGCTAAGTCTGGTATGGCTGACGCCGGAGACGAAGGGAGCTCTGGTGGGAGAGAACAGCGATGACGAATGGGGAGGAAGTGCCTCGGGGGTATGTCAAGGTGTGGAAGAAGCTGGGGAGTCGACACCGGCCGACTATAGTTCGTGATGGCTGGTGAAGAAGCTTGTAGGAAGGGGTTGCCGAAGTGAGGTGGAGCGAGCCGGGGAGTAGAGGAAATAAGGATATTTTTGGCTCAATTTCTCGCTAAGGAGGTGAGAAATGCCATGGGGGGGTCTTTTATAGGCCAGAGGGAGAGCTTTCAAGCTTGGAAACCAATCTTTGAAAGCTCAAGAATCACAGAATAGGTTTAGGATTTCCAAGAGTTCGCATGAACTCTTGGACGAGATTTGGAAGGCAAGACCTGCCTCAGATTGAAGAGCAACTCTTCAAGAATCTTCCTTTCAAATTTGGAAGGGTTTCGCTGTGAAATCAAGGAGAATCTCTTGATTGAAGGTCGGTGGTTCATGGGGACAGGGAATCCTCTCCGTGCTGGGAACTCGTCCAAATCAACCTGTGTTTTCGAGCCGCTCCTAATCTAGATTTTAGGACCATTTTCATAACATATCAAATGCCCTTTGGCATGATGTTATTATTTAATGCGCACTGAACTAGATTGTGTGTGATTTAGGGTACTTAAGTTATCGAGTCCCGCAAATCAGAGGTTAGTTAACAGGGCCCAATACTCCCTAAGCCTTAACCTAATACACAAGCTTTGCATTTTCCTCAACCTCTTGAGGATTAATCCAGATCGTGATAAGTACGTAAATGTTTAAATGGAAATCGATCCAAGAGGCCTAAGGACAGTATTTGTCACTAATCCCTTAAGTATTAGCCTTGTAGGTCTTAATTCATCATTTGATCCAACCTAGAAGGTAGGTAGGTTTCATATTACTTTGAAGGGACTCAATTTTTTTCTTTATCTTTTAGCTCCCTTCTTTTTCTTTTTAATTTTCCTCCCTCTTTTTCTCATTTTCTCTCAAATGGATCTTCTTTTTCCTCAACCTCCTTTTCTCTTTTTTTTTCTATTTTTCATTTTTTTTTTCATTATTCTATTTTTTGGAATATGTTTTTTTTTTATGAAACCCTTTTTGTGAATTGATTCTCACGGTGTTTTGCACTTTAATACCCCCTTATGCCTATGATTTATAATGTCCTCATTGTAAATTAGGTGGGTTTGAGTTCAGCTTAGATCGTACATTAGAACAGGATAAGAGGGTGAGTGAATGGGTTGGGATGACTGTTGCGGACAATTTCAAACTCTGGTACGAGTACTAAGGTGGAGTCGGTTGTTCTAATGGACGAATCCTAAAGTGCAATATGAGTTCGGCAAAGAGATGTGTCAAAAGGGTTTCAGATTTTTCAAAAGATGACGGGTTGCCTCTCGTTAAGCGCTGAGTTTAACGCCATTAGTCGGGTGCAATAAGCTCAAGGACAATGGAGATCAAAGGATAATGCAACCAAGTTCGCATTAGTGAGTTCGATGAACGACTTGAGTCATTGGCCATTCACAATGAAAGGTTTAGAATCAAGGCTGAGTTGACTGATTTCAACGACTCAATTTCCAAAGATTCATCTCACCAAGAATGGTCCAATCCATTTAGATCTGAGTTTGCCTAGGAAAAGTTTTAGCTTGGCATCAAAGAGTAAGACCTTCTGACCACGATGAAAAGTTTTTCTAGATATGAGTTTGTCATGAAAAGCCTTCACCCGCTCTTTGTAAATTCATGAGTTCTCATACACGTCATTGTGTAGTTCCTAGATCTCACTCATTTGAAGCTGACGGTGGGTTTTCGTCTTAAGCAGATCTAGATTGCACTTCTGTACTACCTAATAGGCTTTGTGCTCTATCTCAATGGGTAGGTGACATGCCTTCCCGTACACCAATCTAAATGGAGGCATACTTAATTGGATCTTGTGGGCGGTCCTATAAGCCCACAAAGCTTCCGGAAGTCAGGATGACTAGTCCTTCCTGTCAGGTCGAACAGTGACTTGGAGGATTTTCTTGATCTCCCAATTAGACAGTTCAGCCAATTCATTGGTTTGGGGGTGGTAAGGAGTCGAGATTTGGTGTGACACCCCGTACTTGGTCATCAGGGATCAAAATTGTGCATTTGTAAAATGGGTCCCTCCATCAGAGATAATGGCACGTGGGACACCGAACCGAGAAAAGATGTGCTAATGAATGAACTTGATTACCACCTTATGATCATTGGTTCAGGTCGAGATAGCTTCGATCCATGTAGACATGTAGTCTATAGTGAGGAGAATGTATTTGAAGCTGTCCAATTTAGGGAAGGGTCCCACAAAATCAATCCCCCATTTATCGAAGATTTCGAATATGAGAATCGGCTGTAAAGGCATCATATCGCGGTAGCTCATGTTGCCCAAGGTTTGGCAACGAGTGCATGCCTTACAGTAATCATGTGTGTCCTTGAAGATCGTAGGCCAATAAAAGCCACACTAGAGGACTTTAGCTACAGTTTTATGTCCGGAAAAGTGTCCCCCGCAGACCTGGTCATTGCAGAAGGATAGAATGTCCTGAATTTCCGCTTTCGGGATGCATCGTCTAATGATCTGATCAGCACCAATGCAGAAGAGTGTTGTCGTAGCGAAATCGAGGTTAAAAACTGTGTTATAGTATAGCCGAAATCGCTTTGAAAATAAATAAAATTTATACTCGAATTTTAAGTCCGAGGTCGAACACAGGGAGCAATATGGAATTCAAAACTCAAGATCACAATTTGAATCAAGAATATAAGAGATTACAATAAGAATAATGTCAGGTATGAATGTGTAAAAAGAATGGAGTAAAATGGTGATTTAAATCACCAATTACTCCTCACAAATAACAATTAAATCAAAGCCTCAAATATATGCAATCAAATATATCAGACGGCTTAAACAGCCTATGCTACAGTGCTGTTTAGAGACTCAAGGGTCCCTCTGCTTCTCCTTTCTTTCTCTGTTTCCCTTGCCTTCTCTTCTTCTTCTTGTTCTTCTTTTTCTTCTCTCTCTTCTTGTGCTCAAGCCTTCTCCTCTTCTTCTTTCTTTCTCTGTGCTTCTTCTTCACGCAGAATGGGAAGATCCTTCAAATGGCTAAGTGTCAGCCGTTACCCCTTGTAGCAAAACCCCCTTGCCCCCGCGTGCTATCTCTATTTCTCTCTCTGGGTCACGCTCTCCCAAAGCCTTCCACAGTACCGGGTAATTAGGTTTTGGACCTAGAGCACACGCGGGTCCAGGGCAGCGGGCATGATCGCAGCCGAGGAGTGGAATGGGTTAGGCGGGTTGGATCTGCACCAAGCCCACGGGGGACAGGTCACGGGCGAGGCACAGGTGAGCGGGTGAGCGGGAACCTCACCCCTAGTGTCTAAGGCAAACAGCCTTAGACAGAAATTCAATTTATGCGCCTGAGTGGTTTCCGAGGTGGGACTAAAGTCCCACCCTTCCTCTTCGCGTTGGCTGCAGCAAATGATGTGTCCAATTCCGATCAAAGGTCCGATCAAGGGCCAAATTGATCCCTTAGTTTCATTCCTGGACGAAGTCCACTGCACCTGGAAGTGTCGCCTGGAGTTGCAACGGCTGAGGAGAGCTTCAAGCTTCGCTCAAGCTCACCGTTAATGGTGTGGAGGACTTGGCACCTGAAAATCAAGAAAAAGGGCCTTGCAACTGCGTCAGATGGCTCAACAGGTTCACCATGGAGTGGCGAGCGTGGTGGTGGGTGCAGCATGTGGTGTGAGTGAGGGTGGAGGTCGAACGGTGACGGAGAAGGGTGCGGGATTGTTTGGTGGAATTGAGGAGAGGCCAATAGCCTCAATTACCAGGGGGCTTTTGTTCTCTGGGACATGGCGGAGGTGTAGGGATGAACGGCGGCCAAGTTGGTGGAGCGTAGTGGCCGTGCAAACTCGTTGGAGGTACACCGGTGAGGAGGAAGACAGAGGGTGTTAGGGCGAGTCGGCGGTCGAAACAAATTTGCGAATGTTCGGGAATGATAAGTGGAAGATGAGGCTTTGATAGGGCTGGATAACGGACGAAGTAGGGTAGAGGCGGTGTTAGTTATGGTGTGGTCGGTGCTGGGGACAAAGGTGCTCCGGTGAGGGAAGGACGGCGACAATGGAGATAGAAGCGCCCACTAGTATGGCACAACACGGAAGAAGGCGAGGAAGGGGGATTTGCCGCTGGTGTTGTGGTCAGATGATGACGAGAGGCAAGGAGGGTCGTCGGAGCTCAAGGAGCCTTTTGGCTGAGTCAGGAGAGAGGAATTTAGGGGAGATCCTGGTCAAAATTGAGCTTGGGGAGTTCGGCCCGATCCGGGCTTGCTTTTATAGAGCTCAGGAGGAGATTTTAAGCTTGGAAGCCAAGCTTCCAAGCTAGGAATTATTGCCGGAGTAGGAAACCCAAATCTCTCATGCATTCGCATGAGAGATTGGGAAGGTTATGGGGTGTGGGATTTGGCTCAAAAGGAAGGAAATTCCTTGACGAACTTCCCTTTCAAATTTGAAAGGGATTCGTCAAGGAATCAAGGATTTCTTGCCATTTTTAGGTCGTCGGTGCTTGTAGGAGTAGAATTAATGGTGGCAGGGACCCACTTGTGAAGACGATGACAAAGTTAGGGGTCTATTTATAAAGTTTTGAAAGTTAAGGCCATAAATGTAATCAAATAGGACCAAGTTGCAAACTAGATCAAGACAATTTTATCTTGGGTCCAAACTTTGCTACAAAGATAATTTGAACCTAAGGAATCCAATGGTGAAGTTGGATTTTGGTTTTGATGGCGTTTGACTGGGTAATTTATGGAAAAACCCAAATTAGGGTAAATGTCTGTCTAACACTATTTTGGGCCAAACGGGCTCTGATGGTCAGTTTGAAGGTACCAAACTCTATAGAATATTTTTTTATAAATTTTAGAGGGTTTAGGTGAATTTTATCTTGACCAGAACCTCAGTTAATTAAGCAGGTCTGTTTTTAGGATTTCAAAAGTTATTTAATTCTCAAAACACGTGCAAACCCTTTTTTGTTTATTCTAACCCACTTGTTTTCCTTTTAAGACCATTTGACCCTCAATTAACCCCTAAGAAAATCTGTGGTTGTACTATATTCAAGTTATGATGGTAAAATTACAATTTTAACCCTGATTTTTTGTTTCTCCCTTAGAGTGGATTTGCAGTGAATTATGGCTCTCAGGTAATTATGTAGGAGCATTTGCTGACTTAATTGGATCATCATGTGCTAGTTATGACTCGTGATGGTGTTCCCATCATACCCCTATGCCTAGCTTTTGCTAGTCCCTTAGCAAAATCTCATGAAATTAACTTTAATTCTAGATCATATGCCTTTCTATGTTGAAAACTCTGATGTGTGCTTTCTTTTGTAGATTAGGTCAGAATGTCGATAGTAGGTCTAGAGGTACTCAAGTACCAACCAAGATCTAGACCTGACCAGCTCTAGCCTCAGTCCGCTGCGAAGGTTTCTAAGGTCCACAATGTTAGTTCAACCTCTCATATATAATATTTTGATGATTTTACAAAATGAAGAAAAAGAAATAAAATATAAGCGTAACATATTTTTCTCTGTAATAACACAATTGCAGGTTTCATGGAGTTTTCCAAGACGGAAGATTAAAAGCGTGAAGACTAAGTAGCATAAGTATTGTCATAGGTCATAGGCTTTTTATGTAAACTTTCAAAGGTTGTAATCTTCATTTTATTTGAGTATAGAGATGTTATAAAGAGCCCCCAAACATAACTTATAAATAGTTAACTTAGGCTCTTTACACTTAGAATAAATTAGAAATAAAAACCTAACACTAAGACTCAATTTAGACATCCATAACAATTGTCAGATGTCTGATTTTCAACTTTAAGACGTCTGACAAGTGTTTCAGACGTCTAATTACCTATAGCTCTGCCTTTAGTTTCTGACTTCATAAACATCAGTCGAAGCAATCTTCTATCAGACGTCCATAACCTCATCCAGATGTCTAATACTTTACCTGGATGTCCTCAAAACAACTGTTAGACTCAAGCACCCATCTTCCTTCTATATATAACGGGTAAAATACATTTTCAGACGTCTGGACATGCCTCTAGACGTCTATCTTTGGACCGTTGCTCATTTATTTCTGTGCGTATCTCATTACGAACCAAAGATCTTCTATCAGATATCCTAGGCAAGTCCTTTTTAGGTTTCCAAACGTCTAGGGAATCCCACAGATGTCCATACAGACGTCCGTTCCTTCAGATCTAGAACCTTGTTTTGATCTGGTCAAAACAGGAACGAATCCACACATAATTAGACATCCAATAATTTTATCAGACGTCTTATGTGAAAATATCAAACGTCCTTGTTTCGATCCAATGAAACCAGTACAGCTTGGCTAATAGTATTAGACGACCATAATTGTAATCGGACGTCTGATATTGCTATTAGACTCATCATTACCCTGATTTGTGGTGGATTTCGTCCCAATCTCTTGGGATTTGCCTCCAACGGCTATTAGATCTCTCCTAAGTGTTCTTGAAGGTTCCAAACTTGCCTATAAATAGACTACAATCCCTCTTAGGCAAGACACATCTCTTGAGATTCAATTCCCTTAGAAAAATCACTTGCTCACTACTCTTAGCCTCCTCTTGCACTTGTACTGTGCCAACACTCTGATTAAAGGGCAAACCCATACTCCCGGTTCACTTCATTCTGCAAATTCTCAGGGAGTTTTCTTTATGCTTAATTGATAAGGAAGTAATCAAATTGTTGGGGTGCTCTATAGGTGTTGTTTAAATTCTTACTTTTGTACTTTGGGTATCTGGCTTGTCGGGTCCCTGTCTCGTTATTGTGAAGGGAGAAGCCTCCGTTTAGGTATCGGAGGTGGGATTTGTAATTGAGGTACACTACCCTTGTTTAAGTAGTGTGGTTAGTGGATTGATCACTCTGTGATCGAAAATCCTAAGTCAAGAGATTGGCTTAGGTGGTGGTTTTCACCCATCTTGGGTTTCCACCTAAAAATATGGTACCTCTTTTTGTGATTGAATTTTTTGTATTATAATATTTAATAAATTCACTATTCACCCCCCTCTAGTGGAATTTCACACAGGAACTAACCTAAGGTTCGTTGAACATCGCGGTTAAAGCACCCATGCTTGTAACATGTTTTAGCCCAGGTTCAGTTTGCAGTGCATTTTTGTAAGAGAGAGACAGAAGAACTTTTCTTTATTTTTGGAGAGTTTTCTCTCTCTTTTCTTTTTATTTCTAGCCTTGGATTAGCTTTACAACACGGTCTGTATCAGATTCCTAGTTCCCACCATCAATCCTCGCAGGGTCCCTGGCAATCGATGCTTCGAGATAGCACCGCCCCTGGCAACCCCCAGAACCCTGGCTTTCGAGATTTCGAGATAATCTCGCCCATGGCATTCTGTAGCTAAATCCAGACCTTGGCAATCGCTGTTTCGAGATAATGCTGCCTATGGCATCTGAACTAACACAAGGCGCTTACATGCCCCCGGTAGGATATTTAGATATCCTAGGAGACAAGCACCGAGGAGATGATATGCTATTGTGCATCTTCGAGGGGAATTTCCTACCTCTCTACGTCGGGAACTCGTCCAAATAAACTTGTGTTGATCAGTTGCTCCTAATCTTGGTAACTTTTTCAGAACAGATTTAATGCATTTGTGTGATTTTGATATTTAAGCGCACTGAACCAGACTGTGTGTGGATTGGGGTGCTTAGGTTATCGAGTCCCACAAACTAGAGGTCAGTTAACAAGGCTAAATAATCCCTAAGCCTTAGACCTAATACTTAAGCTTCACATTTTCCCCAACCTCTTGAGGACTATCCAGATCTTAGCGGATACTTGAATTTTTAAGCCTAGGATCGCAGCCCAAGAGGCCTAAGATCAGCATTCCTACTAATCTCTTTTTGTTTCTTAGCACTTTTTGTCTTTCATTTTCTTTCTTTTGATTTGGTCTAGAACTAAGTCAATTCCTTAATCTTTTACTAATGACTATCTCTTTTTCTTTTCGTTTCAAATTATGCTCATTTTTGACATTTTTATCTCCTCCCCTTTTCTTCTCAAAAAAGATATGCAATCAATTTAGAATTTCCTCCTTTCTCCTATTTTTGTTCTTTTTCAATTATTTTTTATTTTTTTGGTTTTTTGGAATATGTGATTTTTTTGATGAAACTCTTTCTTGTGAAGTGATTTTCATGGCGTTTTGCACTTTAATACCCCCCATGCCTACGATTTGCAATGCCCTCATTTTAAGTTAGGTGGGTTCGAGTTCAGCTTAGATCATTCATTAGAACAAGTGTCGGGTGAGTGGATGGGTCGGGGTGACTGTTGCGGACGATTTCAAGCTCGGGTACTGGTATTAGAGGTGGAGTCGGCTGTTCTAATGGATGAACTCTAAAGTGCAATATGAGTTCAGCATAAGATGTGTTAAGAAGGGTTTCGATTTTTTCAAAAATATGATGGGTTGCCTCCCATTAAGTGCTGAGTTTAACGCAATCAACCGGGCGCAATAAGCTTAGGGGGAATGGAGATCAAAAGATACCTCAGCCTTGTTTGTATCGGTGAGTTCAATGAACGGCTTAAGTCACTGACCATTCACGATAAAGGGTTCTGAATCAAGGCTGGGTTGGCTAATTTCTACGACTCCATTTCCAAAGATTCGTCTGATAAAATATGGTCCAATCCATTTTGATCTGAGTTTTCCTGGGAACAATTTGAGTCTGACATCAAAGAGTAGGACTTTCTGACCAGGGTGAAAGATCTTTCTGGATTTGTGTTTGTCGTGAAAGGCCTTAACCAGCTCTTTGTAAATACGCGAGTTCTCATACGCATCATTGCGTAATTCATCGATCTCACTCATTTGAAGCTTTCTGTGGGTTTCTACCTTAGAAAGATCTAGATTACACTTCTGTATAGCTCAATAGGCTTTGTGCTCCAACTCGACGGGGAGGTGACATGCCTTCCCGTATACCAATCTGAAAGGAGACATGCCCAATTGGGTTTTGTGGGCGGTCCTATAGGCCCACAAGGCTTCCGGAAGTCGGGACGACCAATCTTTTCTGTTAGGTCGGACAGTGACTTGAAGGATTTTCTTGATCTCCCGATTCGATAGCTCAGCTAGTTTATTGGTTTGGGGGTGATAAGGAGTAGAGATTCGGTGCGACACTCTGTATTTGGTCATCAGGGATCTGAATTGAGCGTTTGTGAAATGGGTCCCACTATCAGAGATAATAGCATGTGGAATCCCGAACCGAGAAAAGATGTTCTGATGAATGAATTTGATTACCACCTTATGATCATTGGTTCGGGTCGGAATGGCTTCGATCCATTTGGACACGTAGTCAATAGCGAGAAGAATGTGCTCAAAGTCGTCCGAAACAGGGAAGGGTCCCATGAAATCAATCCCCCAGATATCAAAGATTTCGCATACGAAAATTGGTTGTAAAGGCATCATATCACGGTGGCTCATGTTGCCTAACGTTTGGCAACGAGTGCATGCCTTACAGTCATTGTATGCATCTTTGAAAATCGAGGGCCAATAAAAGCCGCATTGGAGGACTTTTGCTGCGGTTTTATGTCCGGAAAAGTGTCCGCCGCAGGCCCAGTCATGGTAGAAGGACAAAATGTCCTGAATTTTCGCTTTCGAGACGCACTGTCTAATGATCTGATTAGCACAAATGCGGAAGAGGTTTGGATCTTCCCACATGTAGTACTTGGCATTGGAAAGCAATTTGTCTTTCTTGGCCTTCGGCCAATTGGACGGGATCTGATGTGTTGCCAAGTAGTTTACTAAATCGGCAAACCAAGGAAGTTCCGTACTAATAGTTAGGAGGTGCTCATCGGGAAAATGTTCTATGATGGATCCGGAAGAGTTGATACTGTCAGAAGGAAGGCAAGATAAGTGGTCAGCTATCACGTTCTGCTTTCCCACTTTATCGCAAATCTCGAGATCGAACTCTTGCAACAGCAAGATCCAGCCGATTAGTTAAGGTTTCGGGTCCTTCTTCGTAAGGAGGTGCCTTACTGCAGTGTGATCTGAGTATATGATAACATGGGAACCCAAAAGATATGATCTGAATTTTTCCAGGGCAAATACTACGGCTAGTAGCTCTTTCTCAGTAACTATATAGTTACGTTGAGCCTTGTCAAGTGTCTTGCTAGCACAGTAGATGACCATAGGTTTCCCATCATTTTTATACCCAAGTACCGCTCCTACAGCATAATCAAATGCATCGCACATGATCTCAAAGGGTTGAGACCAATCAGGGGACTGCAGGATAGGTGCTTATGTCACTCTATCACGTAGGGTTTCAAATGCTTGAGTGCACTCCTTGGAGATTTCAAAAGGGACATCCTTAAATAGAAGATTAGTGAAGGGATGTGTGATTTCGAAAAATCTGGAATGAATCGACGGTAAAAATCAACGTGCCCCAGAAAAGATTGTATGTCTTTGACTGAGCTAGGCATAGGGAGTTTGGAAATCAGATTCACCTTGGCTCGATCAACCTGGATGCCTTTTTCAGAGATGTGATGTCCCAAGACAATTCCCTCAGGTACCATGAAGTGGCTCTTTTCCCAGGAAAGAACCAAGTTCATGTCGATGCACCGCATGGGGATTTGGACCAAGTGCAGGAGGCAATCATCAAATGATTCACCAAATACCGAGAAGTCATCCATGAAGACTTCAAGGTATTCACCTGCCATATCTGAGAATATGGCAAGCATGGATCGCTGAAAAGTAGCGGGTGCATTGCAGAGTCCAAACGGCATCCTTTAGAATGCGTATGTTCCGAAGGGGCAAGTGAAGGTGGTCTTCTCTTAGTCCTTGGGATGGATTGTGACCTGATTGTAACCAAAGTACCCGTCCAAAAAGTAGAAGAATCGATTTCCCACTAGTTTCTTGAGAATCTGATCAATGAACGATAGTGGGAAATGATCCTTCTTCTTGGAGGAATTGAGTCTTCTATAATCAATGCAAACTCTCCACGAGTTTGCTATACAGGTCGGTATGGTTTCTCTGATTTTAGTCATGATGACAGTGAGCCCTGCCTTCTAAAGCACAACTTGGATTGGGCTCACCCGTCGACTGTTGGAGATCAGGTAGATGATCCCTACATCTAACCACTTGATGATCTCCCTTTTCATGACATCCTGCAGATTTGGATTTAGGCGTCTCTGCATTTCATAGGATGGTCGTGAGCCCTCTTTAGTGTAGATGTGATGTGTGCAGTATGAGGGGTCGATACCAGTCAAATCATCGAGAGTCCATCCAATGGCTCTTCGATGCTGCTAGAGAACAAAGATCAGGCATGTTTCTTGATTAGGTGTGAGTCGGGAGTTGATAATCTCAAGAAATGTCTGATTGGAACCAAAAAAGATGTACTTGAGATGATCGGGAAGAGACTTTAATTCCATACCGGGTTGTCAGCAGTAGCGGGTGGTTCAAGGTGGGTGTCGGGAGTAAAGGAAGGAGCTATGGGTGTGTCTAGGTTGAGTTCGGGTTCCTCTAATTGCGGGTTTTGATCCTCTTGTGGTTGATCAGAAAATAGTCAGGTTTTCCTCGATAAAGTCGTCAACCACAGCTTTGATATCACAAATCTGTTCTATGACTCCACAATTAATTCCTTGTTGGGCCTTAAAGATGTCGATCTTTAGTGTCTTGCTCCCAAATTTTAATTCAATTTAGCCCTCCTCACAATTGATATTAGCCTTAGCAGTGGCCAGAAAGGGTCCCCCTAGTATGATCGGTTTATTCTTCACATTCTTAGGAGCATCCATGTCTAAGACAAGAAAATCTACTAGAAAATAGAAATCATGTACCCTAACTATGACATCCTCGAGAATTCCTTTTGGTTACTTAATTGATCGGTCAGTTAGTTGTAAAGTGATTTCAGTCAGTTTAAGCTCAGATTCCTCAAAGTAGTCTAGTAGGGATGTAGGTATCAAATTTATGGACTCTCCTAAGTCTAATAAAGCTCGATCAAATTGTATATCACCGATTTCACAAGAGATCAGAGGGGTGCCTGGGTCTTTTGCCTTAGGCGGGAGTTTGCTCAAAATGACAGAGTTGGCTTATTCCAACAGTACGATCGGATTCCCGTCTTTGGTTCGTAGCTTACGCTTAGGTGTAGACACGTCTTTTAGAAATCGTGCATAAGCCGATACGTGGCGTATCACATCCATCAAGGGGATGTTTATATGGACCTACTTAAAGAGCTTAACCAGGTCCTCCTTAGGTGCCACAGTTTTGGTTATCCTTTTTCCCTTAGTCAAGGCCTCGGGAAATGGAACCTTAGATGGTTCCTCTAGAATGGGTCCAGGTTCTTGAACTGGGATAGGTGTCCTGGATGATTATCCTAGGGTTAGGGTTTGTATTACCAAGCTGGGAGTGGCTTGGATAAGGTGGGTCCTATGTTGTTTTGCCACTACGAGTAGTAACAGAATTCAATCCCGCTTGGTTCTAGTTTGGTGTGGGTAAAAGAGGTGCTTGCTGCTGGTAACCCGCATATGATGTTGAAGCCTCCATCCCGTCGGGTGATGGAGTAGAAGGGGCCTGATAAACAAAGTGAGCTTGGCTGAATTTGGGTTCATAATGCATCTCTGGTTCGGCACGTTATTCGGATTAGGCAAAGGTTATGAAGGAAGTGCACCAGTTTGGCAAAGATTTGCCATCTCGGCAAGTTGATTGCGAACCTCTGTGATCTCATCTCTGTGTTGTTTTTGCATAGCTATATTTGTCTTCTGAATGTCTGCTAGAGTCTGAAGGATAAGTGTCATTTGATCTGTATGAGTTAGCCCAGATTGATAAGTTGGGTTAGGCCGAGGTTGAGGCGGCTGATATGGACGAGGAGCTTGTGGTCGAGGCTAATATTGAGGCCTCTGGTTTTGATTATTTCTTGACCACGTGAAATTGGGATGATTATGCCATCCAGGGTTGTAAGTGTTGTAGAATGGATCATTTTGAATGGCGTTGAGGTCCTCGCAGGTATGGGGAATCTCGGAAAAGTCAGAATACGAGGGTTCAAAGTTCCCCCAAATAGAGTAGGTGGGTCCAGAGTTTCCTCCGAAACCAGAATCAGACGAGGGTGGATATGTGATGAGAACTTCATCATGAGCCCTAACTAGCTCATTTTGACCTAAGAAAGTGAACAAAAGCTCCTACATAACCTAAAGGAAGGCCTAATTCAAAGGATTACTGTTCTGGGAAGAAAACATGAACCAAAGGGTAAAACTACAATTTTACCATTGTAGTACATCAACAAGATTTCTCAGGGGCTAAACATAGGTCAATTGAACTTAATAAGAGGAAAAGTGAGATGGTTTAGTCAGAAGAGGGTTATTAAGAGATTTAAGAATTAAATGACATTTTATAACCCTAAAACAAACCCACTTAATTTCACAAGGTTTTGGTCAGAATAAAAATCAACTAAACCCTCTAAAATTCTTGGAAAAATATCCCCTAGGGTTTAGAACCTTCAATTTAGCCTTTGGAACCTATTTTGACCTAGATAGGGGTCCTAGCTTAGTATTTGACCTAATTTAGGTTTTTATGCAAAATATCCAGTCAAATGTGGTCAAACCTAAAATCCAACTTCACCATTTAATTCCTTATATTAAAATTAGGTTTGTACCAAAATTTGGGCCTAAGGGGAGGTCATCTTGACCTACTTTGCAAAATAGTCCACCCAATTACATTTTGACCCCTAGCTTTTGAAAATCCTTGCATAGACCCCCCTATCTTCCTCGCCACTCTTTGCATTCAGGTCCCTCCGCCATTACAGTGGAGGAATCCTACTCCAGTGAGGATTTGAGGAGGATTTCTCCCCGAATCCTCAGAGATCTCCTCCCAGATTTGGAAGGGAGATTCTCTAAGGAATTCCCTACAGTCTGGACGTGATCCCAAGATCGGATTTGCATCCAATCTCTCGTGCGAACACTCGAGAGGATCGAGTATCTTCTACACCTTCCATCTCCAGCGAGATCTTTGCGATTGGAGGCTTGCCTTTCAAGCACAAAGGTCTCGGCCAGCAGCTATAAAAGGACCCCCGGTCCTTGACGCATCTTGCAAGCTTGTTTTGGCCACGAATATCCCCTAAAATTCGTCCTTCCTCATCTCCGGCCAACTGCCCACAAGCTCCGACGATCCCTCCTCCTTCTTCTTGTTGCTCTGCCACCATACCAGTGGCAGAGTTATCTTCGTCTTGCTCCTCCATGTCGCGTCGTACTCGCGTAAGCCTCTTCGACCCCTTCCTCGTCGTCGTCATCCTCACCTCAGGGCCTTCTTCTCCGAAGACGGCATCTATGTGTCGCTCGTCCTCTGCCTTCCCCCCTTCATCCAACTACCCTCAATAAGTTCCTCTCTCTCTACTCTTCATTTTCCTCCACTTAATTTTAGAAAACTCCCCTCGACAGCCGCCAATCACCTCCATCTCCCTCATCCCTGGCCGACCACGAGCAAGGCGAATCTGTCGCTTTACCCCTCCACACGCCTCTCCACCCACCTCAGAACCTTCGCCATCACTCACTGATCACCATCCACTCCTTCACTGACCACTACCCACGCCGGTGCGCCTACACCCGAGCGCATGTAACCTGACCCGATTACCCGGCTGGCTTTGAGAGAGCGAAGAGAGAAATAGAGAGAGAGCGATGCAGGGGAGGGTAGGGGTAGGTTTTGCTCTGTGCTGTGTAGGGAAAGAAGGAGAAGGAAGGGGAAGCTGCAGAAGAAGCTAAGGGCAGAGGTTGGAGAAAGAAGGACTTGGAGGCAGAAGAGAGACTTGAAGGCAGAAGTCAGGAGCAGCTAAGGAAAGAAGAAAAGAAGTTGAAGGCAGAAGTCAAGGAAAGAGGAAGAAGCATTGTAGCTGTTGAAAAAGAAGAGAAGGCAGGAGCTGAGGAAAGCCAAGGGCAGAAGAAGCAGAGGCTAAAAAAAGAAGGAAGGTGCAGCCAAGCAGAGAAGGAAACTGAAGGAAAGAAATCAAAGAAGAGACAGAAGCCAAGAGGATAAAGAAGAAAGAGAAGGAAGAAGAAGGCAAAAGAAGAAGAGTAGCTGCAGAGAGAAGAAAGAAGACATCAGAGAGAGAAAGAAGGACTCAGAGAAGAAAGAAGAGAGACATTCCATTTCTTTTTACATTTTTCTTCTTCTCTTTAAGCTTTCATATACATTGAATTTCATTGATATTATTGTTGAACCTCATCTTTTGAGTCATTTGAGATTGTGATCTTAGTTTTTAAAGACCAATTTGCTCCCTGTGTTCGACTTTGGATACTTAGGTTTTCGAGTAATAAATTTGTTATTTGTTTTCAAGGCGATTTCACTTATATTGCAACACACATCTTTTTAAAACTGATTTCGCCCTATTAACATTTTGGCGTCGTTGCTGGGGAGCAACGGGTATTTTAGAAACTTTGATCACAACCTCTGATTCAGTACTAACTTAATCTCTCTCTTTCGCTATGTTGGTTTCAAGGGAAGAAAAGAAAAAAAAGACAGCCGCACAATAACCACACCAAGGAACAGGTAAACTTCCATTAGCCCTCTCTCTTAATCCCCTCAATGTCTGAAAAGGAAAAATAAAGAAAAATCAATCTAGGGCTACCTACTTCCATATTTAGTAATTCACCAAAGTTGCCTGATTTTTATTTCAACACATTTTGAATTGCACATCCAATTAAGGTAACTAGGGCTAAAACCTTCTTGATTGAGCCCTAGATACCATTTTTTAGGCAACTAAATTGGACCAAATAGAGCCAACCTAAAGATTTCAGTCTAGGGTTTTAGAGACACATCTTCTCTTAAGCAAAGAATCAAAAATTTCAAAAAGAGGTGTGCCTAAGCCTTGTTTGAAGAGAATTATCCAAGAGAAACCCTAAGAAAATCAAGCTCTTAATTCACTTAAACCCTAAAAGAAAGGACCTAAAAGCTCTCAAAGGAATAAAGAGGTGAAGTTGATCCTTTGGGTTAACCAACCTTAAAACTAGGTCACTTTTGCACTCAAAAGACCTAAAGTTCAAGTGGAACCCTAAGCACCTTGATCTTAATTAAAAAAGGTAGACTTAAGAGGTCAAGGTCCCCATTCTGGTCTACCTGAAATCTCAGTGACAAGAGAGGTTGGGTGGGGGAAACCCTGTAACTCGTGGGGACGCTCTACCGTGTAGGGGTCATTGCGGGACTCTCCCTCTCTGGCTGCCCAGGTATTTCTCAGTTGAACGACCTTTCTGACTAAGGGGTATCATCCACCCCAAACCTCTATAGTCACCCAACATTTTTTGAGTGTCTCGATTGGGTCCAGCACATTCTGATCTCATCAACTCTTTCGGTGCATGTTTGGTAGGAGGTCCTTAAAATCATCCTTAAGACCTCCTTTAGAAATTCACTCCCACTGAGGCCAAGCCTCGACGCCCTTGTTTGTGCAGCAACCCCACCACATAGATCTTTCCTCTGATTCAAAACCAAGTTCTCCTTCTTCTTCCATCACGGCACAACCCATTGAAGAAGAGAACAACCTTGAGCACCAACTTCAGCGCCTAAATGATTTCTTCCAAAACTTTGTAAACCCGCCACAGCGTCCTATGATGTGAGATCACTATAATCCCGCTGCAGTGGCAATCAAGCCTTGAGTCCAAATCCCAGTTGGAGGTCCTGATTCTAAACTCAATCCCAATATGATTCATGCCATACCGAAATTCCATCGGCTTAACTCCGAGGATCCATTCCAACACATTAAGCAGCTCAAACATCTGGCCCAGACCTTTGGGTCAGATGCACAAAATCGAGATATTTTACTCATGAAGATGTTTTCTTTCTCCCTTATGGATAAGGCTGCTCATTGGTATCAAACTCAGACTCGTCCGATCAACACATGGGTCGAACTTCAGTCTGAATTTTTGAAGAAGTTCTTCCTCGTTGGCCGGACAAATGCCTTGCGTCATCAGATCACTCATTTCACTCAACAATCGGGAGAACCTCTTCATGAGGCATGGGATCGATTCTTGGATCTCATGCAAAAGTGCCCCCATCACGGAGTTCCTAAATGGGAACAAGTCCTGTCTTTTTACCAGGGACTCTGTGAAGACATTCGATTATTCATCAATGCAACCTGTGGAGGAAACATCATGGATCAACATGAGAACACGGTGTGGGAGATTCTCGAAAATATGTGCGAGAACTCCATCAATAATGACTCAATGGACTTATTCGACCGGACGAACGCCTACGCATCGACGGATCTTAAGGGAGCACATGAGACGCAGGACCTGTTCTCATCCATCAACTTGGAACTGATGGCTAGTCGGTTGGACAAGGTCTCTATCACAGAGAAGAAGGTGAACGAGCTGACTCGACATCTGCAGCGAGCCACCTCTGCGCAGAACTCATTTGCACAGCCACCTCTCGCAAGGGAAACTGTGAAGAACATCTATCACCGATCTTCTCAGGGGATGGACCCGTATCCACCCCCATTTGACTCTCCGACCGGAGGGACCTATGATCCACTCTATTCTAGTTGGGGGAACTCTGAGCCCTCGTATTCTAACTTTTTTTAGGCTCCTCAGACCTGCGAGGACCTCAACGCCATCCAGAATGACCCATTCTACAATACCTACAACCCTGGATGGCGAAATCATCCCAACTTCTAGTGTGCGGGAAATTCTCAGAATCAAAGACCACCTTATCAACCCCGTCCACAAGCTTCTCATCCATATCAGCTGCCCCAGCCTCAGCCCAATCCCACCTATCAATCTGGGCCAAACCAGGATCAAATGACTCTTATCCTTCAAGCACAGGATGACATTCAAAAGACGAATGCTTCAATGCAGAAACAGCACAAGGATGAGATCATAGAGGTTCGCAATCAACTCGCCCAGATGGTGAATTCTCGCCAACCTGGCGCCCTTCCTTCGCAACCTCTGCCAAACCCAAATAACGTGCTGACCCAGAGACGCGTTATGAACCCAAATCTAGGCCACGCACATATGATTTATCAGGCCCCTTTTGTTCCATCACCCGACGGGATAGAAGCTTCGACTTCTTTTGCAGGATTTCAGCAGCAGCCACCCATCTTACCAAACCCAAACCAAAACCAGACAGGATTAAACTCTGTAACAACTCATAGTGGTAAAGCAACCCAAGACCCACATTATCCAAACCACTCCAAGCTTGGTAGTAACCCAAGCCCTAGGATAGTTATCCAGGATACCCCTATTCCAGATCAAGAACCTGGACCTATTCTAGAGGAACCAACTAGGGTTCCATTTCCTGAGGCCTTGACCAAGGGAAAGAGGATAACCAAACCCGTGGCTCCTGAAGAGGATCTGGTCAAGCTCTTTGAACAGGTCCAAATAAACATCCCCTTGATGGATGCAATCCGCCACATACCGGCTTACGCACGATTTCTAAAAGACGTGTGTACACCCAAGCATAAGCTGCGAACTAAAAGTGGGAGTCTGATCGTACTGTCAGAGCAAGCCACCTCTGTAATCTTGAGCAAACTCCCACCCAAGGCTAAAGACCCAGGTACTCCCCTGATTTCATGTAAAATTGGTGAAACCCAATTTGACAGAGCCTTGTTAGACCTAGGTGCCTCCATAAACCTAATACCTACATCCCCCCTTGACCACCTTGAAGAGCCCGAGCTTAAACCAACTGAGGTGACATTGTAGTTAGCCGATCGATCCATCAAGTCACCTAAAGGAATACTCGAAGATGTCATTATTAGGGTACGAGATTTCTACTTCCCGGTGGATTTCATAGTTCTAGATATGGATGCGCCAGAGAACCCAAGGGATACACCGATTATACTAGGGAGACCTTTTCTGGTCATTGCTAGGGCCAACATAAACTGTGAGGAGGTCCAAATAGAATTAAAATTTGGGAACCAAACTCTAAAGATTGACATCTTTAAGGCCTAATAAGGGATCAATTGCAGGGTTATAGAACAAATATGTGATATCAAAGCCGTGGTTGATGAACCGCATATTGAGGACAACCTGATTATCCCCGATCAACCACCAGAAGATCAAAACCCACGAACAGAGGAGTCTGAACCTAATCTAGACACACCCATGACTCCTACCCTTGTCCCTGCTACACATCTTGAACCGCCCCTTGCTGCTGATAATCCCGTCCTGGAACTCAAGCCCCTTCCCGATCATCTAAAGTACGTCTTTTTGGGTTTCAATCAGACGTTTCCTGTGATTATCAACTCCAGACTCGCACCTGACCAGGAATCTCGTCTGATTGCTGTTCTTCAACAACATCGTAGAGCCATTGGATGGACTCTCGATGACTTGACTGGCATAAGCCCCTCTTATTACACACATCAAATCTACACCGAAGAGGGCACACGACCTTTGCGAGAAATGCAGAGACGTTTAAACCCTAATCTGCAGGAGGTAGTGAAAAAGGAGATCATCAAGTTGTTAGATGCAGGGATCATCTACCCAATCTCCGACAGTCACTGGGTGAGTCCAATCCAGGTTGTGCCTAAGAAGGCTGGACTCACCATCATCATGACTGAAATCAGAGAGGTCATACCGACCTGTATAGCTAACTCATGGAGAGTCTGCATTGATTACAGAAAACTCAATTCCTCCACGAAGGACCATTTCCCACTACCGTTTATTGATCAGATCCTCGAGAAACTAGCGAGAAATAGGTTCTTCTGCTTTCTTGATGGGTACTCCGGTTATAGCCAAGTGGCAATCCATTCAGAGGATCAAGAAAAAACAACGTTCACCTGCCCCTTCAGGACGTACGCATTTCAAAGGATGACATTTGATCTCTGCAATGCACCTGCGACTTTTCAGCGGTGCATGCTTGCCATATTCTCAGATATGGTAAGTGATTATCTGGAAGTTTTCATGGACGAATTTTCAGTTTTTGGAGCATCATTTGACGATTGCCTCCAGCACTTGGTCCAAATACTCAAGCAATGCATTGACGTGAATCTGGTTCTTTCTTGGGAAAAGAGCCATTTCATGGTGCCTAAGGGAATCATCCCAGGACATCTGATTTTGGAGAAAGGCATCCAAGTCGATCGAGCCAAGGTTAACTTGATTTCCAAACTCCCTATGCCTAGCTCGATCAAGGACATCCGATCTTTTCTGGGGCACGTCGATTTTTACCGTCGATTTATCCCTGATTTTTCAAAAATCACGCACCCCCTGACTACTCTTCTCTCCAAGGATGTACCTTTCGAAATCTCCAAGGAATGCACTCAAGCATTTGAGATCCTTCGTGACCGAGTTACCCAAGCCTTGATCCTACAGTTCCCTGATTGGTCTCAACCCTTTGAGATCATGTGCGATGCATCTGACTTCCCTGTAGGAGCGGTTTTGGGGCAGAAAATTGATGGGAAACCCATGGTCATTTACTACGCTAGCAAAACAATTGACAAGGCTCAGCGTAACTACACGGTTACTGAGAAAGAGTTGCTAGCCGTAGTATTTGCCCTAGAAAAATTCAGATCATACCTTCTGGGTTCCCATGTTATTATCTACTCGGATCACACAACTGTGAGGCATCTCCTTGCAAGGAAGGATGTGAAACCTCGATTAATCCGCTAGATCTTATTGTTGCAATAATTTGACCTTGAGATTCGCGACAAAGTGGGAAAGAAAAACGTGGTAGCTAATCACTTGTCCTGCCTTCCTTATGAGATCATTGACCCTTCCAGACCCATCACGGAACATTTTCCTGATGAGCGCCTCCTGACTATTGATATTGAGCTTCCATGGTTTGCTGACATAGTAAACTACTTGGCATCACATCAGATCTCGTCCGATTGGCCGAAAGCCAAGAAGGACAAATTGTGTTCTGATGCCAAGTATTACCTTTGGGAAGAGCCGTATCTATTCCGCATTGGTGCTAATCAAATAATTCGACGATGTGTCGCGAAAGCGGAAATCAAAGACATACTCTCTTTCTGCCATGACCAGGCATGCGGTGGACATTTCTTAGGACATAAAACCGCATCAAAAGTCCTCCAGTGTGGCTTTTACTGGCCCACAATTTTCAAGGATGCATACAATCACTGTAAGGCATGTACCCGTTGCTAAACCTTGGGCAACATGAGCCATCGAGACATGATGCCTTTACAGCCGATTCTGGTATGCGAGATTTTTGACATTTGGGGGATTGATTTTATGGGACCCTTCCCTATCTCAGACGGCTTCAAATACATCTTACTCGCTATTGACTACGTGTCCAAGTGGATCGAAGCCATTCCAACCCGAACCAATGATCACAAAGTTGTTATCAAATTCATTCATCAAACCATCTTCTCAAGGTTCGGGATTCCACGAGCAATAATTTCTGATGAAGGGACCTATTTCACAAATGCTCAGTTTAGGTCACTGATGACCAAATATGAGGTGTCGCACCGAATCTCTACTCCTTACCACCCCCAGACTAATGGTCTAGCTAAGCTATCAAACCGGGAGATCAAGAAAATCCTCCAGGTTACTGTTCGACCTGATAGGAAGGATTGGTCATCCTGGCTTTCGGAAGCTTTGTGGGCTTATAGGACCACCCACAAGACCCAATTAGGTATGTCTCCCTTTAGACTGGTGTACGAGAAGGCATGTCACCTCCCCGTCGAATTGGAGCATAAAGCCTATTGGGCAGTACGGAATTGCAACTTAGATCTTTTTAAGGCTGGAACCCATAGAAAGCTTTAGATGAGTGAGATCGATGAATTACGCCATGACACGTATGAGAACTTGCGAATTTACAAAGAGCGGGTTAAAGCCTTCCACAACAAGCACATTTATAGAAAGATCTTTCATCTTGGTCAAAAGGTTCTACTCTTTGATGCCCGACTCAAATTTTTCCCAGGAAAGCTACGATCTAAATGGATTAGACCCTACCTAGTCCGACAAATCTTTGGAAATGGAGCCGTTGAGATTAGTCCACTCAGCCACGATTCCGAACCCTTCATCATGAACAGTCAGAGACTCAAACCGTTCATTGACATGACCAATACAGATTTGGCTGAGATATCCCTTATCCTCCATTCTCCCTGAGCTCATTGCGCCCAACCGATGGCGTAAAACTCAGCGCTTAACGGTAGGCAACCTGTCATTCTTTGAAAAACCTGAAACCTTTCTTGACATTTCTATGCTGAATTCATATTGTACTTTAGGGTTCATCCATTAGAACAACCGACTCCACTTCAGGTACCCATACCCAAGTCTAGAAATCATTCTCAACAGTCACCTCGACCCATTCGCCTACCCAACACCTGTCCTAATGAATGAACTAAGCTGAATTCGAACCCACCTAATTTACAATGGGGACATTGCAAATCGTAGGCATGGGGGGGTATGAAAGTACAAAATGTATGAAAACTCATATCAAGAAAAGGTTTAAAAAAAAAATCACATATCATAAAAAAGCACAAAAAAATTGAAAAATCTTGAAAAAGAATAAAAAAACTGAGGAAGGGGGAGAGAAAATTTTTGGGCTATACAAAACATGAGGAGGAAAAAGAGCAAAATACCGAAAAGGAGCACAAAATGAAAAAGAAAAAAAGAATAGTCATTAGTAAGAAATTAAGAGATCAACTGAAGTTCTAGACCACATCAAGAAAAAAGAGAAAAAATGAGAAAAAGTACTAAGGAGACACAAAAAGTGATTAGTAGGAATGCTGACTTTAGGCCTTTTGGGATAGACTCTTAGACTTTAGAATTCAAGTATTCGCTAAGATTTGGATAATCCTCAAGAGGTTGGGGAAAATGAGAAGCTTGAGTATTAGGTCTAAGGCTTAGGGAGTATTCAGCCTCGTTAACTGACCTTCGGTTTGCAGGATTCGGTAACCTAAGCACCCCAATCCACACACAGTCTGGTTCAGTGCGCATAACTATCAAAATCACGCAAAGGCATTTTAATGTTCTGAAAAAGTTGCCTAGATTAGGAGCGACCGATCAACACAAGTTGATTTGGACGAGTTCCCGGTGCGGAGAGGCGGGAAATTTCCCTCGAAGATGCATAATAATATATCGCCTCCTTGGTGCTTGTCTCTTAGGATATTTACATATCCTACCAGGGGCATGTAAGCACTCTGCTGGTTCAGATACCATAGGCGGCATTATCACGAAATGTCGATTGCCAGGGTCTGGATTCGGCCACGAAACACCATGGGTGGGATTATCTCAAAATCTTGAAAGCCAGGGTTCTAAGGGTTGCCATGGACGGTGCTATCACGAAGCATCGATTGCCAGGGACCTTTGAGGATTGATGATGGGGACGAGGAATCCGATACAGACCATGTTGAGAAGCTAATCCAAAGCTAGAAATAAAAAGAAAAGAGAGAGAAAACTCTCCAAACAAATAAATCCTCTGTCTCTATCTTACAAAAATGCACTGTAAATTGAACCAAGGCTAAAAATGTCTCAAGCATGGGTGCTTTAACCGCGGAGTCCAGTGAACCTTAGGATAGTTCCTACGGGCCTTAAAAACCTTTCTAGAGGATCAAGGCTAAAGCTGGTCAGGTCCAGATTTTGGTTGGTACTTGAGTACCTCTAGGCCTATTGTCAGCATTCTGATCTAGTCACAAAAGAAGAGTAAAAAGCACTTATTATAACTGGTAAAAGAAACTCATGGTCTAGAACAGATGTTAAAACCTTGAAATTTTGCTAAGGGACTAGCAAAAGCTAGGCATGAGGGTATGATGAGAACCTCATCATAAGTCCTAACTAGCTTATTTTGACCTAAGAAAGAGAACAAAAGCTCCTACATAACTTTAAGGAAGGCCTAATTCAAGGGATTACTATTCTGGGAAGAAAACATGAACTAAAGGGTAAAACTACAATTTTACCATTGCAATACATCAATAGAATTTCTCAGGGGCTAAACATAGGTCAATTGAACTTAATAAGAGGAAAAGTGAGATGGTTCAGTCAGAAGAGGGTTATTAAGAGATTTAAGAATTAAATGACATTTTATAACCCTAAAACAAACCCATTTAATTTCACAAGGTTTTGGTCAGAATAAAAATCAACTAAACCCTCTAAAATTCTTGGAAAAATATCCCCTAGGGTTTAGAACCTTCAATTTAGCCTTTGGAACCTATTTTGACCTAGATAGGGGTCCTAGCTTAGTATTTGACCTAATTTAGGTTTTTATGCAAAATATCCAGTCAAATGTGGTCAAACCTAAAATCCAACTTCACCATTGGATTCCTTAGGTCAAAATTAAGTTTTTATCAAAATTTGGGCCTAAGGGGAGGTCATCTTGACCTACTTTGCAAAATAGTCCACCTAATTACATTTTGACCCCTAACTTTTGAAAATCCTTGCACAGACCCCCTATCTTCCTCGCCACTCTTTGCATTCAGGTCCCTCCACCATTACCGCGGAGGAATCCTACTCCGGCGAGGATTTGAGGAGGATTTCTCCCTGAATCCTCAGAGATCTCCCAGATTTGGAAGGGAGATTCTCTGAGGAATTCCTTACCATCTGAACATGATCCCAAGATTGAATTTGCATCCAATCTCTCGTGCGAACGCTTGAGAGGATTGAGTATCTTCTGCACCTTCCATCTCTAGCGAGATCTTTGCGATTGGAGGCTTGCCTTCCAAGCACAAAGGTCTCGGCCAGTAGCTATAAAAGGACCCCTGGTCCTTGACGCATCTTGCAAGCTTGTTTTGGCTGCAGATATCCCCAAAAATTCATCCTTCCTCGTCTCTGGCCAACTGCCCACAAGCTCCGACGATCCCTCCTCCTTCTTCTCGTTGCTCTGCCACCATACCAGTGGCAGAGTTATCTCCATCTTGCTCCTCCGCGTCGCGTCGTACCTATGCAAGCTTCTTCGACCCCTTCCTCGTCACCATCATCCTCACCTCAGGGCCTTCTTCTCCGACGATGGCATCTACGTGCTGCTCGCCCTCCACCTTCCCCCCTTCATCCAACTACCCTCAGTAAGTTCCTCTCTCTCTACTCTTCATTTTCCCCCACTTAATTTTAGAAAACTCCCCTCGACAGCCGCCAATCACCTCCGTCTCCCTCATCCCCGGTCGACCACCGACGAGGTGAATATGTCGCTTTACCCCTCCACATGCCTCGCCACCCACCTCAGAACCTTTGCCATCACTCACTGATCACCATCCACTCCTCCACTGACCACCACCCACGTCGGTGCGCTTGGACCCGGACGCATGTAACCCGATCCAATTACTTGACTGGCTTTGAGAGAGCGAAGAGAGAAATAGAGAGAGAACGACGTGGGGGAGGGTAGGGGTAGGTTTTGCTCTGTGCTGTGTAGGGAAAGAAGGAGAAGGAAGGGGAAGCTGCGGAAGAAGCTAAGGGCAGAGGTTGGAGAAAGGACTTGGAGGCAGAAGAGAGACTTGAAGGCAGAAGTCAGGAGTGGCTATGGAAAGAAGAAAAGAAGTTGAAGGTAGAAGTCAAGGAAAGAGGAAGAAGCACTGTAGCTGCTGAAAAAGAAAAGGCAGGAGCTGAGGAAAGCCAAGGGCGAAAGAAGTAGAGGCTGAAAAAAGAAGAAGGAAGGTGTGGCCAAGCAGAGAAGGAAACTGAAGGAAAGAAATCAAAGAAGAGACAGAAACCAAGAAGACAAAGAAGAAAGAGAAGGAAGAAGAAGGTAGAAGATGAAGAGTAGCTGTAGAGAGAAGAAAGAAGACATCATTGAGAGAAAGAGGAACTCAGAGAAGAAAGAAGAGAGACATTCCATTTCTTTTTACATTTTTCTTCTTCTCTTTAAGCTTTCATATACATTGAATTTCATTAATATTATTGTTAAACCTCATCTTTTGAGTAATTTGAGATTGTGATCTTAGTTTTTAAAGACCAATTTGCTTCCTGTGTTTGACCTCAGATACTTAGGTTTTCGAGTAATAAATTTCTTATTTGTTTTCAAGGCGATTTTACTTATACTGCAACACACATCTTTTTAAAATCGATTTCGCCCTGTTAACAATATGGGTTCATCCCCTAAGAAGATCGGTGATAGATGTTATGCATAGCCTCCCTGCCAGAGGATGGTTGCATGAACGGGTTTTGTGTAGAGGTGGTTCGTTGCAATTGTTGAGTTAGCTCTTCCACCTTCTTTTCAATAATAGAGACCTTGTCCAGATGACTGGCCATCAGTTCCAAGTCAATGGAAAAGGACAGGCCCTGTGTCTCATGTGCTCCCTTTGGATTCATCAATGCACGAGCATTCGTCCGGTTGAACATGCCCATGGATTCATTGTTGATGGAGTTCTCACATATATTCTCGAGAATCTCTCACATGGTGTCTTCGTGTTGACCCATGATGTTTCCTCCACAGGTCGCATTGACGAATAATCGAATATCCTCTCGAAGTCCTTGGTAAAAAGACTGGACTTGTTCCTGATGAGAACCTCATCATGAGCCATAACTAGCTCATTTTGACCTAATACAAAGGATAAAAGCTCCTACATATCTCAAGGAAAGGCTTAACTCAGAGAATTCTGAGTTTGAGAAGAAAACAAGTCATAAGGGGTAAAAGTGCAATTTTACCAGTATAATCTGTATATAGGGTAATTCAGGGCCCAAACATAGGTCAAAGCAGCTTAATAAGAATAAAAGTGGGATGAGATGATCTAGCAAGGGCTACAGCACTTCCAAGAAACTAAATGATAATCTGTAACCCTAAAAATAACCCACTTCAATTCACGAGGTTCGAGGCAAAGTAAAAATAGAATAAACCCTCTAAAATTCATAGAAAAATAATCTCTAGGGTTTAGAACCTTCAATTTGGCCTTTAGAACCCATTTTGACCTACATTGAGAACCACGCCCAATTAATAACTTGATTTGGGTTTTTGCGCAAATTGACCGGTCAAACAAGGTTTAATATGAAAATGAAGTTCACCATCAGATTCCTTAGGTCCTAATTAGTCATGTATAAAAACTTGAGCCTAAGAAGAAACCTCCTTGACCGACTTTACACTTTGGTCCTCATATATTTACTCTTTGGCCCTCAACTTTTGAACCCTCGCATTTTGGCCCCTAACTCTCCTTCGTTCTTTGCAATCAGGTCCCTCCTGCAAAACCTGCCAGCACCATGCTCCGGCGACCTTGCGCGGAGCATGGCGCCGCGCAGGGTGAGGTGGGGGACCTGGCAAGTAAACCGGGGGTGCCCTGCGTCGGCAGCCGTCGCAGGGACACCCCCTGGTCATTATAACCCACCATACCGGCCGTGCGAACGCACGGACGGTATGGGTTCTTGCTTCCGGCCATCCTCCGGCGAGGGAGACACGTCGTCTCCCTCCGCCTTCCTCCCTGTTTGATCCCTATAAATACCCCCCGCTGCTCCACCGACCAGGGCAGCTCGGGTCTGACGGAGAAAACCCCCAACTTTCTTCTCCTCTCCCTCCGGCAGACGCCCACCAGCTCCGGCGGTTCCTCCTCCTCCTCCTCTTCGCTCTGCCGCAATACCAGCAGCAGAGACCTCCTCCCCTGCTCTTCCTGCGCCACGCCGTACCCAGCTGGCGCCTCTCCAGCCCTCTGCTCGCCGCCGCCCCTTCCCCTGGGCATCTTCTTCTCCGGCGACAGTCGATACGACTGTCGCCCTGCCCCGGCCCCTTTCGTCTCCGTAGCTAGGTCAGAACTCCTCCCCATCTCCCCCTCTTTCTTTTCCTCACTGTCTTTTATTTGATTAAACCCTCGACCGCTCCTGTTCACCCTCACCCTCTCCGCCTCCGACCACCCTCCGGCGAGCCGCTCCCATCACCTCAGCGACCCACACGGCTCGCCGACCACCGCAGAACCTCCGCCTCCTCACCCTGATCCTCTTCCGCCCCTCCACTTCCCACCAAACGCCCTCTGCAGATCCACCGAACACACCCACTTCTTCGCTCACAGTTTGACCTAGGACGACCTGTTGGCTCCATCACGCCCCCTGCAGACCCCCTGACCACCTTCGCCGTGCCACGGCGAAGGTCCCCCGCCTGTCTGATTTGGCCGAGAGGCCGTTCTTCTGTGACCAGGTGACTCGCCCGCCGTCGCCATTACTGAGCAGGCAGAGCTCCTTCACCTGCAGGTGCAGGCACGCCTTCGCCCAGGTTCGACTCCCAGGTTGCGCGGGGAGTCTCCGCGAAACGTCCCAGGCTCGCAGATGGGGCGAAGGCCGCGCGTGAAGCCACGATCGCCCACTGCTCCCTCCGCGGCGGGCGCTCAATTGGGGTGGGACATTTAGTCCCACCTCGGAACTTCTCGGAGGCGCGCGGACGCATAAAGGCAAAAAGTGCCTTATGCTGTCTGCCTCCTGACCACGGGGTGAGGTCCCTCTCACCCGACCCGGCCTCGTCCGTGACCACGCTCCGCGGACCTGGCCCGACCCGATTAAACCGACCTGCACTCCTCGCCCACCACCGCACGCCGGTGGGCCTGGACCCGGGCGTGACCCGAACCCGATTACCCAGTAGCTCTGGGAGAGCTTTCCCAAGAGTGGTTTCAGAGAGGAAGAGAGACGCGGGGGGAGGGGGGTAGAGTAGGTTTTGCTTCTGACGAGAAACTCTGAAGTGTGCAGGCGAAGAAGAAGACCCGCGGAAGAAGAAGTGCAGGCGAAGAAGAAGGAGCTGCACTGTAGCAAATGCATAGTTAAGTCGTCGAAGCACCGGGTCAGACGACGGAAGGTCAGCAGCCAGAGCAGGAAAGAAGGCAGGCTGAAGAAGAAGGAAGAGCAACGGCCAAAGCAGAAGAAGAAGAAAGGAAGACTTAGTAGCTGAAGGCAGAAGCTCTGCAGCCATAAAGGGAAAAAGGGAACAGAGAAAGGGTCACCACAATTGCAGAAAAAGAAGAAGAGAGGTCAAGACAGAAACCAAGGAAGAAGAAGAAAGAGATCTGAAGAGGAGCATCACCTCTGCAGAACGAAGAAGAAGAACAAGGAGCTCTGAAGAACGAAGAAGAAGAACAAGGAGCTCTGAAGAAAGAAGATAACCACCAAAGCAGGAACAGCAGGAAGAAGCACCTCTGCAGAACAAAAAGAAAGAAAGAGATCTAAAGAAAGAGAGAAAGAAGAGCATCCCCTCTGCAGAACAAAGAGAAAACACCAAATTCTTTCCCTCTCTCTGTCTTTATTTTGTAAAAGAAACATGTATATCTCTAGAATACAACTTGCTCCCTGAGTTCGACCTCGGGAACTCTTTTATTTTCCGAGTAAAAAAATTTATATTTGAGTTCCCATTTAGGAACCCCGTGGTGGGGGCACTTTCGCATGAGATCCAAAAAATGATCCCATGCCTCGTGAAGTGGTTCTCCTGTTTGCTGTGTGAAATGTGTGATCTGGTGCTGTAAAGCATTTGTCTGACCAACAGGGAGGAACTTTCTCAAAAACTCAGATTGAAGTTCCGCCCAGGTGTTGATTGGACTCGTTTGGGTTTGGTACCAGTGAGCAGCTTTATCCATGAGAGAGAAGGAGAACATTTTCATGAGTAGAACATCCCGATTTTGAGCTGACCCGGAGGCCTGGGCTAGATGCTTGAGTTGCTTGATATGCTAGAAAGGATCTTTAGAATTACACCCATGGAATTTTGGAATAGCATGAATCATGTTAGGCTTGAGTTTAGTGTCAGGACCTTCAGCGGGGATTTGTACTCGGGGTTTGATTGCCACCGCAGCAGGATTCTAGTGATCTCGCATCACTGGACGCTGTGGTGGGTTCACAAATGCTTGGAATAGATCATTGAGGTGTTGAATCTGATTTTCAAGATTATTTTCTTCTGCTAGTTGTGCCATGATGATGGATGAAGGAGAATCAAGTTCAGATGAGTTAGAAGAGATATCGATTGGATTGGGTTTTTGCACAAACAAGGAGGTCGAGGCTTGGCCTCGACGTGAATGAGTAGACAAAGGAGGCCTCAAGGATGGTCTTAGAGACCTCCTCCCGAACATGCACCGATGGAGTAGATGGGAGGTAGAATGTGATGGACCCAATCAAGACACACAAAAATTTTGGATGACTATAGAGTTTCGGGGGGGATGATACCCCTTAGTCAGAAAGCCGTCCACCTGAGAATTACTTGAGCAGCCAGAGAGGGAGAGTCCTGCAAAGACCCCTACACGGTAGAGTGCCCCCACGGGTTATAGGGTTTCCCCACCTAAACTCTCTTGTCACTGATATTCCAGGTAGACCAGAATGGGGACTTGACCTTTTAAGTCTACCAGTTTTAATTAAGAGCAAGGGTGCTTATGCTTTCACTTGACCTTTTAAGATGTTTTTGTGAAAAAGTGACCTAATTTGAAGATTGGTTAACCCAACAAGGTGAGTCAACTTCACCTGTATTGTCCTCTTGAGAATTTTAGGTCCCTCTTTTGGTGTTCAAATGAATTTAAGAGCCGGATTTTAGAGTTTTGCTTGAATAGATCAGTTCAATCAAGGTCTACGCACACATTGTTTTGGAGAGAAATTCTTGATTAAGCATGTGTGTTTCTAAAACCCTAAACTAAAATCCTTAATCAGCTCTAATTTGGTCCAATTTAGTTTGTCAAAATGTGGTACCGAGGGCTTAAACAAGAATGTGATAGCCCTAGATACCTTAGCTTCAAATGGGTGCACAGATCAAGGTTTGAATGTTTGTAGAATATATCAAATCAGGCAACTTGATGGTTAATCTAAGAATAAAATGCAAGTAGCCTTAATTGATTTCTTCCTTTTTTAGCTCTTTCAGATTCAGGGGTTTAGAAGAAGGTAGATGGAGTTTACTTGCCCCCTGGACTGGTCGATGCGTGGCTGATCTTCCTCAATGGATCCCTAGAAATATATCAAAGTCAAAAGAGATAGAGCAAGTTAGTATTGACTCGGATATTGCAACTAAGAGATCTGAATTACACGTTGCTCCCCGGCAATAGCGCCAAAATGTTTACGCAGCAAAATCGAGGTTAAAAACTACGTTATAGTATAGTCGAAATCACTTTGAAAACAAATAAAATTTATACTCAAATTTTAAGTCCGAGGTCGAACACAGGAGCAATATAGAATTCAAAACTCAAGATCACAATTTGAATCAAGAATATAAGAGATTGTAATAAGAGTAATGTCAGGTATGAATGTGCAAAAAGAATGGAGTAAAATGGTGATTTAAATCACCAATTACTCCTCATAAATAATAATTAAATCAAAGCCTCAAATATATGTAATCAAATGTGTCAGACGCTTAAACAGCCTGTGCTACAGTGTTGTTTAGAGACTCAAGGGTCTCTCTGCTTCTCCTTTCTATCTCTATTTCCCCTACCTTCTCTTCTTATTCTTGTTCTTCTTCTTCTTCTTCTCTTTCTCTTCATGTGCTCAAGCCTTCTCCTCTTCTTTCTTTCTCTATGCTTCTTCTTTACGCAGAGGGGGAAGATCCTTCAAATGGCTAAGTGTCAGCCATTACTCCTTATAGCAAAACCCCCTGCCCTCATGCGTTATCTCTCTTTCTCTCTCTAGGTCACGTTTCCCAGAGCCTTCCATAGTATCGAGTACTCGGGTTTCAGACCTAGAGTGCACCTAGGTTTAGAGCTGCGGGTGTGATCGCAGCCGAGGAGTGGAATGGGTTAGGCAGGTCGGATCTGTGCCAAGCCTGCGGGGGACATTCACGGGCGAGGTGCAAGTGAGCGGGTGAGCGGGGACCTCACCCCCAGTGTCTGAGGCAAACAACCTTAGACACATTCAATTTATGCGCCTCGGTGCGCTCAGTGGTTTTTGAGGTGGGACTAAAGCCCCACCCTTCCTCTTCGTGCTGGTCACAGCAGATGATGCGTCTAATTCCAGTCAAAGGTCCGGTTGAGGGCCAAATTGATCCCTTAGTTGCATTACTGGACGAAGTCCACTACACCTAGAAGTGTCGCCTGGAGTTGCAACGACTGAGGAGAGCTTCAAGCTTTGCTCAAGCTCAACGTTAATGTCATGGAGGACTTGGCACTTGAAAACTAAGAAAAAGGGCCTTGCGACCGCGTCAGATGACTCAGTAGGTTCACCGTGGAGTGGCGAGTGTGGTGGTGGGTGCAGCTTGTGGTGCGAGTAAGGGTGGAGGTCAAACGGTGACGGAGAAGGGTGCAGGAAAGTGGATTGTTCGGTGGCACTGAGGAGAGGCCAATAGCCTCAATTACCAGAGGGCTTTTGCTCTCTGAGACATGGCGGAGGTGTAGGGATGAACGGTAGCCAAGTTGGTGGAGCGTAGTGGCCGTGCAAACTTGCTAGAGGTACACTGGCGAGGTGGAAGACAGAGGGCGTTAGGGCGAGTCAGTGGTCGAAACGGATTTACGAATGTTTGGGAATGATAAGTGGAAGATGAGGTGTTGATAGGGCTAGATAGCGGATGAAGTAGGGCAGAGGCAGCATCGGTTATGGTATGGTCGGTGCCGGGGACGAAGGTGCTTTGGTGAGGGAATCACAGTGACGATGAAGGAGATAGAAGCGGCCGCTAGTTTGGCGCGACATGGAAGAAGGCGAGGAAGGAGGATCTGCCGTTGGTGTTGTGGTCAGATGACGAGGAGAGGCAAGGGGGGTCGCCAGAGCTCAAGGAGCCTTTCAGTTGGGTCAGGAGAGAGGAATTTAGGGGAGATCCTAGTCGAAATTGAGCTTGGGGAGTTTGACCTGATCTTGGCTTGCTTTTATAAAGCTCAGGAGGGGATTTTAAGCTTGGAAGCCAAGCTTCCAAGCTAGGAATTGTTGCCGAAGTAGGAAACCCAATTCTCTCATGCATTCGCATGAGAGATTAGGAAGGTTATGGGGCGTGGGATTTGACTCAAAAGGAAGGGAATTCCTTGACGAACTTCCCTTTTAGATTTGAAAGGGATTCGTCAAGGAATCAAGGAGTTCTTGCCATTTTTAGGTCACCGGTGCTTGTAGAAGTAGGATTAATGGTGACAGGGACCTACTTGTGAAGACGATGACAAAGTTAGGGGTCTATTTGTAAAGATTTGAAAGTTAAGGGCATAAATGTAATCAAATAGAACCAAGTTGCAAACTAGGTCAAGACAATTTTATCTTGGGTCCAAATTTTGGTACAAAAGTAATTTGGACCTAAGGAATCCAATGGTGAAGTTGGATTTTGATTTTGATCACATTGGAATGGGTAATTTATGCAAAAACCTAAATTAGGGTAAATGTATGTTTAAGGCTGTTTTGGGCCAAAACATGTTTTGATGGTCAGTTTGAAGGTATCAAACCTTAGAGAATATTTTTCTATGAATTTTAGAGGGTTTAGGTGAATTTTATCCTGACCAGAACCTCAGTTAATTAAGCGAGTCTGTTTTTAGGGTTTCAAAAGTCATTTAATTCTTAAAACACATGTAAACCCTTTTCTGTCTATTCTAACCCACTTGTTATCCTTTTAAGACCATTTGACCCTCAATTAACGTCTGAGAAAACTCGTGGTTGTACTGTATTCAAGTTATGATGCTAAAATTACAATTTTAACCCTAATTTCTTATTTCTCCCTCTGAATGGATTTGCAGTGAATTTTGGCTCTCTGGTAGTTATGTAGGAGCATTTACTGACTTAATTGGATCAAAATGAGATAATTATGGCTCATGATGGTGTTCCCATCAAAGAGGTACAGGTCTTCCCAGATGTAGTACTTGGCATCAGAAAGCAACTTATCCTTCTTGGCCTTCGATCAATCAGATGGGATTTGATGTGATGGCAAGTAGTTAACCAAATCAGCATACTAGGGAAGTCCTGCACCAATAGTCAGGAGGTGCTCATCAAGAAAGTGTTCTGTGATTGGTCCGGAAGGGTCGATGATATCAGAAAGAAGGCAGGACAAGTGATCAGCTGCTACATTCTATTTTCTCGCCTTGTTGCGAATCTCGAGGTTGAATTCTTATAATAGCAAGATCCAGCAGATTAGTCGAGGTTTCGCATCCTTCTTTGCGAGGAGGTGCCTCACTGTAGTGTGATCCAAGTATATGTTAACACGGGAACCCAAAAGATAGGATCAAAATTTTTCCAAGCCAAATACTATAGCTAACAGCTCTTTCTCAGTAACTGTGTAGTTCGTTGAGCCTCGTCAAGTGTCTTGCTAGTATAGTAGATGACCACTGGTTTCCCGTCTATTTTCTGCCCAAGTACCGCACCCACTGCGTAGTCTGATGCATTGCACATGATCTCCAAGGGTAGAGACTAGCCAGGGGATTGCAGGATTGGTGCTTGAGTAACTCGATCATGCAGGCTCTCAAATGCATGAGTGCACTCCTTGATAATTTTGAAAGGGACATCCTTTGAGAGAAGAGTAGTTAGGGGGCGCGCGATTTTTGAGAAATCAGGAATGAAACGGCGGTAAAAATTGACGTGCCCCAAAAAAGGGCGGATGTCCTTTATCGAGCTAGGCATGGGTAGTTTGGAAATCAAATTAATCTTAGCTCGATCAACCTGGATGCCTTTTTTAGGGACTAGCAAGATTCAAGCATGGGGGTGTGATTACACAGCAATCATACGACCTAATCGACCTGAATTAAGTTAGAATCTAGCATAACTTAGGATTAATGCATGCATATGCATCATAACTTGCATAACAGTTAGTTTAGTAGCCTTAGAGATAATATTACCATCTTATGCTCTAAAAGAGAGACAAAATTGATTACAGATGATTCAAGGCCGTAAATGATAGATTGGACCATACGGATTTGATTAGAACAATGACGGGAGTCCAACGCTTCCAAAATTGTCTTGATCAAACAACTGTAACATCACATACAATCTGTTATAACCCTGGCATCAAATGTCGTTTAAGACGTATGGGAATTGGTCTAGATGTCCAGTAAGACGTCTGGATGCCTTCCCAGACATCTGGAATTTAATTTTTTCGGCGTACAGGTTCGCGTCTGCACGCATGCGTGCGCAGACTGAACCGCCTCCCTCCTTCTCTTTCCTTCCTCCTTACAGGCGCAGCCACCTTTTTTCTCTCTCTCTCCCCACGGCAGCCTTCAAATACCCCCTCTCCTCTCCCTCACCCTCACTCCACTGCCCTCTTCTTCTTCTCCTTCTTCTTCTTATCAGCGAGAGAGTGAGCGGGCGAGGGCAGCAGCAACTACTGCTGTGAGTGCGTGGGGAGGGGCTGCTACGAGAGGGAGAGAGCTAGATTGCGAGGGTGCTAGCTCGCCGGAGCAGCCAGGGCCGGCCGACGGGTGCGCAGCGGAAGCGTGGTGTTGGGAAGGAGCTGCTGCAGCTCAGGTAGCAGGCGAGCGCGGCGCGGCACGGCCGTGCGTTGCAGGCGAAGGGTGCGGAGGTCCTGATTCTGGGAAAATTTTCCGGAATCAAACATCTGGATATACGTCCAGACGACGCAGGAGACGTTTGGAGGAATGTCCAGACGTCTGAAAGGTACAGTATTTTTCCATCCTCTCTATTTTCGCATGAACGGCCATGCAATCGTCCCGCTAAGGAGTTCTGCCTCATTTCCTGTTGAGGACGATCACGTGTGCGTGCAGGTCTCATTCGGGAAGGAACAAGAGCACGCCCTCCCACACAGATCGGACGTCTAGGCACAGCACCAGACGACGGAGAGGGTCTCCAGACGTCCGGAGTGACAGTCGGACGTCTGGAAACTAAGTCTAGATGGTTCAGCGGGATTTTGGACGTCTGAAGGACAGTGCAGGATCAAGGTATGACCTGAGCCATCGTCTAAGACGTCTGATTTTAGGCAGACTTGTCATTTTTGACCCGTTTAGGGTCCGTTCGAAGTTCGTTTTCCACGTTTCAAGTTTCGTTCTTCTCAGATTTAGTTCCTCTACCTGTTTACAGTATTTGTATCCTGTTCTGAGTAGCTCCTTGTAATTGATCCTTGTGTTAGGACCCCGTTCCGTTGTGGCTCTGGGGGTTGCGAAGGCGCGCGGGCTTGCCGATCACGCCCCCAGTACTCTCGATTTTGCAGGTAGAGTAGCCCCTTTAATTATTTATCAAAAAATTATGTACTTGTGAAATAATCAATAGAATCTAGGGTATTGCATGAATCCTAGGACTGAAAAACTAGATTGAACGATAGATCCTAGGGTTTTGCATGAATCCTAGGATTGAAAAACTTGATTGAATGATAGATCCTAGGATATGGCATGAATCCTAGGACTAGAAAACTAGATTGAATATATATATTGCAGTCTTGGAAAAGTAGAAAGGAAGACGATAACTGCCTGTAATTGGTTAACAGTTGCCCGTTTATGAATGGATAATTACTGTTGAGAACATGGGCTATATGAAAATTAAAGCTGAAATGATGAAACCTAAATTGGCTGAGTTAAAGAAAAATGAGCATGAACCCTACGGGGAATTAGGAGTAGAGCTCCTGAGAAGTGAATGGAATAGAATTTGGGGAAGTGAGCTGGCCCTTGGGTACGGAGTACCAAGGAGAGCGACTGTCCCCCGGTTTAGTGCAGAGCGGAGTTAGCCGCCCCAGGAACCCGGGGTTAGGTCTGGCCACTTTGTACCGACTTTTGGCCCTAGTGTACACAGTACCGAGGAGAGCTACTAGTGTAGGGAGAGCACTAGCCACCCCACAGGCCCCGGGGTTCTGCTAGCCCTCCTACACCGACTTGTTAGGCCCACTGGGCAAACCAGGGTAGTCAGGCGAGGGTGCGCGGATTGTGGAGGGGCAAGACCCCTATTTGGTTACTGTGGAGGGGCTGGACCCCTGTTACTGAGAGGGCTCTGCCCTATACTGGTTCCGTGTTGTGCTTTGGGGCGCACCCGTTAACGGAAACGACTGACTGCGTGCCAGTGCAGGGTAGCTACCCGTGCATTTATCGCGCGTGCCGTAGTCACCGTTACGTCTGTCAGTGACCTTGGGGTGGTTGACTGAGGGTAGGACCACCACGGAGGACTCTCCCGGCCAGGAGAGCACCACGTGTTACTTCTACTTTTCGGAAAAGACTGCAATCAAGATCGTTCCCACGAGGAACATTCAAGATCAAGAGAAAAATCTGAGGAATAACTAATAACGAGTAAACAGAAAATAAAGAAAGAGATTAAAAATATAATAGCTACTGTCCACCTTACTATTTTCTTAGCTTTTGGTTGCCACTCTACTCAACGTTTCGCTGACGTGTCACCTTTGTCACCTTTTCAGGACCAGGTGTTGAGCAGCCAGAGCCGGCGGCTGCAGAGGGTGCTGGGCCTAGTAGAGCCCAGTAGTTTTTACTTGTGTAGTACCCACTGTACCTTTCCTTCTGTTGTAGTGAGTAGTTTCTGTTATCACTGTACTTTTTTATTGTAAGCATCATGTTTATGTACATGTTTATTTCTTTACTATTGTGGTGGTGTATACTGTAGTAGTTCTTTTCTTTACTGCTGTATTTTGTTACTGCTAGTTATATATATGGTGAATGTGGTTTATTTTACTGCTCTTTTGGTTACTTTTTCGTTGGACGACTAGGTCTTGGGATCAGTCGAGTCGGTTCGATTCTCATGTCTCGTAGGGATTCGGGAATTGGGTCGTAACAAGATGGTATCAGAGCAAGGTTGTCTCGAGAAGTAAACCAACTGACTGGAAAATAACCAATTCACGTGTCTGTAACTAGAGTAGCCACCACAACGTTTCTTTTGACATATGTTCTTAGACTTCTCCTTTAGATACCGTTTCGTATTGATGAGTTTTCCGTTCTGTTTTCGTGTCTCCTTGCAGGAGATGCCTCGACGCGGGACTAGCGAGGCGGGCCGCGAGCACGACAGGGGATGAGGTTGGAGGGGTGGGCGTGTTGAGGTCGATGTTTTAGTGGACCAGCCACTGCTCCCAGGGATTCAGGCCCAGGACCTCGCCTAGCTGATACGGGACATCATGCGAGAGGAGCTCCACCCGCCGCCACGAGCACCTCTCCCTGTGGCTGTGGAGGGGGAGTCCTCTATGGGACCACGCGACGGACATGGCGCTGGACGCGGGGGAGGGGACGGGCTGCCACCGCCCCCACCTTCCTCCGACACTTCTGCACACGAGGCTTCTTTACCTAGAGGTGCACCAGCATCTCCACTGCAGCGCCACTTCGAGCTTTTCGGATAGTTCCGGAAGCTGAAGCCCCCCTCCTTCAAGGGGGATGAGGACCCGACCGAGGCAGAGGACTGGCTTGAGCAGATCGAGAAGATTTTTGACACCCTTCTCCCCCCGGTGGAGTGCCGCATGGCCTTTGCCACGTACCAGCTGGAGAGCGCGACACACAGGTGGTGGACGGCAGTCAGGGGACAGAAGAGAGACGAGCCGACCTGGGACCGGTTCTTCACCCTCTTCTGCAAGCAGTACTTTCCCCAGACGTGGTAGGACTAGAGGAGGCGGGAGTTCCACACTCTCCTCTAGGGGACGATGACCGTGAGCGCGTACCGCACGCGTTTTCTGGAGCTGTCCCACTTCGCAGCGACAGCAGTGGCCACTGAGGAGGAGTGCCTTTGGAGTTTCACCGAGGGGCTCCGGCCTGCGATTCGGGGGTATGTCAAACCCCTGAAGCTGCCTACGTTCTCGAGGGTGGTGGAGGCAGCTATGACATACGAAGAGGCCAACCTGTCTGCGCAAGATACTGATAGCGGGCGGAAGAGGCCCTATCAGCCAGACTTCTCACAGGGCCGACGAGAGAGGAGACATGTGGCACCCGCAGGAGAGCCGTCACATTTTGCAGGGCCATCAGTGGCCTTTGGGGACCCTCGATAGGGGCCAGCTGCTAGCACCGGACCCCCGCCTAATCGATAGCAGGGACCCACTGAGGGCAGGAGTCGGGTTCCCCTCTACTACCAGTGTGGCCAGCTGGGCCACATCAGGAGGGACTGCCCGTCTAGGGCAGGAGGTCAGCAAATGCTTCCCGCGCCGAGCATTGGAGGGCGAGCAGGAGGCCGCGGTTTCCAGGCGCGAGGAGGAGGATAGTAGTCATAGGGAGGGTACCGGCCAGCAGCTACCCATTTGACATAGAGTGTGGCTGCTTCGTCCGCACCTAGGGCCGAGGGGCGTATCAATGCCCTGACACACAGGGATGCTAGAGCTTCGGGATCAGTGGTGGCAGGTATGGTTTCAGTTTCCGGTAGACTCGTTTACACGCTTTTCGATTTTGACATTTCGCACTCGTTTGTCGCTGCCAGTTTCGTGGTTAGTTTGAGGCAGGACTGTATGCTATTAGAGGATCCGTTCGTGATCAGAGGTCCGAGTGGTCAGCTGTTTGTAGCTGAGGAGGTATACACGGGTTGCAAGGTCAGTGTTGGTGGACACAGCCTTCCCGCTGACCTGATTATGATACAGATGGAAGATTTTGGCGTATTTGTAGGGATGGACTGGCTGTCCGCTTACCACGCCTTGGTGGACTGCTTTGAGAGAAAGATCGTCTTCTCCATACCAGAGTTGCTTTCTTTCAAGTTCCACGGGCAGCCAGTGGATGGAGGCTTCAGGTGCATTTCTGCACTTCGGGCTGCGAGACTTTTGAGCCAGGGGTGTGAGGGTTTCCTAGCTTGTGTGGTGGCAGAGCCCAGCCTTGTGGCAGACTTCCAGAGTATCCCGGTGGTCAGAGAGTACCCCGACGTGTTTCCTGACGAGTTGCCAGGACTATCGCTTGAGCGTGAGATCGAGTTTGAGATCTCACTGGTACCGGGGACCAGCCCCATCTCCACAGCACTGTACAGGATGGCACCACTTGAGCTGTGAGAGCTTAAGTCTCAGTTGCAGGATCTTTTGGAGAAGGGCTTTGTGAGGCCCAGCGCATCTCCCTGGGGAGCCCCGGTACTGTTTGTAAAGAAGAAGGATGGTACCCTACGCCTTTGTGTGGACTACCGACAGCTGAATAGGGTCACCATCAAGAATATGTATCCGCTGCCAAGGATTGATGACTTGTTTGACCAGCTGCGAGGTGCCACGGTGTTCTCCAAGATCGACTTGAGGATCTTGGAGGCAGACGTCTCCAAGATAGCTTTCCGCACCCGGTACGGACACTACGAGTTTCTGGTCATGTCGTTTGGGCTGACAATGCTCCCGCTGCCTTCATGGACTTGATGAACCGGGTGTTTAGACCGTACTTGGACCAATTCATGGTGGTATTCATTGATGATGTGCTCATCTATTCCCGAGATCAGACATAGCACGGATAGCACTTGCGGATGATTTTGGACACACTGAGATGACGTAGGCTGTACGCCAAATACAGCAAGTGCGAGTTTTGGTTGAGGGAGGTGACCTTCTTAGGTCATGTGATCTCTGGGGATGGCTTGGTTGTGGACCCAGCCAAAATCGAGGCAGTGCTCAAGTGGGAGAGACTGCGTACGGTCACTGAGATTCGCAGTTTATTGGGACTGGCAGGCTACTACAGGCAATTTATCAGGGGCTTTTCACAGATTGCACGTCCTATGACACAGCTGACCCGGAAGGACGTGCCCTTTACTTGGACAGACGCCTGTGAGGCATGTTTTCAGGAGCTGAAGGAGAGGCTGACTTCGGCTTCCGTGCTCACCATCCTAGACAGTAGTGGCGGATTTGTTGTGTACATAGACGCCTCTTTGCAGGGGTTAGGGGGTGTGCTCATGCAGAGGGGTCATGTTGTCGCTTACACTTCGCGGCAACTGAAGCCCCATGAGCATAGCTACCCTACCCACAACCTAGAGCTGGCAGCTGTCATCTTCGTGCTGAAGACTTGGAGGCACTACTTGTACGGTGAGACCTTCGAGATTTTCACAGATCACAAGGGCCTCAGATACCTGTTTGATCAGAAGGAGCTCAACATGAGACAGAGATGTTGGTTGGAGCTCCTGAAGGACTATGACTGCAGCATTTCCTACCACCCAGGAAAGGCCAACTTGGTGGTTGACGCCTTGAGCCGGAAGGCGCCCGCACACTTGGCCAGTTTACAGGTCCAGAGTTGGAGCCTCTTGGAGGAAATGGGTAGTTGGCGACCCTTAGAGTTACGGGGGCACTGTGGGGCAGTGACTGTGACGTGACAGACGAGGCCAGAGCTGATAGATCGCATCATCACAGGACAGATGGCCGACCCGTACTTGCAGTCCTTGCGTGACAAAGTACTGTTAGGAGACCTTGGGGACTTCTCTTTTACCGACCAGGTGCTGTGCATGAGGGGACGTCTGTGCGTTCCCAGAGACGAGGAGCTGTTGAGAGAGCTCCTAACTGAGGCACATGGTTCCAGATTCACCATACATCCCGGAAACACGAAAATGTACCATGACTTGAGACGTGACTTTTGATGGAGAGGAATGAAGCGGGATGTGGGTGAATTCGTGCAATAGTGTTTAGTGTGCCAGCAGGGCCGCTACAGCCACTTCCAGTGCCAGGGTGGAAGTGGGAGAGCATCACCATGGACTTGGTGGTGGGCTTACCTATTACCCAGCGAGGACACGACGCAGTCTGGGTAATCGTTGACAGATTGACGAAGACGACGCGTTTCTTGCCGATCCGAGTCACCTTGGGACTAGCACAGTTGGCAGAAAGGTATATCCGCGACGTGGTACGTCTACACGGAGTTCCGCAGGAGATCGTATCAAATTGGGATACCTGCTTTGCGTCCCAGTTTTGGGCTGAGTTTCAGCAGGCCCTAGGGACGTGGTTGAGGTTCAGTACAGCTTACCACCCCCAGACGGACGGACAGTCTGAGCACACGATACAGACACTTGAGTACCTTTGGCGTGCTTGTGTACTAGACTGGAGGGGCTTTTGGGAGGCGCACTTGCCCCTGGCGGAGTTTGCATATAATAACAGTTATCACTCGAGCATCGGCATGGCACCCTATGAGGCTCTGTACGGACGGAGGTGTACGGCACCCTTGAGTTGGGTTGAGGTGGGGACCAAGTGGGAGGTTGGCCCCAGGCTGATCCAGCAGAGTTAGGAGGTGGTCGAGCAGATTCACAGGCAACTCCGCACTGTCAGGAGCAGACAGAAGAGCTATGCAGATCGGAAACGCAGAGAGGTGCAGTTTGAGGTTGGGGACCACGTCTTCCTTTGCGTTTCGCCCACGAAGGGCCTACAGCGGTTTGGGGTGAGAGGGAAGCTCACGTCGAGGTTCGTGGGACCCTTTGAGGTCCTGGAGTCGGTTGGACCCGTTTCTTACAGGCTTGCCCTTCCTCCCCAGCTTTCTGGTGTTTACGACGTGTTCCACGTGTTCAACCTCAGGAAGTACGTCGTCGATCCCAGTCATGTCCTGAGTCACGAGAGCGTTGAGGTGTGCAACGACCTGACTTACCCCAAGCGACCAGTGCAGATTCTCGACAGAGCCGTCTACAGTTTGAGACGGAAGCAAGTACCCTTGGTGAAGGTTTTGTGGAGGAGCCAGCGGTACGAGGAGGCTACCTGGAAGTCTGAGGCGGCGATGCGGGAGCGGTACCTGGAGCTTTTTGCGGGTACGTCTTTTCGGACCGGCTTCGGTCCTCTTTGAGTTTGTTATGCTTATATCGTTCTTTTCCGCACCCTAGTTAGCGCAAGTTTCGGGGACGAAACTTCCTTTGAGTTTGTTATGTTGTTATAACCCTGGCATTAAACGTCATTTAAGATGGTTGGGAATTGGTTCTAGACGTCTGGTCAGACGTTTGGAATTTAATTTTTTCGGCGTACGGGTTCGCGTCTACGCGCATGCGCGCGCAGATTGAACCGCCACCCTACTTCTCTTTCCTTCCTCCCTACAGGCACAGCCACCTTTTTTCTCTCTCTCTCCCCACGGCAGCCTTCAAATACCCCCTCTCCTCTCCCTCACCCTCACTCCACCACCCTCTTCTTCTCCTTCTTCTTCCTATCAGTGAGAGAGTGAGCAGGCGAGGGCAACAGCAGCTGTTGCTGTGAGTGCGTGGGGAGGAGGGGCTGCTGCGAGAGGGAGAGAGCTAGATCGCGAGGGTGCGAGCTCATCGGAGCAGCCAGGGCCAGCCGGTGGGTGCGCAGTGGAAGCGTGGTGTTGGGAAGGAGCTGCTGCAGCTCAATCAGCAGGCGAGTGCGGCGTGGCACGGCCGTGCGCTGCAGGCGAAGGGTGAGGAGGTCCTGATTCTGGGAAAATTTCCCAGAATCAGACGTCTGGACATACGTCCAGACGACGCAGGAGACGTCTGGAGGAAGGTCCAGACGTCTGAAAGGTACGATATTTTTCCATCCTCTCTATTTTCGCATGTACGGCCATGCAACCGTCCTGCCAAGGAGTTCTGCCTCATTTCGTGTTGAGGACGATCGCGTGTGCGTGCAGGTCTCATTCGGGAAGGTGCAAGGGCACGCCCCCCCACACAGATCGGACGTCTGGGCACAGCACCAGACGACGGAGTGGGTCTCCAGACTTCCGGAGTGACTGTCGGACGTCTGGAAACTAAGTCCAGACGGTTCAGCGGGATTCTGGACGTCTGAAGGACAGCGCAGGATCAAGGTATGACTTGAGCCATCGTCTAAGACATCTGGAAGATGTTTCAGACGTCTGATTTTGGGCAGACTTGTCATTTTTGACCCGTTTAGGGTCCGTTCGAAGTTCGTTTTCCACGTTTCAAGTTTCGTTCTTCTCAGATTTAGTTCCTCTACCTGTTTACAGTATTTGTATCCTGTTCTGAGTAGCTCCTTGTAATTGATCCTTGTGTTAGGACCCCGTTCCGTTGCGGCTCTGGGGGTTGCGAAGGCGTGCGGGCTTGCCGATCACGCCCCCAGTACTCTCGATTTTGCAGGTAGAGTAGCTCCTTTAATTATTTATCAAAAAATTATGTACTTGTGAAATAATCAATAGAATCTAGGGTATTGCATGAATCCTAGGACTGAAAAACTAGATTGAACGATAGATCCTAGGGTATTGCATGAATCCTAGGACTGAAAAACTTGATTGAATGATAGATCCTAGGATATGGCATGAATCCTAGGATTGGAAAACTAGATTGAATATATATATTGCAGTCTTGGAAAAGTAGAAAGGAAAACGATAATTGCCTGTAATTGGTTAATAGTTGCCTGCTTATGAATGGATAATTACTGTTGAGAACATGGGCTATATGAAAATTAAAGCTGAAATGATGAAACCTAAATTGGCTGAGTTAAAGAAAAATGAGCATGAACCCTATGGGGAATTAGGAGTAGAGCTCCTGAGAGGTGAATGGAATAGAATTTGGGGAAGTGAGCTGGCCCTTGAGTACAGAGTACCAAGGAGAGAGACTATCCCCCGGTTTAGTGCAGAGTGGAGCTTGCCACCCCAGGAACCCGGGGTTGTGTCTGGCCACTTTGTATCGACTTTTGGCCCTCGTGTACATAGTACCGAGGAGAGCTACTAGTGTAGGGAGAGCACTAGCCACCCCACGGGCCCTGGGGTTTTGCTAGCCCTCCTACACCGACTTGTTAGGCCCACTGGGCAAACCAGGGTAGTCAGGCGAGGGTGTGCCGACTGTGGAGGGGCAAGACCCCTGTTTGGTTACTGTGGAGGGGCTAGACCCCTGTTACTGAGAGGGCTCTGCCCTATACTGGTTCCGTGCTGTGCTTTGGGGCGCACCCGTTAACGGAAACGACTGACCACGTGCCAGTGCGGGGTAGCTACCTATGCGTTTATCGCGCATGTCGTAGTCACTGTTACGTCTGTCAGTGACCTTAGGGTGGTTGACTGAGGGTATGACCACCACGGAGGACTCTCCCGGCCAGGAGAGCACCACGTGTTACTTCTACTTTTCGGAAAAGATTGCAATCAAGATCGTTCCCACGAGGAACATTCGAGATCAAGAGAAAGATCTGAGGAATAACTCAATAACGAGTAAACGAAAAATAAAGAAAGAGATTAAAAATATAACAGCTACTGTCCACCTTACTGTTTTCTTAGCTTTTGGTTGCCACTCTACTCAGCATTTCGCTGACGTGTCACCTTTGTCACCTTTTCAAGACAAGGTGTTGAGCAGCCAGAGCCGGTGGCTGCAGAGGGTGTTAGGCCTAGTAGAGCCCAGTAGTTTTTACTTATGTAGTACCCACTGTACCTTTCCTTCTGTTGTAGTGAGTAGTTTCTGTTACCACTGTACTCTTTTATAGTAAGCATCATGTTTATGTACCTGTTTATTTCTTTACTGTTGTGGTGGTGTATACTGTAGTAGTTCTTTTCTTTACTGCTGTATTTTGTTACTGCTAGTTATATACATGGTGAATGTGGTTTATTTTACTGCTCTTTTGGTTACTTTTTCATTGGACGACTGGGTCTTGGGATCAGTTGAGTCGGTCCGATTCTCATGTCTCGTAGGGATTCGGGAATCGGGTTGTAACACAATCCATGGAAGAATGGAGGCCAAGGAGTAAGATGATAGAAATCCAAGCCTTAGATGTAAAATTTGACCGCACGGATGGATCTGGATCAGCAATCGCAGGCCAACGGTAAAAAAATTATCTCAATTAGAGGCCTACAACACCTTCTACAAAGCAAGGAATATGGATGATCATGATGGTGCCACGTGGCACCATCACAGCCGCCACTCACCATGCCCCAATCTCTAAAGCACTATTATCATGCATTGTAGGCCGTTGGATCGTCATCCAACGACAATAAGCGTGCTTCGTTGACGCCTATGCTACGCTCTCATCAGTGGGGATCCATCTCAGCCGTTGGATGAAGATCTAGCGGTTGATGGCGGCCGCACACGGAAATGGAAATGCAACCATCCGCTCTTATAGCACGTTGGTTAACATGCTGGTTCACGAATGGGTGACGCAGGATTGTGCCTCGCTACACATGAATTTGGGAAGGCGGTGGAGCTCGAAGGAATCAAACCATCAAATCTTGATCGAAGGGCATGGGGGGGAACGCATGGCGTGACGAGGGGCCTTCGATGCGTACGCGTGAGCTTATGCTGCCACAAACGTGCGGTTGCACGTAATTAATCTGAAGGCAGTGGTGCGCACGCGATCGAACGACTGAAATCAAGCGTATGCGATTTGAACTCAAAGGCACGATTTGAAATCTAAGTGCGCAATGAAAGTGTGAGGCAGGCACACATAGAAGTGGAAGGCACGACAACAACTGCACGATGGTGATCCAAGGGCACTGGAGCTGCCATGTGTCAGTACCAGAAGCAATTTGAGCGTGGAAGGCGCAAATAAGGTTATTTTGAGGCCAGATCAGAGCCGTTGATCTCCCGATCAACGAATTTGAACAACTTATGGTTGTTGCACGAGTTGGAGGGCTAAAATGCCCAATTTTCCCCTCATTAAAGCTAATGAAAAGAGCCCCAGGGCCCCCCAATTGAAGGCAACTCCCACCAGATACAACTCCAGCCTCCCTTCCTCTCTGCAACTCTTCTCTGGACTTCTTCCTAGCACTCTGGATCTGAAGTGCTGCCGCACTTCATACAAGAATCCCACAAGCAGCATCGCCCTACATCTGCTTCTGCTCTCTCTCTCTCTAGCATAGTTGTTTCTATTCATAGTTGAAAAACTGTTTCCAAATAGCAATAAAATTCTGATTATCTGGATATCTGATGTCCATATATATACATATATAAATATATAAATATTTGTTTAGAGCGACTTTCTGAAAGGCTTTTGCATAAAAATCATGTTTTGCCTCCTTGCGAACGACTCGATACTCACCGAAATCTTTATAAATGTTATTTGTTTCATTGTGATTTGCATTACAACGATAGCTATAATCTCTAATGTGTCGTGGAAGAACACATGTGTCATTATGTGCCTCGCCCCCTCCTCCGTTTTCTTTATCTCTCTCCCTCCCTCCCTCCCTCATATCTTCCCTACTCCTTACCCATATGAAATATTGTAGTTTAATCTAATCTAGGGCTCCCTCTTTGTTCTCTCTCTCTCTCTCCCCCTCCCTCATATCGACCTTGTCCCTTGCCCATATGAAATATTGTACTTTAATCTAATCTAATAAAGAGTAAACTATTCAAATATCTGAACTTATATCATCATTTGAATTTTTTTTAAATGACTTGATATTAGCAGAGCTTATTTATATACAATTACTTAGAAAAAAATATAGAATTTGAAAATAATTATGGCAAATCAATTTTGTCTCAACCAAATATCTAGCCACACTTTGCTATGGACAAAATTCTTTCATTATTAGACTTAATTGCACCCATCAAAAAATGCATGTGATGCATGGGGACATGTTAGATCAAATAAACAGAACACTAATTAGTTGAAATCAAATAACAAATCGAACATCCCAAAGAAGATATCCCAAAACTAATCATCGAATACACTGCAAACAAAAGTTGGATGATAATTTAAATTTTGTAAAATGTTCAAGTAATAAGCATGTTGGATGAGATATTATTTGAACGTTTACCTATTATCATGTTGGATGAAAAATAGGTATTAGAAATTTTACCTATTATCATCCAACATGCTTTCCCTGAGAGCACCTTCATTACTTAACTCTCTCTTGAATTTTTCATAGGACGCTCCCTTGACATTTCATTTATACACTGTGAACATGCATGGAATACTAAGTAAACAATATTATTTCAATTTTTAAAATCTCTATGTAAATGGATATTTTTTATATAGTATATGCATAAACAGAAGTGGTAGTATTTACTCATTGGATACCTATTTAGTATTTACTCATAACATTTAATCACATTTAATCTCTCTCTTCCTCTTCAACAACATTTAATATGAAAATAATTCTCAATTTACAAATTTTGTAGAAGTAAATATGTATTTCCTCGCAAAAATATTGAATATTATTTACAAATCCTTTATTTGTGCTACTACAAAAAAATAATTTTATGTTCATCTATATACTAAACTACATTTTTTTTACTATCATATGGAACATTTCTAACTATACCTTCGCATATAGGTTGCTTAATAAAGCTTCAGGTCATAACCATGAATGTTGTTAGTACTCTTTTTAGTTTTCCCCATACATATTGTACACATCATATATTCTTAGTGGATGTGTTGAATCTAAACTTGTGCTTTTGATTAAGTTAGGTCATAGTATAGATGATATTCTGATTCAAACAACTATATTTGTAACGAGACTTGGTGGGTCTAGATCAAACTTAAGGAGGGGTGTTTTGCAAACTGATTCTGATTTTTCTACTTAAAATCACAGTCTGGTTTCTATAACATGTAAATAGTAATCGTTGGTTGCATTGTTTATGCGAAGAATGTACTCATGAGTTAAAAAGATGAAGAAAGTGAAAGTGTGAGTTTTTGTTCGCACTACTACTATTTGCTAGCTACCGACTGAATTCCTATCTAACAAAAGTTCATTTATATTATCCAAAACTGACATGATTTATTTCTAATAGAGGAAAGTAGATTCAAAATTAGATATAGATGGTTGTTTCTAGATACATGCTTTTGCTAACATTATGAATGCAGTAAAAGAACAACAACAAGGAATGCTCAGTCAAGGAATGCTTCGACGACTTTTTAATTTTCCTTAGAAAGAGCAATAGAACCGACCCCTTTGGTGGTAAGGGGGTGGTGAGGAGCTTGGAGAAGGAGGGGCTCTTGAAGTGAACATAGAGAAGGAGAGTGCTTGGTGGAAGTTGGTGATGGAAATGGGTGGTCTTGGGCCCTTTCTATAGCCAAAATGAGAGGAAAAATGGGTCTCTTAGGGCTCCTAACCATACCGCCAAGACAAAGTGAATGAGAGCCGTCCGATCGCAGATCAGGGGCTCAGATTGCATCCAGATCATTCCTCCAACTGCGTTGCCGTATGCGCTCCCCACGTGGCCTCCTAGGGTCATCCGATCTCCATCGTGCGGTCGATTGCGTGTCAAGGCCTCCTTCATTGCGTCTACATTGAGAGTGTAATGCTCGCGCTCGATCGTGGTCATCTGATTTGCGATGAATGGCATTGATGGAGTAAAGATCGCACACTCAACGTGCATTGAGGAGCACTTGATCGCGTGTGTGGGTTGCTGAGGATTGTTCGATCAAGATCGGATGGATGAGAATGTGACAAATCACGTGCTCACAAGCACTGAGAACTTGCGAGGCCATGTACACTCGCGTGTGATCACATGCGTGCTCTGAGCTGGTCATCTGTTGCGCCACGTGGTGCATCCAGTGTCGCTTGATCTCGATTCAACACGTGAATTTCACGTGCCTCACGTTGAGCGCAATTGCTCCCCCTCCGTGCGTCTTGAGCAGACACCCAGCACTCTCGATAAAGCATCTAACCAACGTGCTACGCCCGCATTTGAATCACGCTTTTGATTTCATGCTCGTGTGCTCTCGGCCATTGGATTACGATCCAATGACTGAAATGAAGCTTCTCTTGATGAAGCATGTTGGTTCGGCTACGTGGAGCGTCCGTGGCTGTTGGATGATTATCCAACAACCCACAAATCTCGTGGGGGCTCCTTCAAAGAAAGAAGGCATGATGGGGAGCCATTGGGATGGTGCCATGTGGCAGCATCTTGACTGTTTATCTTCCCACCTTTGTAGATGGTGCTACAAGGCTTCGATTGAGGTGATTTTTGCGACGTTGGGTTGCGATCGTTGCCGAGTCCATTTGTACGGTCGAATTTATCATTCGCTATCCTGAGTCATCTGCAATTATTATTATCTATCAATTAGAACATAAAAATAGAATTATTCTTTACATAACTAAATAAGTCAATTATGATGTAACTGTGCAGCTTATGCATGTATTATTTTTAAGTTATGCTAAGATCTAATTCAATTTAGATCAATTAATTTCTATGATTGTTACGCAATCAGGACCCCATCACTTACATGGCTGGTGTTGTTCAATCGCCCATGTGGATTCCCACATCTCCCTTTTTCTCTATTTTTTTTCCCTCATCTATTTTACAATGAAGAGTGGGGCCAAACACACTAATATATATCAAAGTGGAGAAAGAGATTGGAGGGATTAAGGGAGCGGGTCTCCATGTATATATGCATGGAATGAGATTTTATATTCATCTAGTAGAGGGTTTTACATTGGGATAGAGGGGGTTGTTTGCATGGGGATTGGACACTGTGGTAGTTGTTGAATGGGATTTATTTGGGATTAGGCGGAGCAGATAAATAGAGAGAGAGGAGTGTGAGTTCTATGGAATTTGGCGTGGCAAAATAGCCATAGCGGTGAGATAATAATTAAGTGGGGGAAGTTGGTGGTTGGAGAACGGAATCATGGGAAAGGATATTGATAGGGAGATAGGGATCCGGTCGAGAAGGAAAATGTTTCGCTACCTTTTTTATCACCTAAAAGTGCACCAATCGATTACGTGGAATTCCACATCAGTCCGAATTCGTGGTGGAGGTGTGCCTTCGGCAAGAATTTTCTCGGGTTGCTAGTTTCAAAGGTGACGCTTTCGATATCATTGGAGGTATGCGAGGGCAGTAGGTGGTCTGATGAGTTCCGACGTGATGCGTGTGATGTAAGTAAAGTTGATGTGATGTCTTATTTTGGAGGGAAAAAGAATAGGGAAATGGATGTTTTGGTGCCTCTTTTGCGAGGGAGGGGATCACTGAAGGAGTTTTTGTCAAGAATTTGAACTTACAAGAAAAAAAAATAGAGTACTTAGATTAATCAAAGATGGAGAATCTCATGTTTTTGTCACTTTCTTTCTCTTTTTTAATCTTTTTCTTCTCTCTGGCTGGTGATGACTCACTAGAAGTTACACGGTCACTAACACTTGCAGAAGTTGCATTGTTATTAGTATTTGCAAAAACTACATCGCTACTAGCACCTACAGAAGGAGCATCGCCACCATCACTTCCAATGAAAGCACCACCTCCAACAACGTCACCTCTTCCTCCTTTTCCTTCTCCTTGGAAGGTCATGCCTTGACAGTACTTGCACCGCCACCAGCACCTGCAGAAGCTATACTGCCACTAGCACTTGCAGAAAGAGCATTACCATCACCGCCTCTAATGAAAGCACCACCTCCAACAATGCCAATAATCACTTGGAAGACGACGGAGGAGGGGTGATGGGGGAGAAGGAGCACTGGATATTACCATTAGATGATTAAATCGTAAATTCTCTATTCAATTAGCTTAAATTAGATTACATATAGTTTCCCATCAAACCACCCTCTTTGATCAGTCTAGAGCAGAGAGGATGAAGTCTCTCATCCATTATGTTCATCTAATCTCCCCCTACATCTCATGATCACTTCGTACCACTTTCCTCGCTGATTTAATCGCAATTCACCTCTTTCACTTAAGCATCAATCAGATTTGAAGCCTAGTGGCTCTCAGATCTAATTGAGTGCTAATTCCATATGAGGGTTCTCTCACTCATGTCACTTGATCACAAGAACCCTCCTCATTGACTGAATTGAGCTTGATTCACTTGATTTATTCAAATTTGGTTTTCATGCCTGATCGAGAGATTTGGGATTCAATTTGGTTTCAATTGGTTTTCATTGAGCGCATTGATCTATTAGATGCTTAATTGAATGTGGAGCGATGATTCTGAAGTGTTTTGATTCGATTTTCTTTCTCATATGACCTCACGCCTAATTTTTAGCTTTTATACTGAGTTTTTCGGTTTTTACTGATAGCAAGAGCCTATGAAAATCCGATGCACGAGTTTGAGGCCCTTGCAATGATTCAAGTGTTTCTTAAGCATCACCTAGAAACACTAAACACCAATCAATGGTGTGTAGGGTTCCCAAATGACCAAAGCATTATGGCGATGGTACATTAAAAGTTCTTCTGAGTGACATTAAGAATGGATCATAAAATGTTTCAATCTATCTGTGAAAGTCTGAGTAATGTTTGAAACATTTCTATAAAGGATTGGGGTTAGTTTTTGAGTAATCAGAATGCCTAAGATGATTTTTTCTTCTACGCTGTCCATAGCGATAGTTGGAAGGATCAAAATAGGGTTTAGGGGATTTAACGTGTTTTAATTTTGAATTGACGAGTTTTCGAGCTTCTAGTAAGTGATTGAGACACCTGAGATGGGTTTTTAGATAATTGAATCTAAATCTGGAATGTTTGACATCATCATCCAGGTTTGAAGCAATTTCTGAAAATCAGATATTTTATTATTATTTTAATGCTTAGATCAAGGGTTTAAAATGGTTTTTGCGCCCAGATAACATGATATGTAATTTGATTAAGGCTTTAAATGTGAAGTTCAATCAGAGAAATTTTTCATCAGTTCAGTAGTAGTGATTGTAATTGAATCTAGATTGAAATTCTTATACATGGATTATGGAGTTTAGCTGGATTTCTAAATGAGATTGTATGGTAATAAGTTCCTTTGTATAGATCTGGTATAAATACATAATTTAGATGCTTGAGTAGATATTGAGATTCTGAAACCAGACTTTAGTTGGTTATATGTAGCAAGTGGACAGTATCATATTGAGCCAACTAATTAGATCTGACTGATGAAGCTAATCCAAGCTATTCTTGTTATATTAGAGGTTCATTTGAATTCATTAAAGAGAATTTAGTTGTAAGAAGCTTCCATGTACTCTTGTTGCTTTAATTAGAGCTTAGAAGCATGCTTAAACATTATAAAAATCTATTATCAGCAACTTCATTTTTAAATCTATCTAAATTGTATTTAATATCAAGTTCGACATTTATATCATGATTTTGAGTTTAATCTTGGTGTTTACAAATGTCTGGATGTTCATACTACCTTCCTCAATATTTCCAGCATATTTCAAAACTTAAGATGAGTTTAATGGCTTTAGTTTCATGCTATATTCTTGTTAAATGCCTCATTTTGTGCAAGTTGTAAATAGAGAAAAAAATCAAACATAATTGTAAAAAAGTAAAATAAAAGTGTCTTGAGTTAGCTTAGGTTTAGTTTTAGGTGTGTGTGAGTTTAGGTTAGGTTTTGAGCTTAGTAGTTAGGAAAACATATCGGTAGAAGTTGGTCTTTTGCTAGTTTAGAAACAAAAGAACTAATACAAAAACATCAAAAAGTGTTCTTTCCTCTTCCCACCTTTCCTTCCTCTTACCCTATCTCTATTAAACATAAAAAGAAAATAAAAATCTAAAAAACTCAAAAATCATACAAAAATACCTATGTAAATAGTGTATATATTTATATATTATCCTAAATTAACTGTATATAGTAACTTATACATATATAACATAGGTAAATAACTTATATATTTATTTTATTTACATAAGTAGGTAATTATACTAAGTTATACAGTATGTATTATAATTATATAATTATGTATTTATTTATTTATAATATATGTACATATTCCTTAGTATTTATAAATAGATATGTATATACTTGTAATTATAATTATAATTATATATATAATATAAGGTAATTATAATGTACAGTAATGTAGCCATATATTTATTTATTTACCTATATATTGTACATAATTATATACATAAGTTAATTAGGTATATTAGTAAGTTAATATAATTTAAATTAGTAATTTAATAAAATATCAAAATAAATTATGATGTATAGTTGTATATTGTAATTTAAAATAAATTTAGTATATTTATAACTTATTTATACTATAGAATAGTATTTATATTGTATATATATGTGTATATATGTAAATTATGTATTTAAATGTATATAATTCGAAATAAATGAATAAAAATAAATTAAAAATTTGTAAGAATAAGTTAATAATGTATATTAGCTAATTTACAAGTCAATTGTACCATCAATTTTTTAATTTGTACTATAATTAGAGAATTAAGGTTAAAATCAACATGCATTTTTCATTAAATTTAAGGAATTTTAAAATATATTTATATTTTTTATTATTGTAAATAAATTATAATAATAAGAGCCCTATTTATAGGCTTCATAACTATATAATTTAATTTTAAAATAATTAATAAATTAACACCTTAATTAAACCCTAAAGTGTACAATAATCCACGTTAAGCACTTCAATTGGCGCACATAAGAAGGTGCCACATCGTGAGTGTCTGGCTGCCCGCACCCCTATATAAGGTTTGGCGCCCTTTAGCCCATCGTCCTAGGATTAGGGGTCCGATCCCATAGCATTATGTAAACCTATCTATAATGAGAGGAAGAGAGGTGGACTAGTGTTAAGTCCAAAATTGCGAAAATGTTTATTTTCGTCGTAGTATGGGCACGAAATCAAACCTAAACAAAAATAATAACGAGACTTGTGGTGAGTCCTAGTCGATCTCAGGGAGGTTAAATAGAGAAATGATTCTGATTTTCTTTTGCCTGCAAATCTACCTAGAATCGCAGTTTGATTTCTAGATTACATAAATTCATCTTGCCGGTAATGTTGTTAACGTGAAGAACGTGCGTGTTCGTGAGGAAGATGATGAACATGAATGTGTGTGTTTGTATGCACAATCTCTAGAATGTGAATACTACCAACTACGTTTACGTCAAGTGCTAAATCATTTATGCATTCCTGTATGGCCATGATTTTTTTTTAGTGATTTTTTAATAAAGAAAGAATGATCTAAAACAAGATATCAGCTTTTCATTTCACGAATCATCAATGTTTACAGAAATGAAGCTAGAGGAATGCTTCCACAATAAATTGGGTTCTCATCTTCACCATCCTCCTTGATTAGATCACAGTCGAAGTTCATTGATGCCCTAAAAATGTCCAATCTAAGCCTTTTGTCACTTAGGGCAATCTCCATACACCCGAATGCACAATTGATATTCGCTCGGGCTGTCGCAAAAAATGAGTGACCCAAAATGATTAGTGCATTACGGAGATTTGGAGGAACCTCCATGTCTAACACGAAAAGGTTCACTAGAAAGCAGAATCCACGGACTTTCATGATGACATTTTCGACCACCCCATCGGTGTTTTCACCGATCGGTTAGCCAATTGAATGGTTACTGAGGTGGGTTTTAACTCCCCAAATCGAAATCCATCAAATACGGCAGTAGGAGTCAAGTTGATGGATGAACCCAGATCTAGAAAGGCCCAGTCAAATGGAGAATTCTACAAAAAGCAGGAAATGGGTGGTGTACCAGGGTCTTTCTTCTTTGGTAGTAAGTCAACCAAGATAACTGTGATGGCCTCTTTTGATAGTACCGCTTGTCGTCCTATTTTCTATTGTTTCCTCAAGGTACAATAGTCCTTAAAGAACCTGGCGACAACGGAAATGTGATCTATTGCTTTGAGGAGGGGGACCTGAATATGAACTTCCTTGAACATAGATTTCAGGTCCTCAAAATTCCTCGATCCCTTTTTCTTCCCTAAATCCAATGTGAGAGCTTCAGGAAAAGGGACGGGAATCTCAGGGTCTGCCATAGGTCGTTTTCCCTTATCCACCTTAGGAGGCTCGTGATTAGAGTGAGAGTAGGAGGATGAGCCATCTTGAGGTGGAGGACAAGAAGAATCATGACCCTCCTGCCTACGTGGTGGGTCCTGTATACTCCTTCCTCTCCTCAAAGAGACAACCTTTGCATCAGCGTATTGTCCTGGAGGTGGAGGAGGAGCAGAAGGGGCAGAATAGGTCAAGTTAGACAATAGAGTGGGCTAACCTAGGGCGTAACTTGGCAGTACAAGAGGTGCCTTGAGTACTGCATGTGCCTGTCCTTGTTGTGCTTGGAACATGGGTGGGGTACCTTGGTTTTGCACATATCTCGGGTTTGGGACGGTCTAGGAGGGCAAGACTCCTTGTAATCTATGCTCTTGCAGCATTTGGTTCTATGTGCTCTAAATAGTTTGACTCTAGTCAGCCATAGCTCTCATGATCTTGAGATTTTCCTAGTTTGATTACCGTAATGATTCTTTCAGCTCATCCAATGGGTCGGCTCGCCTTAGAGGGTGAGTAGCAGCATTATGCAGTGGCTGGTAAATAGACCGCGACTACTGTTGGGATAGGAATGGCTACTTCCTGGGGTACGCGTTCACCACATTACCATATTGCCTGGTCTGGTGCTATGGATCTTGATTGGGTCTTTGTGAATCCTAGACCAGGAGAAATTTGGATGTTGGTGCCAACCAGGGTTATATGTCTTAGAGTACGGGTTGTTACACTCATAACCTTGGATAGCGTTAACATCTTCGTAGGCTGAAGATGTTTGAGATGTATATTCGTTAAGGGAATACGCACCGTAATCATCATGAGGTGCGTAACCTCGATCATGAGGTGGCAGCTCCAGATTGTTCACGGGTTCTTGATATGTAGGATCCTACGAAAGAGTAGGAGAGGATACATCCTGAGTGAGCATATGTAGTTGAGTAGGAGGGTCTCGAGATGCAGAAGAAGAGTGAGATGCAGCAACATTTCCTGGAATACCGTGGACAAGAACGAATCATTTCGTCAATCTTCTTTTCCAGCAGGTCCACCTTATCCAGCTTCTTGGTAATAAAATCCATGTCGGCTTGGGCTGACTCTGCATGAGCCTCATGGATAGTAACACGTTGCTATCCAGGTTGCTGGAATTGGTTCATGGAGGTGGAATTCATGGAATTCTTTGCTAAAGACTCGAATGACTCAAATGCATTGCTTTCGTCATTAGTGAGGAAGTTCCCGCCACTAGATGCATCGACTAGATACCGATGTGTGTCATCTACACCATGGTAAAAGATCTGAGCAAGGTGCCATATGGGCACTGACATCGAGAAATGCATTTATGTAATTCGTTCATTGTAGCATGCGCTTATGACATCAATTATAATTAGAATAATCGAACGTGAGTCCGAGTGTCGAACATGGGGATGTGAGAAATTGGCTCAAATATTCGCTTCAATGTCATGAAATATTTCGATTTGTTCGCTTGCAAAACAAAGAGAAAGAGAGAGAGAGAGAGGGAGAGAGAGAGGGAGAAAGAGAGAGATAGGGTTAGAGATTTATGATGATGAAGCGATTATGGATAGCAATGAAACCAACCAAAATAATCCATTGCAAAAGATAGAACCGTTTTACAATTATAACACTAAAGGAACACTTAAAAATAACAAGTATTAAACTCAAGAAACTAACTAAATGGAGAGGCGAGGTAGCCACGGCAGTGGAGGGGCTTTTGTCGACGGCTCGGCATCTCCAGGACCTTTCTTGGATGTTCTATGGAGTGGAGTTGCTTGGTAGAAGATGCTTAAAAGTGGAGGATGATGGGTCCTTTTTTAATGGAGGAAAAGGGCTAAAAATCACCTTTGGGTCAACAACGACATTCAATTCGTCGCTAAAGCTCTGTCGTAGGTATTGCTAAAGCCCTAGCTTATGCACCCGCTGGCGCTCTCTCACACGTGAACAGTGGCCTCGCTTGCAATCCATGCACTCGCACTCACAGCCATTCGATTGATAATCAATAGTCTAGATCGCGTGTGGCCGTGACCTTCAGATCACGTGGAGCGCGTGTATGATCAGGCGTTGGATGCTGCGTGCACGCATCGCACGCTTCCGGCTATGCCACGTATCCTTTGTCAGAGTTGCTCGCTTGCGATCGAACAACTCTAATCGGTTGAAGTGCGCTCTCGCCCGTTGTGCTATCCTTGTGGATTGTCACAAAGATGCGTGCGAAATCGATTGTCGGATGCAATCGCACGATCGAGGCTGAGGTGAGGCGTGGCGCAACCCTTGCAGTTGGATCTTCATTTGATGGTGGAGAGCCGTCGTCGGAAGGCCTTCATCAGATGTGAGGCATGTAGGTGAGGTGCGGATGAGCGCCATGTGGCGCAACAAGGACCGTTGATCATTAGATCAACGGTCAGGACTTCTTGGACTTGTTGCGGGAGCTACGGAGGTTGGATTGGGGTGATTTTTAGTTCGTTGGACTCTATTCCTCGATCTAAAGCCATCCATACAGTCTAATTGCTCATTTGATACCTGTTTCAATATACACTTGTGCACGTGGTCATTAAACATTAATTATAAGAAATCTGAATGTAGGAATAACACAACATGCATGCAATACTCCCAAGCCCACTATAATATGACATTAATTCATATGTACCCTCAAAATTGACTCTAATTGATAATATAAACATTAATAATTGTAGAGTCATCAGGCACACCATAGTGGGGACACTTTCAAAGAAGGTCATGAAATCGGCCCCATGCATCATGTAACTTTTCCCTCGGTCCTTGGGAAGAAATTTTGGAGGAATTCTCGACGTAATTTCCCCCAGATACCAATTGACCTCCTAATGGTGAACCAACATAAAGCTTTATCCCCCAACGAGAACAGGAAAAGCTTCGTGAGAACAATCCCTAAATCAACATTTCTGGGTTGAACCGTTTCAGCGATTCAACTCGAATCCTCTATATGCTGGAAGGGATCCTCATTGAAGTGACCATGGAAATAAGTCTAAATCAGACTTATTATGTTTGGCTTAAGCTAGAATGCATCTCCACCTGCGGGAGTCCGAACCTGAGATGCCATGACTTGTGCAGCCTGATCGTAAAAGTCTCACACTTGTTCTCCTCATGGTGGATGCTGCATTCTCTCCAAGGTGTTCAATATCCGATCTATGCTCTGCTGGTGTCGCATTTCAGATGCTATGACATGGGCCTCCAGTCGGGCGATAGGATTCTAGTCATCGAGAATAGGGTTTTAAAGAGGGTTAGCCATTTTGACTAACGGAGTAGATGGGTGAGAAGAGGAAGAAGGAGGCAATGCAAAGAGTTTCCTACACCACCTTGGCTTAGGCTCCCAAGGTCCAACCAACTCAAGTATTAACGACCTTCTCCCTTGCATACACCAACTACAAGGGTAGGTGCAGTCAAGCCAGCAAGGCAAAGGCCTTGCAATCAGATGTGGTCCTTAAAAGTCAATAAATAGACTTTTCATTCAACGTTCAGACTTAGGAGTGTATTCGTTGTAAAACCAACTAAAAGGACTCTCCATTTCTTTGGTTAACCCAGCCAGTTTGACTACGAGGGGACTAAAAGGAAGGTTCTTCCTTTGGCATTAGCCTCCGGTTCCTTAATACCCCTTAGGCGTGACCATTTGGTACTACTGTGTAAGATTGGTCACTAGGTTTGGCCAAATAAATTGAGACTAACTAGTAGTTCAACACGAATGTAGGTTAAAATAAGATTTTCTTCTTGATTTTAAGTAAACTTACTCCCACTTGTTGACTTCTAGCCTAAATTTTTTTTGGAGTGAATTCTGTAAGGTAGTCAACCAAGTAATTTGGCTCACCCACTAGGCAATGGACTCAAGTGAGTCCAATCCCAGTCAATTGGTCTCTACAATTGATCAAAAGCCTAAAATTGGCACCTAGGGTTTATGTAGCTTCTAATAGAAATCAAGCAGCAAACCAATCAGCAGCTTGAAAATATTCTCTAGAATAGATCTGGAATCCAAATTGAATGAAAATTGATAGGTAGATTTCTTTTCAACTTATTTTTTCAGGGAATATTTTTATTTGATTTTTTCTATTTCGAGTGATTTTCTATTAATTTCTAATTGACACGGGGTCGAGTAGGGTGGGCGGACCCCTTGTTAGCTTTTCTCTTTGAAACAGTAAAATCCCAAATCCAAAAATTCAGGAAAAAATATCTAAAATAAAGTTGATTTGACCAGCTTTCAAATCCCACAAAATTTTTTCCAATCAAATTTGTATATTGAATGGAATAAATCTTGTAAGACAAAATTAGTTTTGAATCTGGTTTGACCATAGTCCACTATGTGAATTTTTAAAATTTGTACAGTGTGAATATTCTCAACTTAAAGGTGATGTTGGAAAGCTGTTTTGAAAATACATGTTCAACCTGAACTTCAGAATTTTTGGATCAATAAATATTTAGCAAAAGAATTTTTAATTCTCAGAAAAATTGATGGCCAAATTTCAAGAAATAGTAAAGAGGCTTCAAAAAGAGATCTTGAATTGTAAAGGCCTCTTTTACTAAAAATCTTTTTTTTCCTTTGCTTTTCAAATTTTTCTTTATTTATTTTATTTTTTTTCAAGTTTTTTTCCTTTTTTTTTCACAAGCAACTAACCTAAGGTTCAAACACAATCCTAAGATCTAAGATAGAGGGTGTGCACCTATTTAAATCTTCACTTGCGCTTGATGTGTGCGTGGGTTCCCCGTTTGATTTCCTACACACCAAAAAGTAAGCAAATGCAAAGATATGAGAAATGATATCACAAATAAGAAATGATATTCTCCTTGCCTCCTCGACAATGATGCTAGTTGTTAAGTCAAAAATCATGAAAATGTTTATTTTTGTCATAGTATAGATGCAAAAATAGACCTAAACAAAAATAATAACGTTACTTGTGATGAGTTCCGGTTGATCTCAGGGAGGCTAAAATAGCTAAATACTTCTGATTTTCTTTAGCTTGCAAATCTGCCTAGAATCGTAGTTTGGTTTCCAGATTACGTAAATTCATCTCGTTGGTAGTGTTGTTAACGCGAACAATGTGCACGTGCGTGAGGAAGATGATGAACGTGAATGTGTGTGTCCATACACATAATCTCTACAATGCGAAGACTACCAATTGCATTTACATCAAGTACTAAATCACTTATGCATTCTGATACTACCATGATATTAATTTTTTTGTGATTTTTGAATAGAGAAAGAATGATCCAAAAAAAGATATTGTAAGTACCTCTATTTTGATGCACTAAAATTATGTTATCTGTCAAGACTACTCTTTCAGGACTCTCCCTGTATTTCATGGAATGGAGTAAGGAGCTTACTGTAGTCTCTCATTGAGTCTTTTACTTTTCTTTGAGTCTAGAATATTTTGTAAGGAACCTCAAATGATTTTTACACTAAATGTAAATTTCTAAAATCAAGTTTTTAAGTTAATTGATCGACCAAAATAATTAATTGATTGACCAAAATGCATTGATTGACCAAATCATTAATTAATCAATCAAATCTATTGAAGTTAGGAAATTGATTAAGATACCTTTAATCACCCAATTAGCTTAATTAATCGACTAATAGGTGATTGATCAATTAACTAGATTTATTGACCAAAAGTCATTTTGATCAACCAAACTACCTTAATTGTTCGACGAATTGTATTCGAATTACTTCCTATTATGCTTAACTTACTAGCATAAATAGAGGTCCTTGGTAGCCCTTTTTACAACACACATTCAAAGAAGAAAAATCTCTAGAAAAAGGGCTCTTGTGCTTTCTCTCAAGTGCTCTTGCGTTTCTACTTCTACACTTTCAAAAGGCACGCCGATCAAAATACCTCTACAAAAATATCAATTCGATTTCTTTTAAGGTTTGATAGGATTCTATTGTATTTGTCTTTATCTACTACTTTGATTCAGGTCCCAAGTTGTTGGGAAGACCTGTTGTTGTGCTTATCTTCAAGTTGATAGAAGAAGGGATTCTTGAAAGAGGTTGTGCCACACTCATTCAAGTGGTGCGTTAGTGGATTGACTAGCGTTGCCTAGTCGGAAAAATCTTAAGTTGGGAGGCTTAGATAGTGGTTTTTACATGAATGGGCTTCCACTATAAATTCATCTGTCATTTGTGCATGAATTTTTGACTTGAATTTATTTCATAGTTATTATTTTTAAAATTTTCAAGCGATACTATTCACCCCTCCCCTCTAGTATACCTCTTAGATTCGCAAGACCCACACTTGGTATCAGAGCCTACCCTATCTAGAAGATGTCAAAATCGTTTGCCAACATGTATGCTGGTCGGGTCATAATTTGCGTGTTTAGAGATCGAGGTTACAAGTAACCTGTCGTCGTAGTTGCAAAACACGTCGATCAAATAAAATTTATACCAAAACTCCAAGGGAGTCCCGGGTCGAACATAGGGAGGCGACGTTTACTTTAGTTGAAAATTGTGCTTCGATTCGTTTCTTTTTGGTATTTTAGGGTTTTGTTATTTTTTTGTGTTTTTGAAATAACCGACAAGTAGAGTGAATCACAAGATAGAAATGGAACAAATATGATATATATATCAAGCCAATGTCAATTACAATGAACTATGAAAGCATAAAAAGAGAGGGAGGTGAGAGGAAATCTCCTGAATTGGCTGTTCGGCGAGACGACGGCGCGTGGTGGAAGCTTGGACGAAGGAGGTAAGGAGAGGGACGATGGAGGTGAGATGCTGGAGGATGTCGGGTTGAGGAAAACTTCGGCGTAGCTTCGGAATGGAGGTGAGAAGACGGAGTTGATCTGCTACCGGAATGGAGGTGAGAGGACAGCTCCAAGGTGACCTATGAAGGGAGATGGGAAGTTGGAGGAGTATTTGGTGGGGCAGAGGTTCGCTACACTAATAGGCGCCTTGGGAGCTTGAGAACAAGCTCTAATGGAGCATTGGTAGGCTTGCTAGAGCTTGGGAGTAGGTGGGTGTAGAGTAGGTAGAGATGGTTTGGAAGGGAGGGGGTATAGGTCCTTTTATAGTGGTGGAGAAGAGGCAAAAATTGTATCTGGGTCTTTACTGACGTCCACAAACGTCGCTGCAGCTGTCGCTAAAGATCCGCCCTTCAATTGTTCTTGCTGGCGTGCACGGGCCTTTAGTGACGTCCATAAACATCACTGCAGCTGTCGCTAAAGATCCACCTATCAAATCCTCTTGCTGGAGTGTGTAGACCATTAGTGACAGCTGCAAACGTCACTAAAGGTGCATCATTGAAGATCTGCGTGCCTCCCTGATGGCGTGCGCTCTGCTGGCGCTGCACGCTTCGCGCTCTCGTGTCCCGCACGTGCTGGCATGCGCGTACACATACGCTGCGCTGTTGTTGCTGCGCGTAGCATGGCTGCGCGATTGGCGAAATTGGAAATTGGGGGGGTTGCGGGGATTCGAACCCGCGCCCCTCCTTTGTAAGCCAGCGCTACCACCATTGCGGCAAGTGTGTGATGTGTCGTGAGGAGGAGTTTGGTGCAAAGCTTCCAAGTCATTGGATCTTGATCCAATGGCTAGGATTCATGGGCGCAGATGGAGAAGGAGTTGGGCGGTGCTGCTGGTCGGTGTTGGGTAGTCTGGATGGCACCACATGGCGCCATCTGGGCCGTCCATCTTCTTCTTCTTGTAGAGGGTGCTACGGTGCTCAGATCAAGGTGATTCTCGCGATGCTAAACTATGATCGTTACTCCGGATCCATCCGTACGGTTGGATTTTCCATCCGAAACCCATATGGATGTCGCATTGCCCCTTGTCCGTTGATCTTCCTCGGGTTTAATGTGATGCTACGGGACTCCGATCTGGATGATTTTAGAGGCGCTAGTCTCCGATCGTTGTCCCGATCAGATTCGTATGGTTTGATCGTCCATCCGAGGCCCTGAAATAAATCCTCTTTTCTCCTGACCATAAAAAGGACCTAATTATCCTAAAATATAAACAACTACTCTAAATGCAGAATGATGCATGCTATGCAATATTTATATCATGATATGTAGTGCTAAGCCCAGGAACTATCACAAATAAGCATTTTACGATGAATTTATACGTGTTTATCATACCCCCATGCTTACTTTTTGCTAGTCCCTAGCAAAATTAAACTAGATGCTATGTATATCAGTAGAATCAGGGTTCGAGTATTTAGGCAAAATTCATTGATTGCTTTAGAAAGCCTCATCCCTAAGACCTAATTACAAAAACTCAACAGTGCCTGGGTGCCTACCAGAATGCAGATCGTCCGAGCCCTCACCTCATTTGAGAAGATAATTTTTTTTTTTCAATTTTTTTTGTACTTTTGGAGTTTGAGAGTTACGGGATAACTTTTTATGACTACCCTACCCGCCTAAGACCCGAAAAGGACTCTAAGTGCTAAGCATCTTTGTGAAAAAGTGATAGACTCACAAAACGGCCGTTAAGATGAAGTTCGGGTTTCTACGACCGTAGGTGACCTTGCCTAAAGGTTTATCTTTACGATCGGTAGCTTTCTCCCTACTTCTTTTATTTATGGGGTCAACACAAGGGTGAATCCAGTGTATATCTCCCCGATTTATTCTACTTCCCCGCTTCTTCCCTAAGTGTTTTGGGAATTATTGTGCATTTTTTGTGAGCTGGGTTCTGGACAACCGACCGATGAGCTGTTACCACCGACAACTTGCCAGCCATACTCGTGCGGTGAAGTGTGATTTTTTTTTCTCCCTTTTTTTCTTTTTCTTTCTTTCTTTCTTTTTTTTTAAGTAGGTGGCTTCCCTGATCTAAGATTTACCTAAAGTCAGTACAACGAAAATGGTCTTGTGGCTGGGCTCTGGACAACCGGCCGATGAGCTGTTACCATCGATAACTTGCCAGCCATACCACCCAAGTCAGTCCATTAGCTACCCAATTTCCATAAAAACCGTCGGAAAGTGAGTCAGTGCAAAATAATGTGTGTAGATGCTTGATAAACGCCAGTTTATCATCATTTTTATGCATTAAAACAAACCTAGCTCTTAGGATTTTACTCTGCAAACGGATTTTTTGGGCTGCATTTAGGCATAAATTAGGTTAGGCATGCATTACATTTTTTATTATCTTTTTAATATGTTTTTGTGAGTGTTAGGGATGTACAGATATATAGATCCCTAAAACCCTAGCACTCAAGAAGGCAAATGGTGAAGGAGAAGCCCAGACTAGCTGGAACTCAGCTTGATCCAGCTCACCTCAGCTTGATCCAGCTCACCGCAGCTGGAACCTAGCTCACTTGAACTAGGGTTAGCTCATCCGAGCTCCATTCAGCTAATCTTAGCTGAGTGGCAGCTCAAGAGAGTTCATCTTAGCTCACCCTAGCGCAAGTCAGCTCAGATCCAGCTCAACTTAGCTGAGTCTAGCTCATATCAGCTCCCACTAGTCCACAGGGAGCTCTAGCTAGCTCAACTGAGTTGACAGGAGTTCACCTCAGCTCAGATCCAGCTACATCCAGCTCTACTCAACTCTAGCCAGCTGAAGAAGAACTCATCCCAGCTCAGGAAGCTCAAGTCCAGCTCCCGGGGACTCAGCTTAGCTCAACTCAGTTGAGCTAAGCTACCTTAGCTGCCTCAACCAACTTGACCCTCCCTGGGAGCACCAGACCTAGCTCACCTCAGCTCATCATGGTAGAAGCTAGCTTACTTTAGCTTGGCTTAGCAACTAGTAAAGAACTAGCAAGCTAAGCCAGCTAGAGTAGCTCCATGCCAGCCTCTTCAGCAGTAGCCAGCTCCAGTTTCAGCTCCTGACTTCTCCTCCTCAGCTCCTCCCTCCAAACCCTAGCTCCAACACCTTCTCCTCTACTCCTCCATTATCTAAGCTAGCTTAGCTTAGCTTAGCTAGCAACCAGCTCCTTGGCCATCCACCACCTTCAAAGACAACCCTAGCTAGTTCCACCAACTTAAGCCTACCTAAGCTAGCTACCCTACTCAAGTTGGCACCACCTCCTAGCCATCCCTTCACCCCATTATCACCACCAAAAGACACCTTAAGTTGGTGCCAAAAACTACCCCTAACCACCTCTATATTGGCGCCAACTTTCAGCCCTTAATCCACCCTACACCTACCCACATAAGCCATCCTAGCCATCCACCTACCCCTCCTTCTAGAATCCTTCTTGGCGCCAACTTAGACCTCCTTCTAGAACCCTTTCTGGCGCCAACTTCAAGGGGTGTCAACACCCATAACCACCCCCTTGGTGTCCCTTAAGGTGGCGCCAACTCACCTTGGCCATGGGATCTTTAACCACCTCCATCTCTTCATCTTGGCCCTCCATTTCAAGGGTCACCTTAGCCTGCTTCCTATTCTATAAAAGCCCACCACCTACCACCATTTTGGGGCATCCTCCATTAGTGTATTTTACTACCTAAACCACCTATACCTACGGCCAAGAAGAAGGAGTAGAGAAGGAGATTAAAGGGGCACATCACCAGCCCTTTTGGTGCCTTCTTCTCCCCACTCTCTTCAACTTGGGCCACGCCAAGGAGGAGGACTCTTCCACTTCAAGGAGGACGGCCAGGAAAGGGAGAAGGACCTAGGGTGGACGTCCACCCTTGGAGAGAAGCTTAGGGCACGCCCCCTTAGGGCTTGCCTTGGAGGACATCACCTTGGCGGAGCACTGCAAGGAAGGAGTTGAAGGATTCTTTTCAAGCTTGGGAGCCACCAACCTTGGAGCAAGAAGCCCTCTTCTTCACCATCTATCTAGAGGATTTGTGTTTGCTTTTCTTTATTTTAATTTTTCTAGTAGTAGAAGCATTCCTCTACTAGGCTTTTTTGTAAAACACTTTTCATCAATCTAAGTTGCCTTCTTTGCAATTTTCTATTTTGCATTTCTACTTGCTTTATTTTTTTTAGCATTTTCCACTCCCTCTCCCTAATTATTCTAGGCCTCCACTTACCTAGAGTAAGCTTAGGGAGAGGATCTACTTGCCACTTAGAAGTAGTAGTTAAATTGAAGTGTAAATTACCTTCCCGCCACCATTTCGCATGTTGTCTTAATTGAAAAATGAAAAAAAATGATATATTGAAAAATACCAAAAATAAAGTTGAGATTTATTCCAAGCAAGAGAATCACTATTGCAAACATTTGGCCTCCTTGGACGACTCTAGATACTCCCCTATCTAGAAATATAAATTTAAGAGTTGATCGGTTTTGCGCGTTACAACGACATAATTAACAAACCGCGTGAAACCGCTATCAATGCTTAGGCTTAAAGTCCCCCCAAATTAGAGGGCGCGTTGATAAGTCGCATACTTATTATCCCAAATTATTTACCAAATTAAAATAAATTTTAATTGGCGATGACTCGAGACTAAATCCACATTCGAGTGGACACCCGAGTTAATTATGCTCGAAGACCTGAAGAGTCTAAGTATTTAGGTCTTAAAGAATTAATTCCTAAAGTTTACAACTCCTAATGCCTAAGTTCTTATCTCCTAATTCTAAATTTTTTTTTTAACAAGAATCAAATAACAGGAAATTACTGTTACAGCTGACAAAAAGGTTATAAAATATGTCCACCCCCCCATGCTTAGCTTTTGTAATGTCCTCATTGTGAAAAAGAATGAAAGCATGCAAGAGAGTAGAAGTGGAAGAATAGCACCTAGTTTCCGTGAGACATTGGTCAGCTTGGAACAGTCTTTACATGTGCTAAGTTTAGTGCCTTTAGCTAGGCAAGGTTCTTAATCAACAATAACTAAACATTGAGGCCACAACAACACAGTTTCCGGGCCCCCAGGTATGGGTCCCGGAGAGTGAAAATGGGCTTACCAAAGAGATGAACAATGAAAGTGGTAAGCTAGTGGTGCAGGGAGAGCCCAAATGGTCTCCAATAGGAGTTTTGCTGATTTATTACAGAGGAAGTGTAGTTGGGTATAGAATTTATGCAGTGGTTGGGTGAAAAAGGATGATGAGGGTTTTGTGATGTGCTGGGGATTTGTGGGTACTCTAGAATGCCTAATGTTTGAAGAGTTCTTCCCCAATGTTTAATTTCATCCTCACACTCTAGGTTCTTAAACCAACCATCCTGATCCTCGGAATTCCCACCCACAAGTTGGACCTCAAACTCTAAGCATTCAGGATAAGGATATTGTTGGATTTTATCTTGATCACGTGAATCATCCAACAATTTTTTGATTTCATGGATATCTTCTTCATCCCATGTTGCTACAATTGGTTGCATTTTTGCTTTGTCCTCAATTATTTCAGCAACTGTGTGATCTTCTTCCAGAGTTTGGGTTGAGTTGGCCATTAAAAGGTTGTCTAAGGTATGTATAGCCATTACTTCCTCTATTCTACCAAGCTCCTCCATCGAACCACACTTAGTTTTATTCTTCTTTGAGACCTCGAAAATATTGAATCGATTTGTCTTATCCCTTGAGGCCATTTCTATATTTCTTGATTCACAATCAATCCTCGCCTTAGCAGTAGCCAGGAAAGGTCTTCCCAAAATAATCGGGGTGTGGTTGAGCTATTTTGGGGCTTCCATGTCCAGGACCATGAAATCAGCAAGGTAATGTAAATCATTAACCTTGACTAAAACATCCTCCAAAATACCCCTTGGTTTTGTAATGGATCTATCGGCTAACTGCAAGGTTATGTCATTGTGTTTTAGGTAGCCTAGACCCAATTCCATGTGTAGTGAGGTGGGGATCACATTAATGGAAGCGCCTACGTCGAGGAGGGCTCGGTCAGAAGTAACGTTTCCTATTGTGCAGGAAATCAGCAGGGCTCGCGGGTCCTGCTTCTTAGGAGATAGCTAGTTTATGATCAATGTGCTTGTGTTATCGGACAAAACTACTCTTCTATTGATTTCAGATTTTGCTCTACGCCTTTCTTTAAATGCATTCAGTAAACCTATGGCGTAGGCAGGGATTGATCCGATAGCCGCAAGGAGTAAAATGATTGTTAATTTGAAAGCCTGAAGTAAGGACATCCTTTCCTCCAATTTCTCCTCCGACTTTTTCTGTTTGCCATACAACAGCAACATACTCTCGAATCAGACCCTGATGTTTTGTTGATCACATTCTTAGTTGGGAGTTTAGAATTCTTGCTACGGGGCCTAATGGGGTTGACATGGGGTTAGGTAGGTCCCTTGCGTTTACTACCACTCCTCAAGGTGATGGTGTTTGCCATGGCAAAATGCTGTTGGTTAGTGCCTTGGGGAGGGTTGGACAAAACAGGAGGCTCTCGGTTGATTATGGTAGGAACTTGGTTAGCTTCGGGAGGGGCTGGGGTAGCCTGATAGATAGCATGAGCTTGAGCATGCGACTCCCCATCATTACCAAACCCTTGAGGCCCAACGCCTCGGTTCTGAACATTTCTTGGGTTTGGTATAGAATGTGATGGTAGAGATTTGGGTTGTCGGTTGTTTGTACTAAGTCCGAATTGCAAGGTGTCCAGCGAAGTTTTCATCTGTTGCATGAGCTGGAGCATTGACCCTTGCATTTCTACCATTTTCAGGTTCAAGTTAGTCTGCTCGGTGGGTTTTTGAGCATTTCACATGGGCAGATTAACCTGATTCAGGGGTAACTGAGTATATACATGACCATGACCCATTGGTTTTTGTGGTACATAGTTGTTGGGTCGATATTGGGTCTGCTGCCCTTGATCTTTCTAAGAGAAGTTAGGATGATTTTTCCAACCAGAATTGTAGAAATTCGAATAAGGGTTGGACCTAACATTCTCTTGCACAGCATGAACACCCTCATAAGATGAGGATGAAGAAGGATCAAAAAGACTGGGATCAAAGGCCCCAGTTGGGAACCCATAAGGTTTCGAGAAGAGTTGGCTCGAAGGTCGAGCCGTCTCTAGTTGGTTTACAAACTCCCGTCCTGTAGGAGTTTGCGAAGAATGGAATCCTGATCCTTGGGATTGAGCGGATCTAGAAAAATTAGAGTTTCCGAACATCCACTCTTCCATTCGTTTAGTAACCAGATCCATCTTATCTAATCTATTACAGATCAATTCCATATCAAATATGCGAGAATCTTGGACCTCATTGACATTTGATCTAATTTGTTGGGATCGGTTGAAGGTTTCCATGGAGGCGTGGTTTAAAGAATTTTTTCTCATTTCCTCAAACAAATCATACGCGCTATTTGCGTCCTTGTTGAGGAAATTGTCTTCGCAAGAAGCGTCCACATGATTACGAAGTTGATCATTCAACTCGTGATAAAAAATCTGCACAAGCTGCCATTTAGTCACCTCATGGTGTGGACACTTCCGCAACAGATCCTGGAATCTCTCCCAGGCCTCATGAAATGATTCCCCCTGCTGCAGGGCAAAAGTGGTAATTGCCCGTCGTAATGCATTGGTTCGCTCAATTGGGAAGAATTTCTTCAGGAAGGCTGATTTCAAAGCTGTCCAAGTAGTAATCGGTCTTCCAATGGTACGATACCAATGTGCGGCCTTATCCTTGAGTGAATGAGGGAAAAGCCTCATGAGCATCTGTTCTTCATCCACATTCCGCGATTTGGTAGTCTGAACTAGAGTGATCAGGTCTTCCAAATGTTGGAATGGGTCATCTGAGCCAAGCCCGTGAAAGTGTTTAATTAGACTCAAAACCTGGGGCTTGATCTCAACATCTCCGACGGGGATCACAACGCCGGGACGATCCTCATAATTTGAAGGATCATAAAAATCCTTCAAGGGCCGAGTGCCCTGACCATTCATTTGTTGGAACCATTGTTGCATTTGCTGCAATTCTTCCAACTACCTCTGAATCAGCTCCTACTGGTTCGGAGGCGGGGGAGGTGGTTGTTGATCAGCCATGGGATCTACTTGGCTAAAGCTCAACCTCCACCTCCAAGAATGGTCTAAAGGTCCTTCCAAATGAGGGTTCAATGACCTCCTTCCAAGCATACACTGGAAGGAAGTTGGAAGGATGAGGAAGAGAAGGGACCCTGTAGCACAAAAAATACAAGCCTGTCCTTAGATGGGGTAGCCTAAGGTCTATTGACTCTCAAAATCCATCCTAAGATTGTGGACGATTTACTCTACTTATGTCTAGGCAATCCAACCAATTAGAAGGAGGGACTAGGGAGAAGGTTCTTCCTTTGGCTTGCGCCTCTGGTTCCTAGTGTACCCCCCAGTTGCAGTCGTTTGACACTACTCCCCTAGCTAGACATCAGATTAACTAGCATAAGCAGGTTAATCGTGAATAATCTCAATCTGGATCCCGATGAGCGAATGAATCCTTAGGGCCAACGTCTAATTGATTTTAGTTAGGCTTGGGAAATTGTTGCTCTGGAATATGATGGGCCCTTAATGGGTTGTGCCCTTACTGATTTGTTTGAGAACGTGTGAATATGCACAACCAAGAGATTTTCAAGTAAGATTATTAATGATGAGGTGAGTTTTAGGATTCAAATCTTACTTAATAGCTTTTAGGATTCAAATATTACGTGTTTTCAACCAAGTTTTGTGAGGCAAACCAAGTTTGTTGTTGAAAGCATGTGTTCAAGTATTTTCCTTTAGAAATCAAGAAAAATATGGAGTGCCTGGCTTGACCTAATTATTGAATCCTATGGGGCAGCTAGAAAATGAACCTCTTTTAGATTAGGTGGTGCAGCCCAAACAATTCACTCAAGTGGCTCAAATGCACCACCGATTAAGGCACACAAAAAGATGGTTAACCTAATATGATTTCTACTCTTTTATGTGTTGAATTCGTGTATCGGGTCCATGGTGTCGGACCCGATAGGTTGTTAATATGATGATTTTATCGTTGAAGTGTGTATAGTGGTTAACTTAATTCGGACCTAACCATCTTTTTACAAAAATTTTTAACCTGCCCTATTTGATTTTATCTTGGTCACTTTTAGGCCCAGGGTTGAACTCAGGGAAGTGGGGTTACAAGTCGAGTTTCTACGCCTTTCCTACAATGAGTCTCTTCCGTTTATTTATTGTGTTTTTGGTGTTTTTCTTATTTAGATTTTTTTCTGGTAATCTTTGTCCTTGAAGCACACCCTCAAAATTGAGTTTTTGGCTTTGAGCCAAAACAGGGTTCCAAAATGGGTCTTGTTATTCGTAAGATGGAGTACCTACAAGTCAAGGATTATCTTTTCTCTTTTATATATATATTTTTATCTTTTTATTAGCAGGAAAGCGAAATAGAAATAAAGTAAATATAGTATATATATATATAGGTATATATTATATATGTATAAAGGGGTGGGGGTGGAGGTGGAGATGGAGCGTAGCACGGTGTCGAGTCGGTCGTCGTCTAGAAAGACGCAACCAACAGGACGAAGTGCCGCGTGTAAGGTGTAGGATGGATGGTGGAAGATGAATGCGAACACGCTTTTTGTACGCGTGTATCGAGGAATATCAGCAACTGGTGCAGATATTCCCGCGATACAGCGCACGGTAAGTAACGTGAAAATATATATATATGTATATATGTAAATATATTTATATGTATATATGGTTATCTATAGGTATATATATGTATATATGTATATATAAAAGTATATGTATATATGTATGTAGCTATATGTATAGATAGATATATGTGTATATATATATATATGTATGTATGTATGTATGTATAAGTATAAGTATATATATGTATGTATAGGTATATGTGTATATATATGTATATATATATAAGTATATAGATGTATATATATATGTGTGTGTGTGTGTGTGTATGTATATAGACTAATACATATTTATATAAGTACTAATATATGTGTAGATATATGTATAAATATATATATAGATATATGTATATAACTATATGTATATATGTAAGTATATATGTATATATATATAAGTATGTAGATATATGTATATATATATGTATACTAATACTTAGTTATATAAATACTAATATATATATAGATATAAGTATATATATATATGTATATGTATATAAGTATATGTATATATGTATATATATATATATACATATATATATGCATACTAATACATAATTATATAGGTACTACTATATGTATAAATAAAAAATAAATATATATATGTATATATATATGTATATAAATATATGTATATATATATCAATATATATAAGTATACGTATATATATATATATGTATGTATATAGTAGAGTATAGGTGTGTGTGTGTGTGAAAGTGTGAGTAAATGTGTGTGCAAGCGTCGGTGTATAGAGAGTGAGAGAGAGTGAGAGAGAGAGGGAGAGAGTGGGAGAGAGAGAGCAGCCGTTGAGGTTAAGGCGTCTGCGACCAGTGGGCTTTGTTTGATGGTTCAAACTCGCGCGCAGGCGCACACGCACGCAGAAAAGCACGCACTGGAGGGCGAGGGTGCGGAGAGAAGACGCAACGCACCGTGCTGCGCGAAGGCTGGAGTGGGCGCTTGCAGGCACGGGCGAAGGGAGCCGGCAACGCAGATGTTGGGAGAGGGCTTGTGCACGCAGACGTACGAGGGCGGGTGCGGGCAACATGGGCGGAGACCCGCGGGCGGGCGCTCGCATGGGCGAACGGCGGTCGCGGTGCGCCGGTTGACCGGTAAAGTGAGAAGCTCACTGATCACCCCACTGTAGCCACAGTGTCGCGCAGACTCGCGTGAAGAGTGGCTACAGTGGTCATTCGTGCTGCGCAACTGGGAGCTACAGGTGGTGTGAGTGCTGCCGGCTTGCGGCTGGCACGCGCGGGCTGGCGCGCGAGGGAGAGGGTCTGTGCCGGCCGGTTGCGAGCGCGGAGAAGCTCACGACAGAGCGCGCGGAGAGGGAGGCGAGGGCGCCTCAGCTTGCGCGGAGGCTTGCAGGTGCTGGCAGGGGTGCGGGGAAGCGCTTGGCCAGCCGCTGCAGTGACGCGCGATGGCCGGTTGCGGGCGGAAGAGTGCGCGACAGAGTGAAGAACCAGGAGGCAGAGAGGCCTGCAGGCACGCAGACGGAAGTGAGGGCTCCTGTAGGCGCGCGTGGAAGGGGCTGGGGCTGCTGCTGCTGCCGTCGAGCTTCGAGCTTCAGACCTTGAAGCTTGCGGCAATGGCTGAACGAAAAAAAACTAGAAAAGAGCCACCATGCCCACCGGCTCTTTGAAGAGCAGGGCGGTGGTGGTCTCACTGTGGTGGTGTGCACCACAGTGAGAGCTCCTGCCCGCCGGGTGTCTCCTTGGAGGAGGAGGGCCGGTGTATGGAGGGAGAGGGAGGAGAGGATGGCCTGGAAGGAGAAGTTCTACAGAGTCTTTTTTTGGCTTTTTTTTTTGGTGAGGACCAGGCTGTTTGAAGAAGAAGAAGTCGTGGCCTTTTATAGAGGAAGAAGCCATGCACGGCCATGCCCTGGCTGTGCATGGCTCATGCATGGCCTTGGCAGGGAGAGGCAGCCGCATGGAAGGGTAGCTGCAGGGAATGGCGCGCGAGGAAGCAAGGTGTAGCCGCAGGAAGAGATTTCCAAATCTAATGGAAATAAAAATAAAGATGGGAATATTGCGAAGTAGCACTTGAAGAAAATGCAAATTACGAGGCCATTTATTTCATTCTCCTCTCCTCTCAATTAAATGCATGCATGCATGTATTTTTACAAATGCGATTATGGAACCCTAATATGCATAGGTAATGCTAGGAAATAGCATAAGAAGGCACTATTGCAGGTGTATTTTTGCAGTGCAATCATACCCTCATGCCTATCTTTTGCTAGTCCCTAGCAAAACATTTTTTGTAGTATTTAGAAATGATCTTAAGCTGAAGATTTTCTTCTGAGGCGATATAGGTGTGTTTATTGTTGGATATTGTGAGAACCAATTGTAGAGAAGACTACCAGTACTTTAAGTCTCACATGACAAAGATCATCTCTCGACTAACTAGGACTCTTGATATTTAAACCTTAAGTACGATTTCCAGGACCCAGGAGGCTTTTGCTGTACTCGAGAGCTCAAGAGGTTATGGCTTGTGCTTAGTGAAGGATCAAGACAAACCAGATGAACATTAAGACTCAAGCCCAGGGTTTCAAGAATTTTTAAGTACAGGTTGGTCCCAGTTTCAGCTCGTGTTTTCGGATTGACCCTTAAGAAGATGACGAAAAACTCAACTCCCATTTTCTGATTTTTGTGGCTCAAAGGAAAACAAGGTAATTGTAACCTGCCCTGAAGGACTTCTTGTAGGGTGAAAACTTTACAGACATTTGTGAGATATACTGACTTACTTGCAACTTTTTTTTTTTTTGAAACACGTGTCAGTATATCTCTTACAACTTTATTTGGAGGAGCACACTTTTCTTTTTTGTGGGAGAGTTTCTTTTTGGTAGAAAGAGTTTCTCCTAAACACAAGACTAAAACCTGGGATAAAAAGTCTACCTGCACCCACGGTAAGGACTCCACCTTCCCTAATGAACACTAGGGTTGGATCTTATGTTCACCTGGTCTTTCCTGATGTGTAGTGTGAACAAAGTTTACTTAAGCTCTCAAGTAAAAGCAAACCAACGGATCCTGTACTGGTGTCTCAGGTACAAGAATACGTCCTTAGTTAGGAGAGATTCCAATCTATTTTGTCAATACTCAAGTGAATTAAGCCGAACCTGAGCGAATCAAGCTTCTGTGGCCTAGAAAGTCTTCAAAATAGAGGTTGAATATCCATAAACACTTATTGTATTTTTGTTTCAGCTTTCAGATCATTACTAAACACCATTTATTATTATTATTATATATATATATATTTTTTCTTTTTCTTTTTCTTGCATATTTATAAATGGGTGGAAACTGCATGATACCATAAAATACCCAGATCCTATGGGTGCCTATCCACCCCCCCATGCCAAACAATGCTATGTCCTCATATGCATGCAAGGAAAGGTAGAGAAAGGACGAAAGATTGGGTAACAAGAGTTGAGGTGCAGGGTATACAGCAAGGTGGTCAGGTGGGTGGACGGTGGGTGGTGAAGTGAAAAGTGAAGAGATCGTGATAGTGGCGTGAAAAGTGATGGTGAATGGTGAAAGGTTTGGCATTTCATGGGACGAGAGTGTCCCAGGTGGATCAAAGAACAAGTTGGGAAGAAGAAGTTGGCCCTTAGATTGGCCAAGAAGAGGGGCTTCTTGGATAGATGGATCCAAAAAGGAACAGCCCCAGTGAGTAAGATGTGGGCTCAAGGTCCCAGTGTGGAATTGCAAATCTGCCTGATTTGGCGGGAAAGAAAGGGCAGTCCGATCTTCAAGAGTATGGACCGACAGTGAGCAGCCCGGATATGACTCAGACCACGAGGTATGGGAAGCGGAGAAAACCTCGTCAGAAGTCTGGTCAGGAGAAGGTACGGGACAAGGGAGGGATGGGGGAATGTCACAGTATGTGTTGATCAGGCAGTCGTCAGGTAATTCGCAGCAGTCTGAATAGGTCCCAATTAGTCCAATACACGCACTGACGGTCATGTCCTCGTCAGACGTGTCATCCTCGATACAATCGCAATCAAAGTTCTTAGCTACCTTGAAGATGTTAAGCCTGAGCTTCTCAGATCCAACGGCAATCTCAATACAGCTCGACTCGTAGTCGATAAGGGCGCGGGCTGTGGCCAAGAAAGGTCGACCAAGGATGATCGGACAATCAGAAAGTGAGTTAGGAACTTCCATATCTAGAACAAGAAAGTCAATAGGAAAACAGAGACTGTTGACCCTAACCACCACGTCTTCCACCACACCCTTTGGGAATTTGACAAAACGATCTGCCCACTGTAACGTGATAGGGGTGGGTTTCAGATTTCCCAAGGAAAATTTTTCGAGCATGATGGTTGGTATAAGATTTATGGAAGATCCTAGATCAAGAAGGGCACGGTTAAAACTGCATCCTTGGATGCTACAAGAAATAAGCGGTGTGCCCGGATCTTTCTGCTTCGGTGGTAGGTTTGACAGTATAGCACAACTTGCATGAGGCGAGAGAACCACCGGATTTTTAGTTTTCTTTGACTGTCGCCTGGGTGTTGTGTAGTCTTTGAAAAATCGGGCGACAGTAGGTATGTGATTGATAACCTCGAGCAGGGATACCTTGATTTCTACATCCCTGAACAAATTACGCAGGTTATCAAAGGTCTGCATGTCTTTCTTCTTGCCTTTTGGCTCCCTCAATAGAGCCTCAGGGAATGGGACTGATTCTGGCACGAATTTGGGTGTATCGTCCTCTCGCGAATGCGGTGCGCATCTCGAATGAGAGGGCGATGAAGAAGAAGACGGGCCAGGATCAGGTCGAGGCGGATTGACGATCTGCTTACCGCTCCTCGTAGTGATAGCATTGGACGATGCAGGTCCAGTGGGATCATACGGCGGAGGAGGGTTTGCAATAGGGGCATAAGAGTGCGGTGCTGCAGTGGGATTAGCCTGAAATCCTGGTGGAATGCTCGAAGCTTGCAGAATCTGATTAACCTACCCATGAGAAGGTCGTACTTGTGGTTGAGGACCACGGGGTATGAAGTTTCGTGGGTTTGGAATAGGTTGGGTGGGAAGAGTGACCTGAGATCGAGTCGCCATGAGTAGTTGACTGATCTCAGCATTCTGCTGCGCCAAATGGTGCTGAAGAGAGTCATGTTCTCTTTATGGCGCTTTGACATTTCCGTCATCATTTGCATCAATTTATCAAGAGGCCTTGATGCGTGTTTTGTTTGCGGTACGCAAGGGCCTGATGGCGGATTCGCCATAGGATTAGATTGGGCCCTTGGGATGATGGGTGCGGACGGTCGCATTGGTCCACCAGCGGGGTTTTCGCACTGCGGGTTGTTGGACCATGCGAAATTCGGATGATTACGCCACCCTGGGTTATAAGTGGCAGAGAACGGGTTGTTCCCCAGGGCGCAAGCGTCTTCTATGCCAGAAGATGCTTCCGCATGCAAGTATGCATCCGAGCACACGGAGGCTTGGTCCTCTGTGTCGAAATACTGGCTCGCAGAAGCTAATTCCACATGACTTACTTAGTTGCTCGGCGTGACACTCGGTAAGGAAGGTCTTACAGGGTTTCTCAGGATAAGCCTGGTGTTGGAAGAATTGGAATTGTGACGAAGTGGTGAGGTGGGGGTGTTTGCCATGTTTGTGGAGGAGGAGGACGATTCGGCTCCTTTTCTAAATTTATCAGGCAATTCAAACAGTTCAGGGTTTTGTGACCTCCTCCCAAACATGCACTACCGCAGGAAGAGTTGGGGAGATGAGAAGGGAAAAGAGATGAGAGAAACGACACCGCAAAGGTACACTTGATGACAAATCAATACAATCAAATTCCTAACCTCTACAGTGTGCCCTTAGACCTAAAGATCTAAGTTACCTACTATCACGAACTACAGAACCGAATGCGAGCACCGCGGAACCACTGGGCCAGATTGAAAGGCCGTTTGCCCGAGTCTTAGACACCCAATAGCACGCGGGAACTCTCACTAGCACGTAGATGCTACACGTAGGTAGTTAGGCCTCCAATCCTTAGTAAGGGTCAAGTTACTACCAATTTTAGTTAGAGGCTTAGGTTCAAGTGCTTTTGGAATGTGAATGGCATTGTTTACCGGTAATGCCCAAGTGATTGATTTTTCAGTGTGTAAAACAAGCATGCAACGGGAAAATCTCCCGAATTGAAGTTTTTATTGGTGAATGGTTTTTAGAGTTCAGCCTTAAGTAGTATGGATTTTAGGATTTCGCTGAAATACCAATTCAACCAATCTCCGGGTTTTGTGATAATACAAGTTTTCTTTCTAAGCCCAATAAACCCTTCTTCAATTTCAATTGGTTAATCCATGCTAAAATGCAATGGGCTACCCTAAATGGGGATTTCTATGTGTGGATGCACGAATCAGTTTTAGATTTATGTGAAAGGGAGCCAAAGCACTTCAATTCAAGTGCTCCCAATCACCAGAAATGATTTCCACACACAAGGCTTAACCAAAAGATAAAGAAAAATTGTGGGTGTTGAAATATTCGGGATCGAATCTTAGGCAAGTTAAAAAGTCGTGGTGGGGTTGGAATCAACTCAATTCCAAGTCTCCCTATCAAAAATGTGATCCCGAATTATAGATAAGTGAGGCAAAAGAGGGGTGTAATCAATCTTTTTGTGTTTGCCTCAAAGAATACTTCACACGGCGAGAAATTCAAGAATCAAGATTTTTGGATTTTCGCTATGCGAAGTAAGGCGGGAAATCCCGAGGCGGCGAGAGTAAAGACAATCAATCAAATAAGTGAATTTTAATCCACTTGCCCCAAGAGACCCCAAGAAGTTTTTCTAGTTTTTCAGTTTTTTTAGTTTTTTTTATTGAGGTGGCAAGTTAACCCTAGTTGCTAAGAAAAGAAGACCTACTTGTTCGGCAACATGTGCAAAGCTCCAATGCGGTGTCGGCGTCCTCACGCTCTCGTTCCCGCCTTGGATCTACTTACGTCTTCGACTTTGTCTACCTGCCTTCTCCTTGCACCAGGTTCACCTGCACACCCAAAACAGAGATACCCGTGAAGAGAGAAGAGAAAAATTGAAAGGAATTGAATAGAAACTTACTTGAAGGCGCACTTCCCCAGCAACGGCACTAGAAAAGATGTGGTGTCGGACCCGAATAGGTTGTTAATATGATGATTTTATCGTTGAAGTGTGTATAGTGGTTAACCTAATTCGGACCTAACCATCTCTTTACAAAATTTTTTAACCTGGCCTATTTGATTTTATCTTGGTCACTTTTAGGCCCAGGGTCAAACTCAAGGAAGTGGGGTTACAAGTCGAGTTTCTACGCCTTTCCTACAACGAGTCTCTTCCGTTTATTTATTGTGTTTTTGGTGTTTTTCTTATTTAGATTTTTTTCTGGTAATCTTTGTCCTTGAGGCACACCCTCAAAATTGAGTTCTTAGCTTTGAGCCAAAACAGGGTTCCAAAACGGGTCTTGCTATTCGCAAGACGGAGTACTTGCAAGTCAAGGATTATCTTTTCTCTTTTATATATATTTTTTTATCTTTTTATTAGCAGGAAAGAGAAATAGAAATAAAGTAAATATAGTATATATATAGGTATATATTATATATGTATAAAGGAGGGGTGGATGCAGAGATGGAGTGTAGTACGGTGTCGAGTCTGTCGTTGTCTAGAAAGACGCAACCAACAGGACAAAGTGCTGCGTGTAAGGTGTAGGATAGATGGTGGAAGATGAAGTACGTGTGTATCGAGGAATATCAGCAACTGGTGCAGATATTCCCGCGATACAGCGTATGGTAAGTAACGTGAAAAAAAAAAAAAAAAAAAAAAAATATATATATATATATATATATATATATATGTATGTATATATGTAAATATATCTGTATGTATATATGGTTATCTATAGGTATATATATGTATATATATATATGTATATATGTATATATATAAGTATATGTATATATGTATGTAGCTATATGTATAGATAGATATATGTATAGACGTATATATATATATATATGTATATATATATATGTATATAGTTATATAGCTATATATGTATATATATATATATATATATATGTATAAGTATATGTATATATATGTATGTATAGGTATATGTGTAGATGTATGTATATATATATATAAGTATATAGATGTATATATATATATGTGTGTGTGTATATAGACTAATACATATTTATATAAGTACTAATATATGTGTAGATATATGTATAAATATATATATAGATATATGTATATAAGTATATGTATATATGTAAGTATATATGTATATATATACATAAGTATGTAGATATATGTATATATATATATATGTATACTAATACTTAGTTATATAAATACTAATATATATATATAGATATAAGTATATATATATATATGTATATAAGTATATGTATATATGTATATATATATATATGTATATAAATATATGTATATATATATATCAATATATATAAGTATACGTATATATATATATGTATGTATATAATAGAGTATAGGTGTGTGTGTGTGTGTGAAAGTGTGAGTAAATGTGTGTGCAAGCGTCGGTGTATAGAGAGTGAGAGAGAGTGAGAGAGAGGGAGAGAGCGGGAGAGAGAGAGTAGCCGCTGAGGTTAAGGCGTCTGCGACCAGCGGGCGTCGTCTGATGGTTCAAACTCTCACATAGGCGAGCACGCACGCAGACAAGCGCGTGCTGGAGGGCGAGGGTGTGGAGAGAAGACGCAGCGCACCGTGCTGCGCGAAGGCTGGAGCGGGCGCTCGCAGGCGCGGGCGAAGGGAGCGGGTGACGCAGATGCTGGGTGAGGGCTCGCGCACGTAGACGTACGCGGGCGGGCGCGTGCACGGGCGAACGGCGGTCGCGGCGTGCCGGGTGACCGGTAAAGTGAGAAGCTCACCGGTCACCCCACTGTAGCCACAATGTCGCGCAGGCTCGCGTGAACAGTGGCTACAGTGGTCGTCCGCGCCGCGCAATCGGGAGCTGCAGGTGGTGTGAGTGCTGCCGGCTCGCAGCTGGTGTGTGCGGGCTAGCGCACGAGGGAGAGGGTTTGCGTCGGCCGATTGCGAGCACGGAGAAGCTCGCGACAGAGCGTGCGGAGAGGGAGGCGAGGGCGCCTGCAGCTTGCACGGTGGCTTGCAGGTGCTGACAGGGGTGAGGGGAAGCGCTTGGCCGGCCACTGCAGTGACGCGCGGTGGCCGGTTGCGGGCGGAAGAGCGCTCGACAGAGCGAAGAAGTGGGAGGCGGAGAGGCCTGTAGGCGCGCGGACGGGCGCGAGGACGCCTGCAGGCACGCGCGGAAGGGGCTGGGGTTGCTGCTGCTGCCGTCGAGCTTCGAGCTTCAGACCTTGAAGCTTGCGGCAATGGCTGAACGGAAAAAAACTAGAAAAGAGCCACCACGCCCACCGGCTCTTTGAAGATCTAGGCGGTGGTGGTCTCACTGTGGTGGTGTGCACCACAGTGAGAGCTCCTGCTCGCCAGGTGTCTCCTTGGTGGAGGAGGGCCGGCGTATGGAGGGAGAGGGCGGAGAGGATGGCCTGGAAGGAGAAGTTCTGCAGAGTCTTTTTTTGGCTTTTTTTTTTGTGAGGACCAGGCTGTTTGAAGAAGTCATGGCCTTATATAGAGGAAGAAGCCATGCACGGCCATGCCCTGGCTGTGCATGGCTCATGCATGGCCTTGGCAGGGAGAGGCAGCCGCAGGGAAGGGCAGCTGCAGGGAATGGCACATGAGGAAGAAAGGTGCAGCCATGGGAAGAGATTTCCAAATCTAATGGAAATAAAAATAAAGATGGGAATATTGCAAAGTAGCACTTGAAGAAAATGCGAATTGCGAGGCCATTTATTTCATTCTCCTCTCCTTTCAATTAAATGCATGCATGCATGTATTTTTACAAATGCGATTATGGAACCCTAATATTCATAGGTAATGCTAGGAAATAGCACAAGAAGGCACTATTGCAGGTGTATTTTTGTGGTGCAATCAGTCCACAGGTCGGAAGCCCAGTTGAGTAGATGAAAATCAAGTCCGATTATGTGCCTCAAATGTGGGTGTATAGAGTGTGTAAATTGATTTGTCCCACGGAAATATCTTTTTATTTTTTTTTATATAAGATGTGGGTGACATGGGTGAAGGTGGCAAACAGGACAAACAATTCTATCCTAGGGTTTATGCAAACACCTAAGTAGATTAGGTCTTGGTTTGAGTGTGGCGAAATGAACTAGTGGGGGGGATGTGGGGGACACTTATAGAGTACTCTACCTGCACTTTACTCCGATCTACTGCACTTGGATCTCCATGCTAGGGTACCTGCAAGACAGTAGATCAAAGACAAGTAGGGTTAGTGCTCTGTAAATGCAAAAAAATGCAATTAACAATAAAGTAAATTTCGTTGCTTCCCCAGCAACGGCGCCAAAATGGTCGGGTCGTGATTCGCATGTTTAGATCGAGGTTACAAGTAACCTGTCGTCGTAGTTGCAAAACACGTCGATCAAATAAAATTTATACCAAAACTCCAAGGGAGTCCCAGGTCGAACACAGGGAGGCAACGTTTACTTTAGTTGAAAATCGCGCTTCGATTCGTTTCTTTTTGGTATTTTAGGGTTTTGTTATTTTTTTGTGTTTTTGAAATAAAAGACAAGTAGAATGAATCACAAGATAGAAATGGAACAAATATGATATATATATCAAAACCAATGTCAATTACAATGAACTATGAAAGCATAAAAAGAGAGGGAGGTGAGAGGAAATCTACCGAATCGGCTGTTCGGCTAGACGACGGTGTGTGGTGGAAGCTCGGACGAAGGAGGTGAGGAGTGGGACAACGGAGGTGAGATGCTGGAGGACGTCGGGTTGAGGAAAGCTTTGGCATAGCTTTGGAATGGAGGTGAGAAGACAGAGTTGATTTGCTGCCGGAATGGAGGTGAGAGGATGGCTCCAAGGTGACCTATGAAGGGAGATGGGAAGTTGGAGGAGTATTTGGTGGGGTAGAGGTTCGCTACAATAATAAGCACCTTGGGAGCTTGAGAACAAGCTCTAATGGAGTGTTGGTAGGCTTGCTAGAGCTTGGGAGTAGGTGGGAGTATAGGTAGAGATGGCTTGGAAGGGAGGGGGTGTAGGTCCTTTTATAGTGGTGGAGAAGAGGCAAAAATCGTATCTGGGTCTTGACTGACGTCCACAAATGTCACTGCAGCTGTCGTTGAAGATTCGCCCTTCAATTGTTCTTGCTGGTGCGCACGAGCCTTTAGTGATGTCCGTAAACGTCGTGCAGCTGTCGCTGAAGATCCGCTTATCAAATCCTCTTGCTGCCGTGCGCAGACCATTAGTGACAGCTGCAAGCGTCACTAAAGGTGCGTTGCTGAAGATCTGCATGCCTCCCTGTTGGCGTGCGCTCCGCTGGCGCTGCACACTTCGCGCTCCCATGTCGCGCGCATGCTGGCGTGCACTGGCATGCATGTACATGTACGCTACGCTGCTGCTACTGCATGCTGCGCAGCTGGCGAAATTGGAAATTGGGGGGGCTGCGGGGATTCGAACCCGCGCCCCTCCTTTGCAAGCCCGCTCTACCACCATTGCGGCAGGTGTGTGGATGTGTCGTGAGGAGGAGTTTGGTGCGAAGCTTCCTAGCTGTTGGATCTTGATCCAATGGCTTGGATTCAAGGGCATGGATGAAGGAGTTGGGCGGTCTGGATGGTGCCATGTGGCACCATCTGGGCCGTCCATCTTCTTCTTGTAGAGGGTGCTATGGTGCTCAGATCAAGGTGATTCTCGTGATGTCGAACTGCGATCGCCGCTCCGAATCAATCCGTATGGTTGGATTTTCCATCCAAAACCCGTATGGATGTCGCATTGCCCCCTGGTCATTGATCTTCCTCAGGTTTAATGTGATGCTACGGGACTCCGATCTGGATGATTTTAGAGGTGCTAGTCTCCGATCGTTGTCCCGATTAGATTCATATGGTTTGATCGTCCATCCGAGGCCCTAAAATAAATCCTCTTTTCTCCTGACCATAAAAAGGACCTAATTAACCTAAAATATAAACAACTACTCTAAATGCAGAATGATGCATGCTATGCAATATTTATATTATGATATGCAGTGCTAAGCCCAGGAACTATCACAAATAAGCATTTTACGATGAATTTATACGTATTTATCATATGCTGAGGGGCAATTTGCTGTTCGATCTCCATTGTTCGATGGAACAAACTATGGTTACTAGAAGACGAAAATGTAGATCTTCCTAGAATCAATGGATTTCGAGGTATGGGATGTCATTGCCTTCAAGTATACATGTCTGAAGATCAAGGAAGGAGTGGAAATGACTCCAGATCAGAAGAAGTTGGCGACACACAATGCAAAGGCAATGAACACAATCTTTTGTGGATTGTTGGAGGAGGAGTTCAATCGAGTATCAGCTTGAAAAACTGTTCATGAGATTTGGAGCATCTTGGAAGTCACCTATAAAGTTACCTCCAAGGTAAAAGAAACCAGAGTTAATTTACTAACCCAAAAGTATGAGTTGTTCAGGAAGAAGAAAGGGGAGTCTATCAAGGAGATGTTTACAAGGTTCATGGACATTGTAAACTCTCTATGGAACTTGGACCAAGGGATTAAGAATGAAGCCCTGTTGAGGAAGATTCTTCGATCTCTCACTAGTGATTGGGAAATAAAGACAACTGCCATCCAAGAATCAAAGGATCTGTCAATCTTAAAGTTGGATGATCTTATTGGCAGTCTCATGTCATACGAAGTTCAGCTCCAACACATGAAGGAGAATGAAAGTGAAGGAGCTAAGAAGAAGACTGTAGCACTTGAAGCCAATGATCACTCAGAAGGAACTTCAAGTGAAGATGAAGAAGATGACATTGCTCTTCTCTCGAGGAAGTTTAGAAAGTTCCTCAAAAACAAGAGGAACTAGAGAAAGAAGAAGGAAGACTCCAAGGAAGAACCTATTATTTGCTACAACTGCAAGAGAAAGGGACACATCCAAAAGGATTGTCCACTCCTTGAAGGAGACAAAATGAAAGAAGAAATTCTCAAAGAAGGATGGAAAGAAGAAAGCTCTTCAAGTAACCTAGGATGAGTCTGACTTAAGCTCATAAGGAGAAGAGACCTCCAGTGAAGAAGCTCTTCTAGGACTCATGGCTCTAGAAGATGAGGTAATATCTCTTACTCCCGATGAATTGTTAGAAGCCTTTTTTGAAATGCATGATGTAGCCAAATCTCTTAAACTAGAAAATAGAAAATTAGTAAAAACTCTAGATGAAGAAAAAGCACTAAAAGAGATATTTGCATCACAAAATAAGGAACTATCACTTGAGATCACATCACTTAGATAAAAAATAGATGACTTAAAACTAGGCATTGATAAGCTTAAAGAAAAGTCTGGTAATCTTAAAGATGATCTAGCAAAATTTACAAAAGGCAGTCGTAATCTGCATAAATTACTAGGAACACAAACCTAGACCACCAAGAAATTTAGGTTAGGATACATACAAAAAAAATGATTATGAAGCATCTAGTTCAAACCAAAAGAACGATAAAGGTAGCTTGCCTAAACAGGCAGCATTAACTAACAAACGTGGACCTTAGCGAAAATGAGTACCAAAAGCATTCATGAAATCTTATTTTGTAAGTCAAGTAGATTATAAAAGGTGGACTTACTGTGAATCAAATGGAAGCTGGAAGCCAATATATAGATTCCATGATCCCAGACCTCACAGACATAAACAAATGATAGGATCAAGGAGAAAGAAGGTGGATCATGGATAGTGATGGTAACACCATCATGAGCCATAACTAGCTTTATTTAGTCATAATTAATTGACAAATGCTCCTACATAATTACTTGAGAGCCATAATTCTAAATAAATCCATTCTGAGAGAAGAACATTAAATCAGGATTAATTCTATAGTTTTAACATTACATCATGAAAGAAGAGTAACCATGGGGTTTGCCAAGGGTTAATCAAAGGTCAAATGAGCATTAAAGTCTAATAAGTGGGTCCACACAGACAAAAATAGGGTTTCACATGTTTTGAGAATTGATTCTTAACATAAAACCCTAATTTCTGACCCGCTTGAATTACAAAGGTTCTGGTCAAAATAAAATTCATCTAAATATCCTAAAATTCATAGAAAAATATTTCTTGAGGCTTGGTATCCTTGATTTGACCATTTGAACCTATTTTGACCTTAAATAGAGTCACAAACAGATTTTTACCTTAATTTGGGTTTCTACGCAAATTGCCAGTTAAACTTAGTCAAAACTAAAATCCAACTTCACCACTAGATTCCTTGGAAATCAGATTCCATCTTGATCTAGTTTGCATTTTAGTCCATTTAAACTTTGCTCCTCTCAATTAAGCCCCTAACTTTCAAAATCTTTGCCAATAGGTCCCTAACTTCCATATCTTCCTTGCAAATGGGTCCTTACCGCCATTGGAGGTCAACCAACCTCTAAGAAGCTTTTGACCATGCCAAAATAGCATCAGATCATCATCAAATCCCACCAAATTTGGTGAGATTGATGTTCACACAGTGAGGATTTGTTTGGACTTGATTTGGGACTGAGATCTTGCACGAAAAGCTCGTGCGAACGAACGAGATTTATGGGTGTTTCTCCTTCAATCTCAAGCCTTGTAGAAGCCCTTTCCTTGTCTAGAGCTTGTTCATAAGTTCTATATAAAGCTCTAGGACTTGACACCGTGCTCCTTAGCAAGGTTTGAGGCTAAAATCCCTCTTCAACTCCTTCCCTGACCTTCTCCGACCTAGCTCTGGCGAGCACTCTCGACCTCCTTCCTTCGGCCACTAGATGGATAAATCAAGTGGTCCTCCTTCCTCGCCTTCCTCTGCTCCTTGCCATCCACAGTAGGAGTTCCTTCCCCCATCGTCGTCGCCATCTTCCCTCAACGGAGATTTCACCTTCTCTGGTGCCAGCCAATCATAGCCGGTGCCTATCCTCATTCCTTCATCCTTTAGCTAGGTAACTTCCTCTCTCTCCCCCAAGCCTTCCTAACTCTTTCCTATCCCAAATCAACCGCTGACATATCCTCAACGCCTCTGTCTTCCTCCACTCTGGCTAAGCCTTCGACAAAGCCATCTGCCCTCCACACACCACCAAACACCTCACCAACACCTCCGTTAGCTTTGCCTCACTTCCACCATCAAAACCCCTCACTTAATTCCACCACACACCCACTGAAACACCCTATCAACCAACCCATCATCCGCACACCCTCCTCGACTTCGCCCCAACTCCACACACTATCTCACTGTACACAACCACCACCAACACATTCGCCATACTCAAGCGACCCTCTTGAGTAATTTTGACACGACTGCGAGGCCTTATTCTCTGTTTCAGATTGCCGTCAATCTCCATCTCCGCCACCACCTTCTCTAGCTCCATTCGATGTCTTCAAGCCATGTCTTCCTCGTTGATACGCCTAGGTGCTATGGATTCACATCAGGAGAGTATCTGCACCAGCAGCTGCAACATCTTCAATTCAAGAGATCTTAGCTGTTGCTACGTGTGAGGAAAAGAAGATGGGGACATTTAGTCCCACATTGTAAATGGATGAGTGACTGCAGTGAAATAAATTGAATTCCTGCTGTATCCCTTTCGCCTAAGACATTGGGGGGTTGGGTCCCCCACATACATACTCGAGCATTGCTCACCCACAATCACGTACGTGGGTTTGGCCACTGTTCATGACCCGTTAACCTACTTGTATACCCGATTAACCCCGGTTCTGAGAGAAAGAGGAGAGATTTGTGAGAGGAGGGGGGAGGGTTTTACTTCGCGGGGAAGTGCCTCAGGGGTCGTACTGAAAAGGAGGCTATCACTTAGTCTCTAAGAAGGATTGGCCCTATGCTTGTGAAGGCTTAAAGAAGAAAATCCCTTGAGGATTGCTATGCTGTGCCTTAGAACCTTTGAGGCTCTTATGAGAGCCTTGTGCTCTGTTAGTGTTATGCCTCTTCTGATAAGGCATCTGATGCCTTGTTCTATTGTCTGAAGCATTTTGGTTACTGTGACATCATTTAAGTATCTAAGTTGATGTGGATTATATGAGAATACTATTCGATTATTTGAATAAATTTAATATATGAGATGTGCTTAATTAGAGGGATCTAAATGGTGATCTAAATCACCACCTTTTAGGTTTCTTTATTCTTTTTGTCTCTATATTCTTTGAGATATATTGATTTACATTTGAATATAAATTTAAGCAATTTATTCATTGCATATCTTTTTATTGTGCTTATTTATTCTGAATTGAGATTAATGCGTGAATTCCACATTTTCTCCCTGTGAATGACTTCGAACTCCAATTAGATTCTGAGTTTATAAATTTAAGTTTTTTGTGTGATTTTGTTGACTATATTACGATGCATATATCCTATACATTGATGATTTTACCTTAAACAGATAGCGGGTACTTCAAGCACATGACAGGAGAAGGCCTATTCCTGCATCTCAATCGCCATAAAGGTGGTACAGTTACATTTGGGAACAACCACAAGGATTGTATTATTGGTATTGGCCAAATTGATAACTCTTCTGCCTCTTTTGATAATGTACATTTGGTTAAAGGGTTAAAACATAATTTGCTTAGTATAAGTCAAATTTGTGACATATGTTATAAAATTAGTTTCAACTCAACTGGTTTTAAAATAAGAGACAAAGAAACTAAGCAACACCTCCTTAAAGGTCACAGGTATAAAAATATTTATATTGTAAACTTTGACAAATGTGACAACTTTGAATATCTTGTCGCATCTTACGATGAGGCAATACTCTAATACAAATGACTAGGTCACGTTCACATGAAAAATACCAGTAGACTTGTAAACATGAGCTTGTTAAAGGCTTGCCAAAAATCAGTTTCAAGATAAGCAAAGTTTGCTATTCTTGTGAAATTGGTAAACAAACTTAAAACTCTTTTAAGCCAAAAAGGATGGTCAGCACTTCTTGTCCCCTGGAATTACTTCACTTAGACTTATTCAGACCAACTAAATATGAAAGCTTAAGTGGGTGTCAATACTGTTTTGTCATAATCAATGACTTCTCAAGATTTACCTGGGTATCTTTCTTGAAAAGTAGGGATCTGACTATTGATGTTTTCAGTAAACTAGTAAGGAGATTACAAAATGAGAAAGGAGCTGAAGTCATTAGGATAAGAAGTGATCATGGTGGATGTTGGTCATCTTTCTCAACACAATTAATTAAGTTAATTGTGCTTAATTATGTGCAGAAGAAAGTAACTTAGGTCAACTTGAATTTATGTCGATTAAGTAGTATAGGGTCAAGTTAACCTAACATTTTAGATTTTATTTCTTTTAACTGGTTGAGTCCAGGTCGTTCGTTGGGAGGTATAACTTAATTAGAATTCACCATTAAATCTAAGCTACTTATGAAAGGTATAATTAAATTTACTTTAAGAACATGAATTTTGCTTAAGGATTTCAAATTAAAAGAATATGCAAAATTCCATAAGAAAACACATTTACACAAATGATCTTCTTTAACAAACAAGTAAACATGTTTATTTCTTTTTATTTACAAGAGATTAAGGCCATAGAAAGTATTTCGAATGAAAATATGCCTTATTACAACTTTAACCTCAAAAGGAATGAATAATATGCAAGAAAATTAAACCATTAATTTCTCTTCTTGTCTTCAGCCTTATTCTTCTTTCTCTTCTTCTTTTCCTTTTTATCTCTCTCTTTCTCTTCTCTTTTCTTTTCTCTTAATCTTCTTCTTAATCTTTTCCTTAATCTTTCTCGAGCTCTTTCTTTTACATTTCTTCTTCTCTTTCTTTTACATATCTTCTTCTCTTTCTTTTCTTTCTTTCTTACTCTGCCTTTTCTTCTTCTTTAGCCCTTCTGCTTGTCTACCTTTCTTTCCTCTACAAGCTCTCTCTTTCTTCTCCTTCTCTTCCTTTCCTTTGCTTCTTCTTTTCTTTTAAACCTTAGCATCCTTTCTGAACCCTTGCAGACCTTCTAAACCGAACTGGTCTAACACTTTAAACCAAAAATTAGGTTTTTGATTAGTGGCTTGGACCGGTCGAGGATACACAACACCTCTCTTAGGGTGGGACCTGACCCTACTAGGTCTAAGCCTGGTTTTATTTAGTTTTGGTTTATTTCCGATTCGCATAGTCGCGAGCCCATCTGGCTCACGGCCTCCCAGGCCCATGCACATGCCCTCACGAGTCCATACTCGCACGCCCACAGGCGCACACACACTCGAGCACGCGCACCACACGCACTCACACACACACCCAGTCCTCAGTTCGTTTCATTTACCGTGCGCTGTCGACTGAGAAGCCTTAAACAAAAATTTGTTTTATACCCATGCAACCGTTTCAGTTCCACCGATGTGGGACTAAGTTTCCCCTTCTCAATCTAGACTTGAAATGTTGATTCCAACCAGCTCAGAGCTCCGTTCTAAGCAAATAAAAGCTTGTTGGAAAGCTCTTAAGTTGTTCTACACGATTGGAGTGTCAAGTTGATACTCAGAGGAGTTTAGCTCTTCTATTTGAAGGACGAAGGACCTGGGTTCACTACGACCATTTAGACTGCAGAAATGAGGTTTTCATCTTTAAGGTCTACAGAAGGTCTTTTGATTTCCAAATGAGGTATTGAAGAGGTTCAGGAGATGATTCCATGGCTGTTGTGAAGGAAGTGAGCTCTAAAGAGCTTTAGGAAAGAGCAGAAGCTAAAAAGCTTCTCTAGGGAGCTTTAGAACTATAATTCAAGTTCTAAAAGGTCCTACAGACAGCTAAAGACCTAATGAATCAATTCAAACAACCTTTAGAGGTTGTTACGAATCCGTCTAGGCAGATTATTCATTAAAATCTCATCACAAAGCTACCGTCGCCAGTTTGGGTTAAAAAATAACCCAAACTGATAGAAATCAAATTCTACCATAGAATCCATCAAAGCTCATCCAATTCTCATCTGAATCATTTACAAACAACCGAGCAATAGATTAGACTCTTTAATTTGTCTGTTTGAATCCAAAATCCAAGAATCAAACTTTAGGTTGACCATAAGCCTCGAATTTTGATGTTTTGAATTTTACCATTTCAGATGAAATTAATGCCTTAAACATCTTCCCTTTAACCATAGGAATGGATTCAGACCCTTAAAATGATGTTTCAATTAAGGTTCCTATGGTTCCAGGCCTATCGCCTGAGCTTGTAGAGGAGTTTGTTCGTCAGGACAAACTAAAGTTTATCACAGTGATTAACACATGGAAATAGTCTCAAGGTAAGTCACTGAAGCTTTTAGACCTTTTAAATGAAACTTAAACCTATCTATCAGACATCTCCAACTCTGCTGGAGTTGGAGAAGATGAATATCTAACAGAAGCTCCAAGCACTAAAACCTCAAATAAACTACCTCAGCATGATCAGTGAACTTCGAATTAGAGATCTGGAGCTTCACACTAAGTTCTACAGGCTGAAGAGCTTGTTTGACTCACCGGAGCTCACCGGAGCTCCGGTGAGTCCAGAAAAAGGCAAATATATTCAGATATTGTGAAATTGTGCCATTGATGATTTAGAAAGCTTCCTGAGGTCACAAGGAACCTCAGGAACATGTTAATTTCATCAATTATTCATTGAAGTGAGAATTAATCAGTGAATTCACAGTAAACAAGTTTTGAGTTTGATTAGGCTCAGGACCTATTTTCCACTCAATTGAGTGAAGAAAATAAGTCAAAAGGTAATTACGATGGTATATATGTGAATAATTATTGATTTGAACTCCCCCTGAGCTGCCATTGACAGTGAGCTCAGGAGCTTAAATTAAATTGGGCGTTTAAGTTATAGAGGGTAATTACTTAAATTAGTGTGAGGATCAGGGCCCTTAGGTGATGAATAAATGGTGGAGGACCCCAGTGGAGGTGGAATAGGCTCAACCACTGTTGCCATGGACAGCAGGAGCAGTTAGTGGAGGTGGAGGTGGTTTAGGCGAATAGATGATCAATCAGTAATTAAAAGGGATAGAGATGTTCATGAAAGGCTAAAGAATGTGATTGATGACTTAAAAAGACAAGAAATTGCTCCTGACAAGCTCAAGGAAGTCGCCAGAGTTAAGGAAGACGAATGCAAAACTAGCATTACAATTACCTAATCTACCTAACTAACTATCCTAACTAATCTACTTACCTATCCTACTGTTACCTGGATGAAGGAGGTAGGAGATCTCCGTCGATGGTTCATAACAGATGAAATCAGAGGGTTGGCGAAAGAAGTCCGGCGGGCGCTTGTGAGGTGAAGTAGAGGAACTCCTAGTCAGCACTGTGTCAGAAGACTTGACTGACTTCAGTGGAGATCCAGAGCGATCAAATATGGATGGAGGAAGATGGATGAAGCAGAGGAAGGTCGCTGAAGTTTAAAGAGAATAGCCTATTGGTTAGCTCAATGAAGAAGAGGGAAGGGAGCTAACTTGGTGAAAATCGAGGGTATGAAAGGGTATTTATAAATGGCGGAGGCTGAGATGGAGGTTGAATCTGGATGGAGAAGAGGCTATGATGAGAACATCATCATGAGCCATAACTAGCTCATTTTGACCTAGGAAAGAGACTAGAAGCTCCTACATAACCTAGAGAAGGGTCTAATTCAAGGAAGAACTGTTCTGAGAAGAAAACATGAAACAAAGGGTAAAACTGTAATTTTACCATTGCAGTACATCAACGGGATTTCTCAGAAGCTAAACATAGGTCAATTGATCTTAACAAGATGAAAAGTGGGTCGGTTCAATCAGAAAAGGGTTATTGTGAGAGCTAAGAATTAAATGATATTCTGTAATCCTAAAATAGACCCGCTTAATTCAACAAGGTTCTGGTCAGGATAAAAATCAACTAAACCCTCTAAAATTCATGAAAAAATATCCCCTAAGGTTTAAAACCTTCAAATTGGCCTTTGGAACCTATTTTGACCTAAATAGGGGTCCTAGCTAATTATTTGACCTAAGTTGGGTTTTTATGCAAAATGTCCAGTCAAACGTGGTTAAACCTAAAATCCAACTTCACCATTGGATTCCTTAGGTCAAAATTAGGTTTTTACCAAAATTTGGACCTAAGGGGAGGTCACCTTGACCAACTTTTGCAAAATAGTCCACCCAATTGCATTTTGACCCCTAGCTTTTGAAAATCATTGCGCAGACCCCCTATCTTCCTCGCCACCCTTTGCAATTAGGTCCTTCTGCCATTACAGCGGAGGAGTCCTACTCCGACGAGGAATTGAGGGGGATTTCTCCCTGATTCCTCAGAGATCTCCTCTCAGATTTGAAAGGGAGATTCTCTGAGGAATTCCCTTTCATTTGAGCACAATCAACTACCGTGATTCGCACCCAATCTCTCATGCGAACTGTTAAGACCCATGCTGTTTGAGCCTTTTAAGACGTCTGGATTGTGGGTCAGACATCTGGTTAGACGTCTGGACACCTTCCCAGATGTCTGAAAATCAAAAATTTTGAGTATGAGCTCGCATCTGCACGCAGGCTGCGTGCAGACAGTACTCTCATTTTTCCTCTCCTCTCTCTCCCCGCCTCCAGCAAAACCCTAACCCACCGATCTTATAAACCCCCCACCCTTCCCATCTCACGTTCTCCTCACACTATGTCTCTCACATGTCAAGAACATACTTACATTGAGAAAGCACAAGTCCTCCACCAGTGTGTTGCACCTCAATACCAAGGAAGTAGTTGATAGGGCCTAAATCCTTTGTAACAAAATGCGACTGTAGCATCTTCTTTGTTTCCTCTATCCCTTGCCTGTCACTGTCAAAAGGATGTCATCCACATATACCACAAGTATGATAGAGCCTATTTGTTTATGCGGTGTAAAGATAGAATGATCTGCCGACGACCTGGTGAAGCCATAATCTTGGACCACCTTGCTGAATCTCTCAAACCAAGATCTAGGACTTTGTTTTAGTCCATAAATAGCTTTATTTAGCCTACACACCTTCTGACAGAGAGAGAGGCAGAGCGAGTAAGAGAGCGTGCAGGCAGCGTCTAGGAGGAGCGGTGTGAGGAGAGGAGGAGGAGAGTGAGCACGCGAGCTCGTGTGGGAGCTCACCAGTAAGCGCACGGTAGGAGTGGCGCATGCTCGAGGAGGAGTGCGTCGGGGAGGTCCTCCCCGACACTGTTGCAACCGGAGCTGTAGGCGAGGGGGCGCAACGCGGCCACGGGCGGTGCGAGAGCAGCGGAAGCAGGTTCTGGTTCTGGGTTTTTCCCAGAATTAGACGTCTGGAGTGACCTCCAGAAGTTGGTGCGGACGTCTGGAGGTGGTTCCAAACGTCTGAGGAGAGGGCTTCGCGAAGGTACGTCCTCTTTGTGGATACGGCCATGCAGGCCGCTCCACTGATACCCTGTTGCATTCCCTTTTGAGAAGATTGCGTGGTTTCGTGCAGGATTCACTTTGGGAAGGCGCGAGACATGCCCTCCCACGCATTTCAGACGTCTGGGCGACATACCAGACGACGGGAAGCATTTCCAGATGTCCAGAGAGGTGGTCGGATGTATGGAGCTGGGTCCAGAAGAGTTCCTGGACGTTTGAGGGTTGGCACAGAGACATAGGTATGTTACTGGATACTTTTAAGACGTTTGGAAGTTGTTCCAGATGTCTGATTTGAGATAGAAACCCTATTTTTGACCCTTTTAGGGTCCGTTTGAGTTCCGTTTTATGCAAATAAGATACCGCTGTGTTCCTTGTGAGTTCTTCTACTTGTTAGAAGGCTTTCCATACTGTTCTGATAGTTTCCTTGTGATTGTTCCTTGTCATAGGACTTTGTTCCGTTGCAGGTTTGGGGCTTGCTGAGGCATGTGAGCCTGTCGTTCAAGCCCCCAATACTCCTGGGTTTACTGGTAGAGTGGCTTCCCCCTAATTTAATTATAACCTAAATGCATGTGTGGAATGAATGGTTAGAACCTAGGATGTGGCATGAATCCTAGGACGAGAAACACTTGAAATGTCTGTATTGGATGATTGAATTGCAGTCTTGAATGAGTAGATAGAATGATAACAATTGATTGTAAATAAATAACAGTTACCTGTGAAATGTGAAATACTTGTGCTAGCTAACTGTCGCATGTAAAATTCCTGTTGAATACGTTAAATGACATAATACGAGCTGCATGTATATAAATTGAGAATGATAATGTGAATGATGGAAATACTAGCTACCCATGTATAACCTGTGTATGGAAACGTGAACGATAGCAATACAAGCTGCTTATGTATAACCTGAGAATGGAAATAGAAATGATGAAACCTGGTATGGCATGGCATGAGGAATATGAGTATGAACCCTACGGAAAATTAGGAGTAGAGCTCCTGGAAATAAATGGAATGGATCTGGAAATGTGAGTGGGAAAGTGAGCTGGCCCTTGAGTACGGAGTACCAAGGAGAGCGACTGTCCCCCTGTTTAGTGCAGAGTAGAGCTAGCCGCCCTTGGGTTGAGACCTGGGGTTATGATTGGCCACTCTGTACTGACTTCTTGGCCCTCACGTATAAGGTACCGGGGAGAGCTACTAGTGTAGGGAGAGAGCTAGCCACCCCATGGGGCCCGGGGTTTAGCTAGCCACCTTACATCGACTTGTTAGGCCCACTGGGCAAACCAGGGTAGTCAGGCGAGGGTGCGCGGACTGTGGAGGGGCAAGACCCCTGTTTGGTTCTTAGGGGCTAGACCCCTGTTACTGAGAGGGTTAGGCCCTATACTAGTTTCGTGCTGTACTTTGGGCGCACCCGCTAACAAAAATGACTGACCGCGTGCCAGTGCGGGGTATCTACCCGTGCGCTTATCGCGCGTGTCGTAGTCATCGTTGTGTCTGTTTGTGACCTTGGGGTAGTTGATTGGGTGTAGGATCACCACGGGGGACTCTCCCGGCCAGGAGAGCACCACGTGTGCTTTCTACTCCTCGGAAAAGACTGTAATCAAGATCATTCCCACGAGGAATAATTAGTTAAAGAAAGTAATTGAAAAACAACAGCTACTTGTCCACTTTTATTGCTTTAGTTAGTTGGTTGCCACTCTACTCAGCGTTTGCTGACGTTGTGTACTCATAACCCTTTTCAGGTCCAGGTGTTGAGCAGCCAGAGCCTACGGCTATAGAGGGTGCTGGGCCTAGTGGAGCCTAGTAGTTGTAGTTCTTTTGTTGTACTCCTTTTGTAGTAGTGAGTTTTAGACTCTTGTACCTTTACATTCCTATACCTTGTTATTTTCTAATGTTGTGGTGGTGATATGTACTGTAGCAGTTTTTGCTTTTTTATTGCTGTACCTTTTTACTGTTAGTTTCTTAGCATAGTGAATGTGGTTTACTTTCCTACTTTTTGGTTACTTTCTCGTTGGACGACTGAGTCTTGGGATCAGTCGAGTCAGTCCGGTCTCGTGTCCTGTAGGGATGCGAGAACCGGGTCTAACAAGATGGTATCAGAGCAAGGTCGTCCCGAGAAGTGAACCAACTAACTTGAGAATAACCAATTCACGTGCTTGTAACTAGAGTAACATCCACAACATACCTTTTGATATCTGTTCTGAGGTTCTTTTGCTGAATGTCTGTTGAAATTGACATCTTCCTATTCTGTTGTTCGCATCTCCTTGTAGGAGATGCCTCGACGTGGAGTCATTGAGGCAGGCCACGAACATGGTCGTGGACGAGGTTAGAGGGGCGGACGTGTTGAGCTCGATGTTTCAGTGGACCAGCCACTTCTTCCGGGCGTTTAGGCCTAGGACCTCGCCCAGCTGATACGTGAGATAGTACGAGAGGAGCTCCACCCGCCTCCACGGGTGCCTCTCCCTAGGGACGTGGAGGGGGAGTCCTCTGTGGGACCACGAGACAGATGCAGTGCTGGACGTGAGGGAGGGGGTGGTCCTCCACCACCCCCATCGCACTCTGACACTTCCAAGCATGAGCCCTCCCTGCTTGAAGGCATGCCCATTTCCTCACTTCAGCGACATTACGAGATTTTCGGACAGTTCCAGAAGCTGAAGCCCCCCTCCTTCAAGGGGGATGAGGACCCGATTGAGGCGGAGGACTGGTCAGAGCAGATCAAGAAGGTGTTCGACACCCTTCACCCCCCTGCGGAGTGCCGCATGGCCTTTGCCATGTACCAGCTGGAGAGCACGACACACAGGTGGTGGAGGGCGGTCAGAGGTCAAGAGGGGGCAGAGCCGACGTGGGACCAGTTTGTCACCCTCTTCTACGAGCAGTACTTCCCGCAGACGTGGCAAGATCAGAGGAGGCGGGAGTTCCACACTCTTCGCCACAGGACGATGACTGTGAGCGCGTACCATACGCGTTTCCTGGAGCTGTCCCGTTTTTCTGCGACAACTGTGGCTACTGAGGAGGAGCGCCTGTGGAGGTTCACCGAGGGGCTCCGGCCTGTTATTCGGGGGTATGTTAAACCCCTGAAACTACCCACATTCTCGAAAGTGGTGGAGGCAGCTATGACCTATTAGGAGACCAACCCGGTCGCATGTGACACTGATAGCGGATGGAAGAGGCCCTACCAGTTAGACTACTCATAGGGCCGACGAGAGAGGAGGCACGCGGCGCCCGCAGGAGAGCCGTCATGCTTTACAGGGCTGTCAGTGGCCTTTAGGGGTCCCCGACAGGGGCCAGCTGCCAGCCCTGGACCCCCGCCCAGCCTTCAGTAGGGACCTACCAAGGGCGGGAGTCGAGTTCCCCTCTGCTACCAGTGTGGCCAGTCGAGCCACATCAGGAGGGACTGCCCGTCTAGGGGTGGAGGTCAACAGATGCTCCCCGCACCAAGCGCTGGAGGACGAGAAGGAGGCCGTGGTTCCCAGGCGCGTGGGGGAGGATAGCAGTCACGGGGAGGGTACCGGCCAACGGCTACCCGTCCGATGCAGAGTGTGGTTGCTTCTTCCACACTAAGAGCTGAGGGGTGTATCAACGCCCTGACACATAGAGATGCCAAAGCTTCAGGTTCAGTGGTGGCAGGTATGGTTATAGTTTCTGGTAGACTAGTTTACACACGTTTTGATTCTGATGCCACCCACTCGTTTGTTGCTGCTAGTTTTGCTGTCAGTTTGGGACAGGACTGTGTGTTGTTAGAGGATCCTTTTGTGATCAGAGGTCCATGTGGTCAGCTGTTTGTAGCTGAGGAGGTTTACACAGACTGTGAGGTCAGTGTTGGGGGACACAGCCTCCTCGTTGATTTGATTGTGATACCGATGGAGTATTTTAGCATGATTCTGGGGATGGATTGGTTGTCCGCTTACCACGCTTTGGTGGACTGTTTTGAGAGGAAGATCACCTTCTCCATACCGGAGATGCCTTCCTTTGAGTTTCACGGACAACCGGTGGACGAAGGTTTCAGGTGCATTTCTACACTTCGGGTGGAGAGACTTTTGAGCTAAGGGTGTGAGGGCTTTCTGGCTTGTGTAGTGGTAGAGCCCAGCCCCGTGGCAGACTTCCAGAGCATCCTGGTGGTCAGAGAGTACCTCGACGTGTTTCCAGAGGAGCTGCTGACGAGTCGATTGTTTGCTTTAAAGTCGTTTGCAGTTTTATGTGGTGGAAAAATCGACTAATCAATATTTAAAAAGAAATAACCACTCGCAGAAGAGCGGGTCGTATCCACAGGGAGGCAATGACATATTTAAATTCGCACCAGTTAAAAACATTTGTTCGTAGTTAGTTTGGACAAGAATCAAGCCAAAATTGCCTTCAGATTAAGGTTGAATCAAGAAATCATGATGAAATAGCAATTCTGAATAACTAGAGGATATTTGTCGCAATGCAGAATCAATAAAATATCATTAAAAATTAACAATGGCAGAAAATGTTTGGCACGCGCGGCCTGTTGGCGGTGAGCGTAGGTGAGGTTGCAGGCGTGGGTGCACAGGCGGGTGGTCGCGAAGGCTGGAGGGCGCAGGTGAAGTACTGCAGGCGTGCGGGTGGTGTGGAGTGAGCGCGGCCTGGAGTGGATGCGGGAGTGAGCAGGCGAGTGTGGTTGAGCAGGTGCGGCTGTAGGTGGAAGGTGAGCGGGCGTGAGCAGTGAGGTGCTGTAGGCTGTGCCCGCCTTGCGTACTGCTGGAGGGCGTGCGGGTGGACGTGGAGTGAGCGGGCAAGGGTTGCGGTTCAGGTGCTGGAGGTGAAGTGGGTGGACGGTGGTTGCTACTGGAGTGGGGGGTGGGCTTCAGATGTCCGGGAAATTTTCCGGACGTCTTAAGTGACTGAGAAGATGATTGCAGCAACGGTGGTTGTTGATGACGATGGCGAGGGCGGTGCACGACCAGGTGCTCACGGTAATGTGGACGAGCTCCGGATAGCGGTGTGGCCTGTCAGACCACAAGCCTACGGTGGTGGAGACTTGTCGCCACGGTTGAGGCCGGCGGTGTGGAATGGAAGATCTCTCTGCACAGTGGTGGGTCGGTGGTGGGGGCCTCCCCCGCTTAGCAGCCTCTCTCCTCTTTTTGTAGCTGCCTGCACAAATTTGAATGGAGAGGCGGGAGCAGATCCACCTTCTCTGCTGATCCATGGATGTGCTTTTAGTGCGGCCGAATGCGTTGCAGCGGTAGCCGAGCCGTTGCTGAGAAGAAGAAGAATAAAGGATATTATTAAAATATTATGGTTATTTATATACAAACGCTCAACTTTTATGTTAACTAAAACAATGTACCTAATTGGTTAACTAATTAGATGAATGCCATTCTAAGCTAATTCTAAATACACTTAAAATATGAATGCAATGCATGGTTTATGTAATTAAATTAAAAATATGAATTAATCTATTTACATCCTAATTTATGCTAAATAAATGTTAGAATTAACCTAATGTATAGGCACTTAAATACTTAAATAGCCCACAACTATGGGCTAATCAAATACCCCCATGCCTAGTTTTTGCTAGTCCCTAGCAAAATTAAGCGAAACCTAGTACTCCAAGTAGACTAGTCAACTCACTTAGTCTTCCTTCAAAAGCATATTAAGTTCAGACTCTAGACCCAAGGTTCCTAAATAGTTGCTAAGTTACAGACTAGATCGGCTAAAGACGAGTTGCAGGCACAAGTTTCCTTGATTTCTGACTATACCCTAAAGTTTATTGATCCCTGAGATTAAAGCATCCATGCATGTGCATTGGTCTGAGTTATTTGAGTTAATTTTTATATATATATATGTTTTTTGTTTGTTTGATTCTTCTAAGTCTAACCTCAGATCAGCTATCAACACGGTCTGTGTCGGATTTATTGTCCCCATTACCATACCTTGAAGGGTGCTTGGCTTTCGATGCTTCGAGATAGCACCGCCCATAATGACCCCAAGAACTCCTGGCAATCGACACTTCGAGATAGTATCGCCCATGGATTTCTTAAGTGAATTCATGCCTATGGCAATTGGCACTTCGAGATTGGGCCGCCCATGGTACCTGAACCACACAATGCGCTTACATGCACCCAGTAGGATGGATATCCTAAGAGACAAGCGCCGAGGAGGTAATATGTTATCATCGCATCCTCAAGGTGAGTATATACTCCCCTCTCTTGCGGCGGGAACTCTTCCAATCAAGATGTGTTTTCAAGCCTCTCCTAAGTCAAAACTAAGAGAATCAAATCTCTTTTCGGAAAGAAAGAAATTGAGTTAATTACCCGACCAAGTGTGTGAAATTTAGATGCTTGGGTTACAAGGACCCGTAAACCAAAAGGTAGAACAAGACTCCAGGTACTACCCCACCTTTTAACTCAAACCCTAGCTTCCCTTCCTCAACCTCTTGAGGAATGGTCCGCAACTTAACTCCTACTTAAGTTTTTAAATCCACAAAGGACCCTAAAGGTCTAAAGCTAGCAGCTGATTTAGCTTCTAAAGTTTGACCCTAGAATTAATTTAGTCTACCCTAGAGTTCTAATTTACTTAAAAATGCAGGACTTAGCCAGTTAAGCTTAAAACTTTTTTTTTTGTTTTTTTTATATGCAAATGTATGAATGCACTATGCTATGTATATCCCCAAGTACACCCCCCCATGCCTAAAATATGCAATGTCCTCACTGCAAAGAAGGATATTACCTAGGTCAGAGCTGGGCTGAATAGTCAAAGAACCTGCAAATCAGGTTCAAGAATTGTAGAAATAGGCCCTAAAAATGAGCAAAGCAATGTTGGCATAGAAAATAGGTAACCTAGGATGTTGGCGAGCTAATGATGAATCCCGATAGCAAATGCTCACCCAACTAAAATGGGAATGAAATCTTCCCAGGTCACCATAAGAGGTTCTAAAGTATAAATAGGTATAACAACCTCCAAAGGGGTAGGGGGAGGATAAGATGGATTCTCCAAAAAGAATGGGGAAGGAATGGTGCAGAGATAAACCCCCAGGGTAATGGACTGACTAAAGAAATCATCAATCCATACCCGATACTCCATTACGGGAAATATTGGTCTGTTAAGCCCCCTGGTCAGAACAAAAGTGAGCAATTCTCTAAGGCAAGGATCATCTAGGGTGTCCAAGTTATGAGGTTGTGGGATGGCCATGAGATCTAGGTTGGGTTTAATCAGCTCGGTGTCCATCCCTAACACTCTTTCTAAATCCTCAATTTCATCCCTAGCATTCCTTGCACCATCACATGTATCTTCCTGCTCTTCATCAGGAGTCACAATTTCGCTTTCAGATATAAGCGAATCAGAGGGTGACTTCGAAATGAATGAAGGCAGGTTGGAAGCAACAGATCTAGGGATTATTCTATCAATGTCATCCCCGGGTTTTTATTTTTTACTCAAATCTTCCCCGGAGTCTATATGTCAATCCACATAAATCTTAAAAATTGCTTCCAAATTTTCCATCATTTCATCATGAGGAGAAACATCATCAATGGGTGTGCTAAGGAAACCTAATTTGGTCAAATTTGTGACATCCTCAGGGGCTAACTCTTCAAATAAGACATAATCACCCTTAGTGTCACTCCAAATCATGAATGTAGGTTCCTCATATAATTCGTCTTCCTCCTCATCACACAATTCACCATATACCCGAGGTATAGAATCATTTAATATCTCAGTAGATCCCCTAGGGTGCTCTATCTGAGGTAAATGGTTTACACTGGTAACATCAGACTCCTCAGATAGGTCAATTTCTTTAGGGTTAGGTTCCCTAAGGGTGGGCTTGAGTTCCATATCGTGATCAGAAGGGAGGGTAGGATTAACAACTTGACTTTGACCCACTTCATCAAATGTCACGAAAATACTATCATCTGGGTTGAGGTCTTCCAATGGTACCATTATTCCCTTCTTTTGACTCCAATATAATTCAGGTGGATACTCAACCTTATAATCATCTTCCTCGGGTTGCCACCTTTCTTCATCCAATGCATAACTACTTTCATGTGTATCTTCCTCCCACCTAAGGTGTGGATCTCTCAAGGAAGTGTCATCTAATGGGGAGGTTTCAAAATCGACTCTCGAAAAGTAGCCATTCTCCTCAGAATTTCCCTCCAAATTAAAGTGTAGCTCTCCCATGGGAGATGCATCTATTGTAGAGGGGTGTACGTCATCCTCAATGGGGTAGATTGGGTGGCTAATTTCATCTCTTTCTTGTTGGCCTGCTCTCGAAGATTCTCCTAACAATTCAATCATTTCATTTTGCATTTTTTGTATTTCCATCTTCAAAGAGGAGAGGTCATTTCTATCATGAGAGAAGTTAGGCTCAGGCTTATAGTACCCAGGAGTGTTTGTCCAACCGTAATAATTTTTTAGGGAGGGTGGGTTGGGTATTTCTAAGGTGTGTGGGATATTGGGCAAAGCAAATCCCGCTCCTAGGTTCTGCTCACTGATTTGGGGCTTAACCAGGCCAATACTCCTATAATAGGAGTAAAACAGATCCCAATGATTGTCATTATGTCCATCAAGGGATGGACCATCTCAGCGTCTAGGATCGAAGGATGAAGAGTGGGGGTGAGGGTGTGGGCAAGATGTGAAAGGATGAAAATCAATGTGGTCCATTCTAACTCACACCTCAATCAGAATTCCCCAAGCAAAACACAATTCAAAAAGGACCTTTTAGGTCTTTCCCAATTTAGGCTTTTGATTTTAAGTCAGATTGCAGGTGACAATACAATTTGTTCAATCAATTTACATGCCTATTGTCGACCTACGGCTCGCCTAAGAAGACCTAGTTGGAGCTTAGGTGTTCTTCCCTAAATCTCAAATGGTCAAGTAAATCCAAAGACGGAAGATCGAGGGATGCAAGTAGGCCTAAGCCTTCCTTTGAAGTTGTACTTTCGCGGTGCTTCTCAACTACCCCCAAAAATCCGTGACAGGGTATACCCCTCTTTGGATTTACAAAACCTTTGATCTCAAGTTCCGAACACTTCAGAATCCAACGATAGGAGGGCTCTTGTCCTAGTATTTCCAAACCTAAGGAGTGTCTAGAAGCGTGCCGTGGTGGAAGTGAAATAAGTGTGCATAAACCACAAACGATTTTGAATTTGGAATTGCACGCCAAGTTTGAAAATCAAATCCTTGGTTTTTAAAATATCCCTCCTTTAATTAGTCCTTTTTCTAGAAAATATGTGACAACTTGTTTAATTTATTCAATACAAATTAGGTGGTATTCGCATTAAGTCCAAATGCAATGCGTGATCAAGAATAGGATGCAAAGTAAGAAAATGCGTACCTTGCTTCTAGCAATCAACAATGCAAGAATGCACGCAATGCAGAGAAATAAATCTAGAGGCTGCTCATACAAACTTAAATGGTTCGTCCTAGGGCAAGCAGCTTCTAGCAGGCAGCTCATTTTTTTATTTTTTTAATTTTTAAACTACTTATGCACAAGCAAATAAAATTAATCAATAAACTAAAAACCTAAATCTAAAGAAAAGGGAACAGGCTCCCAAAAAATTACCCAACATGGGTCCAAAACAAAATCGGGGAACAAACCCCTCAAAATATACCCCAAAATAAGGGTTTCAAAGAAAATGCAATGAAAAATTAAATCTAAAGTCTTAATTCTATTCTAATCAAACTAGCGACTAAATATACAATGATGCTCATCGCATCCTCATCCTTGTCCTCCTTTCCAAAATAGCTCGTCCAATTCTCCTCTGGCGACGTCAAGGGTCGCCTCTCACACTGGCTGATTCTTGCACAAATTTTCTCGCACAGAAAATAAAATAATAAATGGTCAAATCACTGTGCAATTGACAAATAATCAAAATAAAATCTGGTGAAATTATTGTATCTGTTGCCTCCCCGGCAACGGCACCATTTGACAAGTCGATTGTTTACTTTAAAGTCATTTGCAGTTTTATGTGGTGAAAAAATCGACTAATCAATATTTAAAAAGAAATAACCACTCGCAGAAGAGTGGGTCGCATCCACAGGGAGGCAATGACGTATTTAAATTCGCACCAGTTAAAAACGTTTGTTCGTAGTTAGTTTGGACAAGAATCAAGCCAAAATTACCTTCAGATTAAGGTTGAATCAAGAAATCATGCTGAAATAGCAATTCTGAATAACTAGAGGATATTTGTCACAATGCAGAATCAATAAAATATCATTAAAATTAACAATGGCAGAAAATGTAATTATTAATGGCCATGTTACTGTAGCAAAACATGGGATTTTTTCCCCTTGGCCGTGCGTGACGAGGAGTGGACGGTCAGACGTGGGAAGCTTGGAGGAAGTTCCTTGGATCGAGGGCTTTGAAGCGGTGGTGGTGACGTGTCGCGCGGCGGCCTGAGCCGGCCGGAGGGAGCTCCGACGGAGGTGGTTGCAGCCGGTGCTGCAGCTGCTATTGGCAGTGAGGACTGCTGCGTGCTGGCTGGAGGCGTGGGTGCGCGTGCAGCTTGTTGGCGGTGAGTGCGGGTGAGGTTGCAGGCGTGGGTGCGCAGGCGGGTGGTCGCGAAGGCTGGAGGGCGCGGGTGAAGTATTGCAGGTGTGCGGGTGGCGTGGAGTGAGCGCGGCCTGGAGTGGATGCAGGAGTGAGCGGGCGAGTGTGGTTGAGCGGGTGTGGCTGCAAGCGGAAGGTGAGTGGGCATGAGCGGTGAGGCGCTGCAGGCTGTGCTCGCCTTGCGTGCGGCTGGAGGGCGTGTGGGTGGACGTGGAGTGAGCGGGCAAGGGTTGCGGTTCAGGTGCTGGAGGTGAAGTGGGCGGACGGTGGTTGCTACTGGAGTGGGGGGTGGGCTTCAGACGTCCGAGAAATTTTCCGGACGTCTTAAGTGACTGAGAAGATGATTGCAGCGACGGTGGTTGTTGATGACGACGGCGAGGGTGGTGCACGGCGAGGTGCTCACGGTAATGTGAACGAGATCTGGATGGCGGTGTGGTCTATCACACCACACGCCCACGGTGGTGGAGACTCGTCGCCACGGTTGAGGCCGGCGGTGTGGAATGGAAGAGAGAAGATCTCTCTGCACAGTGGTGGGTCGGTGGTGGAGGCCTCCCTCGCTCAGCAGCCTCTCTCCTCCTTTTGTAGCTGCCTGCACAAATTTGAATGGAGAGGCGGGAGCAGATCCACCTTCTCTGCTGATCCATGAATGTGCTTTTAGTGCGACCGGAGGCGTTGCAGCGGTAGCCGAGCCGTTGCTGAGAAGAAGAATAAAGGATATTATTAAAATATTATGGTTATTTATATACAAACCCTCAACTTTTATGTTAACTAAAACAATGTACCTAATTGGTTAACTAATTAGATGAATGCCATTCTAAGCTAATTCTAAATACACTTAAAATATGAATGCAATGCATGGATTATGTAATTAAATTAAAAATACGAATTAATCTATTTACATCCTAATTTATGCTAAATAAATGTTAGAATTGACCTAATGTCTAGGCACTTAAATACTTAAATAGCCCACAACTATGGGCTAATTAGCTGCCAGGACTACCGCCTGAGCGTGAGATCGAGTTCGAGAACTCACTGGTACCGAGGACCAGCCCCATGTCTACAGCACCTTACAGGATGGCACAACTTGAGCTATGAGAGCTCAAGTCCTAGTTGCAGAACCTATTGGAGAAGGATTTTGTGAGGCCCAGTGCATCTCCGTGGGGAGCCCCGGTGTTATTTGTGAAGAAGAAGGATGGTACCCTACGCCTTTGTGTGGACTATAGACAACTGAATAGGGTCACCATCAAGAACAGGTATTCGTTACCGAGGATTGATGACTTGTCTGACCAGTTGCGAGGTGCCACGGTTTTCTCCAAGATAGACTTGAGGTCTGGCTTCCACCAGTTGAGGATCAAGGAGACCGACGTCTCCAAGATAGCTTTTCACACCCGGTACGGACACTACGAGTTTTTGGTCATGCCGTTTGGGCTGACCAACGCCCCTGCTGCTTTCATGGATTTGATGAACCGGGTGTTCAAACCGTATATGGATCAGTTTGTGGTAGTATTTATCGATGATGTGCTCATTTACTCGCGGGATCAAGCGCAACACGGACATCACTTGCGGATGTTTCTGGACACGTTGAGATGACATAGGCTATATGCCAAATAGAGCAAGTGCGAGTTCTGGTTGAGGCAGGTGACCTTCTTAGGTCATGTGATTTCAGGGGATGGCTTGGCTGTGGATCCAGCCAAGGTAGAGGCAGTGCTCAGGTGGGAGAGACCACGTACAGTGACAGAGATCCATAGTTTCTTGGACTGGTAGGCTACTACTGGCTGTTTATCAGAGGTTTCTCACAGATTGCATGTTCTATGACATAGTTGACTTGGAAGGACGTGCCCTTTTCTTTGACAGACGCTTGTGAGGCGTGTTTTCAGGAGTTGAAGGAGAGGCTGACTTCGGCTCCTGTACTTACCATCCCAGACAGCAGTGGCGGTTTCGTTGTGTACACGGATACTTCGTTGCAAGGGTTAGGGTGTGTGCTCATGCAGCGGGGTCACGTTGTCGCTTACACTTCGCGACAACTGAAGCCTCATGAGCATAGCTACCCTACCCATCACTTAGAGCTAGCAGCTGTCGTCTTCGCATTGAAGACATGGAGGCACTACCTGTAGGGTCAGACTTTTGAGATATTCACAGACCATAAGAGCCTCAGGTATTTGTTTGATCAGAAGGAGCTTAACATGAGATAGAGATGTTGGTTAGAGCTCCTGCCATCCTAGGAAGGCCAACGTGGTTGCTGACGCCTTGAGCCGGAAGGCACCCGCCCACTTGGCCAGTTTACAGGCACAGAGTTGGAGGCTTATGGAAGAGTTGGGCAGTTGGCGACCCCTAGAGTTATAGGGGCACTGTGGGGTAGTGACTGTGACACGACAGACGAGACCAAAGCTGATAGACCGCATCATCATAGGACAGATGACAGATCCGTACTTGCAGTCGTTGCAAGACAGAGTACTGTCAGGGGATCCAGGAGACTTCTCCTTTACCGACGAGGTGCTACGTATGAGGGGACGTTTGTGCGTTCCCAGGGACGAGGAGTTGTTGAGAGAGCTCCTAACTGAGGCACACGGTTCCAGGTTCACCATACATCCCGGGAACACGAAGATGTATCATGATCTGAGACGCGACTTTTGGTGGAGGGGGATGAAGCGGGATGTAGGTGAGTTCGTGCAGTAGTGTTTGGTGTGCCAGCAGGTGAAGGCCGAGCATCATAGGCCTATAGGACCGTTGCAGCCACTTCCAGTGCTAGAGTGGAAGTGGGAGAGCATTACCATGGACTTGGTGGTGGGCTTGCCCGTTACCTAGCGTGGACACGACGCAGTCTGGGTGATTGTAGATAGATTGACGAAGACGACATGTTTCTTGCCGATCTGATTTACCTTGGGACCAACGCAGTTAGCAGAGAGATATATTCGTGATGTGGTACGTTTGCACGGAGTTTCGCGTGAGATTGTATCCAACCGGGATACCCATTTTACATCCCAGTTTTGGGCTGAGTTTCAGTAGGCTTTGGGGACACGGTTGAGGTTCAGCACAGCGTACCACCCCCAGACGGACGAATAGTCAGAGCGCACGATATAGACGCTTGAAGACCTTTTGCTTGCTTGTGTGCTTGATAACACCACGCAAGGGGGGTAGTAATTAGGTTGAATATGGCCCATCTTTAGAATAAAAGGCACAACATAAAGTAGAATAGGAGCATTGCATGCATCAAGTACCAAGATTGCTTATAAATTGTATTAATGGCCATTTGTGTAAAGCATTTGTCAAAGCAGGCCTCAGATGAGCAATCGGACCGCACGGATGGATTCAGGACGACGAACGGAGTCTAACGGACTCAAGATCGGCCAAATCCGACATCCGGAGCTCCCACAATGGGCCCAAGAAATCCTGACCGTTGATATGGAGATCAACGACCTAGAACGCGCCACGTCGCCCCGCCCCCGCCGCTCGCACGCCCCCAAGCCAGCCAAGGACACATCTCGGCCGTTGATCTTCGATCGAACGGCCGAGATCTGTGCGCTCGCCCGCGGTCGCCGCGACAAAGCGCGGGCGTGGCGCAACGGTTAGCGCGCACGCCCGCGTCGCGGCGACGCGCGTTCGAATCGCGTGGAGCGGAAATCAATTGCGAGCGAAGGGCGCGGCAAAATTGAGCCGCGCGATCAGAAGCGAGCGGCTAGGTATTCGCCACGCGGCGCGACGACAGCGCCCCACCTCCCACGCGCGCGCGCACGCCGGGCGGAAACGCGCGCGCGCACGCGCGCCCGAAGCGCGATCCTAGCGCAGGCGCGGGAGGATCTCAACCGTCCAATCTTCAATCGGACGGCTCTCGTTCGACATCCACGGATCGCGCCTGAAGAGAGAGAGGGGCGGGCGGCTGACTGGCGGCAGAAGGCCTTCACCGACGTATCTGGAAGCGGTTTTAGCGACGTTCTGGATGTCGCTAAAGCACATTCTTCTTTTAGGAAGCCCTTAACTCTATTTAAACCCCCTTCTACCACCATTCAAGGCATCCTCTCCCACTTGCAACTACTCTACTCCTCTCCTAGCTAGTATTAGGCACTCTTGTAATCGCCGGAGACGACGAGCCGCCGACGGAGCCTCCTCCACCGCCGTGGCTGCCTCGTCGCTCTCCACTCTCTCTACCTCTCTCTCTCTCTTTTAAGCTTTCATTTACTTTTGTTGAAGCATGTGTTTAATATTGTAAACCATGAACTATGAATGCATGTTTAATGAGATTATTTTCCATTTAGTTGCCATTTTACTTTCTGTTTAAAGTGCATGATCAAAACCAATAGCTTTCTAACCCTAAACTCTCTCTCTATCTCTCGCTTTTCAAAACCGTCTCTTTCGCAAGCAAAACTCCGCCTTTTTCGTGACAACAAGTGGTAAACAAAATCCAATTTCCACGCCTCCCTGAGATCGACACTCGGACTCACCTCCGTTTATTTCTTTTAAAACCGACGTATCAAGTGCAACTATAACGACACCTCTTAACACACACGCACGAAGGCACGTCAGTTTTTGGCGCCGTTGCCGGGGAGGCAACGGATTTGTTTTATCACCTCCATTCCACCTTCATTCTCATATCGTCTAATGCCCTATTTTCCTTTTTACTTGACGGTTGCAGGAATTCGGCGCATGGACGGCGAAGCGACGCATTCCACTATGGTAGTAAGGAAGTAGGCTCCTCGAGGACCGATAGTGAGTAACCTCTCTCTCATTGTTTGCTTGCGTGAAAAAGCTAAAAAAATTATAAAAACTGAAAAAAATTGGCGTGATGTATGATTGCTTGACCCACATCCTTAACACATCACCCCACAAAAAAATGTACACTCTAACATTCTGAACAAATTCTTAGAGTGTTCTTTTCTTTTTCTTGAGTGGTGTTTGTGAAGCCACCATGAGTTGACCTGGGCCGCACCACTCAACCCTAAAAACTGACTCATCTAATAGAAGTTGCATGATCATTAGGATGAGTACACTAGGATTTTAGAGCCTCTACAAAATAAAAGGAAATCTACTTTCACTAAGTTGTGTGCAGAACTTGACGTGCCCACTGAAACTTGTTTGAAAATATTAAGACACGTCAACCCTAAAAAATACTTAAGTAAGGATGAAACACTAAAAGACACTATATCTTAACAAATCCTTGCTTGAAAATCATGTTTTGCTAGAAGCACACACTTTGAAAGTAGAACATTAAGAGGCACCACCCCAATCAACGCCTCATCACATCACCCTAAGCACAAGCACTATCCTAGCCCTTTAAAACTGAGTAGACGTGCCCTAGGCAGGACTGAGTTAAGTCTCAAAAGGTGAGGTTTTGTCTGCTAGGCACTTGGCTTTCATTCCCTTGGTAGAATCTGGTGACTAGGCTGCGGGGCAGTGTCAAACGACCGCGGTTGTGGGGTCTATGGAACCGGAGGCGCAAGCCAAAGGAAGAACCTTCCTTGCAATCCCCTCGTAATCAACCTGGCCAGATTAGCCTTGAGAAGGGGAGTCCAGTGCTTACGGACTTAATCACCCTTTGTGAGATTTCTAGGTCTCCTAAGGAATACACCATAAGGATTAGGCTTGCGTGCTTGATTGAAACACATTTCTCGCATTTGTCGCCCTCCGCATCCCCTCCTGTTCTTCTCTAGTGTATGCACGGGAGGCGCTCACTGCATCCCGAATTGTGTGTTTTGGGGCAGGAATCTAGGCGACATAATTCTATTGAAAACATGGCTGAACCTAGGGTAGATGAGGCTGAAGATCAACCCCCACCAGATGCTATGGCTGTCGTCCAGGCTCAAATCAATGCTAACCATCGGCTTCAGTAACAACAAATCCACACCATCATGCAAGCCATACAACGGTTACAGAACCCGCAAGAACAACCACCACCTTTCAATGACATACCAGGACAACCACCACTTGATTTACCACCATTTCAGAACCAGCCAAGACCCCTCCGTGATTTCTATAACCCTTCTGCCATTAGAGTCGAGCCACACCTTAGGATCCCCGAAGGGGGAGACGATTTTGAGCTAAAACCTAATGTATTAAGTCTAATCCAGAGCCACTTTCATGGAAGCTCAAATGAAGACCCCTTTCAGCACCTAGAAGATCTCGACCGCATAGCAAGAACAGTAAAACCTAGGAACATTAGCCTTGACATTGTTCTAATCAAGATGTTCCCTTTCTCATTAAGAGACAAGGCTTCTCATTGGCTTAGAACCCTAGGTAGACCCATCACCACCTGGGAGGAACTGAGGCATGCATTTTTAAAGAAATTCTTCCCCATAGGAAAGACCAATGCCCTCAGAAGAGCTATCACTACCTTCACACTCCAGGGTGGGGAACAATTTCATGAGGCGTGGGAAAGATTCAATGAACTTTTGAGGAAATGCCCACACCACGAAGTTCCAAGGTGGCAATTGGCCCAGATCTTCTACCACGGTCTGGATAGCAACCTACGGAACTTCGTCGATGCCTCATGTGGGGGAAACTTCCTAAACAAAGACGAGGAGAGCGCGTTTGAGCTCTTTGAGTCTATGAGCGAGAATTCGCTCAACAATGCCTCCATGAACCAGTTTAACAGATCCAGTCAACCCCGTGGTGGGATTTATGAGGTGCAAGCAAATTTTGGAATGGTTGACATGGACATCATTGCCAAAAAGTTGGATCGAGTGGAATTGGTGGACAAGAAGATTGATGAGCTTCTAAACCAGACCAGGAACCCCTTGCAGACTTTCACCCTAGCAAAAGGAGCACATAATGTTGACCTGGTCCAACCCTTCACCCAACTGAACCTGGAACAACCCCCAACCATGTTCCAAGGAGGGACCTTTGCTCCCTCGACCCTTGATTACTCCCTTCCTTCTTCATCAACATCGACTATTCTAGAAGATGTGCAAGCCGTCCAAGGATATGCAAAACCTGACCCTTTCTCCAACACTTACAACACCGGCTGGCGTAATCACCCCAACTTTGGTTGGACAAACCAGAAACTACCGCAATTCCAAAACCAGCCCAGGCCAAACCAACAGCCACACTTGCCCCCCTATCAGCAAGGACCACCAGTTAGACCCCAATATAACCAAAATAGGGCGGCCCCTCCCCCACAAAACCAAATGGACACCCTAATAAAGATGATGGCTGACATGAACCAAAAACATCAGAAAGAAATGGCCTTGGTAAAGGGACAGTTAAGCCAACTCTTGGACTGTAAACAGCAAGGATCTCTACCTTCCCAACCACAACCAAACCCGCGAAACATAATTAACAGAGGCCCCAATTCGCAAGGGTTCCAAGGCAACCCCGGGCAGGCTCATATGGTCCAACCGGCTCCACAAACACCTCCTGGGTTTGGCGCCTCTTCATCCTCATCTTCTCAAGGATCACCCCATGGCCCCAATGCCTCTGCGAATGCGGTGACCTTGAGAAGCGGCACCAAAACCCAGGATCCCAAATGGCCGACTCTCCCCGAGACTTTACCCGACTTAGAAGAAACACCAACCAAGGACCCAAACATGGAACCAATTCAGACACCCTATCCTGAGGCCTTGGAAACAATCAAGAGAAAAAAGAATACTGTGGAAACTGAGGAGCTGATGGAAATTTTTAAACAAGTACAGATTAATATTCCGCTTCTAGAAGCTGTCAAACACATCCCCGCTTACGCCAAGTTCTTAAAGGATGCCTATACACCCAAGCGTAAGCCGAGACCTCAAGCACCTAGGAAGGTTGTACTCTCTGAGCAAGCCAGTTCCGTGATATCAAGCAACCTTCCACTCAAACGAACTGACCCAGGAGCACCCCTGATTTCCTGCAACATCGGGGACATGACATTTGATAGAGCGCTCCTGGACCTAGGTGCTTCTATCAACCTAATTCCCACAACCTTGTACCACCAATTTGGTTTTGGGGAGCTGGCACCAACCCCTGTCACCATCCAGCTGGCGGATAGATCAGTGAAAACCCTGAAGGGGGTTGTCGAGGACGTGATTGTACGGGTCAAGGACTTCTATTTCCCAGTCGACTTTTTGGTGCTCGACATGGAAGTCCCTGAAAAATTACAGAACGCACCCATAATCTTAGGCAGACCTTTCTTAGCCACGGCTAAAGCAAACATCGATTGCGACACGGGATGTATGGAAATCGCCTTCGGAGACAGGAAAATGCAATTAGATATCTTCCGGGCAACAAAGTCTTTTGATTGTGATTACATTGAGGAACATGATCCCGTGGAAACTTTAATCGAGGAATGCCTTACCCTCAATTCTGTCTCAGACCACCAAACCCGTAGTTCTGACTCGTCACCATCATTACCTGTGGACCTCTGTAAGGCTGAATATCATCACATGACACCATTTGAAGAAATCGATGTTGATCAACTACCGCCCTTTCCATTCCCATCGACTGTGGTCCCACCCGCACCTGAACTTAAACCATTGCCCGAGAATCTCAAGTACGTCTTCTTGGGACCTGGCCAGACCTTCCCAGTGATTATTAATTCCCATCTAACCAAGGATCAGGAACTAAGGTTGACTGCAACTCTTTCAGAACATCGGGCCGCCATTGGTTGGACCATCTCAGATCTAAGAGGAATTAGCCCCACCTATTGCACCCACAAGATTTACCTGGAAGACGGGGCCCGACCTTCCCGCCAGATGCAGAGACGGTTAAACCCTAACATGCGGGAGGTCGTTAAAAAAGAAATTATCAGGTGGCTCGACGCCGACATCATCTACCCTATCTCTGATAGCCCCTGGGTGAGCCCCACTCAAGTGGTTCCAAAGAAGGCTGGGCTCACCGTTGTCACTAATGATCATGGCGAATCCATTCCCACCCGCACCACCACCGCATGACGGGTGTGTATTGATTATAGGAAGCTTAACGAAGCCACTAAGAAGGACCACTTCCCCTTGCCATTCATTGACCAAATCCTTGAAAGATTGGCAGGGCAGAAGTATTTTTGCTTCCTGGATGGATATTCAGGATATAACCAAGTCGCAATTGCTCCGGAAGATCAGGAAAAGACCACATTCACTTGCCCGTATGGCACGTTTGTATTCCGTCGAATGCCGTTCGGGTTATGCAACGCACCCGCGACCTTCCAGCGTTGCATGCTAGCCATTTTTTCAGAAATGGTGGGTGAATACTTGGAGGTCTTTATGGATGATTTCTCTGTATTCGGGAATTCATTCGACCATTGTTTGAGCAACTTGGAGAAAATCCTGAAACGATGTATCGAGGTTAACTTGGTGTTAAGTTGGGAAAAGAGCCATTTTATGGTTCAAGAAGGAATTGTCCTCGGACACATCGTTTCGCATAAGGGCATCGAGGTAGATCGAGCTAAGGTTGATTTAATTTCCAAACTTCCTCCACCTAGTTCGGTCCGACAGATTCGCTCTTTCCTAGGACATGTTGGCTTCTACCGAAGGTTCATCAAAGACTTTTCCAAACTTTCCAAACCCTTGACCGACCTTCTAGCCAACGACGCCACTTTCCACATGTCTCCTGATTGCACCCAGGCTTATCATACCCTCCGGGACTTAGTCTCCACCGCACCTGTACTTCAACCCCCAGACTGGTCCCAGGATTTTGAGATTATGTGTGACGCATCAGATTTTGCCATAGGCGCTGTCCTGGGACAAAGGCAAGACAAGAAGCCCGTGGTGATCTACTACGCGAGCAAAACGTTGGACGAGGCCCAACGTAATTATACGGTCACAGAAAAAGAGTTGCTTGCTGTAGTCTTTGGACTGGAAAAATTCCGATCATACTTGCTGGGATCCCACGTGACTATCTACACCGACCATTCAGCCATCCGGCACCTGTTGGCCAAAAAGGACGCAAAACCCAGGCTCATCAGATGGATCCTGCTTTTGCAGGAATTTGACCTGGAAATCCAAGAGAAGGCCGGATCGAAAAATGTGGTGGCTGACCACCTGTCAAGACTTCATCCAGACCACATTGGACCCTCCCTACCTCTATCTGATACCTTCCCTGATGAACACATCCTAGCCGTGCAGGACAAGAAAATGCCATGGTATGCTGACTATGTCAACTACCTGGTTATAGGACAAACCCCGCACAGCTGGTCCAGACAGCAACGGGACAGGTTCTTGGCTGAGGCCAAGCACTATTTCTGGGATGATCCCATGCTGTTTCGCCTCTGTGCTGATCAGATCATCAGGAGGTACCTCCCCGAAGACGAAGTTCAGAGTGTGCTTTCCTTTTGTCATGACCAAGCATGTGGCGGCCATTTCTCTGGCAAGAAAACAGCTGCAAAAGTTTTACAGTCTGGATTTTATTGGCCGTCCCTATTCAAGGATGCACACATCTTTGCCAAGACTTGCTCACGATGCCAAACACTAGGGACAATGACCAAAAAAGATATGATGCCCCTTCAGCCCATTTTGATTGTCGAAATTTTCGACGTTTGGGGTATCGATTTTATGGGCCCCTTTCCACCATCCAACGGCTTCGAGTATATCCTGGTCTCGGTAGACTATGTTTCCAAATGGATTGAAGCCGTCGCCACCCGACGATGCGATCACAAGATGGTCATGGACTTTGTAAAGAAGAACATCTTTTCCCGGTTTGGAATACCCAAGGCCATGATCAGTGATGGTGGAAGCCATTTTATCCATTCCCAGTTCCGTGCCCTACTTAGAAAATACGGGGTAAACCACCGCATTGCCACCCCATATCATCCACAAACAAATGGGCAGACTGAGGTCTCAAACAGACAAATCAAGAACATTTTACAGAAGACTGTGAGACCTGACAGGAAAGACTGGTCCACACGACTTGATGATGCCTTGTGGGCATACAGGACCGCTTTTAAGACCCCGATAGGCATGTCACCTTACCGCTTGGTCTTTGGCAAAGCTTGCCATCTCCCTGTCGAATTGGAACACCGAGCTTACTGGGCTGTTAAGCAATGTAACATGGATCCCCAGTTAGCTGGTGCGCAAAGGACTCTTCAATTATCTGAGCTTGAAGAAATTCGTCGGGACGCCTTTGACAATAGTCGGCTATATAAGGAGAAAATGAAAGCCGTCCACGACCGACTCATTCATAGGAAAACCTTTGAGCCAAACCAACAAGTCTGGCTATTTGATGCACGCCTGAAACTCTTTCCAGGGAAACTTAGGTCCAAATGGACAGGACCATTTCGGGTGGTCAAGCCTTATTCCAATGGGGCAGTCGAAATCGCCGATCTTAATACCGGGCACACCTTTACAGTCAATGGTCAAAGATTGAAGCATTTCCTGGCCCAGGTACCCCCCAAGGAAAGTGTCACCCTTGTTGAGGGCTGACACCAAGCACCGCCCAGCTGGAGGCGTTAAACTCAGCGCTTCCTGGGAGGCAACCCAGCGGATTCAGACTGATCTGGTAGTTTACGTCACTCAGGTACTATCTTTTTGAACCCTTTTGCATCCATGCATCTGCCAACTTAAGCATGGGGGGGATGGTAAACTGCATAATCCTGAGCTTAATTAATTAGTCTGAATGAATAAATTAATTGATTAAAAAAAAAAAAAAGAATTTAGGAAGAAAAACTTAGGCATTAGAAACTTGTCAATAGTGGGAAATAATACAAAAAGAACTTAAACACTTAGACTTTTCAGGCCTTCAAGCTTAATTAGCCCTGGTGTCCATTAAAATATGGATTTAGCGGCGAATCCTTGCAACTTTAAGCTATTCTAATCCACCTAATAAATAAGGTAATAAGTATACGACTTATCAACTCACCCTCTAACTCAGGAAAACTTTGAGTCTAAGCATCTACACACATTTTTGCACAGACTCACTTCTCGGAGATTTTGACAGAAATTGGGTAGCTAATGAACTCTCTACGGTGGTATGGCTGGCAAGTTGTCGTGGGTAACAGCCCATTGGCAGGTTGTCCAGAACCCAGCCACAGGCCATTTCTTTTTCGTTGCCTCTGGGTACATTTGAGATTAGGGAAGCCACCTACGGAAAAAAAAAAAGAAGAAAAGAAAATAAACCACACTTCATCGCACAAGTATGGCTGGCAAGTGATCGTGGGTAACAGCCCATTGGTCGGTTGTCTAGAGCCCAGCTCAATAATTGCACAAAAAAGACCAAAACACCTAAGGACGAAGTGGGGAAGTAGTACAAGCCGGGGAGATATACACTGGAAAATCCTTGTGTTGACCCCAAGTAAAATGAACGTAGGGAGAAAGCTACCAGTCGAACAAATACACTTTCAGGCAAAAAAAAAAAAAAAAATTATTTTCTTTTCCGGACACCTAGAGGCGTAGGAACTCGAAGTCTGTCTCAATTACCGTTAAGTGAGTCTATCACAACATTCACACCAAGATGCTTAGCACTTAGGGTTTTGATCGAGTTTTGGGTGGGTTGGGTAGCCGTAAAAAGTTACCAACCCACACTGAATTCCGAAAATTCTAAAAAGACATATATAGACATATACGTATACATATGTATAGTTATATATACAAAGCAAGGATTCGGGCGATTTGTATTTTGGAAGACACCCGGGCGCTGGTTAGTCTTTGTAGATTAAGATCTTCGTATATTTCCTCTTATTGACGAGTAACGAAGTGCCGAAGCAATTACTTCTTGAATTCTCCAAAGAAATAAAGGCTAGAATAAACCTTGCTAGGGACTATCAAGGAGTAAGCATGGGGGTATGATAACACCACGTAAGGGGGTAGTAATTAGGTTGAATATGGCCCATCTTTAGAATAAAAGGCACAACATAAAGTAGAATAGGAGCATTGCATGCATCAAGTACCAAGATTGCTTATAAACTGTATTAATGGCCATTTGTGTAAATCATTTGTCAAAGCAGGCCTCAGATGAGCAATCGGACCGCACGGATGGATTCAGGACGACGAACGGAGTCTAACGGACTCAAGATCGGCCAAATCCGACATCCGGAGCTCCCACAATGGGCCCAAGAAATCCTGACCGTTGATCTGGAGATCAACGGCCTAGAACGCGCCACGTCGCCCCGCCCCCGCCGCTCGCACGCCCCCAAGCCAGCCAAGGACGCATCTCGGCCGTTGATCTTTGATTGAACGGCCGAGATCCGCGCGCTCGCCTGCGGTCGCCGCGACAAAGCGCGGGCGTGGCACAACGGTTAGCGCGCACGCCCGCGTCGCGGCGACGCGCGTTCGAATCGCGCGGAGCGGAAATCAATTGCGAGCGAAGGGCGCGGCAAAATTGAGCCGCGCGATCAGAAGCGAGCGGCTAGGATTGCGCCACGCGGCGCGACGACAGCACCGTACCTCCCATGCGCGCGCGCACGCCGGGCGGAAACGCGCGCGCGCACGCGCGCCCGAAGCGCGATCCTAGCGCAGGCGCGGGAGGATCTCAGCCGTCCGATCTTCAATCGGACGGCTCTCGTTCGACATCCACAGATCGCGCCTGAAGAGAGAGAGGGGCGGGCGGCTGACCGACGGCAGAAGGCCTTCACCGACGTATCTAGAAGCAGTTTTAGCGACGTTCTGGATGTCGCTAAAGCACATTCTTCTTTTAGGAAGCCCTTAACTCTATTTAAACCCCCTTCTACCACCATTCAAGGCATCCTCTCCCACTTGCAACTACTCCACTCCTCTCCTAGCTAGTATTAGGCACTCTTGTAATCGCCGGAGACGACGAGCCGCCGACGGAGCCTCCTCCACCGCCGTGGCTGCCTCGTCGCTCTCCACTCTCTCTACCTCTCTCTCTCTCTTTTAAGCTTTCATTTACTTTTGTTGAAGCATGTGTTTAATATTGTAAACCATGAACTATGAATGCATGTTTAATGAGATTATTTTCCATTTAGTTGCCATTTTACTTTCTGTTTAAAGTGCATGATCAAAACCAATAGCTTTCTAACCCTAAACTCTCTCTCTATCTCTCGCTTTTCAAAACCGTCTCTTTCGCAAGCAAAACTCCGCCTTTTTCGTGACAACAAGTGGTAAACAAAATCCAATTTCCACGCCTCCCTGAGATCGACACTCGGACTCACCTCCGTTTATTTCTTTTAAAACCGACGTATCAAGTGCAACTATAACGACACCTCTTAACACACACGCACGAAGGCACGTCAGTGCTAGACTAGAGGGCCTCTTGGGAGGTGCACTTGCCCCTGGCAGAGTTTGCATATAATAACAGTTATCACTCGAGCATCGGCATGGCACCCTACGAGGCTCTGTACGGACAGAGGTGTACTGCACCCTTGAGTTGGGTTGAGGTGGGGACCAAGTGGGAGGTTGGCCTCAGGCTGATTCGGCAGAGTCAGGAGGTGGTTGAGTAGATTCACAGATGACTTTGCACTGTCAGGAGCAGACAAAAGAGTTATGCCGATCGAAAGCGCAGAGAGGTGCAGTTCGAGGTTGGGGATCACGTCCTTCTACGCATTTCGCCCATGAAGGGCCTGCAGTGTTTTGGGGTGAAAGGGAAGCTCGCATCGAGGTTTGTGGGGCCCTTTGAGGTCCTGGAGCGGGTAGGACTCATTGCTTATAGGCTTGCCCTTCCTCCCCAGCTTTCTGGTGTACACGACGTGTTCCATGTGTCCAACATCAAGAAGTACCTCGCTGATCCCAGTCACGTTCTGAGCCACGAGAGTGTCGAGGTGGGTGACGACCTGAACTACCCCTAGCGACCAGTGCAGATACTAGACAGAGCCGTCCAGAGTTTGAGATGAAAGCAGGTACCCCTGGTGAAGGTCTTGTGGAGGAGCCAGAGGTACAAGGAGGCTACCTGGGAGCTTGAGGCGGCGATGCGAGAGCGGTACCCAGAGCTTTTTGAGGGTACGTCTTTTCGGATCCGCTTCGATCCTCGTTAAGTTTGTTATGCGTATATTGTTCTTTTCCGCACCCTAGCTAGCTCAAGTTTCGGGGAAGAAACTTCCTTTAAGTTTGCTATGATGTTAAGACCCGTGCTGTTTGAGCCTTTTAAGATGTCTGGACTGTGGGTCAGACATCTGGACACCTTCCTAGATATCTGGAAATTGAAAATTTTGAGTACGAGCTCGCATCTACTCGCAGGCTCACGCAGATAGTACTCTCATTTTTCCTCCCCTTCTTCTCTCTCTCCCTACCTCCAGCAAAACCCTAACCCACTGATCTTATAAAACCCCCCCTTCCCCTCTCACGTTCTCCTTACACCAGCCCCTTCCCCTCTTCTTCTCCACTCAAGCGAGAGAGAGGCAGCGCGAGCGAGAGAGCGCATGGGCGGCATCGAGGAGGAACGGCGTGAGGAGAGGAGGAGGAGAGTGAGCACGCGAGGTCATGTGGGAGCTCACCAGTGAGCGCACGGTCGGAGTGGCGTGTGTGCGAGAAGGAGTGTGTCGGGGAGGTCCTCCCCGACACTGCTGCAGCCGGAGTTGCAAGCAAGGGGGCACGGCGCGGCTACGTGCGGCGCGAGGGCAGCGGAAGCAGGTTCTTGTTCTGGGTTTTTCCCAAAATCAGACATCTGGAGTGACCTCTAGACGACGGTGCGAACATCTGGAGGTGGTTCCAGACGTCTGAGGAGAGGGTCTCGCGAAGGTACGTCCTCTTTGTGGATACAGCCATGTAGGCCGCTCCCCTGATACCCTGTTGCATTCCCTTTTGAGAAGATTGCATGGTTTCATGCATGATTCATTTTGGGAAGGCACGGGACACGCCCTCCCACGCATTTCAGACATTTGGGCGACGTACCAGACGACGGGAAGCATTTCCAGACATCCGGAGAGGTGGTTGGACGTCTGGAGCTGGGTCCAGATGGTCCAGAAGAGTTCCTGGATGTCTGAGGATTGGCGCAGAGACTTAGGTATGTTACTGGACACTTTTAAGACGTCTGGAAGTTGTTTCAGACATCTAATTTGAGACAAAAACCCTATTTTTGACCCTTTTAGGGTTCGTTTGAGTTCCATTTTATGCAAATAAGATACTGATGTGTTTCTTGTGAGTTTCTCTACTTGTTAGAAGGCTTTCCATACTATTTTGATAGTTTCCTTGTGATTGTTCCTTGTCATAGGACTTCATTCCGTTGTGGGTTCGGGGCTTGCTAAGGCATGTGAGCCTGCCGTTCAAGCTTCCAATACTCCTGGGTTTACTAGTAGAGTGGCTTCCCCCTAATTTAATTATAACCTAAATGCATGTGTGGAGTGAATGATTAGAACCTAGGATGTGGCATGAATCTTAGGACGAGAAACACTTGAAATGTCTGTATTGGATGATTGAATTGCAGTCTTGAATGAGTAGATAGAATGATAACAATTGCCTGTAAATAAATAACAGCTGCCTGTGAAATATGAAGTACTCATGATAGCTAACTGTTGCATGTAAAATTCCTGTTGAATATGTTAAATGACATAATACGAGCTGCATGTATTTAAATTGAGAATGGTAATGTGAATGATGGAAATACGAGCTATTTGTGTATGGAAATGTGAACGATAGCAATACAAGCTGCTTATGTATAACCTGAGAATGGAAATAGAAATGATGAAACCTGGTATGGCATGGCATGAGGAATATGAGCATGAACCCTACGGGGAATTAGGAGTAGAGCTCATGAAAATAAATGGAATGGATCTGGAAATGTGAGTGGAGAAGTGAGCTGGCCCTTGAGTACGGAGTACCAAGGAGAGCGACTGTCCCCTTGTTTAGTGCAGAGCGAAGCTAGCCACCCTTGGGTTGGGACCCGGGGTTAGGATTGGCCACTCTGTACCGACTTCTTGGCCCTCACGTACACGGTACTGGGGAGAGCTACTAGTGTAGGGAGAGAGATAGCCACCCCATGGGGCCCGGGGTTCAGCTAGCCGCCCTACAACGACTTGTTAGGTCCACTGAGCAAACCAGGATAGTCAGGCGAGGGTGCGCGGACTGTGGAGGGGCGAGACCCCTGTTTGGTTCTTAGGGGCTAGACCCCTGTCCCTATACTGGTTCCGTGCTGTACTTTGGGCGCACCCTCTAACGGAAATGACTGATCGCGTGCTAGTGCGGGGTAGCTACCCGTGCACTTATCGTGCGTGTCATAGTCACCGTTGCGTCTATCCGTGACCTTGGGGTGGTTGATTGGGTGTAGGATCACCACGGGGGACTCTCCCGGCCAGGAGAGCACCACGTGTGCCTTCTACTCCTCGGAAAAGACTGCAATCAAGATCGTTCCCACGAGGAACATTCGAGATCAAGAAAGAAACCTGATAAATAAACCAAGTGGTGAAAAAGAATAATTAGTTAAAGAAAGTAATTGAAAAACAACAGCTGCTTGTCCACTTTTACTGCTTTGTTAGTTGGTTGCCACTCTACTCAGTGTTCGTTGACGTTGTGTACTCATAACCCTTTTCAGGTCCCGGTGTTGAGCATCCAGAGCCTACGGCTGCAGAGGGTGTTGGGCCCAGTAGAGCCCAGTAGCTGTAGTTCTTTTGTTGTACTCCTTTTGTAGTAGTGAGTTTTAGACTCTTGTACCTTTACATTCCCGTACCTTGTTATTTTCTAATGTTGTGGTGGTGATATGTATTGTAGCAGTTTTTGCTTCTTTACTGTTGTACCTTTTTACTGTTAGTTGCTTAGCATAGTGAATGTGGTTTACTTTCCTGCTTTTAGGTTGCTTTCTCGTTGGGCGACTGGGTCTTGGGATCAGTCGAGTCAGTCCGGTCTCGTGTCCTGTAGGGATGCGGGAATTGGGTCGTAACACGAAAGCTCGAGAGATTTGGGTATCTCATTGAATCCTTCTCCGGCGAGGACTCTTGTGCTTGGAAGCTTGTCTTCCAAGCACAAGAGCCTCTGCCAGCACCTATAAAGAGACCCCCTGATCCAGCCACTCCTATTCAACTTGGCTTGGCCGGAGAACCACCTCCAAATTCTTCCCTTCTCCTCTGGCCAAGTGTCCAGCAGGCTCCGGCGATTCCTCCTCCTCCTTCTCGTTGCTCTGCCACAATACCAGTGGCAGAGATGCCTTCCCCTCCTTCCTCCACGTTGCGCCATACCTGCGCGCGTGCCTCCAGCCCCTTCATCGTCGCTGTTCTCCCTCCTCTGGAAGCTTCTTCTTCGACGACGAAAGGTACAACCAACCGCTCTCTTATCCCCCCTCGTCCATTAATTTAGGTTAGAACTCTTCCCATTTTTCCTCTCTTCATTTCCCCCTTCCTTATTTTCACTTTCAACCCCTCGATGCCGTAGACCACCTCCATCTTCTCCACCTCCGGCAAACCACTGGAGAGGTGTCTCCGTCACCTCCACACCTCCATCAACCTCGCCAGACCCCTCATAACCTCCTCCATCACTCACTGATCATCTTTCACCCTTTCACGACCGCCAACACCTCCCCAAGTGCCCTTCGACCAAACCCACCTTCACAGCCACAGAGCGACCTAGGTACATACGCCTAGGTTGCCCTGCGGCCAACCACCCACCTAGACACCTTCACCGTGCCACGGCGATGCTCCCCATGTGGTTTAGTGGGGCCGAAAGGCCGTATTGTTTGAAACCCAGGTCTGACCTCCGCCGCCATTAACGCTAGCTTGAAGGAGCTTGTATCCTCGCTCTAGACAGTTGTGCTCCAGGTTGAAGAGTCCCAGGTGACGCGGGTTGGTCTTACGCACACATCCAGCCAAAGAGCAGCCTCGAGAGAGCATCCAGCTACAGCAATTAGGCGAAGCAATCACCTGAGGGTGTGAGCGAAGTGAGTGGGACTTTTAGTCCCACCTCGGAAAGTTTAGCACACAGTGAGTTGTTTATATTGAATTTGTGTTTTCATCTAGTCTCCTCAAAACATGGGGTGAGGTCCCCTCGCTCACGTCACCCGCCTCGTCTGCGACCCACGCCTTCGCATACCTGGCTGACCGACCCATTTACCCAGCACTCCTCGCGCACCACCCACGCCGGTGCGCCTGGACCCGGGTATGCGTAACCCGACCCGATTACCTAGCTGTCTCTGGGAGAGCAAACCCAAGAGAGAAATAGAGAGAGAGTGTACGCAGGGAGGGTAGGGATAGGTTTTGCACTCTCGTGTGTGCAGGAAGAGGAAGAAGCTGAGGAAGCTAAGGCAAGGACGAAGAAGAAAAGTAAAGGGCTGAAGCATGATGTCCAGCCTGGATAGGTTGTTAATATGGTGATTTTATCGTTGAAATGTGTATAGTGGTTAATCTAAATCGGACCTAACCATCTCTTTACAAAATTTCTAACCTGGCCTACTTGATTTTATCTTATCACTTTTAGGCACAGGGTCTAACTCAGGGAAGTGGGGTTACAAGTCGAGTTTCTACGCCTTTCCTACAACGAGTCTCTTCCTTTCGTTTATTGTGTTTTTGATGTTTTTCTTATTTAGAATTTTTTTAGGTAATCTTTGTCCTTGAGGCACACCCTCAAAATTGGGTTCTTGGATTTGAGCCAAAATAGGGTTCCAAAACGGGTCTTGCTATTCGCAAGACGGAGTACCTGTAAGTCGAAGATTATCTTTTCTCTTTTATATATTTTTTTATCTTTTTTTCTATCAGGAAAGCGAAATGGAAATAAAGTAAATATAGTATATATATATATAGGTATATATTATATATGTATAAAGGGGTGGGGGTGGAGGTGGAGATGGTGTGTAGCACGGTGTCGAGTTGGTCGTCGTCTAGAAAGACGCAACCAACAGGACTAAGTGCCACGTGGAGTATGGGATGGATGGTGGAAGATGTATGTAACCACGCTTTTTGTACGCGTGTATCGGGGAATATCAGCAACTGATATTCCCACGATACAGCGTATGGTAAATAATATATATGTATATATGTAAATATATCTATATGTAGATATGGTTATAAATAGGTATATATATGTATATATATGTGTGTATATATATATATATATGTATATGTATAGTAGTACATGTATATATGTATATATATATATGTATGTATATATATAAGTGTATATATATATATATGTATGTATGTATACTAATACATAAGTGTATAGGTACTATTATATGTATAAATATAAGTATATATATATACATATATATATATATGTATACGTATATATATATATCAATTAAATGCATGCATGCATGTATTTTTACAATGCAACCATGGAGACCTAATTATGCATTAGTAATGCTAGGAAATAGCACAAGATGGCACAATTGCAAGCGTATTTTTCCGGTGCAATCAAAGCACAGAGAAACTAAGGAGGAAAAGCAAAGGCACTGTAGCCGCGGAGAAGTTAAGGCAGAAGAAGGAAGGAGAAGGTGTGGCTGAAGAAGGAAAGAGAAAGGAGAAGCCAAGGAAGAAGAAGCACTATAGCAGAGAAGGGTGCGGCTAAAGAAAAGAAGCAAGGCAAAGCTGAAGGAAAGAAAAGAAGGAAGAAGAAGAGAATCCAAGAAGAAGAAAGGAAGAGAAGGCAAGGCTAAGACAAGAAAGAAGAAAGAGGAAAAGCTAAGCAAAGAAGAGAAGGAAGCTAAAGGAAGAGAAAGTCAAAGAAAGAAAGAGCCGTCAGAGAAAGAAGAAAGAGGAGAACCAAAGAAGAAGGAAAGTCAAAGAAAAGAAGAAAGAGCCAAAGCTAAACTAAGGAAGAGAAAAGAAGAAGAAAAGAAAGAAGAAAGGAGAAGCTAAAGAAGAGAAAGAGAATCGGATTTTTTGCCTTATTCTTCTCAATCTCTCTATTTTATTGCTACATTTTATAATTCATAAACTCCTGCATTTTATTCTGAATTAGATTTGGAGTAGATTTAAGTGTTCAAATTACATTGATTGAGATTAGTGAATAAATTCCATTTGCTCCCTGTGTTCGACCTCGGACTCAACATTCGAGTAATAAAAGCTTCTTATTTGTTTATAATGGTTGATCGACTATACTACAACGCGACTCATTTAAACCCTGATCAAGTGCTGTTAAACATTTTAGCGTCGTTGCTAGGGAGCAACACGCAATTTATCACTAGTCTCTACATTATTTTTGATTATATTTGAACACTAACTTGCCTTATTTGTTTTGTTGTGATCTTGCAAGGCATTTCACGAGAAGATCTCCCACGCAAGTCAACCACTCCAAGGCAGGTAATCTCTCTTCTTCCCTAAATCCATCTCCTAATCCTTGAAAGACAAAAGGATGAAATCAAAATAGGAATTACTTGCCTTCTCTTTATAGTAATTATCACTTAAAAGGCTAGTTTCCTATTTTGCGAAATTTTTCAAAACCTATTGAAGTTGAAGCGATTTTTAGAGATCCTATCCTACAAGTTCTTGTGCCTAGTAGAAATCACGCTTAATCTCTGTGAACAACACACTTCTTGTTTTAAGTCCAAAGAGAACTTTTGTGAAAAGAAAAGAGGATTGGAAATAGAACCAAATTAGGGTTTCAACAGTAGGGTTTTTGAAGTGCTAGTCACACATGCTTGCATAGAAAAGAAACAAACCCTCCCGCATCAGTGTACTACCTAAGCCCTTGATTGAAGAGATCTAAGCAAGACAAACCCTAAAATCGAGCTTTAAAACCACTTGAATCTTAAAATCTTGGACCTAATAACCTGGGAGTCAAATCAGGGTGATTTCTAGGTCTTGACCTAGAATCATTCTGCCATCTTTAGGGCAAGTCGGGTGAAGTTGACCCCTTGGGTCAACCAACCTCCAAATTAGGTCACAAAATCAAAACATCTAAAGTTCAAGTGAAAACCATAAGCACCTTTGATCTTAAAAGTGGTAGACTTAAAAGGACAAGGTCCCCATTCTGGTTTACCTGGAATTTCAGTGACAAGAGAGGTCAGGTAGGGGAAACCCTGTAACCCGTGGGGATGCTCTATCGTGTAGGGGTCTTTGCGGGACTCTCCCTCTCTGACTGCCCAGGTAATTCTCAGGAGGACGACCTTCTGATCCAGGGGTATCATCCGCCCCGAACCTTCATAGTCATCCAAACATCTTTGGGTGCCTTGATTGGGTCAAAACACCTCCAGTCCCTCATCTCTTTTCTTTAGAGCACACACAAAAATTTTCAGTGGAACTCTTTACTCAGATTTAATCGCTTCACAACTTGATTCTACATCTTGATTCTAAATTCTGATTTGACATCTTGATTCCACCACCTGATCCAAATATGCAGCCAAATTACTTAGGACTGCCTTTCAAAAAACCTGAATCACAGAGATCCATGAGAGATGGAATGGTTGAGGATGCCCTTGACTTCTATGAAATTGAATACAAAACCTCAACACTAGTAGAAGTTTCAGGGACTTAATCATGATGAAAGCTAAGGACCTAAATGAAGAATAAGGACCCTATTGAAATAAAATATAAGGACTAAAATGTAAACTCAGGTTTTTAAGGTTTATTTTAATTTAAATCTTTTTCAACTTTTTATATATGATTATAAATAAGACAATTATTTTATTTAGACCTTGAATTTACATTTTTGACCTTTTTAGATTAATTTATTTAATTAAGTAATGTTACTTAAGTTATTACATACTTAGGTATATATTATACTTAAGCTAGTCAACACATTAATTAAATGAATTGCTGATAATATTTTGAGTCCAATTATTAATTAAATTATTAATAATACTAATTGGATGATAATATAGCATTTTTAACTTATTTTAAGGTCCTTTACTATTTATCCCTTATTAATAATTAACCCATATATTTACATATTTCTAGCTAATTAACTAGGAAGAATAGTTAATTAGGGGTAATTAGAAACCATGATGAGCTTTTCATCATACCTCTAAGCCAAAGTTTTGCTAGTCCCTAGAAAAATTAACTAAAAATATAATGATTTAAAGCACTTGGGTTTAAATTAATATAAATAAGAATTACGTAGAGGAAAGCTTAGGTCAGAATTAGATTTTTTTAGATTTAATATATATAACTAATATACAGAGCATTTTGTGAAAATTTCCTTACTTAGACTTAAATTGAAAACATCTTCAAAACACACATTATTAAAAACAGAGTTAACAAGAATTTTATCAAAAATTAGAATCTCAAAAATCACTTATTCTTTATAATCATTCTTAACCCTTAAAACTTAGAATTCAAAGTGTTTTAAGAAGACAAAACCTAAGAGTTGGAAATTAAATTTTAACTCAAAAACTCAATAGACTTAAGTTAATCCTTTGTTATGTTATTTGATTTCTATCAATCTATGTTTAAGCAAATTAACCAGATATTCATCATTAATCAAACTTAGAGTAGTAAAACTTTAATCTACTAGCCTACAGCACTAAGGACAAACTTCTAGACCTAGGATTTTGTCAATCCTTCTCCTTTAGGTCTCAACTGCAAATCCTCAAAACCCGATTTCTTAGGCTTCATTACCTAATACCAAGGTTTAGCAGCTATGATTTTAAAACATCTGTGCTTGTGAAGAGAGTTATCCTAAAGGCATCCAAATTTGCAAAAATTCAAATCTTAAGACATCAATTTCCAATTGAGATTATTCCAATTCAAGCCTTTGGCTTGGCCTTACTCAGGTTTGGTTGCTTTCTCCTCACTAGTTTTCTATCCTGAGGTCAACACTTTTTGTGTATATCTCCCCGGTGGACCACTGGGTCTCTTATTCCTAATTTTTGACCTCTATATATTTTTTTCAACTTTTTCTATAGGTTAGAACACCCATATGTAGCGAGGTGTTCTTTTATTTGATGCAAGGAAGGGTGGCATCTATTGATACCGAGATGCTTTATTTTTATGGAAAAACTGCATAAGTACCCATTGTTGAAGCTACAAGTTACTACGCTAATGTATTTGATTTTGAAAACCTGCTGTTGTAGTTTGAAAGTGAAGAACTCGTGTTTAATAAATAAAATTTATACCGGAATAGAAATCCCAGGTTGAACTCAGGGAGGTGGACGTTTATTTAAAAATACGTATTTGTTTATTTGTCATGAAGTAAATTAATTGATTAGAAACTATCTATCTATTTACACTAAATAGAAGAGAGAGAGAATGAGAGAGAGAGAATATTATAAACAAAAACCAAAAAAGAGATGTAGAATGAACATGGAATTCATTATCAAAAAGATTGTTCCTTACACTAAACATTACGACTAGAAAGCAGAAAATGATTACACTAGAAAGCAGTAAATCTACTCTAGAAAGCATTAATAAGAATGGAGAGAGAATTATCCTCCTCGACGATCGATTGGAGGACGAGCCGGACGGGACGACGCCTGGAAGACGAGGAACGGAGTAGGATGAAGGAGGACGAAGCGAGAAGAACAGGAATGGGGCAGCACGTTGTCGTTGTCACGAGATCCACTTCCGAAAGGGAGACAAAAATTGGACTTTATCTCTTGAGAAGCATCCCAGGTGTGGGACAAGCTTCTCTTGAGCTTTGGCGAGGGAGAGAAGAGAAAGAAGGGATGAGAATTTTGTATGGAGGGGGTCTCCTTTTATAGTTGCAAGGAGTGAGGGCAATTTGGTCTTTTTAATTTGAAAAACATTAATTCTGGACCTTTAGTGATGGATAAAACTGTTGCTAAAGGTCCGAACGTGGGCGTAGTAGGGCGACACGTGCGCGCACGCTCGCCTCCTCTCTTTAAACGCCTGCCCATGATCTTCAAATCTCGGCCATTCGATCGTGAGATTGAACGACTGAGAGCGCTCCTCGTCGCACCTCCTTAGCGTGCGCTCGCTACATGCGATCTCACGTTACGCGTGAGTGTGCAATAGCGTGTGGGCGCTATTGAGAGCCCGTAGCTGATTGATGACGATACAACGCTCCTTGCCCCCGCTCGCTCGCCCGCTCCTCACTATTCGAACGCTCGCCTGTGCTTCGCAAAAGCGCGTTCAACCAACGCACTATAAGTGCGTTTGTGTTGCACTTACAATTTATGCGCGCGCATCCACAGCCGTTGGATGTGCATCCAACAGTAGAGAATCATCAAGGAAGAGAGGGCACGACGGGTGTAGCGGCCGATTGGGTAGCTAAGATGGCGCTACATGGCGCCATCTTGGTTGTCCATCTTCTGGATGGTGTAGATGGTGCCACGGTTATTGGATTGAGTCGATTTTCTTGTTGTTAGGCTGCGATCATTGATTCGAAACCATCCGTGCGGTTGGATTTGTCGTTTGAAGTATGGATTCACACCATATTGGCCCTGATCTTCTAGGGTTCCCCGATCTCTATCTGATGCTACAGATGTCTGATTAGAGTGATCTTGGAGTCGTTGAACTCCAATCGTCGCCCTGATCACATCTGTACAGTTGGATCTTCGATCCGAGGCCTCGATAAAAATTTTGCCTTGTCCCTGAACATAAAAGGAGACAATTAGCCTCCATTTTATTCAAACTAATCTAAATGCAAGATGATGCATGCTATGCAATATTTATAGTATGCAATGCAATTTTATGCTTGAGCACATGCATAAATAGACATCTTATGAAATGTAAACATGTTTACATCACCCATTTGTAGCAAGGTACTTAACTGTAGGGTGTTTTATTTTATTTTTTTATTTTTTCTCCCCCTTCTCATTTTTCTAACTAACTTTATGCTTCAAATCCTTTTTCTAGGTGAGTGGCACATCCTTCACCCTTTCAAGAATCGTCCCGCGGAAATCCTTGGACTAAAGAGGGTTTAGAATCGATCTCTTAACCTCTGTGTTTTCATGGTCTTAGATGCCATCAAGACAATTCTATGTGTATGATTTTTGGATGTTTAGGTTACTTAGCTCTCAAACTAGAGCTTGGACAATGAAGCCATTCACTCTCAGGTTCTTTAAACTTTTAGTTTCCACCTATAGTATCTGTCAAGACAAAACTTACCAAGTCTAGCCAAATCTCCTTTAGTTGATTAAGCTAACTATAGCCTGATAGACTTGAAGACTAAGATTCTACTAACTCTCTATTTAATTAATTCTGAATATTTGGCCTTTTTACTTAACTTTATGATAAAATCAAGTATTCAAAAAACAAAAGGATTGCTTAACCTAATTGATTAAAAAGTTACAATTTAATTCTAAAACTTAAGTTTTAAACTTAATACACCTTAGTTTTCTTAATTTCAGGGTAAGAATAGAAAAAAGAAAGCTTTAAGGTTAAAGATTCTAATTCAAATAAAATCTTATTTTAAGATTTTGCAAATAAAAGTGTGTTTTTACAAAATGTTATAAGTAAAAATCTAAATAAGAATTTAATGCTCTTATATATATACATTGTATATTTGGTTTCTGACCTAAAAGAAAATTAAGCTCTAAATATATTTATATAAATATATTTTTTTGTTTCTTCTTTTTTTCTTCTAGATGTAAACACCCCTTTTATTATTTTTATAATTTTTCAATTTGCAAATTTTTGTATTTATATATTTTTATTTTTATGTTTTATAAAATTTTCTAATTTTTATGAATTTTTTTAAAATTTTTCAAATTTTTATGAAATTTTTTATTTTAAAATTTTTAGAATTTTTGGTATTTCCATTTCTTTTAAAATTTCGTGGGTATTTAATTTTTATGTGTTTTTTTATTTATATATTTTCTCTACACATACACTTGAAGTGAAAATTTCACTTCACACCTCCCCAAGCCAAAATTTTACAATGTCCTTATTGTAAGAAGGGTGAAAATATATTACAGTTCATTTAGTGTAGGGTGATGGAAGGAGTCGGATAGAGGAGATCAAAGATCTCTGTGCAAACGATTTGAATTCTGACCAATGGTTAGAGTGGACAGTCAGACTAAATGAAGGTAATCAGTGTAAGATGAAGTGAAAAATAAGAAAAGTGTATGGGAAGAGAAAAGTGTAGAAAGCAGGAAACAACTATGTACAAAATGCTAAGTTTTACGCCTTCAGCTAGGCGTAAACGCTAGTAAAGAACTCCTAAAAAGAATATGTATGGTAAAAACAAAGGAGTTATGGAAGAATTGGTTTAAAAATAGAAAAACAGATAAGACCACCCGGTAAAAACTTATCTTGAGATGGCCTAAAATAGATCTCACAGAACCAAAATCAGATTCCTATATAAAAATCTTAGAAAGATAAGAGTGAATCTTGTAAAGATCAAATCTGATTTAGGTTGAGATGTAAAAATATTAATGATTGAGGCAATTTGAGAAATGATTCCAACCAAGTTCAAAAGATCAGCAGAGTCAATTTTTTTTTGAAATAGTGAGGATTGCTATTGTTGACGCGGTCTCGATCGTGTTCTAACAGTTAGTTACGTCGTAGTATAGGTGATCAAGCATTATCAACAAATAAAGATTTATTACTCGAAAACCTAAGTATTCGAGGTCGAACACAGGGAGCAATTGGAATTTATTACTAATCTCAAGAATGTAATTAAACACTTTAATTACTCAAAACTTAATTCAAATATAAATGCATGAGTTTAAAGGTCAATTGTGGCAAAAAGAAGAAATTTGGACGTCTGATCATAGGATCGGACGTCTTAAAAATATGTTTTCTCCTTTCTTGTTCTTGTTCTTCTGACTTCTGATTTTCTTCCTTTCTTCTTTGTGCTTCTTCTTTCTTCTCTACAGTTGCCTTGCTTCTTTCTTCTTATTTTCCTCTGCGGATCTTCTTCTCCTTGGTTCTGCTTTCTCTTCTTCTTCGTTCCTTGGTTCTATTTCCCTTGCCTTCAGCTTCTCTTCTTCTTCTGCTTATCTTTACCTTTTCTTTTTATTTCTTCTTTCTTCTTCAGTTCCTCTTCTCTTTTTCCTTCGCCTCTTCCTTTTGCCTTGCCTTTCTCTTTTTCCTCTACGAGGGCTTCCTTCCTTCTTCTTTTCCTTTGCTAGCAGCGGCTAAGTGTCAGCTTCGCTTCTCCCTTCTGCCTTCCCTGCACAAACCAAAGAGGAGCAAAACCTACCCCTCTACCCACACCCGCGTCTCTATCTCTCTCTGTATATCACTCTTCAGCACGCTCTCCCAGAGCCGGGTAAATGGGTCGGGTCGCGCGCCCGGGTCCAGGTGCACCGGCGTGGGTGTGGTGCGCGAGGAGTGCTCTGGAGGGTGTTAGGTCGGGTCGCCAGATCCGTGTGGTGAGCTCACGGATGATGCGGTGAGTATAGGTGAGGAACCTCACCCCATGTGCTTTTGGTGGCAACCAGCCCAAAGCATAAAATCAATATAAATCACTCCAGCACTTCACAGCTTATCGAGGTGGGACTACTGTCCCACCGTTCTTTTGCACGCGCTCGCAGGAGTCCATCCTCCAATCGCAGCACTGCACGCTTCGCGGTTCCACTCTCTGGAACAGATGTCTTTGCGAGGCCTCCCCGAGTTAGCTGGACCTGGGCTCCTGGAGCATTGCAGCCTGGAGCAAGTGTGTAGCTTCCTCGAGTCACCGTTAATGGCAGTTGGAGCGTGAAACCTGCCTGACACAAAAAGAGCCTTGCGACTTAATCAGACCACAGGAGCACCTTCACCGTGTCACGGCGAAGGTGTGGCACTAGGTGGCAGGCTGCGAGGCGGCCTGGGCGTGCGTGCCTAGGTTGCCCTGTGGCTGGACGGATGGGTTTGGTCGGGGGGCTGTTGTGGCGGTGTAGAGGGTCTGTGGACGGGTGGAGGATGTTCAGTGAGGTGAGGCGGAGGTTATGTGGTGGTCAGCGAGACGTGTGGGGCTGCGGAGTGATGGGAGCGTCTCGCCGGAGGGTGGCTGGAGATGAAGAAGATGGTGGTGAGCAGCTGCGGTTGAGGGGCGTTTGGTGAAATAAGATGAGGGAAATGAGAGAGGGGATAGAGAAGAGCAGTTCTAACCTAACTAAAGGGACGAAGGGGGCGAGAAGGCGGCCGGCAGTACCTGCTGTCGCTGGAGAAGAAAGTGTCCAGAGGAGGAAGACGGCGGTAACGACGGGGCTTGGGCAGCTCACGTGGGTGTTGCGCGACGCGGAGGAGGATGGCTCTGCCATTGGTTTTGTGGCAGAGCAACGAGGAAGAGGAGGGGGGCTTGTCGGAGCTCGCTGGACCCCTTGGTTGGAGAAGAAGAGGAAATTGAGGTGGAATCCCGGCCAAGTCGAGCTGAGGAGGTGCTGCCGGAGTTGGGGGTTAATTTATAGGTGCTGGCCGAGCTTATGGTGCGTGGAGGGCAAGCCTTCTGCCACCGACATCTCGCCGGAGATGGAAGGTAGTTAAGAGACCCAAATCTCTCGTGCGTTCGCAAGAGAGATTGGGTGCAAATCAGGGATCATGATTGAGTTCAGATGGAAGGGCATTCCTCAGAAAATCTCCCTTCCAAATCTGGAAGGAGATCTCTGAGGAATCAGAGAGTATTCCCTCTCTAATCCTCGCCAGAGCAGGACTTCTCCCCAATAATGGCGGAGGGACCTGCTTGTAAGAGTGGCGAGGAAGTTACGGGGGTTTATGTAGTGGTTTTCAAAAGATAAGGACTAAAATGTGATTGGGTGTACTAAATTGCAAAGTAGGTCAAGATGACCTTCCCTTAGGTCTAAATTTTGTTACAAACCTAATTTGGACCTAAGAAATCCAATGGTGAAGTTGGATTTTAGGTTTGACCACATTTGACTGGATATTTTTCTCAAAAACCCAAATTAGGTCAATTGATGAGCTAGGACCCTAATCTAGGTCAAACTAGGTTCCAAAGGACAAATTGAATGTTCTAAACCCTAGGGGATATTTTCCATGAATTTTAGAGGGTTTACTTGATTTTTATCCTGAGCGAAACCTTATTGAATTAAGCGGGTCTATTTTAGGGTTACCAGATGTCATTTAATTCCTAGATTGTACGTTAACCCATTTCTGATTGAACCAACCCACTTTTTATCTTATTCAGACCATTTGACCTATGTTTTGTCTCTGAGAAATCCCGTTTATGTACTGCAATGGTAAAATTACAGTTTTACCCTTTATTTCATGTTTTCTTCTCAGAACACTTATTCCTCTAATTAAGCCCTCTTCTAAGTTATGTAGGAGCTTTTATTCTCTCTATTAGGTCAAAATGAGCTAGTTATGGCTCATGATGAGGCTCTCATCATACCCCTATGCCTAGCTTTTGCTAGTCCCTTAGCAAAATTTCAAAGTTTTAACTTCTGTTCTAGACCTTGAGTGTCTGTCATCAATTATGATAAGTGCTTCTCTTTTTCTTTTGTGATTAGGTCAGAATGCCGACAATAGGCCTAGAGGTACTCAAGTACCAACCAAAATCTGGACCTGACCCGCTTTAGCTTTAGTCCTCCGTAAAGGTTTTTAAGGCCCACAGAAACTAACCTAGGGTTTGTTGGACTCTGTGGTTAAAGCACCCGTGCTTGAGACATTTTTAGCCTAGGTTCAGTTTGTAATGCATTTTTTGTAAGAGAGAGATAGAAGATTTATTTGCTTGGAGAGTTTTCTCTCTCTTTTCTTTTTATTTCTAGCTTCGGATTGGCTTCTCAACACGATCTGTATCGGATTCCTCGTCCCCATCATCAATCCTCAAGGGTCCCTAGCTATCGATGCTTTGAGATAGCATCGCCCATGGCAACCCCCAGAACCCTGGCTTTCGAGATTTCAAGATAATCCCGCCCATGGCGTTCCGTGGCCGAATTCAGACCCTAGCGATCGACATTTCGTGATAATGCCGCCCATGGTATCTGAACCAGCAGAGTGCTTACATGGCCCTAGTAGGATATTTAAATATCCTAAGAGACAAGCACCGAGGAGATGATATGTTGTTACACATCTTCGAGGGGAATTTCCTGCCTCTTCGCGTTGGGAACTTGTCCAAATCAACTTATGTTGATCGGTCGCTCCTAATCTAGGTGACGTTTTCGGAACATTAAACGCTTTTACGTGATTTTGATATTTATGCGCACTGAACTAGACTATGTGTGAATTGGGGTGCTTAGGTTACTGAATCCCACAAATTGAAGGTTAGTTAATGAGGTCGAATACTTCCTAAGCCTTAGACCTAATACTTAAGCTTCACATTTTCCCCAACCTCTTGAGGATTATCCTGATTTTAGCAGATACATGAATTTTTTAAGCTAAAGAATCTAGCCCAAGAGGCCTAAGATCAGCATTCCCGCTAATCTCTTGTTATGTCTCCTTAGCACTTTTCTCTTTTTCTCTTTTCTTGATCTGGTCTAGAACTTCAGTTAATCCCTTAATCTTTTACTAATGACTATTTCTTTTTCATTTTGTGCTTCTTTTTATCATTTTTGCTCTTTTTCTCCTCCTTATGATTATGTGGCTCACAAAATTTCCTCCCTCCAATTTTTTTGTTCTTTTTCAATGTTTTGTTGTGTTTTTGACATATGTGAATTTTTTGTGAGAATCCTTCTGACTTTTTCTTAGTTCTGTATGTATGCACTTTATCACCCCCCCATGCCTAAGTTTTGCAATGTCCTCATTGTAAACGGAGGGTGTGAAATAGTGTTGAGGTCAGGGACTTAAAATAGGATACATCGGGTGGGTGAACAGGTCGGAAATGACTGATGCAGACGATTTCAAGCTCTGGTACGTGTACCGGAGGTGAGATCAACTGTCTAAGACTGAACTCAAGGTGCAATGGGCGTGGAGTACAGATAGATAATTAGGTGGGTCTTTGTTTTTTGGAATGACGGGTTGCCTCCCATTAAGCGCTAAATTCAATGCCTTCAGCCGAGCGGAAAATGGGGTGGAGAGGGAGTGGTCAAATCAGCGAAATTTTGTAAAACAAGCACCTTGATAAAGAGCCTGGTTGGTCCAACCAGGTGCTTGTTAAGATCAGTGGGCTGATGATGCAGCCCAAATCCAATAAGTCTGGTGGGTTGATAGATGTAGATCAACAGATGCGGAACCCACCATATGCAATGTGGCTCAGATGGATATGGAAGTGAAAACTCAGGTTTAGGCTGAGTCGAATCAGCCTGGTCAAAGTAGGGTTCCGAAAAATAATCAATGTATGGTGTGAAAACCCTACAAGGGTGATCAAAGAATGATGGCTCTTATTTTTCGATCTGATCAATACCCGATACCTGCTATAGATATGGAGTCGAATCATCTGCAAATGGCTCAGTGAGAGGTGAATCAGAATAGAAATTGAGTCCGGTTGCAGGTCGGGGTCGAGAACGGGTTTTGATTGGTTCTGTATATGTGGAGAAGGTGGCTTCAAAGAGAATTGGCTTGTTATAATCAGGAAACAGATTTTCTTCGATGTTATGATCAGATTCAAAATCGTCGGAGAGTTTGCGAAAATCAAAATTTGAAAGAGATTCAAGATCATGAGTTCCACCATAGAATAAATCATATGCTGTATATTCAGCAGCCTGACTAGGGTCTAGCCTAGATGTTAATTCTAAGCTTAAAAAGGTGTCCCTATCTGGTAGAAGCTCAGGTTCTAAGCTAGTAGGACAGTCCCAATTGAAACCCCACTCGTCCAACTCCTCAGTTTCTGTATCGTAAATCGGTATGACTTCTGAAAAATCGATTAGTTCCTCTGAGGATGTTGGCGAGGGATATTGATCAAATAGAGGCCCAAAATCATATTCTTCATTGAAAGATTGATCTTCCTCATATGGGGCCTTGAAATCTTCAAAATAGGTTTTAGATCTAGATTCTGGACTTAGGATGTGGGTTGAATCACTAGAATCTAGGTCCGAATAACCTTCGAGGGTTACCTTATCAGAATAAGGGACGGAATTTACACCCTCGAGAGGTTCAGTTCTACTCTCATACTTGCAGGAGTTTTGGGATTCTAAGCCTGGTGATTCATGGTCTAGAATGGGCTCAACATGGTATTTTTCTGCATTTGGAGCTTCCCAACCTTCTTTAATATCAGGCACATTGTATTCCATCTGGGTTGGGAATCCACAACCATTTTGTGCCTCAAACCCGAGATCAGATTGATCCTCGATGTTGTCCCAAGATGGTTCATCCTCTGTTTGTGGTATATACGGGTACTTTTAGTCAATAATTTATTTTACTAATCTCATTATCTCTTCCCATTTTTCAAGACTATCTTGGTGTTGCTTCCAAAGTCGAGGATTTATCATACATTGAAGGTATTCAAGATTGTGCAGTTTTTCTATCTCAATGTATCCAGTAATGAGCAAGTCACGGGTTGATCCTTTTGTGGCTTCTACCAATAGTACTTGGGCACAAGTTATGATAAAGGTTGTGGTTGTTGGCACATCAACCTGAATGTTTTCTACCGGTGTTGAGGTTTTGTCTTCTTTTTCGTAGAATTTCAGGGCATCCTCAATCATCCTATCTCTCATGGATCTTCGATATTCAGGTTTCTTGAATGGTAGTCCTAAGTGGTTTAGCTGCATATTTGAATCAGGTGGTGGAATCAAGATGTAGAATCAGAGTTTGAATCAAGATGTAGAATCAAGTTATGAAGCGATTAGATTTGAATAAAGAGTCCCATTGAAAATGTATGTGTGTGCTCTAAAGAGAAAAGATGAGGGACTGGAGATGTTTTTGACCCAATCAAGACACCCAAAGACGTTTGGATGACCATGGAGGTTCGGGGTGGATGGTACCCCTGGATCAGAAGATCGTCCACTTGAGAATTACCTGGGCAGCTAGAGAGGGAGAGTCCCGCAAAGACCCCTACACGGTAGAGCGTCCCCACAGGTTACAGGGTTTCCCCCACCCGACCTCTCTTGTCACTGAGATTCCAGGTAGACCAGAATGGGGACCTTGACCTCTTAAGTCTATCACTTTTATTTCAAAGGTGCTTTAGGGTTCTCACTTGAACTTTAGATGTTTTGATGTTGTGACCTAATTTAGAGGTTGGTTGACCCAAGGGGTCAACTTCACCTGACCTGTCTTATAGATGGCAGAATGATTCTAGGCTTGGGGCCTAGGGATCACCCTGATTTGACTCACAGTTTATTAGGTCCAAGATTTTAAGATTCAAGTGATTTTAGAGTTTAATTTTTCTCAGGGTTTGTCTTGTTAAGTTCTCTTCAATCAAGGGCTTGGGTAGCACACTGATGCGGGAGGGTTCATTTCCTTTTATACAGGCATGTGTGACTAGAACTCCAAGATCCTACTGTAGAAACCCTAACTTGGTTCTATTTGTAATCCTTTTTTTCTTTTTGAAAAGGTTCTTTTTGGACTTAAAAACAAGAAGTGTGTTGTCCGCAGAGATTAAGCGTGATTTCTATTAGTCACATGAATTTTGTGGGATAGAGTCCAAAAAAAAATCACTCCAACTTCAAGAAGATTTGAAAATTTTTCGCAAAATTAGGAAACGTTTGCCTTAAGGATGGTGATTACTATAGAAAGAAGGCAATTGATTCTTAAATTAATTTCTTCCTTTTGTCTTTCAAAGATTATGGGATAGTTTAAGGAGGAAAAGAAATTACTTGCCCTGGAGTGGTAATTATATTGTCACAGAGAAAGAGTTGCTCGCTGTAGTCTTTGGACTTGAAAAATTCCGATCGTACTTGCTGGGATCCCACGTGACTATTTACACTGACCATTCAGCCATTCGGCACCTGTTGGCCAAAAAGGACGCAAAGCCCAGGCTCATCAGATAGATCCTGCTTTTGCAAGAATTTGACCTGGAAATCCGAGACAAGGCCGGATCGAAGAATGTGGTGGCTGACCACTTGTCGAGACTTCATCTAGACCACATTGGACCCTCCCTACCTCTATCTGACGCCTTTCCTAATGAACACATCCTAGCCGTGCAAGACAAGAAAATGGCATGGTATGCTGACTACGTCAATTACCTGGTTGTAGGACAAACCCCGCACAGCTAGTCCAGACAGCAACGGGACAGGTTCTTGGCTGAGGCCAAGCACTATTTCTGGGATGATCCCATGCTGTTTCGCCTCTGTGCTGATCAGATCATCAGGAGGTGTATCCCCGAAGATGAAGTTCAGAGTGTGCTTTCCTTTTGTCATGACCAAGCGTGTGGCAGCCACTTCTTTGGAAAGAAAACAGCTGCAAAAGTTTTGCAGTCTGGATTTTACTGGCCGTCCCTATTTAAGGATGCACACATCTTTGCCAAGACTTGCTCATGCTGCCAAACACTGGGGACCATGACCAAGAAAGATATGATGCCCCTTCAGCCCATTTTGATTGTCAAAATCTTCGACGTTTGGGGTATCGATTTTATGGGCCCCTTTCCACCATCCAACGGCTTCGAGTACATCCTGGTCTCAGTAGACTATGTTTCCAAATGGATTGAAACCGTCGCCACCCGACGATGCGATCATAGGACTGTTATGGACTTTGTTAAGAAGAACATCTTTTCCCGATTTGGAATACCCAAGGCTATGATCAGTGATGGTGGAAGCCATTTTATCCATTCCCAATTCTGTGCCCTACTTAGAAAATATGGGGTAAACCACCGTATTGCCACTCTGTATCATCCACAAACAAATGGGCAGACTGAGGTCTCAAATATACAAATCAAGAACATTTTACAGAAGACTGTGAGACTTGACAGGAAAGACTGGTCCACACGACTTGATGATGCCCTGTGGGCATACAGGACCGCTTTTAAGACCCCGATAGGCATTTCGCCTTATCGCCTGGTCTTTGGCAAAGCCTGCCATCTTCCTGTCGAATTGGAACACCGGGCTTACTGGGCTGTCAAGCAATGTAACATGGATCCCCAGTTAGCCGGTGTGCAGAGGATGCTCCAATTATCTGAGCTCGAAGAAATTCGTCGGGACGCCTTTGACAATAGTTGACTGTATAAGGAGAAAATGAAAGCCGTCCACGACCGACTCATTCATAGGAAAACTTTTGAGCCTAACCAGCAAGTTTGGCTATTTGATGCATGCCTAAAACTCTTCCCAGGGAAACTCAGGTCCAAATGGACAGGACCATTTCGGGTGGTTAAGCCCTATTCAATGGGGAGGTTGAATTCGCAGATCTAAACACTGGGCACACTTTTACAGTTAATGGTCAAAGATTGAAGCATTTCCTGGCCCAGGTACCCCCCAAGGAAAGTGTCACCCTCGTTGAGGGTTGACACCGAGCATCGCCCAGCTGGAGGCGTTAAACTCAGCACTTCCTGGGAGGCAACCCAGAGGATTCAGACTGATCTGGTAGTTTACATCACTCAGGTACTATCTTTTTGAACCCTTTTGCATCCATGTACTTGCCAATGAGGACATTGTCCAACTTAAGCATGGGGATGTGGTAAATTGCATAATCCTGAGCTCAATTAATCAGTCTGAATGAATAAATTAACTAAAAAAAAAAAAGAATTTACGAAGGAAACTTAGGCATTAGAAACTTGTCAATAGTGGAAAATAATACAAAAAGAACTTAAACACTTAGACTTTTCAGGCCTTCAGGCTTAATCAGCCCTGGTGTCTGTTAAAATATGGATTTAGCGGCGAATCCTTGCAACCTTAAGCTATTCTAATCCACCTACTAAATAAGGTAATAAGTATACGACTTATCAACTCACCCTCTAACTCAGAAAAACTTTTGAGTCTAAGCATCTGCACACATTTTTGCACAGACTCACTTCTTGGAGATTTTGATAGAAATTGGGTAGCTAATGAACTCTCTAGGGTGGTATGGCTGGCAAGTTGTTGTGGGTAATAGCCCATTGGCAGGTTGTCCAGAACCCAGCCACAGGCCATTTCTTTTTCATTGCCTCTAGGTACATTTGAGATCAGGGAAGCCACCTACGAGAAAAAAAAGGAAGAAGAAGAAAAGAAAATAAACCACACTTCACTGCACAAGTATGGCTGGCAAGTGATCGTGGGTAACAACCCATTAGTCGGTTGTCCAGAGCCCAGCTCAATAATTGCACAAAAAAGACCAAAACACCTAAGGAAGAAGCGGGGAAGTAGTACAAGCCGGGGAGATATACACTGGAAAAATCCTTGTGTTGACCCCAATTAAAACAAACGTAGGGAGAAAGCTATCAATCGAACAAATACACCTTCAGGCAAAATTTATTTCCTTTTCTGGTCACCTAGAGGCGTAGAAACTCGAAGTCTGTCTCAATTACCGTTAAGTGAGTCTATCACAACATTCACACCAAGATGCTTAGCACTTAGGGTTTTGACCGAGTTTTGGGTGGGTTGGGTAGCCATAAAAAGTTATCAACCCACACTGAATTCTGAAAAAATTCTAAAAAATATATATATACATATACATATGTATCGTTATGTACATTAAAGCAAGGGTTCGGGCGATTCGTATTTTGGCAGACACCCGGGCACTGCTTAGTTTTTGTAGATTAAGATCTTCGTATATTTCCTCTTATTGACAAGTAACGAAGTGTCTAAGCAATTGCTTCTTAAATTCTGAAAGGAAATAAAAGCTAGAATAAACCTTGCTAGGGACTAGCAAGGAGTAAGCATGGGGGTATGATAACACTGCATAAGGGGGTGATAAGTATGTTGAATATGGCCCATCTTAAGAATAAAAGGCATAACATAAGTAGAATGGGAGCATTGCATGCATCATGTACCAAGATTGCTTATAAAACTGTATTAATGGCCATTTATGTAAGCATTTGTCAAAGCAGGCCTCAGATGAGCAATCAGACTGCACGGATGGATTCAGAACGACGAACGGAGTCCAACGGACTCAAGATAGGCCAAATCTGACATCCGGAGCTCCTACAATGGGCCCAAGAAGTTCTGACCGTTGATCTAGAGATCAACGGCCCATATTGCGCCACGTTAGCCCCGCCCCACCGTGCACCGCGCCCTCATCCAGCCGAGATCAAATCTCGGCCGTCGATCTTCGATCAAACGGTCGAGACTCGCGCGCCCGCCTATGGTCGCCGCGACAAAGCGTGGGCGTGGCGCAACGATTAGCGTGCATGCTCGCACGCACACGACGCGGGTTCGAGCCGCGCGGAGTCGAAATTGAAGACGGGGGATGCGTGCGGAGAAATTGGGCCGCCCGATCAGCAGCGGGCGGTCGAGATCTTGCCACGCGGTGCAACCACAGCTCACAGGCGTCCACACATGCCCGCACGTCGGGCGATGATGCCCGCGCACACACGCGCCCGAGGCGCGATCCCAGAGCAGCCGAGGAGGATTCTCAGCCGTCCGATCTTCGATCGGACGGCTCTCGTTCAACAGCCACGGATCGCGCAAAGAGAAGAAACGAGGCGAGCGGTTAGAGGGCTTCACTGACGCTTTTGGGAGTGGTTTTAGCAACGCTCTGGACGTCGCTAAAGCCCCTTCTTCTTTTAGGAAGCCCTTAACCCTATTTAAACCCCCTCTAACCACTCATTCAAGGCATTCACTCCCCTTGCAATTACTCCACCCCTCTCTTAGCTAGCTTTAGGCCCTCTTGTAATCGTCGGAAACGACGAGCCGCCGACGGAGCCTCCTCCACCGCCGTGGCTGCCTCGTCGCTCTCCACACACACTCTCTCTCTCTCCCTCTCTCTCTCTTTTTAAGCTTTCCATTACTTTTGTTTGAAGCATGTATTTAATGTTGTAAGCTATGAACTACAAGTGCATGATTAATGAAGCTATTTTCTGTTTAATTGTCATTTTAATTTCTGTTCAAGTTGCATGATCAAACAAAGAACTTTCTATCCCTAAACCCACTCTCTCTATCTCTCTCTCGCTTTTCAAAACCTCATCTTTCGCAAGCAAAACTCCGCACTTTTCGTGACAACAAGTGATAAGCAAAAATCCGATTTTCACGCCTCCCTGAGACCGACACTAGGACTCACCTCCGTTTACTTATTTTAAAACCGATGTTGCGAGTGCGACTATAATGACACTTCTTAACACACGCACAAGAGCACGTCAGGAGGGTATGGTTCAAAATCAACTTATCAATCTGGGCCATCTCAAGAAGACATCAATGCCCAGATGTTGAAAACCCTGTAAGAGATGCAAAGCAAAATAATAGAAATAACCCATTCTATTAATAATCTCAATGATCAATTTGGGGTCATCTCAAACCAAAGACTTACAGGACACTCACCATCCCAGCCCACACCAAACTTTGTCAATCACAGGAACCAACATCCGGGTGGACACCAACATCAGAACCACACTATTCAGCCTTTTATTAACCTGATATCTCAGCACCAACCTGATTTCTATCAACAATAGGCCCCCCACCTCCTCCTAGTGATAACCAAACTGCGTATGCAGAAACATTAAGGAGTGGGAAAACCACCACTGATTTAGGGCCTTCACATCAAACTAATGAAATCCACTCTCAACCTATGTAGATTGACTCTCCTAACCTTAATCAAGAAGAAGAAAAAGAAATCCCAAAAATACTTGATTCAAATTCTACTTCTCACTCGCAAACACTGCAATCCAATCTTTCTAATAGAAAATCAAAGTCCTCTCACCAAGATCTTTCGGACTTATTTGGGCAAGTCGAGAAGAATATCCCTCTCCTAGATGCCACCCCTGCTAACGAGTTGATTTTCCCTTTTGAAAAAAAAAAGATTTGTCATTGTATTTCTATGTAGTGGAAGAATTGACTAATCAAGGTATTGAATTGAAATTAACCACTCACAGGAGAGCAGGTCATATCTACAGGGAGGCAATGACCTATTAAAACTCGTAAAATCAAGAAACTGATGCTCAAAAGTTTTCAGCCAAAGAAACTAAACCCAAATCCGCCTTTAGATCAAGAAACCAATAAGAGATCATGCTGAAATAATATTTATGAGAAATAAGAGGGATGAGCTCATAAATGTGCCATAATAAATTATTAATAACTCAAAAATAAGTTTTTGGCAATGGCATGTAATCGTAAATACTAATACCCTCTTCACTATAGCAAAATAGGGGAGGATCTTCTCCTTGCTCACGTGTGGAGGAGAGGCGAAGGTCGGAGGAGAGGAGCTCACTGGAGGTAGCTGCTGCCGAGCCACTACCCTTGGTGGTGGTGGTGAGGCACAGCGTGGCCGAAGGTGGCCGGTCGGAGGAAAGGAGCGGCGGTGGGTGGCTGTGGCTACAACTCTCTACTGCTACTGTGTGAAGATGAGGGAATGCAGTAGTGGCTGCTTGATGCTGGAAGTGCGAAGGTGCAAGGGGATGCACGTGCGCACTGGAGGCGAGGGGGAGCAGCAATGTTAGAGGGCTATGCAGGCGCACGGGTGGAGGTGCTGCTGCTGCGGGCATGGCGGAGGCGTAGGTGGGTGCGTGTGGCAGGGGCGCTGCTGTGGCGCGTTAAGGTGGTGGTGGGTTCTTCTTTTGGTGAAGAAAAAAAAGAAACAGAGGAAGAAGAAGAAAGAAGAAGATTGGGTGGCTGTTGGGAGGTCAGATGTCTAGGAACATTTTCAGACATCTTAAATGAGCATGGATGGCTGTTGGCGCATGGTTATGTTGGTGGTTGCTGGTGTTGGTGATGGTGGTAGTGCACGCTAAGGTGCTCACAGTAATCTGCACAGCCACTGATGGCACGATGGTCTGTCACCCCACCTGCCTGCGATGGTGTGGACCTGTGCACATGGTAGGAGGCCCGTAGTGGTGGAATGGAGTGCTTGTCACATGCATAGTGGTTGATCGGGGGTGGTGGCCTGCCGGTGATGGTGGGCTAGAGTCTTCTTTTGTGGTTGTAGGAACATGGAGAAGAGGGAGCGACGTGGAGAAGAGGAAGTGACGACGACGTGTAGGATCCACTCTCCTCAACCATTAAGGTGCGCATTCAGTATTGGGAGGTCGTTGCTGCAGAGAAGAAGAAAATAAAAAATAAAATGATTATTGGGTTATTATATGTAAGACCTTAACTTCTATGCTAAATCCAAAACACTATATGTAATGCAACCTATTTCAATGCATGATATTCTAAATAAATTCTAAATGATATTATCAATGCATGTAATGCATGAAATGCATGAAATAGGTAATTTTATGTTATCCTATTTACATATTAATGTATGATATATAAATGTACATGTTAACTTAATGTCTAGGCATTAAAATACATAGTTAGCCCACAAATATGGGCTCATCAAATGCTCCATTGCCTAGTGTTTGCTAGTCTCTAGCAAATTCAAGCAATAACCTAGCTCTTCAAGTAGAGTAGCCAACCCAGTCGGTCTTCTTTTAGAAACATGTTAAGTTTAGACTTTAGACCTAAGGTTCCCAAGTAGTTGCTAAGTTACATACTAGGTCAACTAAGGAAGAGTTGTAGGAGTAGGTCTCCCTGATTTCTAACTCTACCCTAGGGTTTATTGGTCCCAGAGATTAAAGCATTCGTGCAATGGTTTGATTTATTTGAGGTTGGTTTGATTGCCAACCTAGAAAGAGGGTTTTTTTTTTTGGTCATATATATTTTTTATTTGATTCCTCTAAGTCTAACCTTAGATCAGCTATCAACACGGTCTGTGTCGGATTCATTGTCCCCATCATTGAACCTTGAAGGGTGCCTAGCTTTTGATGCTTCGAGATAGCACCACCCATAATGACCCCAAGAACTCCTGGCAATTGACACTTTGAGATAGTATCGCCCATGGATTGCTAGAGCGAATTCAGGCCTGTGGCAATCGGCACTTTGAGATAGGGCCACCCATGGTACCTGAATCGCACAATGCGCTTACATACCCCCAATAGGATGGACATCCTAAGAGACAAGCACCAAGGAGGTGACATGTTATCATCACATCCTCAAGGTGAGTATATACTCCACCTCTCCTGTAGCAAGAACTCTTCCAATCAACTTGTATTTTCAAGATTCTCCTAAGTCAGAACTAAGAGAACCAAATTTTTCTCCAAGAATTATCATTATTTACACAAGACCAAGTGTGTGTGAAATGTGGATGCTTAGGTTATGAGGATTCGTAAACCAAAAGGTAGAAAAAGACATCAAGTACTACCCAACCTTTAACTCAATCCCTAGCTTTCCTTCCTCAACCTCTTGAGGAATGGTCCGCAACTTAACTCCTACTTGAGTTTTTTTTAAGTCCACAAAGGACCCTAAAGGTCTAAAGTTAGTAATTCAACTTAGCTTCTAAGTCAAACCCTAGAGTCAACTTAGTCTAACCTAAAGTTCTGGTCTGCTTAAGAATGCAGGGCCCAGCCAGTAAAGCTCGATAATGCAAAATGTCTTTCTTTTTTTTTTTTTTAACGATGCACATGTATGCAATGCATAATATTTTAAGTAAATGCATGAATGCACTGTGTATAAATGCTATGTACAGATGCCTCAGGTCCTATCCACACATGCCTAGTTCAAACAATGTCCTCATTGAAAGTAAAATGGCCAAGGGAAGATGTTACCTGAGGAAGGAAAGAAAGGAGCTAAGGCTCCTCAAGAGTGACTTGGTCAACCAGATGGCCATCCAAAGTAACGTAAGGTTTTAATCGTTGGCCGTTGACAGTAAAGGGTGGTGCTGAAGAGGAAGGGCTCTTGATCTCCACAGCCCCATGCAAAAACACTTTGGTGATAATGTAAGGCCCATCCCAATGTGATTTCAATTTCCCTGGAAAAAGCTTAAGTCTGGAATTGAAAAGCCAGACTTGTTGGTTGGGTTCAAAGGTCTTTCTATGGATATACTTATCATGCAAGACCTTAGTTCTCTCTTTATAAGCTTGGGAGGTGTCATAAGCATCATTCCTCAACTCCTCAAGCTCAGTCAACTCCAATAAACATGCTTTACCAGCTTGCTCTAAATCTATGTTGACACTTCGGATAAGCCAAAAGTGCCCTACGTTGAAGTTCAATGGGTAAGTGGCACACTTTCCCATACACTATCCGGAAGGGAGACATACCCAAAGGGGTTTTGTAGGCCATTCGATATGCTCATAAAGCATCATCGAGCTTTTGGGACTAGTCCTTCCTATCTGGCCTAATAGTCTTTTCTAAAATGTTCTTGATCTCCCTATTTAATACTTCAACCTGGCCACTTGTCTGAGGATGGTAAGGGGTAGCAATCTTGTGAGTTACTCCCAGACTCCTAAGTAGCCGATTGAAGTGGTGATTCCGAAAATGAGGTCCCCCATCACTTATAATCGTCTTGGGGCAGCCAAGGTGAGATATGATATTGACCTTCACAAATTTCAAGACCACAGAGTGGTTATTTGTGCGTGTAGAATGGCCTCTATCCACTTGGAGCTGTAATCCACTACCACCAAGATATACTCAAATCCATGGGACAAAGGGAAGAGACCCATGAAGTCTATCCCCCAAACATTAAAAATTTCCACAGGTTGGATAGGGTGTTGGGGCATCTCATTCCACTTCCCAATCGTTCTAGTTCATTGACATCTAAGACAGGCCTTAACAAAGTTATGAGAATCCTTAATAAAGTAGGCCACCAAAAATCATACTGGAGAACCTTAAAAGCCATTTTCTTAGTGCCAAAGTGTCTTCCACAATGAAGCTCATGGCAAAATCTCAACACACACTGTTGCTCTTCTTCAGGAACTGATGTGGGCACATTTCCCGAATTAAAATCAGGGTTTGGAGGACCCATCGTCATAGCTCGCAAAACACATCTATCAAATAAAATTTATAACCAAAACTCGAAAAGTGAGTCCTAGGTCGAACATGGGGAGGTGAACATTTGGTTTTATAAAAATCCACGCTTCACTTTATTTCTTTTTGTTGTTTTTGTCTTTTCTATTTTTTTTGGTATTTTTAATGGGGCAAGAGATCAAGTCGATGAAATCTAGCTAATCTACTTGCAAAATAAAAAGAGAGAGAGAGAAATGATCATCTATTTATCAACAAATGTTTGTTACACTACGAAAGTGGAAAATCTACACTACGAAAGTGGAAAATCTACACTATGAAAGCGTAAAAAGATAGAATGAGGTGAGAGAAATCCCCCTCGATGGTCGCTCGAAGGACGACTCGCTCTGATGTCGCCTAGAGGAAGGTGGTGAGGAGAGGGACGAAGGAGGAAAAAGTCGGAGGATGGAGGATGGGGTAGGATGGCGTCGCGGTGAGGATCTTCTTCCCAAAGGGCGATGAGAGGACGACTACGAGATGCTACACGAATGGGGATGAGAGGTGGGAAAACTATTTTATTTTCTACTCTAGAGGAGCATCCTGGGCTTGGGACAAGCTCTCTCTAGAGGCTTGGAGGTGGTGAGAGGAAGAAAGGAAGAGATGAAGAAAAATGGGAGGGGTAAGGGTCCTTTTATAGTGGAGGAAAGAATCAAATTCGTATACAGGACATTTAGTGACGATCATAAACGTCACTGAAGATCCACCGCAAACGTCATTGAAGATAGCCCACGCACCCACGTTGCCACTGTGCTGGCACACGATATGCACCACTGCTGCATTGCATCCACGCGTGCACGAGCCCACGTTGCTGTGCACGTGCGATGGTGCATGAGTGCGCATGGGCAACCTGGGTTACACCACATGGCGTAATCTAGGTTGTCAATCTTCTTTCTTTTGTAGAGGATGTAACAGAGGTCGGATTGAGTCGATTTTCACACCATTGGGTTGCGATCGTCGACCCGAATCCATCCATGCAGTCGGATTTGTCGTTTGACACTCCAGATTGTGTCACCTAGTCCCTCGGCCATTGATCTCCCTTGGATTGCATATGGTGCTACGAGACTCCGATTGAGGCAATTTCAGAGGTGTTGGACTTCGATCGTCATCTTGATCAGATCCGTACGGTCAGATCGTCAATCTGAGGCTCCAAAATAAATATTCTTCTCTCCTGACCACAAAAAGGACGCAATTAACCTAAATTATATACAACTACTCTAAATGTAGAATGATGCATGCTATGCAATATTTATAATATGAATTGCAAATATAAGCTTGGGAACATGCATGAATAGGCATTTTACCCTCAATAATTGTGTCTACATCAGGCACACATCGTCTCCAAACTTAGTCTTGTGCAATATTAAATAATTTTGGCTCTTCCCAATGAAAGAATCTAGCTTGGGAAATGAATCGCTTCCGTTTCTAGTCATCCCAAGAGCCAAGAGTTTCTCCAGTGACCAAGTAATTAACTATATCCGCATACCATGGTGAAGTCGGTGTTACCGCCATAAGGGTTTCATCGGGAAATGTCTCGCATATGTCTCTAGATGGAGAGTCATCAAGGGGAAGGCGAGACAGGTGGTTAGCCACTACATTTTTCATTCCTTTCTTTTCATGAATTTCCAAGTCAAACTCTTGAAGGAGTAGAATCCACCTAATTAAACGTGGCTTAGAGTCCTTGGCAATGAGATGTTTCACTGCCGCATGATCAGTAAAAATGACCACCTTGGATCCAAGAAGATAAGACCTAAACTTCTCCAGAGTAAAAACTACAGCAAGTAATTCCTTTTCAGTGACTATGCAGTTTTGTTGTGGTTCAGTTATAGTCTTGCTGGCATAGTGCAGCACATGTGGTCTTCCCTCAACCCTTTGTCTAAGGGCTGCTCCCACTACATAATTCGAAGCATCACACATCAGCTCAAATGGGAGTGTCCAATCTGGAGCTCAGAGAATAGGCATAGAGGTCAAGGCCTCCTTCAGCGTATGAAAAGCCTCGACACACTTTGAATCAAAATCAAAGGAAGATTCCTTTGCTAATAAGTCACAAAGTGGCCTAGAAATTTTGCTGAAATTCTTAATGAATCGCCTATAAAAGTCTACATGGCCCAGAAAGGATCTAATCTATTTGACATTCGTGGGCAATGGAAGTTTGGAAATAGAATCAACCTTAGCCTTATCTACTTCCAAGCCCTTTTCAGACATAACATGCCCAAGTACAATGCCTTTCTGTACCATGAAGTGGCTTTTCTCCCAGCTGAGGACTAAACCAGTCTCCTTACATCTTTTCAGCACATTCTCTAAGTGTAGGAGACACTGGTCGAAAGACGAGCCGTAAATGGAGAAGTCATCCATAAAAACCTCGATGCACTCGTCAATCATGTCCGAGAAAATGGACATCATACACAGCTGGAAGGTTTCCGATGCATTACATAATCCAAACGACATACGCCTAAATGCAAAAGTACCATAGGGACTAGTAAAGGTTGTCTTATCTTGATCATCAGGGAAGACTGCAACCTGGTTATACCCAGAATATCTATCTAAAAAGCAGAAATACTTTTTCCCTGCCAATCTCTCTAGGATCTGATCAATAAAGGGCAAGGGAAAGTGATCCTTCTGGGTAGCGATGTTCAGTTTGCGGTAGTCAATGCAGATCCTCCAGCCAGTTGAGGGTTTGGTCACCACTTGTTCACCCTGGTCATTTGTTTCTACCGTGAAGCCTACTTTCCTTGGCACCACATGGATTGGACTAACCCATTTGCTATCTGCGATGGGATAAATGATCCCAGCGTCCAACCACTTCAGAATCTCATTTTTAACCACCTCCCTCATGTTGGGGTTAAGACGTCTCTGCATGTCTTGAAATGGTTTGATGGAATCATCAGTATAAATATGGTGCATGCAGAGTGTAGAGTCTATACCCTTAATATTAGCAGTCATCTAAGCTATGGCTTCCTTGTGCCTTGATAAACAATCTAGCAAGGCTCCCTCTTACACTTCAGATGGTGTAGATGAAATGATTACATGGAGTGTATCATTTGGCCCAAGGAATACATACTTAAGAGAGTCCGGGAGGGGTTTTAGTTCAAGGTCGGGGGCTTATATGGTTGAGGGTTTCATAATAGAAGTCCCTATCTCAAGTAGCAAATCTACCTTAGGCAGATATGATGGCGAGAGAGACTCAGTAGAAACTCCAAGCAATTCCTCAAGTTCTAGTACATCCCCTTCACATTCCTCAAAGAGATGGGAATGTTTATTTAGCATGACATGCTGAAGGAGGTCATCACATAAAATTGTAGGAGTTGTCTCTTCAATCAGATCATCTACCACCTCAACTTGGGAACAATCCTCAAATCCAGCTTGTTTATAAGCATCAAACACATTAAGCCGAATTTTCCTATTCCCAAAGCCCATTTTTAACGTCCCAGTGTGACAATTAATTGAAGCATTAGAAATTGTAAGAAAAGGGTGGCCCAAGATGATGGAGGGCTTGGTTGGTTTGTTGGTAAGGTCAGTGTCTAGTACTAGAAAGTCAACAGGGAAGAAGAAATCCTCCACTCTCACGAGGACATCTTCCAGCAAGCCCCGTGGTGTCTTCAAAGAACAGTCTGCAACTTGGAGGATTACAGGGGAAGGCTTCAGATTGCCTCCTTCAAGTTGTTTATATACATAGCTTGAAAGGATGTTTACCCCAGCACTCAGATCAAGTAAAGCCTCGTCTATATGTAGGTCGCCAACGACCACCGAGATGTATGGGGCTCCTGGGTCCTTAAGTTTCGGGGGTGTCCCATGTTGTATAATTGAGCTAACAGAATCAGGCAGGACAACTTTTGATTGAACATGTTTCCTTGATTGTCGCTCTTTCGTGCATAGGTCCTTTAGAAAGCGGGCATAGGACAAAATATGCCTAATAGCTTCAAGCAAAGGCAAGTTAATCTGCACTTGTTTGAAAGTCTCCATGATTTCGTCCGTCCTATCTTTGGCTTCAAATGAGCCATCAAAAGTCTGCCCAGAGTCAGATAAATGCTCTAGAAAGGGCACTCTCAATTTCTAGGTGGAAGGGTTGTCATGTCAGGTAAGTGGGGGAGCGGAGACATCCTCTTCCTATCAGGTAAGTGGGTGGAAGGGTGGAAGGGTTGTCATGTCTAGGGACTAGCAAACACTAGGCAATGGGGCATTTGATGAGCCCATATTTGTGGGCTAACTATGTATTTTAATGCCTAGACATTAAGTTAACATGTACATTTATATATCATACATTAATATGTAAATAGGATAACATAAAATTACCTATTTCATGCATTTCATGCATTACATGCATTGATAATATCATTTAGAGTTTATTTAGAATATCATGCATTGAAATAGGTTGCATTACATATAGTGTTTTGGATTTAACATAGAAGTTAAGGTCTTACATATAAATAACCCAATAATCATTTTATTTTTTATTTTCTTCTTCTTTGCAGCAACGACCTCCCAATACTGAATGCGCACCTTAATGGTTGAGGAGAGTGGATCCTACACGTCGTCGTCACTTCCTCTTCTCCACGTTGCTCCCTCTTCTCCATGTTCCTACAACCACAAAAGAAGACTCTAGCCCACCATCACCGGCGGGCCACCACCTCCGACCGACCACTATGCATGCGACAAGCACTCCATTCCACCACTACGGGCCTCCTACCATGTGCATAGGTCCACACCATTGCGGGCAGGTGGGGTGACAGACCATCGCGCCATCAGTGGCTGTGCAGATTACTGTGAGCACCTTAGTGTGCACTACCACCATCACCAACACCAGCAACCACCAACATAACCATGCGCCAACAGCCATCCATGCTCATTTAAGATGTCTGAAAATGTTCCTAGACATCTGACCTCCCAACAGCCACCCAATCTTCTTCTTTCTTCTTCTTCCTCCGTTTCTTTTTTTTCTTCACCAAAAGAAGAACCCACCACCACCTTAACGCGCCACAGCAACGCCCCTGCCACATGCACCCCCCTACGCCTCCGCCATGCCCGCAGCAGCAGCACCTCCACCCGTGCGCCTGCACAGCCCTCCAGCAGTGCTGCTCCCCCTCGCCTCTAGTGTGCACGTGCATCCCCTTGCACCTCCGCGCTTCCAGCAGCAAGCAGCCACTACTGCATTCCCTCATCTTCACATAGTAGCAGTAGAGAGTTGTAGCCACAGCCACCCACCGCCGCTCCTCTCCTCCGACCGGCCACCTCCGACCACGCTGTGCCTCGCCACCACCACCAAAGGTAGTGGCTCGGCAGCAGCTACCTCTGGTGAGCTCCTCGCCTACACAGTAGCAGTAGGCGGATTTGGGTTTAGTTTCTTTGGCTGAAAACTTTTGAGCATCAGTTTCTTGATTTTGCGAGTTTTAATAGGTCATTGCCTCCCTGTAGATATGACCTGCTCTCCTGTGAGTGGTTAATTTCAATTCAATACCTTGATTAGTCAATTTTTCCACTACATAGAAATACAATGACAAATCTTTTTTTTTTTCAAAAGGGAAAATCAACTCGTTAGCAGGGGTGGCATCTAGGAGAGGGATATTCTTCTCGACTTGCCCAAATAAGTCCGAAAGATCTTGGTGAGAGGACTTTGATTTTTTATTAGAAAGATTGGATTGCAGTGTTTGCGAGTGAGAAGTAGAATTTGAATCAAGTGTTTTTGGGATTTCTTTTTCTTCTTCTTGATTAAGGTTAGGAGAGTCAATCTACATAGGTTGAGAGTGGATTTCATTAGTTTGATGTGAAGGCCCTAAATCAGTGGTGGTTTTCCCACTCCTTAATGTTTCTGCATACGCAGTTTGGTTATCACTAGGAGGAGGTGGGGGGCCTATTGTTGATAGAAATCAGGTTGGTGCTGAGATATCAGGTTAATAAAAGGCTGAATAGTGTGGTTCTGATGTTGGTGTCCACCCGGATGTTGGTTCCTGTGATTGACAAAGTTTGGTGTGGGCTGGGATGGTGAGTGTCCTGTAAGTCTTTGGTTTGAGATGACCCCAAATTGATCATTGAGATTATTAATAGAACGGGTTATTTCTATTATTTTGCTTTGCATCTCTTACAGGGTTTTCAACATCTGGGCATTGATGTCTTCTTGAGATGGCCCAGATTGATAAGTTGATTTTGAACCATACCCTCCAAACAGGTTTTGTTGTTGGTGAGGAACCATATTGGTCCAGGATTGAGCCGGATAATTCCTCCTATTAGAGGGAGTTTTCAATTTCTCCTAGAAGGTGGGGACATTTTCGGTGGGGTGATGATTGGGATAAATATAATTCCCCATTGAACCATAGAAAGCCTCGGAATAGTAATTACACTTAGCACGGGAATTATGCAGATCTTCTCACTTTGGGGTGTTAGAAGGGGTGAAATGTGGAATGTGTGGAGCTTAGGTAGGTGTGGTAGGACTCCCTTGGTTGGCTAGGTTTGTTAAATCCTTATGCAATTATTGTTGCTTAACTTGTAGTTGAGCCATTATGGACTAGAAATTAGGTGGGGGGGCCTGATTAAGAAGCTCCTGGGTGGAAAGATTGGGGAAAGAATAATTAGCATGTAGGTTAGAGGACTAATTTTGATTTTCCATTTTTAAAGAAGAGGAAAAATGCAGAAAAAGTCTTTTTGGGGAGGCAAAATCAAGTGGTTCCTCCAAGTGTGGAGTTTTGGATCGCTGCATGTGCAAAATGGAAGAAACGATAGGGGAAGAGAAGTGATGGTGATGAGAGAAAGTGTGAAATCAATCAATCAAAATTCTTGACCTAACTTAAATGTGACTCCATAAAAATTAACCTAAGAATTGATCTACCTAGGAAATAAGAAATCAATAGTGAATACCCATTCCATCGACAAATCTGGCCAAGTTGCATAAGGGGAGGGTTGGGCCCAAGTATTTCTCAAGAAAACCCCCAGGAGCTTGTGAAAACCCACTCCTGGTCGTTTGACATAGCCCCTCAGCCTGACACCAGATATAGATGATAGAATTAGTATTAACTAGAGAAAACTTAAGACCTAGATAGTAAGCCTAAGTTGATGAAACCTTAGGGGTCAAATTGCTACAATTTTTAATTAGGTCTAGGCAACTATAGTGCATATGGAATGTGGAGGGCATTGATTGGGGTATTGCCCTGTTATTTCAATTTTTTTTTTTTGTGTGTGAGCAAGAATTGGAAGGTGATTCCAATGCAATTCAAGTTGTCACACAATTTGATGTATTTCTGTATTTTAAGATTTGATTTAGGTTAATGTGTTTTAGGATTTCCTTTTTAAGGTTTCAAACAAGTTTTGAATTCCACAATAAAAAAGAAATCAAGTTGTATGGATGAAAATAGATTTCCTTTTTAAATTGGGTTTCTAGAAATGGAAAGAAAACCCTAATTCAATTGATCCTAAGATAGAAAATTAACTACCAATGAATTTGTTTTAGGCTTTCTGTGTTAAGTAGTGATCCAAAAAAATAAAAAAAACCACTACTTTATGTAAAATCAAGCAAGGATTCCAGAAAATATTTTTTTAGGAAGGATATGATGATTATAACACCTACCCTCCCTAGTACTCCACTAAATATAGGTCACCACCATTCTTTGAACAACCTATCAGGGAGGAACCCAAGAACCTCGACATCTTGACTCCCCTAGATTTAACCTAAACCCACCTAAACCTGAATCGAACCAGTTGTTTCAGGTGAACTAGATCTAGGATAGGGTGTGGGCTAACTTGAGGAACAGCATCCAATCTTTAGAAGCTCAGCCAACACCATGCACTAAAGCATTGGAGCCTATGATCAAAATGATTGATGAGCTGAATAGCCCTTTATTTGATTTGCTCCAAAGCATTAGGGAGAGGGACCTGGGTGAGTTTCTTCTTGGGAAGTTGTTGAGGTTGAGGATGAAATTTGTGGTTGCACTAGTCAAATCTTGGGATGATTCTCAAGATAAACCCCCTTCAAGAGAGCCAATGTCTGAACCTGCTCAGGCGCCTGTTGGGGGGGATACATATTCTGAGATTGGAAATGACCAGGTTGGGCTAGAGCAACCCTCAAAAATCTGTGACAGGGTATCCCCCTCCTTTGAGTTACAAAACTTTTGAACTTAAGTTCAAGTACTTTGGTATCCAATGGTAGGAGAGTTCTTTCTTAGCAGGTCAAAGCCTAGGAGTGTCTAATTGCATGCTTTGGTGCGCAGTCATGCACGTGTGCATTCACCGTAAAAGTTTGAATTTGAATTTTGAACCGTAGCACAATGTCTCAAATCAACTCCTTGGGTTTTATTGTGTTCCTCCTTTACTTAGTCCTTTTCAGAAATTTAATGTGACCACTTGTTAGATCACTTCAAGACAAATTATGTGGTCTAGGAATAAAGTCCAAATGCAAATGCGTGATCAAGATATAGATGCAAAGTAAGAGGATGCGTATCTTGCTTCCAGCAATCAGCGATGCGAAAATGCACGTAATGCAGAAAATAAATCTAGAGGCTGCTCATACACACTTGAATGGTTCGTCCTAAGGGCAGGTAGCTTCTGGCATGCAGCTCTTGTTTTATTTCTTTTTTTTTTAACCTACTTATGCACAAATAAAATCAATCCACAAAAAAACCTACGTCTAAAGAAATGGGAACAGGCTCCCAAAAAATTACCCAACATGGGCCTAAAACAAAATCAGGGAACAAACCCCTAAAAATGTACCCCAAAACAAGGGTCTCAAACCAAATGTATGTGTAAGAAAATAAAGCAAAGTAAAGTTCTAAAACCTAAATCTATCTACTAAAAAATTGATGGAGATAAGATGATCACTCCGGATGTCCTCCCAATTGGTGACAATAAGGTTCACCAATGTTCAAGCTCCTCCTCGTAGATACGAAGCTTGGTCTCTCCTTTAATCGGTGGAAACAAGGTCCACCTCAGTGTTGTTGAGGTTGGTGCATCAACTCATCTTGGAATACAAGTACCCTCGCACCAAACAGATAATCAAATTAAAATATGCCTCAACTAAAATGTGAACAAATAGATAAATGCGAATTTAACAAGCATGTTTCCTCCCCGTCAACAACATCATTTGACGAGTCGATTTTTGCTTTCAAAAAAAAAAGATTTGTCATTATAATTGCTTTAAGGATGAATCGAGTTTCTTACCCGAGATCCTAGAGCTAGGGAATGACGAAAAATATGTCTCCACGGACCATGAAATGACATATGATTTTGAGACATATATAAATGAGGATCATGGATTCTTTGATTCTGAGGGTGAGGAATCTCTTAGTGAAGTCTCACTTGAGCTTAAGGAAGATGATTTTAGTGAGACAAATGGGCTCGAGGAGCATGACGAACCATTTGATAGCCCAGTCATTGAAGATTTTGATTTGGTTGGGGCTAACGTGGAGGATTTGAATCCTCATTTACTTGATGATTCAATCAGTGACCCCATTCCTCATTTGCACCCTGAAGAGCTAACTTCTGAGATCATTCTACCCAAGTCATTCTTAATTCAGCCACGATTTCTGGACTTGGGAGAATCATATGGGGTGAATGATATGCTAGAGGTCTTGGAGCTTGAGCCCTTGATGTTGGAAGATAGAATTGTTGAAATAAAAATTTGGGAGGCTAATTCTGAGGGAACTTTGATTTTGGATCAAAGGGTACCTATGGACCTGAAACCACTTACTTCCTACCCAGACCCTTATGATATCTTTCACGTGCGACCCAAGCCTGGAATAACAGATTATTTTTCTGAGCTGAATGTTAAGTGGACATATGAAACTAGTGAACCAGATCTACCTATTGTCCACCATTTTGATCTTGGGTTGCACACCACAAAACCATAGGCTCGACCCCGTAAGCTTAACAACCTTCAATTCTAGGTGATTTTCATCCAGAACCTGAAAATCGCTCGACCCTAGGGCATGGGTCTGCACCATAATCTAGTCCACATCTGTGGACATCTTCTGTAGATGGGTTTCAAGATCAACCTTTTGATTTTGATTCTGACCTGCACTTGTGAATTCTCAATTTCTTCTTTGTATGTATGTTATGCCTAGCTAAAGGCATTAAACTTAGTGCGTGTGTATACACTCTTCTCTCTGCAGAGCTAACTGGATTTTCATGACACTCAGGTGATATTCTGTTTACTCTGCCCTTTTCATGTCTTTATTTTTACAATGAGGACATTGCATCATTTAGGCATGGGGGTGTGGATAATAAATTCCTGAAATCATTATCTTAACTCCATAGAATTTCTTCTAGTTTCTTATAAAATTTTAAAAAAAAATTTTGAAAATTTGAAAAAGATATAAAAAGAAAGAAATTAGGAAATGAGAACTTAGGCATTTGGATGTTATTAACTTTAGGAAATGATATGAGAGGAATTAAACACTTAGACTCTTCAGGTCTTTAGGATGATAAGTATGTGACTTATCAGCCCACCCTCTGATTTGGGGGGACTTTAAGCCTAAGCATCTACACACTTTCTTTTTTTGCACTGACTCACTTTTTGGTGGTTTCTATGGAAATTGGGTAGCTAATGAACTATCTAGGGTCGTATGGTTGGCATGTTGTTGGTGGTAACAGCTCATCTGTCGGTTGTCCAGAGCCCAGTCACAAGACCATTTTCATTGTACTGCCTTTAGGTAAATCTTAGATCAGGAAAGCCATCTACTTAAAAAAAGAAAGAAAGAAAATATAGAAAAAAATAGAAAAAGGAGAAAATATAAAAAAAAATAAAAGCACACTTCATCGCATGAGTATGACTGGCAAGTTGTCGGTGGTAACAGCTCATCGACCAATTGTCTAGAACCCAGCTCACAAAAAAAAAGCACAATAATTCCCAAAACACTTAGGGAAGAAGCAGGAAAGCAGAATAAATCAGGGAGATATACACTAGGTTCGCCCTTATGTTGACCTCATAAATAAAATAAGTAGGGAGAAAGCTACCGATTGAAAAGATAAACCTCTAGGCAAGGTCACCTAGGGTCGTAGAAACCCGAAGTCCGTTTTAACGGCCGTCTAGTAAGTCTTTCACTATTTTCACAAGATGCTTAGCACTTAAAGTCCTTTTCAAGTCTTTGGTGGGTTGGGTAGTGGTAAAAAGTTATCCCGAAACTCTCAAACTCCAAAAGTACAAAAAAGATTAGAAAAGAAGAAAAATAAAAAAATGTATCTTCCCTTTTCAAATAAGGTGAGGATTTTGGCGGTTTGCATTCTGACAGACACCTGAGTACTGTTGAGTCTTCGTAGTTTAGGACCTTAGTTGAAATTTTCTATTGTTAACAAATGGCTTAGGCCTAAGCGATCTAATCCTAATTTTGCTTTTACACATAGCATATAGTTTAATTTTTCTAGGAACTAGCAAAAGATAGGCATGGGGGTATGATGTAAACACATTTATTGAGGGTAAAATGCCTATTCATGCATGTCCTAAGCTTAGATTTGCATTTCATGTTATAAATATTGCATAACATGCATCATTTTGCATTTAGAGTAGTATATATTTTAGGTTAACTAGATCCTTTTTATGGTCGGGGAGAAGAAGACTTATTTTAGGGCCTCGGATGGATGATCGGATTGTACGGATCTAATTAAGACGACGATCAGAGTCTAATGCCTCTAAAGTCGTCTAGATCGGAGAACCGTAGCATCGTACGAATTCCGAGGAAGATCAACGGCCAAGGGGTAATGAAACATCCATATGCATTTTGGATGGAAAATCCATCCATACGAATGGATCCAGAGTGTCAATCGTAGTCTGACAATGTAGAAATCACCTCGATCCGAGCACCGTGGCATCCTCTAAAATTGTCTAGATCGGAGAATTGTAGCATCGTATGAATTCCACGGAAGATCAATGGCCAGGAGGCAATGAAACATCCATATGGGTTTCGGATGGAAAATCCAACCATACGGATGGATCCAGAGCGTCGATCGTAGTCTGACAATGTAGAATCACCTTGATCCGAGCACCGTGGCATCCTATGCAAGCAATGAAGTGTGGATGATCCAGATGGTGACATGTGGCACCATCTGGAGTGCCCAACCCCATCTGCTACTTCTCCAAAGGCTAATCATTAAGTGATCTTAGCTGTTGGATGAGAATCCAACAGTTGAGAGTCGCCCTCACCACGCGGCTGCAAATCCTCCTCACGATGCACATGCAGACTTGGTGCATTGGTTGACGCGGTGGTTCGCAAGGGAGGGGTGCGGTTCGAATCCCCGTAGCCCCCCTAAATCTCAAATCAGCTGGACAAAGTAGCAAAGCAGCAGCAGTGGCAGCGCAGTGCGTGCACATGCCAACGCACGCCAACGCACACACCACCAGGTCGCCGCGTGATCAGTGCGCGTGATGGGCGACAACAGAGCGCGGGTGCGTGCGCAGTTGGTGCCAGCTTTCAATGATAGTTGGGTTGAACTACGTGACACTTATAGCCGTCATTGCTTCATTGCAAGCTAGCAAAGCCAACTAAGGGCATGAGCGGATGTGAGCTGTCTACAGTGATGCTTCCAACGACTACCTGGAAATCACTAAAGGTCCCATGCCTATTTTTGCCTATTCTCCTCCACTATAAAAGGATCTACACCCCCATCCTTCCAAGCCATCTCTACCTACTCTACTCCTACCTACTCCCAAGCTCTAGCAAGCCTACCAACGCTCTATTAGAGCTTGTTCTCAAGCTCCCAAGGCACCTATTAGTATAGCGAACCTCTGCCCCACCAAATACTCCAACTTCCTATCCCCCTTCATAGGTCGCCTTGGAGACATCCTCCCACCTCCATTCCAGTAGCAGATCATCTCTGTCATCTCACCTCCATTCCGGAGCCACGTCGAAGCTTTCCTCAACCCGACGTCCTCCTACATCTCACCTCCGTCATCCCGCTCCTCACCTCCTTCGTCTGAGCTTCTGTCAGGCACCGTCGTCTCACCAAACAACCGATTCGGGAGATTTCCTCTCACCCCCCTCTCTTTTTATGCTTTCATAATAGATTGTAATAGACATTGAAGTGATATCTATATCATTTTCGTTTCATCTCTATCTTGTGATTCGTTTGCTTGTTTTCTTCTTACAAAAATACAAAAGAAAAACAAAACCCTAAAATACCAAAAAGAAACAAATTGAAGCATGATTTTCAGTTAAAGTAAACGTTGTCTCCCTATGTTCGATTGAGGACTCCCTTGGAGTTTTGGTATAAATTTTATCTGATCGACGTGTTTTGCAACTACGATGACGGGTTACTTGTAACCCCGATTTCTAACACACGAAACACGTGCTGCCACTTCCAAATTCCCATTTTCTTCCGTAGTTCTTGAACACACAAGAGAGAAGAGAGACAAGGGGATGAGATCCACTTTAAGCAAGAGAAAGATGAATGCAAAGCCGTGCCACCCCGGCAATGGCGCCAAAAAGTGACATGGGTCTTTACGCGATTTATAATTAGGATTTTTAAGATCGTTGCAATGCACAAAAATCGAGTCACTTTTAAAATTTGTAAACCTAGATAGTGGGGTATCTATGGTCGTCTAAGGAGGCAATATGTTGTAAAATCGAATCTCTTGCTCAGAAATGGAAATCAACTTTCTTTTTGATCTTTTCAAATTTATATTTTTTATGATTTTAAATAACGAAGCTAAATGAGAATTGTTGACGTAAAAGCAACTAACACCTACAATCACTAAGCTAAACCTAAGAGACAAATAATTCCTCTCCTTAAGCTCACCCTAAGCATGTGGAGGCCTAGAGTAATTAGGGAGAGGGAGTGAAAAGTGCTAGAGACAAAGAAAACAATTACAATAAAAATTCAAAAGAAGGCAACTTGATTAATTGAAAAGTGTTTTACACACAGCTCCAGTAAAGGAATACTTCTACTACTAGCAACAAGAATACAAATAAATAAACACTAATCCTGATGATGTTGGTGAAGAAGATGGGCATCTTGCACCAACCCTAGTAGCTCCTTGACTGTTTGAGTAATAATCGGTGTTTTAAAATTGCTTCATTGTAATATAGCCAAAATAGTGCTCAAACAAATAAATTTATTACTCGAATGAAAGTCTGAGGTCGAACACAAGTAAATAAGAATTCACACACTAATCTCCAATAAAATGTAATTGAGTACAAAATTTAAGCCAAATAAATTACTCAAAAATGATGATCAATGTAGAACATGAGTATAACAAGAATTCAACATGATAAAAAGAGATCTATAACAAAATAACGGTGATTTAGATCACCAATTATTTAGTATAGTTATATGTAAACTAAGGTAATCAGTAAAGCCACAATAATCAGGACCAAATCAACCAAATATCCGCACAGTAGCTTGAATGCTACAGTAATCAGATGTCTCCTTTGGAGATCAGACGCCTTAAATGTTCAACTGCTATAGTGCCTCCTTTGTATCTCCTTTCCCTTCCCTCACTTTTTCCTTCTCCTTCTCTTCTTCCATGGCCTTGTTCTTCCTTTAGTTCTTCTTTGTGCTTATTCTTCTTCTACCTTGACTTCTCTTTTCTTTCTCTTCCTTCTTATCTTCAAGCCTTCTTCTCTTCTTCTGTTTCTGCTTTCTTCTTCTTTAGCTTTCCTTCTTCTTCTTCTTCTTTTCTTTCCTTCTCTACTTTCTCTTCACACACGAGCCTCCTTCCTTTCTTCCCCTTCTGCCTTCTTATTCAGGCTTTCTTCTTTTCTCTTCTGCGGCTCTTCTCTTCTTTTCTCTGCAGCCTTCTCAGATTTTTGCTGAGTGTCGCACGAGGCAAAACCCTCTCCTATCATACGCTCTCTCTCTCTTTCTCTCTTCTTTGGTTTCGCCCTCCCAGGGCCAGTCAGGGTAGTCGGGTTATCGGGTAGGTGTGCACCCAAGTCCAGGCTCACCGGTAGTGGGTGGTGAGTGAGGAGTGAAGGATTAGGCAGGTCGGATGCACCAGGTCCACGGGGCAAATGTTGCAAATGAGGCACGTGAAGGCATGGGGGACCTCACCCCCTATGACTTGAGGCACTAAGACCTATGCACTTTTTCATCTTATTCGGTTGCAACTGCTCATCAACTAACGATGTGGGACTAAAGTCCCACACCTTTGCTTGTGTCTCTGTAGGAGAAAACCTCGTCCAATTGGGCATGTTCTATGCTTGGTGCCTCCAATCCAGAGCCTAGGTGCACGTGTTGAGCCAAACTGCACAACCTAGAGATGCAACCTGGGGCATGCATGGCCGCAAAATTGAAGAACAGGGTGGCGATGGTCAAAGCTCCGACGAAACCTAAAAAACATGCAAAATGTCCTCATGACCAAGTTAAACTTGCTCAGGAGGTTCGCCGGACATTGGTGAATGTAGTGGTGGTGGTTTCGTGGTGAGGCGAGGTGTGGAGTGATGTGTCGGTAGAGGCGAAGGTCGGAGAACAGTGGGTCGTTGGATGGCGGGTTTGAGTGGGCGAGAGGATGAATAGGGAAAGGGGTTTTGAAGAGGGTGGAGAGGTGAAGGTTGTGCGGTGGTCGGCAAGTTGATTGGTGGTCTGTGTGGTGAGATTGGCTTACTGGAGGAGTGGCCGGAGGTAAGGACGATGGAGGTGTACGGCGTGTCGATGGATCGAAATTGAAGGATAAATAGAGGGAAAAAGAGTAGGGGAGATGAGGGAACATTGGAACTTAATCTAAGGATGAAAGAGGGAGATATTCCCATGCCGGTGTGATGCAAGAACCCAAATTAGGGCAAATTCTGTCTGAGACTCTATTTTGGGTCAAAATGGGTTCTAATGGTCAATTTGAGCATTCCAAACCCTAGAGAATATTTTTCTATGAATTTTAATTTTATCTGGATCAAAACCTCAGTTAATTAAGTGGGTCTCTTTTTAGGGTTTCAGAAGTCATTTAATTCTCAAATCATGTGCAAACCCTTTTTTATCTGTTCTAACCCACTTGTTAACCTTTTAGGATCATTTAATCCTTAATTACCCCTTGGGAAAACCCATGATTGTACTGCATTGAAGATATGATGGTAAAATTGTAGTTTTAACCCTATTTTCTTATTTCTCTCAGAATGGATTTACAGTGAATTATGGCTCTCTAGTAGTTATGTAGGAGCATTTATTTTTTGATAATAACTAAATTGAGCTAGTTATGGCTCATGATGGTATTCCCATCATACCCCCATGCCTAGCTTTTGCTAATCTCTTAGAAAAATCTCATGGAATTAACTTTAATTCTAGACCATATGCCTTTGAATGCTTGGAATTCTGATGTGTGCTTTCTTTTGTAGATTAGGTCAGAATGCCGATAATAAGCCTAGAGGTACTCAAGTATCAACCAAGATCCGGACTTGATTAGCTCTAGCCTCAGTCCACCGCGAAGGTTTCTAAGGTCCACAGGAATTAACCTAAGGTTCGTTGAACTCCGTGGTTAAAGCACCCGTGCTTGTAACATGTTTTAGTTGAGGTTCAGTTGCAGTGTGTTTTTGTAAGAGAGAGACAAAAGAATTTTTCTTTATTTTTGGAGAGTTTTCACTCTCTTTTCTTTTTATTTCTAGCCTTGGATTAGCTTCGCAACTCGGTCTGTATATCGAATTCCTAGTTCCCACCATCAATCCTTGTAAGGTCCCTGGCAATCGATGTTTCGAGATAGCACCGCCCATGGAAACCCCCAGAACCTTGGCTTTCGAGATTTTGAGATAATCCCGCCCATAGCATTCTGTAGCTAAATTCAGACCCTGTCAATCGACATTTCGTGATAATGCCGCCCATGGCATCTGAACCAAAACAAGGTGCTTACATGCCCCCCGTAGGATATTTAGATATCCTAGGAGACAAGCACCGAGCAGACGATATGTTATTGCGCATCTTCGAGGAGGATTTCCTACCTCTCTGTGCTGGGAACTCGTCTAAATCAACTTGTGTTGATCAGGCACTCCTAATCTAGGTAACTTTTTCTTAGAACAGATTTAATGCATTTGCGTGATTTTGATAATTAAGCGCACTGAACTAGACTGTGTGTGGATTAGGGTGATTAGGTTATCGAGTCTCGCAAACCATAGGTCAGTTAACAAGGTCGAGTAATCCCTAAGCCTTAGACCTAATACTTAAGCTTTGCATTTTCCCTAACCTCTTAAGGACTATCCAGATCTTAGCAGGTACTTGAATTTTTAAGCCTAAAATTCCAGCCCAAGAGGCCTAAGATCAGCATTCATACTAATCTCTTTTTGTCTCTTAGCACTTTTTGTCTTTCATTTTCATTCTTTTTGATTTGGTCTAGAGCTAAGTCAATTCCTTAATCTTTTACTAATGACTATCTCTCTTTCTTTTCTTTTCAAATGGTGCTCCTTTTGACATTTTTATCTCCCCTCCTTTTTCTCCTAGAAAATGATATGCACTTAATTCACTCAAAATTTCCTACCTTCTCCATTTTCTATTCTTTTTTAGTTTTCTATTTTTTTGGTTTTCTGGAATATGTATTTTTTGTGAGACCCCTTCTGAACTTTGATTTTTGTATGCTTGCACTTTACCACCCCTCATGCCTAAGTTTTGCAATGTCCTCATTGTAAATGGAGGGTGTGAAACAATTTTGGGTTCAGGAATTAGAGCAAGATTATCGGGTGGGCGAATGGGTCGGGAATGACTGTTGCGGATGATTTCAAACCTTCGTACGAGTACCAGAGGTGGGATCGATTGTTCGAGAACTGAACTTATGGTGCAATAGACGTGAAGTACAAAAGGATAATCAGAAGGATCTCAGGTTTTTGGAATGACGGGTTGCCTCCCGTTAAGCACTAAATTCAATGCCTTCAGTCGAGCGGAAAATGTTATGGAGGAGTGGTGAAATCTGACGAGTTTTGTAGAACAAGCACCTTGATCAATAGCCTGGTTGGTCCAACCAGGTGGTTGTTCAGATCAGCAGGCTGATGATGCAGCCCAAACCCAATTAATTTGGTGGGTTGATAGATGTAGATCAAGAGATGTAGAACCCACCAGATGCTGTGGAGCTCAAAAGGATATGGAAGTGAAAAGCTAGGGTTTGGCTGAGTTAGATCAGCCTGGTCAGAGTAGGGATCTTTAAATGAGAAGGAATTAGTGGAGGATGTGAGATCCCTACAAGAGTGATCAGAGAAGGATGGGGCATGATTTGTAGTCTGATCGAAGTCTGAAACCCGATTTAAATGTGGAGGAGAATCATCTGCAACCAGATCATCGAGAGGGGAATCAGAGTAGAAATTGAGTCCAGTAGCGGGTCGGGGTTGAAAATGGTTTTGGGAAGGTTCTGCATTTGTTGAAGAGGTGGCGTCAATAGGAATTGTGTATGAGGGCTCTTCTAGAAAAGATTCAAATGTGGGTTCATTTAGAGAGTCGTCATAGTAGTCATCAAACTCAAAGGTAAACGATTGAAGAGTGTTTATAGGATGAAGGAAATCTGAGTCAAGAAAAGATTCGAACTCTGGGTTGTAGACACTCTTGGCAATTTCTGTTTCTGATTCCTGAGTATCAAAAAGAAATGATTCCATCTCAATGGAACCTGATTTTGAATCAATGATCTCAAGATCAGGGACCTCAGAGTCAGAGTCGAAGAATGGATCATGTATGTTGAGGTTGTAGACTGGCTCAGCGTCGTCAGGAAATAATGGTTCTCTAAAATCATATTATGATTCGAAATCATTGGAGAACTTGTGAGAATCAAGTTCTGAATTTGATTCGGGATTAGAGGTTCCACCACAGAATAAATCACAAGATGTAGACTCAGCAACCTGACTTGGGTCTAGCCTATTCTCAGATTCTAAGCTCAAAAAGGTGTCCCTATTGGGTCTGGGCTTGGGTTTTTGGCTTATAGGGAAGACCCAATCAAAACCCAACTCTTCCAACTCCTTGGTTTCTATATCATAGATAGGCGTGACTTCTGAAAAATCAGTCTGTATTTCTAAGGAGGTTGGAGAGGTGCATTCATCAAATAAAGGCCTAGAATCATAATCTTGATTCAAAATCTGATTTTCATCACATGGGGCCTTGTAATCCTCCCAAGAAGGCTTAGATCCAGATTCTAGGCTAAGGGTGTGGGTTGAATCACTAGAATCTAGGTTGAGCTCTATAGGGATGTTAGAATTGCCCTTGAGGGTCACCTTATCAGAGTAAGGAGCGGAATTTACACCCTCGAGAGGTTCTAATTCAATCTCATTATTACAGGAGTCTAGGAAATCTACGCTTGGCGAACCAGGGTTTTGGTTTTCTAGGGCTAGCTCAAAATTGTGTTCTCTTGCAATTTTATCCTCCCAACCCATTTCAAGATTAGGAATGTTAATTTTTTCATAATTTAAATCAGGTTCCATTCGAGTTGGGGGTCGATGATCATCAAACTCGGGATTTGGAAAATTATGTTGATTACTAGTCTCACTCCAAGATGTTTTGTTAGTTTCCAACGGGTATTTTTGATCAATTGTTATATATAATTTATTCAGCAATTCTCCCCATTTTTCTAAAAATGCATTGAATTTTTCTGGAAGTGAAGGATTTGACTAACATTGCAGATAATCATTGTTGTGTAATTTCACCAATTCACTGTGCTCTGTTAATAGGAGATCCCGGTTTGAACTGTATTTCGTTTGTGTCCATATTATCTCTACACAGTTCATGATGATCTATGTTGTTTTTGCAAATCTTTCCTAAATGTCCCTTGCATAATATTCTTCATGGTTTCTATAGGCATTCTCAAGTATCTTTTCTTTTAAACTCATTTGGGATTCAAGTTTCTTAAATATTCCTATATTTCCAGGCTGCATTTTGAATCAAATGGTGGAATCAAGATGTAGAATCAAAACTCAGGTTGGATTGAAGTATATTAGATCTGAAGGAGAATCCCAAGAAAATATGTGTGTGTGCTCTAATAGAAGGGATAAGGGACTGGATGTGATATTTACCCAATCAAGGCACCCAAAGATTTTTGAATGACTAAGGCAATTTTGAGGCGGATGATACCTCTGAATTAGAAATTCTCACACTCGAGAAGTACCTAGGCAACTAGGAAGGGAGAGCCCTGCAAAGACCCCTACACGATAGAGCATCCCCACGGGTCATAGGGTTTCCCCCACCCGACCTTCCTTGTCACTGAGGGTCCAGGTAGACCGGAATGTATAAACTTAAGTCCTTAAGTCCACCACTTTAATGTCCTAATTTGTGCCTTGAGTTTCACTTGATTAGAAATTAACTCAACTTGTGACCTAATTTGGAGGTTGGTTGGCCTACAATGTAGATCAACTTCACCTGACCTGCCCTAAAGATGGCAGAATGAGATCTAGGTCAAGACCTAGAAATCACCTTGATTTGACTCCCAAGTTATTAGGTCCAAGTGTTTAGTGTTCAGGTGGGATTAGAGCTTGATTTTAGGGTTTTTCTTATTAGATATTTTCAACCAAGGACTTGGGTAACACACAAATGCGGGTGGGTTTGTTTCCTTTTATGCAGGCAAGTGTGAACTAGCACTCCAAAACCCTAATGCAAAACCCTAATTGGCTTTATTTACAAGTCCAATTTCTCTTGCCATGTTCACCTTGGGCTTCAAGCAAGAAGTGTATTAGCCCAAAAGTGTTCAAAAATTAAGCATAGTCCCTATTAGGCACAGGCAATTTAGGGTAGGATCTCTAACATAATCACTTCAACCCAATGAGATTTGAAAATTTTCACAAATTAGGAAACTTACCTTTTAATTGATAATTACTATGAAATAAGGAAGGTGATTCTTAATTAATTGTTTCCTTTTTTTTTGTCTTCCCAAGATTAGGAGGATGATTAGGGAAGAATAGAGGAGTTACCTGCCTTGGAGTGGTTGATTTGCACGGAAGATCTCCTCATGAAGTACTTGGCTTGGAGTAGTTGATTTGTGTGGAAGATCTCCTCGTGAAGTACCTACCCTAGAGTAGTTGATTTACGTGGAAGATCTCCTCGTGAAGTACCTCGCAAAATCACAAGAAAGCAAATGAGGCAAGTCAGTGCTTAAATATAATCAAATAATGCAGGGAATAGTGGTAAATTACGCATTGCTCCCCGGCAATGGTGCCAAAATGTTTGAGGGATAAATCGGTGTTTTAAAATTGCTTCATTGTAATATAGCCAAAATAACCCTTAAACAAATAAATTTATTACTTGAATGAAAGTCTGAGGTCGAACACAGGGAGAAAATAGGAATTTACACACTAATCTCCAATAAAATGTAATCAAGCATAAAATTTAAGCCAAATAAATTACTCAGAAATGGTAATCAGTGTAGAACATGAGTATAACAAGAATTCAACATGATAAAAAGAGATATATAACAAAATAATGGTGATTTAGATCACCAATTATTTAGTATAGTTATATGTAAACTAAGGTAATCAGTAAAGCCACAGTAATCAAGACCAAATCAACCAAACATCCACACAGTAGCTTGAATGCTACAGTAATCAAACGTCACCTTTGGAGACCAGACACCTTAAATGTTCAACTGCTATAGTGCCTTCTTCTTTGTTCTTCTTCTTTCTCTTCTGCCACTTTTTCCTTCTCCTTCTCTTCTTCCACAGCCCTGTTCTTCCTTTAGTTCTTTTTTGTGCCTCTTCTTCTGCCTTGACTTCTCTTTTCTTTCTCTTCGTTCTTATCTTCAAGCCTTCTTCTTCTCTTCTTTTGTTTCTGCTTTCTTCTTCTTTAGCTTTCCTTCTTCTTTTCTTTCCTTCTCTGCTTTCTCTTCACGCATGAGCCTCCTTCCTTTCTTACTCTTCTGCCTTCTTTTTCAGGCCTTCTTCTTTTCTTTTCTGCAACTCTTTGCTTCTTCTTTCTTTCTTCACACACTGAGGCCAGCCATCTCAGATTTTTGCTAAGTGTCGCACGGGGAAAAACCCTCCCCTGCCCCGTGCTCTCTCTTTTTCTCTCTTCTTTGGTTTCGCCCTCCCAGGGCCTGTCAGGGTAGTCAGGTTATCAGGTAGGTGCACACCCGGGTCCAGGCTCACTAGCAGTGGGTGGTGAGCGAGGAGTGAAGGCTTAGGTGGGTCGGATGCACTAGGTCCGCGAGGCAAATGTCATGAACGAGGAACGTGAGGGTGTGGGGGACCTTACCCCCTGTGACTTAAGGCACTAAGGCCTATGCACTTTTTCATCTTATTCAGCTGCAACTGCTCATCAACAAATGATGTGGGACTAAAGTCCCACACCTTCTTTGGTTGCACTCTGGAGGGGAAACCTCATCCAATTAGGCATGTTCTGTGCTTGGTGTCTCCAATCTAGAGCCTAGGTGCGTGCATTGAGCCAAACCGCATGACTTGGAGATGCAACCTGGGGCGTGCGTGGCCGTGAACTTGAAGAACACGGTGGCGACGGGCGGAGCTCTGACAAAACCTGAAAAACATGCAAAATGGCCTCACGATGAAATTTAACTTGCTCAGGAGGTTCACCGGACGTTGGCGAATGTAGTGGCGGTGGTTTCGTGGTGAGGCAAGGCGTGGAGTGATGTGTCGGGAGCGGCGAAGGTCGAAGAATAGTGGGTCATTCGATGGCGGGTTTAAGTGAGCGAGAGGATGGATAGGGAGAGGGTTTTGAAGAGGGTGGAGAGGTGAAGGTTATGCGGTGGTCGGTGAGTTGATTAGTGGTCTGTGGTGGTGAGATGGGCTTACCGGAGGAGTGGCCGAAGGTGAGGATGATGGAGGTGTTCAGCGCGTTGAGGGAGCGAAATTGAAGGATAAATAGAGAGGAAAAGAGTAGGGGAGACAAGGGAACATTGGAACTTAATCTAAGGAGGAAAGAGGGAGATATTCCCATGCTAGTGTGATGGCTGGACGTGGGGAAGACGAACCTTTGAAGGGAGAGACGGTGACGAAGAAGGGGTCTGGATGCCTTTGATGTGGTCATCGAGAGGCGGAGGAAGTTGAGGAGGAAGAAGATGCTCTCAATTTGGCCATTGGGAGGTTGTGCGACGACAGGGGAGGAGCTCGCCAGAGCTAGGTCGGAGGAGGCTGGAGGTAGGGTTAGGAAGAGGGTTTTGTGGCCAAATCCTTGCTCCAAAAGCATGACCATGACCTGGGGATCTTTTATAGGGCTCAAGAGGGGATTTTGAGCTTGGAAGCCAAGCTTCCAAGGTAGGAATTGTCGTCGGAGTAGGAAACCCAAATCTCTCATGCGTTCGCATGAGAGATTGGGAAGGTTATGGGGCTCATGGATGAATTCAGAGGGAAGAGGACTCCTTAGAGAATCTCCCTTCCAATTTTGGAAGGGATTGATTGAATAGAGGAGTTCTCTTTAATCAAAGGTCGTCGGAGAATGATTCCTCCGTGATAATGGTGGAGGGACTTATTTGCAAAGAGTGACGACAAAGATAGGGCCCTTTTTGTAAGAAATTCAAAAGTTAGGGGTTTGAATGAGATAGAAAGAGTCTAACTGGACCAAAATGCAAACTTGGTCAAGATGATCTCAGATTGAGCCCAAATTTTGGTACAAACCTAATTTTGACCCAATGAATCTAAGGGTGAAGTTAGATTTAGGTTTTGACCAAGTTTGACTAGGTAATTTATCCAAGAACCCAAATTAGGGCAAATGTCTGTCTGAAACTCTATTTTGGGCCAAAATGGAATCTGATGGTCAATTTGCGCATTCCAAACCCTAGAGAATATTTTTCTATGAATTTTAGAGGGTTTAGGTGAATTTTATCCTGACTAGAAGCTCAGTTAATTAACTAGATTTGTTCTTAGGGTTTCAGAAGTCATTTAATTCTCAAAACATGTGCAAATCCTTTTCTGTTTGTTCTAACCCACTTGTTAGCCTTTTAGGACCATTTAACCCTTAATTAACCCTGGGAAAACCTGTGATTGTACTGCATTCGTGATATGATGGTAAAATTACAGTTTTAACCCTATTTTATTATTTTTCTCTCAAAGTGGATTTACAGTGAATTATGGCTCTCTGGCAGTTATGTAGGAGCATTTATTCCTTGATAACAACTAAATTGAGCTAGTTATGGCTCATGATGGTGTTCCCACCATTGACTTGAAAAGAAACTCCTCCTTGAAAGGCTCCTCCAAGATGATGTTCTCCAAGGTAAGCCCACAAGCGGGCATGCACTTGCTCTCCAAGGGTAGCGTGCACCAACCTTAAAACTCCTCCTTTGCCTGGACATCCTCCTAGTGATGGAATGCTCCTCCTTGGTGTGGCATAAGAAGAAGAGAGAAAGAGAATAAGGTACCAAGGGGGAGGGTAGGATGCCCCCTTAATCTTCTTCTCTCCTCCTTCTTGGTGGTAAGTTGTAGGTGGATATAGGGTAGAGTTAACACTAATGGAGGATGGGGAAAATGGTGGTGGTTAAGGGTATTTTTATAAAGTAGGATGGGGGGTATAGGTGGCTCTTGGAATGGATGGCTAAGATGGAGTTTGGAGTGGTGGTTATGAGATCTATGGTCATGGATTTTTGGCACCATTCAAAGAGATGTGGAGGGGGGTAGTTAAGGACATGGAGGCACCTCATGGTGGACGTCCATGGTGGAGGGGGCGCCTCCATTTTGATGCCAAAATGATGTTCTAGAAGGGGGGAATTTTGGAGGGATAATGGAAGGTGGAGATGGGCTTTAGGCTTAGGTGCAGGGTGGAGATTGATGGAATTTGGAGGGAAAAAGGTGGCGCCAATATGGAGGTGGTTATGGTGGTTTTGGCACCACCTTTGTTGGTGCCTTTTGGTGGTGGTCATGGTGTGAAGAGGTGTGGTTGATGAGGCGCCAACATGGATAGCTTAGGTGGACTATAGGTAGGCTTGGTTGGTGGAGCTAGTTAGGTAGGGTTTTAGGGTGGTGGATGGCCAAGGGAGTTGGAGCTTAGCTAGCTTACCTAGTAGTAGAGTAAAGGAGGAGGCAATTAGAGCTAGCATTTGAGGGGAGGAGCTAGACATAAGAAGTCTGGAGCTGAATTGGAGCTGGTAGCTGCTAAAGAGGGTGGCATGGAGCTATTTTAGTTGTCTTAGCTTGCTAGTTCTTTGCTAGCTGCTAAGCCAAGCTAAAGCAAGCTAGCTTTCATGGAAAGGAGCTAAGGTGAGTTGGGTCTGATGCTCCTGAGGAGGACCTAGCTAGTTGACATAGCTAAGGTAGCTTAGCTCAACTAAGTTGAGCTAAGCTGAGTCCCCAAGAGTTGAACTTGAGTTTCTTGAGTAAAGATGAAGTCACCTTTAGCTGGCTGTAGTTGAGTGGAGCTAGATGTAGCTAGTCTTAAGTTGAGGTGAACTCCAGTCAACTTAGCTGAGCTAGCTAGAGCTCCCAGTGAACTGATGGGAGCTAAGATGAGCTAGACTCAACTATGTTGAGCAGGATCTGAGTTGACTTGAGCTAAGGTATGCTAAGACGAGCTTTCTTAAGCTACCATTTAGCTGAGATGAGCTGAATGGTGCTAGGATGATCCAACCCTAGTTCAAGTGAGCTGGATGCCAGCTATGGTGAGCTAGATAAAGCTGATTTCCAGCTGGTTTGGGCTTCTCCTTCACCAGTTGCCTTCTTGAGTGTTACGGTTTTAGGGATTTGTCAATCTGTATATCCCTAACACTCACAGAAACACATCAAAAAGATAATAAAAAATGCAATGCATGCCTAACCTAATTGATGCCTAAATGCAACCCAAAAACCCATTTGCGGAGCAAAATCCTAAGAGCTAGGTTTGTTTTAATGCATAAAAATGATGATAAATTGGCATTTATCAATGCTCCACGCCATTCACAACAATCCCTATTCACAAACTACAACCCTAGATGACGTAATCATCCAAATTTCTCGTGGTCGGAAAATTCGCAAAGACCTAATTATCAATAAGCTTCTACACTACCACTTCAAAACTTGACCCGAGCACTACCTTTAACACAATAAGGTTATCCACCGCGTGCCTACCAGTAGCCCCAACCAACGCCCACCCAGTACTCTCAATCTGGGCCTATACGAGATGAACAGTTGGGGTTTATTATGAAAGCACTTGCTGACTTGCAGTAACAGAATATTGCTATGCAGCAAAGGTAGGACGCGACCTTAGCTAAGATGAGAGCCCAGCATCACACTTGAAGGAGTCCCATCAATCGCATTCTTTCCCATCTCAAGCACATTCTCGACCTCCTATGCAAGGTTAAGCACACTTTCTTTCACAAACCTTGCACGACCCAAAACACTATTCTGATCCTACTTCCTATTCTGATTCACAACCACCTATTCTTCTTGATTCTTATTCACCATCTACATCTTAAGTTGATTTGAATGCCATCACTACTAGGAGTGGTAGAAGCACGTTGATCCACCTTTTCCTACCTCTACATCTCAACCTGGACCTTTCACTGCTCCATTTGATTTACCACTTCATCCTAACTCTTTTGAACCATTGATTGATCCTCCTCCTACTACTTATGTACCTTTTCTAGAGGCTTTAGAAAAGAAGAGTAAAGAAAAGAAGAAATCTAGTGTGGCTCCTGAGGATGACTTGCTTAAGCTCTTTGAGTAAGTCCAAAAAACATCCCCTCGTTCGGTGCAATCCACCACATTCCACCTTATGCTAAGATTTTGAAAGACCTATGTACACCTAAGCATAAAGCGAGAATCCAGAAAGGGAGCAGTCCTACTATCCTATCGGAACAAGTGAGTTCCATCATTTCCAACCTCTTTATTAAGAAGAAAGATCCAGGCACCCCTCTACTTTCCTGTATGATAAGAAACACCACTTTCAATAGGGCTTTACTTGACTTAGGTGCTTCCATCAATCTTATTCCAACCTCCCTCTTAACTCATTTTGAGGTTGGCAATCTGAAGCCAACCAAGGTGTCTTTGCAATTAGCTGAACGATAAGTTAAGATGCCTCAGGAAGTGTTGGGGGATGTTATAGTGTGGGTCAAGGACTTTTATTTCCTTATAGATTTTATTGTCCTTGATATGGAAGTACCTAAGGATATATAGAACACACCCATCATACTAGGAATACCTTTCTTGGTAACAGCGAAGGAGACCATACATTTTGAGGAGGGCCTGTTAGAGTTGAAATTTGGAGATCAGAAGATGAAGATAGATATTTTTCAGGCTCAAAGGGGACCATCTTATAGTTTGATTGAGGAAATCTGTTCCTTGGTTTCTTTAGATAAAATTGTTGAGGACACTTTGATTGAGTCACTTACTTTAGAACATCAATTCCCTTTGACTTCTAATTTGACTTCTCCTGAGGCACCTAATAGTAACACTTTGTACTCACCTCTAATATCTTTAGTGACCTTAGGATCTTCTGATACCCCCACTCCTCCTTCACCTGATCCTACACTTGTTGAGCTAAAACCTCTACTTGATTCACTCAAGTATGTCTTCTTAGGACAAGATCAGACTTACCCTTTGATTATTAATTCTCATTTAAACCCTGATCAAGAATCACAACTCATTTCTGTCCTGAGAGCACATAGACAGGCCATAGGATGGAGCTTGGCAAACTTGATTGGCATTAGTCCTTCTTATTACACTCATAGGATCTTCATTGAAGAAGGTTCTAAACCTACTAAGCAGCCTCAGCGTAGATTGAATCCTACACTTCAAGAGGTGGTTAAGAATGAAATGATTAAGTGGTTACACAATGGAATCATTTTCCCTATTTCTGATAGTTAGTGGGTGAGTCCTATTCAGGTAGTGCCTAAGAAGGTCGAACTTAGTGTCATAACCACTGAGTCTGGAGAAGTCATTCCAAAATGGATTTCAAGATCATGGCGAGTATGTATTGATTACTGCAAGCTCAATCAAGCCACAAAGAAAGATCATTTCCCATTGCCCTTTATTGATCAGATACTAGAAAGATTGGTAGGGAATAGATTCTTTTGCTTTTTGGATGGCTATTCAGGCTAAAATCAAGTGGCAATTTTGTTTATGCTCGAAAATTGTCTTTTAAAGTATAGCATTGTAGTATAGGACAAAAATCGAGACAACACTTAAATTTCTAAAACTCAGGAAACTGAATTGAGTTCAAGGTTGTTTGCAGGGAGAAATTGGGCAAATCAATTCACTAATCACAATATCAAGAAGAATATATAATTGAAACCAAAATAATACTTAGGAGAATATTTCAATAAAATTAGAGAGTCAAAGTGCAAAAAGATGGGGTTAAAATAGTGGTTTGAACCACCAATTAACCCTAATGTTTAAGCTATGCAATTATCTCAAATATTTCAATAGTATCAATCAAATATCCCAAATATCAGAACCAACACAAGAACAGAGCTTAGACGTCAGAACCAAGGCTTGGATGTCTTATCTTCAGAAGCCTCAGCAAGAGCTAAGGTATTGCTGCAACAGAGAGACACAAGGGTCTCGTAAGCACAAGGCACAATGGCCTCTCAGAGCTCAGCTAAGTGTTTAGAGAGAGAGAAGGGGCAAAATTTCTGAGGCAGCAAGAACCCCCCTTTCCTCCTCAGCATTCTTTCTCTCAAACCAAGTTGGACCCGAATATCTAGGTAAACAGACCCAGCCCAGACCCGAGCGGCGTGATCCGTGGGAGAGGGTGCGTGTAGTGGCACATGTATAGGGACCTCACCCCTGGTGTGTGTTGAGGCTGGGGATGGGTGAAGAATTCCTTTTATGCATGTTTGAAGTTTTGTAGCTCATGAGGTGGGATTAAAATCCCACTCTCTTCTTCCTCGCATGCAGGCTGAAAAAGCTCCTTCAAATTAGTGTTACCGTAGGTGTTGTTCCCTAATCACTAGCCTAGGTGGCTTCATGAAAGCTGTCCGCACCTGCTGAGGGTGAAATCGAGGTCGGAGATGATTGGGAGATGGTGGATGGAGGTGGAGATAAGCGGCGTAGGAGCAACTTCGGTGAGGATATGAAAATTAATAATATGGCCTCGCAGCCCAATCAAAGCAGTTCAGACGCTATGCTGGACCACGGCGAATGTGCTGGTGGTGACATGGAGGGCTTTCGTGGGTTGTGGTGGTGGGATGGAGTCATCGATGGTAGATATTTATGGGTTTAGTTGATGGGGATGAGGAGTAGTTGGAAGTCCAAATTAAGTTGGGGCTTTTGAAGGTGGAGCGATGGCGGAAGTTTGGGTGGTGATGGAGATGAGTTTTGTATGGTGGAGTGGCGATGTGGACTCATTGGAGTCAGCCAGAGTTGAGGAAAATGATGGGGATGCGAGTGGTATTGTGGTTGATCCTAAGGTCTAAGTAGGGGAAATGAAAAGAAAGGGAGAGAAAGAGATTAAGACACTTAGCCGATAGAGAGAGAGAAGGATTGGTGCCAATTGTGTTTGGCCGACACTGAGGAAGGTGATGATTCCAATGAAGGGAACTAATGGAAACACCATCATGAGCCATAACTAGCTCAATTTGATCTGATTAAGTCATTAAATGCTCCTACATAACCGCTAGAGGACTGTAATTCATTGCATAATCATTCTGAGAGAAAGACAAGAAACCAATGTTAAACTATAATTTTACCATCATATCATGAATGTAGTACAATCATGGGTTTTCTCAAGGGTTAATTAAGGGTCAAATGATCCTAAAAGGCTAACAAGTGGGTTACAACAGATAGAAAGGGGTTTTCGCGTGTTTTGAGAATTAAATGACTTTTGAAACCCTAAAAACAGACGTGCTTAATTAACTGAGGTTATGGTTAGGATAAAATTCACCTAAACCCTATAAAATTTATATAAAATTATTCTATATGGTTTGGTACCTTCAATTTGATCATCAGAACCCATCTTGACCCAAAATAGAGTCTCAGACTGACATTTGCCCTAATTTGGGTTTTTGCATAAATTACCCAATCAAACAAGATCAAAACCAAAATCTAACTTCACCATTATATTTTTTAGGTCCAAATTAGATTTGTATCAAAATTTGGACCCAATCTGAGATTGTTTCGACCTATTTTGCATTTTGATCCAAGCCTGACTTTCTTTATCTCCAATAGCCCCTCAGCTTTTGAACTTCTTACAAAAAGGCCCCCAACTTCTTTGTCTTCTTCACAAAAAGGCCCCCTCTGCAGAGAAATCCTAATCCTAAAGCTCCGACGACAATCAACCAAGGATTTCTCCTTGATTGATTGATGAAACTTCCTCAAATTTTAACCGGAGATCCCCCTTGAAATTCCCTTTCAATCAGATCAATTCTTGAGCATTAATTCTTTCCCAATCTCTCATGCGAATGCATGAGAGAGTTGGGTTTCCAACTCCGGCAACCTTCTAAGAATGGGAAGCTTGCTTCCCCAGCTCTAATCACCCTCTAACGGCCTATATAAGACTCACCAGGGCAAACCGTTCGGACCATGCTCGAATTCAGCCTAGAACACCTCTAATTCTTCTCTTCTTTCTTGGCTGAAGTGCTCCTCGACGTTCGGTGACCTCCTCCAACTCTGTTCTTCCTCCATTCGCAATACCGGTGATGAATCTTCATTCCTCTCATTCCTCTGCTTCTAGCCATACCACCAAGAGCCTCTCCCCCATCCTCATCGTCGTTTCCTACCCACTGGAGCATTTTCTTCCTCGACGCCGACCTTACCTCAAGCGGCACCGCCTTGACTCCCATTTGTCTGTCAACTACCCAGATAAATTCTCTAACTCTTCTCTTTCATTTTTACCCCAACCACACTTAACTTTGACCACGCTATCACTCATTCATCGTCATTCCTTCCGTGTCCAGCCATTCCTTGGGTGAGGCATATCTCGCTCCACACCACCAAACTCCTCGCTGATCATCCCTACACCTCCGCCTTGACTCGAGGAGCAAAATCCCTAACCTAGTTAGGTCGATTACCCCTCTTAATTCCCTGCTGAACACCACCACCTTCACACGCACAGTCCACCTCCACCAGCACCCACAGACCATGCTCGAACCACGCCGACCACCTCATCATGTTTGCCGTAGTCTAGCGAAGCATCTGAGCTATTCTAACTGGGCCATTAGGCTGTATTTGTCTTTTAGGTTCTCCGCTGGATAGTCGCCATCACCACTGTCTTCTCTGATGCATTCTTCGCCTCTAGGCTTCGTAGCGACCTGCTGAAGTGCCTGATCGAATCAGCCCCAGGTTCTATGAACTCCCAGGCCCTCAATTGGGAGAATGAGACACAACTGCAACCTCAATTTGCAAGGACATATCCACCTGCTGCTACACGAAGAACGGGGGATGACATAGTCCCACATCGTGGATCACTGAATGGCTGCAGCGAGATAAATTATTTTTCTGCTGTAGCCTTGTTGCCTCAATAACACAAGGGGTGAGGTCCCTCATGCACCCTCACGTGCCTCATTCCCGACACTGCCCCCACGGACCAGGTGCACCTGACTACCCACCTAGCCAAACACTCCTCGGTTGCGACCCACACCCGTAGCCCTAGACCTAGGTGCGCTCCAGGTCCGATTACCCATATACCCGGTAATGTTGAAGGCTCTGGGAGAGCGTGACCCAGAGAGAGAAAGAGAGAGCGTGTGGGGGTTAGGGGGTTTTTGCTCTCTGGAGAAGTGGCTGACACTTAGCCAAATCTAAAGACCCTTTCCCCCTTTGTGTGAAGAAGAGAAGCAGAAGGGTCTGTGAAGAAGAAGGAAGCAATTGAAGTAGAGAAGAGGAGAAGAAAAAGAAGGTAAGCAGAGAAAGAAAGGAAAAGAAGAGTCGCAGAAGAAGAGAGTCAATCACAGAGAAAGAGAAGAAGAAGCAAATCAGAATAGAGATCATTGTTCATTCAGACATCTGATTTGAGTTGATTTCTACATAGTTATTGAGTTCCATTTGATATTATTGTAGGGAGTAATTGGTGATTCAAATCACCATTTTACTCCATTCTTTTTGCAATTTGAAACTTGATATCATTGCTACATTATTTTGAGTCAATTCCTGATTATAATTTCTTATCTCTAGTGTTTAAAATTGTAATCTTAAGAATTGAATTCCTGTTTGCTCCCAGCGAACGACCTAGAACTTTTCGAGTATAAATTTTATCTATTTTTCCCAAGATTTCGACTATACTACAATGCAACGATTTAAGACCCGATTTGAAGTGACTAACAGGAATGGCAACGAAGACGAGGTTGAATCAGACAGAGCTTTGGCTGGCGACCGTCGGAAAAAACTTAGAAAGACGATGGTGCATCCAATTTGGTTGTTGGATGCATGAAAGAGGAGGATCGAGAAGGCCGTCGGAGCACAAGATGAAGGTGGGCGGAGAAGAGAAGAAGAGGGAGTTTTTGGCCTTTTCTGAGCTAAGGATAATGACAGGGATGCCCACTGTTTAAACAGGGTTCTTAGAGGCGTGAAAATTGCCAGACTAGGAAACCGTCAATTAGGTTTTGAGCTTGACATTCTAGGGTTTGCCGATAGTGAATTTGGCCAAAATTGATCTCAAAGCCTAGTTCAATCTGTAGAGAAGATCCTTGCGACCATTCTCTCCAATTTTGGAGAAGTTTGGCCTTGATTTGAGGGAGAAAATCTCCCTTAAATCTCTTTGCTTAGCTCGGGTTCACACCAATGCCGGCATGGATCGAAATGAAGAAAATGATGAAAAGTTAGGGACCCATTTGCTATAAATTTAAATATGAGGGGCTAAATGTAAGAAGTGGAGTTTTAAAGGGATAAATTGCAAACTAGGATAAGATGAACTCTAATTGGGCCCCAATTTTGGTACTAGCCTAATTTAGACTCAAGGAATCTAATGGTAAAGTTGGATTTTAGTTTTGACCACATTTGACTGGAAAATTTGCACAGAATCCCAAATTAAGGCAAAATCCCATCTGAGACTCTATTTTAGGTCAAAACAGGTTTAGATGGTCAAACCAAGGGTACCAAACCTCTTAGGATATTTTTCTATGAAAGTTAGGTGATTTAGATGAATTTTATCCTGATTAGAACCTCTTCAATTTAAGTAGGTCTGAAATTAGGGTTTTGTGTGCTGTTGCGATTCTCGAAATGCGTGAAACTCCATTTCTATCTGTGTTGACCGACTTCTTGGACTTTAATGTTCATTTTACCTTTAATTAAGCCTTGAAAAACCTCATGGCTACTCTGCATTCATGATGTTATGTTAAAACTGCAGATTTAACCCTATTTTAATGTTCGCTCCTCAAAATAGATCTGCACGGAATTACGGCCCTTAAGCAACCATTTAGGAGAATTTATCTCTTGATTCTGACTAATTCAAGCTAGTTATGGTGACTGATGGTGTTACCATCAAATTCACCCTGGTGACCAAGAGAAAACGACCTTCACCTGCCCCTATGGAACCTTTGCTTTTTGTAGAATGCCTTTTGGATTATGCAATGCGCCCGCTACTTTTCAGTGATGTATGTTTGCAAATGTTTCTAATTTGGTAGGTGATTTCTTAGGAGTCTTCATGGATAACTTATCGATCTTTGGGAGCACATTTGACACATGTTTAGAACACCTAAACAAGGTCCTATAGAGATGTATTTCCTGGTACTTTCCTGGGAGAATTCACATTTCATGGTACCAGAAGGATGATGTGTACACATCTAATTGACCTAAAATGCCTATTTATGTATGTTTCTAGTGTTATAGAAGCATTCATGATTATAAATATTGCATAACATGCACTATCGTGCATTTAGGTTAGATTGTATAAATTTTAGGTTAATTTTCTCTTTTTGTGATCAGGGAACAGAGCAACATTTATCGAGGTCTTCGATTAAAGATCCAACCATACGGATTTGATTAGGGCAACGATCGAAGTTCAACAACTCCAAGGTTGCCCTGATCGAACCTTTATAGCATCAGATGTAGTCCAAGGAAGACCATAGGTTAAGGGGCAAGGTGGTGTAAAATCCGAACTTTAGATGACAAATCCAACCGCATGGATGGGTTCGTATTGATGATCGTAGCCCAACGTCGTGAAAATCGGTTCAATCCAACATCTGTGGCACCAACTACAAGTCAGAGAAGATGGACAGCCAAGATGGCACCATGTGATGGTGCCATGTGGTGCCATCTCAACCGCCCAAGGATCTCCACTACTCTTTCTCCCCTCAACTGGCCATCAGATCTCGGTCATTGGATCTTGATCCAACGGCCATGGGCACGTGTGCCTTAAAACATGAGTGTGCCTCAAATGCGGGCTTGGCGTGTTTGGCGAGCGCCTCTTCACGAGGTAGAGGTCATGGGGTCGAGCCCCCGTGCACCTCAAATTGAAGGCACGGGAGGGTGCAACTCAAATCACGCTGTTGGATCGCGAGCGGGCAGTAAATGTAAGCGTTACATGGCACGCCCAAATGCCACGGTTTACACATGCGTGATCAGATGTGTTGCTGGACGCGCAATCTCATGCGCAAGCGTTAGGCATGTGATGAAGGCATGGGTGCAGATGCATCCTAAGCCGTCCGATCTCGCGACCAGATGGCTGAGGTTGCTTGATCATGGATGAGCGTTGAAGCAAAGGAAGAGGAGGCGGGCTTGCGCGTGTGGTACACCCATGTTCAGCCTTTAGTGATGTTGGTATCAGTCACTAAAGGCTGATGCATTTAATCTTGTAAGCCTTAAAAGGCATTTTTGCCCCGAACCTCTAGACCTATAAAGAGGCCACTACGACTCCCACATTCTTCTCATCTCTTCCTCTCTTCACTCACCCCCTCCAAAGCTCTAAGAGCTTGTCCCAAATCTGGGATGCTCCATTAGAGTTTAAAATAGAATTTTTTCACCTTCCCATCCCCATTCGTGGAGGGCCCACGGCTGTCTTCTCACTACCTTTTAGGAAGCAGATCCCACCACGATGTCTCCCTGCCCAATCCTCTATCTTCCGTCTTCGTTCTCCCTTGTCTGTCGTCTCACCACCCTCGTTTGGGTGCTCCGACAACGCGACTCGTCTTCCAAGCAGCGGTCGAGGAGGATAACCTCTCTCCACCTTCTATTTTATCACTTTCTAGATTAGCTTTCTAGCATAGCAAGTAGTTTTAATGAACATTAATTTGTGGCTATGAAATCTTGTTCATTCTCTCTCTTTTTTGATTTATTTGTATTATTCTCTCTCAGTCTTCTATTAATTATTCATTAAGTAGATAGCTAGTATATAATTAATTAAACCAGCTAATCTACTTCGTGACAACAAATATAAGCGCGATTTTTGATCAAACGTTTGCCTCCCCGTGTTCGACCTAGGACTCATTTTGAGTTTCGGTAGAAATTATTTGATTGTTCACATTTTCTCTTAAATTACACTACTGATGTAAACATGTTTATATCACATAAATTGTCTATTTACGTGTGTTCTTAGGCATAGAATTGCATCACATACTATAAATATTGCATAACATGCATCATCTTGCATTTAGGTTAGTCTGTATAAAATGTAGGTTAATTATCTCCTTTTATGGCCAGGGATAGGGACACTTGTTAATCGAGGCCTTAGGTTGAAGATCCAACCATATGGATCTGATCAGAGCAACAATTGGAGTTTAACGACTCCAAGATTGCCCTGATCGAACATCCTTAGCATTAGATAGAGATCGAGGAACCCTAGAGATCAAGGGCCAAGATGATGCCAATCCACACTTCAGATGACACATCCAACCGCACGGATGGGTTCAGATCAATGATCGCAGCCTAATGGCATGAAAATCAATCCAATCCGACACTCGTGGCACCGTCTACAATACTCAAAAGATGGACAGCCAAGATGGCACCACATGGTGCCATCTCAGCCACCCAATTGGCCCCAAGGACTCGCCTCCGCTTCTCTTCTTCACCTGCTCGACAAATCTCCACTGTTGGATGCCCATCCAACGGCTGTAGAGCCACGCGCATAAATCCTCTGTGCAACACAAACGAAGGCATAGCACAATGGTCGAGCACCCCTTTGCAAGTGAAGGGTGCGCGTTGGAGCTGCGCCAAGCACCTCAATTCAGATGGTCATGGGCGTGGGCGCGATAGGGCCGTAAGATGAAGATCGAGCGGCCGAAGGGCGGATGCATGGTGCACGGAGGAAACATTGATCGTGTACGCGCGCGATGACGCAGGTTTGCATGCCTCATTGCACGAGGGCACGCGGTAGAGGAGTTTTGAAGGTGTGGTCAAGGATCGATCTCGACCGTCCGATCTCATGATCGGACGACTGAGATCAATCCAAACATGCGCGAGAGTTAGGTCATGGAAGAGGAGCGGGCGCGCACGACGTGTGCACGTCGGCCACGTTCAGACCTTTAGTGACAGATAAATTCGTCACTAAAGGCCCTGTATTAATTTTTTGAAATTAAAATGTTCAAAATGCCCCCACTTCTTGCAAGTATAAACGGAGACCCCTATCCTACGAATTTCTCATCCCTTCTTCTCTTCTCTCACCCCTTCCAAAGCTCTAAGAGCTTGTCCCACACCCAGGATGCTCCTCTAGAGTAGAAATCATAATTTTTCCACCTTCGTCCCCCTTCGTAGAGCATCCTGCGGTTGTCTTCTCTATGCATTCGAGAAGCGGATCCCACAGCGACGATGATGTGTTGCTTCATTCCCGTTCCTCCCACTCCGTTCCTCGTCTTCTAAGCATCATCCCGTTTGGCTCGTCCTCCAAGCAATTGTCGAGGAGGATATTTCTCTCTCCATTCTCTTTACTGTTTTCTAGTGTAGATTTCCCACTTTCTAGTCGTAATGAGTAGTGTAATGAACAACTTCTTATAACGAAATCCATGTTTATTCTACCTCTCTTTTGGTTTTATTTGTAATATTCTCTCTCTCTCTTCTATTTATTATTTGTTAAATAGATAGCTAGTTTTCGACTAGCTATTCTGTTTCATGATAAACAAAACAAATGCGTATTTTTAATCAAACGTCCACCTCCTTGTGTTCGACCTAGAACTTCTTTATGAATTTTTTGGTATAAATTTTATCTATTGAACAGATTTCTTTGCGACTAGAACTACAATGACGGGTTTTCAAATCCAACTCCGAATGCGTAGTTTTCCGCCTTCAACATTTTGCCGCCATTGCCGGGGAGGCGACGCTTTTGATTCTTCACATTTTCCCGACTTACGAATCATTTACTGCACTTCTCTCCTTTTTTATTGTGATTGCAGGTACTCTTTTGGGATGAGCAAAAGCAGTAGATTGGAGCAATGTGTTGTTGAAGGTTCTGTAAGTTCACCCCCACCTCCCACCCATTAGTTTTTATTCCACCACATAATAACATAAACATAAATCAACCTAGGTGTTCTTATAAATCCTAAGGTTAGTTTTGATTATTTGTTTGACACCTACACCTGCCTTACCCACCACATTTTAAAAGAAAAAAATTAAAAAATCTCACAGAGGTACACAACCTCATCTAATTTTCAAACTCAATCGGTAAACTGATCTTTAGGATAGGTACACACACCCAAACACATAATCGAGTAGAAAACATATCAGGTAATCACTTGTGTGCCTAATTAAGTGGTGCAACAGGCCGATTGTTTGAGTTGATTGAGCCATACCACTTCAACTAAAATCGACTCATTAAGTAGCTGCCACATAGGTTCAACTCTTAGGGATTTACCAGGCACTCCACATTCTTTTAAGCTTTAAAGGAAAACATCTTCACCTATGCTTTCAAAACCTGGTGTGCCAGCTAAACTTGATTGAAAATACCTAAAGTTGAATCCTAAAAGCTACTAAGCAAGATTTGAACCCTAAAATTCACCGCATCAAAAAATAATCTTGCTTGAAAACCACTGGTTGTGCACGCACACACACATCAATCAGTCATTAAGGGCACAACCTAGATAAAGGGCCCATCACATTCCAAAGCACATTCAAACCTAACCCTAATTAAAACAGAGTAGACATTGGCCTTAAGGATTCGACTCGCTCTTCAGAGCCCAGAACAAGATTATTTGCGATTAGTCTATTTCTACTATTCAATCTGATGTCTAGCTAGAGGAGTAGAATCAAACAATCGCTGCTGGGGGGTACACTAGGATCCGGAGGCGCAAGCCGAAGGAAGAACCTTCTCTCCAGTCCCTCCCTCTAACTGGTTGGATTGAACGGATAGAAGTAGTTCAAATCATTTCTTTATCTCAAGACGGGTTCTGGGAGTCTGTAGGTCTTTAGGCTAGCCTACTTAAGGATAGGTTTGATTGTTTATATTGCAGGGTGCCTTTCTTCCTCCCATCTATCATGAATCTTTCCACATTTCATACACATTCCCGCTTTTTCCCTTCTGTTATGACTTATCCTCAACATGACAATTATCCCGACTCATACTGTAATTAATCATCTATTAATTGGGATAACTCAGATTGGGGATACAATTTCGGACCTCCGTGTTTAGGGTCTAATCCTGAACACCATGATTGCGATTTCTATCCTTCTCCGAGCCACATCGATTATAGATTTCCACCCTTTTATAGACAACCTAATACGATCTACAATCAAGGAGGATACACTGATCCTTACCCATACCCTGAATACACTGCCTTTAGGTCATCACCACTTCATGAACAACCCGAAATGACCTATTATCAAGGAGGGTATCACGAATCTCAATTCGTTAACTCCTCTGCACTAATCCCAAACCCGCCCAACCCTGAACCAAGCCATTTGGTTCAGGTTAACAAGGTTCAAGATAAGGTTTTGGCTAACTTGAGGAATATTATACAATCTTTAGAAGCTCAGCCAATACCCTACACTGAAGAATTGGAGCCATTGATTGAAATGATTGATGATCTGAACAAGTATTTGTTGGATTGGCTCCAGGATGTTAAGGATAAGAACCCGGGTGAGTTTCTATTTGGGAAGTTATCGAAACTGAGAATGAGATTTGTGGTTGCTTTAGTTCAATCTTGGGATGATTCCCAGGATGAACCCCCTTCAGGAGAGCTAATGTTAGAACCCACTCAGGCACCTGTTGAGGGGACACGTGTTATGAGGCTGATCAGATTGATTTAGAGCAACCAATTAAGGATGATCTGATTTCTTCACCTAAGATCCCTAGGCTGGGGTACGAGGAAATGTATGTCTCCATGGATCAGAAAGTGATGGATGATTTTGGGACATACATTAATATGGATTTAGATTTCTTTGATTCTGAGGGTGAAGATTCAATTTGCGAAGTCTCATGTGAGTTTACAGAACATGATTTCTGTGAGACGATTAGGCGTACGGAATCGGTTAAATCATTTGACAACCCAATAACTGAGGAAATTGATCTTATTGGGGCTCACATGATGGATTCAAAATCGCATTTTCTGAAGGATTCAATTCAATGCCCCGATTGTCAGTTACACTCCATTGAGCTTACTGACGATTCTATTTTTGAGATAACTAGACCCAAGTCAATTCTGATTTAGTCACATCTTTTAGACTTGGAAATTTCAGACGGAGTGATTAATATACAGGAGGTCCTGGAATTTGACATTTTGAATGAGGAGGATAGGAGCTGGGAAATTTTGATTTGGGAAGCAAACTCCGGAGGAAGTAGAAGACCGAGTCTAAGGGTTCCAATTAATCTGAAACCATCAAACTAGGACCCTTATGACATTTGTTCTGAGGATGTCCAACCCAAGCACACATTCATTGATTATCCTTTTGAGCTTGATTTCTCTATAACCTGACTTTTTGGTCTTGGGTTGCATCCTCATAAATTGTAGGCCTGACCCCGCTTGTATACTGATTTCAGGTTCTAGGTAATTTTTATCCAAAATATTAAATATACTCGACCATGGGGTATGGGTCTGCATCACAATTTGGTCCAAATCTGTGGACATCTACTGGCAAGTCTTAAGTTGAATCTTTTTATTTTGATTCTGACCTCCACCTATGAATTCATTATTTTTTCTTTGTATAGTGTGCCTAGCTGAAAGCACTAAATTCAGCACGTATATAGTTTCTATTCAGCTCAGAGTAGACACGTTATTCACGCAATTCAGGTGCTTTCTACTCTACTCCACTCTGTTTCATGTCTTTTTAATACAATGAGGACATTGCATTAGATAGGCATGGGGAGGTGGATATTCATCTTTGAATTATTTCGTCATCTCTGTAGATTCATTTTGTTTTCCTTTTATTTATATTAAGAACAAATTTTAGAATTAGGAAAGAGAACTTGGGCTTTAGAAAATTTTCAATCTTCGGAAATAAATTGTATGATTTGAACACGAAGGCCCTTCAGGCCTTCGGACTTAATCAGTGCGGGTATCCACTAAAATGTGGATTTGTATCGAGTCCTCTCCATCCTGAATTTGATTTCAATTTGATTAAATAAGTTGGGGTGATAAGTGCACAACTTATCAACCTGCCCTCCGATTTGAGGGAACTTCAAGTCTAAGCATCTACACACTATTGGTCACTGACTCATTGTTCGACCGTTTTAATGGAAATTGGGTAGCTAATGAACCTTCTAGGGTGGTATGTGTTGTGACTTGTAAAGTACATTTTTGATATGAAAAAGCATCATAGTATAGTGCACAATACGATCAAACAAAAATATTTATAAAGATAACGAGACTTGGAGTCCCGGTCGTTCGTCTATGGGAGGCATTTATGGAAATGTAAATTTGAAATTGATCTCTTTCGCTCTACTTGCTTAAAATCTCATGCCAGTTTATGGTGATTTACGTATTGATGTACGACGTGCTAGTTGCAAAAAGATAGTAATTATAACATGCAACTTCAATCACACCAAAAGATGATAACTAGGCACATAGTGATTTTCAACATATATATTTATATATATAAAAGATGATGATGATATTAGAGTTGCAGAGCACAGGTAGAGGAATGCTTGTACAGGGAAATAAAACTACTCGCTACCAGAAAATGACTGCATACATGAATCTATTGGGGGATTTTGCATGCATCATTGGGGGAGAAGTAAGGAACTACACTATTAAGCAGTAAATAAAGCATGTAATAAGGGCATTTGGAGGTAGCTCCGATGGCCTTTGAGTTGGTTGAGAGGAGAAGGAGGGCCGGCCAATGGTGCTTAGGCCGGCCCTTGGAGAGAGGTTGGAGAGGTGATCCAACATCTTGGCGTGGAGGTGGTGGTGGCCATGGTGAAGCTACTCATGGACATGGAGGTGGAGTGGATGTGGAATGAAACTAAGCTAAATGGAACCAAGAGTGGATGAAGCCAAGAGTGGATGGGTGCAAATGGCCACCCCTTAGGTCTTTTTATAGACCTAAGGGAAGCTTTCTATAGAATTATGGAATTCTCTAGAGAGGACTATGGTGGGAGCTTGTGGGAGAGTGAGAGAGAGAGGATGGATAGTGGTTTTTAGATCCACCAAATGTGGATCTAAAAATTGAATGGCTCTTGGTTGCTAATTTTAGCAACCAAGGCGACAACACATGGTAGAGAGTTCTAGAGAATACTAGGCTAGGTATTTTCGTGTGGATGGTGTGTGTGGGTATGTGTGGGTCGAAACTTAGGTGGCTAGGTTGATTAGGTTAGGTTCTAGTGGGTTTAGGTCAAGGTAGGCCTCAAATGAGGGTTGTAAACCCTAATTCACTAAGGTAAAGTGCACTTAAATTTAATACAAGTTTAATTGGGTGTGTGAAAACTTAATTGAGAGTAAAATAACTCAATTAAGTCAGGTCTAGGTCAATTGGACTCTCACTGAGTCCATTGTACAGTGTGTGCTGAGATCAGGGCTCAATTAGACTTAATGAGTCTAGTTGAGTAGGTTGATGGAATTGACTAAGATCCAAGTCAATTAGGTTTAGTGAGGACCTAATTAGATCTTTGTGGAGGTCTAAAGGTGATGTACTAGGGTTAGAGCACCTTAATTTAGGTTCCTATGGGGATAAAATTGGGTTTAGGGGCCTAGAGATCCAAGATCAAGGCTTGAATTCCAAAACAAGAACTGAAGGACAGTATCGGACATCTAATAAAGTTGTCAAACGTCTTATAGTGAAAAATCAGAAGTCCAAATTTGTTGTCTAGACGTCAAATCAGAGTCAGAAGGGTTTCTAGGTTCTGTCTTGGGTATTTTGCAGAAATTGGATGTTTGACGAAGTGTCTGGACGTCCAATAACACTGCAGAATTGGGTTTAAGGTGTGCGGGTGTTGGTTAAGGGTTCTGGACGTCCTATAACCCATTTCGATGTCTAGATAGAGGTTGGAATTAGGGTTTTAAGGTTTCCTAGGGTGTGGTGACCTAATCTAAGGGTAGCTAACACTTGGGCAAGCTTCTAGGCTATCCTAGGGCTAGGATGGTCCTAAGTTCTTTACAATTTACTGCTTTATTCCTACTTAAATAGAATAGCATACCTCAACCCCTTACATTATTGTCTACTACATCTTATTCTAGGTCTTCTACTCTAGCCCTACTGCAACTCCAGTTATTCTTTATTCTTCAGATCCAGCTTTAGATCTACCTTCTGGTCAGCTTATTACCTGTAATTGACATAATGCACCTAATCAGCACATTATAGCATTATTTTATGCATAGCTAAAAGAAAGAAGTAAGGATGCAAGTAATGCTTATGCATGCGTGAATTGTCCTAACTTATGCTAAGTCCTAGCCTAATTTAGGTCAATTAAGACCTATGATTGCTACGCAATCATACCCCCATGCCTAAATCTTGCTAGTCCCTAGCAAATGCGAGACTAAATTATTCATAGAAGGATCCCTAAGGGATTGATTATTTTATCAAGTGTTTGCCTAAAGATTTTTTCCTTTTTGTTTTCATCCTATGCTCTAGAAATCCAGACAATCGTGAAAGTGTAGCTATGTAGCTTTTGCAACGAATTCGAGTGAAAAACTAATTCACCTCTAAAGCCTATACTTAACCCCTAGTAAAAATTCTAGTGAGATAGGCAGACTTCTTCCCTCGGGGTATTCAAGATATTCTATGAATTCCACCCGACTTTAAGCTTAGGTAGAGAAGCTTAGAGGGAAAAGATTATAAATTTGGTGGCTTACTCTTGACTGGTGCTATATAGAGATTAGTATTATAGATTCTAGATTCCCAAATTATTACGTAACTCAACTTAGACAAAGACGAGAAAAACTATGCTCTCTTTTGATTCCTTTGTTTTCATTCTCTCTTACTCTTTTTATTTTTCTTAGAGCTCACAATCTCACTAGATTCACACATATGACCTGTATTTGGTGGTCTCACTTGGCATTAACACTTTAATTGAGTTTCCATAACCCTAACACTAAGTCGGAATTCCTCAGCCAATATTCGGGCGGTTAGAAACACAAAAAAATAGGTTAAGGCTATATTTGGTGGATCTCAAATTTATTCGATGGTATTGCCTCAATGCAAATGAAATAAATACTAAATATTCACAAACTCTTTTTTTTTCTTGCTTTTTCTTCTTTTTCTAATTTTCTTTCTTTCTTTCTTTCTTTTTTCTTTTTCTTCTTTTTTTTTCTATGTAAATTTGTTCAACACAACACACACTAGCATACATTCATGAACTTTATTAGGGAGGCATTATTAGGGATTGGTGGTACTCAAGAGACATTGGGTGGCTTATTTGGTGGAAGTGCCTACTCATGGCATCGGGAGAGATGGATAGGACGGTGTATTTCTGACCTTGACATCAATACCCTCCTTCAGCAGAGGATTTCGTAAAGAATGGTCTTAACCATCCACCTTAGCCCTAGTTTTATGAAAACTCGCTCTCCGCATATTTGCCTTATTTGGTGGCTCTCAAAATTTCACACAAAATGTATACGCAAAAATCAAGAGCGAAAACTATGCCTAATCTCTGAGTATCATCACCTAATTATCTAGGATTCTAAATTCCTTGAACTAATCTTAGACCACCAGTACACTCTACTCTCATCTCACACTATTTGGTGGATTTTTGGAGGAAAATCTGCCTGACTCTCAAAACACTATCCAAGGGTTCAGGAGAAGAAGCACTGCTTCTTCTCAACAGACTAAAGACGTTTATCAGCCTTCATTGTGAATCAATTACAAATTCTACGTGTGTGAGAAGTTATACTGGATTCCAGATTACAGGAATCAACTAGAGGAAAAAAAAATCCTAATGCATTCTCTTGATAAAAATCTTATTCATAAATGTAATATGTATATATGCTATAAACAAGTAACCTAGTATATTTGTACTTCATGAAATTTCCCTTATCGGGTTACATTTAGCTTGACCCTAAATTTAGAACAAAAGGGTGAGCGGGTGAGTCAGAAGTGGTTGTTGCAGATGATTTTTAGCTCCAATGCAAGCATTGGAGGTGGAGTCAGTTGTTCTTTCATTTAGGGTCCTAAATTACATTTGACATGCAGCTCCGAGGTTTTCCTAAATGTTGGCATAAAAACTTTTAGTTTTGTCATATCTACCCCCATGCCTAAGTTCTTGCATGTTCTCATGCATGAATGTAAAAGAAAATAAATACAGTAGGGAGTAAATAGGTAGAGATCACCTGGAATTGCTCCTGAAATTTTAACATTCAGCACTGGCCAACCTAACAGTATGCAATATAAGAAAAGGAAATATGCTAAAAGAAAAATATGCTATGTATAAAAATGGTATGTATAGGTGATGGTAGAATGTGAGGTAGATGCTGAGTTTAACGCTTCCAGCTGGGTGTTCATACAATTTTGTGCAGGTTTTAAAAGAGAGTGTCACATTGTAGTATAGCCGACAAAGCGTTCAAACAAATATAGAGAATTTTATTACTCGAAAAACTAGAGTATCCGAGGTCGAACACAGGGAGCAATTGAAATTTACTACTAATCAAAATGTGATTGAACACTCTAATTTACTCAAAACTTAAATTCAAATGTATTTAAAAAGTAATTCAGGCAAACGAGTAAAATTGGACGTCTGATCTTGTGATCAGACGTCTTAAAAGTGTTATTCTTCTCTTCTTCTGATATTTCTTTCTCCTCTTCTCAGCAGTCTCTCCTTCCTTCTGATCTTGGCTTCTGCGAAGGCTTCTCCTTCCTTTTCTCTTCTCCTCTCTTTGTAGTCTTCACTTGGCCTCTCTTCTTTCTCTGTAGTCTCTCTTCTGCCTTCTTCTTCTTCTTCTTCTTCTTCTTTTTGTGAAGGCTTCTCTTTCTTCCTTGGTCTCTGTTCTTCCTTCTCTTCTTTGCCTTGCCTTCTTTCTTCCTTCTCTTCTTCTTCTTCGTGGCTAACTCTTTCTTCCTCAACGTTCAGCCTACCTGCCCAGAGCAAAAGCTATCCCTTTCCCTCTACCCGCACGTCTCTCACTCTCAGCAATTCACTCAAGGACGCTCTCCCAGAGCCACATGGGTAATCGGGTCGGATTTCGCACCCGGGACTAGGCGCACCTACAGGTGGGTGATGCGCGAGGAGTGCGTAGGGAGGGTCGGGTCGGATCCCGCCAGATCCGCGAGGTGAAACCGCGGACGAGGCGGGCGCTAGGGCAGGAAAGGGACCTCACCCCTATGCTTTTGGAGGCGGTAAACATAAAACACAAAAACAATTTATAGCATACCTGCGCCTCGCGATTCCACGATGTGGGACTATCTGGCCTGCTCCAATTTCACACGCGCGCGCAGACCTGCGTGCAATCGCCACAACTGCTGGCTTAGCAGCACCCTTTGCTGAGCTCAATCGCTTCGCAACACTCGCGCGAACCTGCTGCGCCTGTAGCTTGGGAGCCCTGATGCCTGGAGCTGCTTTGGAGCTTCTTCAACTGTCGTCCATGGCGGCAGGAGCGTCGAGACTGTCAATCACAAACACGGCCTATTGGCCCAATCAGACCAGTTGGGCACCCTCGCCGTGGCACGGCGAAGGTGGTGCGCGGTGCTGCAGGCCGCAGGACGGCCTAGGCATGCGGACCTAGGTCAACCTGTGGCCGGAAGTGTGGGGTTGTTCGGGGGGCTACTGTGGAGGTGCGGAGTGGCAGTGGAGGGGTGAAATGTGTTCCTGGTGGTGAGGCGGAGCTTACGAGATGGTTGGCGAGCCGTGTGGAGGGGCGGAATGGTGGGAGCGGCTCGCCGGAGGTCGGTCGGTGATGTGGAAGATGAGGGTGGTCAGCGTCGGTCGAGGGTCGATCAGATGAAATAACAGGGGGAAAAGAGAGAGGGGACTACGGGGAGTAGTTCTAACCTAATTGTAGGGACGAAGGGGGATGGAGGGTGGACAGTTGTACCTACTATCGCCGGAGAAGACGCTGCCCAGTGGGGGAGAACGGCGGCGACGACGGGGCTGAGGCGGCGTGCGCGGGTGCTGCGCGACGTGGAGGAGAGTCAGGAAGATAACTCTGCCACTGGTTTTGTGGCAGAGCGAAGAGGGAGGGGAGGGGGGTTCGCCGGAGCTTGCTGGGAACTTTGGCCATGACAGAGGAGACGAATTGGAGGTGGAAACTAGCCAAATCAAGCTGAAGACCTGTGGCTGGGTCTGAGGGTCATTTTATAGGCGTTGGCCGAGTGTTCAGGGCGTGGAGGGCACGCCATTACCTCTGATGGCTTCGCCGGAGATGGAAAGAAGTTAGATACCCAAATCTCTCATGCGTTCGCATGAGAGATTGGGTTCACACCAGAGATTGTGATTGGCCGTAGATGGAAGGGAATTCCTCAGAGAATCTCCCTTCCATTTCTAGGAGGGGATCTCTGAGGAATCAGAGAGTAATCCCTCTCTAAACCTCGCCAGAGCTTGGTTCTGCCCTAACAATGGCGGCAGGACCTGATTGCAAAGGTGGTGAGGGACTTAGGGGGCTCTCTGCACAGATATTCAAAAGATAGGGACCAAATTATGATTTGGGTGTACTAAATTGCAAAGTAGGTCAAGATGACCTCCCCTTAGGTCCAAATTTTGGTATAAACCTAATTTTGACCTAAGGAATCCAATGGTGAAGTTGGATTTTAGGTTTGACCACGTTTGACTAGATATTTTACGTAAAAACCCAAATTAGGTTAATTGAATGGTTAGGACCTTAATCTAGGTCAAACTGGGTTCCAAAGGCCAAATTAAGTGTTCTAAACCCTAAAGAGTATTTTTCCATGATTTTTAGAGGGTTTACTTGATTTATATCCTGACCGAAACCTTGTTAATTTAAGCAGGTCTGTTTTAGGGTTACCAAATGTCATTTAATTCCTAGATTACACATAAACCCATTTCTGATTGACTCAACCCACTTTTTATCTCATTTAGACCATTTGACCTATGTTTTGCCTCTGAGAAATCCCGTTTATGTACTGCAATGGTAAAATTACAGTTTTAACCTTTATTTCATGTTTTCTTCTTAGGGCACTTATTCCTTCATTTAGGCCTTCTTCTAGGTTATGTAGGAGCTTTTATCTTCTATATTAGGTCAAAATGAGCTAGTTATGGCTCATGATGAGGATCTCATCACTGGGCGAAAACTCAATCAGATGTATCAGTTCTTGCATAAGAGTCAGTCAGGATTAAGAGAAAGATGTGCTCGTATGCTCCCAGAATTAATGGTTCGGAGATGCGAACCAACTGATTGTGCACCCCTACTCTAAAAAGCCTAGCTATAAGAAAGTGTGGAGTGGTGGTTGATTACGCAACAATCATAGGTCTTAATTGACCTAAATTAGGCTAGGACTTAGCATAAGTTAGGGTAATTCATGCATGCATAAGTATTACTAGCACCTTTACTACTTTCTTTCAGCTATGCATAAAATAATGCTATAATGTACTAATTAGGTGAATTATGTCAATTGCAGGTAATAAGCTGATCAGAAGCTAGATCTGAAGCTGGATCTGAAGAATAAAAAATAACTAGTGTTGCAGCAGAGCTAGAGCGGAAGACCTAGATTAGATGTAGTAGATAATAATGTAAGGGAGTTAAGGTATGCTATTCTATTAAGTAGGAATAAAGCAATAAATTATGAAGAACTTAAGTCCATCCTAGCCCTAGGACAACCTAGAAGCTTCCCCAAGCCTTAGCCACCCTTAGATTAGGTCACCGCACCCTAGGAAACCTTAAAACTCTAATTCCAACCTCTATCTGGACATCCAGAACCCTTACCCAACCCCCGCACACCTTAAACCCACTTCTGTAGTGTTATTGGATGTCTAGACACTTGGTCAGATATCCAATTTTTGCAGAATACCCAAAGCAGAACCCAAAATCCCTCCTGACTCTGATTGGATGTCCAGACAACAAGTCTAGACTTCTGATTTTTCACTATAAGACGTCTGACACTATTATTAGATGTCCAGAATTGCCCTCCAGACCCTATTTTGAGATTCAAGCCTTGATATTAGATCTCTAACTCCCTAAATCCAATTCTAACCCCTTAGGAACCTAAATTAAGGTGTCCTACCCTAGTACATCACCTCTAGACCTCCCTAAGGACCTAATTAGGTCCTCACTAAACCTAATTGACTTGGATCATAGTCAATATCTTCAGTCTATTCAATTGTACTCATTGAGTCCAATTAAGCCCTGATCTCAACACATGATACAGATTTTACGTGATTTGTAAAATACGTCGTTGTAACGCGCAAAACCGATCAACTCTTAAATTTATAAACCTAGATAGAGGAGTATCTAGGGTCGTCCAAGCAGGCCAAATGTTTGCAAAATTAATTCTTTTGCTTACAAAATAGATCTCAACTTTCTTTTTGGTATTTTAAATATCTAATTTCTTTTTTGTTTCGAAAAGACGAGGGCAAAATGTAAATTGTGGTGGAAAGTAATAACACCTATAATTACTTAATTAAAACTTAAGAGATAGATATATCCTCTTCCTAAGCTCGCTCTAGGCAAGTGGAAGCCTAGAGTAATTAGAAAGAAGAGGTGAAACAAGTGCTAGAACAAAAACAACAATTGCAATACAAAGTAAAAAGAAGGTAATTTGATTAACTAGAATTTGTATTCTTTTCCAAGACAAGTAGAGGAATGCTTCTACTAGAAAAAATCTAAAAGCAATAAAAGAAACACAAATCCTCTTGCAAAATTTGGTGAAGAAGGGAGTCTTCTTGCTCCAAGCCTAGCTGCTCCTTAGCTTGAAAAGAGGGCCTCCTTCTCCTTCCTTGAGAGCTCCTCCAAGGTGGATGCTACCACCTTCAATGCTCTCCTCCAAGGGGTGGGCGTGCACCACCCTCAAAAGCTCCTCCAAGGTGGCATGGACCACCTTCAAGATCTCCTCCAAAGATCTTCCTTGCCTAGCTTCTCCCTTGGCTGGCGTGGCTCAAGAGAGAAGGGAAGAGGGGAAGGCACCAAAGGGACATAATATCCCCTTAATCTTCTTCTTCTTCTCTCTTGTGCGTAGGCTCTATGTAGAATATGAGAGTGAATTTGCTAGCCAAGGATGATTTGAATGGTGGTGGGTAGTGGTCTTTTTATAGGGTAGGATGAGGGGTTAAGTTGCCTCTTGAAATAGAGCGCTAAGATGGGACGATGGAGGTGGTTAGATGATCCTAGGGTTAAGGATGGTTGGCGCCACCTAAGGGGTGTAAGGGGGTAGTTAGGGTTGGTCAAGAGGCACCTAAAAGTGGTGCCAACCATGGAGAGGTGCCATGGGTTGGCGCCAACTTTGAGGCTTCTAGAAGGTGGGATTATGTGGAGGGTGGAGATGGATTTAAGGGGAGATGTGTGGTGGAGATGAAGGGGATTTTTGGAGGGAAAAGTGGTGCCAACAAGGGGGTAGTTAGGGTGGTTTTGGCGCCACTTTTAGGTGTCTTTTGGAGGTGGTGGGTAGGCTAGGTTGGCGCCAAGTAGGGTTAGCTTATGTGGAGCTTAGGTGGAGCTTAGGTGGAGCTAGTTGGTGGAGTTGTTAGGTAGGGTTTTTGAGTGGTACAAGCCAAGGAAGCTGGAGCATAGCTAAGCTAAGCTAAGCTAAGCTAAGCTAGCTTAGCTAATGGTGGAGTAGAGGAGGAGGTGTTGGAGCTAGGGTTTGGAGGGAGGAGCTGGTTCTAAAGAGTCTGGAGCTGAAGTGGAGCTGGCAGCTGCTGAAGAGGTCAACATGGGGCTACTCCAGCTGGCTTAGCTTGCTAGTTCTTTGCTAGCTACTAAACCAAGCTAAAGTGAGCTGGCTTCTATTGAATGGAGCTGAGGTGAGCTGGGTCTGGTGCTCCCGGGGAGGATTGAGCTGGTTGAGACAGCTAAGGTAGCTTAGCTCAATTAGCTTGAGCTGAGCTGGGTCCCTGGGAGCTGGACTTGAGCTTCCTGAGCTGGGATGAGTTCTTCAGCTGGCTGGAGTTGAGTGGAGCTGGATGTAGCTGGATATAAGCTGGGGGGAACTCCAGTCAACTCAGTTGAGCTAGCTAGAGCTCCCTGTGAACTAGTGGGTGCTAAAATGAGCTAGACTCAACTAGGTTGAGCTGGATCTGAGCTGACTTGAGCTATGGTGAGCTAAGATGAACTCTCTTGAGCTGCCATTCAGCTGAGATTAGTTGAATGGAGCTAGGATGAGCTAACCCTGGTTCAAGTGAGCTAGGTTTCAACTGTGGTGAGCTGGATCAAGTTGAGTTCCAGCTAGTCTGAGCTCCTCCTTCACCATTTGCCTTCTTGAGTGCTAGGGTTTTAGGGATCTGTATATCTGTTCATCCCTAACACTCACAAAAACACATTAAAACAACAAAAGAAAATGCAATGCATGCCTAACCTAGTTAATGCCTAAATGCAGCCCAAAAACCCATTTGTAGAGTAAAATCCTAAGAGCTAGGTTTGTTTTAATGTATAAGAATGATGATAAACTGGCGTTTATCAGCACACACTATCCAATTGGACTCAGTGCTAGTCCAATTGACCTAGACCTGACTTAATTGAGTTGTTTTACTCTCAGTTAGGTTTCCACACACCTAATTAAACTTGTATGAAGTTTAATTGCACTTTACCTTAGTGAATTAGGGTTTACAACCCTAATTTGAGACCTACCTTGACCTAAACCCAGTAGAACCTAACTTAATCAACCTAGCCACCTAAGTTTCGACCCACACACACCCACACACATCATCCACACGAAAATACCTAGCCTAGAGTTCTCTACAACCCTCTACCATGTGTTGTTGCCTTGGTTGCTAAAATTAGCAACCACGAGCCATTCAATTTTTAGATCCACATTTGGTGGATCTAAAAAACCACCCATCCATCCATTCTCTCACTCTCCCATGAGCTCCCACCATAGGCCTCTGTAGAGAATTCCATAATTCTCTAGAGAGCTTCCTTAGGTCTATAAAAAGACCTAAGGGGTGGCATTTGCACCCATTCATCTCTTGTCATTATTCACTTCCATTTAGGTTAGCTACATTCATCTTCACTCCACCTCCACGAGTTTCTCACCATGGCCACCACCATCTCCATGCCAGGATGCTGGATCACCTCTCCAATCTCTCTCCAAAGGCAGGCCTAAGCACCATTGGCCGCCCCTCCTCCTCTCAACCATTCAAAGGCTATCGGAGCCCACCTCCGAATGCCCTCATTTCTGATAGATTAGTAGCTAGTTCTTCATAATTTACATGCTTTTATTTACTGCTTAGTAGTGTAGCTCTTTACTCTCCCCCAATGATGCATGCAAAATCCCCCCATAGATTCATGTATGCGATCATTTTCTGTTAGCTAGATTTATGTTTTCAAGCTTTCCTCCATAAGCCTTCCTCTAATTCCATGTTGCAAACACCCTCCTGAATGAATGAAAGAAATATTATATATATATATCTCTGTGTTGAGAATCACCATGAGCTTATTGATTGCAATATATTTTGTGTGATTAAAGTTGCCTACTTTTAATTCCTGATATTCTTGCAACTAAGCATGTCGTACTTAAATACGTAATAACCATAAACCACCATGCGATTTTAAGCAAATAGAGTGAAAAATATCAATTTCAAATTTGCATAAACGCCTCCCAGAGACGAATGACCGGGACTCAAAGGCTTGTTATATTTACAAATCATTTTTTTTACGAACCTTTTAGCGCGACTATACTACGATTTCCGATGACTTTAAAATGTGCAAAAATGACTTCTATCAGTGGTGGAAAATAGATGATAATCAGAGGGGGGCTCATGATGTTCATTCAGCTGATTTATCATGTCCCACATTTCAGCAGGAAGTTGCTGAGGGAGTAGATCACAATGTATCTCAGAACCGGAGTCTGAGTCATAGGGGTCTTCATAACGATAGTTGACATCAAAGATCATGCCCTTTCCAGGCTCTGGATCATATGGGGGTATCTGTGAAAGTAAAAGATCAGTGGGGAGGTCACTGAAATCCTTGTCAGAAATTACTTCGTCCTCATTAGTACTCATCTCTGATTCATCGTAGGCTGACTCTTCAGGCTTAGAGTCGAGCCATCCATTAGATTGACTAGGATGGTAGGTGCATCCCCAGCTCATTCTGCTCAAAGCTTCACCCTCATATGCATTGGGTTCCTTAGTAATTCCTGCCTCAGGTAGCATATCCATTGCTTCGGTCAAAACATCCATAGCTACTTCTGGTCTTTGGATGTCAGGATCAGGGATAGAAAGTGTCATCTCAAAATCTCTAATATTCGAATTAGGGATGTAGGTGAAAGAAGAAGAGTGCAGATCATAAGATGTTGGCTCTAGCACAGGTTCAATTACAATGGGAAGTGGCCTAGATTGATCGGTAGTGTCGCATGTAATGTTTGCCTCAAGATCCATATTCTCAACTGGATCTACTTCCCTTATCCCAATTGGGTTTCTTAACTCATGAGGTATCTCCTAGGATTTAGGATAATCTGATTGTGGCTCAGTCCTGGAGATATCAGTTCTTTCCTCCTTAATTTCCTGAATGGAGTTCTCAGATGAACCCATTCAGCATACTTCTTGCTCCTATCTCGTATCCAAGCTAGATTCTTCTTCCCCTGAATGATCTTCTAGCATCTGCTCTTGAGAATCTTCTTTGTGTCCTTCCAATGTAGTCATTTCAGATTCTTCGAGGTCTTTAAGGCTATTTTCCACTTGATATTTCAAAAGTAGTAGTTCTTGAGTTTCTCGATTTTGTCCAATTAGCCTTATTATCCCTGCTGCTTCTTGAAGGAGCTCCACCATAGCTTGTTGATATGGAATCCAGCTTTGTCTTTGGTTCGACTCAGTGATTGCTTGGATTTCGTGTAGGTAGAATGCGGCCTCCTCCTTAGCGTTAGCTATAGCTCTCTGTATCTATAATACGGTCGCATATGCACCGGTAGTTCTTTAGGGGTTCCAGGGAGTGAATTAGGTCTACCCATATTCCATGGGTGAGAAGCTGGAGTATGAAATCCATATCCTGGGTTATAAGATGCAGTCCTTTGAGGGATCGGCTAGTATGGATCATAATATCTAGGGTTTGGATATGGGTTAACCATTTCGGTAACCTGAGGAGAAGGATCAGGTGAAGTGAAAAGTCATCTTTGCCACCTTGGGTTCTGATCCCAAGGTTGAGCTGATTCAGTGACTCAGGCTTTCAGATAAGCTCGTGGGTCCAACTCTTCTGGATCTTGATTAGGTCTAGATCCGGAGTTAGTCATTGCAACTAAGCAGATAGAAGAAGAGGGTGGGGGAGACGATGGCCTGGGCGAAGTGACTCGCCTCCTTGGGAGTGGCTACCAAGGTCCAACCAGTCGAGGTCTGAGTGACCTCCTTCCTTGCATACACCACCTAACCTTTGGGTTGGTGTAGCCAAGCCAGACAAGGCTAAGGCCCTATCAATCAGATGGTCCTTATGATTGGATGACCAGATTTTTCATTTTAAGTTCGAATTCCTAAAGAAAAATTCATCGTGCAACTGGCTGAAAGTGATTCCCGCCTCTCAAGCTAACCCAGCCAGTCTGAATACGAGGGGACTAAGGGGAAGGTTCTTCCTTCGGCTTACGCTTTCGGTTTCATTACCCCTTAGCTGTGGTCGTTTGGCACTACCTTGCAGACTTAGTCACCAGGTTTGGTAAAAGAGATTGAAAACACCCAGTAGTATAACAACGAATTCGGGTTGCTTACATGTTTTAAAATAATTTTAGCCCACTTTTCTTCAGTTGGGGTTTGTGATGAGTGGCCCACAAGGTGACCAAGCTCACCGGAAAAACACTAGACTTGACTAAGTCTAGGTTAGCCAAAATGTGGTCTCTAGATTGTAACTCTAAAGGTGTAACCTAGGGTTCATGCAATTCTAGGATTTTTTGTTTTTTTTCTTCTTTGGCAGACCACGAAATTAAGACCAATTCTCTGATAAAAATTGGAATCAGAATAAGTTGAAATTTGGCAAGTAGATTCCTTTTTATTTTATCTTTCTAGAGAATTTTTTTTATAATTTTTACTATTGCAACCAAATTTATAGAGATTTTTAAATGTTAAGGGGTCAGATTTGGAATTTTGACCCTAGATCGATTTTTCAAATTGAAACAGTATCAAATGATTTTCAAAAATTTAGAAAAAAAAATGAAAATTAAAGCCAATGAGATCATCTTTCAAACCTCATCATTTTTAGTCAAAACAGATTCGTGGATTGCTCGAAATTACTTTTTGTATTTTGAATAATCTCAAATCTGGGTTAGTTTGACCCCTTTGCACTTTGCAAATTTTTAATAATTTTATGCTTGAAATTTTTTCAAAAAAATGGTGCTATTTGAAAGATGGTTTGAAAATGAAGGTATAGCCCAAATTTTAGAATTTTTCGTTCACTAATTTTTTGGCAATTGAATTTTTAAATCAGAATTTAAAATCTGGCCGAAAATCATAGGGTGGTGAAGCTTTTAAAAGGTATTTGAGTTTAAAATTCAAACTTTCCACCAAAATTTTCTTTTTTTTCAAAAAATTTTGAATTTTTTTTTTAAAGAAGGAATTTCTTTTCAAAGGATTTCCAAATTCTTTTTTATTTTTCTTTTTCAAAACTAACCTAGGATTCAAAAAGAAATCTAATCTAACTGCCAAGATTTTTTTCTTTGATTTTTTTTCTCTTTCACGAATATAAATAGGCTTTTTTTAATTTTTTTTTTCAAATAAATCTAACCTAGGGTTCAAAAAAAGAAATCCTAATCTAAGATGAGATGTGCACCTGATTTTTGTTTTAATTTGCGCTTGTTGCGTGTGCAGATTCCCATTTTTCCTATTTTCGTGCACATCAAAAGACAAGCAGAGGAAGATTTGTTAGTGATAGCTCAAAAGATCGAAATAAAAAATGACGTTGCCTCCCCGGCAATGGCGTCATTTGTTGTGACTCGTAAAGTGCATTTTTAATAAGAAAAATCGTCATAGTATAGTGCGCAATACGATCAAACAAAAATATTTATAAAGATAATAAGGCTTGGAGTCTCGGTCGTTCGTCTATGGGAGGCATTTATGGAAATGCAAATTTGAAATTGATCTCTTTCGCTCTACTTGCTTAAAATCTCATGCCATTTTATGGTGATTTACATATTGATGTACGACATGCTAGTTGCAAAAAGATAGTAATTATAACATGCAACTTCAATCACACCAAAAGATGATAACTAGGCACATAGTGATTTTCAACATATATATTTATATATATAAAAGATGATGATGATATCAGAGTTGTAGAGCACAGGTAGAGGAATGCTTGTACAGGGAAATAAAACTACTCGCTACCAGAAAATGACTGCATACATGAATCTATTGGGGGATTTTGCATGCATCATTGGGGGAGAAGTAAGGAACTACACTATTAAGCAGTAAATAAAGCATGTAAATCTAAGAATAACTATAATCTAATCTAGTAGAAATAAGGGCATTCGGAGGTGGCTCCGATGGCCTTTGAGTTGGTTGAGAGGAGGGGCAGCCAATGGTGCTTAGGCCGACACTTGGAGAGAGGTTAGAGAGGTGATCCAGCATCTTGGCGTGGAGGTGGTGGTGGCCATGGTGAAGCTACTCATGGACATGGAGGTGGAGTGGATGTGGAATGAAACTAAGCTAAATGGAACCAAGAGTGGATGGGTGAAAATGGCCACCCCTTAAGTCTTTTTATAGACCTAAGGGAAGCTCTCTAGAGAATTACGGAATTATCTAGAGAGGCCTATGGTGAGAGCTCATGGGAGAGTGAGAGAGAGAGGATGGATAGTTCTTTTTAGATCCACCAAATGTGGATCTAAAAATTGAATGGCTCTTGGTTGCTAATTTTAGCAACCAAGGCAACAACGCATGGTAGAGAGTTCTAGAGAACTCTAGGCTAGGTATTTTCATGTGGATGGTGTGTGTGGGTGTGTGTGGGTCAAAACTTAGGTGGCTAGGTTGATTAGGTTAGGTTCTAGTGGGTTTAGGTCAAGGTAGGTCTCAAATTAGGGTTGTAAACCCTAATTCATTAAGGTAAAGTGCAATTAAACTTAATACAAGTTTAATTGGGTGTGTGAAAACTTAATTGAGAGTAAAATAACTCAATTAAGTCAGGTATAGGTCAATTGGACTCTCACTGAGTCCAATTGGATAGTGTGTGCTGAGATCAGGGCTCAATTGGACTCAATGAGTCCAATTGAATAGGCTGATGGAATTGACTAAGATCCAAGTCAATTTGGTTTAGTAAGGACCTAATTAGGTCATTAGGGAGGTCTAGAGGTGATGTACTGGGGTTAGGGAACCTTAATTTAGGTTCCTATGGGGTTAGAATTGGGTTTAGGGGCCTAGAGATCTAAAATCAAGGCTTGAATTTCAAAACAGGAACTGGAGGACAGTATCAGACATCTAATAAAGTTGTCAGATGTCTTATGGTGAAAAATCAGAAGTCCAGACTTGTTGTCTGGATGTCCAATCAGAGTCAGAAGGGTTTCTAGGTTCTGTCTTGGGTATTCTACAGAAATTGGACGTCTGACCAAGTGTCTGGACGTCCAATAACACTGCAGAAGTGGGTTTAGGATGTGTGGGTGTTGGCTAAGGATTCTAGACATCCTATAACTCTTCTGGACGTCCAGATAGAGGTTGGAATTAGGGTTTTATGATTTCTTAGGGTGTGGTGACCTAACTAAGGGTGGCTAATGCTTGGGGAAGCTTCTAGGCTATCCTAGGGCTAGGATGGTTCTATGTTCTTCACAATTTTCTGCTTTATTCCTACTTAAATAGAATAGCATACCCCAACCCCTTACATTATTGTCTACTACATCTTATTCTAGCTCTGCTGCAACTCCAGTTATTCTTTATTCTTCAGATCCAGCTTTAGATCTACCTTCTGGTCAGCTTATTACCTGCAATTGACATAATGCACCCAGTTAGCACATTATAGCATTATTTTATGCATAGCTAAAAGAAAGCAGTAAGGATGCAAGTAATGCTTATGAATGCGTGAACTGTCCTAACTTATGCTAAGTCCTAGCCTAATTTAGGTTAATTAAGACCTATGATTGCTGCGTAATCAGTATGTCTGGCAAGTTATTGTGGGTAACAGCGTATAGGTAGGTTATCCAGAGCCTAGCCACTGGACCATTCTTTTCCTGCTACCTTTAGTTAAATTTTAGACCAGGGAAGCCACCTACTTAAAAAGATAAAGAAAGTTCAAAAAGAAAAGGAGAAAAGAAAGGAAAAGAAAGAAAAGAAATAAGCCACACTTCGCCTCACTAGTATGGCTGGCAAGTTGCCGGTGTTAACAACTCATAAATCGATTGTCTAGAACCCAGCTCAAGAAATGCACTAAAAAATCCTAAAACACTTAGGAAGAAGCGAAGCAGTAGAATAAGTTAGGGAGATGTACACTGGATTCACCCTTGTGTTGACCCCATAAAAATAAAAAGTAGGGAGAAAGCTACCGGTCGTATAGATACAGCTTTAGGCAGAACTCTTTTTAAGGTCACCTAGGGGTGTAGAAACCCGAAGTCCGTTCTGATTGTCGATCAATGAGTCTATCACTTTCACAAAAAGCTGCTTAGAACTTAGGGTTCTTATCGAGTCTTGGGCGGGTTGAGTGGCTGTAGAAAGCCACTCTATAACCCTGAATTCAAAAATTCAAAAAAATTAGAAAAGAAGAAAAAGAGAAAAAGAGATCCCTCTTTGAATAAGGCGAGAATTTGAGGCGGCTTGCATTTTAGCAGATACTCGGGTGCTGTTGTGTCTCTGTAGTTCAGGTCCTAGTTGAAAATCGTAAGTGTTGAAAATAACTATTGCCCAAGAAATCTGACTTAATTCTCTTATAAATAACATATAGTTTTGCTAGGGACTAGCAAAGGATAGGCATGGGGGTGTGATGTAAACATGTTTATATCACATAAATTGTCTATTTACGCATGTTCTTAGGCATAGAATTGCATCACATACTATAAATATTGCATAACATGCATCATCTTGCATTTAGGTTAGTCTATATAAAATGTAGGTTAATTGTCTCCTTTTATGGCCAGGGATAGGGCAACTTGTTAATCGGGGCCTTGAATCAAAGATCCAACCGTACTAATCTGATCAGAGCGACGATTGGAGTTCAACAACTCCAAGATCACCCTGATCGGACATCCATAGCATCAGATAGAGACCGAGGAACCCTAGAGATCAAGGGCCAAGATGGTGACAATTTGCACTTCAGGCGACAAATCCGATTGCATGGATGTGTTCGAATCGATGATCGCAACCTAACGGTGCGAAAATTGATCCAATCCGACACTCGTGGCACCGTCTACAATACTCAGAAGATGGACGGCCAAGATGGTGCCAAGTGGCGCCATCTCAGCTGCCCAACCGGTCCCAAGGACTTGCCTCCACTTCTCTTCTTCACCCGCTCGATGAATCTCCATTGTTGGATGCCCATCCAATGGCTGCAAAGCCACACGCACAAATCCTCTGCGCGATACAAATGGAGGCGTAGCACAGCGGTCAAGCACCCTTCGCGAGCGAAGGGCACGCATTCGAGCTGCGCCAAGCACCTCAATTCAGATGGGCGTGAGCGTGATTGGGCCGTCAGATGAAGATCAGGTAGCCGAGGGATAGAGGTGTGGCACACGGAGGAATCGTTGATCGCGTACGCGTGCGATGACATGCGTTTGCATGCCTTATCGCACGCGGACGCACGTCAGAGGAGTTTTGAAGGCGCGGGCGAGGGTCGATCTTGACCGTCCGATCGCATGATCGGACAGCTAAGATCAATCCAAACGTGCACGAGCATTAGGGCGCAATAGAGGAGTGGGCGCATGCAGCGCGTGCACGTCGGCCTCGTTCAGACCTTTAGTAATAGATAAATCCATCACTAAAGGCCCTGTATTAATGTTTTTGAAATTAAAATGTCCAAAATGCGCCCACTCCTTGCAACTATAAATTGAGACCCCTACCCTACGAATTTCTCATCCCTTCTTCTCTTCTCTCACCCCTTCCAAAGCTCTAAGAGCTTGTCCCACACCCGGGATGCTCCTCTAAAGTAGAAATCATAATTTTTCCACCTTCGTCCCCCTTCGTGGAGCATCCTGTGGTTGTCTTCTCTCTACATTCGAGAAGCGGATCCCATGATGATGACGACATGCTGCTTCATTCCCGTTCCTCCCACTTTGTCCTACTTCTTCCTGCTCCATTCCCCATCTTCCAGGCATCGTCCCATCCAACTCGTCCTCCAAGCGATCGTAGAGGAGGATATTTCTCTCTCCATTCTCTTTACTGCTTTCTAGAGTAAATTTACTGCTTTCTAGTGTAGATTTTCTGCTTTCTAGTCGTAATGAGTAGTGTAATGAACAACTTCTTATAATGAAATCCATGTTTATTCTACCTCTCTTTTGGTTTTATTTGTAATATTCTCTCTCTCTCTTCTATTTATTATTTGTTAAATAGATAGCTAGTTTTCGAGCAGCTATTCTGTTTTATGACAAACAAAACAAACACGTATTTTTAATTAAATGTCCGCCTCCTTGTGTTCGACCTAAAACTTCTTTACGGATTTTTTGGTATAAATTTTATCTGTTGAATGGATTTCTTCGCGACTCAAATTACGACGACGGGTTTTCAAATCAAACTCCGAACGCGTAGCTTTCCGCCTTCAACAACTATGACGATGGGTTTTCGAAACTCAAATCTTTTTGAGATGAATTTTTTGGTACAACATTTTAGCGTCGTTGTTAGGAGGGCAACGCCCTTTGATTTCTCGCATTTTTCACCTTAATTTTTATCTCACTTTTTCTCTGATCTTGCTGTGATTGCAAGTACTCTTCTGAGGCGAGCCAGAGCGGTTAGATTGTAGAAAAGTGAGGATGAAGGTTTTGTAAGTCCCCACCTCCCATCCACTAGTTTTCATTTCATCACCTAATAACACAAACCCTAATTAACCTAGGAGCTTGCATAGACCCTAAAGTTAGTTCTGATTGCTTGTTGGTCACCTCCACACACCCCACCCTCCACTTATGAAAACAAAACCTAAAAAATTCCATAGAGGTATACAACCTCTTCTGATTCTTCATACTCAACCGGTAACCTGATCTTTGGAACCGGTACACTCATCAACACATAATTGAGTAGAAATCAGATTAGGTAATCACTTGTGTGCCTAATTAAGTGGTGCATCAGGCCAATTATTTGAGTTGTTTGGGCCGCACCACTTCAACTAAAAGTAACTCATCAAGTAGTTGCCACATAGGTTCAACTTTTAGGGAATAACCAGGCACTCCATATTCTTTTAAGTTTTAAAAGGAAGACATCTTCACTCATGCTTTCAAAACCTTGTGTGTCAACAGAACTTGATTAAATATACCTAAAGTTGAACCCTAAAAGTTACTAAACAAGGTTGAACCCTAAAAGAAAAATCATTAATTAACCTTGTTTGAAAACCCTGGTTGTGCACACACACACATAACAATCAATCATTAAGGGCACAACCTTGATAAAGGGTCCATCACATTTCAAAGCATATTCAAACCTACCTCTAATTAAAACAGAGTAGACATTGGCCTTAAGGATTGGACTCGCTCTTCGGAGCCCAAATTGAGATTATTTGTGATTAATCTGATTCTACCATTCAATCTGATGTCTAGCTATGGGAGCAGAATTAAACGATCGCGGTTGGGGGTATCAAAGGAACCTGAGGGGTAAGCCAAGGGAAGAACCTTCTCCCTAGCCCCTCCCTCTAACTGATTGGATTGATCGGAAAGAAGTAGATCAAATTGTTCATTTCATCTCAAGACGGGTTCTGAGAGTTTGTAGGTCTTTAGGCTAGCCCACTTAAGGACAGGTTTGATTGTTTGTACTACAGGGCACTTTTCTTCTTCCCATTCTGTTATGGATCCTTCCACATCCTATTCGCATTTCCACTCCTACCATCCTACCACTACTTATTCCCAAGACGATTATTATTCCAACTAGACTTATTCTCGTCCATTTACTAGTTGGGATAATCCTGATTGGGGATATAATTTTAGACCTTCGTGTTCAGGGTCTAATCTTGAATACCATGATTGTGATTTCTATCCTTCTCTGAGATATAATGATTATAGATCTCCACCCGTTAATGATCAATTTAACTCGATCTACAATCAAGAAGGATACCCTGATTACAACTCTTACCCTCTCCTAGATTACACTACATATGGGTCATCACCTCTTTATGAACAACTTGAAATAACCTATTATCAGGGAGGGTATTACGAATCTCAATTTATTGACTCCCTTGCACTGAACCCAAACCCCCCCAACCCTGAACCAAGCCATTTGGTTCAGGTTAACCAGGTCCAAGATAAGGTGTTGGTTAACTTAAGGAATACCATACAATCTTTACAAGCTCAACCAACACCTTGTACTGAAAAATTGATGCCTCTGATTGAAATGATTGACGATCTTAACAAGTATTTGTTGAATTGGCTCCAAGATGTTAAGGATAAGGACCCGAGTGAGTTTTTACTTTGGAAGTTATCGAAATTGAGGATGAGATTTGTAGTTGCTTTAGTTCAATCTTGGGATGATTCCCAAGATGAACCCCCTTCAAGAGAGTCAATGTCAGAATCCGCTCAAGCACCTGTATGGGGGAACACGTTTTACGAGATCGGGATTGGCCAGGTTGCTCTAAAGCAACCAATTGTGGATGAATCGATTTCTTCACCCGAGATCCTTGAGCCAGGATACAAGGAAAAATATGTCTATGGATCAGGAAATGATCAATGATTTTGAGACATATAAATGCGGATCCAGAATTCTTTAATTCTGAAGGTGAAGAATTGTTGTGTGAAGTCTCACTTGAATTTGACGAAGATAATTTTAGTGAGACAAATGGGCCCGTGGAGTATGATAAATCATTTGATGGCCCTATAATTGAGGAATTTGATCCTGTTGGGGATAGCATGATGGATTTAGATCCTGATTTCGTGAAGGATTCAATTCATAGCCCCATTCCTCAATCACACCCCATTGAGCATAATGGCGATTTGATTTTTGAGATCACTAGACCCAAGTCAATTCTGATTCATCCAAAAATCTTGGACTTGGAAATTTTATATGGGGTGATCAATATGCAGGAGGTCTTAGAATCTGAAATTCTGATTGTAGAGGATAGGAATTTGGAAATGAAGATATGGGAAGTCAATTTCGGGGGAAGCAAAAGTATGAATCTAAGGGTTCCTATATACCTGAAACCACCAACCTTTTACCAGGACCCTTATTACATTTTCAATTTTGAGGATGTGCAACCCAAGCACAAATTCATTGAATATCTTTTTGATCTTTATTTTCCTATTATCTGACTTTTTGGACTTGGGTTGCATCCTCACAAATTGTAGGCCCACCCTACTTGCATACTAATCTTAGGTTCTGGGTAATTTTTATCAAAAACCTTAGATACACTCAACCATGGGACAAAGATTTGCATCACAATCTCGTCCACATCTGTGGACATCTTCTCCTAGCAGGTCCAAAAATTGATTTTCTTATCTTGATTCGGACCAGCACCTATGGATTCTTGATTTCTTCTTTTGTAAAGTGTGCCTAGTTGAAGGCACTAAATTCAGCACATATACAATCTGTTTTCTTAGAGCTGATCGGGTAAGCACGAAATTTAGGTGCTTTCTATTATACTCCACTCTATTTCATGTCTTCTTAATACCATGAGGACATTGTATTAGATAGGCATGGGGGGGTGGATATCATTATCTGAATCATCTTGTTAGCTTCGTAGATTCTTTTTATTTTCTCTTTATTTTTGAAAAAAGAATTTGAATTAGGAAAAGAAAGCTTTGGCTTTAGAAATTTTCAACTTTAGGAAATAATACAGTAGGACCTGAGCGCTTAGACCCTTCAAGTCTTAGGGTTTAATCAGCCCAAGTGTCCACTAAAATGTGGATTTTTTTATCGAGTCCTCGCCATTCTGAATTTAATTTTTAATTGGTTAATAAGTTAGGGTGATAAGTGCACGATTTATCAACCTGCCCTCTGATTTGAGGGAACTTTAAGCCTAAGCATCTACACACTATTTGCACTGACTCTCTTTTTGGTGGTTTTAACAGAAATTAGGAAGCTAATGAACCTTCTAGGGTGGTATGGCTGGTAAGTTATCAGTGGTAACAGCTCATCGGCTGGTTGTCCAGAGCCCAACCACACGACCATTCTCTTCCTGTTGCCTTTAGGTAAATCTTAGATCAGGGAAGCCATCTACTTAGAAAAAAAAGAAACAAAATAGAAAAATATCCAAAAAGAAAAGAAAAAGAAACAGAAAAGAAGAAAAGAAGAAAAAGAAATAAACTACACTTCACCGCACGAGTTGGCTGGCAAGTTGTCGGTGGTAATGGCAACCAGCTCACAAAAATGCACGTTTAATTCCAAACACTTAGGAAGAAGTGGAGAAGTAGAATAAGCCGAGGAGATATACACTGGGTTCTCCCTTGTGTTGACCCCATAAAAAAAAAGTAGGGAGAAAGCTACCGGCTGAAAAATAACTGTTGCCCAAGAAATCTGATCCTAATTCTTTTTATAAATAGCATGCAGTTTTGCTAGGGACTACTAAAAGATAGGCATGGGGGTCTGATGTGCACACATCTAATTAACTTAAAATGTATATTTATGCATGTTTCTAATGTCATAGAAGCATTCATCATTATAAATATTGTATAACATGCATCATCGTGCATTTAGGTTAGATTGTATAAATTTTATGTTAATTTTCTCTTTTGTGGTCAGGGAACTTGGGAACACTTATCGGGGCCTTAAATTGAAGATCCAACTATACGAATTTGATCAGGGCGACGATCGAAGTTCAACGACTCCAAGGTCGCCCTAATCGGACCTCTGTAGTATCAGATGTTGTCTGAGGAAGACCATAGGTCAAGGGACAAGGTGGTGTAAAATCAAAACTTTAGATGACAAATCCAACTGCACGGATGGGTTTGGATCGACGATTGTAACCCAACAGTGTGAAAATCGATCTAATCCGACATCCATGGCACCATTTACAAGTTAGAGAAGATGGACGGTTAAGATGGTGCCACATGGCACCATCTCAGCTGCCCAAACCACCCAAGGATAGCCGCTACTCTTTCTCTCCTCAACCGGCCATCAGATCTGGGCCGTTGGATCTTGATCCAATCACCATGGGCATGCGTGCCTTAAAACGTGAGTGCACCTCAAATGCGGGCTTGGCGTGTTGGGCGAGTGCCTCTTCACAATGCAGCGGTCGTGGGGTCAAGCCCCTGTGTGCCTCAAATCGAAGGCGCAGGCGGGCATAGCTCAAATTGTGTCGTTGGATCGCGAGTGGGTGGCAGATGCGAGTGCTACGTGGCACGCCCAGATGCCACGGTTCACGCATGCGTGATCAGACGCATCGCTGGACGTGCGATTGCACGCGCATGTGTTAGGCGAGCGATGAAGGCGTGGGTGCGGATGCATCCTAAGGCTGAGGTTGCTTTATCTTGGATGAGTGTTGCGCGCGTGCTACACCCATGTTTAGCCTTTAGTGACGTTTATATTCGTCATTGAAGGCTAATGCATTTAATCTTCTAAGCCTTAAAAGACATTTTTGCCCCCAACTTCTACACCTATAAAAAGGACCTACGACCCCCACATTCTTCTCATCTCTTCCTCTCTTCTCTCACCCCCTCTAAAGCTCTAAGAGCTTGCCCCAAACCTGGGATGCTCCATTAGAGTTTAGAATAGAATTTTTCCACCTTTTCATCCCCGTTCGTGGAGTGCCCACGGTTGTCTTCTTACCATCGTTTAGGAAGTAGATCCCGCTATGACGCCACCCTGCCCCCTCTTTCCGTCTTTGTTCTCCCTTGTCCGTCGTCTCACCACCCTCGTCCAGGCACTTCATCAACATGGCTCATCCTCCGAGCAGCCGTCGAGGAGGATAACCTCTCTCCACCTTCTATTTCATTGCTTTCTAGATTAGATTTCCCGCTTTCTAGCATAGCGAGTAGTTGTAATGAACATTAATCTGTGGCTATGAAACACTTGTTCATTCTCTCTCTATTTTATCTTTATTTGTATTATTCTCTCTCAGTCTTCAATTAATTATTCTTTAAGTAGATAGCTAGCATAGATTTAATTCAACCAGCTAATCTACTTTGTGACAATAATTATAAACATAATTTTTTATCAAATGTTCTCCCCGTGTTCGACCCAGGACTTATTCTAAGTTTCGGTAAAAATTCTTTGATTATTCAGATTTTCTCTCAAATTACACTACGACGATAGGTTTTCAAAACTCAAATCTTTTTGCGACGAATTTTTCGGTACAACAAAGGACTTGTCTTAGGTCACCTTGTTTTTGAGAGAGGAATGGAGGTTGATCGTGCAAAGGTAAAATTGATATCTGACCTGCCATTACCTTGTTTCAAGTACTGTAAAGACCAGATTCTTAGGAAGTGTGTCCCTGATAAGGAGATAGATAGTATACTGTCATTCTACCATGACCAGGCATGTGGTGGTCACTTCTCTAGCAAAACAATCGTTGCCAAGATTTTACAAAGTGATTTCTATTGGCCTACAAGCTTCAAAGACGCACACGATTATAGTAGAGCATGTTCACGTTGTTACTCTCTCGACAGTATTGACCGCCGAGACATGATGGCCTTGAACCCAATTCTAGTGTGCGAGAGCTTTGACATATGGGGTATAAACTTTATGGGACCTTTTCCAAATTCTCATGGCTTCGAGTACATCTTATTAGCTATGGATTATGTGTCGAAATGGATTGAAGCCATGCCCATGAGAACAAATGATCATAGAGTTGAGACAATTTGTTTAGGAATTTATCTTTTCTCGTTTTGGGGTACCTAAAGCCATTATTAGTGATGGAGGGTCTCATTTTAGGAATACACATTTTCAGTCCCTACTTCAAAGGTATGGAGTGGCACATAGGATTGCAACACCTTATCACTCATAGACTAATGGACTAGTCGAAGTGTCCAATCGAGAAATTAAGAAAATTTTGCAGACTACTATTAGACTTGATAGGAAAGATTGGTCTTCTATCTTTCTGATGCTTTGTGGGCGTATAGGACAACTCACAAAATCGCAATAGGCATGTCTCCTTTTAGACTAGTGTACAGGAAACCCTGTCATCTTCCTTTAGAACTTGAGCACAAAGCCTATTAGGCCATCAGAAAGTATAATTTGGACTTAGAGAAGGATGGTGATCATAGAAGATTACAAATTTTTGAGCTAGATGAGTTAAGATTGAATCTTATGAAAGCTCGAGGATTTATATGGATAAACTCAATGCCTTCCATGACTGCCACATCCATAGGAAAACATTTCACCCTAGTCAGAAGTCCTTCTACTTGACTCTAGACTGAAACTTTTCCTAGGGAAACTTAGATCTAAATGGACCAGACCTTTCATTATAGAGAGAGTATTTGATAATGGAGCTTTTGAGATCATTGAGATTGAAAAATATGAACCTTTCACTATGAATGGACAAAGACTGAAACACTTTATTGAGCCTTAAGAGCTCAGACTCGCCAATTCTATTATTTTGCTCCTATATTTTGAACCAACTAGGTTTGTGCCTAGTTAAAGGAGTAAAACATAGCACTCTTGTTGTATATAGTTGTTTTATCTTTCTTTGTTTTCCTCTCTTCCTTAGGTGTCTATCCTCACATTCTTAGTTTGCATGCATAGTCACATTTGTCTTGCATTTCATTACTTAGCCTGACTTTCCACTTTGATTTATATCAGACTTGAAATTGTCTGCACGGAGATTTTGTCTCCTCCTTCCAACTTCTTTCCGTCACCTTAGCCTAAGTTAGTGAAAATCAAAGCATGCATTTGCATCCACCCTAATCATTCAATGGGGACATTTCATCATTAAGCATGGGGTGTAAATGGTGAAAGCAATTACTAGAATGCAATTATAGACACATCTTTGGTCTATATAGATAGTTGATGTAAACACATTTACACTACAGAAAATGTCTATTTATGCATGTTCTTAAGTATAGGATTGCATTTCATGATATAAATATTGCATAACATGCATCATCTTGCATTTAGAGTAGTTTGAATAAAATAGAGGTTAATTGTCTCCTTTAATGTGCTTGGACAGGGAAAACATTTTATCGGAGCCTCGGATCAAATATCCAACCGTATGGATGTGATCAGGGCAACGATTGGAGTTCAACGACTCCAAGATCGCCCTAATCAGGCATCCGTAGCATCAGATAGTGATCGGGGAACCCTAGAAGATCAAGGGCCAGGATGGTGTAAATCCGCACTTCAGATGACAAATCCGACTGCACGGATGAATTTAGATCGATGATCGCAGCTCAACGATGCAAAAATCAAGCCAATCCAACATCCGTGGCACCATCTATAACTTCCAGAAGATGGACGGCCAAGATGGCGCCATGTGGTGCCATCTCGACCGCCCAAACGACCGCATGAATCCCTGTAGGCCCCGCACCCGCTCGCTCTCCGCCGTTAGATCTTGATCCAACGGTTGTGGTCAACCACGCCTAAAAGCGTTCGCTCGACCATCCGCACCTCGTAGCGCAGCAGTCGAGAGCGCTTACGCGAGCTGCGGGCGCGGGTTTGAGCCGTAGCGAAGGGGAGGAAGGCGCAGGCGTGCGGGCGATGGCGGGCGTTGGATCGTGATCGGACTGCCGCCAGCGCTCAATTAAGATCACGCGCTATTGAACGCGCGGCGTCACGCGCGATCGCACGCGCCAGGCGGGCGCAGTAGTGGGCAGAGATGCGTCTTAAGCCATCCGATCTCGCGATCGGACGGCTGAGAATCAAGGAACGTGCGTGGGCGTTGAGGAAGCGGGCAGTGAGGAGCCGCGCGTGGGCGCGGAAGCTACGCCCATGTTGGGGGCTTTAGTGACGGATTTATCCGTCACTAAAGACCCCTCATTTATTATTTTGAAGATGTAATGACCATTTTGCCCCCACTCCTTGCAACTATAAAAGGAGACCCCCTCCATACGAAATTTTCATCCCTTCCTTCTCTTCTCTACCCCTCCAAAGCTCAAGAGAAGCTTATCCCACACCCGGGATGCTTCTCACGAGATAAAGTCCAAATTTTCGTCCCCCTTCGGAAGTGAATCCTGTGGCGACGACGGCGTGCTTCTCCGTTCCCGTTCTTCTGCTTCATCCTCCTTCGTCCTGCTTCGTTCTCCTTCATCCAGACGTCGTCCCGTCTGGCTTGTCTTCCAAGCAATCGTCGAGGAGGATTTCTCTCTCCCTATTCTTTTTACTGTTTTGTAATATAGATTTACTGCTTTCTAGTGTAGTTTTGCTCGTCCTCCAAGCAATCATCGCGGAGGACATTTCTCCCTCCATTTTTTTAATGCTTTCTAGAGTAATTATTTTATGTTTTGTAGTTGTAAGAGTGAAATGAACAATCTCCTTAATGATAAATTCCTTGTTTATTCTACATCTCATTTTGATTTCTCTGTGTAATATTCTCTTTCTCTCTTACTCTCTCTCTCTTCTATTTATTGTAAATAATTAGATAGTTTTAAATTGAATTATTCCGTGACAAATAAAAAGAAACGCGTAGTTTTTAAATCAAACGTCTGCCTCCCTGTGTTCGACTCGGATTTTAATTTCGGTATAAATTTTATTTGTTGAACACGAATTCTTCGCTTTCAAGCTACAATGACAGGTTTTCCAAAACCAAACACGTTAGCGTAGCGATTCGCACGTTCAACAATAGTATTATTGAAAAATCCAAAAAAAATGAAACATTTTGAAAAATTAAAAAAAAATATATAAAACAAAAACACAAAAAATGTGAATAACAAAAATTACAAAAATACAATAAGGGAACTATTTTGTATTCATTGTTATGGGAGAAACTCAAGAAAATTTTGAAAGGGAGAATTGGATTAAAAGTTTAATAGGTGTTTAATCATGATTTTAAAGCGGAACAAAAAATAGAATAAGTGTTTATGGACATTCAGCCATTGCTAGTTAGACTTTCCAGGCCACATAAGCTTGATTCGCTCAGGTTTAGGTTTAATACACTTAAGCTTTGATAAGATGGACCAAAATTTCTCCTAAACTAGAACATATTCTTGTACTTGAGTCATCGGTACAGGATTCATTGGTTTGCCGTTGTTTAAGAGTCTAAGTAACCTTGGTTTACACTACACAGAGTCAGGAAAGACCAGATGAATTTAAGTCTCAACCCTAGTGCTTATTGGGGAAGGTGGAGTCTTTACTTGTGCGTTGAGGTAGACTCTTTGTCTCAGTTTTTAATCTTGTGTCTAGGAGAACCTCTTTCCACCAAAGTACTCATGCACTAAATAAAGTTGAAGGAGACATACCGACATTTGCTTTCAGAAAAAAGAAGAAAAATCAAGAAAAAAATAGAAAAATGAGAAAAAGCAGAAAAAATAGAAAAAGTCAAAAAGAAAAGAAAAGGACATTCTTTTGAATAGTCAGTATGTTCTCCAATTCCAATTGTATATATTTCTACCAAAAAGATTTTTTCATGGTGCATTACAAATACCCTATGTCTCTACAAATATTTTTGTAACCACAAATGCAGTAAGAGTTGGGTTTGAGTCTTTAGTTATTTTGAGAGTTGATCCAAAAAATGAGCTGAAGCTGAGATCAACCTGGACTTAAAAAGAAGTGAAATCCTGGACTTGAGTCTTAGTGTTCATCTAGTTAGTCTTAATTATACACTGAGCACAATCATAACTCAGCTTTTGAGCTTGGTAAAATCCTCTAAGTCTTGGAAATCACAGTTAAGGTTTAAATATCAAGAGTGCTTGTTGGTCGAGAGATGGTCTATGCTATGTAAGTTTTGAGATCTGGTAGTCTTCCTATGCAACTGGTTCTCACAATGTCCAATCAAAAACACAGTTTGTTTGCTACGAAAAAATTCAACTTAAAGATCAGCTCTAAACACTTAACATTTCAAATGAGTTAAATAGAAATCTCTTCACACTTACCTAGTTGATACTATAATGCTTTGTATTGAATGAGTTACTTGTTAAGGGACTAGCAATAACTAAGCATGGGGGTATGATGAGGTGTGGCTCATCATAGCTAAAATGCCTAAGTTAAGCTAGAAACTAGGTTAAAACTATCAAATTAATACAAGAAATGGGTTAGTGTGAGAATTAATGAAAATGACCTAAAACATTAAATTTGTGCTAAAAACACATAATTAAGTCAATTTTGAGAGATTCTATGTACAAATGCCAATTGAACACAATTTGAGTTTGAATGTACAAATCAATTGTGGGAATAATTTCTAAATGTTCAAAATAGTTGCCATAAGAACATGATTGTATTCTGACATCTTTAAGACCTTGCAATGAAGGATTTACATTTAGGTCCTTCAAGTACACATGAGCCTTCATATTTTATGCACATAAAACATATTTAGGACTTGATTGCAAGCTGTAGGTGTTGGAACCTAGTTCCACTTTTCTTTTATGTTTTGGTGTTCACAAAATCGTTTTAAATCTAATGAGTTTATGAAGTGTTTTTTTCAGGAAATAATAGGATCTAAGGATGGATGAAAGAAGTAATGATGGCATGAAGATTGAAGACTATTTCTTTTTTGTTCATATATTTTGTAATCTAGATTGTATATGTCTCCTAACAAGATAAATGACTTAGGAATTAAAATCAAAATAGAGATAATTAGGAATCATTCTCCAGTTCAGCTAATCATTTGAAAATTCATCATTTCGTTGTCATATTGTCATGTTTTTACATTCAAATTTCACTTAGATTAATGATCATAAGTCATTCTTGGTACTCATCACAGGTTTGGGTTCTAGTCCTAAACTGTGAACAAGTACTCATTGTGAGTACTGGTATCAGGTGCTCACAGTTTGAAGATTATGTAGTGCCTAGACCTTACAAGTACTGGTACTCATCATGAGTACCAGTACATATAGGTCACAGGACCCAAATCTGTGAGTCACAAGTATCGATACTCATCATGAGTACCGATACCTAGTGACTTAGTTGGTACTCAACTGAAAGTACTGAGTACTAGTACCCATGAGGAGTACCGGTACCAAGGCTTGGTTGGGCTGACTGCTAGTCATCTGTGAGCAGTCAGTATCAGTACCACAACTTTAGTACTGGTACCAACTAACTGTTGTAACCAATCCGAATGGCTATTTTGCAATTAATCCTATATTTAATCTTCCCAAATTGCGCCAAACAGCTAGTAATCGTAGGTAAGGTGTTTAGTGGCTTATATGAACACCTTATGGGTGTCATTTGCACATAACAACAAGCAAATATTGTCTCCTTGACCTTAATTCCCAATTACACACTCCTGGCTGCAAGAATTGCTAATTTGTTGCTTTTATCAAGGCGATACTCCCTACAACAAACCTCTTTCAAGTGATCTCGTTCTTCATCGTAAAATATTTCGCTTTAGTGTGCTCTTATTAGATTAGTGTATAATCATTTTATTAAGAAAATTCTTGTTGGAGACTTAGGAATTTAGTTGTAAGCTTTATTGTTGCTTGCTTACACCTGTATCATTTTTCTCTTATTCTACCTTGTAATTGGGTTGAGGTAACCCGTTACTTACCTCCATTTATAGTAGATTGATTCCCTCCGAGTTGAGGGAATTGGGTTGAAAATCCTAAGGCGGGAGACTTAGGTAGTTGTTAGTTGTGCGAAATTAGCTTTTAAATAATTGCGTTGTAGTATAGTCAAAATCTCACGAAAAAATAGATAAAATTTATACTCGAAAAGTTCGAGGTCATTCAGGAACAAGTAGGAATTCAATTGTCAAGATCACAATTTAAACAATAAAGATAAAAAATAATGATCATAAATTGATTCAGAATAATGTGGCAATAATATCAAGTGTCAGACTGCAAAAAGAATGGAGTAAAATCGTGATTTGAATCACCAATTACTCCCTACAATAATAGCAAGTGGAACTCAATAGCTATGTATGAAATAAACTCAAATCAGACGTTTGATCGAATGAACAGACGTCTTAAACGTCTGGATGAATAGTGCTCTGCTTCTTCTTTCTCTGATTTCTTCTTCTCTTCTCTTGCTTTCCTTCTTCTACACAGACTCTTCTTCTGCTACGGCTCTTCTTCTCTTCCACTTCTTCTGCTTAGACTCTTCCTCTTCTCTTCTTCTTTCTCTACACCTTTCCTTCTTTCTTTGCTCTTTCTTCTTCACGCAGAGGGGGAAGGGGTCTTCAGATTTGGCTAAGTGTTAGCCAAATTCCCAGTGAGAAAAACCCCCTAACCCTGGCACGCTCTCCTTTCTTTCTTTCCTTGGGTCCTGCTCTGCTAAAACCTTGGCAGTGGGTGGTGAGAGAGGAGTGTATAGCTTAGGCGAGTAATCGGACTAGGCCAGATCTGTGGGGCAGTGTCACGGACGAGGCCGAGTGAGGGGTGTAAGGCACCTCACCCCTTGTGTATGAGGCGATAAGCCCATATCACAAATACAATTTATGCAATCGAAATTGCTCCAAAATGCACGATGTGGGACTATCTTCAGTCCCCTTCTTCGTGTGCACAGCTGCTGAGGCCTTTGTCAAATTCGTGTGCAAGGAGCGGTCAACGGCTCCAATTAACCCCTAGGTTACGTTCTTGTAAGGATTCCGTGCTGTTTGGGATCGAAGACCTGGAGTTGCAGGTTGGGAAGCAAGCTTTGAGTTTGCTCAAAGCTTGGCTTTAATGGCAGAGGGGGCTGGCACCTAAAATCACAAATAAGGCCTTTCGGCCACGTCAGAAAGCTCAAGAAGTATCGTCGGATCACGGCGAGTGCAACGGTGGTGGTTGCATGGAGTGTGCGTGTGTGATGAGGCCTATCGACCTCGCGGAGGGTGGCCGGATGTGGGTTTGTTCGACGGGGCGTTCAAAGGGGCAATTGTCCTAACAAAGTTAGGGCTTTTGCTCCTGAGGTCGAGGCAGAGGTGTGGAGTGCGGGGGCGGCCAGTTTGGCGGTGTGTGGAAGTCGCTAGGGCTCGTCGGAGGTCTGCCGGTGAGATGGAAGACATTGTCGCGGAGGGCATTGGCAAGGTCAAAGCGGTGTGTTGGAGATGTTGGTGTGATGAGGGGAAGTGGAGGAGTCGTTTGAGAGGGGAAGTAGACAAAGGGGATAGGAGATGGCGTTGGTTTCGGTATGGCTGGCACTGGAGAAGGAAGAAGCTCCAACAGGTAGGAATCGGCGAGGAAGATGGCGAAAGGGGCGTTGGTGGGTATGGCTCGACGCGGAAGAAGATGAGGAAGATAGCTCTGTTGCCGGTATTGCGAACAGAGGAAGAACAGAGGTAGGGAGAGTGCGTGGATGTCGAGGAGCACTTCAGCTAAGAAAGTGCAGAGGAATTGGAGGTGTTCAAGGCCACATTCGAGCGTGGGAAGTTTGGCTTGATCTGGAGGTCTTTTTATAGGCCTTTAGAAGTAGTTTTGAGCTTGGGAAGCAAGCTTTCCAAGCTTGGAAAGCTTCACCGGAGATGGGATTTCTAATCTCTCATGCGTTCGCATGAGAGATTGGGAAGGTTTTAGGGCGTGGGAATTAGCTCAAAAGGAAGGGAATTCCTTGACGAACTTCCCTTTCAAATATGAGAGGGATTCGTCAAGGAATTAGGGAGAACTTGCCAATTTTAGGTCATCGGAGTTTGTAGGAATAGGATTAATGGCAGCAGGGACCAATTTGTGAAAACTATGACAAAGTTAGGACCCTTTTTGTAAGGATTTTGAAAGTTAAGGGCATATGTGTGATCAGACAGGACTAAGTTGCAAACTAGGTCAAGATAATCTCAGATTGGACCCAAATTTTGGTACAAACCTAATTTGGACCTAAGGACTCCAATGGGGAAGTTTGATTTTAATTTTGACCACGTTTGACTGGGTAATTTATGCAAAAACCTAAATTAAGGCAAATGTCTGTTTGAGACTCTATTTTGGGTCAAGATGGGTTCTGATGGTCAAATTGAAGGTACCAAACCCTAGAGAATATTTTTCTATGAATTTTAGAGGGTTTAGGAGAATTTCATCCTGAAATGAACCTCAGTTATTTAAGTAGGTCTGTTTTTAGGGTTTCAGAAGTTATTTAATTCTCAAAAGATGCAAAAACCCTTTTTGTCTGTTCTATCCCACTTGTTAGCCTTTTAGGACCTTTTGACCCTTAATTAACCCCTGAAGAAACCTGTGGTTAGTTTGCATTCAAGATATGATGGTAAAATTACAGTTAACCCTGGTTTCTTATCTTTCCCTCAGAATGATTACGCAATGAATTGCAGTCCTCTGGTGGTTATGTAGGAGCATTTAAAGGCTTAATTAGATCAAATTAAGCTAGTTATGGCTCATGATGGTGTTCCCATCATACCCCCATGCCTAGCTTTTGCTAGTCCCTTAGCAAAATCTCAAGGAATTTTAATCTTAAATTATAGACCACATGCCTTTTTATGCTTAGAACTCTGATGTGTGCTTTCTTTTGTAGATTAGGTTAGAATGCCGATAGTAGGCTTAGAGGTACTCAAATATCAACCAAGACCTGGACCTGACCAGCTGTAGCCTCAGTCCACCGCAAAGGTTTCTAAGGCCCACAAGAACTATCCTAAGGTTCGTTGAACTTCACGATTAAAGCACTTGCGCTTGTAACATGTTTTAGCCCAAGTTCAGTTTGTAGTGCATTTTTGTAAGAGAGAGATAGAAGAATTTTTTTCTTTGTTTTGGGAGAGTTTTCTCTCTCTTTTCTTTTTATTTTTAGCTTCGGATTGGCTTTACAACATGGTCTGTATTGGATTCCTAGTTCCCACCATCAATCCTCACAGGGTCCTTGGCAATCGATGCTTCGAGATAGCACCGCCCATGGCAACCCCTAGAACCCTGGCTTTCGAGATAATCCCACCCATGGCATTCTGTAACTAAATCCAGACCTTGGCAATCAACATTTTGTGATAATGCCGCCCATGGCATTTGAACTAGCACGAGGTGCTTACATGCCCCCGATAGAATATTTAGATATCCTAAGAGACAAGCACCGAGGAGATGGCATGTTATTGCACATCTTCGAGGGGAATTTCCTGCCTCTCCGCGTTGGGAACTCGTCTAAATCAACTTGTGTTGATCAGCTGCTCCTAATCTAGGTAACCTTTTCTCAGAATAGATTTAATGCATTTGCATGATTTTGATAGTTAAGCACATTGAACCAGAATATGTGTGGATTGGGGTGCTTAGGTTACCGAGTCCTGCAAACTAGAGGTCAGTTAACAAGGTCGAATAATCCCTAAGCCTTAGACCTAATACTTTAAGCTTCGCATTTTCCCCAACCTCTCGAGGACTATCCAGATCTTAGTGGATACTTGAATTTTTAAGCCTAAAATCACAGCCCAGGAGGCCTAAGATCAACGTTTATACTAATCTCTTTTTGTCTCTTAGCACATTTTATCTTTCATTTTCTTTCTTTTTGATTTGGTTTAGAACTAAGTCAATTCCTTAATTTTTTACTAATGACTATCTCTTTTTTCTTTTCAAATTGTGCTCCTTTTTGACATTTATATCGCCTCCCCTTTTCCTCCTCAAAAATGATATGCAATTAATTCACTCAAAATTTCCTCCTTTCTCCTATTTTTGTTCTTTCTCAATTATTTATTTTTTTGGTTTTTGGAATATGTAATTTTTTTTATGAAACCTTTTCTTATGAAGTGATTCTCACAACGTTTTGCACTTTAATACCCCCCATGCCTACGATTTGTAATGTCCTCATTGTAAATTAGGTGGGTTCGAGTTCAGCTTAAATCATACATTAGAACAAGTTTTGGGTGGGTGGATGGGTCGGGGTGACTGTTACAGACGATTTCAAGCTCTGGTACAGGTACCAGAGGTGAAGTCAGTTGTTCTAATGGACGAATCCTAAAGTGCAATATGAGTTCAACATAGGATGTGTCAAGGGTTTCAGGTTTTTCAGAAAGATGACGGGTTGCCTCCCATTAAGCGTTGAGTTTAACGCCATTAGCCGGGCGCAATGAGCTCAGGGAGAATGGAGATCAAAAGATACCTCCACCAAGTTCGTATCGGTGAGTTCAATGAATGGCTTAAGTCGCTGGACATTCACGATAAAGGGTTAGGAATCAAGGCTGGGTTGGCTAATTTCAACGACTCCATTTCCAAAGATTCGTCGGACAAGATATGGTCCAATCCATTTTGATATGAGTTTTCCTGGGAACAGTTTGAGTTTGGCATCAAAGAGTAGGACTGTCTGACTCGGGTGAAAGATCTTTCTAGATATGTGCTTATCGTGAAAGACCTTAACCTGCTATTTATAAATTTACGAATTCTCATACACATCATTGCGTAATTCATCGATCTCACTCATTTGAAGCTTTCTGTGGGTTCCTGCCTTAGAAAGATCTAGATTACACTTCCGTACAGCCCAATAGGCTTTGTGCTCCAACTCGACGGGGAGGTGACATGCCTTCTCGTACACCAATCTGAAAGGAGACTTGACCAATTGGGTTTTGTGGGCGGTCCTATAGCCCACAAGGCTTAAGCAAGTTGGGACGACCAATCTTTCCTATCAGGTCAGATAGTGACCTGAAGGATTTTCTTGATCTCCTGATTTGATAGCTCAGCTAGACAATTAGTTTAAGAGTGATAAGAAGTAGAGATTCGATGCGACACCCCGTATTTGGTCATTAGTGATCTGAACTGAGCATTTATGAAATGGGCCCTCCATCAGAGATAATGGCACGTGGAATCTCGAACCAAGAAAAGATGTTTTGATGAATGAATTTGATTACCACCTTATGATCATTGGTTCGGGTCGGAATGGCTTCGATCCATTTGGACACGTAGTCAACAATGTGAAGAATGTACTCAAAGCCGTCCGAAATAGGGAGGGGTCCCATGAAATCAATCCCCCAGATGTCAAAGATTTCACATATGAGAATTGGCTGTAAAGGCATCATATCGCGGTGGCTCATGTTGCCCAAGGTCTGGCAACGAGTGCATGCCTTACAGTGGTCGTATGCGTCTTTGAAAATTGTGGGCTAATAAAAGCCACACTGGAGGACTTTTGATGTAGTTTTATGTCCAAAAAAGTGGTCACCGTGGGCCTGGTTATGGAAGAAGAACAAAATGTCCTGAATTTCTACTTTTGGGACACATCGTCTGATGATTTGATCAGCACCAATGTGGAAGAGGTACGGGTCTTCCTAGATGTAGTACTTGGCATCGGAAAGCAATTTATCTTTCTTGGCCTTTGGCCAATCAGACAGGATTTGGTGTGATGCCAAGTACTTCACTAAATCAGCAAACCAAGGAAGTCCCATACTAATAGTCAGGAGGTGCTCATTGGGAAAATGTTCTGTGATGGGTCCGGAAGGGTCAATACTATCAGAATTAAGGTGAGATAAGTGGTCAGCTACCACATTCTGCTTTCCTACTTTATCGCGAATCTCGAGATCAAATTCTTGCAATAGAAAGATCCAGTGGATTAATTGAGGTTCGCATCCTTCTTCTCAAGGAGGTGCCTCACTACAGTGTGATCTGAGTATATGATAACACGGGAACCCAAAAGATATGATTTGAATTTTTCCAGGGCAAATACTGCGGCTAGCAGCTCTTTCTCAGTAACTGTGTAGTTACGCTGAGCCTCGTCAAGTGTCTTGCTAGCGTAGTAGATGACCATGAGTTTCCCATCTATTTTCTGCCCAAGTACCGCACCTACAGCATAATCAGATGCGTCGCACATGATCTCAAAGGGTTGAAACCAATCAGGGGACTGCAGGATAGGTGCTTAGGTAACTTGATCATTGTTGTCAACGTTTTGTGCGGGTTTAAAGTATATCACGTTGTAGTACAACCGACAAAACGTTTAAACAAATATAAAGAATTTTATTACTCGAAAACCAGAGTATCCGAGGTCGATCATAGTGAGCAAATGGAATTTACTACTAGTCAAAATGTAATTAAACACTCTAATTTACTCAAAATATCAATTCAACTATGAATGTATGAGATTAAAAGTAGTTAGGACAAAAAGAAATGAAATTGGACGTCTGATCTTGTGATCAGACGTCTTAAAAGTATGTTCCCTTTTCTTCTTGACTATTCTTCTTCCTCTGCAGTCTCTCTGTTTCTTCTTTTTCTGCTGTTGTGTTTGCTTTCTTTTCTTCTCTTTCTTCTTCTCCTGCGAAGGCTTCTTTCTTCTTCTTCTCTGCCTTGTTTCTTCTCTGTCTTGCTCCTTCTTCTTCTCCTGCGAAGGCTTCTTTCTTTCTTCTTCTTCTCTCTGTTCTTCCTGCCTTTCCTTCTTCCTTCTTTCTTTTCCTTCTCGCGACCAAGTCTTTCTTCCTCAACGTTCAGCCTGTGCCTACACAGAGCAAAACCTATCCTTTCTCCCTCTACCCACGCGTCTCTCTCTCTCAAGCAATTCACTCAGGGACGCTCTCCCAGAGCCACAGCCATAATCGGGTCGGATCGTACCCGGGACCAGGTGCACCTGCAGGTGGTGTGATGCGCTAGGAGTGCGCAGGTTTAGGTCGGGTCGGATCCGCCAGATCCGCGTGGTCAAGCCGCGGACGAGGCGGGTGTGGGGTCAGTGAGGGACCTCACCCCTGTGCTTACGGAGGCAGTGAGAGTAAAACACAAATTCAATTTATGGTATGCCCGCACCTCGCGATTCCACGATGTGGGACTAAAGGTTCCGCCCTGCCTTTGCACACGCCCGTAGACCTGCGTGCAAACGCCACAGCTGCTGGCTCTGCTGGCGCTCCATGCTGGACTCACTCACCTCGCGACACTCGCGCGAGTATGCAGCACCTGTAGCCTAGGAGACCGGGTGCCTGGAGCTTCGTTGGAGCTTCATCAGAGGTCGTCCATGGCGGCAGGAGCTCAAACACTGTCATGCACAAAACGAGCCTCTCGGCCCAATCAAATCAGCTAGAGACCTTCGCCGTGGCACGGCGAAGGCGGTGGACGATGCTGCAGGCCGCAGGTCGGCCTAGGCGTGCGTGCCTAGGTCAACCTGTGGCCAGAGATGGTGGGTTGTTCAGGGGGTGATTATGGAGGTCTGGAGTGGCAGTTGTGGGGTGGAGCGAGTTCCTGGTGGTGAGGCGGAGCTCTCGAGGTGGTTGGCGAGCCATGTGGGGGGCTGGAATGGTGGAAGTGGCTCGCCAGAGGTCGGTCGGTGATGTGGAAGATGAGGGTAGTCAGCGTCGATCGAGTGGTAATCAGATGAGATAACAGGGGGAAAAGAGAGAGGAGAGGATGGAGAGGAGTTCTAACCTAATTGTAAGGACGAAAGGGGACGGAAGGCGGACAGCAGTACCTGCTGTCGCCAGAGAAGATGATGCCTAGTGGGGGAGAACGGCGGTGACGACGGGGTTGAGGCGGCGTACGTGAGTAGTGCGCAACACGGAGAGAAGTCAGGAAGCTAACTCTGCCACTGGTTTTGTGGTAGAGCGAAGAGGGAGGGGAAGGGGGCTCGCCGGAGCTTGCTGGGACTTTTGGCCGGGCAGGAGGAGACGAATTGGGGGTGGACACTCGGCCAAATCAAGCTCGCGTCCTGCGGCAGGGTCTGGGGGGTGTTTTATAGGTGCTGGCCGCTCTTGTCAGCGCGTGGAGAGCGTGCAATTAGGTCTGTCGGCTCGCCGGAGTTGGAAGGAAGGTGGATACCCAAATCTCTCGTGCGTTCGCACGAGAGATTGGGTTCACACCAGCGATTGTAATTGGCTTTATAAGGAAGGGAATTCCTCAGAGAATCCCCCTTCCATTTCTGGGAGGCAATCTCTGAGGGATTAGAGAGCAATCCCTCTCTGAACCTCGCCGGAGCTCGGTTCTGCCCTAACAATGGCGGCAGGACCGGATTGCAAAGGGGGCGAAGAACTTGGGGGGCTCTTTGCAAGGATATTCAAAAGATAGGGACCTATTTGTGATTTGGGTGTATTAAATTGCAAAGTAGGTCATGATGACCTCCCCTTAGGTCCAAATTTTGGTATAAACCTAATTTGGACCTAAGGAATCCAATGGCGAAGTTGGATTTTAGGTTTGACCTCGTTTGACTGGATATTTTACGTAAAAACCCAAATTAGGTTAATTGAGGAGCTAGGACCCTAATCTAGGTCAGACTAGGTTCCAAAGGCCAAAGTAAGTATTCTAAACCCTAGAGGATGTTTTTCCATGATTTTTAGAGGGTTTACTCGATTTTTATCCTGACCGGAACCTTGTTAATTAAAGCGGGTCTGTTTTAGGGTTACCAGGTGTCATTTAATTCCTAGATTGCACATGAACCCATTTCTGATTGACTCAACCCTCTTTTTATCTCATTTAGATCATTTGACCTATGTTTTGCCTCTGAGAAATCCCATTTATGTACTGCAATGGTAAAATTACAGTTTTAACCTTTATTTCATGTTTTCTTCTCAGAGCACTTGTTCCTTCAGTTAGGCCTTCTTCTAGGTTATGTAGGAGCTTTTATCTTCTTTATTGGGTCAAAATGAGATAGTTATGGCTCATGATGAGGCTCTCATCAATCATGCAGGATCACAAATTCCTGAGTGAACTCCTTGGAGATTTCAAAGGAGACATCCTTAGATAGAAGATTAGTCAGGGGGCGTGTGATTTTCGAGAAATCAAGAATGAATCGACGGTAAAAATCGACGTGCCCCAGAAAGGATCGGATGTCTTTGACCGAGCTAGGCATAGGGAGTTTGGAAATTAGATTCACCTTGGCTCGATTAACCTGGATGCCTTTTTCAGAGACGAGATGTCCCAGGACAATTCCCTCAAGTACCATGAAGTGGCTCTTTTCCTAGGAAAGAACCAAACTCATGTTGATGCATTGCCTGAGGATTTGGACCAAGTGCAGGAGGCAATCATCAAATGATTCACCAAATACTGAGAAGTCATCCATGAAGGCTTTAAGGTATTCACCTACCATATCTGAGAATATGGCAAGCATGCATTGCTGAAAAGCAGCAGGTGCATTGTAGAGACCGAATGGCATCCTTCGGAATGCATATTTTCCGAAGAGGCAAGTGAAGGTGGTCTTCTCTTGGTCCTTAGGATGGATTGCGACTTGGTTATAACGAGAGTACCCATCCAAAAAGCAGAATAATCGATTTCCCGCTAGTTTCTCGAGGACCTGATCAATGAACGGTAGTGGGAAATGATCCTTCTTTGTGGAGGAATTGAGTCTTCTGTAATTAATGCAGACTCTTCACAAGTTCGCTATATGGGTCGGTATGGTTTCTCCGGTTTCAGTCGTGATGACGGTGAGCCCTACCTTCTTAGGCACAACTTGGATTGGACTCACCCAACGATTGTCGAAGATCTGGTAGATGATCCCTGCATCTAACCACTTGATGATCTCCTTTTTAACGACATCCCGCAGATTTGGATTGAGATGTCTATGCATTTCATGGGATTGTCGTGAGCCCTCTTTAGTGTAGATGTGATGTGTGCAGCATGAAGGGCTGATACCAGTCAGATCATCGAGAGTCCATCCAATGGCTCTCCAATGCTACTGGAGAATAGAAATCAGGTGTGTTTCCTGATCAGGTGTGAGTCAGGAGTTAATAATCACAAGAAACGTCTGATTGGAACCCAAAAAGACATTTTAGATGATCAGGAAGAGGCCTTAATTCCATTACTGGGTTGTCAGTAGCAGCAGGTGGTTCAGGCTGGGTGTCAGGAGCAAAGGAAGGAGTTATGGGAGTAGTTAGGTTAGGTTCAGACTACTCTAATTGTGGGTTTTGATCCTCTTGTGGTTGATCAGAAATAGTCGGGTTTTCCTCGATCCATAGGTCATCAACCACAGCCTTGATATTGCAAATTTGTTCTATAACTCCGCAATTAATTCCTTGTTGGGCCTTAAAGATGTCGATCTTCAGTGTCTTGCTCCAATTTTTAATTCAATTTGACCCTCCTTGCAATTAATATTGGCCCTAGCAGTGGCCAAAAAAGGATCTCCCAAATATGATCGGTGTATTTTTCACATTCTCAGGAGAATCCATGCCTAAGACAATGAAATCCAATGGAAAATAGAAATCGTGTACCCTAGCTATGACATCCTCGAGAATTCCTTTTGGTGACTTAATAGATCAATCTGCTAACTGCAAAGTCATCTCTGTCGGTTTAATCTCAGATTCCTCGGTCAAACTATATATCACCGATTGCATAGGAGATCAGAGGGGCTCCTGGGTCTCTTGCCTTAGGCCAGAGTTTGCTAAAAGTGACGGAGTTGGCTTGCTCTGACAGTATAATTGGGTTCTTGCCTTTGGTTCGCGGCTTACGCTTAGGTGTACACACGTCTTTTAGAAATTGCACGTAAGCTGGTACATGGCGTATCACATCCATCAAGGGGATGTTTATATGGACTTGCTCAAAGAGCTTAACAAGGTCCTCCTCAAGTGCTATGAATTTGGCTGTCCTTTTTCCCTTGGTCAAGTCTTCGAGAAATGGAACTTTTGATGGTTCCTCTAGAATGGGTCCAGGTTCTTGATCTAGGATAGAGGTATCCTAGATGACTATCCTAGGGTTTGAGTTTGTGTTACCAGGCTGAGAGTGGCTTGGATAAGGTGGGTCCTATGTTGCTTTGCCACTACGGGTAGTAATAGAATTCAATCCTACTTGGTTTTGGTTTGGTGTGGGCAAAAGAGGTGATTGCTGCTGATAACCTGCATATGATGTTGAAGCCTCCATCCCGTCAGGTGATGGAGTAGAAGGGGCCTGATAAACAAAGTGAGCTTGGCCCTGAGTCGGGTTCATAACACGCCTTTGGTTCAACATGTTATTTGGATTAGGCAAAGGTTGTAAAGGAAGTGCACCAGGTTGGCGGGGATTGCCCATCTGGGCGAGTTGATTGCGAACCTCTGTGATCTCGTCTTTGTGCTATTTTTGCATAGCTGCATTCGTCTTCTGAATGTCAGCCAGAGTCTGAAGGATAAGAGTTACTTGATCTGCATGAGTTTCCCTGGATTGATAAGTTGGGTTAGGCCGAGGCTGAGGTAGCTGATATGGATGAGGAACTTGTGGTCGGGGCTGATATTGAGGTCACTGATTTTGATTGTTCCTTGACCATGTGAAATTAGGATGATTACACCATCCAGGGTTGTAGGTGTTTGAGAATGAATCATTCTGAATGGCGTCGAGGTCCTCTAGGTCTGAAGGGCCTCAAAAAAGTCAGAATACGAGGGTTCAGAGTTCACCCAATTGGAATAGGTGGGTCCAGAGTTTCCTTGAAAACCAGAATCAGATGGGGGTGGATACGGGTCCATCCCCTGAGACGATTGATGATAGATGTTATGCACAACCTCCCTACTAGAGGGAGGTTGCACGAACAGGTTTTGCGCAGAGGTGGCTTGCTACAAGTGTCGAGTTAGCTCATCCACCTTCTTCTCAATAATAGAGACCTTGTCTAGATGATTGGCCATCAGTTCCAAGTCGACAGAAGAGGACAGGCCCTGTGTCTCATGTGCTCTCTTTGGATTTGTCAATGCACGGGCATTCATCCGGTTGAACATGCCCATGGATTCATTATTGGAGTTCTCACACATATTCTCGAGAATCTCCCACATGGTGTCTTCGTGTTGACCCATGATGTTTCCTCCACAGGTCGCATTGACGAATAATCGAATATCCTCATGGAGTCCTTCGTAAAAGGACTGGACTTGTTAACATTTAGGAACTCCATGGTGGGGGCACTTTCGCATGAGATCCAGAAAATGATCCCATGCCTCCTGAAGTGGTTCTCCTGCTTGCTGTGTGAAATGTGTGATATGGTGCCATAAAGAATTTGTCCAACCAACAGGGAAGAACTTTCTTAGAAACTTGGATTGAAGTTTTGCCCAGGTGTTGATTGGACGTGTTTGGGTTTGGTACTAGTGAGCAGCCTTATTCATGAGAGAGAAGGTGAACATTTTCATGAGTAAGACATCCCGATTTTGAGCTTCTGACCTGAAGGTCTGGGCCAAATGCTTGAGTTGCTTGATATGCTGGAAAGGATCTCATAATTACGGCCATGAAATTTGGGAATGGCATGAATCATGTTGGGCTTGAGTTCAGTATCAAGGCCTCTAGCAGGGATTTGTACTCGAGGTTCGATTGCCACTGCAGCAGGATTGTACTGATCTCGCATCATAGGATGCTGCGGTGGGTTCACAAAGGCTTGGAATAGATCAGTGAGGCGCTGAAGTTGATTTTCAAGATTGTTTTCTTCTACTAGTTGTTCCATGATGATGGGTGAAGGAGAATTAGGTTCAGATGAATTAGAAGAGATATTGATCTAGTTGGGTTGTTGCACAAACAAGGAGGTTGTGGCTTGGCCTCGACGAGAATGAGTAGTTAATGGTGGCCTCAATGATGGTCTTAGAGACCTCCTCCCGAACATGCACCGATGGAGTAGATGAGAGGTAGAATGTGATGGACTCAAATCAAGACACTGAAAAATTTTTGGATGACTATAGGGGTTCGGGACGGATGATACCCCTTAGTCAGAAAGCCGTCCACTTGAGAATTACCTAGGTAGCCAGAGAGGGAGAGTCCTGCAAAGACCCCTACATGGTAGAGTCCCCTCACGAGTTACAGGGTTTCCCTTACTCGACCTCTCTTGTCACTGATGATCCAGGTAGACCAGAATGGGAACTTGACCTCTTAAGTCTACCAATTTCAATTAAGAGCAAGGGTGCTTATCTTATAATTTCACTTGAATTTTTAGGATGTTTTTGTGCAAAGTGACCCAATTTAAAGATTAGTTAACCCAACAAGGTGGGTCAACTTCACCTGTTTTGTCCTTTGAAATATTTAGGTCCCTCTTTTAGTGTTCAAATGAATTTAAGAGCCTGATTTTAGGGTTTTGCTTGAATAGATCAATTCAACCAAGGCTTAGGCACACATTGTTTGAAAAGATCAATTCTTGATTAAGTGTGTCTCTAAAACCCTAAATTGAAAATCTTAATTGGCTCTGATTGGTCCAATTTAATTTGTCCAAATGTGGTACCTAGGGCTCAAACAAGAATGTGATAGCCCTAGATTCCTTAAACTTCAAGTAGGTCCATAAATCAGGGTTCAGATGTTCTCTAAATAGAATGTATCAAATCAGGCAACTTGGTGATTAATCTAAGAATATAATGCAAGTAGCCCTAATTGATTTTTCCTTTTTTAGCTTTTTCAGAATCAGGGGTTTAGAAGAAGGTAGATGGAGTTTACTTGCCCCTGGAGTGGTTGATGTGCGGCTGATCTTCTTTCAATGAGTCCCTGAAACAGATCACAATCAAAAGAGATGTAGCAAGTTAGTAACTAATCTGATATTGCAATCAAGAGATCTAAATTACGTGTTGCTCCCTGGCAATGGTGCCAAAATTTTAGTCACGCAAAATTGGGTTTTAAATTATTGTGTTGCAGTAAAGTCAAAATCTCGTGAAAAAATAGATAAAATTTATACTCGAAAAGTCCGAGGTCGTTCATTGGGAGCAACTAGGAATTCAATTCTCAAGATCGCAATTTAAACAATAGAGATAAGAAATAATGATCAGAAATTGATTTAGAATAATGTGGCAATAATATCAAGTGTCAGACTACAAAAAGAATGAAGTAAAATGATGATTTGAATCACCAATTACTCCCTACAATAATAGCAAGTGGAACTCAATAGCTATGTATGAAATAAACTCAGATCAGACATCTGACTGAATGATCGGATGTCTTAAACATCTGGATGAATAGTGCTCTACTTCTTCTTTCTCTGATTTCTTCTTCTTCTCTTCTCTTGCTTTCCTTCTTCTTCATAGACTCTTCTTCTGCTATGGCTCTTCTTCTCTTCCTCTTCTTTTGCTTAGACTCTTCCTCTTCTCTTCTTTTTATGCTCTTTTCCTTTTCTTTCTCTGCTCTTTCTTCTTCACGTAGAGGGGGAAGGGGTCTTCAGATTTGGCTAAGTTTAGCCAAATTCCCAGAGATCAAAACCCCTCCTAACCCCTGCACGCTTTCCTTTCTTTCCATAGGTCACACTCTCCCAGAGCCTTCAACAGTATCGGGTATACGGGTAATTGGACCTAGAGCACACCCGGGTTCAGGCTCATCGACAGTGGGTGGTGAGCAAGGAGTGTATAGCTTAGGCAGGTAATCGGACCAGGCCAGATCAGCGGGGCAGTGTCGCGGACAAGGCTGAGTGAGGGGTGTAAGGCACCTCACCCCTTGTGTATGAGGCGATAAGCCCCTATCACAAATACAATTTATGCGACCGCAATTGCTCCAAAACGCACGATGTGGGACTATCTTCAGTCCCCTTCTTTGTGTGCACAGTTGCTGAGGACTTTGTCCAATTCATGTGCAAGGAGCGGTCAACAGCTCCAATTGACCCCTGGGTTATGTTCTTGCAAGGATTCCGTGCTGTTTGGGATCGAAGACCTGGAGTTGTAGGCTGGGAAGCAAGCTTTGAGTTTGCTCGAAGCTTGGCTTTAATGGAAGAAGGGGCTAGCACCTAAAATCACAAATAAGGCCTTTCGGCCACGTCAGAAAGCTCAAGAAGTATCACCGGATCACGGTGAGTGCAACGGTGGTGGTTGCATGGCGTGTGCGTGTGTGATGAGGCCTATTGACCTTGCGGAGGGTGGTCGGATGTGGGTTTGTTCGGTGGGGCGTTCAGAGGGGCAATTGTCCTAACAAAGTTAGGGCTTTTGCTCCTGAGGTCAAGGCGGAGGTGTGGAGTGCAGGAGCGGCTGGTTTGGTGGTGTGTGGAAGCTGCCAGGGCTCGTTGGAGGTCTGCCTGCAAGATGGAAGACGAAGTTGTGGAGGGCATTGGCAAGGTCGAAGCGGTGTGTTGGAGATGTTGACGTGATGAGGGGAAGATGCGGAGTCGTCTGAGAGAGGTAGCGGATGAAGGGGAGAGGAGATGGCACCAATTGCGGTATGGTAGGCACCGGAGAAGGAAGAAGCTCTGGTACTTAGGAAACAGCGAGGAAGATGGCGAAAGGGGCATCGGCGGGTATGGCTCGATGCGGAAGAAGATGAGGAAGAACGGAGACAAGGAGAGTCGTCGAACATCGAGGAGCACTTCGGCCAAGAAAGAGGAGAGGAATTGGAGGTGTTCAAGGCCAAATTCGAGCATGGGAAGTTCGGCTTGATTTGGAGGTCTTTTTATAGGCCTTTAGAGGTAGTTTTGAGCTTGGGAAGCAAGCTTCCCAAGCTTGGAAAGCATCGCCGGAGATGGGATTTCTAGGATACCCTAATCTCTCATGCGTTCGCATGAGAGGTTGGGATGGTTTTAGGGCATGGGAATTGGCTCAAAAGGAAGGGAATTCCTTGACAAACTTCCCTTTCAAGTATGAGAGGGATTCGCCAAGGAATCAAGGTGAACTTGCCAATTTTAGGTCGTCGGAGTTTGTAGGAATAGGATTAATGGAAGTAGGGACCTATTTGTGAAAATAATGACAAAGTTAGGAGCCTTTTTGTAAGAATTTTGAAAGTTAAGGTCATATATGTGATCAAATAGGACCAAGTTGCAAACTAGGTCAAGACAATCTCAGATTGGACCCAAATTTTGGTACAAATCTAATTTGGACCTAAGGACTCCAATGGTGAAGTTTGATTTTGGTTTTGGCCTCATTTGACTGGGTAATTTATGCAAAAACCTAAATTAGGGCAAATGTCTGTTTGAGACTCTATTTTGGGTTAAGATGGGTTCTGATGGTCAAATTGAAGGTACCAAACCCTAGAGAATATTTTTCTATGAATTTTAGAGGGTTTAGGTGAATTTTATTCTGACTAGAACCTCAGTTATTTAAGTAGATCTCTTTTTAGGGTTTCAAAAGTCATTTAATTCTCAAAACACATAAAAACACTTTTCTGTCTGTTCTATCCCACTTGTTAGTCTTTTAGGACCATTTGACCCTTAATTAACCCCTGAGAAAATCTGTGGTCATTTTGTATTCAAGATATGATGGTAAAATTATAATTTTAACCCTAGTTTCTTGTCTTTCCCTCACAATGATTATGCAATGAATTGTTATCCTCTGGCGGTTATGTAGGAGCATTTAAAGACTTAATCAGATCAAATTGAGCTAATTATGGCTCATGATGGTGTTCCCATCAGTGGAGTATCCAAGTGAGGGGAACCACTATACATCTGGTGTTATTTTTTTGTGGTTTGGTTTGCTTGCATATTTTTGTCTACCACACTATTCATCCCCCCTTCTAGTGTAGTTGTGCCTTTTAGATCCTACAGTAGGGTCTTCTTTGAAAGCTTTCAGGGACTATTTGGTTACCTTTCTTGCTACTTATGGGCTTAAGCATAATTTCTCTACCATTTTGCCCATTCGAGCTTTTCGTGCAAATTGCCCAAATACACTTGGGAGCCACTTCCTAACACTATTCATGCATGACAAACTCGTGCAGTAGCCATCGTCCATTCCTTCCTGATTTGATTGAACAGGGGATCTCCCACCAACCTCTAATCTTGGGTACACATACTTTCACTCCTTTACTTAGATCTCATCCAACGACTGTACTTCATCCCCAAAATTTCCCATGCTCTCATCTCACTCCATCCACCATTTACCCTTGTCCATGGCCCATTGTGTGCGGTGATCAGAGCTCCCCAACGCCTATAAAAAGACCTCCACACTCGCCTACGACCCCCATTGACTCCCCTCCTACTTCTTTGGGTCGGTCCTTTCCTCCCTCTCTAGCTTCTTCTTCCCTTTCACTCCATGGCTGGTGACAGCAACCACCTTCCACCCTTCACTTCATCCACGTCAAGCTAGATCATATAACATCAAGGGACATCCCAGAAGCTCTACTAGCAAGCTTTTCAATTGCTGGAGACCTTCCTTAAATTCATCACCACTGACCATCGGTCATGGTCCTAGAGATCTCATTCTTCCAATTAGAGTAGAATTTACTGCTTTCTAGATAAATTTACTTGTTTTCTAGATTAGATAGGAGCAGTGTAGATGATTAGATCTTAAATTCTCTATTCGATTAGCTTAGATTAGATATAGTTTCCCATCAAACCACCCTCTCTGATCAGTCTATATCAGAGAAGATGAAGTCTCTCACCCATTGTGTTCATCTAATCTCCCCCTACATCTCACGATAACTTCTTACCACATTCCTCACTGATTTAATCGTAATTCACCTTTCTCACTTAAGCATCAATCAGATCTGAAGCCCAGTGGCTCTCAGATCGAATTGAGCGCTAATTCCATATGAGGGTTCTCCCACTCATGACACTTGATCACAAAAACCCTCCTCCTTGACTGAATTGAGCTTGATTCACTTGATTTATTCAAACTTGGTTTTTACCCCTAATCGAGAGATTTAAGATGTAATTTGGTTTCAATTGGTTTTAATTGAGCGAATTGAGCTATTAGATGCCTAATTGAATGTGGAGCGATGATTCTGAAGTGTTTTGATTGAATTTTCTTTCTCAGATAAGCTCACGCCTAATTTTTAGCTTTGATACAAAGTTTTTTGGTTGTTACTGATAGTAAGAGCCTATGAAAATTTGATGCATGGATTTGAGGTTCTTGCAATGATTCAAGTGTTTCTTAAGCATCACCTAGGAACACTGAATGCCAATCAATGGTGTGCAAGGTTCCCAAAAGACCATAGCATTATGGAGATGGTATATTAAAAGTTCTTCTGAGCGACATTGAGAACGGACCATAAAGTGTTTCAATATGCCTGTGAAAGTCTGAGTAATGTTTGAAACATTTCTATGAAGGGACTGGGATCAGTTTTTGAGTGATCAGAATGCCTAAGATGATTTTTTCTTCTACGCTGTCTATGGCAATAGTAGGAAGTATCAAACTAGGTGATAGGTCCACTTTAGTAGACTAATTTAGTGCCTAAATGCATTATTATTTGGACATGAATTTAATTTAGAGCACACATTATGTTGATCAAATTGGTTAAGCCTTAGATTTTCCCATTTACATTAATTGATTAATTACTTTTGATGCAGGATTAATTTTGGGTGTCCAATTTTATTGGCATCATATCAATTAGATTGCCATCATGACATTTAATTTCCCAAGAAAATCAACATGGATTGTCTGTGGAAGCTTGTTTCATTTTTAGTGATTCTTAACAAATTTATTTAAAAAAGGAAATGAGTAGTCTCATATTGGACAAAATCCAATCAATGCCACGACCACATCTTTAATTTCTTTATTCTTGACTCTGTCGCTCTCTCCCTCAAATCTCTCTCTCTGATTCTTTCTCCCTTTATATGTAACAGGGAAGAAGATGACAGGGAACCATCACCCTTCTCACGAGGAGGAACTCCCTCTCCAGGAGAACCTTCCACCACCATGAGCCACTGACGACGCCCAACCATCACCGCATCTCTCCCATGTCCTTGTCAATTCCATCACCGTGGTTAGTGGTGACAGCACCGGCATTCGCAACTGTGCCAACTCATCATCGATTGCGTTTACCTCAACAACATGACACCACCACTGCATCCACTACTGAGTCTTTGACTCACCACCACATCTCATTGCCACTACGTCAACATCCACGACTGTGCTCCAACACCCTCACGACTGTGCCGTCATCACCAACAGCGCTTGCAGCCTACCAAAGGGAACAAAAGTTGTCCGTCCTCTTCTTTGGACATCCATCAATAGCCCACCATTCTTCTTCATTTTCTTCCTGCTCTGATCTCCATCAATGACCACCTGCTCAGTGCCCTCACCACTGGCCACCTCCTTCATGCCAACGGCTACCCACTCCTCAGCTTTAGTAGATTGCCACACAACTTCCTTGCCATTAGCCAACCTTTGAGTGTGTAGCAGCTAAGAGCACACCCATCGACGCTTGCGGCTGCCCCTTGCACCCACTACACGTGTGCCTCATCATGCGTAGCCATGCTCAGTGCAGCCACACCCTTGTCTGCAGTCCGCCTCTGCGTGCCCTCCTCACGTACGTGTGCACGGCCACAAGCCAATGCTCGTTCCCCTTCTTCTTCTTCTGCGTCGACAGGGATGAAAGAACACAAAGTCCACCATTGATGCCCTTCGCATAGCCACCTCCATAGGCCTCGAATCTTCGCCCCAACGACGCCATCGATCTCCATCACACACGTGCGAAGCCACGACCACACGTAGGGACACTTTGGTCCACACTCCACTGCCGACGGACCACCATTGCAAGTAAGTTCTTGTTCTCTAGCAGCCAACTTCAGCCACCTCCCACCGTGGGACCACCGTCATTGGAACCCTCTTCGCGCCCTCGACGTCCTCCAAGCACCACGCCTCCAGCTATCCCCTCATGCATGCATGTGAGCAAAGAGAAGCTTCCCCTCTATTTTGGGTCTCAAGAATATTTACATTTCATGCCATTGATGAGAAATTTAGGATTATTTTATTCATCTGAATTTGCACACTTGCCCTCAAGTTTTCACATTATTCTCCTATGCATTCATATCCTCATATATTGACTTAGGTCTCTACATAAATGCATGCCATATCATCAATCACTTTCATGACCTAGAAGAGGAAGCCTGATATCTTGAAGTCTAATTACATTGTAGGCCATTGCAAATTATTTTATGTAGGTAAAATTGCACACATAACCTACATTCTTGAGGTATTGTGTGTCATCTTCTTTTCGTCTCGTTTTGCAGTGAATTTGGGCACGAATCCTGCACTCGATTGGGAAAATATAAGGGAAAAATATTCATAAGTTTATTGCAGTCATTCCTCCCATCCACCATGGTTCGTTTTACTGATAAATATTTTTGATCTGGGATTTTTCCACCACGTGATTTTACTGCGACGATGTATTCTCTCAATATATTTTTCTGAAAAGCGAAATCTCTCGTTCAAATGGTGCCGTTGCTGGGGAGACAACAGATGCAATAGATTCACCTGATTAATTTTTATTATTTTGAGTTGTGCAATTATCTGACCATTGTTCGATAGGATTTTAGCATTTTCGAATATGAAAATCATTGTTATGTCATAGTATAGTGCAAAATCAGATTAAAACAAAAATATTTGTAATAATGAGGCGGTGAGTCTCGATCAAACTCAGGGAGGCATTTTGAAAATGCAAATTTCGATTCCGATCTCTCTCTCTTTCTCTCTATTTGCTAAAACTCATGCCGGCTTTTAATGATTTATGTATTTATGCATGACATGCTATTGCTAAAGATGCAGAGATTAAAACAGGCAACTTTGCTATCACAATAAAGATTTTGCAAGGAAGCTCATGGTGATTTCATAACAAACATACATATATATATATATATATATATAATCAAATGATTTTCATTGAATCTATAATCAGATCTAGCTAAAATCTTGTACAGGAATGCTTTAACAAAACAACTAGCTAGCAGAAAACAAGTGCATGCGTGGATCTATGGGGAGATTACACATGCATCATTGAGGAGGAAGAGAGCTACACTACGAAAGCAGAAAATTAAAGCAGAGAAAACTATGAAGAACTATGAGCTACTTATCTATGCTAGCAGAAATAAGGGCATCGGAGGTGGTCTCCAATGGCCTTTGAGATGGAGGTGGTAGGGAGAAGAAAGAGGGGCAGCCAATGGTGGTTAGGCTGGTCCTTGGAGAGAGGAGGGAGAGGTGATCATGGCTCTTGTCTTGGAGGTGGTGATGGCCATGGTGGTAGAACTCATGGAGGTGTACATGAAGGTGCAGGTGAAAAGCTATGGTGATGGGTGGATGTTTTTTAGAACCAAGATGGGTTGCAAGTGGCTATTTAAGTGTCTTTAAATAGACCCTAGGGAAGCTCTCCAGAGAGGTGTAGAACTCTTTAGAGAGAGCCCCAAGGTGGCTGGCCAAGATGAGGTGGAGGTGGTTTTTAGATCCACAAAATGTGGATCTAAAAATTTGAATTACTCTTGGTTGCTATTTTTAGCAACCAAGATAACACTTGGATAAAAGTTCTTGAGAACTCTTGTGTATTTTCGGCTAGGTGAGGTTGTGTGTGTCTGTGTGCGTGAACATGTGTGTGTGTCTAAGTGGTCTAGTGGTCTAGGTTAGGTCCTGATGATAAGTCATCATCAGCCATATCTAGCTTTAATTAGTCATAATCAAGGATTAAATGCTCCTACATAACCGTCAGAGAGATGTAATTCATTACATAGTCATTTTGAGAGAAAGACAGTAAAACATGGGTAAAACTACAGTTTTAATAGTATATCTCGATTTTAGTACAATCATGGGTTTTCTCAGGGGTTAATTAAGGGTCCAATGATCTTAAGAGTCTAACAAGTGGGTTAGAAAGTCAGAAAAGGGTTTTCACATGTTTCAGGAATTAAATGACATCTGAAACCCTAAAAATAGATCTGCTTAATTAAATAAGGTTTTTGTTAGGATAAAATTCATCTAAACCCTCTAAAAATCATAGAAAAGTATTCTCTAGGATTTGGTGCCTTCACTTTGACCATTGGAACACATCTTGACCTAAAACAAAGTCTCAAATAGACATTTACCCTAATTTGGGTAATTATGAAAATTACCTAGTCAAACTAGGCCAAAACCAAAATCCAACTTTACCATTGAATTTATTAGGTTCAAATTAGGTTTGTACTAAAATTTGGGCTCAATTTGAGAGTTTTTCGACCCAGTTTGCAGTTTGGTCTAAGCTTGATTTTCTTTATCACATGGCCCCTTACTTTTAAATTTCTTACAAATAGCCCCCCAACTTTGTTGTCTTCCTCGCAAATAAGTCCCTACCACCCTAGAATCCTAATCCTACAACCCCAGTGACCTTTGATTGAAGAGAACTCCTTCTCTGATCAATCAATCCCTTCTAAAATTGGAAGAAAGATTCCTTGAGGAGTCATCTTTCCAATGCACCTGTCCATGAACCCAACAACCTTCCCAATCTCTCATGCGAATGCATGAGAGATTTAGGTATCCTCCAAGTTTCCAACTCCAGTGAACTTTCTTAGCTTGGGAAGCTTGCTTCCTAAGCTCAAGTCGACCTCTAGAGACCTATATAAGACTCCCTAGACCTTATTGTTCTCCTCACGCTCGAATTTGGTTGGATTCCCCTTTGATTTCGTCTCTCCTCCTCTGGCTGAAGCTCCTCGACGTCTGGCGAGCTCCTCCGACTCCTTCCTTCATCTGACCGTAATACCAGTGGCAGATCCTCCGTCCCTACCTTCCTCCGCGTCGCACCATACTAGAGAGCACCTATATCTACTTCATCCTTGCCGTCCTACCCTCACCGAAGCACTTTTTTCCCCGACACCGACATACCATAACCGACATCGCTCCGTCCCCTTCGTCCATTAGATTAGGGTTAGATTAGTTTATCTTAGCTCGTAGGTTAGTTTTCCCTCTCTCTATCCTCATTTCAATCCTTGACTCGACACTCTCACCCTCGTCTTCTCCATCTCCGACCGCTCCTCCGGTGAGGCGTATACGCAGCTACACCCCTCCATTCGGCTAGTTGACCACCTCATAACCTTCGCGTTATCATCTTGCAGAAAAGCACTCTCATTATCTCTCCATTCACTCACCCAACACTTCCCTCGAACAACCCATCACTGCATGTCTATTTCCACCTCCAACCAGCCACAACAGGCCGCCATCCTCCACGAAATCATCGCCATCTTACTCCACACCTTCCAATGATATTGGTGAACGTGTTTAATTAGGCTGAGAGGTCGTATTCCTTTATTTTAGAATTGATCGGAGCTCTGCTGTCGCCCTTGAAGTTCTACGACATATCTTGAGTTCCCCGGTCACATTTGCTCCAAGTGCTTGTTCCAAGCTACGCAGATTCATCCCACGTACATGTCCAGGTCCTCAATTAAAGATCCCAGTAGCAGCACCACCTCCAATTAGACGAAGGACCTTATGCCAGAATGTGAGGAAGAGATGTGGGAACATAGTCCCACATCATAGAGTGGTAGACCAATGCACATGCATAAGTTGATTTTGTGTTGTAGACATATCGCCTCAGCACACGGGGGTGAGGTCCCCTCTCACCTGACACACCTTGCCTGTGACATTGTTGACACAGGCTTGGTCTGATCCAATTACCTACCTAAGCTAAGCACTCCTCGGCTGTGACTCACGCCGACAGCCCTGGTTCCAGGTACACTTAGATCCGAATCCAATTGCCCGAGGCTCTGGGAGAGCAGATCCTAGAGAGAGAAAGAGAGCGTGGAGCAAGGGGGTTTTGCTTCCCTGTCTATTGGCTAACACCTAGCCAAAAATTGAAGGTTCCCCCTGTAGAGAAGACAAGGCAAAAAGAAGAGGAAAAGGAAGAAGGCCTGGACAGAAGAGGCAAGAAGAAGAAGAGAAGAGAAGCCAAGGCAAAAGAAGAGGACTGCAGAAGAGAAGGTTGAAGAAGAAGCACAGTGCCCTCTTGGAACTGTAGTAGGGATGACTTAAGTCGTCTGATACAAGCCTCTGTCGTCTGATAAAGTACACTATGCACTAAATATTTGCATGGTTAAACTGTTCATTTATTTGGATGATTAAGTAATTATTATATGTGTATCTAAGCTAATAATTGGTGATTCAAATCAGCATTATTTTATCTTAGATGACTTTTTTCCTCAATAGATTCTTGATGTACTCATGTGCTACATTAATTATTAGTTTTTGAGTAATTAATTGTGCTCATTTATATTATTTATTGAGATTAGCTATTGAATTCCTATTTGCTCCCTGTGTTCGACCTTGGACTTCCATTCGAGTTATAAATTCTATTTGTTTTTCACGCTGATTCAATCTATACTGCAATGCATTGATTTTAAAACCCGTTTCAGAGCGACTAACAGGTTCTAAAGGGTTTGGGTTAGGTTAGGTCATAGAATTAGGGTTGGAAACCCTAATTACTAAGGTAGATGTACAATTAAACTTGTAATAAGTTTAATTGAAAGAGTGCAAGCCTAATTGAGAGTGAGAATACTCAATCAAGTTGGGCTTAGGTCAATTAGACTCTCACTGAGTCCAATTGGACTTGTGTAGGTTGAGATCAAAGCTCAATTGGACTCTATGAGTCCAATTGACTAGGCAATTGTAATTGACTATGATCCAAGTCAATTGGGCTTAGTGAGAACCTAATTAGGTTCTTAGGAGGGTCTAGGGGTAGTGTACTAGGCTTAGGATACCTTAACTTAGGTTCCCTAGGGTTTGGAATTGGGTTTAGAGACCTAGGAAATCAAGATCCAAGCTTGATTTCCAAAATAGGGTCTGGAGAGGGGTATCAGACATCTAATCTAAGTCTCAGATGACTTATACTAAAAAATCAAAAGTCCAGACTTCTTGTCTGGACATCCAATCAGAGCAGGGTGGAATCAAGGTTCTGGCTTGGGATTCTGCAGAAATTGAATGTCTGACAACTTGTCTGGACATTGAATAACACTGTAGACTTGGGTTCTAGGTCTGCAGGTTGTGCCTAAGGGTTCTGGACATCCAATAACTTATCTAGACGTCTAGATAAGGGTTGGAACTAGGGTTTTGAGGTATCCCTGGCTAAGGTGACCTAATCTAAGGGTGGTTAAGGCTTAGGATGGTCTCTAGGGCTATCCTAGGGCTAGGATTGGTCCTAAGTTCTTCATAATTGAAACTCTACATTAAATTCTACTAAGTAGAGTAGCATACCTCAACCCTACATTATTTTTCTACTTTATTCCTAAGTCTTCTACTCCAACTCTGCTACAGCACCAGCTTCTCTTTATTCTTCAGATCCAGCTTCAGATCCAACTTCAGATCTTATTACCTACAAACCCTATAATGTACTTAATCAGCACATTATAATATTATTCTATGCATAGCTAAAATAAAGCAGTAAAGATGCAAGGTATGCTCAAGTATGCATGGATTACACTAAGTTATGCTAAGTTCTAACTTAATTTAGGTCATTTAGGACCTATGATTGCTACAAAATCATAACCCCATGCCTAAATCTTGCTAGTCTCTAGCAAATACAAAACTAAGTTATTTGCAAATGGGTCCCTAAAGGATTGATTATTATCAAGTGTATGACTAGAGATTCTTTCCTTTTCGTTTTCAACCTACTTTCTAGAAATCCAGATAATCGTGAAAGTGTAGCTATGTAGCTTTTGCAACGGATTCGAGTGAAAAACCTAATTTACCACTATAACCTGTACCTGACTAATGTAAACACATTTACACTACTTAAAATGTCTATTTATGCATGTTCTTAAGCATATGATTGCATTTCATGATATAAATATTGCATAACATGCATCATCCTGCATTTAGAGTAGTTTGAATAAAATGGAGGTTAATTATCTCCTTTTATGTGCTTGGACAGGGCAAACATATGGATGTGATCAGGGCGACGATTAGAGTTCAACGACTCCAAGATCGCCGTAATCAGGCATCCGTAGTATCAGATAGTGACCGAGGAATCCTAGAAGATCAAGGGCCAGGATAGTGTAAATCCACACTTCAGATGACAAATCTGACCGCACGGATGAATTCGGATCGACGATCGCAGCTAAACGACACAAAAATCGAGTCAATCCGACATCCGTGGCACCATCTACAACTTCCAAAAGATGGACGGCCAAGATGGCGCCATGTGGTGCCATCCCGGCCGCCCAAATGGCCGCATGAATCCTTGAAGGCCCCGCTCCTGCTCGCTCTTCGCCGTTGGATCTCGATCCAACGGCTATGGTCAGCCGCGCTTAAAAGCGTCCGCTCGACCATCTGCGCCTCGTAGCGCAGCGGTCGAGCGCGCTTACGCGAGCTACGGGCAATGGCGGGTGTTGGATCACGATCGGACGGCCGTCAGCGCTCAATCGAGTTTACGCGCTATTGAACGTGCTGCGTTACGCGCGATCGCACGCGCCAGGCAGGCGCAGCGGCGGGCGGAGATGCATCTTAAGCCGTCCGATCTCACGATCGGACGATTGAGAATCAAAGAACGTGCATGAGCATTGTGCGTGGGCAGCTGAGGAGGCGCGTGTGGGCACGGAAGCTATGCCCACGTTGGGGCTTTAGTGACGGATTTATCCATCACTAAAGACCCCTCATTTATTATTTTAAAGTTGTAATGTCCATTTTGCCCCCACTCCTTGCAACTATAAAAGGAGACCCCCTAAATACGAAATTCTCATCCCTTCCTTCTCTTCTCTACCCCTCCAAAGCTCAAGAGAAGCTTGTCCCACACCCGGGATGCTTCTTGCGAGATAAAGTCCAAATTTTCGTCCCCCTTTGGAAGTGGATCCCGCGACGACGATGGCGTGCTACTCCGTTCCCATTCTTCTGCTTCGTCCTCCTTCGTCCTGCTTCATTCTCCTTTGTCCAGGCATCATCCCGTCCGGCTCATCCTCCAAGCGACCGTCTAGGAGGATTTCTCTCTCCCTATTCTTTTTATTGCTTTCTAGTATAGATTTACTGCTTTATAGTGTAGTTCTACTCGTCCTCAAAGCAATCGTCGAGGATGACATTTCTCCCTCTATTCTTTTAATGCTTTCTAGAGTAAATTTATTCTTTCTAGTGTAATTATTTTATGCTTTCTAGTTGTAATGAACAATCTCCTCAATGGTAAATTCTTTATTTATTCTACATCTCATTTTGATTTCTATGTGTAATATTCTCTCTCTCTCTTACCCTCTCTCTCTCTTCTATTTATTGTAAATAATTAGACAGTTTTAAATTGAATTACTTCGTGACAAATAAAAAGAAAAGCGTAGTTTTTAAATCAAATGTCCGCCTCCCTGTGTTCGACCCGGAATTTCAATTTTGGTATAAATTTTATTTGTTGAATACGAATTCTTCGCTTTCAAGCTACAACGACAGGTTTTCCAAAACTGAATACGTTAGCGTAGCTATTCGTAACGTTCAACATTTTGGCGCCGTTGCCGAGGAGGCAACGCTCTTTGATTTCTCTTCGCGTTTTGTAACTTACAAATCATTTACCTCACTTCTCTCCTTTCTTATTGTGATTGCAGGGATTCTTTTGGGATGAGCAAAAGCGGTAGATTGGAGTAAAGTACTGTGGAAGGTTTTGTAAGTTATCCCACATTCTTTCCCCCTCCATAGATTTCATTCGCCACATTGAATCCAAATTCCAATTAACCTAGGTGTTTGCATAAATCTTACGAATAGTTTGGTTGTTTTGATTTCCACTCACATTCATTCTACCCTCATTCATAAAAAAAAAAAATAACAAAAAAATAATTTTATGGGGCAATTTTCAACAAACACACAATGTACACCCACATTCAAAGGCACTTAACTGAATTGATTTGTTTCTACTCAACCGGGTTCTGATCTGTGGAACCGGTACACATAAAGCAACACATAAAAGAGTAGAAATCATTCTAGGTTAACCATCTTTGTGTGCCTAACTTAGTGGTGCATTTTAGGCCAATTGTTTGAGTTGATTGGGCCGCACCACTTCAAATAAAATCAACTCATCAAGTAGCTGCCAATTAGGTTCAACTCTTAGGGATTTACCAAGCACTCCACATTCTTTTTAAAACTTTAAAGGAAAACATCTTCACCTGTGTTTGCAAAACCTGGTGTGCTAACGAAACTTGTTTGAAAACACCTAAAGTTGAATTCTAAAAGCTACTAAGCAAAATTTGAACCTTAAAATTCACCACATCAAAAATAATCTTGCTTGAAAACCATTGGTTGTGCACGCACACACAAATCAATCAATCATTAAGGGCACAACCCATTTAAAGGGTCCATCACATTCCAAAGCACATTCAAACCTAGCCCTAAATAAAACAGAGTAGACATTGGCCTTAAGGATTGGACTCGCTCTTTAGAACCCAGAACGAGATTATTTTCGATTAGTCTGTTTCTACTGTTCAATCTGATGTCTAGCTAGGGGAGCAGAGTCAAACGATCGTGGCTGGGGATTACACTAGGAACCGGAGGCGCAAGCCGAAGGAAGAACCTTCTCCCCAGTCCCTCCTTCTAACTGGTTGGATTGAACGGACGGAAGCAGATCAAATCGTTCCTTTATCTCAAGATAGGTTTTGGGAGTCTGTAGGTCTGTAGGCTAACCTATTTAAGGACAAGTTTGATTGTTTGTATTGCAGGGCACCTTTCTTCCTCCTGTGTCTCATGAATCCTTCCACATATTTCACGCATTCCTGCTCTTTCCCTCCTGTTGTGAATTATCCTCAACATGAAGATTATCCTAACTTGTATTGTAATCGACCATCAGTTAGTTGGGATAATTCGGATTGGGGATACAATTCCGGACCCCCGTGTTTAGGGTCTAACCCTGAACACTTTGATTCTGATTTCTAGCCTTCTCAGAGCTACATCGATTATAGATCGTCTTCCTTTCATGCACAACCTAATACGATCTACAATCAAGAAGGATACACCGATCCTTATCCATCCTCTGATTTCACTGCCTTTAGATCATCACCATCTTTTCAACAATCTGAAATGACCTATTATCAGGAAGGGTATAAGAAATCTCAATTCGTTAATTCCCCTGCATTGATGTCAAACCCGCCCAATCCTGAACCAACTCATTTGGTTTAGGTTAATCAGGTTCAAGATAAGATTCTGGCTAACTTGAGGAATATTATACAATCTTTAGAAGTTCAGCCAATACCTTGCATTGAGAGATTGGAGCCCCTGATTGAAATGATTGATGATTTAAACAAGTCTTTGTTGGGTTGGCTCCAGGATGTTAAGGATAAGAACCCGGGTGAGTTTCTACTTGGGAAATTAGCGAAATTGAGGATGAGATTCATGGTTGCTTTGATTCAATCTTGGAATAATTCCCAGGATGAACCCTCTTCAGGAAAGCCAATGACAGAACCCGCTCAGGCACCTGTTGGGGGGACACGTGTTACGAGGCTGACCAGATTGAATTAAAGCAATCAATTAAGGATGATCTGATTTCTTCACCTGAGATCCCTAAGCCGGGTTACGAGGAAACGTATGTCTCCTTGGAACAGAAAGTGACAAATGATTTTGGGACATACATTGATACGGATCCTGATTTCTTTGATGGTGAAGATTCAAGTTGCGAAGTCTCACACGAGTTTTCAGAACACTTTTTGTGAGACGATTGGGCATGAGGAATCTGATAGATCATTTGATAGCCCAATAATTGAGGAAACTGATCTTATTAGGGCACACATTACGGATCCAGAATCGCATTTTCTGGAGGAATCAATTCAATGCCCTAATTATCAGTTACACCCCATTGAGCTTATCGATAATTCTGTTTCTGAGATAATTAGACCCAAGTCAATTTTGATTCTACCACATCATTTAGACTTGGAGATTTCAGATGGAGTAATTAATATACAAGAGGTCATGGAATTCAACATTCGGAATGAGGAGGATAGGAGCTGGGAAGTTCTGATTTGGGAAGTTAATTTTGGAGAAAATGGAAGATTGCGTCGAAGGGTTCCTTTTAAGCTGAAACCATTAAATCAGAATCGTTACGACATTTGTTTCGAGGATGTCAAACTCAAGCACACATTCAACGATTATCCTTTTGAACTTCAATTCTCTGTAACCCGACTTTTTGGTCTTGGGTTGCATCCTCATAAATCGCAGGCCCGACCCCGCCTGCATTCTGATTTTAGGTTTTGGGTAATTTTTATCCAGAACCTAAGATATTCTCGATTATGGGGGATGGGTCTGCACCACAATCTGGTCCACATCTGTGGACCTTTGTTGATTGGTTGGAGGATTCTTCTGTTTATTTTAATTTTGACCTGCATTTGTGAATTCTTCATTTCTTTTCTTTGTATAATGTGCCTAGTTGAAGACACTAAACTCAGCACATATAGAGTTCTTTTTCGTTTTCATCTCAGAGCGGACCTGACATTCACGCAATTCAAGTGCTTTTTACGCTTTTCCACTCTGTTTTATGTCTTTTTAATACAATGAGGACATTGCATTAGATAGGCATGGGGGGGTGAATATTCATCTCTGAATTTATTCGTCAGCTCCGTAGATTTGTTTTATTTTCTTTTATTAAAAAAAAGAAAATTAGAATTAGAAAAGAGAATTTGGGTTTAAGAAAATTTTCAATCGTAGGAAATACTACATTAAGATCTGAACACAAAGACCCTTCAGGTCTTTGGACTTAATCAAGCCCGTGTATCCACTAAAATGTGGATTTGTTTTTCGAGTTCTCGCCAACCTGAATTTTATTTTAATTGGAGTAAATAAGTTTGGGGTGATAAGTACACGACTTATCAACTCGCCTTCTGATTTGAGGGAATTTTGAGTCTTAAGCATCTACACACTTTCTTTGCACTGACTTGTTGTTCGACGATTTTAATGAAAATTGGGTAGCTAATGAACCTTCTAGGGTGATATGGCTGGCAAGTTATCATGGGTAACAGCCCATAGGTAGGTTGTCCAGAGCCCAGTCACTGGACTTTTCTCTTTTTGCTGCCTTTAGGTAAATCTTAGACGAGGGAAGCCACCTACTTAAAAAAAAAAAGGAAAAAAAAATCAAAAAGAAAAGGAGAAAAGAGAAAAAAAAGAAATAAGCCACACTTCGCCGCACGAGTATGGCTGGCAAGTTGTCGATGGTAACAGCTCATCGACCGGTTGTCCAGAACCCAACTCAGTAAATGCACTAAAAATTCCTAAAACACTTAGGAAGAAGTGGAGAAGTAGAATAAATCGGGGAGATATACACTGGATTCACCCTTGTGTTGACCCCGTAAAAAAATAAAAGTAAGGAGAAAGCTACCGGTTGTAAAGATACACCTTTAGACATAATTCTTTTTGAGGTCACCTAGAGGCGTAGAAATCCGAAGTCCGTTTTAATTGTCGGTCAACGAGTCTATCACAATCACAATAAGATGCTTAAAACTTAGGGTTCTCATCAAATCTTGGGTGAGTTGAATGGCCGTAGAAAGTCACTCTTAAACCCTAAAATTTGAATATCCAAAAAAATTAGAAAAGAGTAAAAAGAGAAAAAGAAAATTTTCTTTGAATAAGGCGAGACTTGAGGCGGTCGCATTTTGGCTGATACCCGGGCGCTGTTGTGTCTTTGAAAGTTCAGTTCCTAAGTAAACAATTTCTTAATGATTGAAAATAACTCAAGTCCAAATAATCCAACCTAATTCTTTTATAAATAGCATATAGTTTTTACTAGGGACTAGCAAAAGATAGGCATGGGGGTATGATGTAAACACATTTACACTACTTAAAATGTCTATTTATGCATGTTCTTAAGCATAGGATTGCATTTCACGATATAAATATTGCATAACATGCATCATGCTGCATTTAGAGTAGTTTGAATAAAATGGAGATTAATTGTCTCCTTTTATGTGCTTGGACAGGGCAAACATTTTATCGGGGCCTCGGATCAAAGATCCAACCGTATGGATGTGATCAGGGCGACGATTGGAGTTCAACGACTCCATGATCGCCCTAATCAGGCATCCGTAGCATCAGATAGTGACCGGGGAACCTAGAAGATCAAGGGCCAGGATGGTGCAAATCCGTACTTCAGATGACAAATCCGACTGCACGGATGAATTCGGATCAACGATCGCAGCTCAATGACACAAAAATCGAGTCAATCCGACATCCGTGGAACCATCTACAACTTCCAGAAGATGGACGGCCAAGATGGCGCCACGTGGCGCCATCCCGGCCGCCCAAACGGCGTATGAATCCCTGAAGGCCCCGCTCCCGCTTGCTCTCCGCCTTTGGATCGAGATCCAATGGCTGTGGTCAGCCGCGCTTAAAAGCATCCGCTCGACCATCCGCGCCTCGTAGCGCAGCGATCGAGCACGCTTACGAGAGCTGCGGGCGCGAGTTCGAGCCACAGCGAAGGTGAGGAAGGCGCGAGTGTGCGGGCGACGGAGGGCGTTGGATCGTGATCGCACGGCCGTCAGCGCTCAATCGAGTTTACGCGCTATTGAACGCGCTGCGTCACGCGCGATCGTACGTGCCAGGCAGGCGCAGCAGCGGGCGGAGATGCATCTTAAGCCGTCAGATCTCGCGATCGGACGGCTGAGAATCAAGGAACGTGCGTGGGTGTTGAGGAAGCGGGTAGTGAGGAGCCACGCGTGGGCGCAGAAGCTACGCCCACGTTGGGGGCTTTAGTGACAGATTTATCCGTCACTAAAGACCCCTCATTTATTATTTTGAAGATGTAATGACCATTTTTCCCCCACTCCTTGCAACTATAAAAGGAGACCCCCTCCATACGAAATTCTCATCCCTTCCTTCTCTTCTCTACCCCTCCAAAGCTCAAGAGAAGCTTGTCCCACACCCGGGATGCTTCTCACGAGATAAAGTCCAAATTTTCGTCCCCCTTCGGAAGTGGATCCCACGACGACGACGGCGTGCTACTCCGTTCCCGTTCTTCTGCTTCGTCCTACTTCGTTCTCCTTCGTCCAGGCGTCGTCCCGCCTAGCTCGTCCTCCAAGCGATCGTCGATGAGGATCTCTCTCTCCCTATTCTTTTTATTGCTTTCTAGTATAGATTTACTGCTTTCTAGTGTAGTTCTGCTCGTCCTCCAAGCAATCATCGAGGAGGACATTTCTCCCTCCATTATTTTAATGCTTTCTAGTGTAATCGTTTTATGCTTTCTAGTTGTAATGAACAATCTCCTCAATGATAAATTCTTTGTTTATTCTACATCTCATTTTGATTTCTATGTGTAATATTCTCTCTCTCTCTCTCTTACCCTCTCTCTCTCTTCTATTTATTGTAAATAATTAGACAGTTTTAAATTGAATTACTTCGTGACAAATAAAAAGAAACGCGTAGTTTTTAAATCAAACGTCCGCCTCCCTGTGTTAGACCTGGAATTTCAATTTCGGTATAAATTTTATTTGTTGAACACGAATTCTTCGCTTTCAAGTTACAACGACAGGTTTTCCAAAATCGAACACGTTAGCGTAGCTATTCATAACGTTCAACACTAACCCCAAGTAAAATTCTAGTGGGATAGGCAAACTTCTTCCATTGTGGTATTCAAGATATTCTATGAATTCCACCTTGGCTTTAAGCTTGGGTAGAGAATGTCTGAGGAAAATAGGTGTTTATTTGGTAGCTCACTCTCATTTGGTGCTACATAGATATTAGTACTACAGAATCTAGATTCCCAAGTTATTAAGTAAATCAACTTAGAGAAAGACAAAAAAAACTATGGTCGCTTTTGGTTCCTTTGCATTCATTCTCTCTTTCTCCCTCTATTTTTTTTTTAAAGCTCACAAACTCACCAATTGACACATATGATCCATATTTGGTGGACTCACATGGCATTAACACTTTAATTGAGTTCCCATAACCCTAACACTAAGTTGGAATTCCTCAGCGAGTATTTAGGCAGTCAGAAACATAGAAAGGGTAGGTTAAGGCCATATTTGATGGATTTCAAATGTATTTGGTGGTATTGCTTCAATGCAACTGAAATAAGCAATAAAATATTTATACCTTTTTTTTTCTACTTTCCTATATCTATTTTTTTCTTTTCTTTTTATATTTATATATCAACACGACGCAATACAGCACACAACATACACGACTTTTATTCAAGAGGCATTATTAAGGATTGGTAGTACTCAAGAGATATTGGGTGACTTATTTGGTGGAAATACCTATTCTCGGCACCAGGAAAGATACGGATAGGACAGTGCATTTTTGACCTTGACATCAATACCCTCCTTCAGCCGAGGATTATGTAAAGAATGGTCATAACCATCCACCTTAGCCTTAGTTTTATGAAAACTCGATCTTCTCATATTTGCCTTATTTGGTGGCTCTCATAATTCACACAAAAATGTATACACAGGAACCGAGAGCGGAATTATGTCTAACCTCTGAGTATCATTACCTAATTATCTAGAATTTCAGATTCCTTGCACTAATCTTAAAGCATCAGTACTCTCTGATACGGATTTTACGCGGTTTGTAAAATACGTCGTTGTAATGCATAAAATCTATCAACTCTTAAATTTATAAAACCTAGATAGGAAAGTATCTAGTGTCGTCCAATGAGGCAACTTTTTGCGAAATTAAATCTCTTGCTTCAAAATGGAAATCAACTTTCTTTTTGTTATTTTTGAATATATGATTTTTATGTTTTGAAATAATGGGAACACGAGTTTGAAGGTGGAAAGCGAACTACACCTAATAGTTAAAACCTAAGTGACAAAAACTGCTTTCTTTCTAAACTCACCCTAGGCACGTGAAGGCCTAGGGTAATTAGAAAGAAAGGGGTGTAAGTGCACTAAAGAAAAAGAAAAAACAATTGCAATAAGGATACTACAAAAGCTATTTAAGAAGGCAATTTTTTATAGAAAAGAGGAATTGTTTTACACGAGAAACCCTAGTAGAGGAATGCTTCTACTACTAGAAATAAAAATGTATAAAATAAAAATAATGATCCTCTGAAAATGTCAGTGAAGAAGATGAAGCTCTTGCTCCAACTACAGCTGCTCCCATAGCTAGAAAGGGCTCCTTTTCTTGACTTTCTTCCTCCAAGGTGTGGCTTTCCAAGGCAAGCCCTAGGGGTGGGCGTGCACTTGCTCTCCATGGGTGGACGTCCACCCTAGATGCTCCTCCAATGATGGGCATGAACCAAGCCATCCTCCAAGTTGAAGAATGCTCCTCCTTGGCATGGCACAAGGATGAAGAGAGAAGGGGAAGAAGGCACCAAGGGGGCAGGTAGGATTCCCCCTTAATCTTCTTCTCTTTTTCTTCTTCCTTGGCATTGAATTATGGTGGGTATGTGGTAGACTAAACTAAAATGGAGGATGGGAAAGATGGTGGTGGTTAAGGGTCCTTTTATATAGTAGGATGGTGGGTAAAGGTGGCTTTTGGAATGGATGGCTAGGATAGGATTCTGGGGTAGTTAATAGATCCTAGGGCTAAGGATGATTGGTGCCAACCCAAGGGTTGCATAGGTGGTAGTTATGGGTGGTTGTGTCCATTGAAGTTGGCGCCAAAATGGCCTTCTAGAAGGGGGATTAGGTGGCGCCAAGGTAGGGTTCTAGAAGGGGAGTATGTGGATGGTGGATGTGGCTTGGAGGGGGTAAGTGTAGGGCCATGATGTGAGGGTATTCTGGTGCCGAAAGGGAGGGGTGGTTAGGGTAGTTTTTGGCACCAAAATTGATGCCTTTTCGTGGTGGTGATGGGGTGAAAAGGTGGCTAGGTGGCGGCACCAAAAGGAGTAGGGTGGGGCTAGCTTAGGTGGGCTTAGGTAGGGTTTAGTTGGTGGAGCTAGTTAGGTAGGGTATTAGGGTGGTGGATGGCCAAGGGAGCTGGAGCTTTGTAGGATCTAAATAAAGGATATGGATATGTGCACAAATAACTCAAACACAATATTAGTAATAACAAAAAGATTTGCACAATCAATTCAAACCACAAAGGACACAAAATGTATAGTGGTTCCCTTCCCTTGGGTAATTCACCACCTAAGCCTCTCAACTTAGGATTTTTAACCTGATTCTCTCAACCCTGAGAGAATCAATTTACTAATCAAGGTAATTCATGGGTTACCTCAACCCAATTACAACAATGGGTTTGTTACAACCCAATGAGCAACAAGCTCAAAATACAAAAGAAGTACAGGAGCAAGAAAACAAGAATCTTACAACTAAAACCTAAGCCTCTCAACAAATATATAAAAGATGATACCAGTTTAAGAACCTAGGAAGGATGTGAATCACCTTGAATTGCGTATGAAAAACATGTCAATGTGTTTGCAAAATCATAGTGATATTAGAAGGCAGCAAACACGATTTCCTCTCTTCAAATATGGTGGAAAATATGAAATATAGCTCTAAAAATAATTCTTATGTTTCTTGTATCTCTTGTGTGCAAACAAAGAGTCCAAGACTCATTTTATAGAGTTTAGGACCTCAGGTAGTCATCAAATAGACATTGGGATTTAATTCCCTATGTTCACATTATCAGAATTAATATTTCAGCTGTTCTGTTTTGGGCCAACAGCTAGCTGGTACCAGTGCTAAAGTACCTGTACTAGCAGCTCACTGCCACCAGTACATGAGTCCTGGTACCGGTACTCATCATGGGTACTGATACTTGTAAGGTTCAGGCTAGAAATAAGGCTTCAACCTGTGGTCAACATGTACTGGTACTCATGGTTGGTACTGGTACTTGTTCATAGTTTGAGACGAATTCTCAAACCTGTGCCTTGCAAATACCAGTACTGATGAACAGTACCGGTACTTGCTTATAAGTACCTGTTTGAAATGTTTTAATTCATTACATACTTTGAAAATGTTCGCACTATAAATCCTAATTTATCTCTACTTGATTTTACGATCTAAGTTATGATTCTTTGTTAAGAGGCATATACAATTTATAAATATAAAATCTAAACTAGAGAAACTAAAGGTCGAAGATGATCTTCTTCTCGTCGACTCATCCTTGTCATCTTGCCTCGTCCATAAGATGATCTTTTTCTTCTCACCATCATGCCTCCCTCATTTCCTATTTGCCTTACTCTTCACCTAAATCTGAAAAGAATTCAATTATAAACATTAATCCATAATAATTTTGTTAATACCAAAACATGATGTGGAACAAGGTTCCAACAATCTCCCCCTTTTTTATGTTGACAAAACTATCTTGTAAATAGATAAAATAATTTTTAGCAATATTATATGAAGAAAAAACTTTTAATTAAATCCTCCCCCTCAATATAAGCTCCCTCTAAAAGTTTACTATTTGCTCTTTATTTTTCTCCCCCTTTTTGTCAATAACAAAAAAAATGAAGGGGTAAATAGAGTATCATACCATAATGTTTACCAATAGGAAAATGATGAATGAGGGTACCAAGCTCCATTAGGCCATCGTTCTTGGTCTTCATTCAACCTATAGAAAGGTTGAAATGTTCCGTTTGTGTCTTGAATACCCACTGATCTCTTTGATCTATTCCTGCAAAATAATTTAAAATATCTTTCCTAGGTACTCATTTTCTTGTGGGTCCTTTCAAGTTAGTACCTTTCAATTCCTGAGATTTATAGACCTTTTTAGTGTTAGATCTATAATTTTTGGGATTTTTTGCCTTTTGGTACATCCATGCATGCCTAGGTGCATGTGATTGATTTTGTGTGTTCTTTTTATTTTTAAATTTTGCTTTTAAATTATCACAAAATTCTATATTTAACCTAGTTGTTATTTTTAGATTATTTAAAGTTCCCTCAAAATGCTCATAGATATCTTCTAACTCTATTATTTTTGCATGCTATTGATTATTAGTCGCTTTTGACATTTCTAATTCTATTTCTAAACATGATTTTTCTAATTCTAATGTTTGATAATTATTCTTTAAAACCTTATTTTCCTTTTTAAATGACTTAACTTTATGATATAGTTCTTAAGCTTCTAATAATTCTTCAAAAGAGAAATCAGGGTTTACCTCTTCTTCTGTGTCTTCTGAAGTTGCAACAAGACAAAGGTGTGCAATCTCGTCTTCATCCGATGCACTGGAGTCGGTGTCTATGTCAGAGTCACTATCATCCCATGTTGCTTTAAATGCTTTCTTCTTCTTCTTAAGCTCCTTTGTTTCTTTCCTATTGTCCTTCTTGTTTAAGGGGCAATCCTTTCACAAGTGGCCCTTTTTCTTGCACTCATAGCAAATAATATTAGTTGAAATTTTATTGACTTGCTTACCTTGTTTCTTGAGAAATTTCTGGAATTTCCTACTAAGCATTTCCATCTCCTTGTCTTCAGATTCTGATATTGTTGAGTCTAAGTCCTTTGTGATTGCTCTAAAAGCAATACTTTTCTTCTTGCTTGTTGCCTTCTCCTCGCTCTTCTTTATGTTCTCCAATTGAACTTCATATGCCATGAGGCTTTCAATCAGATCATCCAAGGGGAGAGTGGATAGATCCTTCACCTCTTAGATTGTTGTGGTCTTTGGAGACCAATCACTTGTAAGTGATCTCAAGACCTTTCTTACTAGTTGCTCCTCTTTCAACTTGACTCCTAGATTTTTCATTGGATTTACGATCTCTTCAAACCTTGTGTACATGTCTTTGATTGTTTCTCCTTTTTCCATCCTGAAACACTCATAATTTTCTGTTAAAATAGAAATACGTGTTTCTTTTACCTTGCTTGCAACTTCGTAGGTGACCTCGAGAGTGTTCCATATCTCATATGCAGACTCGCATGCCGAAATTCAGTTGAACTCCCTTGATAATGCACAATAAAGTGCATTCATCACCTTTGTGTTGCCCACGATCTTCTTCTTTTGATCCGTCGTCCAAGCTACCCCTTCTTGCAGCTCCGGATCCGTGTACTTCTCTTGGATAAGAGTCCATGAGTCCTCATCCATGGCCTTTAGGAAGATTTTCATCCTCCTTTTCCAATATCCATAGTCCATCCCATCAAAGTAGGGAGAATGTGTGGATGACTGTCCTTCGGTGCGCTTGATTGGAGATGCCATTGTGAAAGAGAATTGTTACTTCTTCTATTCGCAACCTACTTTGATACCACCTGTAGGATCTAAATAGAGGATATGGCTATGCACACAAATAACTCAAACATGATATTAGTAATAAAAAAAAGATTTGCACAATCAATTCAAACCACAAAGGACACAAAATGTATAGTGGTTCTCCTCCCTTGGGTACTCTACTACCTAAGCCTCCCAGCTTAGGATTTTTAACCTGATTCTCTCAACCCCGAGAGAATCAATTTACTAATTGAGGTAATTCACGGGTTACCTCAACCCAATTACAACAACGAGTTTGTTACAACCCAATGAGCAACAAGCTCAAAATACAAAAGAAGTACAGGTGTAAGAAAATAAGAATCTTACAACTAATATATAAAAGATGATACCAGTTTGAGAACCTAGGAAGGATGTGAATCACCTTGAATTGTGTATGAAAAACACGTCAATGTGTTTGCAAAATCGTAGTGATATTGGAAGGCAGCAAACACGATTTCCTCTCTTCAAATATGGTGGAAAATATGAAATATAGCTTTAGAAATAATTCTTATGTTTCTTGTATCTATTGTGTGCAAACAAAGAGTCCAAGACTCATTTTATAGAGTTTAGGACCTCAGGTAGTTGTCAAATAGACGTTGAGATTTAATTCCCAATGTTCACATTATCAGAATTAATATTCCAGCCATTCTGTTTTGGTCCAACGACGAGCTGGTACTAGTACTAAAGTACCTATACCGATACTAGCTGCTCACTGCCACTAGTACATAAGTCCTGGTATCGATACTTAGCATGGGTACCGGTACTTGTGACTCCTAGGTTTGAAATTCCTTGGGCACAGTAACCTACCGATACTAGTACTCATCATGGGTACCAGTACTTGTAAGGTTTAGGTCAGAAATAAGGCTTCAACCTGTGGCCAACATGTACCGGTACTCATGGTTGGTACCGGTACTTATTATTCACAGTTTGAGATGAATTCTCAAACCTGTGCCTTGCAAATACCAGTACTGATGAACAGTACCGGTACTTGCTTACAAGTACATGTTTTAAGTGTTTTAATTCATTACATACTTTGAAAATGTTCGCAATATAAATCCTAATTTATCTCTACTTGATTTTACGATCTAAGTTATGATTCTTTGTTAAGAGGCATATACAATCTATAAATATAAAATCTAAATTAGAGAATCTAAAGGTCGAAGATGATCTTCTTCTCCTCAACTCATCCTTGTCATCTTGCCTCCTCCATGACATGATCTTTCTCTTCTCATCATCATGCCTCCATCATTTACTATTTGCCTTTCTCTTCACCTAAATCTGAAAAGAACTCAATTGCAAACATTAATCCATAATAATTTTGTTAACACCAAGACATGATGTGGAACAAGGTTCCAACAAGCTTAGCTAGCTTAGCTAGCTTAGCTAGTAGAATAGTAGAGGAGGAGGCAATTAGAGCTAGGGTTTGAGGGGAGGAGCTGGACAGAAGAAGTTTGGAGTTGAACTAGAGTTGGGTAGTTGCTGAAGAGAGTGGCATGGAGCTACTTTAGTTGGCTTAGCTTGCTAGTTCTTTGCTAGCTTCTAAGCCAAGCTAAAGCAAGTTGGCTTCTACTGAAAGAAGCTGAGTTGAGCTGGGTCTGATGCTCTTAGGGAGGACCTAGCTGGTTGAGGTAGTTAAGGTAGCTTACTCAACTAAGTTGAGCTATGTTGAGTCCCTGGGAGCTGGACTTGAGCTTCCTGAGCTAAGATGAAGTCATCTTCAGCTGGCTGGAGTTGAGTGGAGTTGGATGTAGCTGGTCCTGAGTTGAGGTGAACTCCAGTCAACTCAGTTGAGTTAGCTAGAGCTCCCAGTGAATTGATGGGAGCTGAGATGAGCTAGACCTAGGTAACTTAAGCTAGATCTTAGCTAACTTAAGCTAAGGTGAGCTAAGATGAAATCTCATGAGCTGCCATTCAGCTGAGATGAGTTGAATGGAGCTAGGATGAGCTAACCCTAGTTCAAGTGAGCTGGATTCCAGCTGAGTTCGAGCTGCTTTGGGCTTCTCCTTCACCAGTTGCCTTCTTGAGTTCTAGGATTTTAGGGATCTGTTAATCTGTAAATCCCTAAGACTCACAAAAACTCATCAAAAAGATAATAAAAAGTAAAATGCATGCATAACCTAATTTATGCCTAAATGCAACCCAAAAACCCATTTGCGGAGCAAAATCCTAAGAGCTAGGTTTGTTTTAATGCATAAAAATGATGATAAACTGGCATTTATCACTCTCTACTCTCATCTCACACTATTTGGTAGATTTTTAGAAGAAGATTTTCTTGACTCCCAAAACACTGTCCAAGGGTTCAAGAAAAGAAGCATTGCTTCTTCTCGACAGACTAAAGACGTCTATCAGTCTTCACAGTGAATCTATTGCAAAATCTACTTGTGAATGTGAAAATTCTACTGGATTCCAGATTATAGGAATCAACTAGAGGGTAAAATCCCTAATGCATTCTCTTGATAAAATCTTATTCATGAATGCATTATGTATATATGCTCTATACAAGGAACGTCTCATAATTTGTACTTTAATGAAATTCCCTTATTGGGTTACATTCAGCTTGGTCCTAAATTTAGAACAGGAAGGGTGACCAGATGAGTCGGAAGTGGTTGTTGCAGATGATTTCTAGCTCCAATGTGAGCATTGGAGGTGGAGTCGGTTATTCTTAAATTAGGACCCTAAAGTACATATAACATGCTACTCTGAGGATTTCCTAAGTGTTGACATAAAAATTTTTCAGTTTTGATGTATCTACCCCCCCATGCCTAAGTTCTTACATGTCTTTATACATGAATATGAGTGAGTGGGTAGAGATCACCTAGAATTTCTCTTGAAATTTTACATTCTACACTGGCCAATCTGATGATATGCAATAGAAAGGAAGTATGCTTAAAGAAAAATATGCTATGTATAAAAAGAATATGTATAAATGGTATTTATAAATGTTGAGTATGCTTTGTATAAGTGTTGAGTTTGCTATTTACAGATGCTGAGTTTAACACCTCCAACTGGACGAAAACTCAATCAGATGCCCTCAATAAGATGAATGATTTCATTAGCAGGAGGAGGTTCCTAGGCCGTAAATGGCTTGAGGCGCTGGCCATTTGCTGTAGAAACATGCTCAAATTTCAGGTCCATGATTTGGACCGCCCCATTAGGATAGGGGTGAATCACAATATATGGGCCAGTCCACTTGGATTGGAGTTTCCCTGAGAAGAATTTCAGTCATGAATCAAACAACCAGACTTGCTAGTTGGGCATGAACTCTTTCCTCGGAATGTGGCAGTCATGAAAGGCCTTGGTCTTATCCATGTATATCAATTCATTCTCATAGGCCTCCCGCCAAATCTCTTCTAATGTGCTGAGATAGAGCTTCCTTTCAAAACCTCTTGCATCGAGGTTAAGATTACACTTTCGCACCGCCCAAAAGGCACGGTGCTCCAGCTCGACAGGAAGGTGACAGGCCTTACCATACACCATACAATATAGCGACATTTTGAGTGGGGCCGTGTATGCGGTCTGGTATTCCCAAACTGCATCGATTAATCTATCGGACCAGTCTTTCCTGTTAGGTCTAACCATCTTCTGGAGAATCAGCTTGATTTAACGGTTAGACACCTTTGTCTACCCATTGGTCTGTGGATGATACGGGGTGGCTATACGGTGATGTACCACGTATTTCTTTAATAATGACCTAAAATGGGAGTGGATGAAGTGACTTCCCCCATAGCTAATCAGGGTGTGGGGTACATCGAATATCACAAAAATGAATTCTTGTACGAAAGAAATGACGGTCTTATGATTATCCCATCTTGCTGGGATGGCTTCGACCCACTTCGTGACATAATCAATAGTGAGGAGTATGTACTCGAAGCCATGCGAATTCAAGAAAGAGCCCATAAAATTTATGCCCCAGACGTCGAACACTTCTATGACCAAGATGGGTTGAGAGGCATCATGTTTCCCCTAGTCATAGAACTGGCTGGCTGGCATCACTTTCAGTACTTGGCATGATCATGTGTATCTCTAAAGAGAGTTGGCTAGAAAAACCCTGACTACAAAATCTTTGCAGTGATTTTTTACCCCGAGAAGTGCCCACCACAGGCCTCGCTGTGGCAAAAAGATATCACACTAGGAATCTCAGAGTCTGGGACACACCTCCTGATAATTTGATCGACTCCAATGCAGAAGAGCAATGGGTCATCCCAGAAGTAGAATTTAGCCTCAGCTATGAATTTGAGCTTCTGGTCTTTGGATAGTTTCGTGGGAATCTTACCAACGACATGATAGTTTGCGATATTTGCATACTAGGGAAACTAAACAGAGTGAATTACCAATAAAGATTCATCCGAAAACTGGTCTGAAACAGGTAGGGAGTTCGGGAAGTGAGCTGGGTCCAGTTTGGATAAGTGATCCGCCACAACATTTTGTTTTCCAGCCTTGTCGTGTATTGCAATATCAAACTCTTGCAATAGAAGGATCCATCTGATAAGACAGGGCTCAGCATCCTTCCTTGCCAACAAATGCTGGAGGGTAGAGTGCTCCATGAAGATTATTGCTTTAGAACCTAACAAGTATGATCGAAACTTCTCCAATCCGAATACTATTGCTAGTAGTTCCTTTTTAGTGACCGTATAATTACGCTGAGCCTCATTTAGTGTCTTACTAGCATAGTATATGACGAAGGGTTGTTTCTCCCGATGTTGGCCTAAAATAGCTCCGACGGCGAAATCAGAGGTGTCACACATCATCTCAAAATCGAGCGACCAGTCGGGTGGTTAGAAAATCAGGGAATCAAAAACAATGCTTTGTAAAGTCGCGAAGGCACTGAGACACGAGGTGTTAAAATTGAATGGGGCATCGGCTACCAGGAGACTCATTAATGGCTGTGCGATTTTCGAGAAATCACATATAAATCTCCAGTAGAAGCTGACGTAACCTAAGAATGATCTGATCTGCTTGACCAAGCTAGGTGGAGGTAATCATGATATAACTTCAGATTTTTCTTGGTCGACCTCGAGTCCATTTGCAGAGATCATGTGTCCTAGTACAATACCATCCCTCACCATGAAATGGCTTTTCTCCTAAGATAGTACTAGGTTTACCTCAATACATCATTTCAAGATCTTGGTGAGGTTATCAAGAAAAGATTGAAAATCATCTCCAAAAATGAAGGAGTCATCCATGAACACTTCCACATAATCCCCAATTATGTCAGAGAAGATGGCCATCATACAACGCTAAAATGTCGCTGGTGCGTTGCATAGGACGAAGGGCATCCACTTGAAGGCGAATGTTCCAAAGGGACATGTGAACATAGTCTTGTCTTGATCATCCAAGCTAATCGCATCTTGATTGTACCTGGAGTATCCCTCCAAGAAGAAAAAGAAACTGCGTCTGGCTAACCGTTCTAAGATCTAATCGATGAACGTTAAAGGAAAGTGATCCTTCTAGGTAGCTGTGTTTAGTTTCCAATAATCTATGTAGACTTGCCACGATGTCATCGTGTGGGTCGGAATGGATTTGCCCTGATAATTTTTTATTACAGTGACTCCTACTTTCTTGGGTATGATCTGGATAGGACTCACCCATTGGCTGTTAGAGATCGGGTATACAATACTTGCATCTAGCCATTTGATGATCTCCTTCTTAATAACCTCAAGCATATTTGGGTTCAGCTGTCTTTGAGGTTGTCTCGAAGGTTTCACCCCCTCATCCGTGTAAATATGATGAGTGCAATACGAGGGGCGAATACCATGGAGATTAGTAATACTCCACCCTATGGCTGCCCTATGGTCTTGTAGTACTGAAATCAGTTGATGCTCCTGTTCTTGGGTTAAATGAGCACTAATAATGACCGGATATGTCTCACTTTCGCCCAAGAACACGTATTTAAGTAAATCAGGTAAGGGCTTCAATTCGATCACGTGTGGGTCAGAATGGGAGTGGGGGTAGGAATAAGAGGAGCAAAATCGAAGGTTTGGGTATGATGATTCGCTGATTTGCCATCTACAACATACTCGGTCGTGACTTCATAAGCGGGGAACCTGTTTGTTGTAGTCACTACTTCCTATGTTAGTAGGGGCGATTCAGTAATGTGCAGATCATGATAGTCAGAGTTAGGGGTGCTATGGTCAGATAAACCCTAGACAATCGGATCCTTGGGGAGAAATGTGCAGTGCAGTGGTCTCAGTCCCGTGTGGATCGTGGTCCAAAAATAATGATAGTGCAGACGAATGAGACATTGGGTCATCACAAAGGAGCCCAATGTTACCACAGTATACTGATTCTTCGTCTTCACTATCCTCCTCGATGTGGTCACAGTCAAAGTTCCTAGATGCCATGAATATGTCAATTCTAAGTCACTCGTTTCCTCTGGCAATCTCCATACACCCAGATGCACAATCAATGTTCGCTCGAGCTGTCGCTAGAAATGGGCGACCTAAAATGATTGATGCATCATGAAGGTTGGGAGGAATCTCCATATCGAGAACGAAAAAGTCAGCAGGAAAGCAGAATCTGCAGACTTTTACGATCACGTTCTCAACCACCCCCTTGGTGTTTTCACTGATCTATTAGCTAGCTGAATCATAACTGAGGTGGGTTTTAACTACCCAAATCAAAATCGATCAAATACAGCAGTGGGAGTTAAGTTGATGAACGAACCCAAATCTAGAAGGGCTCGATCAAATGGAGAATCCTGCAGAAAGCAGGAAATGAGTGGGATGTGATGTGCATCAGATTCGCATGTGAAAAGGTTTGGATTTTGGAAAATCCATCAAGTAGATAATATTTATAATTAAAACTCGAAAAGTGAGTCCTAGGTCGAACATGTGGAGGCGAACATTTGGTTTTGAAAAATACGCATTTCGCTTTTATTTGTTTTTGTCATTTTTGTCTATTCTAATTTTTTTGGTATTTTTAGCGAGCAAGAGATTAGGTCGATGAATTCTTATCTAACTAATCTACTTACAAAATATAAGATAACAAGAGAGAGAGAAATAATCACATATATTTCTGAATCAAATGTTTTCTACAACTAAGAAAGAGGGAAAGATTACACTACAAAAGAAAAAAGAAAGATATAGGTGAGAGAATTCCCTTCGATGGTTGCTCAGAGGACGACTCGCTCTGACGTCACTTGGAGGAAGGTGGTGAGGAGCGGGATGAAAGAGGACGAAGCTAAAGGACGGAGGGCGGGGCAGGGCGATGTCGCGACGAGGATCTTCTTCCTAAAGGGAGGTGAGAGGACGGTCGCAGGATGCTCCACGAATGAGGATGAAAGGCGGGAACAAATGTTTGTTTTCTACTCTAGAGGAGCATCCCGAGCTTAGGACAAGCTCTCTCTAAAGCCTTGGAGGTGGTGAGGAGAAGAAAGGAAGAGATGGTGAAGAATGGAGGTGTAGGGGTCCTTTTATAGTGGAGAGAAGAGGAGGAAATCCATCCAAGGTCAATAGCAACATTAAAGACGTCGCTATAGCCTTTCCGCAAACATCGCTAAAGCCATTACACCCCCATGCACGGCGCTCACGCATGCAGCAGCTGGTGTAAGGTTGAAGGGTTGAGGGTCATTGGATGCGCATTGAAAGGTCCTGATTGCGTGGCTGAAGATCGCGCATCCAACATTGTGTGCCTACTCAATTCAAATTGTGTGGTCCACGTGCCTATTGGCAATCGTTGGATCCCCTAGACTAGATCGCCCGCATGCCTCATCAAGGTCGCCCGATCAAGATCATGAAGTCTTAGTTCAAATTGGATAAGCGCCTCTGAAATAAGGAAGCATGTGGGGACTCGAACGGTGGTTGCCGGTTTGTGCTCCAAGTCTCCAACCAATGCACCAAGTTGCCATATGTGTCGAGAAGACGCCTTATGGCATGCGGTGGAGGAGGCTTCTCTGCCATTGGATCAAGATCCAACGGCTAGGAATGGAGGTCATAGATGAGGAGTGGTGTGGGTAGGTGCTATTGGCCGATGTTGGGAAACCTAGATGGTGCCACGTGGTGCCATCTAGGCTGTCCATCTTCTTTATGTTGCAGAGGGTGCCACAGTGCTTGGATCAAGGTGATTTCCACATTGCCAGATTGCGATTGTCACTTCGAATCCATCCGTATGATCGGATTTTTCATCCAAAGCCCATAAGGATGTCGCATTGCCCCCTGGCCATTAATTTTCCTCGAACCGCATAAGGTGCTATAGGATTCCAATCTCAACGATTTCGAAGGCGTTAGACTTCGATCGTCAACCTGATTAGATTTGTACGATTAGATCGTCCATCTGATGCCCTGAAATAAATCTCCTTCTCTCTTGACCACAAAAAGATGTGATTAACCTAAAATATACACAACTACTCTAAATGCAGAATGATGCATGCTATGTAATATTTATAACATGGAATGCAAATCTAAGCCTAGGAACATGCATAAATAGGCATTTTAACCTAAATGGATGTGTCTACATTAAGGTGCCAGGGTCATTCTTCTTCGGCAGTAAGTCAGCTAGAATCACAGTGCTAGCCTCTTTCAACAGTATCGCCTGTCGTCCAATTTATGGTTGTCTCTTCGGAGTATGGTAGTCCTTGAAGAACCTAGCAATAGTGGGGATGTGAGTAATGGCCTCGAGGAGAGGTACCTGAATATGTGCTTCCTTGAACATTGACTTCAGGTCCTCGAAATTCCACTTATCATTTTTCCGCGTAACATTTCATGTCAGAGCCTCTGGAAAAGTAACAGGAATCTTAGGGTCAAGTGGCCTCTTGCCATTATCTGTCGTAGGTGGTTCCTGAGATGGAGTCAAACCATCCTACGGTGGAGGGCGAGAAAAATTAGGACTCGCCTAAATGGTGGGTCTATGTCTTCTTTCTGCTCCTCAATGATATAGCTTTTGCATCGGCATGTTATTCATGAGGTGGTGGAGGAGCAGAAGGGGCAGAGTATACGGGGTTTTGTACTAAAGGCGGCTGGCCTTGGGCAGAACCAGGTGGTGCAAGAGGCACCTCTAATATAGCATGTGCCAATCCCTATGGTTCATGAAACCTAGGTGAGGCACCTTGGTACTGAACATATCGTGGGTTCGGGGCAAGTTGGGAGGGCAAGGCTCCTTGAGTCCTATGCTCCTGTAACATCTGGTTCTACGTGTTCTGTATAGTCTGTATCTGGCTAGCCATTGCCTTCATGATCTGCAAGCTGTCTTGTGTGGACTTCCTCATTGATTCTTGTAGCTCCTCTTTCAGTGCCTTCAAAGGGTTGGCCTGCTTTGGAGGGTGACTGGTAGCTTGATGCAGCGACTGGTATATAGAACAAGGTTGCAGCTACTGAGATGGGAATGGCTGCTGTCTATGGTACGTGTTCTGCGCATTCCCGTACTACCTGGTCTGGTAGTGTGGGTCTTGATATGGTCTCTGTGAGTTACCAGACCAGGAGAAATTTGGATGCTAGCACCAACCAGGGTTATATGTCTCCAAATATGGGTTATTACGCCCGTAGCCTTGAATAGTGCTAATGTCTTCGTAGGCCGATGACGTTTGAGACGTATATCCATCAAGGGGATACGCATTAAAATCATCAGGTGGTGCGTAACTGATTACGCAGCAATGATAGTTCTTAATTGACCTAAATTAGGCTAGGACTTAACATAAGTTAGGGTAATTCATGCATGCATAAGCATTACTAGCACCTTTACTGCTTTCTTTTAGCTATGCATAAAATAATGCTATAATGTATTGATTAGGTGCATTATGTCAATTGTAGGTAATAAGTTGATCAAAAGCTAGATCTGAAGCTAGATCTAAAGCAGGATCTGAAGAATAAAGAGTAATTGGTGTTGTAGCAGAGCTGGAGTGGAAGACCTAGATTAGATGCAGTAGATAATAATGTAAGGGAGTTAAGGTATGCTATTCTATTAAGTAGGAATAAAGCAATAAATTGTGAAGAACTTAGGTCCATCCTAGCCCTAGGACAACCTAGAAGCTTCCCCAAGACTTAGCCACCCTTAGATTAGGTCACCGCACCATAGGAAACCTTAAAATCATAATTCTAGACTCTATCTGGATGTCCAGATGAGTTATAGGATGTCTAGAACCCTTAGCCAACTCCAGCACACCTTAAACCCACTTCTGCAGTGTTGTTGGTTGGTCAAATATCCAATTTCTGCAGAATAGCCAAGACAGAACCTAGAATCCCTCTTGACTCTGATTAGACGTCCAGACTTGAAGTTTGGACTTCTGACTTTTCACTATAAGTCGTCTAACACTTTTATTGGACGTCCAGAACTGCCCTCCAGACCCTGTTTTGAGATTCAAACCTTGATCTTGGATCTCTAGCTCCCTAAACCCAATTCTAACCCCCTAGGAACCTAAATTAAGGTGCTCTAACCCTAGTACATCAACTCTAGACCTCCCTAAGGACCTAATTAGGTCCTCACTAAACCTAATTGACTTGGATCATGGTCAATCTCTTCACTCTATTCAATTGGACTCATTGAGTCCAATTGAGTCCTGATCTCAGCACACACTACCCAATTGGACTCAGTGAGAGTCCAATTGACCTAGACCTGACTTAATTGAGTTATTTTACTCTCAATTAGGTTTCCACACAGCCAATTAAACTTGTATTAAGTTTAATTACACTTTACCTTAGTGAATTAGGGTTTACAACCCTAATTTGAGACCTACCTTGACCTAAACCCACTAGAACCTAACCTAATCAACCTAGCCACCTAAGTTTTGATTCACACACACCCACACACACCATCCACATGAAAATACCTAGCTTAGAGTTCTCTAGAACTCTCTACCATGTGTCGTTGCCTTGGTTGCTAAAATTAGCAACCAAGAGCCATTCAATTTTTAGATGTACATTTGGTGGATCTAAAAACCACCATCCATCCTCTCTCTCACTCTCCCATGAGCTCCTATCATAGGTCTCTCTAGAGAATTCCATAATTCTCTAGAGAGCTTCCCTTAGGTCTATAAAAAGACCTAAGGGGTGGCACTTTGGAGCCATTCACTCTTGGGTCCATTTTAGCTAGCTTCATTCCACCTCCACTTCACCTTCACGAGTAGCTTCACCATTGCCACCACCATCACCACACCAAGATGTTGGATCACCTCCTTAACCTCTCTCCAATGGTCGGTCTAAGCACCATTGGCCGCCCCTCCTCTCAACCAAGTTAAAGGCCATCGGAGCCCACCTGTGAATGCCCTTAGTTCTAATAGATTAAATCGTAGTTCTTCGTAGATTTAATTCTTTTATTACTGCTTAGTAGTGTAGCTCCTTACTTCTCCCCCAATGATGCATGCATAATCCCCCGTAGATTCATGTATGCAGTCATTTTCTGATAACTGTTAGTTTTTACATTCCCTATACAAGCATTCTGCTAACGGTGCTCTGCAACTCTGTTATCATCATTTTTATATATATATGTTGAAAATCACCATGTGCCTAATTATCATTTTTTGGTGTGATTAAAGTTTCATGTTTTCAATTTCTGACATTCTAGCAACAACATGTCGTGCATAAATACAAACTTAGCATAACTTGACATGCGATTTTGAATAAGTAGAGCAAGAGAGATCGATTTCAAATTTTCATTTCCATAAATGCCTCACAGAGATGAATGACCGGGACTCCAAGTCTTGTTATCTTTATAAATTATTTATGACGAGCATTTTCGTGCACTATACTACGACGAGATCTTTATTTTCAAAACATGCGCGAGAATCACCTCCTGTTAGTAACCCTGATTATCAGGTGCTAGATCAAGATTATTCATGGGATCCTGATATACGGGATCTCGTGGATACAGAGAAGATGCATCCTGAGTGAGTAGATTAACTCGAGCAGAAGGAGCTCGGGGTGCATAAGAGGATCTCAGAGCAGTAGAATTTCCAACCAGATCCAGTCGAACCTGACCTAGTTGGTCGATCTTCTTTTCTAGTAGATTCATCTTATCTAGCTGCTTGACGATAATATTCATATCGGCTCGAATAGACTCAGTGTGAGCCTCGTGGACACCAACCTGCTGCTGTCTAGGTCGTTAGAACTGGTTCATAGATGTGGCATTGATTGAATTCTTCGCCAAAGACTCTAACAACTCAAATGTGTTGTTATCGACTTTCATGAGGAAATTCTCGCCACTAGATGCATCGGCCAGATACTGATGTATGTCATCTAGCCCATGGTAAAAGATCTGAGCCAAGTGCATTTGGGCACACCATGGTGCGGGCATTTCCTAAGGAGATCATGAAATCAATCCTAGGCATCATGCAACTTCTCCTCAGGTCCCTGGGAGAAAGTTGTAATCGCTCACCTCATCGCATTCGTGTGGTCGATTGGGAAGAACTTTTGCAGGAATTCAAGTCATAAATTCGGCTAGGTTCCAATTGGCCTCCCGATGGTCTTGAACTAGTATGAAGCTTTGTTCCTTAGAGAGAATGGGAAAAGCTTCATGAGAACAATTCCTAGGTCCACGTCTTTGGGCTGAACCATTTCCGTGATTCGACTCAACTCCTCTAAGTGCTGGAATGGATCTTCGTTCGAGTTCCCATAGAAGTAATTCTGGATCAGACTAATTACTTTGAGCTTGAGCTCGAACGCGTCTCCACTTGCGGGAATTCAGACTAGAGGAGCAACAATCGATGTTGCCGGATCATAGAAATCCTAAAGCTATTCTCCTCATGGTGGATGCTGCATTCTGTCTAGAGTAGTCAAGATGCAATTCATACTCTGCTGGTGCCACTCCTCATATTCAGCAACCCAGGCTTTGAGACGAGCCATCAGGTCCAGATTAGCTGAATTCTAACCATCTTAGCTGAGAGAACAGAAGAAGTTGGGTGAGAAGATGGTCCTGGCGAGGTGACTCACCTTCGCCTCCTTGGAAGTGGCTGCCAAGGTCCAACCAGTCGAGGTCTAAGTGACCTCCTCCCTTGCATACACCAAGCAACCCCTGGGTTGGTGCAGCCAAGCCAGACAAGGCTAAGGCCCTATCAATCAGATGGTCCTTATTATCAGATGACCAGATTTTTTGTTAGAATTCTAATTCCTGAAGAAAAATTCGTCGTTCAATCAAATAAAGGTAGTCTTAACCCCCAAAGCTAACCCAGCCAATCTGAACGATGGGACTAAGAGGAAGGTTCTTCCTTCAGCTCATGCCTTCGATTCCTTTGTACCCTTAAGCTGTGATCGTTTGATTTTGCCCCGCAGATTTGGCTAAGTTTTACTAAGGCGGTTGTGACGACCCAATAGTACGACAACGAATTCAGGTTTATTTATGTATTTTAACAATTTTCTTGACCCTTTTTCTTTAGCTGGGGTTTGTGGTGAGCGGCCCACAAGGTGACCAAGCTCACCGGCTAGCCACTATACTTGATTTGGTCTACGTTAGCCCAAATGTGTCATCTCTAAAAATTTAACCCTAAAGGTGTAACCTAGGGTTCATGCAGTTCTAGGGTTTCAACAAACCAACAGAAATAAAATAATTCTCTGATATGTAAATGGAATCCAAATAATTTGAAATTCGACTGGTAGATTCATTTTTCAATTATCTTTTCAACAAATATTTTTTTGTAATTTTTACTATTTCAACCGAATAAATAAAAATTTTTAAATGTCAAGGGATCAAATCTATAATTTTGACCTCTGGTTGGTTTTTCAATTTGAAATAGTACCAAACAAACTCCAAGAATTTAGAAAAATTTTAGAATTAAAGCTAATTAGATTAGCTTTCAAACGCCATCATTTTTGGTCAGATCAGATTAGCGGATTGTTCGGAATTGCTATTTGAAATTTGAAAATTTTTAAATCCTTGACCCCTTGTAATTCGCAAATTTTTAAAAATTACGTAATCTGAATTTTCTCAAATAAATGGTGCATTTTGAAATATAGTTTGAAAATGAAGCTCGTACCTGAATTTCATAATTTTTTCGCTCAATATATTTTCGGCAAATGAATTTTTAAATCGCTTCTTGAAATTATGTCAAAAATCAGGGATGTGGTGAAAAGGCTTTTGAAAGGTTTGAAGTTCAAATTTCAAACCTTCCCACCAAAACACTTTTTTTTTCGAATTTTTTTTCTTTTTTCTTCAAATTTTTCAAAATTTTTTGGAGGGAAAAACTTTTTCAAATTTTTCTTTCTATTTTTTTTTCAAGCAACTTCTAACCTAAGATTTAAAAGGAAACCCTAATCTAACTACCTAATTTTTTTTAACGAAAATAAGTGGATTTTTCTTTTTTAGAAAGCCAAATCGAATTAAAATCTACCTAGGGTTCATGAAAGGAAACATAAGACTAAGAGAGGAGATGTGAAAGTGATTTTTTTTAAAATTTACGCTCGATGTGTGTGCAGATCTTGTTCGTTTTATTCTCCTACACATCAAAGAGAGCAACAGATAAAGATTTGCTACTATGAAGTTCAGAGAATCAGAAATCAAAAATTATGTTGCCTCCTCAGCAATGGCACCATTTGTTCAATAGGATTTTTGTGTTTTCGAATATGAAAATCGTCGTTATGTCATAGTTTAGTGCAAAATCCAATCAAAACAAAAATATTTGTAATAACAAGATGGTGAGTCTCGGTCGAACTCAGGGAGGCATTTTGGAAATGCAAATTTCGATTCTAATCTCTTTCTCTCTTTGCTTGCTAAAACACATGTCGACTTTTAATGATTTATGTATTTATGCACGACATGCTATTGCTAAAGATGCAGAGTTTAAAATAGTCAACTTTGCTATCACAATAAAGAATTTGCAAGCAAGCTCATGGTGATTTCATAACAAACATAGATATCTATAATCAGATGATTTTCATTGAATCCAAAATTAGATCTAGCTGAAATCTTGTATAGGAATGCTTAAAAAAAATAACTAGATGGCAGAAAATGAGTGCATGCATGGATCTATGAGGAGATTACACATGCATCATTGCGGGGGAAGAGAGCTACACTACGAAAGTAGAAAATTAAAGCAGAGAAAACTATGAACTATGAGCTACTTATCTACACTAGCAGAAAGAAGGATATCAGAGGTGGTCTTCAATGGCCTTTGAGATGGAGGTGGTAGGGACAAAGAAGAGGGGCTGCCAATGATGGTTAGGCCGACCCTTGGAGAGAGGAGGGAGAGGTGATCTTGGCTCTTGGTGTGGAGGTGGTGATGGCCATGGTGGCGGAACTCATGGAGGTGCACATGAAGGTGGAGGTGAAAGGCTATGGTGATGGGTGGATGTTTTCTAGAACCAAGATGAGTTGCAAGTGGCTATCTAAGGGTCTTTAAATAGACCCCAGGGAAGCTCTCTAATGAGGTGTAGAACTCTTTAAAGAGAGCCCCAAGGTGGCCAGCCAAGATGAGGTGGAGGTGGTTTTTAGATCCATAAAATGTGGATCTAAAAATTTGAATTACTCTTGGTTGCTATTTTTATCAACCAAGGTAACAACACTTGGATAACATTTCTAGAGAACTCTTGTGTATTTTTGGATAGGTGAGGGTGTGTGTGTGTGTGCATGAACATGTGTGTGTCTAAGTGGTCTAGTGGTCTAGGTTAGGTCCTAAAGGGTTTGGGTTAGGTTAGGTCATAGAATTAGGGTTGGAAACCCTAATTACTAAGGTAGATGTGCAATTAAACTTGTAATAAGTTTAATTGAAAGAGTGCAAACCTTATTGAGAGTGAGAATACTCAATCAAGTTGGGCCTTGGTCAATTGGACTCTCACTGAGTCTAATTGGACTTGTGTAGGTTGAGATCAGAGCTCAATTGGACTCTATGAGTCTAATTGACTAGGAACTTGTAATTGACTATGATCCAAGTCAATTGGGCTCAGTGAGAACCTAGTTAGGTTCTTAGGAGGGTCTAAGGGTAGTGTACTAGGCTTAGGGTACCTTAGTTTAGGTTCCCTAGGGTTTGGAATTGGGTTTAGGGACCTAAGAAATCAAGATCCATGCTTGATTTCGAAAACATGGTCTGGAGAGGAGTATCAGATGTCTAATCTAAGTGTCAGATGACTTATACTCAAAAATCAGAAGTCCAGACTTCTTGTCTAGACATCTAATCAGAGTTAGGGAGGAACCAAGGTTCTGGCTTGGGATTTTGCAAAAATTGGATGTTTGACAACTTCTCTGGACGTCCAATAACATTGCAAACTTGGGTTATAGGTCTGCAGGTTGTGTCTAAGGGTCCTGGATGTCCAATAACTTATTTGGATGTGTAGAAAAGGGCTGGAACTAGGGTTTTGAGATATCCTAGTCTAAGGTGACCTAATCTAAGTGTGGCTAAGGCTTAGAATGGTCTCTAGGGTTATCCTAGGGCTAGGATTGGTCTTAAGTTCTTCATAATTTATACTCTACATGAAATTATACTACATAGAGTAGCATACCTCAACCCTACATTAATTTTCTACTTTATTCCTAAGTCTTCTGCTCTAGCTCTGCTGCAGCACTAGCTTCTCTTTATTCTTCAGATCCAACTTCAAATCTTCTTATTACCTACAAACCATATAATGCACTTAATCAGCACATTAAAACATTATTCTATGTATAGCTAAAATAAAGTAGTAAAGATGCAAGGTATGCCCATGTATGCATGGATTACACTAAGTTATGCTAAGTTCTAGCTTAATTTAGGTCATCTAGGACCTATGATTGCTGTGCAATCAACCATTCTCTATATTTCTGTGTGAGGAATTTGATGAGATGACAAGTACAGCAGAGCGATGCCTACACACGCGGAGAGGATGTGAAGAAAAGGAGACCTGGATCTCGCTTTCATAGGGGATTCTCCTTCGTCATCGAGTTATTTTATTTCAGTCTTCTCACCCTTGTAGCAATTGGGGCTAATTTTCAGGGGTCTATCCCCACCTTCTTTAACAGCTAAGGCTATTTTTCTGTGTGTGCATGATTCAATTTCTACCTGCTTGCTCCAAAAAGAAAAAATATATATATCAAGCTACCTATTTAGGAGTTGCATGCCCTTAGGTGCACGCATTTAGGGGTGATTGAGCAGCATACTAGATCTCTTCCCTTGCATTACATACATATTTGCATGAAGATTGTTAGAGACAAGTATACCCTTCTATCTGTGCATCCAGCTCCTATTCATGCATTTGCATTTGGATTAAATTTCATGATCACTAAACTGATTGAATTGACCTAATTCAGTGATCCCCTAACTGAAACTGAGACTACTAATCAGATTCAACCTATTTGATCTGATCAAAAGGGACTTGTGTGTGATTCTTCTAAAAAACAAATTGATTTGTGGTGTGATGCACACTTCGGACACTGAGTAGGCACACTAGACACCGCACTAGGTCTCGGTCCCTTAAAGTTATAGGCACCGATCTCTTCATCAGTGTAGACCCTCCTATTTCATCTTGTGGTGGTGATATTATCTTGTGTCCAAGTGTTTTGATACTTCAAGGAGGGGGATACCCCTTAAAGGAACAAAAGGGTAGTTAAGAGGCACCGCATTCACATCGCCTCAAAAGAAGGATTCGCCCTACTTGCATCCCTTAGTCATGTCTTTGGAGTAACTGCTCACTAAGTCACTTGAGAGTATCATTGAAGCAAGGTATAGGTCCTATGGCACGTGAAGGTTGACTTAGGGCTCATAATTGATTGAACAGCTTCTTTGGCCACCAAGAAATAACATAACTGACCTCTGTTCTTTTTCAAAAAGCTTGTCAGAGATCTCAAGTCACAACTCCCTCTTATACCACTAAAGTGGGAACGGACGGTTGCAAACTTGACCCCATTTGACAACTTTAAGGGGTAGGTTGGAGGTTGGCTCAAATCTACTTTAAGAAAAAAAAGGAGTCCCATTGCCTTGTGTTTGATTTGGGTGTGTTTTTCAAGTAATGGATTACAATAGCTATGGCACCTCTTACTTTCACCCTAGAACACTGAATCCCAATCCCATGACCTGCAGTTTTCCATCATCTGATGAGCATTGGGATCCTTTCTACTCCTACTATAAGAGCATTAGTCTGATTAATCCCCAACCTAGTGATGATGAGTAGAACCTAAGAGAAGGGTATCCCAGCCATAGCTCTCCCATGACTATACCCTACCCACCCACCCTTAACGATTTTGCTTATCGAGATTGGGTCGATACTCCTAGGCAACTTGAACCTGAGATTGACTATCCTTCACAATCTGATAGTAGCCTCTCCTCTTTATGATGAAAATGCAAAAACAGCAGAAAGAAATGATAGATTCTATGGGAGAGATTTTGAGGAATAGTTAAAGATTAACTGAAGAGATTAGCCAGCTTAGCGACCCTCCTACAGTCAATTTTTATCCCTACCTATATACCCCCGATTACCAAGATAATTTTGAGGAAAACAATGACAACAGGGATCTTGTTTTGAGAAGTAGCTATCATTTAGACGTCCCCCATGAGATGTGCCCACTAGAAGGCAATCTTGGTGATTATCCACCTGATCTTAATTGGAAAGGGTAAATGGTCCCATTAGAAGAACTCAACTTGAATAATAGTATCTGTGCTACATTTGATGAAATGGGTTGTAGTCAAACAGTCAACCCAACTCCCATTCTGAATTTTGAGGTGGAATTTGCACCCCATCCTAGGGATGCCGAACCTGTACTTTACACCTATGAGGACTTTGCATCTCAAATAGATCTCCTTAAGGATTGTGATTCTGAAGTTAACAAATTCCGAGTCTTGGATGTCGGACGAAATCATATTGGAAGGAAGTGATCCTCTATTTAAGGGACGACACCTGTCATTAACCATTATGAGGATTTACAGGTACCCAACATAGGTGACCTTATGGGAATTGATACTGAATTGGAAGACTTGGATCAATATTGGTCTCAAAGACTTGAAAATTTGATTTTTGAGGAGGAATCAGAAACACTTGATCATGGATTTGAAGATTTTTTTGAATCCCAGGGAAGAAACATACAAGAGGATGATAATGACTTTGAGGGAACCAGACTCAGAGTATGGAGTGACTCCAGGGGTAAGTATGTTTTGTTTGAGGACTTACTAACTAGTCGATTTTCGCTTTCGAAAATGATGATTAAGATGATTTGTCATTGTATTTCTAAGTGATGGAAAATCGACTAATCAAAATATTTAATTAAAATTAAACCACTAGCAGAAGAGCGAGTCGTGTCTACAGGGAAGAAATGGCCTATTTAACACTTGCTACTATTGAAATCAAATGTTCACTATTTGCTTCTCCCAAAAATTCAAGCAAAAATCCCCTTTAGATTAATAAATCAATGTGAGATAAAACTGGAATCATATTTATGAGAAAGATGAAGGATATGATCATAAGATTAACATAATAAGATATTCATAAAACAAAAATCCCCTCTCGCAAATCTATCACTACCAGACATTTGCTCACAAACATAGTATAACATTTAACTTAGGAAAGACTAATAAAATGGAGGAAGAGATATAAAAAGAATGCAGGAGAAATAGAGAAGAGTAGAGGGGCAAGCTAGCAAATGCCACAATATATCTTCAAATATTTAACTAAAAATGAAGCTCTTAATGGCATGTAAATGTAATTTTTAATGTGGCTATTACTGTAGGGAAATAGGGAAAATCCTTCCCCTTGGTCGCACACACGGAGGAGATGGTTGGCGGTAGTGGCGAGCGTGGTGAAGGTCGAGTGGGTCGAGGGCTACTCGACAGTGGTGGCAGCATGGCGAATGACGACTGGAGGTGGCAGCGGCGAGGAGGAGACGACGGTGGGTATGTTGGGTTTTTCCTGCTGCTGGAGGCGCAGAGAGGAGATCGTCATGATCTGGCTGTGCATGGGGCGAGAGAGTGTGGGCATGCGTCGATGAGGCATGGCGTGCGGTCTGGAGGCGAGGGGAAACAACAAGGAGACGTGCACTGGAGGTGGCTGCTGCTGTTGTGTGGAGAGGTGTGCGCGAAGATGGCAAGATGGCAGTGAGGAGGCGAGCACGATGCGCACAGAGGCAGGTCAAGCAGGCGCTGGGCGTGCGGGCGTAGAGGGGGCTCGGGCAGGCGGTGGTACGTGCGGTGACCCTACTGGGTGCAGTGCAAGAATGGCGGTGGGCGCCGACATGCTAGGAGAATGTGGTGCGTGAGTGCGGTTCAGGCCGAGCGTGGGAGGCGATGGCATGCTACTAGATGTACATGCAGCTGTTGGCTACGTGTGTTGCTGCAGTTGCAGCTGCGGCGTGAGCTGGGCAACGACGTGTGGAGGAGAGGAAGATGGTAGAGAGTATGCACAGAGAGGGGATGAAGGCCTGCACTGTGGGTGTGGCATTGGTGGTTGCATGGTATGCAGTTGTTGCGTTAGCGCCTGAGCGCATGCAGTGGATGGGTACGAGGTGCGCTAGTGAAGGAGGTGGTGATGGGCGTGACTGATGAGTCCATTTTAATGGACTAATAGTAAGCCTAAGTAATTCTCTTTTAACAATTTAGGTTTGTTAATAACTACACTAAGTTATAGAATAATTGTATGCATCATGATTTAATTCTATAACATTCTATGACTTAATGTGTAATGATTATGTCTTTTTATTTGCAGGTAATAAAACCCAGAAAGAACAAGGGTGGGGGGATAATTTCCCCAACACATCTAGCCGTGATTCTTTCCCCCTCCCCCGCCGGACTTTGGGGCAATCTTCTCCAACGATCGCCGGCCAAAAATAGAAAGGGATTTGCAAATCCTTGGATTAGCGCACTGAGGGAGAGAGAGGACTTAAAAGTGAAGAGGCGGCGTGCACAAGGGAGGAATCTTCCCCCTGCGGGGAACGACTCTCTCTTCTCCACTGTGGAGAGGGCGAGCACTATGCCGCTCCTTCTCTACCTCAAGCAGTAGCACTGAGCGCCTCTCCCTACCGCGTGCCTTCCTCCTGCCGTTCCATCTCCCTGCAGAGTGCCATCCCGCCTTCGCAGCCGCGCCCGCAGCGCACCATCCAACGTGCTCCACCTCTGCTGCAGGTGCTCACACCCTCTCCGCCTGCACGTGCCACCTCCAGCCACTGCAGGCTTCTTCCTGTCTTCAGGCGCTCACCAATTGCAGCCACCTCCAGCAGCGTGCTCCACCTCCCATCTGTGACCGCAACTGGCAGGCAACCGCGCACCAGCGCGTGCGCAAGCCTGCTAGAAACATACACAGCAGCCGCCTTCTTGCTCCATAGGCCGGAGCTCCAGCCACCGCTGCCGGCCAGCTCTGGCCACCTTCGCCGCCGCCGCTACCACCGTCGGAGAGCCCCCGTCCTCACCGTCCTCCTGAGCCTCGCAATTGCCCCGCCGGTGCTCTCTCTCTCTCGTGAGGAAGAGAGAAAGCAAATGCTCTGTTTTTGTTAGAATTAAAAATTACATTCAATGCCATTGCCACCGATTTTATTTTTTTTATTATTATTATATTGTGGCAAAATTGCATTCAAGCACTCACAGTTCTTTCTAATTGCATGTATTAATATTGGCTAGTTTAAAGATTGATTTTGGACCTGATTTAAGTACTAATTGTCTTTAGTACACATCACATGAAAATTGCACTAATTCATCCTAAATTTATTGAGGATTGCTGTGAGGGAAAACTGCACTTACACCCTTAACTTTTTTGGTTATTGCAAATCTACTTCACATTTTAAGTCCAATTTGAAAAGGAATTCGCACTATCCGAAATAACATTAAATAATTAAGTATTGATTGCATCATTGCCTCCATGTGGACACGACCCGCTCTTCTGCGAGTGGTTATTTTCATTATTTTTTATTAGTCGATTTTTCCACCACTTAAATATTATAACGCTAAGCGAAAAGTCGACCTGTCAAATTGGCGCCGTTGCCGGGGAGGCAACAGACGCAATAGATTTACTTTATTGTTTTTAAATCTTTTGAGTTGCGAAATTATCTAATCATCTTTATTATTTTGCAAGGAATCTGACACGGCGACGAGGCCAAGCAAAGCGACTACTTTGAACGTGAACAACGTGCACGGCAGAGACGATCTTTTTGGTGGACCTTAACGCCACCTGGAGGACGACAACAGGAACACGTGGGCCTTGATCCCATGCATTTAGGCTTACGGAGAAGCGTATTTCTGATTTAGGTAGTAGGTCTTAGTTAGATTTAGTTAGATAGACATTAGAATTTAAATTACTGTCTTTTGGGCCGTCGGGTATTTTTGGGAACGTGTTCCCATTTATTTAGATTATAGGATTATTTGAACTATTTTAAACTGCATTTCAGTTAGTTAGTTAGATTAGGTCTGTTTGTTATTATTATAAAAAAAAAAAAATCGAAATGCCTGCTAGAAGCTGCATATCTATAGGACGATCATCTAGGACTGAATGAGCAACATCTAGTTTATTTTTTTTATTGCATTGCATTCATTACTGCACGAAGAAAGCTGGAGTAAGGTACGTCTTCTCTTGAGCATTAATTACTTGTCATGCATATGCATTAAACCTAAATCTAAGACCACTAAAGTGCTTGAATAAAATTAATTCAGTGGTCACTTTAAACAAATTGGGACTGTTAAGAGGTTGGACTTTAAAATCTGTGACTGAAAATTGTGTGCAAAAGGATCCTGTTTGCGGAATTTCAAAAAATCAAAACACGATCGTATGCTTGCACACTTGAGACACTGTGCACCTCACATAAGGTCACTAGAAAAATTTCTACCTCTCCTCTTTTGCACCACAAGGGAAGTTAGTGGGAAATCAACAAGCCTATCCACCAAGTGACTTCGGTTCCTCGTGTGTGGGCTCGATTCGAGACTTCCATCCCTTGCAAGTAGGTTATAGGCACTAGCGAAGGTTGGCCTAGGAAGCGTAATTTTTGCAAAACTTATTTGGCCACCAACTAAACATATAACTCTAAGACCTACAATCTACTAGAAACAGATCCCGTTGAATTTGCATTTGCTTTGACATTAGAACTCTCTAGGAAGTTTTCTGCTGAATTTTGCTAAATCCTAACAGAGTTAAAATTGTTTTGCTTAAAGAAATGGATTACTCTTCCTCCTATCATTCAGATTATCAGAGTCAATACTTCCCATCTTTTAATCAAGATCCCATGCTCCGAGCGTATCCATCCTTTGATGGGTACATTGATAATCCATGGGATCATTCTCATTCTTACCCTGGGAGTACTGGCTTGATAACTCCCACTTTTGAGTAGAGCCTAGGAGCGGGATTTTCCAATCCTGAAATCCCTACTTCCATACAAACACCCAACCCTCCCACCCTTCATGATTTTCCGTGTCGAGGTTGGACCGATACCCCTAGGCAACCAAAGCCTGAAATTGACTATCCTCCCCAACCTGATAATAGTAGCATCTCCTCTTTTATGATAGAAATGCAAAAACAACAAAAGGAAATAATGGAATCAATGGGAGAGATGTTGAGGAATAGTCAACAATTAAATGAAGAAATAAGAAAACTTAGGTACACGGTTCCCAATAATCCTGATCCCTACCCATCCAATCATGATCATGAAAATAATTCTGAGGTACTTAATAACAATAGGGATCCAATTTCATGTAGCGATCACTTAGACTCTCCCAATGGGACGCAGCCACTAGAGGACAACAATCATAGTGATTATCCACCTGAACTATATTGGAGTCAAAAGCAAGAGAAAATTATTGTTCCTATCACTTCCCCTCTTGATTATTTGGTGGATTCCCATTCTACTCTTAGTGAGCCTACTCCTGACCCTCCACTTAGGGAATCAACACCTATCATTCAATATCCTGAGAATTCAAATGTACCTAATGAAGGTGACCCTAAGGGAATGGAGGATGATCAATTCTGGTCTCAGGGATATGAAGAGTCTAATTCAGAGGATGAGGATGCCCAACAGAGGAACCTGGACTGAAAATCTGGAGTGAATCACAGGAGAATTATTTATCATTTGAGGATTTAGCTCCAAAGGATAGAAATAATATGATTAAATCCAGATTCCTCCTTTCTTTTGAGAGTCATCCCCCATCAAAATAGGAGTTGATATTAGAGGAGGACAAACAAAATGAGAAGCCTATGGGAGACTCTCGGGGACAAAACACGTCATTTGAGGATTTATACCCCGAGAACAATAACGAATTCAATGATATAGGCTTCCTCCAAAATATTAAGACTGATCCTCTTTTAGAAATAATTGAGGATACTGATCCAACTCCTAATAAATCGCATATACACCCCGACAAATATTTCAGTGAACCAAACGAATCTGGGGATGAGCTGAATGATAATGATTCTTACATTTTGACCCTACCATTAGAAAGTTGTAATTTGGAGTCTACCCTTGATTCAAATATAACTCCGATCATTAATGCTAGGCAGGATAACTTGAAGTTGTCTACTACTAGGGAGTGTACACAATTCGAATTATTGTTGGAATTTGACCTAACACCTACTAAGCCCTCATTGGACTTAACCATTACCTTCCAACACTACAAACAACCCTTATATTCCCTAACTGATCCTTGGCTCAGATCTCTGCTCATGTACATTCTTTTTGGAGACTATATCAGGCCAGTACATCCTAGAGTAGAATGGCGAGTATGGATTGATGCTTGTACTTTTACTCTCGCCATTCAAGGGTTTGAACTAATAATGTGTATATCTTTTAAAACCCATCCTGCCCTGGAGGATCCTTGTTATCCTCCACCTATTCCGTTTCGGGAGGTCCCTTTTCATATCCCGTTTATTATCCCTAGACCTCCCAAGGTAGCCAACGAGGTTTTTCGCTTTCATATCTTCTGGTGAGCATTTGGAATTACATTGCATCATCAGCTTGCCAACATCCGTGGTTACCTGTTTTCTAGGCCTGCACTGTTACGCATATTTTTAGGGCCTAACTTTGTTTGTTTGGAACTAGACTTATAGGTTCCTTCTTAGTCTGGCTACTGATAGAAAATGCAGCGCTTGTTGGGAGGCAACCCAGTGGTCATCAGGTGATTTCTTTCATTTCTCCTCCTGTTTTAATTTTACAATGGGGACATTGTAGGATTTAGGCATGGGGGAGTGCATTTGCATTTTAGGAAATATTTATGCATTTAGGTTAGTAAAAAAAAAAATGATGAGCTGAATGGGTTAGTCCTTAGCAAAATACCTTTATCATTGGAGGTTTTTCTTCTTGAATTATTTCTTAAGTTTAGAATCCAGTACATTTATTTCACGTGCACGTAGACTTGGTAATGGATCCTTGAGGAAAACCAATGAGCATTTGTAGTCTATTAAACCCTTGGACAGTTCATAGAGAGTCAGGCATACTATCTTCTAGTAAATCCACCTCATATTTGTGAGAAGTAGAGAGATTACTGGTGCGCTAGTCTAGTGCAAGGACTCTTAAGTTCTAGATAATTAGATGATGATACTTCAGAGTTAGGCGTAGTTTTCACTCTCTGTTCCTGGGTGCGTACTTTGAGTGAATTCCTAAGAATCACCAAATAAGGCAGATACACAGAGATTGAGTCTTAATAAAGCTATAACTATGGTGGATAGTTACGACTGTCCTTCATAGAGTCCTCAATTGAAGGAGGGTAATAGTATCAAAGGTCAGAAATACGCTTGTCCTATCCATTCTTTCCCGGTGCCGAGAATATGCACTTCCACCAAATAAGCCACACAACTTCCTCTTGACCATCATCATCCCTAATAATGCCTCGTAAATAAAAGTCTATATCGTGTTGTGTTGATTGAAAAAGAAACAAAAATAAGAAGAAGAAAAAAAGTCCAAGTTTCTAATGTTTCTGAGGCAATAGAACACCTATTGCGTTCCACCAAATATGACCCATACCTACCTTCTAGTATTTCTGATTGCCTGAATACTGGTTGAGAACTCTAACTTAGTTATAGAGTTATTAGGACTTTAATTGAAGTGTAGATGTCATGTGAGGCCACCAAATAGTGAATATAATTTCTAATTCTAACGAGATTCGTGATCCCAGAAAGAAAGAAAAGAGAGAGTGCCTAGGAACATTAAGAGAGCACAGTTATGTAGCCTCTCTCAGAGTTGACTTGTCTAATAGTCTAGAGAGCTAGAGTTTACAGTACTAGACTATATGTAGCATCAGTTGAGTGTGTGTCACCAAATACAAATCCATTTGATATCTCCTACCTAAGCCAAACACCGGGGTTAAATTACAGATTATCGTCTGCTTTGTCCTCGAGGGAAGTAGTTGCCTATCTCAACAGAAATTTTTGTCAAGGGTGATGTACGAACTCCTAATGCGAATTGGCTCTTTCACTTGGATCTGTTACCTAGGCTAGCAGCACTTCATATTTGTCTGGATTTCTAAAGTTTTGAAATAAGAAGTCTTCTGATTACTTCTACTATTCTTTTTTGTTAGGGACTAGCAAATCTTAGGCATGGGGGTATTTGATGAGTCCGTTTTAATGGACTAATAGTAGGCCTAAGTAATTCTCTTTTAACAATTTAGGTATGTTAATAACTACACTAAGTTATAGAATAATTGTATGCATCATGATTTAATCCTATAACATTCTATGACTTAATGTGTAATGATTATGTCTTTTTATTTGCAGGTAATAAAACCCAGAAAGAACAAGGGTGGGGGGATAATTTCCCCAACACATCCAGCCGTGATTCTTTCCCCCTCCCCCACCGGACTTTGGGGCAATCTTCTCCAACGATTGCTGGCCAAAAACAGAAAGGGATTTGCAAATCCCTGGATTGGCTCACTGAGGGAGAGAGAGGACTTAAAAGTGAAGAGGTGGCGTGCACAAGGGAGGAATCTTCCCCCTGCGGGGAACGGCTCTCTCTTCTCCACTGTGGAGAGGGCAAGCACTGTGCCACTCCTTCTCTACCTCAAGCAGTAGCACCGAGCACCTCTCCCTACCGCGCACCTTCCTCTTGCCGTTCCATCTCCCTGCAGAGTGCCATCTCGCCTTTGCAGTCGCGCCCGTAGCGCACCATCCAGCGTGCTCCACCTCTGCTGCAGGCGCTGACGCCCTCTCTACCCGCACGTGCCACGTCCAGCCACTGCAAGCCGCTTCCTGTCTTTAGGAGCTCACCAATTGCAGCCACCTCCAGCAGCGTGCTCCACCTCCCATCTGCGACCGCAACCGACAGGAAACCGCGCACCAGCGCATGCACAAGCCCGCTCGAACAGACACAGCAGCAGCAGCTGCCTTCTTGCTCCACAGGACGGAGCTCCGGCCACCACCACCGGCCAGCTCCGGCCACCTCCGCCGCCGCCGCTGCCACCATCGGAGAGCCCCCGTCCTCGCCGTCCTCCTGAGCCTCGCAACTGCCCCGCCGATGCTCTCTCTCTCTCGCGAGGAAGAGAGAGAGCAAATGCTCTATTTTTGTTAGAATTAAAAATTACATTCAATGCCATTGCCACTGATTTTATTTTATTATTATTATTATATTATGGAAAAATTGCATTCAAGCACTCACAGTTCTTTCTAATTGCATGGTATTAATATTGACTAGTTTAAAGATTGATTTTGGACCTGATTTATGTACTAATTGCCTTCAGTACACATCACATGAAAATTGTACTAATTCATCCTAAATTTATTGAGGATTTCTGTGAGGGAAAACTGCACTTACACCCTTAACTTTTTAGGTTATTGCAAATCTACTTTCCTTCACATTTTAAGTCCAATTTGAAAAGGAATTTCGCACTATCCGAAATAACATTAAATAATTAAGTATTGATTGCATCATTGCCTCCCTGTGGACACGACCCGCTCTTCTGCAAGTGGTTATTTTTATTATTTTTTATTAGTCAATTTTTCCACCACTTAAATACTATAACGCTAAGCGAAAAGTTGACCTATCAGTGACCAAAGGCATCTAGAAGGCACGGTGTGGCAGCAGATGCGTTCGGTTCCTTTGAAGGAAAAGAAGAAGATGATGGTCGCGCGGCCAGTGTGGCCATGCTCACGGTGAAGTGCAGCCGTGAAGGCTCATGGATGGTGTTTGGCACGAATCCACTGGCTTGGCACGGCGAGCTGTCACCTCGCCAACCCACGATGTGGTGGAGTTCGGTCGTGGAGACCAAGGTGGTGGAGTGGAGCGCACAGTGGTGGAGTGGGGCGGTGTTGACAAAGCAAAATCAAGGTTTATAAATGCTACGTTGTAGTATAAGTTGAAATTGCTTGAAAACAAATAGAATTTATTACTCAAAGAGAAGTCTGAGGTTGAACACAGGGAGTAAATAGGAATTCACACGCTAATCTCAAATAAGATGAAACTGAGCACAATAACTTAAACCAAATAATGATATTCAATAAATACTAATCTGTCACATTAGATATTCAATGAATTCTTATGTATCTTTGAGGCAATAAAAAAAAGTAGAGAAGCTAAAATAGTGGTGATTTAAATCACCAGTTATTCTTTAAGCATATTGATGAGAGCCTCATCATGAGCTGTAACTAGCTCATTTTGACCTAAGAAAGAGAATAAGAGCTCCTACATAACCTAGAGAAGGGCTTAATTGAAGGAATAAGTATTCTGAGAAGAAAACATGAAATAAAGGTTAAAACTGTAATTTTACCATTACAGTACATAAACAGGATTTCTCAGAGGAAAAACATAGGTCAAATGGTCTGAATAATATTAAAAGTAGGTTGGTTCAATCAGAAAGGGGTTCATGTGCAATCTAGGAATTAAATGACATTCTGTAATCCTAAAACAGACCCGCTTAATTCAACAAGGTTCTGGTCAGGTTAAAAATTAACTAAACCCTCTAAAATCATGGAAAAATATCCCCTAGGATTTAGAACCTTCAAATTGACCTTTGGAACCTCTTTTGACCCAAATTGGGGTCCTAGCTCATCAATTGACCCAATTTGGGTTTTTATGCAAAATATCTAGCCAAGCGAGGTCAAACTTAAAATCCAACTTCACCATTGGATTCCTTAGGTCCAAATTAGGTTTGTACCAAAATTTGGACCTAAGGGGAGGTCATCTTGACCTACTTTGTAAATTAGTACACCTAATTACATTTTGGCCCTTATCTTTTGAAAACCTTTGCATAGACCCCCCTAACTTCCTCTCCACTCTTACAAACAGGTCCCTCTGCCATTAATGGGGAGAAATCCTACTCCGGTGAGGATTGGAGGGGGAGTACTCCTTGATTCCTCAGAGATCTCCCAGATTTGGAAGGGAGATTCTCTGAGGAATTCCCTTCCATCTGAGCATGATCATACTCTCTGATTTGCACCCAATCTCTCATGCGAACGAATGAGAGATTTGGGTCTCTAACTGATTCCATCTCCAGTGAGGTCTCTTATGCTTGGAGGCTTGTCTTCCAAGCATAGGAGTCCCTGCCAGCAACTATAAAATGACCACCAACCCTGGCCGCACCTCCTCAGCTCGACTTGGCCAGAAATCCACCTCAATTTCTTCTCCTTCGGCCAAGTGGTCCAGAGAGCTCTGGCGAGCCTCCCTCCTCTTTCTCATAGCTCTGCCACAATACCAGTGGCAGAGTTGTCCTCACGATCCTCCTCCGCATCGCGCAACACCCGTGCGAGCATCCCTAGCTCCGTCGTCGCCGCCGTCTCCCTCCACTGGATACCTTCTTCTCCGACGACAGTAGGTACTGCCAGCCACCCTCTCTCCCCCTTCGTCCACTTAATTAGGTTAGAACCACTCGTCTCTATCCCCTCTTCAATTCCCCTCAACCTATTTCACAAACACCCCTCGACTGCCACTGTCCACCGCCATCTTCCCCATCTCCGGCCAACCTCCAGCGAGACGGACCCGTCATTCCACAACTCCACACATCTCGCCACCAACCCTACAACCTCCACCACACTCCACTGAACATCATCCACCCACTCACAGACCGCCTACATCACCACAAACGCCCCCTGACCTAACCCATAAACCCGACCACAGAGTGACCTAGGCATGCATGCCTAGGTCACCCCACGGCCTGCCGCCTACTGCCTCACCTTTGCCGTGACACGGCGAAGGTCCTCCTGTGGTTTGATAGAGCTGCAAGGCTCCTTTTGTGTCATGCAGGATCTAAGCACTAGCCGCCATTAGCGACGGCTCAAGAAGGTTGCAAGCTTGCTCCAGGCTGAAGCACTTCAGGGTCCCAGGTCCATAAGGCTTGGGGTAGTCTCACGCATTCAGCTATCTAGGCAATTAGCGCTGCGAGGCCTGCAGCTGCAGCAATTGGAAGAAAGAGCTCCTATGGGTGTGCGAGCAAAAGCGGGTGGGACATTAGTCCCACATCGTAAACGTCTGAGTGAGGAACGTGCAATAAATTGAATTTGTGTTCTACTCTCTTCGCCTTGAGACACACATGGGGTGAGGTCCCTCACCTATCACGCCTCGTCAGCAACATTCTCCTCCGCGGATCTGGCAACCCGACCCGACTATCCTACCGAGCACTCCTCGCGCACCACACCCACACCGGTGTGCCTGGACCCGGGCACGTTACCCGACCCGCTTACCTAGCTCTGGGAGAGCGTACCGAAGAGTGATATACAGAGAGAGAGAGATGCGGGGGTGGGTAGAGGGTAGGTTTTGCTCTTCGATTTGTGTAGGGAAGAAGGAGAAGGAAGGCATAGCTGAAGTGAAGCTGACACTTAGCTGCAAAAGAAAGAAATAAGAAGGAAGGATAAAGAAAGAAGACTCGTAGAGGAAAAAGAGAAGGAAAAACAAGGCAGCAGGAAGAGGCAAAGCCAAAGAGAAGAGGAAGTCAGAGAGCTAAGGATGAAGAAGAAAGAAGAAAGAAATAAAGAAAGAAAAAGAAAAGAAGAAGAATTAGAAAAGCAGAAGCCAGGGAAGAAAAGGCTAAGGAAAGAAGAAGAAGACCCACAGAGAAAAGGAGAAAGACATTGCAGAAAAGAGGCAAGGCAGAAGACAGAGGAAAATAAGAAGAAAGGAAGGAACAAGGAAGAAGAAGCAGACGGCCAAAGTTAGAAGAATAGAAGAGAAAGAACTAAGGAAAGAGGAAGATCAGAGAAAGGAAGAGAAGGACAGAAAGAAAAGAAGAACAAGCAGAAGAAAATAGAGGCCATCATTTAAGACGTCTGATTCCATGATTAGACGTCCAACTCTTTTATTTTTTCCACAATTGACTTTTAAACTCTTGCATTTATATTCTAAATTAAGTTTTGAGTAATTCTAAGTGTTCAATTACATTATTGAGATTAGCGAATAGATTCCATGTGCTCCCTGTGTTCGACCTCAGATACTTTGATTTTCGAGTTATAAATTTTTATTTGTTTTCACAGAGAATTCATCTATATTACAACGAGATACCTGTTAAAACACAATCTAGCCATGTAAACACATATATATCAAGCATTCAATCAATTTAAATATCTCAATAGTAATTCTAAAGTATCAAGCCTCAAATCAGTCATTGGTCTGATGACCAGATGACTTAACCATCAGATGCTACAGTACTTCCCTAGCATTGTTCTTTTTCTTCCTCTTCTCTTCTCTCCTTCTCTGCTTCTTCTTTTCTCCATTAGCTGCTCTCTTCCTTCTCTTCTTCCTTCTTTCTTCATGCATAGAGGGCGGCCATCTCAAATTTGGCTAAGTGTTGCATAGGGCAAAACCCTCCCTTGTCCCGCTCTCCCTTTCTTTCTCTCTTCCTCTTAGGTTCCACCCTTTCAAGGCCTCGGGTAGAGCGCACTCGAGACTAGCTCACCAGCGTGGGTGGTGAGCGAGGAGTGCTTAGGTTAGGCGGGTTATTGGGTCGACTAGACCCACGTGTACGGTGTCGCGAACGAGGCGCGTGCGGGGACCTCACCCCTTGTGCTTGCTGAAGCGATAAGCCCATAGGACTTTTTCAATTTATGCGGGTGTGGGCGCTTGTCAGCTTTTGAGGTAGGACTATCCCACCTCCCTTCCTCTGCATGCAGCTGCAGTGGATGGCATTCGCGAAATTGTAGTAGCAGCAGCAGGTGTTGGTGCCAATTGAAGACCTGGAGCTCTGCCTGGAACCTCTCCGTGCAACCTGAGCGTATCACTTGGAGCTTGTGCAGCTGGAGAAGGCTTCAAGCTTCGCTTGAAGCTACTGTAATGGCGGTCGAGGGAGTGAAGACCTAAAATGAAGAACACAGCATTGCGGTCTCGTCAGAAGGTTTAGTAGGCTTCGCTGTAGCACGACAGACGTGGTGGTGTGTGCGGCGTGTCGAGAAGGTGGCTGTGGTGTCCGGATGGTGTCGGAGTTGTTGCACGGAGGTGGGTGTGTTCGGCAGAGGGTTTGGAAGAGTAATCGACTTAAGTTAGGGCTTTTGCTCCTAGGAGTGAGGTGGAGGTTTTGGCGGTGTTGGCGAGGTATTTGTGACGGTGGGGTAGGCGGAGGACCTCGTTGGAGGAGTGGTCGGAGATGGGGAAGACAGAGGTAAGCTTGTCGAGTCGAGGGTTATTTTTGGGATTTTTGGGTACGAATCTAAATTAGGAATTAAAGCTAACTAATCTAACCTAATCTAAATGGATGAAAGGGGGAAGAACAGCACCAGTGTTGGTAGGCCGACATCGGGGAAGAAGACACTCCGATGATGGGGACGGCGACGATGACGGAGATAGAGGGGCTCCTACTGGTACGGCCAAGAGTGGACGAGAGAGAGGAAGGGAATGCAGCCACTGGTATTGTGGACGGACGACGAAGGAGGTCAGTAGGAGTTGCCAGAGCTTGTGGAGCTTCGCAGCCTGAAGAGGAAGGAGGAATATGGGGATTTCACGGCCGAAATCAAGTCTAGGAAGTTCGGCCTGACCTGGGCATGCTTATATAGGGTTTAGGAGGTCGATTTGAGCTTGGAAGCCAAGCTTCCATGCTAGGAATGCTCGCCAGAATAGGAGACCCATCTCTTTGAAGGATTTGCATGAGAGATTGTGCAAGATCTGGAGCTTGGGAATTGGCACAAAAGGAAGGAAATTCCTTGACGAACTTCCCTTTCAAATTTGAGAGGGATTCGTCAAGGAATCAAGGAGAACTTGCCAAAATTAGATCGTCGGAGTTTATAGGAATAGGATTCATGGTGGTAGGGACTTTTTTGTGAAAATGATGACAAAGCTAGGGGGCTATTTGTGAGGAATTCAAAAGTTAAGAATTTGAATGAGATAAAAAGAGTCTGATTGGACCAAAATGTAAACTTGGTTAAGATGATCTTAGATTGAGCCCAAATTTTGGTACAAACCTAATTTGGATCCAAGGAATCCAATGGTGAAGTTGGATTTTGGTTTTGACCTAGTTTGACTTAGGTAATTTATGCAAAAATCTAAATTAGGGCAAATGTCAGTCTGAGACTATTTTGGGTCAAGATGAGTTCTAATGGTCAAATTGAAGGTGCCAAACCCTAGAGAATATTTTTCTATGAATTTTAGAGGGTTTAGGTGAATTTTATTCTTATCAGAACCTCAGTTAACTAAGCAAACCTGCTTTTTGGATTTTAGAAGTCATTTAATTCTCAAAACATGCGAAATCCCTTTTATGTTTGTATTAACCCACTTGTTGGATATTTAAGATCATTTGACCCTTAATTACCCCTGAAAAAACCCGTGGTTGTTCTGCATTCAAGATATGATAGTAAAATTGCAGTTTTAACCCTATTTCCTTGTCTTTTTCTCAGAATTATTATGCAATGAACTATGGCTCTCTGGCAATTATGTAGGAGCATTTATTCCTTGATAATGACTAAATTGAGCTAGTTATAGCTCATGATGGTGTTCCCATCATACCCCCATGCCTAGCTTTTGCTAGTCCTTTAGCAAAATCTCATGGAATCAACTTAGATTCTAGACCATGCCTTTTTATGCTCAAAACTCTGATGTGTGCTTTCTTTTGTAGATTAAGTCAGAATGCCGATAGTAGGCCTAGAGGTACTCAACTACCAACCAAGATCCAGACCTAACCAGCTCTAGCCTCAGTCTATTGCGAAGGTTTCTAAGGTCCACAGGAACTAACCTAAGGTTCATTGAACTCTGCGGTTAAAGCACCCATGCTTGTAACATGTTTAGCCCAAGTTCAATTTGCAGTGCGTTTTTGTAAGAGAGAGGCAGAAGATTTTTTTGTTCTTGGAAAGTTTTCTCTCTATTTTCTTTCTTTATTTCTAGCTTCGGATTTGCTTTACAACACGGTCTGTATCGGATTCCTAGCTCCCACCATCAATCCTCGTAGGGTCCCTAGCAATTGATGCTTCGAGATAACACCGCCCATGGTAACCCCCAGAACCCTAGCTTTTGAGATTTCGAAATAATCCCACCCATGGCATTCTGTAGCTAAATTCAGGCCTTGGCAATTGACATTTCAGAATAATCCCGCCCATGGCAGCTGAACCAACACAAGGTACATACCCCCAGTAGGATATTTAGATATCCTAGGAGACAAGCACTGAGGAGATGGTATGTTATTACGCATCTTCGAGGGGAATTTCCCACCTCTCCATGCTGGGAACTCTTCCAAATCAACTTGTATTGATCAACCGCTCCTAATCTAGGTAGCTTTCTATAGAACAGATTTAGTGCATTTGCGTGATTTTGATAATTAAGTGCACTGAACTAGACTGTGTGTGGATTGGGGTGCTTAGGTTACCGAGTCCCGCAAACCAGAGGCAGTTAACGAGGCTAAATAATCCCTAATCCTTAGACCTAATACTTATGCTTCGTATTTTCCCCAACCTCTTGAGGACTATCCAGATCTTAACGGATACTTAAATTTTTAAGCTTAAAACACAGCCTAAGAGGCCTAAGATCAGTGTTCATACTAATCTCTTTTTGTCTCTTACCACTTTTTGTCTTTTTATTTCTTTCTTTTTGATTTGATCTAGAACTCAGTATATTCCTTAATCTTTTACTAATGGCTTTCCCTTTTTATTTCAAACTATGCTCCTTGTTGACATTTATATTACCTCCCCTTTTTTCCTTCTCAAGAATGATATGTAATTAATTCATTCAAAATTTCCTTCCTTCTCTAATTTTTTGTTCTTTTTCAATTTTTTATTTTTTGGTTTTTTAGACTATTGTTTTTGTGAGAACCCTTCCAAACTATGAATTTTTGTATGTTTACACTTTACCGCTCCCGCATGCTTAAGTTTTGTAATGTCCTCATTGTAAACGGAGGGTGTGAAACAATTTTGAGTTTAGGAATTAGAACAGGATTATCGGGTGGGTGCACGGGTCGAGATGACTATTGCGGATGATTTCAAGCTCTGGTACGTGTACCAGAAGTGGGATCAACTATTCTAATATTGAACTTAGAGTGCAATAGACGTGAAGTACAAAAAGGATAATCAGAAGGATCTCAGGTTTTTGGAATGATGGGTTGCCTCCCGTTAAGCGCTAAATTCAATGCCTTTAGCCGAGCAGAAATGGTCATGGAGGAGTGGTTAAATCAGATGAGTTTTGCATAACAAGAACCTTGATTAAAAGCCTGGTTGGTCCAACTAGGTGCGTGTTTAGATCAATAGGCTGATGATGTAACCCAAACCAAATCAATCTGGTGGGTTGATAGATGTGGATCAGGAGATGCGGTGTCCACCAGATACTGTGAAGCTCAAAAGGATGTGGAAGTGAAAAGGTAGGGTTTGGATGAATCGGATCGGCCTGACCAGAGTAGGGATCCTCAAATGAAAAAGAATTAGTGGAGGATGTAGGAACCCTATAAGAGTGATCAGAGAAGGATGGAGTGTGATTTGTAGTCTGATCGATGTCCGAAACCTGATAAATATGTGGAGGGGAATCATTTGCTACCAGCTCATTGAGAGGGGAATCAGAGTAGAAATTGAGTTCGATTGTGGGTCGGGGTTGAGAATGGGTTTGGAAATGTTCTGAATATGTTGTGGAAGAGGTGGCTTCAAGAATAATTGTGTGTGAGGGCTCCTCTAGGAAGGTTTCAAAGGTAGGTTTATTTAGAGAATCCTCGTAGTAGCCATCAAAATCAAAGGTAAATGCCTGAAGAGTGTTTATAGGACCGAGGAAATTTGAGTCAAGAAAAGATTTGAACTTTGGGTTGTAGACACTCTCGGCAATTTCTATTTTTGATTCCTAAGTATCAAAAAGAAATGATTCCATCTCAATGGAACCTGATTTTAAATCAATGATCTCGGGATCAGGGACCTCAGAGTCAGAGTTGACGAATGGATCATGTATGCTGAGGTCGTAGATTAGCTCGTAGTCGTCATGAAACAATGGTTCTCCGAAATTAGAGTAAGATTCGAAATTGTCGGAGAATTTGTGAGAATCAAGTTCTGAATCTGATTCAGGATCAGGGGTTCCACCATAGAAAAAATCAAAAGATGTAGATTCAGCAACCTGACTTGGGTCTAGCCTATTCTCATATTCTGAGCTCAAAAGGTATCCCTATTAGGTATGGGCTCGAGTTCTTAGTTTGTATGGAAGACCCAATCAAAACCCAACTCTTCCAATTCCTCAGTTTCTGTATCATAGATTGGCGTGACTTCCGAAAAATCAATTTGTGTTTCCGAGGAGGTTGGAGAGGTGCATTCATCAAATATGGGCCCTGAATCATAATCCAAATTCAAATTTTGATTTTCATCACCTGGGGCCTTGTAATCATTTTAAGAAAGCTCAGATCCAGATTCTAGGTCAAGGGTGTGGGTTGGATCACTAGAATCTAGGTTGGCTCTATAGGGATGTTAGAATTGCTCTCAAGAGTCACCTTATCAGAGTAAGGGACAGAATTTACACTCTTGAGAGGTTCTGATTCAATCTTAGTATCACCGATGTATGGGAAATCTAGCCTTGGTGAACTACGGTTTTGATTTTCTAGGGTTGGCTCAAAATTGTGAACACCTGTAATCGGATCCTCTGAATCCATCTCAAGATTAGGAATGTTAATTTGTTCGTAATTTGAATCAGGTTCCATTTGGGTTGGGGGTCCATAACAAGCTTGATCATCAAACCCAGGATTTGGGAAATTACATGGATTATTGAAATTACTCCAAGTGTCATCTCAACTTCTGATGGGTATTTTTGATCGATGAATCTATACAAATTATTCAGCAATTCTCCCTATTTTTTTAAAAAATTCTGGAGTTCTTCCAGAACTGAAGGATTTAACTGATATTCCAGACAATCATTGTTGTGTAATTTCACCAATTCCATGTGTTCTGCTAAGAGGAATCAAGGGTTCCACCACAGAAAAAATCAAAAGATGTAGATTCAACAACCTGACTTGGGTCTAGACTATTCTCAGATTCTGAGCTCAAAAGGTATCCCTATTAGGCATGGGCTCAAGTTCTTGGTTTGTATGGAAGATCCAATCAAAACCCAACTCTTCCAATTCCTCAGTTTTTGTATCATAGATTAGCGTGACTTCCGAAAAATCAATTTATGTTTTTGAGGAGGTTGGAGAGGTGCATTCATCAAATACGGGCCCTGAATTATAATCCAAATTCAAAATTTGATTTTCATCACATAGGCCTTGTAATCATCCCAAGAAAGCTCAGATCTAGATTCTAGGTCAAGGGTGTGGGTTGGATCACTAGAATTTAGGTTGGGCTCTACAGGGATGTTAGAATTGCTCTTGAGAGTCACCTTATCAGAGTAAGGGACGGAATTTACACTCTCGAGAGGATCTGATTCAATCTTAGTATCACTGGTGTTTGGGAAATCTAGGCTTGGTGAACCAAGGTTTTGATTTTCTAGGGCTGACTCAAAATTGTGAACACCTGTAATCGGATCCTCCAAATCCATCTCAAGATTAGGAATGTTAATTTGTTCGTAATTTGAATCAGGTTTCATTTGGGTTGGGGGTCCATAACAAGCTTGATCATCAAACCTGGGATTTGGGAAATTACATGGATTACTGGAATTACTCCAAGGTGTCATCTCAACTTCTAACGGGTATTTTTGATCGATGAATCTATACAAATTATTTAGTAATTCTCCCTATTTTTTCAAAAAATTCTGAAGTTCTTCCAGAATTGAAGGATTTAAGTGATATTGCAGGCAATCATTGTTATGTAATTTCACCAATTCCATGTGTTCTGCTAAGAGGTGATCCCAAGTTGAACCGTGTTTCATTTGTGTCCATATTATCTCTACACAGTTCGTGATGATTTCTGTTGTTTTTGCAAATCTTTCTTGAATGTCACTTGCATAATATTCTTCATGGTTTCTATAGGCGTTCTCAATTATCTTTTCCTTCAAGCTCATTTGGGACTTAGGTTTTCTAAATAGTCTTCCTATATAGCCAGGCTGCACTTTTTTTGAATCAGATGGTGGAATCAAGATGTAGAATCAAAACTTAGGTTAGATTGAAGCTGATCAAATCTGAAAGAGATTCCCTAAGATGATCTGTGTATGTGCTTTTAATAAAAGGGATGAGGGACTGGATATGAGACTTGATTCAATCAAGGCACTCAAAGATTTTTGGATGACTAAGGCAATTTCAAGGTGGATGATACCTTTGAATCAGAAATTCGCACACCCGAAAAGTACCTGAGTAGCCAAGAAGGGAGAGCCCCACAAAGACCCCTACACGGTAGAGCATTCCCATAGGTTACAGGGTTTCCCCCACCCAACCTTCCTTGTCACTAAGGGTCTAGGTAGACTGGAATGTACGAACTTAAGTCCTTAAGTTTACCAATTTTATGTCCTAATTTATGCCTTGAGTTTTACTTGATTAGAAGTTAATTCAACTTGTGACCTAATTTGGAGGGTGGTTAGCCTACAATGTAGGATAATTTCACCTGACCTGCCCTAAAGACCGCAGAATGAGATCTAGGTTAAGACTTAGAAATCACCCTGATTTGACTCCCAGGTTATTAGGTCCAAGTAATTTAGGGTTCAAGTGAATTTAGAGCCTGATTTTTAGGATTTTTGTTGATTAGATCTTTTCAACCAAGGGCTCGGGTAGGATACAAATGTGGGTGGGTTTGTTTCCTTTTATGTAGGCAAGTGTGAAATATCACTCCAAAACTCTAAAAATTGAAACTCTAATTGGCTCTATTTTGCACCCAATTTGATCTTAAAATGTTCTCCTTGGACTTCAAACAAGAAGCACGTAGTCCAAGAAGATTAGAAATTAAGCATAGTCCCTAATAGGCACAGGAATTTTGGGGTAGGAAATTCTAACTAGAATCACTTCAAACTCCAATCAGATTTGAAAAATAATTTCGCAAATCAGAAAACTTACCTTTTTAAATGATGATTACTATGAAAAATAAGGCAGGTGATTCCTAATTGATTTTCCCTTTTTTCTGTGTCTTCCCAAGATTAGGAAGTTGATTAGGGAAGACTAGAGAAGTTACTTGCCCTAGAGTGGTTGATTTGTGTGGAAGATCTTCTTGTAAAGTACCTCGCAAAATCACAAGAAAGCAAACAGAGCAAGTCAGTGCTCAAGTATAATCAAATAATGCAGAGAATAGCGGTGAATTGCGCGTTACTCCCCAGCAACGGCACCAAAATGTTGATAGAGCGAAATCGAGGTTTATAAATGCTGCATTGTAGTATAAGTTGAAATCGCTTGAAAACAAATAGAAGTTATTACTCGAATAGAAGTCTGAGGTCGAACACAGGGAGCAAATAGGAATTCACACACTAATCCCAAATAAGATGAAACTGAGCACAAGAACTTAAACCAAATAATGATATTCAATAAATACTAATCTGTCACATTAGATATTCAATGAATTCTCATGTATCTTTAAGGCAATAAAAAAAAGTAGAGAAGCTAAAACAATGGTGATTTAAATCACTGGTTATTCTCTAAGCATATATATCAAGCATTCAATCAATTTAAATATCTCAATAGTAATTCTAAAGTATCAAGCCTCAAATCAGTCGTTGGGTCTGATGACCAGATGACTTAACCATCAAATGGTATAGTGCTTCCCTAGCACTGTTCTTCTTTTTCTTCCTCTTCTCTTCTCTCCTTCTCTGCATCTGCTTTTCTCCCTTAGCTGCTCTCTTCTTTCTCTTCTTCCTTCTTTCTTCACACACAGAGGGCAACCATCTCAGATTTGGCTGTGTCGCACAGGGCAAAACCCTCCCCTACTTTGCGTTCTCTTTCTATCTCTCTTCCTCTTAGGTTCCGCCCTCTCAAGGCCTCGGGTTATCGGGTATTCGGGTAGAGCGCACCCCAGACCAGGCTCACCGATGTGGGTGGTGAGTGAGGAGCGCTTAGGTTAGGTAGGTTATCAAGTCGGCCAGACTCGCGTGTAAGGTGTCGCGGGCGAGGCGCGTGCGGGGACCTCACCCCCTGTGCTTACTGAGGCGATAAGCCTATAGGACCCTTTCAATTTATGCAGGCGCGGGCACTCGTCAGCTTCCGAGGTGGGACTATCCCACCTCCCTTCCTCTGCGTGCAGCTGCAGTGGATGGCCTTCGTGAAATTGGAGCAGCAGCAGTAGGTGTTGGTGCCAATTGAAGACCTGGAGCTCTACCTGGAACCTTTCTGTGCAACCTGGGCGTATCACTTGGAGCTTGCGCAGCTGGAGAAGGCTTCGAGCTTTGCTCGAAGTTGTTGTAATGGCGGTCGAGGGAGCGAAGACCTGAAATGAAGAACACGACCATGCGGCCTCGTCAGAAGGTTAACCAGGCTTCGCCATAGCACAGCGAATGTGGTGGTGTGTACAACGTGACGTGAATGTGGTTGTGGTGGTTGGACAGTGTCAGAGTTGGTGCGCGGAGGTGGGTGTGTTTGAAAGAAGGTTTGGAGGAGCAATCAACCTAACTAAGTTAGGGCTTTTACTCCTGGGAGTGAGGTGGAGATTTTGGCGGTGTTGGCGAGGTATTTGGGATAGTGGGGTGGGCGGAGGACCTCGCCGGAGGAGTGATCGGAGACGGGGAAGACGGAGGTGAGAGTGTCGAGTCGAGGGTTATTTTTGGGATTTTTGGATAGGAATCTAAACTAGGAATCTAAGGTAACTAATCTAACCTAATCTAAATGGATGAAAGGGGGGAGAATGGCACTGGCGTTGGTAGGCCGACGTTGAGGAAGAAGACACTCCGATGATGGGGATGGTGACGACGACGAAGATAGAGGGGCTCTTGCTGGTACAACCAAGAGTGGATAAGAGAGAGGAAGAGAATCCAGCCACTGGTATTGTGGACAGACAACGAAGGAGGTTAGGAGGAGTTGTCAGAGCTTGTGGAGCTTTGCGGCCTAAAGAGGGAGGAATATGCAGATTTCACAGCCAGAATCAAGTCTTGGAAGTTCGGCCTGATCTGGGCGTGCTTATATAGGGTTTAGGAGGTTGATTTGAGCTTGGAAGCCAAGCTTCCAAGCTAGGAATGTTCACTGGAATAGGAGACCCATCTCTTTGAAGGATTTGCATGAGAGATTGGGCAAGATCTGGAGCTTGGGAATTGGCACAAAAGGAAGGGAATTCCTCGACGAACTTCCCTTTCAAATTTGAGGAGGATTCGTCAAGGTACCAAGGAGAACTTGCCAAATTTAGGTTGCCAAAGTTTGTAGGAATAGGATTCATGGCGGCAGTGACCTTTTTGTGAAAATGATGACAAAGTTAGATGGCTATTTGTATGGAATTCAAAAGTTAAGTATTTGAATGAGATAAAAAGAGTCTGACTAGACCAAAATGTAAACTTGGCCAATATGATCTTAGATTGGGCCTAAATTTTGGTACAAACCTAATTTGGACCTAAGGAATCCAATGGTGAAGTTAGATTTTGGTTTTGACCTAGTTTGATTGGGTAATTTATGCAAAAACCTATATTAGGGCAAATGTCAGTCTGAGACTCTGTTTTGGGTCAAGATGGGTTCAAATGGCCAAATTGAAGGTACCAAACCCTAGATAATATTTTTTTATGAATTTTAGAGAGTTTAGATGAATTTTATCCTAACCAAAACCTCAGTTAATTAAGTGGATTTATTTTTAGGGTTTCAAAAGTCATTTAATTCTCAAAACACATGAAAACCCTTTTCTTTCTTTATTAACCCACTTGTTAGATATTTAAGACCATTTGACCCTTAATTATCCCCTGAAAAAACCCATGGTTGTTCTGCATTCAAAATATGATGGTAAACTTGTTGTTTTAACCTTATTTCCTTATCTTTCTCCCAAAATGATTATGCAATGAACTATGGTTCTCTAGCAGTTATGTAGGAGCATTTATTCCTTGATAATGACTAAATTGAGCTAGTTATGGTTCATGATGGTGTTCCCATCAGGTGGTGTCTCCTCGAGCACGGTAGTAGCTTCCCCTCTCTTGTAGTCTTCTGCATGGATTTGAAATGGAGAGGCAGGAGCAGATCTGCTTCTCACGCTCCTCCTTGATTGCCATCTTCAATCGCATGCAGCTGCGGCGTATTCCCTGTAGAGAAGAGAGAAAAAAATGAATAATAAAAAGATTGATTTATTTATATACAAGCCCTCACATAAAATATTAATTCTAATACATGCATATAATGCAACCTAAAGACTAATGTATGTTATTTTAATGCATGCTAAATAATTTATATATGAATGTAATGCATACAAGCAAATATATATAAACTAAATTATTTATATCTTAATGCATGCTATGTATACACTAATATTAATCCAATGTCTAAGTACTTAAGTAACTAATTAGTCCACAAATATGGGCTCATCACTTACCCCTTGAGGATCTTACTGATTTAGCCAAATCTGGATTCCTACCTACTTCTGACAACAAAGATTAGCCTCTCAAACATTGGGAAGAAATGAAAGCAATTAATGTAGAAATCTATACGCCCCAGGGGCAGGATCTTAGCATTGGATAAGAACCAGGGGATGTTGTTGTTGAGGACAATCACACTCCTATGGCTTCCAACCCACCTTTACATGACAATGAAATGGGCAACACCCTTGATCGGTTCAATTTGAAAGATGAACATTTGGGCTGATTTCAGGACAAGCACACCGATGATATGCACCATGAATGACAATCAGTAATTAAGGCTTCTTCTGATGACATTCAAGAATTGGAATGGTTGTCAAGGAAGAATGTTGAACCTCTTAAGCCCTCTTTGACCCTCGTCCCTACACCGCAACTGAGAGACTTCAACTTTTGTAGAAACAGCTTCGTAAAATCTTTGCTCACATTTCGTACTTTACAGGGGGATAACCAGACCAATACATCCTATGGTAGAGTGGTGAGTGTGGATCGACACTTTTCCATGTCAGCCCATCAGCCTTAGGGTATCCTTCGTCGCACCCTCCTTTTTCCACACATATCTGCTTGGGGAGCCTTTGCCTCCTTGTTTGGCTTGTAATTCACATTTAAAATATTATTTTAGTTGTAGTATAGTGCGAAAACATGCCAACAAATAATATTTATAAAATTAGTGAGTATCGGGTCGTTCGCAAGGAGGCAATCATAATTTACGTAGAAGCCTTTCAATAGAACTTATTCTAAACAGATATTTATATATGTATATATGTATAGGAATTAAATGTATGCATTCAGAAGATCAAAATTTATTGCAATTAAAATAGAGTTTCCACAATAGAGAATGCCACTAGAAATAAATAGATAGATAGATAGAGAGAGATAGAAGGAGGTAGAGAGAAATCGCCACTTGTGGGATGCTTGTGCGAGATGCAGTAGCACCTCAGATCCAGAGCACCAGGATGAAGGCAGGAGCAGAGTTGCAGAGGGATGGAGAGTTGCAGAGAAGGTGGAAGATGCCTGGAGTTGATGGAAGAGAGATGCTTCAACTGGGGGGCCCTTGGCCTTCTTTTGTAGTTTTAATGAGGGACAAAGTGGGTATTTAGCCCCTTTATCTCAGGCAACACCTCTTTTTGATTAGAGCCATTGATTGGGAGATCAACAGACCAAATCGCGCCTTAAAACACCTTCATTTGCACCTAAAACGCTCGAATTCAGCCTGGGCTTGACACGTGGCAACTTCTCAACCTCTAGATCGAGATCTCACGTCCTCGCTTTCTCCTCCCGCACCCGCTGTAACGAATCTCTCTCTGCACACGCACCCGCAAGCCTCTTTTCAGGGCCTAATCGTCAGTGCAGACCTCGCCAAAATGCGTGGTTTGTTTGCAGCCACAGAGTGTCCTGATCGCACCACGCGACTGCGTCTGCATGTGCCGATGCAAATCCCATGGCTAATAGTGCCCACACTCACCGCCTTCCAAACCCTCGCGCATCACTGCTTGAACGCGTGTCTCACGCTTGCAATTGAGCATGCTCATCGCTGCGCCACGCATCCACATTGTTAGGTTTTTATTTTAAGGAAACTTATTCTTGTCTGCTGGATGAAGATCCAACAGTCGAGATTTCCTTTCCATTGATGAAGCACGGCTGGATGGGTGGCGTGGTGTGCTTGTGGCCATTGGATGAAGATCCAACAGTCCACAGCGTTTGAGGGTGTCCTTCCTAGATGGGCGATGATGATGGGGCGGCTGTGATGGCACCACGTGGTGTCATCGTGGCCGTTCATCTTCTTTTCCTTATATCTGGTGCTGTAGACCTCCGATCGAGTTGATTTTTTTGTCATTGGAATGAATGATTAATTAAGTCCTGAAGTGCTAGAGAGAAGGAGATAAGTGAGGGATACCATCTTTAGGCCTCCTAGGTCTGTTTTAGAGCTTAAACACTCATGTATTTGTTAAGATCCAAATTATTCCTCAAGAGGTCGAGGGAGTTACGAGGCTAATGTATTAAGTCTAAGGCTTAGGAAGTATTCAGCCCTGTTGCCTGCCGATTGGTTTGTGGGACTTGGTAATCTAGGCACCCAAAAAAATGACACACTGATATGGTTTAGTGGGCATAATGAAGAATAATACCAAAACACGTTTATTCTAAAAATGTTTTCCCGAAAAATTGACCTAGGAGCAGCTCAAAGACATAAGTTGATTGGATGAGTTCCTGGTGAGAAGAGGAGGAATGAAAATACTCCCCTCGAAGATGTGCTATAACATACCATCTCGGTGCTTGTCTCCTAGGATATCTAAATATCCTACCGGGGGCACGGAAGCACCTTGTGCTAGTTTGCATTATCTCGACATGTCAATTGCAAGGGTCTAAATTTAGCTACAGAACGTCATGGGCAGGTCTATCATAAAGTGTCGAAAGCCAGTGTTCTAGGGGTTTTCCATGGGCGGTGCTATCCCGAAGCATCGATTGCTAGGGACCCTACGAGAAGTGATGGTGGGGACAAGGAATCTGATATAGATCTTGTTTAGGGCCAATCCAATGTTGGATTTAGGGGAATTTAAAAAAAAGAAAAGAGAGAAAACTTTCAAAATAAATACCTTTCTATCTCTCTTTATTAAAAATGCACTGGCAAATTGAACTTAGACTTGCTGCTCATACGCACGAGTGCTTTAACCGCTGGGATCAACGAATCTCTAAGTAGTTTTTGCGAGCCTTAGAAACCTTCATGATTGACCCAAGATTGAGGCTAGTCGGGTTCGTATCTTGGTTGGTACTTGAGTACCTTTAGGCCTATAGTTGGTATTTCAATCTACTCGCTAGAGGTGAGGCACGATAAGGCAACTTGACTGTAAAATCTGGCCTAGAGACCTAGTCTGTTCCATATGATTTTGCTCGGGACTAGCAAAACTTAAGCATGGGGGTATTTGATAGGTTCACTTTAGTGGACTAATTTAGTTCATAAGTGCATTATTATTTGGACATGAATTTAATTTAGAGCATGCATTATGTTGATGAAATTGATTAAGCCTTGGATTTCCTGCATTTACATTAATTGATTAATTACTTTTGATGCAGGATTAATTTTAGGAGTCCAATTTTATTGGCATCATATCAATTAGATTGCCATCATGACATTTAATTTCCTAAGAAAATCAACATGGATTGTCTGTGGAAGCTTGTTTCCTTTTTAGTGATTCTTAACAAATTTATTTAAAAAAGGAAATGAATAGTCTCATATTGGACAAAATCCAATCAATGCCATGACCACATTTCTAATTTCCTTCTTTATTCTTGACTTTGTTGCTTTCTCCCTCAAATCTTTCTCTCTCTGATTCTTTCTGTTTCTCTCTTTATATGTAACAGTGAAAAAGACGGCAGGGAACCATCACCCTCATCACGAGGAGGAACTCCCTCTCCAGGAGAACCTTCCACCTCCGCGAGCCACTGATGATGTCCAACCATCACGTGTCTCACACACATTTTTGTTAATTCCATCACCGTGGTCGGTGATGACAGCACCGACATCCACAACTACGCCGACTCATCATTGACTGTGTTTGCCTCGACAACACGACATCACCACCATGTCCGCTACTGTGTCTTTGACTCACCACCGCATCTTATCACCATTGCGTCAACATCCACAACTGTGCTCCGACACCCTCACAACTACGCCGTCATCATCAACCGTGCTTGTAGCCCACCAAAGGGAACATAAGTCGTCCGTCCTCATCTCTGGATGTCCACCAATAGCCTACCATTCTTCTTCTTTATTTTCTTCCTCTGTTCTCCTTCTAGCAAACTCCATCAATGGCCACCCGCTTAGAGCCATCACCACCAGCCACCTCCATGCCAACGAATGCCCACTTCTCCTCGGCTTTAGTAGACGGTCGGCCACCTTCCTCGCCATCAGCCAACCTCTGCATGTGCAGTAGCCAAGCGTGCACCCATTGCACATGCGCCTCATCATGTGCCACCAGGCTCAGCGTAGCCACAACCTCGTGCGTAGTTCACTTGCACGCCCTCCTCACTTGCGCGTGCACGACCACAAGCCAATGCTTGTGCCCCTTCTTCTTCTTCACCGATAGGGACGAAAGAACCTAAAGTCCATCGTCGATGCCCTCTACGCAGCCACCTCCACGGGCCTCGAATCTTCGCCCCAATGATACCATCGGCCTCCACGGCACACGTGTGAAGTCGCGGCCACGCATAGGGACCATTTAGACCACACTCCATCGTTAACAGACCACCATCGCCAGTGGGTTCTTGTTCTCCAATGGCTGAATCTGACTACTTCCAGTCGTGGGACCATCGTCATTGGAACCCTCTCTGTGCCCTCGACGTCCTTCGAGTACCGCACCTCCAGCTATCCCCCTACATGTGCATGCGAGCAAAGAGAAGCTTCTCCTAAGTCTTGAGTCTCAACAATATTTACATTTCATGCCATTGATGAGAATTTTATTTTTTTTCATTTGATTATTTTATTCATCTGAATTTGCACAATTACCCTCAAGTTTCACATTATTCCCCCATGCATTCATATCCTCATTTATTGACTTAGGTCTCTACATAAATGCATGCCATATCATCAAGCACTTTCATGACCTAGAAGAGGAAGCCTGATATCTTTTTTTTTTTTTTTGAAACTGCGAGGAAAGCTATCGTGCTAAGATAGCAATCAGGAGGGCATTTTATTTCATACTATATGGAAAGAAAAATGGAGAACTACACATTGGATCCCCATCTATATATGAGGGACCAGCACTCATTTACAATTTGCTCACAGCAAACTGGTCTCTCTTGAAATAACTTCTCATTTCTCACCCTCCAAACACACCACAAGGTCATAGCCATACACGTATATGGCCTTCCAGATGTTGCAAACCTCTGCCATAGGGACTCCCATGTAGGTAGAGGTTCCTGACATATTTTTCTCCATATCATATCTATGACCAGGCATGAAGAGAATATGTGGGATAAACTATCAATGTGCAACCCGCATAAATAGCATTCATTTAATGTTGTCCCCATTCTTTTGTGTCTAAAATCTCCCATGATCAAACCTTCCCTCCTGCACAACCTTAAAAAAATTTATACTTTCAGTGGGATCTTCAATAGCCATATCCTCTTTTCGACCAGGTCACTTTCCATACTCCTGTTAGATCTGATAATTCTTTCATATGCCTACTAGGTAGTGTACCTGCCATTCCAACTATATGTATCCTCCATGCTAGGCTTTGGACTGAACTTCTACAAATCTGAGATCAAGCTCTGCCTTTCTTCCCACAGCTAGGTACCCTCTCTGCTGGTTTCAGACTCATCAAGCGTCCAGCAATCACCAATTTCAGACCATAAGCTGCTGACAGAGTCATCTTTATCTACAGTAGCTGCATATGCTTTTAGATAAGAGTCTTTCAGAATACCTAGTAGTGACCATTGTTCATTCCATAAGCTAAACTCACGGCCATCTCCAAGCTTGGGCTGCATCAAATGCCAGTTGCCTTTGATAGCTAGATGATCGATCTTCAAAAAGGGGATGGTTTGGCTGGAAATAGTCTCTTCAGCATACTATTTGAGCAACCATAATAGTCTTTAATAAGTTCAGTCCAAAGCTCTTCTTTGCCATCAAAAATCTTGATCGCCCATTAATCAAAAGGGACTCATTGAATTCTTTAAGAGCCTTGATCCCCAATCACCCGCTTCCTTTGGCCAGCATATTTGATCCCACTTCATAGGCTGCATGAATCTCCCCTCATGTCGAGCCCCATTCCAAAATAATTTCTTTCACATTACATCTACACGTTTCCAAATAAATTTTGGGGCTTTGAAGATAGAGAAGTAGAACACCGAGATAGAAGTAATAACTAAATTTAGAAGGATCAGTCTTCTACCTTTTGACAGAAATTTGTTGCTCCATCCTTCCAACGTGATAGAAATCTTGTCAAAAAGAATATTCCAATCACTCTTCCTTAGTTTCGAGCATCGCAGTGGCAGTCCTAGGTATTTAATTGGCAGTTTTGAGTGAGGCATTCCCAATGTAGCTGACAGTGTTTCTTGCTCCTGTTCATTCAGGGCAGAGCAGATCATGATAGATTTCTCCCTATTTAGTTTCAGACCTGATATGTCTCCGAAGATCTTCACCATGTGTCCTAAAGCATGGGCTGCAGCAGTTGTCCCCTCCGCAAAGAAGACCATGTCGTCTGCGTATTGTAAAATAGGGGCCATAACCCTCCTATTGGATAGGGAATAGCCTCTTATAACACCAGCCTCTGTCAATTTACATGCATATCTAGCAAGCTCGTAAACTGCAAGGTTAAAAATCAAAGGGGCTAATGGGCATCCTTGAAGTCTAATTACATTGTATGCCATTGCGAATTATTTTATGGAGGTGAAATTGCACACATAACCCTTGCATTCTTGAGTTATTGTGTGTCATCTTCTTTTCTTCTCGTTTCATAGCGATTTTGGGCATGGATCCCGCACTCGATTGGGTGAATATAAGGGAAAAATATTTATGAATTTATTACAGTAGTTCCTCCTTGTGAATATGACCTAATCCACTATGGTTAGTTTTACTGATAAATATTTTTGATCTGGGATTTTTCCACCACACAATTTTAATGTGACGACATATTCCCCCGACATATTTTTCTAAAAGGTGAAATCCCCCATTCACTAGGGTTTAGGGGATTTAATGTGTTTTAATTTGGAATCGATGAGTTTCCAAGTTTCTAATAAGTGATTGCAACACCTAAGATGGGTTTTTAGTTAATTGAATCTAAATTTGGAATGTTTGACTTCATCGCCCAAGTTTGGATCAAGTTCTGGAAATGAGATATTTTATTATTATTTTAATTCACAGATGAAGGGTTTAAAATGGTTTTTGTGCTCAGATAACATGATATGTATTTTAATTAAAGCACTGAACATGAAGTCCAATTATAGAAGTTTTTCATCAGTTCAACAGCAGTGATTATAATTGAATCTGGATTGAAATTCTTATACATGGATTTTGGAGTTTAGCTGGATTTATAAATGAGATTGTATGGTAATAAGTTCCTTTGTATAGGTTTGGTATAAATACATAATTCAGATGCTTGAGAAGATATTGAGATTCTGAAACCAGACTTCCGTTGGTTATATGTACCAAGTGGACAATATCATATTGAGCCAACTAATTAAATCTAACTGATGAAGCTAATCGAAGCTATTCTTATTATATTAGAGATCTATTTGAATTCATTAGAGAGAATTTAGTTATAAGAAGCTTTCATGTACTTTTGTTGCTTTAATTAGAGATTAGAAGAAAGTTCAATCATTATAAAAATCTGTTGTCAGTAACTTCATTGCTAAATCAATCCAAATTGTATTTAATCTTAAGTTCAATGCTTATATCATAATTTTGAGTTTAAACTTGGTGTTTACAAATGTCTAGATGTTCATACTATCTTCCTCAATATTTCCAGCATAATTCAGAACTTAAGATGAGTTTAATGGTTTTGGTTTCATGCTCTATTCTTCTTAAAAGCCTCATTTTGTGCAAGTTGTAAGTACATAAAAAAATTTAAAAAAATTGTAAAAAAATAAAATAAAGGTGTCTTGAGTTAGCTTAGGTTTAGTTTTAGGTGTGTGAGTTTAGGTTAGGTTTTGAGCTTTGTTGTTAGGAGAACATAGCAATAGAAGTCTAGGTTATCTTCTGGTATAGAAATAAAAGAACTAATACAAAAACATCAAAAAGAGTTCCTCTTTCCTCTTCTCCCATTTCCTTCCTCTTACCCTATCTCTATTAAACACAAAAAGAAAATAAAAATATGAAAAACTCAAAAATCATACAAAAATACCTATGCAAATAATGTATATATTTGTATATTATCCTAAATTAAGTGTATATAGTAACTTATATAATAGATGTAAATAACTTATATATTTATTTTATTTACTTAAGTAGGCAATTATTCTGAGTCATACAATATGTATTATAATTATATAATTATGTATTTATTTATTTATTTATAATATATGTACATATTCTGAAGTATTTATAAATAGATATGTATATACTTGTAATTATAATTATAACTATATATATAACATAAGGTAATTATAATGTACACTAATGTAGCCATATATTTATTTATTTCCCTATATATTGTACATAATTATATTCATAATTTAATTAGGTATATTAGTAAGTTAATATAATTTAAATTAGCAATTTAATAAAATATTGAAATAAATTATGCCGTATAGTTGTATATTGTAATTTAAAATAATTTAAGTATATTTATAACTTATTTATACTGTAGAATAGTATTTCTACTATATACATATGTATATATATTGTGTATTTAAATGTATATAAATCGAAATAAATGAATAAAAATAAAATAAAAATATGTAATAATAAGTTAATAATGTATATTAACTAATTTATAAGTCAATTGTACCATTAATTTATTAATTTGTACTTTAATTAAAGAATTAAGGTTAAAATCAACGTGTATTTTTCATTAACTTTAAGGAATTTTTAAATATATTTATATATTTAATTATTGCAAATAAATTATACCAATAAGTAGCCCTATATGTAGGCTTCATACCTATATAATTTAATTTCAAAATAACTAATAAATTAACACCTTAATTAAGCCCTAAAGTCTGCAATAATCCACGTTAAGCACTGCAATTGATGCGCACAAGAAGATACCACATTGTGAGTGGCTGCCTGCTTGCACTCCTATATAAGGTTTGACGCCATTAGCTCATCATCCTAGGATTAGGGGTCGAATCTCATAACATTATGTAAACCTATCTATAACAAGAGAGAAGAGAGGTAGGCTGGTGTTAAGTCAAAAATTACGAAAATGTTTATTTTCCTCATAGTATAGATGTGAAATCAGACCTAAAAAAAATAATATGACCTATGGTGAATCTCAATCGATCTCAAGGAGGCTAAAATAGAGAAATGATTCTGATTTTCTTTTGCTTGCAAATCTACCTAGAGTCGCAGTCCGATTTCGATATTACGTAAATTCATATCGTTGGTAGTGTTGTTAAAGTGAACAACGTGCATGTGCGTGAGGAAGGTGATGAACGTGAATGTGTGTGTCTGTATGCACAATCTATACAATGCGAATACTACCAATCATGTTTACGTCAAGTAATAAAGCATTTATGTGTTTCGGTACTGCCATGATATTATTTTTTTTTGTGATTTTTGAATAGAGAAAGAATGATCCTAAACAAGATATCAGCTTTTCATTTCATGAATCATCCATGTTTATAGAAATGAACCTAGAGGAATGCTTTTACATAGGAAGGAAATCTAATCTAACTACTGCTAAGCTACCATAAAACCATCCTGTCGGGAATGCTCAGGGAGCCGTCGGCATTGGAGGATGATGGTGGCTAGACCATGGGCATAGAGACCCATCTAGACCACAAAGAGAGGAGCACACCTATAGCTCAAGGAGAGCCTAGGCATGTGATGAGAAGCTCATCATGATCTTTAATTACCCCTAATTAACTAGTCTTCCTAGTTAATTAGCTAGGAATATGTAAATATATGGGTTAATTATTAAATAAGGGATAAATAGTAAAGGACCTTAAAATAAGTTTAAAATGCTATATTATTATCCAATTAATATTATTAATAATTTAATTAATAATTGGACTTGAAATATTATCAGTAATTTATCTAATTAATGTGATTAACTAGCTTAGGTATACTTTATACATAAATATGTAATAACTTAAGTAACATTACATAATTAAATAAATTAAGCTAAAAAGGTCAAAAATGTAAATTCAATGTCTAAATATAATAATTATCTTATTTATAATTATATATAAAAAGTTGAAAAAGATTTAAATTAAAATAAACCTTCAAAACCTTAGTTTACATTGTAGTCCTTATGTTTTATTTCAATCGAGTCCTTATTCTTCACTTAGGTCCTCAATTTTCATCACAAATAAATCCCTGAAACTTCTTCTTTCCTTCTTCAGCCTCCTCGACGGCTGACGATAGGAGGTGCTTTCACCCACTGATCATCGCATATCCGACGTCATTCCTTTCTCTCCAAGCTCTTAGAGCTTGTGCTCACCATCTCCTTTTCATCCACCAGTCTGGATGAAGCTGCAATCCTATTTTAGGGTCGAGGATAACCTCACCGGCGTTGGAGAAGACACCAGTGGTTACTCCACACCTAGCCTCTTCTCCGTCCAGATACACCCTCCTTCTCAGCCGCCGCAACCTATAAATACACCTTCACGCCCTCGATTTCACCAAGTTAGCTCCCCTCCCTCTTCTTCACTGAGCTAACAGATAGGTTATTCTTTCCAAACTCTGGCGACCTCCCTTCGCTTCCTCCATCTTCCTCCGTCCATCTTTGATTGCTCTAGATCTCCGCCGATGTCAGCCAAGTCTTCTGACGCAGTGCTGACACTAGGAGTTCCTCTGCTTCACTCCAACACACTCGTAGGACTTCTTCCCTGACCCTTTGATTTCCTCCTTCGTTAAGGACCATTGATGGAGATCTCCTACCTCCTTCGTCCAGGTAACAATAGGATAGGTAAGTAGATTAGTTAGAATAGTTAGTTAGGTAGATTAGATAGTTGTAATGTTAGAATTCCATTCATCCTCTTTAGCTCCAGCAAGCTCAATGAGCTTCTTTGGAGTAATCTTTTGTCTTTTTAAATCATCGATCACCTTCTTTAATCTTTCATGAACATTTCTATCACTTTAAATCACTAAATTGATCATCTATTCGCCTAAATCACCTCCACCTTCACCACTGCTTCCGCTGTCCATGGTGGAAGTGGCTGAGCTTACTCCACCTCCACTGGGGCCCTCCATCACTTAACCATCACTTAAGGGCTCCTATCTTTACTTTAATTTCAATAATTACCATCTATAACTTAAACGCCTAATTTAATTTAATCTCCTGAGCTCGCTATCAATGGTGGCTCAGGAGGATTTCATATCATTAATTATCCACTTATAATCCATCACAACTTTCTTTTGGCTTGTTTTCTCCAATCAATTGAGTGGGAAAATAGGTCCTGAGACTAATCAAACTCAAAATCTATTCACTAGGAATTCAAAGCATAATTTTCAAATTAATGGATAATTGAAGAAATTAATCTATTCTTGAGATTCCTTGTGACCTCAAGAAGCTTTTCAGATCATTAATGGCACATTTTGATAACATTTGTATACTTTTAGCCTTTTTCTGGACTCACCGGAGCTTCGGCGAGTTTCAGCGAGTCAAAAGAGCTCTTCAGCCCATAGAACTTAGCGTGAAGCTCCATATCACTGATTTGAAGGTCACTGATCATGCTAAAGCAATTTATTTGAGGTTTTAAGACCTGGAGCTCCTGTTAGACCTTTGTCTTCTCCAGTTTTGGTAGAGTTGGAGATGATTATTAGTTCTGGTTAAGCCTCATTTGAAAGGTCTAGAAGCATTAGTAACATGCCCTGAGACCATTCCAATAAGTCAATCTCTGTGATAGACTTTGGTTTGTTATGTCGAACAAACTCATCTAGAATCTCAAGCGACAAGCCTGGAACCCTAGGAATCTTAACTGAAACATCCTTCTGATGTTTTGAATCCATTTTTGAGGTGAAAGAGAAGATAACTAAGGTATTAATTTCATCTTAAATGATTAACTTTAGAAAGTCAAAATTCAAGGCTTCATGGTCAACCTTAAGTCTGATTCATGGATTTTTGATTCAATCAGAGGAATTGAGGAGTTCAATTTATTCCTGAAATGTTTTTAAATGACTTAAAATCAATTTGGATGAGCTCTGATCAATTTTATAGAAGAAATTGATTTCTGTTCAGTTTGGGTTGTTTTTGAACCCAAACTGACGACAGTAAGTTTATGATGAAATTCAAGTGAATAATCTGCCCAGATAGTTTCTTAACAACCTCTAGAGGTTGTTTTATTTGATTAAATAGGTCTTTAGCCGTCTGTTGGACCTAACAGAACTTGAATTGAAGTTTTGAAGCTTTTTAGCTTCTTCACCTTCCTGAATCTTCTCAGAGTTTCCTTCCTTCACCAACAGTTGCCGAAACACCCTTTGAATCTATTCCGCACCTTATCTGGAGGTCAAAAGACTCTCTGCAAGGCCTTAGAACCAAAATACCATTCTGCAGGCAATATGGCTGTAGCGACCCAGGTCCTTTCGCCCTTCAAATAGAAGAGCTAAACCTCCCCTGAGTATCAAATTGATACTACAATCATGTTGAGCAACCATAGAGCTTTCCAGCAAGCATTCATTTGCTCGGATTGGAGCTCTATGGTGGCTAGAATCATCAAGTGAAGTTTAGTCTGGGAGGGAAATATATAGTCCCACATTAGCGGAACTGAAGCGATCGCCTTAGTATAAAAGTAAAAAGTGTCTAAGGCCCTTCAATTGTCAGCACAGGGCGCATGAAAGAGCATATGGGTTTGTGTGTGGGTGCATACGATGTGCATGCCCGGGTGTGTGTGCGCCTATGGGCGTGCGAGTGTGGGCCTATGAGGGCATGTGCATGTGGGCCTGGGAGGCCGTGGGCCGGATGGGCTCGAGACTATGCTGAACCAGAATTAAACTAAACTAAATAAAAACCAGGCTTGGACCTAGTAGGGTCTGGTCCCACCCTGAGAGGGGTGCTGTGTATCCCCGACCGGTCCAAGCTGCCAACCTTAAAACCTAATTTTTGGTTCAAAGGGTCAAACCGGTTCGGTTCAGAAGATCTGCAAAGGTTCAGAAGGGCTGTAAAGGAAGAGAAGGAGAAGAAGAAAGGATGTAAAGGAAGAGGAGAAGGGGAGAGCTCGTAAAGATAGGAGTAAGGTAGACAAGCACAAGAGCTAAAAAAAAATAACAGGTAGAACAAATAATAAGAAGAAAGAAAAGAAAGATAAGGCGACATGTATAAGAGAAGAGCTCGAGAAAGATTAAGGACAAGGAATAAGAGAAAATTAAAAAAAGAAGAAAGAGAGAGAGAGAGAAAGGTAAAAGAAGAGAAGAAAGAAAAGGTTGAAGATAAAGAAGAACAATTGTGGTTTAATTTCTTGCATTCTATTAATTCCTTTTTGAGCTTAATGTTGTAATTAGGCATATATTCATTAGAATTACTTTTTCTTGCCTTAATCTCTTGTAAATAAAAGAAATTAAAAGAAATAAACATGTTTACTTGCTTGTAAAAGTAAATCATATGTGTAAATGTGTTTACCTTATGGAATTTTGCATATTCTTTTAATTAGAAATCCTTAAGCAAAATTCATATTCTTAAAGTAAATTTAATTATAATTCCCATAAGTAGCTTGGAATTAGTGGTGAATTTTAATTAAGTTATGCCTCCTAGTGAACGACCTGGACTCAACCAGTTAAAAAGAAATAAAATCTAAAATATTAGGTTAACTTGACCCTATACTACTTAATTGACATAAATTCAAGTTGACCTAAGTTACTTTTTTTTGCACATAATTAAGCATAATTAACTTAATTAGCTATGTTGAGAAAGTTAACGACCAGCATGCTACTAAGATGGGGAATATACTAGCTACTTGCAAAAATAAATGCGAAATATAAAGCAATAGAAGAACTACTATAGCTACCAGAATCAAGGGCACCAAGGGTGGTCCTTGGTGGCCGTTTGGCTTGGAGGTGGAGGGAGGGAGGAGGACGGCCACAAGGTGGTGGTGGTTGGCCCCTTGGAGGTGGTGGAGTGCTTGAGTAGAGGAGGAAGGATGGCTATGGCAGGTGGATGATGATGATGTAGGCGGCCAAAATGGGGGTAGGGGTTTATAAGGAGATGGGGGTCCTTAGGGTTTGCATTGGAAGGCTTTAGAAGGGGGGCCTTAGAAGCCATCTTTAGTATGGGGAAGTGGTCTTCCTAGATCCTAATTTTGCAAGGTGGTTGGGTAGTGTGTGTGGACTAGGTGGGATAGGTTTAGGGTTTAGTGGTGGCACCACCTTGAAGTGGTTGTAGTCACCACCTTTAGTGGAGTGGAGGGTTATATGGGCGATACTAAGTGGGTCCTAGGTTGGGTCCAATAGGTCTATGAAATAGGTTTAGATCAAGTTCCTAAAATAGGTTCAATTAACCTATTAACTAAGGTGGTAAGTTCAATTAAACTTTGCACAAGTTTAATTGAATTATTGTGTGTGTGATTGGGTTAGGAAATCCCTAATTAGGTTCTTCATCAGCCTAATTAAGTTGTAGGCGAGTCAATTGGATTCTAATTGGATCCAATTAGACTTGCATGGGTGAAATTGCATCCAATCAAGTCGTATGTGAACTTGATTGTACTTGGGTGTAACTAATCAACTAGGTATGCACCTTGACTAGGCTAGGTTTACTTGAATCTAATTAGACTCATTGTAGTCTAATTGACAAAGGTAGACTCCTATTGGGTTCCATGAGCTGAATTAAGCAAAGGGTCAAAATTAGGCTCTTCGACCTCCTCTCAGAAATAATCACACTACGAATGCAGTTAATTTGAGGAGTGAGAAAATACTCCAAAATTCTGAGCCTCCTAAATCCACGATAGAAACCCAAATAAAAAAAAAGTAAGTCAACTATTCTCCCTCTTCTTCCTCGTCTGTCTCTAACCCAATTTAGGAACCTTCAACTACACAAAAAGATAGCCCCATACCTTTTCCACAAGCCCTTCACTCCACCAGTAATAAGAAAAGGAAATTCGAGCCCTCTGATAAGGGATTAATGGAACTTTTTGGGCAAGTAGAGATAAACATCCCTCCCCTAGATGCAATAAAATACATCCCTGCTTATGCTAAATTCTTAAAAGATTTATGCACTCCCAAAAGGTAGCCTAGAAACCAAGGAAAGGTGATCCTTCCTGAGACAGTCAACTCGATTGTGCAGAGAAAACTGCCTCTTAAAAAGAAAGATCCAAGCATTCCCTTAATTCAAGTAGTCATTAATGACACTTCCTTTGATCGTGCTCTTCTGGATCTTGGTTCCTCTATAAATCTTATCCCCACAATCGTATTTAAGGAATTCAAGATCGGTGAATTGAAACCTGTAGAGGTTACATTACAATTAGTTGACCGATCTACAAACAAACCAAAGGGGATTGTTGAGGATGTTATTGTTCAGGTCTAGAATTGCCTATTTGCTGTAGACTTTTTGGTCCTGGATATTGAGGTACCAGAAGCTCTTAAAAATGCCCCAATTATTCTTGGAAGACCCTTCTTAGCCACCGCAAAAGTGAACATTGATTGTGATTCTGGAAAGATGAAAATCAAGTGTGGTGGCGAATCTATCACAATAGATATCTTTCAAGCCTCTAGGAGATTCCAAGAATCAGATTTCTTTGACAACTCGAATTTAGAAATAGAAAACTTAGCGAAGGAAACCATGCAAATTTCACATGTAGGCTCCTATTTTGCAGTTGAAATAGTTACTAAATCCCACTTTGATTCACCCCACCCTCACACCCTAACTTCACCTTCTACATTTAACTCTCCACCTAACTCTTTCTCTCTCTCCTCCCTCATGGACCACAAATCCAAAATTCTTTCAGAGCTAGGCCCGCAACTAGAGTTAAAACCTTTGGCCAACTCCTTAAAATATGTTTTATTGGGTCCTAATAACACCATGCCCTTGATTATCAATGCCAATCTCACAAGGGCATAAGAGGAAAAACTTCTCCAGGTTCTAAGCACAAATAGAAAAGCCATTAGTTGACTTTATCTGATCTTAAGGGAATCAATCCATCCTATTGTACTTATCGGATATATCTTGAGGATGACTCTCGCCCCTCCCTCTAGCCACAAAGGAGATTAAATCTTAACATGCAGGAGGTGGTAAAAAAGGAGATCATTAAGTGGCTTGATGCTGGTATCATTTACCCTATTTCCGATAGCTCTTGGGTTAGTCCTACACAAGTTGTTCCAAAAAAGGAAGGACTAAGCGTGATTACTAATGAAAATGGAGAAAATATAGCCACTCATATTTCTTCCTCTTGGCATGTGTGCATTGATTATCGCAAATTTAACATGGCCACCAGGAAGGACCATTTTTTGCTCTCATTTATCGGTCAAATCTTAGAGCATTTAGCTGGACGAGACTATTGCTATTTTCTCGATAGTTACTTTGGCTACAATCAAGTAGCAGTCCACCCTGAGGATTAAGAAAAAGCTACATTCACCTACCCCTTCAGAACCTTTGCTTTTCAAAGGATGCCCTTTGGTCTGTGTAGCGCACCTACGACTTTTTAAAGGTGTATGGTTGCAATTTTCTCAGATTTGGTAGGTGAATGTTTGGAAGTTTTTATGGATGACTTCTCTATTTTTGGAGACTCCTTTGAATTATGCCTTAACAATGTTGAAAAGACACTCTAAAAATGCATAGAAGTCAATTTCATCCTTAGCTAGAAGAAAAGTCACTTCATGGTCCAGAAGGCATCATCTTGGGCCATGTCATATCTAAGAATGGAATTACAGTAGATAAAGCAAAATAGATGCCATGTCTAGACTCTCACCACCCAACTCTGTCAAACATATTCGATCTTTCTTGGGGCATGTGGGCTTCTACTGCTGTTTCACTAAAGACTGCTCCAAAATCTCCAAACCCTTAAGCCAGCTTCTTACTAAAGACCAACCATTTGACTTTACTTATCAATGTCTGGAAAGTTTTAATAAATTGAAGAAAGAAGTCACTAAGACACCTATATTGCAGGGGCCTGATTGGAAGTGTCCCTTTGAATTAATGAGCGATGCCTCAGATTACGGTGTGGGGGCCATTTTAGGGCAGCGCATTGACAAGAAGCCCATTGTGATCTATTATGCTAGTAAAACTTTAGACAATGTACAATGGAATTACACCATAACTGAAAAGGAAATTCTTGCCATTGTGTTTGCCCTAGAGAAATTCCGCTCCTATCTGTTGGGGTTGCATGTCACTGTTTGTATCGACCACTTAGTACTCAAATATCTACTGAACAAAGAAGACAAATCCTCACCTTATTTGTTGGATCCTTTTGCTCTAGGAATTTGACTTGGAAATCAAGGATAAGGCAGGATTGCAAAATGTAGTGGTCGATCATCTCTCTCGTCATATGACGAACGACGTGCTTATCCCACCAAATGTCTTTCCAGATGAAACCCTCTTAGCTGCCAATGCCCTTCCATGGTTTGCCCTTATCACAAACTATTTAGCAACAGAATGAATCACCTCTGATTAGTCAAAAACCAAATGGGATAAGTTCTTTACTAATATCAAATACTATTTTTGGGAGGAGCTCGATCCTTTCCACATTTGTGCCGATCAGATCATCAAATGGTGTGTACTTGACTCAGAATTCCATAGCATTCTGACACACTGTCATTCGATGGCCTATGGCGTATAGTTTTTGGGCAAGAAAACTGCAGCTAAAAACTTAAATTTTGGATTCCTTTTGCCCATCTTACACAAAGATGCACACTTTTTTGTACGATCCTGTGTGCGTTGCCAGAGCATCGACAACATGAGCAAAAAGGATATGATGCCCCTGAACCCTATCTTGGAAGTCAAAATCTTTGATGTTTAGAGCATAGACTTCATGGGACCATAATATAAACACATTTACACTACTTAAAATGTCTATTTATGCATGTTCTTAAGCATAGGATTGCATTTCATGATATAAATATTGCATAACATGCATCATCTTACATTTAGAGTAGTTTAAATAAAATGGAGGTTAATTATCTCCTTTTACGTGCTTGGATAGGGCAAACATTTTGTCGGGACCTCGGATCAAAGATCCAACCGTATGGATGTGATCAGGGCGACGATTGGAGTTCAACGACTCCAAGATCGCCCTAATCAGGAATCCGTAGCATCAGATAGTGACCGGGGAACCCTAGAAGATCAAGGGCCAGGATGGTGAAAATCCGCACTTCAGATGACAAATCCGACCACACGGATGAATTCGGATCGACGATCGCAGCCCAACGACACAAAAATCGAGTCAATCCGACATCCGTGGCACCATCTATAACTTCCAGAAGATGGATGGCCAAGATAGCGCCACGTGGTGCCATCTCAGCTGCCCAAACGGCCGCTTCATCTTGTGAAGGCCCCGTGCCTGATCGCTCTCCGTCGTTGGATCTTAATCCAACGGCGGTGGGCGCTCGCATTTAAAAGCGTCCGCTCGACCATCCGTGCCCCATAGTGCAGTGGTCGAGCACGCTATCGCGAGCGCGAGGCACGGGTTCGAGCCGTGGAGAGGGGCTGGAAGGCGCGGCGATTAGGCGCGGGTGGAGCGTCAGATGGAGATCGGACGGCCGCACACGCCCGATAGCGTCGACATGTGATTGGACGCGCAATCGGATGCGCAATCAAACACGCGGGCGGGTGCGCAACGCAGCGGGCGCGGACGCATCGCGATCGGACGGCTGAAAAGCGGCGAACGTGTGCAAGTCATTGAACGCGCGAGCAGGCGAGGAGGCGCGCGCGAGCCGGCCACGACGCCCACGTTAGGGGCTTTAGTGACGGATTTATCTGTCACAAAAGACCCCTCTTTTATTATTTTGAAGTTGTAATGTCCATTTTGCCCCCACTCCTTGCAACTATAAAAGGAGACCCCTTTCATACGAAATTCTCATCCCTTCTTTCTCCTCTCTACCCCTCCAAAGCTCAAAAAAAGGTTGTCCCACACCCGGGATGCTTCTTGCGAGATAAAGTCCAATTTTCGTTCCCCTTCGGAAGTGGATCCCACAACGACGACAGCGTGCTGCTCCGTTCCCGTTCTTTTGCTTCGTCCTCCTTCGTCCAGGCGTCGTCCCGTCCGGCTCGTCCTCCAAGCAATCGTCGAGGAGGATAACTTCTCTCTCCCATTCTTATTTACAGCTTTTCTAGTGTAGAATTTTCCTGCTTTATAGTGTAATTGATTTTCCGCATTCTAGTGTAACTTTTATAAACAGTTGAAATATTGAATGCATGTTCTCTCTCTCTCTTTTAGTCTGATAGCTCCATTGTAATTATATCACCTTGCCTATCGAAAATCCTAAAAAAAATATAATTGCGAATATAGATCAACGTAGCCTCCTTGTGTTCGACCCGGAATTCTTTTCGGTATAAATTTTATTTTTTGAACACGAATTCTTCGCTTTCGAACTACAATGACAGGTTTTCCAAAACCAAATACGTAAGCGTAGCGATTCGCAAAACACGTTCAACATTTTGGCACCGTTGTCGGGGAGGCAACGATTTCCGATCTTTCTTTCGCATTTCTTACACTTTATTTGTTTTCTAACTAGCTTTCTCTTGTGTCTATTGTTTTGTAGAGACCTCCATCAAGGAATCAACAAGCGGTAGACTGGAGTAAAGTGCAGTTGAAGACAACTGTAAGTGTTCCCCCATTCTTTCCCCCTCCATAGATTTCATTCGCCACATTAAATCCAAATCCCAATTAACCTAGGTGTTTGCATAAATCCTAGGAATAGTTTGGTTGTTTGGATTTTCACTCACATTCATTCCACCCTCATCCATAAAAAAAAAAATAACAAAAAGATAATCTTGTGGGGTAATTTTCAACAAACACACAACACACACCCACATTCAAGGCACTTGATCAACTTGATTTGTTTTCTACTCAGCCGGGTCTGATCTATGGAACCGGTACACACAAAGCAACACATAACAGAGTAGAAATCATTCTAGGTTAATCATCTTTGAGTGCCTAACTTAGTGGTGCATTTGTGGCCAGTTGTTTGAGTTGTTTGGGCTGCACCACTTTATTTTAAAACCAACTCATCAAGTAGCTCCTCCTTAGGGTTTTCAATCTAGGTATATTCCAGGCACTCCACTTTCTTTCTGATTTTAAAGGAAAACAATCTTCACCCGTGTTTTACAACTTGGTTTGCCTAGAAACTTGATTGCAATTCACCTAATTTAAAACCCTAAAAGATACTTAAGCAAGATTTGAACACTAAAAATCACACATTATCAATAATCTTGCTTGAAAACCCTAGTTGTGCACGCACTTACACAAATCTCAATCAATCATTAAGGGCACAACCCATTGTAAGGGCCCACCACATTCCATAAGCATCACAACCCTAGGCCTTAATAAAATTGAGTAGACATTGGCCTTAAGGTTTGATTCGCTCTTCAGGGCCTAGTCTGAGATTATTTTTGATTAACCTACTTGTACTAATTAATCTGATGTCTAGCTAGGGGTAGAGTCAAACGATCGCGGCTGGGGGGTACACTAGGAACCGGAGGCGAAAGCCAAAGGAAGAACCTTCTCCCTAGTCCCTCCTTCTAACTGGTTGGATTAAACAGATGCAAGTAGAGTAAATCACTTACAGTCTTAAGGCTGGTTTTGGGAGTCAGTAGATCCTTAGGCTACCCCACTTAAGGACAGCCTTGTTTTGTTGTGCTGCAGGGTCCCTATCCCCAGTCCTTCCGACCTTCTTCTAGTTTATGCTGGGAAGATGGTCATTGAATCCCTGATTGGAAGGACCGTTAGAACATTCTAGGAGGCGCAAGTTAGATTTTGGTCAATTTGATCCCATGGCCGAACAACAGCCTCCTCTACTTGAAAATCCACAGGAAGAATTTCGAAGGCAGCTGGAACAAATGCAGAGAATGCAGGAATGGTTCCAAAGAATGCAGGGTGCTCAGCCCTTGAAGGATTTTTATGATCCTTCGAATTACGGGGAACGTCCTGGCGTCCAGATTCCAGCCGGTGACGTAGAAATCAAGCCCCAGGTGTTAAGCCTGATTAAACATTATCATGGGCTTGGCTCGGAAGATCCGTTTCAGCACTTGGAAGATTTGACCACTTTGGTCCAGACCACCAAGGCTCGAAACGTTAACGAGGAGCAAATGATCATGAGGCTCTTCCCCCACTCTCTTAGGGATAAATCCGCGCATTGGTATAGGACAATAGGAAGACCAATTACAACTTGGAATGAGTTGAAATCAGCCTTTCTGAAGAAATTCTTCCCAGTCGGTCGTACTAATGCTTTGAGACGGGCAATCACTACCTTTACCCAGCAGCCAGGGGAGTAGTTTCATGTGGCCTGGGAGCGATTCCAGGACTTATTGCGGAAGTGTCCACACCACGAGGTGCCGAAATGGCAACTCGTGCAGATATTCTATAATGGGTTGAATGAGCAACTCAGAAACCATGTGGATGCTTCTTGCGGAGGCAATTTCCTCAATAAAGATGCAAATAGTGCACATGATTTATTTGAGGAAATGAGTGAGAATTCAATTAATCATGCCTCCATGGATACTTTTAACCGATCCCAGCAACCCAGATCAAATGTGAATGAAGTCCATGACTCATTCATTTGATATGGAATTGATTTGTAATAAACTTGATAAACAGGACTTGGTTGCTAAAAGAATGGAAGAGTGGATGGCTGGCAATTCTATGAACAACTCTCAATCCACTCAATCCCAAAATTCGGGATTCCATTCCTCACGAGCTCCTTCTGGACGGGAGTTCGTGAATCAACTCGATGAGACTCAACCTATGAGTCAGCATTTCTCGGAACCCCATGGGTTCCCAACTGGGGCCTTTGATCCCAGTTTTTCTGATCCTTCCCTTTCTTTCTCTCCATACTCACCCTATGAGGATGTCTGTGCTGTACAAGAGAATGTTAGATCTAACCCCTACTCGAATGCCTATAATCCAGGTTGAAGAAACCACCCTAACTTCTCTTGGAAAAATTCGGGGCAACAGACCCAATTCCGACCCAGCAACTACACTCCGCAACGACCAATGGGTCAGGGTCAAGTATATACTCAGTTGCCTCCGAATCAGGTCAATCAGCCAGCTTGGAATGCCCGTCAACCTACAGGGCAGGCTAATTTGAACCGTCAAATGGTAGAGATGCAAGGATCTATGCTCCAGCTCATGCAGCAAATGAAAAACTCGCTGGACAACTTGCAATCTGGGCTCATTGCTAACTCTCGTCAACCCGGATCTCTTCCATCCCAACCCGTACCCAACCCACGAAACATTATAAATTCGGGCAATCAAGCCCAAGGGTACGGAAATCAGAGGGACCCGCACGCACATGCTTAGGTGGTTGAGCAGGGTTCCTCGTCTTCTTCTGCTAATCAACAATTCATGGTCAATCAAACCCCTCCAATCTTTCCTAACCCTCCCCAAGACCCAAATTCTTACGCTTCTGCAAATTCTGTCACTTTGAGGAGTGGTAAGAAGACTCAGGATCCACAACCACACTATTCTGATCTTTTGAATCCTGAAGAATCTTAGGAGAGAGAGGAGAATTCTAGAGGAGAAAGCAAGGCTCAGGAACCTGATTCCAAAGATCTGACTCATGTTCCTTTTCCTGAAGCCTTAGCCAAAGCAAAGAAGAAGAAGTCTGTTGATAGCAATGAGGAGCTTCTGAATCTATTTAAGAATGTTGAGATCAATATTCTGCTCCTTGATGCTATCAAGCACATACCGGCTTATGCAAAATTTTTAAAGGAATTATGTACACAAAAGCGTAAGTTGAGAGAATCTATTCCGAGGAAGGTGGTACTCTCTAAGCAGGCTAGCTCTGTTATCCTGCACTACCTCCCTCAGAAAAAGAGAGATCCTAGTGCTCCTTTGATTTCTTGCGTTATCGGAGATTACAAATTTGATAGAGCACTTTTGGATCTCGGTGCATCCATCAACCTAATTCCGACTTCTCTCTACGAGAAGTTTGGGTTAGGTGAACTTCGGCCAACTTCAGTAACGCTACAGTTAGCGGATCGTTCGGTCACAAACCCGCGAGGCGTTATTGAAGATGTTATAGTTAAGGTCAAGGATTTCTATTTTCCTGTAGATTTCCTTGTCCTTGACATGGATGTACCAGATAATCTAAGGAACACGCCCATCATTCTGGGGCATCCGTTCCTGGCTACCGCAAAGTCCAACATTAATTGTGAAAGCGGTAGCACGGAAATCACCTTTGGGGACCAACGAATGAAATTGGATATTTTTAAGGCGATCAACAAATTTGAGGATTGTGGATTTATTGAGGAACTTGATGAGGATAACGTTAATATTGAAACTTGTTTGACAGTTTCTTTAATTGAAAGTTCCTCTTTGGTTGATGAATTTAACCCACAACCCTCTGACCTAACATCTTCGGAAGAGGTTACTAATTTTGTTCACTCAAAACCTCTTCCTCTTGTTGAATCTTCAGCATCTACCCTACCATCGATCATTACCCTACCCCAGCTTGAATTGAAACCATTGCTCGAGAATTTAAAATATCAATTTTTAGGACCGTAGAATACACTCCCTGTGATTATTAGTGCTAAATTGACAAAGGAGCAAGAGATTAAATTGATTAAGGTTCTAAAGGAACATAAGAAGGCAATTGGTTGGACCATTCATGACCTTAGGGGGTTTGAGCCATCTTACTGTAATCATAAAATATTTTTGGAAGATGGATCCTGCCCTTCTCACCAGATGCAGAGGAGATTGAATCCAAATATGCGAGAAGTGGTCAAAAAGGAAATCATCAAGTGGCTTGATGTAGGAATTATTTATCCAATCTCTGACAGTCCCTGGGTAAGTCCCGTTCAGATTATTCCAAAGAAAATCGGGATTACTGTTGTGACTAATGAGAAAGGTGAATCTGTCACAACTCGTTCAGCTTCCTCTTGGAGAGTTTGTATTGATTACAAGAAGCTGAACACAGCCACTAAAAAGGATCATTTTCCCCTGCCCTTCATTGATCAAATTTTGGAAAAATTAGCTGGGCAGAAGTACTTCTGTTTTCTTGACGGCTACTCGGGATATAACCAAGTTCCTATCCATCCCGAGGATTAGGAAAAAACTACTTTCACCTGTCCCTACGGAACCTTTGCTTTTCGTAGGATGCCTTTTGGGTTATGCAATGCACCTGCGACTTTTCAAAGGTGTATGCTAGCCATATTTTCCGACATGGTGGGAGAGTTTATGGAAGTCTTCATGGATGATTTCTCTGTTTTCGGAGAATCATTTGACTCTTGTTTGGCTAATTTAGAAATGATTCTTAACTGATGTATCAAAACACGACCGGTCCTTAGCTGGGAAAAGAGTCATTTCATGACCCAAGAAGGCATCATTTTGGGTCATGTAATCACTGAACGGGGAATTGAAGTGGACAAAGCTAAGGTTGATGCTATCGCTAAACTTCCTCATCCCACATCTGTTAAACAAATCAGATCATTTCTTGGCCATGTGGGATTTTATCGAAGATTCATCAAGGATTTCTCGAAGGTTGCTCATCCTTTAAGCAATCTTCTTGCCAAAGAAACACCATTTGTTTTTGACGAATCATGCCGAAAGGCATTTGATTTTTTGAAAACGGCAATCACCTGTACTCCAATTTTGCAACCACCAATTTGGACAGCCCCTTTTGAGATCATGACCGACGCTTCTGATTACACGGTCGGGGCTATCCTGGGTCAGAAAATTGACCGAAAGCCCTCTATCATTTACTACACTAGTAAAACTCTGGATGAAGCCCAGAGGAATTACACTGTTACTGAGAAGGAATTACTAGCTGTAGTATTTGCGTTGGAAAAATTCAGGGCTTATCTCTTGGGTCTCATGTTATTGTTTATACCGACCACTCGGCCTTGAGACATCTCTTGGCTAAAAAGGATGCTAAACCCCGGCTTATTCGTTGGATTCTTCTTCTTCAAGAATTTGATCTTGAAATCAAGGATAAAGTCGGGGTGCAAAATGTGGTTGCGGATCATTTGTCGAGACTCCTAGGTGATTCTTCTTGTCCGGACATTCCGATTGCTGACACTTTTCTGGACGAAACCATTCTTACAGTTTTAGGTGTCCACACCCCATGATTTGCTGACATTGTTAACTATTTGGTCGTTGGTCAAATCCCCCAGGATTGGACCAAGCAACAACGGGATAGACTTAAATCTGAGGCCAAATACTACTTTTGGGAGGACCCTGAACTGTATCGCATCGGCTCTGATCAGATTATTCGCCGATGCATACCGGAGAATGAATTCAACAGTATACTCGAGTTCTGCCATACATCTGGGTGTGGTGGACATTTCTCTGGGAGAAAGACGGCTGCAAAAATCTTGCAATCTGGCTTCTATTGGCCGTCTTTACTCAAGGATGCCCAGGACTTCTCAAGGTCATGTTCTCGATGTCAGTCACTCGGGAACATAACTAAGAGAGACATGATTCCCCTAAACCCTATTCTTCCTGTAGAAATTTTTGATGTTTGGGGCATCGATTTCATGGGACCCTTTATCCCTTCATTGGGACATCAGTACATTCTTGTTGCTGTTGATTATGTGTCCAAATGGATTGAGGCAATTCCCACCCGAACCAATGACCACAAGGTGGTCATCAATTTTGTCAAGAAAAATATCTTCAGTAGGTTCGGGATTCCGAGGGCTATCATCAGTGATGGTGGCACTCATTTTACTAAGGCCCAATTCCAAAATTTATTGGCCAAATACAGGGTTAATCATCGAATTTCCACACCTTACCATCCCCAAACGAATGGACAAGCCGAGATCTCCAATCGAGAGATCAAGAACATTCTGCAAAAAACCGTTAGGCCTGACCACAAGGATTGGACTCAAAAGCTTGAGGACGCTCTTTGGGCCTACTGAACGGCGTATAAAACGCCCATCGGCATGTCTCCATTATGTTTGGTGTTTGGAAAGGCATGCCATCTACCCGTAGAGATTGAACACAGGGCATTCTAGGCAATCAAACAATGCAATTTAGATCTGAATCTAACTGGAAAGACCAGGAAACTCCAACTATCTGAGTTGGAGGAGCTTAGAAATGATGCTTATGAGAATGCCAAGATCTACAAGGCTCGGACCAAAGCTCTACATGATCAATTGATTTCCCGCAAGAGCTTTGAGCCAAACCAGAAGGTCTGGTTATTTGATTCTAAACTTAAGCTCTTTCCTGGTAAACTTAGATCTAAATGGAATGGCCCATTTATAATTGATCAGATTTTTACTAATGGCGTCGTTCAGATTTCTGACCCAAAGACGGGTAACACCTTTAAAGTCAACAGTCAACATTTGAAGCCTGTTGTTGACTGTAATCTTCCAGAACCCGTCTCAGACTCAGTTGCTCTAGCCATTCTGTGACTTCTTTGGCTGAACTTCGCCTAGCTGACGACATTAAACTCAGCAGTTGTACATATGACACAAGGCTAATACGAGCTTCATATCCAGGTGACATCTTTCATATTCTACCCTTTCTTTCATGTCTCTTTTTCAATGAGGACATTGCATCAGCTAGGCATGGGGGGGTGGATTCATTCTTGAATTATTTGGTTAGCCTTGTGAAATCCATGTAAATTGTCTCTCTTCTTATTTAAAAAAAAAAAGAAATTAATTAGGAAGGATTAGTTGGACATTAGGACTTTTCAATTCTAAGAAATTTTACATTAGGATCTGAACACAAAGACCCCTCAGGTCTTTGGACTTAATTAGCTTGTGTATCCACTAAAATGTGGATTTGTTCTTGAGTCCTCGCCATCTTAATTCTATTATAATTGAAATAAATAAGTTTGGGTGATAAGTACACGACTTATCAACTCGCCCTCTGATTTGAGGGAATTTTGAGTTTTAAGCATCTTCACACTTTCTTTGCAATGACTCGTTGTTCGGCGATTCTAATGGAAATTGGGTAGCTAATAAACCTTCTAGGGTGATATGGCTGGCAAGTTATCGTGGGTAACAGCCCATAGGTAGGTTGTCCAGAGCCTAGTCACTGGATCTTTCTTAGTTTGCTGCCTTTAGGTATATATTAGACTAGGGAAGCCACCTACTTAAAAAAAAAAGAAAAAAAGGAGAAAAGAACAAAAAGAAATAAGCCACACTTCGCCGCATGAGTATGGCTGGCAAGTTGTCGGTGGTAACAGCTCATCGACCGGTTGTCCAGAACCCAGCTCAGAAAATGCACTAAAAATTTCCAAAACACTTAGGAAGAAGCGGAGAAGTAGAATAAATCGGGGAGATATACACTGGATTCACCCTTGTGTTGACCTCGTAAAAAAATAAAAGTAGGGAGAAAGCTACTGGTTATAAAGATACACCTTTAGGCAGAAGTCTTTTTGAGGTCACCTAGAGGCGTAGAAATCCGAAGTCCGTTCTAACTGCCGGTCAATGAGTCTATCACAATCACAATAAATGCTTAAAGCTTAGGGTTCTCATCAAATTTTGGGTGAGTTGAATAGCCGTAGAAAGCCACTCTTAAACCCGAAAATTTGAAAATAAAAAAAAATTAGAAAAGAGAAAAAGAGAAAAAGAAATTTTTCTTTTAATAAGGCGAGGGCTTGAGGCAGTCTGCATTTTGGCTGATATCCGGGCACTGTTGTGTCTTTGAAAGTTCAGTTCCTAAGTACACAATTTCTTAATGATTGAAAAATAACTCAAGTCCAAATAATCCAAACTAATTCTTTTATAAATAGCATATAGTTTTTGCTAGGGACTAACAAAAGATAGGCATGGGGGTATGATGTAAACACATTTACACTACTTAAAATGTCTATTTATACATGTTCTTAAGCATAGGATTGCATTTCATGATATAAATATTGCATAACATGCATCATCTTGCATTTAGAGTAGTTTGAATAAAATGGAGGTTAACTGTCTCCTTTTATGTGCTTGGATAGGGCAAACATTTTGTCGGGACCTTGAATCAAAGATTCAACCGTATGGATGTGATCAGGGCGACGATTGGAGTTCAACGACTCCAAGATCGCCCTAATCAGGCATCCGTAGCATCAGATAGTGCCGGGGAACCCTAGAAGATCAAGGGCAGGATGGTGAAAATTCACACTTCAGATGACAAATCCGACCGCACGGATGAATTCGGATCGACGATCGCAGCCCAACGACACAAAAATCGAGTCAATCCAACATCCGTGGCACCATCTACAACTTCTAGAAGATGGACGGCCAAGATAGCACCACGTGGCGCCATCTCTGCCGCCCAAACGGCCGCTCCATCTTGTGAAGGCCCCGCGCCCGATCGCTCTCCACCGTTGGATCTTAATCCAACGGCTGTGGGCGCTCGCATTTAAAAGCGTTCGCTCGACCATCCGCGCCCCATAGTGTAGTGGTCGAGCGCACTATTGCGAGCGCGAGGCGCGGGTTCGAGCCGTGGAGAGGGGCTGGAAGGCACGGCGATTGGGCGCGGGTGGAGCATCAGATGGAGATCGGACGGCCGCGCGCGCCCGATAGCGTCAACGCGCGATTGGACTCGCAATCGGACGAGCGGGCCGGCACGCAACGCAGCGGGCGCGGACGCATCTTAAGCCGTCCGATCTCGCAATCAGACGGCTGAAAAGCGGCGAATGTGCACAAGCCATTGAGCGCGCGAGCAGGCAAGGAAGCGTGCGCGAGTCGGCCACGACGCCCACGTTGAGGGCTTTAGTGATGGATTTATCCGTCGCTAAAGACCCCTCTTTTATTATTTTGAAGTTGTAATGTCTATTTTGCCCCCACTCATTGCAACTATAAAAGGAGACCCCCTCCATACGAAATTTTCATCCCTTCTTTCTCCTCTCTACCCCTCCAAAGCTCAAAAGAAGCTTGTCCCACACCTAGGATGCTTCTTGCGAGATAAAATCCAATTTTCGTTCTCCTTCGGAAGTGGATCCCGCGACGGCGACGGCGTGCTACTCCGTTCCCGTTCTTCTGCTTCGTCCTCCTTCGTTCTCCTTCGTCCAGGCGTCGTCCCGTCTGGCTCGTCCTCCAAGCAATTGTCGAGGAGGATAACTTCTCTCTCTCATTCTTATTTACAGCTTTTCTAATGTAAAATTTTCCTGCTTTATAGTGTAATTGATTTTCCGCATTCTAGTGTAACTTTTATAAACAGTTGAAATATTGAATGTATGTTCTCTTTCTCTCTCTCTCTCTCTTTATTTTAGTCTGATAGCTCCATTGTAATTATATCACCTTGCCTATCGAAAATCCTAAAAAAAATATAATTGCGAATATAGATCAACGTAGCCTCCCTTTGTTCGACCTGGAATTCTTTTCGGTATAAATTTTATTTGTTGAACACGAATTCTTTGCTTTCGAACTACAACGACAGGTTTTCAAAACCAAACACGTAAACGTAGCGATTCGCAAAACACGTTCAACAGACCATTCACCAACTCTTGTGGGTACTTATATAAACTAGCCGTAGTCAACTACGTATCTAAATGGATCGAAGCAGTACCCATTCTCACCAATGATCATAGGGTAGTCATGGACTTTGTCAAGAAAAACATTTTCTTGAGATTCGGAGTTCCTAAGACCATCAAGAGTGATAGAGGATCCCATTTCACTCACTCTCAATTATGTCATCTCTTATCTAAATATGGGGTTAATCACAAAATTTCCACTCTTTACCATCCCCAGACAAATGGCAAAGATGAAGTTTCTAATCAAGAGATCAAAAATATTTTAGAAAAAATGGTTAGGCCTGATTGTAAGGATTGGTCTGGTAAACTGGATAATGCTTTATGGGCCTATCGTATGGTGTTTAAAACTCCTCTGGGCATGTCCCCATTCCGTCTCATTTTTGGAAAGGCATGCCATCTCCTTGTAGAACTCAAACATAGGGCTTTTTGGGAAATTAAACAACTTATTATGGATTTATTTGAAGTCAGTACACATGAAAAATTACAATTAACTGAACTGGAAGAACTACGCAATTTTGCTTACGAAAATGCAAGAATTTACAAGGATTGAACCAAACAATTTCATGATAAATATATTGTTCAGAAACATTTTGAAATCAATCAACGTGTTTGGCTTTTCGATGCGTGATTATGTATTTTTCCAGGAAAACTTAAATCCAAGTGGATTGGCCCATATATTGTCCTAAAAACATCCCCATAGCACAATTGATCTTTTGGATCCAAAAACAAATACTTGCTTTCAAGTCAACGACCAACGATTAAAGCCCTATTTGGATAACTCCCCGAATCTCCCTTCAGACTCTCTTGATTTACATGACTTACCCAATGACCCTTGATGCGCTTCATGCCCGGCTAAATGGTGTTAATGACAGCACTGGATGGGAGGTAACCCATCTTTTTTCCTACGTTCCTTCTCTTTTTTTCAAATGTTTTTATCATCCTGAACTCAATTGCCTTTCACTAAGGTGATCTTTTTTTCCTTCCTAATGCATGAGGACATTGCATATCATAAGATGGGAGGGTATTTTTAAATTTTGACGATCATTTCAGGATTTTCAAAACCTAAAAACATTCAAAAAGTTTCCTTTTTTCATTCATCATAAAAATTAGAAAAATCATAAAAACCTTTTGAGGAAATTTTGAAAAATCAAGACTAAGGTTGAAGGTTCACTTCAAGGTACACTGGGATTTAACCTTCAACAAACTAGGGACTAGGATGTTGATCTAATTATTAGAATTTCTGGGTCTACTTTAGACTAGATCAAGTATCTTTTGAAAAATTCCTCTTGAACTCTTAATGATTTAGGTGACTTGATATCATTTAGCAACTTGGAAATTACTTGGCTTAGTTTCCGACCGAAAAACTTCTTTCCCTTTTGGAATTCTTGTGTCAAAAATTTCACACACAAAGCCAACACTACCTAAGCCCAAAAATATTTCAAAAATTTAGAAAAGCCCCTTGTCTAGTCTTAGTGAAAATCTGAGGCAGATGATTGGTATGAGTTCCCACCACCGAGAAGGAGGAAAGTACCTCCTTTGATGATGCGATGTCAACATGTTGCCACCTCGATACTACTCCATATCTATATTTCATATCTTTAGACGGAGCATTAAGGAGCAATTTTGTGGCTCCGATGTCTTGGACGATACTCTACCCATAGCATCGAAGCAAGTGCCTAAGTTTGCTTGGAGTGCCCCTTTACACCGCATTGTGTTTTGGGGATATGAGCTCTTGGGGTGTGTCATGGATGGTACAATCTTGAAGTACCGACATCAGAAGCCCCTTGGGGATTGGTAGTAGGAATGATGATCTTGACAGATCTGCAGTAGGATTGATCTAAGAATAAGCATTGGGGAATAAAAAAAAAAGTTCCAATATCCCAATAATGTTGGCATTTCACAACACAATGACATAAGATTTTTAATGGTTATGCAAGCTGCGAATCGAATTCAAGAGCTAAGGAAATCCTAACTGCAAAAAAATAATACCAAGTCACTTAAATTAAAAGAGTTAACTTGTGAATTTTTTAGAGATACATTGATCTTGATTCATCTAACCTTTGGATCCAAAAATGAATCCTGATGTTTTATCTCCAACAAATCTTGTACCTTTCCTATTTTCAAATCAACCGAACACCCATGGTAATGTTCTCCTCAAAAGTAAAAAAAGTCTTTCCTAAAAATCCATTTTGTAAAAATCAATTTTGCTAAGATACTAGCAAACGAAAAGCATGGGAGTGTGATAAATGCCAGTTTAACATCATTCTTATGCCCTAAAATAGACCTAGCTCTTAGGGCTTTACCTCTACAATCGGGTTTTTAGGCTGCATTTAGGCAACCTCCTAGGTTAGGCATGCATTGCATATTTTTATCTTTTTAATGTATTTATTTGAGTGTCAGGGATAAGTAGCGAGCCAGATCCCACAAACCTTAGCACTTTAGAAGGCAGAAGATGAAAAGGAAGCACAATTCAGTTGGATCCTAGCTAAATCCAGCTCATCACAACTGGATTCTAGCTCAACTTGGTTGCATTTAGCTCATCTTAGCTCCATTCAGCTCATTTCAGCTGAATGGTAGCTCATGATAACTCAACTCAGCTAACCTAAGCTCATTCTAGCTCCTCCCAGCTCTACTCAGCTCATGGGAGCTCCAATCAACTTAGTTTAGCTTCTAATCCTCAACTAGCTAAGCTAAGTCAGCTGAAGAGTCCACAATCAGCTTAGGGCAGCTCAACCCAGCTCCAAAATAGTTGAAACCAGCTCAACTCAGCTTAACCTGCACAACTTAGTAGCTAGGAAAGAACTAGCTAACTAAGAAGAGTAGGTGAGCTCCTAAGAAGACCTCTTCAATAGCTGTCAACTCCTGTAAGCCTCAAAGCAACTCAAGCTCCCTCCACTCAAGTTAGTCCCAGCTCCTACCATTTACTAAGCTAGCTTATCTAGGTAAGCTAGTTCTTCTACTTAGCTAGCTACCCTACTTACTTTTTCTCTACTATGGCCATCCACCATCAGCTAAGCTCCACCTTCCTCCTTTGGTGATAAAATCACCAACAACCACCACCCTTGACAACCGTTGAAAGGTGGTGCCAAAAATAATGCACCCTTTCATCACATAACCACCTACAACCACCACCTAGTTGGCACCAAAAACGCCTTCCTACAACCCTTCAATTTGGTGCCAACATTGCCTTCCATCTCCACCCTCCATTCACCACCAAATACAATCCCAACCATCCCTTTTGGCACCATCTTCTAGAACCTATAGTTGGCACCAACTTATCCTAACCCAACCCTAACCTACCCTTTCCACAACCCCTCACTTGACACCAAAAGGCCTCCACCCTCCATCCCACAACTACCACCTAAAGACCTAATCCTAACCCTCTAAAAATCACATGCCACCTTAACCATACCCCTCCCATGTAGGTGCCAACATGGTGGTGTATAACAACCATGGACGGCCACCATTCCACCATAACCACCCCCCTTCATATGCCTTCATTTGGGGTTAAGTGATCCAAGGGGGGAGATCATTTGGCACCAAATGATCTCCCCCCTTGGATCACTTAACCAACTCCAAAAATACATCCTAGCCATCCCTTTATTCCATGCCAACCCTTCCCTTCTCTACACCTATATATGCCCTCCATACTTCACCAAATAAACTACCCTTAGCTACATTATTGTCCTAGCATACCACCCATATTCCTACTTACATACTCGGCCAAGAGAGAAGAAGAAGAAAGGAAGATTAAGGAGGCCTACTCTCCTCCTTGGTGCCTTCCTCTTCTTCTCTTCTTTCTTGCGCCAAGACAAGGAGGTCACATCATCAAGGGGATAGCCAAGTAAGAGGAGGAACAACGGTGGTGCACGCCCACCCTAAGGAGGAGCACAGGCACGCCATCTAGGGTGCCAGGAGGAGGAGCTTTCTTTAACTCTGGGGCAACCAAAGTTGGAGCGAGAGTTCCGCAGCAGCTGCACCTTCATTCACTAAGCCTTCTTGTCCTTTAGCAATTTTCATTTGTTGTAGTCAGTCTCATTTCCCAGAGATTATAAGTGTGGAACTCCTCCCATTTGTGAGATCCCTGGATTTTGTAAAACAACTTTTTTAGTTTTATAAAAAGCATTCCTCTATAATTTTTGGCTTCATGTTTTGATTTCGTGTCTCTACCCTTCCATTACTCCAAGTCACCCATGCTTGGAGTGAGCTGGAAGAGTAGGGTACTTTTGTTGTTTTTCTCTCACTTTCCTACTTTCTCTTCGCAATCATCTTTGGTGTGTTGTTGCCTAGTCATTTCATATATAAACAACCTAAAAAAAGGAGAAATTTCCTTGTTGCAAGCAAGAGTTTTCCAAATCGCATTTCTGCCTCCCATGGGACAACCCGAATACACCCTGAGTACTAGGTTCTTACAAATTTTAAAAGCGATCAGATCTCATACGTTACAACGATTAAAAACCTGCTTTACGAATCACATGATTTTTGCCATCACTTACATGTTGTAAGCGAATATGCCGATGTGTTCTTGGATGACTTGCCGAGACTTCCACTTGAGTGAGAGATCGAGTTTGAGATTTCTCTCATTCTCGGAACAAACCCTATCAATTATCTTGAATCGGATGGTGATGCAGTGGAAATTTGTTGCGAAAAAAGTTTGAGTTTCAAAACACGTCGTCGTAGTTCGATTCACAAGAAAATTTGTCAATTAGATAATATTTATAACCGAAACTTGATGTAAGTCTCGGGTCAAACACGGGGAGGCGAATGTTTGGTTTTATGAAATCTATGTTTCGCTTTTATTTCTTTTTGTCATTTTTATTTTTTATAATTTTTTTCGTGTTTTTATCAAGCAAGAGATCAGGTAGAAATAATTTCTATCTAATCTACTTGCAAAGATAAGATAGAGAGAGAGAAAGACAATCATATATTTCTCATCAAGCGTTTACTACAACTATGAAAGTGAGAAAACTACACTACAAAAGCAAACAGATAGTGATAGGTGAGAAGAATCTCCTTCGACGGTCGCTTGGAGGAAAACTCACTCTGACTGTGTCTCGAAAAAGGTGGTGAGGAGTGAGACGAGGGAGAACAATAGTGGAGGAAGTAGGACGAGGTAGAACGTCGTCGTGGCGAGGATCTTCTTTCCAAAGGAGGTGAGAGGACGGTCATGAGATGCTCCACGAATGGGGATGAGAGGCAGGAAAATATTTGATTCTACTCTAGAGGAGCATCCCAGGATTGGGACAAGCTCTTTCTAGAGCCTTGGAGGTAGTGAGGAGAAAAAAGGAAGAGATGGTGAAGAATGGAGGGGGCTAGGCCCTTTTATAGTGGAAGGAGGAGGAAGAAATCCATTTAAGGGATTTAGTGACAGCTGCAATCGTCACTAAAGACCATGTAAGCTGTTGCTGAAGATCCGCACCACCGCTGGCATGCTCATCACACATCGGTGCCCCTCGTGCCTTGTCGCGTGCATGTGCACATTGGAGCTGAGCCTATGTGCGCTGCGGATGCACTGTGTGCTTGTGCGCACTGCAAGGTTGTGCTGTGCATGCGGCCGGTGCGTCCAATTGCGAATTGGGGGGGCTGCGGGGATTCAAACCTACGCTCCTTCCTTGGAAGCCAAAACCTCCATTGTGCCATGGTGCCTGAAGTGTCAAGAAGATGGCATGGGAGCTACGGGCGTGGGGGAACCTCAATTGTTGGATCAAGATCCAACGACTATGGTGCGAGATAATGGGGCACCTATAGTCACTGATGGCCAGTGTTGGGTGGTCTAGATGGCTCCATATGATGCCATTTGGGCCGTCCATCTTCTTTCTGTTGCAGAGGGTGCCTTGGTGCTCGGATCGAGATGATTTTCATGCTACTGGTTTGCAATCCTCACTCCGGATCCATCCGTATGGTCGGATTTTTCATCCAAAGCCCGTAAGTATGTCGCATTGCCCCTTGGCCATTGATCTTCTTCGAACTTCCTATGGTGCTATGAGATTCCGATCTAGATGATTTTGAAGGTATTAGACTCTGATCATCATCCTGATCAGATCTGTATGGTCAGATCATCCATCCGAGGCCCTGAAATAAATCTCCTTCCCTCCTGGCCATAAAGAGGATGCAATTAACCTAAAATATATACAACTACTCTAAATGTAGAATGATGCATGCTATGCAATATTTATAATATAAAATGCAAATCTAAGTCTAGGAGAATGCATGAATAGGCATCTTTACCTAAATAGATGTGTTTATATCATACCCCCATGCCTATCTTTTGCCAGTCTCTAGCAAAATTAAACTACATCCTATGTATAGAAACAGAATTAGGACTCGATCGCTTAGGCCTAACTTGTTTATTAACAGTAGAAAATTTAAACTAAAGTCCTAACTATGAAAACTCAACAGTACCCGGATGTCTGCCAGAATGCAGACTACCCAAGTCCTCACCTTATTTGAAAAGGGAAAATACATTTATTTTTTTCTTCTTTTCTAATTTTTTTGGACTTTTGGAGTTTGAGTGTTTCAGGATAACTTTTTACGGCTACCTAACTTGCCCAAGAATCGAGGACTCTAAGTACTAAGCATCTTGTGAAAGGGTGATAATCTCACTAAGTGGCCTTCAAAATGGACTTTAAGTTTGTACGACCCTAGGTGACCTACAAAATTCTGCCTAAAGGTTTATCTTTCTGATAGGTAGCTTTCTCCCTACCTTTTTCTATTTTCTTATGGGGTCAACACAAGGGTGAACCCAGTGTATATCTCCTTGGCTAATTCTACTTCTTCGCTTCTTCCTAAGTGTTTAGGAATTATTCGTGCATTTTTGTGAGCTAGGCTCTAGACAACCGGTAGATAAGCTGTCACCACCAACCACTTGCCAGCCATACTTGTGCGGTAAAGTGTGACTTTATTTATTTATTCATTTATGATTTTTGTTTATTTTCTCCTGTTTCTATTTTTTCTTTTTCTTTTTGGGTTTTTCTTTTTTTTCTTTTTTTTTCTAAGTAGGTAGCTTCTTTAATCTAAGATTTACCTAAAGGTAGTAGGAAGAGAATGGTCGTGTGGCTGGGCTCTGGACAATCGGCTGATGAGCTGTTACCACCGAAAACTTGCTAGTCATACCACCCTAGACGATCATTGGCAACCCAATTTCCGTAAAAACCTCCAAAAAGTGAGTCAGTGCAAATGGTGTGTAGATGCTTAGATTGACAGTCCTCTCAAATCAGAGGGCGGGTTGATAAGTCATGTACTTATCACCTCAATTTATTTACCAAATTAAAATAAAATTACTTGGAAAGGACTTGAGACTAAGTCCACATTCGAGTGGACACCCCGGGCTGATTAAGCCCAAAGACCTGAAGAGTCTAAGTGTTCAGGTCTTAAAGTATCATTTCTAAAGTGAATAACTTCCAAATGCCTAAGTTCTCTTCTCTTAATTCTATTTTTTCTTCTTTTTGTCTTTTGAATTTTGAATTTTTTTTTAAAGAAAAGAAATTCTATAGAGCTAACAAAATAATTTCAGGATTAAGTATCCACCATCCCATGCCTAAATGATGCAATGTCCTCCTTGTAGAAATAAAGACATGAAATGAGCAGAATAACAGAATATCACCTGAGTTTCGTGACAATCTAGTCAACTCCGCAGAGTGAAGAGAGTATAAACATGCGCTAAGTTTAATGCCTTTAGCTAGTCATAAAATACAAACAAAGAAGATGTTAAGAATTCACAGGTACGGGTTAGAATTAGAATTAAATGATTGATCCTTAAACCCGTCAGCAGAAGATGTCCACAAATGTGGATCAAGTTGTGGTGCAGACCCATGCCCCAGGGTCGAGTGGTTCTAAGGTTGTGGATGAAAATCAACCAGAACCGAAGATTATTTAGCTTGCGGGGCTGAGCTTGCAGTTTTGCAGTGTGCAACCCAAGTCTGAAATGTCAGACAATTGGTAGATCTGATTTACTAAGTTCATATGTCCACTTAGAGTTCATCTCAGAAAGATAGTCAATTGTTATGTACTTGAGTTGCACATCCTCAATATCAAAATTATCATAAGGGTCCTAGTAGAAGGTAGGTGGTTTCAAGTTAACAGGAACCCTTAAATTCAAAATTGTATTTCCCTCAGAATTAGCCTCCCAAATTTTAACTTCCAAATTTCTATCCTCCAACATCAAGTGTTAAGGTTCTAGGACCTCTAGATCGTTCTACACCCCATCTAAACTATCCAGGTCCAATAGTTGTGGCTGAATCATGATTGACTTGGGCACAATGATCTCAAAAGTATGATCATTCAGCTTTTTGGAGTGCAGTTGAGGAAAGGGGCCATTGATTGAATCATCTAGTAAATGAGGATTCAGATCCTCCAAGTTAGCCCCAACCAGATCACAATCTTCAATAATCGAGCTATCAAATGATCCGTCATACTCCTCGAGCCCGTTTGTCTCACTAAATTTATTTTCCTTAACTTTAAGTGAGACGTCACTCAGAGATTCCTCACCCTCAGAATTAAAGAATTGTTGATCCTCATTTATATATGTTTCAAAATCATATGTCATTTCATGGTCCATGGAGACATATTTTTCGTCGTTCCCTTGCTTGGGGATCTCGGGTGAAGCAATCGGTTCATCCTCATTCGGTTGCTCTAGGCCAACCTACTCATCTCCAATCTCAGAACATGTATCCCCCCCGACAGGCGCCTGAGCAGGTTCAGACATTGGATCCCCTAAAGGGGGTTCATCTTGAGAATCATCCCAAGATTGGACTAAGGCAACCACGAATTTCATCCTCACTCTTGACAATTTCCCAAGTAGAAACTCACCTAGGCCCCTATCTCTAACATCTTGGAGCAAATCCAATAAAGAGCTATTAAGCTCATCAATCATTTTGATCATAGGCTCCAATGCCTCAGTGCATGGTGTTGGCTGAGCTTCTAAAGATTGTATGATGTTCCTCAAGTTAGCCAATACCCTGTCTTGGACCTGGTTCACCTAAACCGAATAGTTCGGTTCAGGGTTGGGTGGGTTCAGGTTAAATCTAGGGGAGTCAAGATATTGAGGTCCTCAAGGTCCTCCCTAATAGTAGGTCACTTTAGGCTGTTCAAAGAATGGTGGTTACCTATATTCAGTGGAATACTGGAGAGGGTAGGTGTTATAATTATCATATCCTTCCTGATTGTAGATTGGGTTGGTTTGGTCATCAAAGGGTGGAGATCTATAATCATTTTAGCTCATGGAAGGATAGCAATCATAGTCTTGTTGTCTAGGGTTAGGCCTTGGACACTGAGGTCTGGATTCATATCCCCAATCAATGTTGTCCCGACTAGGGGATGGGTAGTCATAAGTCATATCGGGATAGCAATCATCTTGAGGATAGATGGTAGTAGGAGGGTAGGATGGGAAATGTGTGTAAGATGTGAAAGGATACATAGTAGAGTAGGAGGGAAAACAGAGAAGAGAAAGAAAGGAGCCCTACAATACAAGCAACCAAACTTGTCCTTATGTGGGTAGCCTAAAGACCTACAGACTTGCAAGACCCATCTTGAGATGATAGAAACGATTTGGTGTACTTCTATCCAGTTAATCCAATTAGTTAGAGGAAGGGGTTGGGGAGAAGGTTTTTCCTTCGGCTTGCGCCTTTGGTTCCTTTGATATCCCCCAACCACGATCGTTTGATGCTATTCTCTTAGCTAGACATTAGATGGACTTGTAGAAGCATATTAATTGAAGAAAATCTCAATCTGAGCTCCAAAGAGCGAATTAATCCTTAAAGCTAACGTCTACTTAGTTTTAATTAGGCTTAGGATGATTATGTTCTTGGAATGTGATGGGCCCTTTAAATGTGTTGTGCCCTTAATGATCAGTTCAAATGTATGTGTGTGTGCAACATGGGTTTTCAAACAAGGTTATTTAATGATGTATCTTTTAGGGTTTAACCTTGTTTAGTAGCTTTTAGGGTTTAATCTTTAGGTGTATTCAATCAAGGTTCAGTAGAACACTCTTGGTTTTGAAAGCACCAATGATGATATATTCTTTTAGAAATAAAAAATAATGTGGAGTGTCTAGTTCAACCTTAAAGATCAACCCTAAGTGGCAAGCTACTTGATGAGTCGCTTTTATCCTAAGTGGTGCGACCCAAACAGCTCAATCAATCGACCTGTTGCACCACTTGATTAAGGCACACAAAATGTTTAACCTATTCAAATTTTCTACTCACTTATTTGTGTGTTGAGTTAAGGTGTACCAGATCCACATGTCAGATTCCGATTAAGTGGTAGAATCAGTGTAAAGTAGTGCGCCTTAAGTCGAGAGTTGTGGGTACTAATGTGTGTTTCTTTCAGTAAATCCCATAATTAGATAACTTTTTTTTAATTTTTTTTAATTTATGTGGGTAGGTGAAATGAGGCGAAGTGACAATCAAACAACCAGATCTATCCTAGGGTTTATAAAAACACCTAGGTTGATTTTAGTTTGAGTTATTAGTGTAGTGAAATGAAATCTAGGGTGGGGGTGATGGGGGTACATTTACAAAACCTTCATCCACAGTTTTCTCTAATCTAACTGCTCTGGCCTGCCTTGGAAGAGTTCCTGCAATCATAGTAGGATCAGAGAAAAAGTGAGATAAAAGTTAGGTAAGACAAAAACGTGAGAAGAACCAAGGAGCGTTGCCTCCCCGGCAACGACGTCAAAATGATGAAGCAGAAATTCGTCGCGAAAACAGCTTTGAGTTTTGGAACCCGTTGTCGTAGTTCAATTTGCAAGAAAATTCGTCAATTAGATAATATTTATAACTGAAACTCAAGGTTAGCCCCAGGTCGAACATGGGGAGGCGAACGTTTGGTTTTATGAAATCCGCGTTTCACTTTTATTTTTTTTGTCATTTTTATCTTTTATAATTTTTTTGGTGTTTTTATCAAGAAAGTGATCAAGTCAAAATAATTTCTATATAACCTACTTGCAAAAATAAGACAGAGAGAGAGATAATCATATATTTCTCATCAAATGTTTACTACAACTATGAAAGTGAGAAAACTACACTACAAAAGCAAACAGATAGAGATAGGTGAGAAGAATCCCCCTCGACGGTTACTTGAAGGACAGCTTGCTCTGACGGTGCCCCGAAGAAGGTGGTGAGGAGCGGGATGGGGGAGAATGACCATGGAGGAAGCAGGATGGGGCAAGACATCGTCGCGGTGAGGATCTTCTTTCCAAAGGAGGTGAGAGGATGGCCGCGAGATGCTCCACGAATGGGGATGAGCGGCAGGAAAATATTTGATTCTACTCTAGAGGAGCATACCTAGCTTGGGACAAGCTCTTTCTAGAGCCTTGAAGGTGGTGAGGAGAAGAAAGGAAGAGATGGTGAAGAATGGAGGGGGCTAGGTCCTTCTATAGTGGAAAGAAGAGGGAGAAATTTGTCTAAGGGCTTTAGTGACAGTTGCAATCGTCACTAAAGGCCATGCAAGCTATCACTGAAGATCTGCTCCCCCGCTGGTGTGCGCATCATGCGTCCGTGCCCCTCACGCCTTGTCACATGCGTGTGCATATTGGAGCTGAGCCTATGCGTGCTGCGGATGCGCTACTTGCTTATGCATGCTGCAAGGGCTGTGCTGTGTGCGCAACTGGTGCGTCGAATTGCGAATTGGGGGTGCTGCGAGGATTCGAACCCACACCCCTTCCTTGGAAGCCAGAACCTCTACCATTGCGCCATGCTACCCAAAGTGTCGAGAAGATGGCATGGGAGCTGTGGGCGCAAGGGAACCTCAGTCGTTGGATCTTGATCCAACGGCTGTGGTGCGAGATGATGGGCGCCTTAGTCGCTGATGGCCGGTGTTGGTCGACCGAGATGGTGCCACATGGTGCCATCTGGGTTGTCCATCTTTTTGTTGCAGAGGGTGCCATGGTGCTCAGATCGAGATGATTTCCACATTGCTGGACTGCGATTGTCGCTCCAGATCCATCCGTATGGTTAGATTTTTTCATCTGAAGCCTGTAAGGATGTCGCATTGCCCCCTGGCCATTGATCTTCTTTGTACTTCATATGGTGCTATGAGATTCTAATCTAGACGATTTCAAAGGCGTAGACTCCGATTGTCATCCTTATCAGATTCATATGGTCAGATTGTCCATCTGAAGCCCTGAAATAAATCTCCTTCCCTCCTAGCCATAAAGAGGATGCAATTAACCTAAAATATACACAACTCTCTAAATGCAGAATGATGCATGCTATGCAATATTTGTAATATGAAATGCAAATCTAAGCCTAGGAACATTCATGAATAGGCATTTTAACCTAAATAAATGTGTCTACATTAGATGGCTCCTACAAAATTGAAGGAACTAAATACATAGCTTCAGGACCTCCTTGAGAAGGGCTTCATACAACCTAGTGCCTCTCCTTGGGGGGCTCCAGTGTTGTTTGTGAAGCAGAAGGGTGGCACCTAACACCTTTGCATTGACTAACGACAGTTGAATAAGGTGACCATCAAGAACAGATATCCTCTCTTGCCAATTGACGATTTGTTCGATCAACTAAGTGGGGCCACGGTATTCTCTAAGGTTGATCCACAATTAGGCTACCACCAACTCAGGATTAAAGAAGGGGATGCACCGAAGACCACCTTTAGGACACACTATGGCCACTACGAGTTCCTAGTGATGCCATTTGGACTGACGAATGCCTGTGCCTTATTCATGGACTTGATGAACTAGATATTCATACCATATCTCAACCACTTTGTTGTAGTATTCATTGAAGATGTCCTCATCTATTCCTGCGATGCGGTACAACATGAGTAGCATCTCCAGTTGGTTCTTCAGACCTTGAGGAAGCATAGGTTGTATGCCAAGTTTAATAAGTGTGAGTTCTGGCTGTGCCAGGTGGAGTTTCTGGGACACATGATATTAGGTGTAGGGATTTCAGTGGACCTAGCCAAGGTTGAGCCAATGCTAAAATGGGAACATCCCAAGACTGTGACAGACATCCGCAGTTTCCTAGGTTTAGTAGGACTCTATAGGCGATTCATTCAGAGTTTTTTGTAGATTGCTCTCCTGTTAAACTAGTTAACGAGGAATGATACCCCCTTTGTTTTGACCAGGGATTATGAGACCAATTTCCAGATGCTCAAGGAGAAGTTGACATTGGCCCTTGTACTTACCATTCCTGGCAGTGGTGGTAAATTCATGGTGTACACAGATGCTTTACACTACGGGTTGGGTTGTGTCCTGATGCAGCATGGACATGTGGTCGCCTATGCCTCGAAACAACTGAAGCCGCATGAAAAGAACCATCGGACATACGATCTAGAGTTGGTAGCCATAGTCTTTATCCTAAAGGTATGGTGCCATTACCTATGTGGTGAGATTTTCGAGATTCACACAGATCACAAGAGTTTAAAGTATCTGTTCTATCAGAAGGAGCTGAATTTGAGGCAAAGGCACTGGATGGAACTCCTAAAGGATTATGATTGCCCAATTGTCTATCATCCAGGAAACAGAAATGTCGTGGCAGATGCTATTAGTAGGAAACCACTAGCTCGATTGATAGCTCTTCAGGCACAGAGGTGGAATGGTATGATTGAGGTAGCCCTTTGGAAGCCATCACATGTGGCAAAGTATCTGGGAGAGTTGACACTAATGAGGCACACATGCCTTGATCTGATAACTCGTGTTGTGAATAGCTAGATGGAGGATTCAGACTTGCAAAGTCTCCATGACTAGATACTTATGGGAAACCCCAATGAGTTCACCTTTGTCGATGGAGTACTCTAGCAACATGGCAGGCTATGTGTCCCATGAGATGAAGCACTTCGATGGGAGTTGTTCTCTGAGGCTAATTGCAATAGACTCACTATCCATCAAGGGTATACGAAGATGTATTACGATCTAAAGAAGGACTTCTGGTGGAGTGGATTAAAAAAGGATGTGGGCAAATTTGTGAAGCAGTGCCTAATATGTGATGTACGCTACATTTGCGCGATTAAAAATATGCAATCAGTGTAGTGTGCAAATTAAGCGATCAATTAAATTTATATCTCCGAACTACAAGGGGTTTGGTCGAACACAGTAGGGCAGTCGAACAACAGATAGTATATTGGTATCAATAGAGTCACAAATAATAATATCAATAGTGACATAGATATCAAATGAATATTGAATTTTATTTCTACTATCAAAAAATGTCTCACAAATATACTCTTAATCAAAGATTACAATAAGAATAGAAATATAAGAGAATAGAGAAAGGAAAGATAGTGGAGCTGTTTGAGGAATGCTTATTGGAAGTTTCTGACGGAGCTTCAAATCCAAGGTGCCAGGAACAAGAAGAGGGTCGGATAGGAGTATAGTGAGAGTGCACTATGGTGGGACTAAGGTAGGGAGGCTACTACTAAACTAGGCCACTAATTAACTAAGGCTAATTGGTCCTCTAAGGGTTGAAGGTTAGGTCTTTTTATAGGAATCTAGGTGCTTCCTATTGGTTGATCTAAAGTGCCTAGGATCACTATTTTGGACAACCTAGATTAGGTTCTATGGGGAGGCTATGATTGATTAGATAAGGACCCTTAGATCTAGAGTATAGGGCTAGGATAGGAGGAGATTTTTTTGTTGGTTTTCTAAGAATAGGTGGGCGACCATTAGGATATGTTTTAGGTGGGTTGGCTGACCACCTTGGAGGGGATAAGGTGGGTTAGGTGGCAGTTAGGGTTAGGTTAGGAGGGTGGGCGGCAAGGGCTTCCTAGGGTTTAGGTTTAGGTGATGCCTAATAAGGTTGTTAGGGCTTTAGGTTAGGATAAAATCTAGGTTTGTGTAGGATAAGTTGTCTAATAGGTTGGGTTACTCATAAGGTAAATAGGTTGAGTCTAATTAGGTAGGCCTTACTCTATTTAGGTGGCTAATTAGGTTGGGGTTAGATGTGATTAGACTCACTGAGTCTAATTAGACATGGTTTGGTTAGTTTGATCCAATTAGGTTCCAGCTGAACCCAATTGAAGCTCGGTGCACCTAATTAGGTTGTACTACACCTAATTGAATGTGGCTAGATCTAGTAGGTCTTGGTTGGGTCTGATTAGACTCAAGTGAGTCTAATCAACTCAAGGTTAGTCGAATCAAGTCCCATGGACTAAATTGACTAGTGGCTGGCCCAATTGACTCAAACTGAGTCAATTGGTGTGGTATGGACCTAAATAGGTTTCTAGGTTAGGGATTGGGTATTGGATAGGTGGATTAGAGTTATGGATAGTAGGATAGAACTATGGATATGGTGGATAGGTACATGGATAATGTTATCCATGTTTTTGGGTTTTGAACTCAAATGTCTAATGTTGAGCTGGTCCAAGGATAGGTACTGGGATAAGATCATCCTAAGGTTTTAAGGATATAGTAGGGTTATCCTAATTCCTCTCTTTCTTTCTTTGTTCTTGTGTCTTCAATCTTTCTTTATTTCATCTTTATTCCTCAATTATCTCCTAACTCAGCTATAGGTTTTGCTCCTATCTGACTTTATTCTTCAGTTCTTCAGATTACTCTAAGACCTATCACCTACGTTGTTCACCAAAGACTAGAATTAGAAGATAGTTATTTATAAGATAAATACAAATCTCAAATATGCATGCATGCTCTAAATTCAATATTTATAAACCTAATGCATGACTCTACTAAGGAATTAGCCTTAGATTAGGTGAATTAGGGTAATATATTAAGTTGTTATCAATATGTCAACAAGTGAAGGTAGAACATCAAAGACACGTCGATCAGTTGTAGCCCCTTCTATTTCCAAAGTGGAAATGGGAGAGCATCTCTATGGACTTTGTCACGAGATTACCCTTAACTCAGAGAGGACATGATGCATCTAGGTGATTATTGACCTCTTGATGAAGTCAACACAATTCTTGCCTATTAGAGTGCCTTATGGTCCTTCACAGCTAGTAGAGTTGTATATATGGGAGATCATGCAATCATATGGTGTACCCAAGGAGATCATTTCAAATAGAGACACCCAATTTAGTTCTCAGTTCTGGGAAAGCTTCCTGCAGGCCTTAGGGACACAATTGAATCTGAGTACGTCAAATCACCCACAGAGTAATGGGCAAACTGAGAGGACCATTCAGACTCTAGAGGATTTGCTGAGGTCCTGTATACTTGAATGGAAAGGCTCTTAGGAGGAGCACCTACCTCTAGTGGAGTTTACATACAATAATAGTTACCATGCCAGTATTGATATGGCCCCGTATGAGGCATTGTATGGTCGAAGGTGCATGTCTCCGCTTGCTTGGGATGAGGTTGGTGAGAAGCAGGAGGTAAACCCCATGTTGATTCAACAAAGTAAGGAGGTCATCAAGTGGATTCGAAGGAAACTCATTACACCACAAAGTCGATAGAAGAGATACACAAATCGTTGGTGATGGGACGTGTAGTTTGAGGTCGGTGACTTTGTCTTCCTCAAGTTTTCGCCAATAAGAGGCATACAGAGATTTGGGGTGAAGGGTAACCTAGCACCGAGGTTTGTGGGCCCATTTGAGATACTGGAGAGGGTCGAACCAGTTGCTTACAAAGTTTCTCTACTACCTCAATTAGCCGACATCCACAGCATCTTCCACATCTCTAGCCTGTTGAAGTAGGTGTCAAATCCCAACCAGGTTCTTAGGTATGATAACATAGGGATCGAGGATGACTTGACCTACTAGGGGTAGCTGATGAAGATGTTGGATTGTACTGTGCGAAGACTGTGGAACAAGGAGAAAACTAATATGCGAAAAACCTGTGGAAATTATGCAAAAATCAAAATACGCAGGTTTTCCTTATTTTCGAAAGCATGAGTCAAAGATTTTTTTATCTTTTTTTTTTCAAATCAATACTGTCAAGGAATCGAGCCTGATTAAATCAAAAATCCCACTAAGATTTTTCAGTAATGAAAGTAAATTGCGGACAAATCCTTAACGACAAAGACTGAACAATTCTAAAGTATTGAATCAAATCCAGATCTCCCGAATCAAATCAGGAATCTTATTAGCCATTAAACTTGGGTCACAAAAGTGATTTTCTCTAAGTTGAACCACTCAAGATTCGAATCGAATGTGAGAAATAAGCATCTTGTGTGTAATTTTTATATGACTCATCAAACAGACAACCAAGTTGATTCCTAGTATTCAATAAGACTCAAAATGTTTCTAGGCTCTTTATGTGACAACCTGTCTTCGGTTAGCCCATATTGGGATTTGACAGCTTTCTCCTCACTACTTTTCTACCCTAAGGTCAACACACTTGGTGTATATCTCTCTAGCTGGACCTCTAGGTCTCTTATTCCTAATTCTTTTCTCAGTATTTTTTTCTTTTTCTATAGGATTAACACCCATATGTATCAAGGTGTTTCTATTTGATGGAAATGGAAAGGGAAACATCCATATGTGGTGAGAAGTTTTAATTTGGTGAAATTCTTTTTTTCAGATTTTTTTTCTCCTCATTTTTTCCAAGGCTGAATATCTTTCTTTTTCTATCCAAATCATTTTTTTAGGTGAGTGGCTCTACTTCATCAATTCTAAATGCATTCCCCTACAAATAAGAATAGTCCAAAGAGCTAGAAACATGACAAAGTCCTTTGGATCTATTTGCCTTAAGACTAAATCTCATTGACCATTAAGGACTCAACAAAATAACCCATAAGATAGGTTGGTGCATAGTACAAGTGAAGATGCTTGGAACTCAAGACTACCCAAACCAGAGGGTGGAAAGATAAGCCATTCACTTATCACCCTTTTGACTTAATACTTTTAGCTTTTTCAGATTCTTTTCAAGGTCTCAGGAGAAATAAATCCAGATTTAGGTAAATACTCAAGAAAATTAAGTCTATAAAGGCCTAAAGAGCTTAGGTAGAAAGACTTTGTTTTGCATTTTTTAAAGTCAGTAAATTCTCAAAATCAAGAATTCTTGACTCTACCTAGATTGAATCCTAAGAACACTAAAAACACCCTCATTTATTTTTAAACTAGAAATGCTATCTGTATATAGGAATATTGACAGGATTAGCTGATACAAAAATAAGACATGCAATGTCCTCCCCCTATGCCTATTTATTATAATGTCCTTATTGGAATGCATGCCAAATAAATAATAAAAATGTAAAATGAAAGAGAAGGGGATATCACCTGACTGAGCTTGTTGTTCCAAGTCAGCTTAAAAATAAAAACCTAAGTACCTGTACAGAATACTGGGTTGCCTCCTAGCCAGCACTAAGTTTTACGTCATTAGCCAGCATAGTTCAACTTAATTAAGATCCAAGAGGTTGACATGACCATCAAGGATAGAATCAAGATATTGATTAATAAAATGTTTCAGTCTCTAACGATTAACTTTTGTCTCTTGTCCAGTCTTAGGGTCAAAAATTAGTACAACTCCATGAGGCTAAGTTTTCTTCACAATGAATGGACTCATCCATTTCAATCTCAATTTTCCCAAAAAGAGACTTAAGTATGAATCAAAAAGCCAGACCTTTTGATCAGAAACAAAGCTTTTTCAAGAAATATACTTGTCATGTAAAACTTTTGTCCTATCCTTATATATCCTTACGCTATCATAAGCATCATTCCGGATTTCGGATTTCCTCCAATTCAGTCAATTGGAGTTTTCTTTGTCTCCCACGTCGATCCAGATTTAGGTTAAAAGCCCTAATAGCCCAATAAGCTTTGTATTCTAATTCCACAAGGAGGTGACATGGTTTTTTGTAGAGCAAACAAAATGGAGACATTCCAATCAGGGTTTTGTATGTAGTCTGCTAGGCTTAGAGAGCATCACCTAAATTCTTGGACCAATCCTTATGATTCGAGTGGACCATTTTCTGAAGGATTTTCTTAATTCAGTAGAGATCTTGTGTGTCACTCCATATTTAGTCAAAAGGATCCTAAATTGATTATGAGTAAAATGAGACCCATCATCACTAATTAATGCCTTTGGAACCCTGAACTGACTAAAGATATTTCATTTCACAAAATCCATGACCAACTTATGGTCATTGGTTCGGGTTGGGATGGCCTTAATAAACTTGGATACGTAGTCGACTGTGACCAGTATATACAGGTACCCAAATGAATTGGTAAAAGCTCCCACAAAATTAATGCCCCAAAAGTCAAAAATTTTGACCTAAAGTATAAGGTTGAGGGGCATCATGTCTTTACGAGTCATGTTGCCTAAAGTTTGGCATCTAGTACATGACCAGCAAAAATTGAAAGAGTCATGGAATAAAGATGCCCAATATAATCCACTTTGGAGTACTTTAGCTGACATCTTCTATCCAGAGAAGTGACGCCCACAAGTGGTACTATGACAAAACTCAAGTACACTTGCGATCTCGCTATCCAGAACACAACGATGGATGACCTGATCCAGACAATGTCTGAATAGTTTCAACTCTTCCTAAAAATAATATCTGGCACCAGAAATCAATTTATCTCACCTCTACTTAGGCAAATCAAAGGGTTGTTGAATAATTGCCAAGTAATTAACAATGTCTGCAAACCAAGGTAGTTTACAGATGGTCATGATGGTCTCATCAGGGAAGGAATTAGACAATTCAGGAGTTGGATTTTCTATAAAGATTCAGGAGAGGTGATCTACTACTATATTTTGGGCATCGATTTGTCTCGAATCTTGAAATCAAATTCCTGAAGTAGAAGGATCCATCTAATTAAGCAAGGCTTTACATCCTTCTTAGCCATTAGGTTCCATAATGCAGCATGATCAGTGAAAATAATCACATGAGATCCAATTAGATAAGGCCTAAATTTCTTTAAAGCAAACACTATGGCTAGTAGCTCTTTTTCCGTAGTGGTATAATTTCTTTGAGCCTCATCAAGAGTCTTACCAGTGTAGTAAATCACAGAAGCTTTCTTATCGATCTTTTTCCCTAAGACCACTCCAATAGCAAAATCAAAAGTGTCAATCATGATTTCGAAATCCTGATCCCAATTAGGAGGTTGTAAGATAGGTGATTTAGTAATGGACACCTTTAAAAGATTAAAGGCCCTAAGACAGTCACAGTTGAAATCAAAAGTATGATCTTTAGTCAAAAGGTTACTTAAGGGCCTAGCCACCCTAGAAAAATCCTTTGTAAATTGATAGTAAAATCCAACATGTCCAAGAAATGAACACACTTGTTTAACCGTTGAAGGGGCAGGAGTTGAGTAATAGTGTCTATTCGTTGCAAAATGCATAAAAATAATATTTCTATCACTGTAGTAGCGAATCATGTTGAAACAAATAAATTTATAAATATTTCGATTAGTACCGAGTCATTCGTAGGGAGGCAAAACATGATTTTCAATGCTTTTCGTACTAACTAATCTAGCCTAATGAAAGCATGAAAATGGAGACAGGATATTCATAGAATCAAATTTTCATTGCTACTTCCAAATAGTTCTTAAACTAGGAATTAAAACAACTATACTAAAGAATAAAGAAAGAGAAAATAGATGAAGGACGACACTGCTTGTGGGATGCTTGTGTGAAGTGTGGCAACACTTTAGATCTAGAGTGTCAAGAGGAAGACTAGAGAGATGTTGCAGAGAGAGAGAGGTTGGAGATGTATCTGGTGGAAGTTGCCTCTCAACTGGGGGCTCTGGGGCACTTTTTATAGCTTCAATGAGGAGCAAAGTATTTAGGCCTCCCAACTCGTGCAATAACTTAGGCACTATCAGATCTATCGATCGGGAGATTAACAGCTCAAATCACGCCAAAAAAATAGCCTCAATTGCTCCTTGTACACCCGCTGGATGCTAACCCGTGGCAACCGCTTGCCTGCTGGATCCACTGCCTTGCGTCTTCATGCGTGCGCACGTGCTCATTCGATTTCAGCCATCTGATCTCGCTATCAAACGACTTAAAAGGATAGATGCACCGCCTCTTCTCGAGCACCCTCTCCTTGTCTGGTGGGGCATCAAGTTGGGCGTGAGATCGGGCATCCATCAGGCACAGCCTCATGCGTCACTCCTCGTTGCACCATGCGGCTGCATCAACGTTGCTTGCTCTAATCCAACGGTCCAATCACACCCGCGCTCCACTGACTCTTCAAATTTTCACTGAGCATGAGTCGAACGCGTGCCCCGCACTAGTGTGCAAGTGTGCTCTCCAACGTGCTGCACCACCTTTTGTGTTTCATTTAGGATTTATGCGTGGCCATTCTTAGTTGTTGGATGGAAATCCAACAGCTGAGATGGACTCCTCTGATAAAGTGCATGGTAGTGGGCTACGTGGCCTCTTCGTGGCCGTTGGATGAGGATCCAACGACCAACGTTTTTCTTTCAGTGGTTGGGGGTGCGATGGTGGATCGTTGGGATGGTGCCATGTGACACTATCTTGATCGTTCATCTTCTTGCCTTTGTAATTAATGCTACAGGGCTTTGATTGAGCCTTTTTTTGCGTCATTGGACTGTGATCTTTGATTCGGATCCATCTGTGCAATCAGATTTGACATTTGAGATTTGGATCTCTACTATCTTGCTCCTTGGCCTTTGATCTTCTATAGGCTGAATGTGGTACTACGGAAGTCCGATCATGACGATTCTGGAAGCGTTGGACTCCTGTCATCGTCCTGATCAAATCCGTATGGTTTGATCTAGCATCCGTGGACTCGAATCATCTGCAATTAATATAGCCTCTCTTTTAGAGCATAAAATAGCATTATTATCTATAAAGCTAACCAATCAACTATGATGCAAATTATTATGCTTATGCATGCATTGTCCCTAGGTTAAGCTAAAATCTAACTTAATTCAAGTAAATTAGCTCTTATGATTTCTGTACAATCAATGTCCACCTTAGCTTTATCTATTTCAATTCCTCTTTCAGACTCTACATGGCCAAGGACAATACCTTCCCTAACCATGACGTGACTCATTTCCCAAGATAGAACAAGATTGACCTTCATACATTTCTATAGTCTTCTTAAGATGGATTAAACAACTTTTAAAAGAATCCCCAAACACAGAGAAATCATTCATGAAAATTTCCATGAAATCACCCACCATGTCTAAGAAGATAGCAAGCATACACTATTGAAAGGTCGCTGATGAATTGTAGAGTCCAAAAGGCATCCTACGGAATGGAAAGGTTCTATAGGGACAGGTGAAAGTAGTTTTCTCTTGATCATTGGGGTGGATCGCTACTCGGTTGTAACTAGAATAGCCATCAAGAAAAGAAAAGAAGTTTTGACTAGCTAATCTTTCAAGTATTTGATCAATAAAGGGAAGTGGGAAGTGATCTTGCTTAGTTGCAGTATTCACCTTCCTATAATCAATACAAACCTCCAAGAGGAAGCTGTGTGGGTTAGAATCAATTCTCCTTTATCATTTGTAATTACAGTTAGCCTAGATTTTTTTTAGGAACCACTTGTACAGGGCTAATCCAAGGACTGTCACAGATTAGATAGATTATTCTCACATCTAACCATTTTATTATCTCATTTACACAACATCCCACATATTAGGATTCAATCATCTTTGCATCTCCCAGGAGGGTTTAGATCCTTCCTCAACATATACTCTATGAGTATAGTAGTATGACTGATTCCCTTTAGATTATCTAATGTCCAGCCAATTGCTTTTCTATTCCTACCCAATACTTGAATCAATTGATCTTCTTGAGTTTGGCTCAGGTAAGAGCTGATAATGATAGGATAGGTCTGGTTGTACCATAGGAAGACATACTTCAAATAATTAGGCAGAGGTTTTAATTTAGGTTTAGGTCCTTAGGAGGGGGGTCCAAAGGTGGATCAGGATCATCTTCAACAGGTCGTGGAATCAAGTCAGTGATAAGATGACTGACCTCTTGGTTGGTTTGGGGGTTATGACCTAAAGAATCAGATTAGGAAGTTCCTATGTTCATACAATATTCAACATTATGGTCTAAATCATCATAATCCTCAATCATTCTACAATCCTCAAATTATTTAGTGGCCTTAAAAATATAGATCTTCATTTTTTTATCCCTAACTTTAATTTCCATACTACTAGATTAACAATCAATATTAGCTTTGGTAGTAGCTAAAAATGATCTTCCCAAAATTATAAGTGTATTCCTCAATTATTCTGGTACTTCCATGTCAAGGACCAATAAGTCCACTAGAAAATAAAAATCGCGGACCTTGACAATAACTTCAATTATACCTCACGGTGTGGTCACAGATCAATTACCTAGTTATAATGTGTCCTCAGTTGATTTTAATTCACCGAATTTGAATTTTTCATATAACACTGTGGGTATTAAATTAATGGAGGCACCTAAATCTAAGAGAGCCCTATCAAAACTAGCATCTCCAATTACACAAGAAATTAAAGGGGCTTTAGTATCCTTTTGTTTCTAGCTTGTTCAAACAAAACTAGCCTTTTAGATGATTTAGCCTGGCATTTTGGTGTACACATTTCGTCACGAAATTTCGCATAAGAAGGGATATTCTCAATAGCCTCTAGGAGTGGTATGTTCACTTGGACTTGCTTAAATATATCAAGTCACAACCCAGATTGAATTTTTTTCTTTTTCCTAGATTTGTTTAAGGCTTCAGGAAAAGACACTTGAGTTAAATCAGGAGTACTCGGGTCCTAAGCCTTGTTTTCTAGGTCAACCTGGTCTCCCGAGTTAGATTCAAGCTCCACAAGATCATGGTAAGATTTAGAAGTAGAAGGATGAGGATCTTGGATTTGTTTCCCACTTCTCAATGTAACAGCACTAGCATAGGCATTAGGGTTAGAAGGATGAGGTGGGTGTTGCAAAATAGGTTGAACCTGGTTTGCATTTGGGTTAGCAAAGCTAGGTGGGAATTGGGGAGAGGGTTGAACTATAAGTGCCTGTTGCTTCCGTGTGTGATTCTAGTTAACCCTATTGAAATTCTGAGGATTAGGGATGAGTTGAGAGGGCAGCATCCCATGCTGTTTAGAATCTACAAGTTGGTATAGGCATCTCGTTAACTTAGTCCTCAATTGATTCATCTCTTCTTTGTGCCTCAAATTCATTTCTGTCATTTCTTTGAGGCCAAACTCAGATCATTGGGTTGGGCATCTTAGGTAGGCTGAGACTGGTATTGGCGTGGTTGCTGTTGTGTATACCTATTAGGTTTCCCATAGTTATTTTTCCTAATCGGGTTAGGACCCTGAGCGGGTTTCTGACTTGACCAATAAAAGTTAGGATGGCTACGGCAACCAGAGTAGTAGGTGTTCAAGTACGGGTCATTCCTACTATAACCCTAGATAGTGTTAGCATCCTCAGAATAATTAGGCATTGGGATACCTAATTCAGGATTTGAGGGCATCGAGGTCCCTCCTTGGTACCCATAATTAGAAGGGTCCAAGTATAATTGGCTCATGGGTTGAGCCAAGGGCAGGTCATTTATGTTGTGCACTAATTCCTGACATAAAGGAGGTGGGAATTGGGTGCAAGTTAAAATTGAGCTCCCTTCAGCAATTATGGAATTTACATAGGAAGTTGTACCTAAGGGGTTCCTGCTTTTCAATAAATTATCCAATGTATCCAACTTCTTATCCATATTCTCCATGTTCTTTTCCACCAGTTCCACCTTATTCAGTCGTTTGGCAATAATTTCTAAATTTGCCAAACTTGAATTATCCCGGACTTCTTATATCCTGCTTTTTAGCTAATTGGATCTGCTAAAGGCAGACATAGAGGTGTTGTTGAGGGAATTTTCACTCATATTTTCAAACAATTCAAAGACTCCTTCAACATCCTTAGGAAATTACCCCCATATGCTGCATCTATAAAATTCTTAAGGTTGTCACTCAACCCATAATAGAAGATATGGGCCAAGTGCCACCTAGGAATATTATGGTAGGGGCATTTCCTAGTAAGATCATTAAATCTCTCCCATGCCTCATGAAGTTGCTCCATAGGGTTCTGCTTAAAAGTGGTTATGGCACATCTAAGAGTATTGGTTTTTCCTATGGGAAAGAATTTTTTTAGGAAAGTGCATCTGAAATTTTCCCAAGTTAGGATAGGTCTACCGATAGTCCTTAACCATTGAGCAACTTTGTCCTTTAAAGAAATGGGAACATTTTCATCATCAGGGTTTCTTCATCCATGTTCCTAGGGCCAAAGGTTCTTTCTATATGTAAAAGTTCTTCAAGATGGTGGAAGGGATCATCAGAATTGTGGCCATGGAAGTGGGGAATCAGATTAATGCTTTGAGGTTTGATTTCAAAATCATCTCCATTAGGGGCTACCCTAACAAAAGGTTCAGGTTGGGCATTAGGAGGATTATAGAAATCTCTTAGAGGTTGGTCTGCTCTCCCATTTTGGATTCGATTCAGGGCCTGTACAATGGTTTGCATTTGACGATCATGATGTTGACCTTGCCATTGGATTTATCTTTGGATGTTAGCAATTGGATCCAGGTTTTGCTCCTCCTCAATCATTTCTTCCTTACAGTGAATAGCCATGGGAATAGATTCAGATTCAGAAAAATCAAGTCTTCTCTTAGGATTTCTTTGGAACCAAAACAGGATTCTGAGATCTTCTTTTATACATGCAAGAGAAGAAAGTTGATAGATGAGAGAGTGAAGATAGATGAGAGAATCCCCAACAAATCAAGCAAACTATGCCTTACGGAGTAGCCCTAGATGACCTAAGCCTCTAAAGTTTAACTTCACCCCAAGACAAATTAAGTGTTGTTTATAAACCAAAGGCCAAATAAGTAGGCCAGCGGAACAAGGGGAGGTGTTCCAAGGGCTACTAATTATTCCAAACCCCTGCTTGGCTTAAGTCATCTGACAATTAGGCCTTCTACTTAAATGCTTCCAAAAAATAGACTTCACCAATTAGTCCTACGGTGCGAGTTTATACCTTGAGACTAACTCAATGAATCCTTAGGGGCCAATGTCTAATCAATTTTATGTTAGACTTATGATGTGAATGTGCTTAGGGAAAGTGATGGGGCATTATTGACGTGCGCTCGTGCATGTGTGTTTAGAAGTGTCGTTATAGTTTGCACTTGCGACGTCGATTTTAAAGTAAAGAAACAGATGTGAGTTCGAGTGTCGATCTCAGGGAGGTGTGAAAATCAGATTTTTCTTCTCACTTATTGTCACGAAAATCACGGAGTTTTGCTTGCGAAAAGGTGCGGGTGAAAAGCGAGAGAGAGAGAGAGAGAGATTAGGGTTAGAATCATTTCATTCTTAACATGCAACTTGAATAGGAAATAGAACAAGCAACTGAATAGAAAACAACTTCATTAATCATGCAGCTTTAGTTCATAAATTACAACATTAGATACATGCTTAAACATAAGTAAAGTAAAGCTTAAAAGAAGGGAAGAAAGAGAGAGAGAGAGGGAGGGCGGCGAGGCAACCACGGTGGTGGAGAAGGCTCCGTCGACGGCTCGTCATCTTCGACGATTACAGGAGGGCTTAAGGTAGCTAGGAGGGGGGTAGAGTAGTTGCAAGTGGAGTGAATGCCTTGAATGGGTGGTTGGAAGGGGTTTAAATAGGGAGAAGGGCTTTCCAAATGAAGGGGTTTTAGCGATGTCCGGGACGTCGCTAAAACCCTTCCCAAAATGTTGGTGAAGCCCCCTGCCCGCCGGTCGCTCGCCCGTAGTTGTTCCTCCTCGTGCCTGATCCGCGTGCGCACGCTACGAGCCGTCCGATCGAAGATCGGATGGCTGGGATCTCGCATGAGGCGCTGGCCTGGATCGCGCCCTTGCGCCCGCGTCATCGCACGCATCTGGCCAGGGCACATCTGCGGGTGCCACGTCGCACTACCTTGCCCGTCCGCTACTGATTGAGCGACTCAATTTCACCCGTGTGCATCGCCGTCTCTGAATTTCAACTCCGCGTGGCTCGAACCCGCGTCATGTGGGCGCAGGCGTGCACTCTAACCGCTGCGCTACGCCCGCTGCTTTGTCCCAGCGACCGCGGGCGTCCGCGCGGTTCTCAGCCATTTGATCGGAGATTGACAGCTGAGATCTACTCTCCAGATGAAGGAGGAAGCGGGCACGATCTGGATGCAGTGAGCGGGCTCCACGTGGTGCACCGTGGGTCGTTGATCATCAAATCAACTGTCAGAACTTCTTGGGCCCATTGTGGGAGCTCCGGATGTCAGATTTGGCCGATTTCGAGTTCATTGGACTCCGTTCGTCATTCTAAATCCATCCGTGTGGTCCGATTGTTCATCTGAGGCCTACTTTGACAAGTGCTCATACAAATGGCCATTAATACTATTTTATAAGCAATCTTCACATATGATGCATGCAATGCTCCCATTCTACTTATGTTGTGTTATCTGTGCCTTTTATTCTTAAGATGAGCCCTATTTAACAGAATTATCACCACCAAATGCAGTGTTATCATACCCCCATGCTTACTCCTTGCTAGTCCCTAGCAAGGTTTATTCTAGCCTTTGTTTTCTGTCAGAATTTAAGAAGTAATTACTTAGACACTTTGTCACTTGTCAATAGGAAGAAATATACTAAGATCTTAATCTACAAAAACTAAGCAGCGCCCGGCTGTCTGCCAAAATACAAATCGCCTAAATCCTTGCTTTAATGTATGTAAATATACATATGTATATATATATTTTTTTAGATTTTTTTTGGAATTCAGAGTGGGTTGGTAACTTTTTACGGCTACCCAACCCACCCAAAACTCAGTAAAAACCCTAAGTGCTAATCATCTTGGTGTGAAGATCGTGATAGACTCACTCAATGTTAATTCAGATAGGCTTCGAGTTTCTACGCCCTTAGGTGACCGGAAGAGGAAGTATTTTGCCTGAAGGTGTATTTGTTCGATTGGTAGCTTTCTCCCTACGTCTGTTTTAATTGGGGTCAACACAAGGATTTTTCTAGTGTATATCTCCCCAGCTTGTACTACTTCCCTGCTTCTTCCTTAAGTGTTTTGGTTCTTTTTGTGCAATTACTGAGCTGTGCTCTGAACAACCAACCAATGGGCTATTACCCATGATCACCTGCCAACCATACTCATGCGGTGAAGTGTGGTTTATTTTATTTTCTTCTCTTTTTTTTTTTTTTTTGTAGGTGGCTTCCTTGATCTCAAATGTACCTAGAGGCAATGAAGAAGAAGTGGTCCCATGGCTGGGCTCTGGACAACCTGCCAATGGGCTGTTACCCACGACAACTTGCCAGCCATACCACCCTAGAGAGTTCATTAGCTACCCAATTTCTATCAAAATCTCCGAGGAGTGAGTCTGTGCAAAAATGTGTGCAGATGCTTAGACTCAAAGTTCTTCTGAGTTAGAGGGTGAGTTGATAAGTCGTATACTTATCACCTTATTTAGTAGGCGGATTAAAGTAGCTTAAGGTTGCAAGGATTCGAAGCTAAATCTATATTTTAATGGACACCAGGGCTGATTAAGCCTGAAGGCATGAAATGTCTAAGTGTTCAAGTTGTTTATGTATTATTTCCCACTATTGACAAGTTTCTAATGCCTAAGTTTCTTCCTAAATTCAATTTTTTTTTTAAATTTAATTTAATTTTATTTAGGCTAATTAAATGAGCTTAGGATCGTGCAATTTACCACCCCCCCATGCTTAAGTTGGACAATGTCCTCATTGGCAAATACATGGATGCAACAGGGGTTCAAAAAGATATTACCTGAGTGACGTAAAATACCGGATCAGTCTGAATCCTCTGGGTTGCCTCCCAGGAAGCGCTGAGTTTAATGCCTCTAGCTGGGCGGTGCTTCGTGTCATCCCTCAATGAGGGTGACACTCTCCTTTGGGAGAACCTGGGCTAGGAAGTGCTTCAATCTTTGACCATTAACAATAAAAGTGTGCCCAGAGTTTGGATCAGCGATTTCAACCATCCCATTAGAGTAAGGCTTAACCACCCGAAATGGTCCTGTCCATTTGTACCTGAGTTTCCTTGGAAAGAGTTTTAGGCGGGCATCGAACAGCCAGACTTGCTGGTTAGGCTCAAAGGTCTTTCTATGGATGAGTCGGTCGTGGACGGCTTTCATTTTCTCCTTATACAGTCGACTATTCTCAAAGGCATCCTGACGAATTTCTTTGAGCTCAGAGAGTTGGAGTGTCCTCTACGCACCGGCTAACTGGGAATCCATGTTAAATTGCTTGACAGCCTAGTAAGCCCGGTGTTCCAATTCGACAGGAAGATGGCAGGCTTTGCCAAAGACCAGGCGATAAGGCGACATGCCTATCGGGGTCTTGAAAGCGGTCTTGTATGCCCACAGGGCATCATCTAGTTGCGTGGACCAGTCTTTCTTGTCAGGTCTCACAGTCTTTTGTAAAATGTTCTTGATTTGTCTATTTGAGACCTCGGTCTGCCCATTTGTTTGTGGATGATACGGGGTAGCAATGCGGTGATTAACCCTATATTTTCTAAGTAGGGCATGGAATTGAGAGTGAATAAAATGGATTCCCCCATCACTGATCATGGCCTTTGGTATTCCAAATCGGGAAAAGATGTTCTGCTTAACAAATTCCATGACAGTCCTGTGATCGCATCGGCGGGTGGCGACAGCTTCAATCCATTTAGAAACATAGTCTACCGAGACTAGGATGTACTCAAAGCTGTTGGATGCTGGAAAGGGGCCCATAAAATCGATGCTGCAAGCGTCGAAGATTTCGACAATCAAAATGGGCTAGAGCGGCATCATATCTTTCCTGGTCATGGTCCTTAGCGTTTGGCAGCGTGAGCAAGTCTTGGCAAAGTTGTGTGCATCCTTAAATAGGGAAGGCCAGTAAAATCCAGACTGCAGAACCTTCGCAGCCATTTTCTTTCCAAAGAGGTGGCCACCACAAGCTTGGTCATGGCAGAAAGAAAGCACACTCTGAACTTCATTCTCGGGGATACACCTCCTGATGATCTGGTCAGCACAGAGGCGAAACAGCATGGGATCATCCCAGAAATAGTGCTTGGCCTAAGCCAAGAACCTATCCCGTTGCTGTCTGGACCAGTTGTGCGGGGTTTGTCCTACAACTAGGTAGTTGACATAGTCAGCATACCAAGGCAGTCTCTTGTCTTGCACAGCTGGAATGTGTTCATCGGGGAAGGTGTCAGATAAAGGCAGGGAGGGTCCAATGTGGTCTGGGTGAAGTTTAGACAAGTGGTCAGCCACCACATTTTTTGATCCGGCCTTGTCACGGATTTCCAGGTCAAATTCCTGCAAGAGCAGGATCCATCTGATGAGCCTGGGCTTTGCGTCCTTCTTAGCCAACAGGTGCCGGATGGCTGAATGGTCAGTATAGATGGTCACGTGGGATCCCAGCAAGTACGGTCGGAACATCTCAAGTCCAAAGACTACAGCGAGCAATTCTTTCTTTGTGACAGTATAATTTTGTTGGGCCTCGTCCAACGTTTTGCTCGCATAGTAGATCACCACGGGTTTCTTGTCTTGTCTTTGTCCCAGGACAGCGCCTATGGCAAAATCTGATGCATCACACATAATCTCAAAGTCCTAGGACCAATCCGGGGGCTGAAGTACAGGGGCTGTGGAGACTAAGTCCCGGAGGGTGTGATAAGCCTAGATGCAATCAAAGGACATGTGGAATATAACGTCATTGGCCAAAAGGTCGATCAAGGGTTTGGAAAGCTTAGAGAAGTCTTTAATGAACCTTCGATAGAAGCCAACGTGTCCCAGGAATGAGTGAATCTGTCAAATCGAGCTAGGAGGAGGGAGTTTAGAAATCAAATCAACCTTAGCCCGATCCACCTTGATGCCCCTATGCGATACGATGTGACTGAGGAAAATTCCTTCTTGAACCATAAAATGGCTCTTTTCCCAACTTAATACCAGATTAACCTCAATAAATCATTTCAGGATTTTCTCCAAGTTGCTCAGACAGTGGTCGAATGAATTCTCAAATACAGAGAAATCATCCATAAAGACCTCTAAGTATTTACCCACCATTTCTGAAAAAATGGCTAGCATGCAACTCTAGAAGGTAGCATGTGCATTGCATAACCCGAACGGCATTCGATGAAATGCAAACGTGCTGTGCGGGCAAGTGAATGTGGTCTTTTCTTGATCTTCCGGAGCAATTGTGACTTGGTTATACCCTGAATATCCATCCAGGAAGCAAAAATACTTTTGCCCTGCCAATCTTTCAAGGATCTAGTCAATGAATGGCAAGGGGAAATGATCCTTCTTAGTGGCTTCATTGAGCTTCCTGTAATCAATACACACCCGCCATGCGGTGGTTGTGCGGGTGGGGATGGATTCGCCATGCTCATTGGTGACAACGGTGAGCCTGGCTTTCTTTGGAACCACTTGAGTGGGGCTCACTCAGGGGCTATCGGAGATAGGATAGATGATGTCGGCGTCAAGCCACTTGATAATTTCTTTCTTAACGACCTCCCGCATGTTTGGGTTTAATCGTCTCTTCATCTAGCGGGAGGTCATGCCCCGTCTTCCAGGTAAATCTTATGGGTGCAATAGGTGGGGCTAATTCCTCTCAAGTCAGAAATGGTCCAACCAATGGTGGCTCGATGTTCTGAAAGGGTCGCAGTCAACCTGAGTTCCTGATCCTTGGTTAGATGAGAATTAATAATCACAGGGAAGGTTTGGTCAGGTCCTAGGAAGACACACTTGAGATTCTCGGGTAGTGGCTTAAGTTCGGGTGCGGGTGGAACAACGGTTGATAGAAAAGGAAAGGGCGGGAGTTGATCAACATCGATCTCCTCAAATGGTGTTGTGTGATGGTAATCAACCTTACAGAGGTCCACGGGTAGTGATGGTGACGAGTCAAAACAGTCATTACAGGTTTGGTGGTCTGAGACAGAACTAAGGGTAAGGCATTTCTCGACCAGAGTTTCCACGGGATCATGTTCCTCAACACAATCGCAATCAAAAGACTTTGTCGCCCGAAAGTTATCTAATTACATTTTCTTGTCTCCGAAGGCGATTTCCATACATCCCGTGTCACAATCAATGTTTGCCTTAGCCGTAGCTAAGAAAGGTCTGCCTAAGATTATGGGTGTGTTCTGTAATTTTTCAAGGACTTCCATGTTGAGCACCAAGAAGTCGACCGGGAAATAGAAGTCCTTGACCAGCACAATCACGTCCTCGACAACCCCCTTCGAGGTCTTCACAAATCTATCAGCCAGCTGGATGGTGACAGGTGTAGGTGTCAACTCTCTGAAACCAAATTGGTGGTACAAGGTGGATGGAATCAGATTGATAGAAGCACCTAAGTCTAGGAGCGCTCTATCAAATGTCATGTCCCCGATATTGCAGGAAATCAGGGGTGCTTGGCTCTACGTTTGTCAGTATAGTTATTATAGTAGTTGTGGTATATAACAAAACAGTTACCAGTTTAATACAATTTATTACTTGGAATGACAAGTTTCCTAAGGTCGAACTCAGGGAGCAACTATAATTCTAGAAGCCTATAAATTCTCAATATAAGGTTTTACAAAAATTAAGAGAGAGAGAGAAAGAATTGGCTTTTTCTTCTTCTCTTTCTATCTTCTTTGCTTTCTCTTCTTTCTTTTCTTCTTCCTGTATTCTTCTTTGCTTCTTCCTGTCTTCTTTTTCTTTCTTCTTCTCTGCTAATGTGGTTCCTCTTTCTCTTTCTCCTTTCTTCCTCTCTGATTTTCTTCTCTTCTTCCTGCGGCTGCAGAGGCTTCTGCCTTCTCTCTGATTTACTTCAGCTGCTAAGACTTCCTCCTTCTTCATCTCTGGTTTTCTTCTTTCTTCTTTTCTTCTTCTTCTTCTTTTCTTCTGCTCTGGCCGTTCCTCTTCTTTCTTTCTTTCTCTCCTGTCTTGTTTTTCTTCTCTGCATCTTCTTTCTTCTTCTTTAGCAGCTGCAGTTTTTTTTTGCTCTGGCTACTGACCCTCCGACGTCTGACTCGGCGCTCAGATGGCTTAACTGTGCGTTTGCTACAGTGCGGCTCCTCTTTTCTTCCTTCGGCTCCTTTCCCTCCTTTCTTCTTCTTCGCCTGCTTCTTCCTTCTTTCCTACGCACACATACACAGATCAGTGTAAAACCTACCCCTACCCCTTCCCCGCGTCTCTCTCTCTCTGGATCTCTCTTTGGAAAGCTCTCCCAGAGCTGGGTAATCGGGTCAGGTTGTGCACCCCGGGTCCAGGTGCACCGGCGTGGGTGGTGCGAGAGGAGTGCACAGGCAGGATAGTCGGGTTGGGTCACCAGGTCTGCGTGGGCAGTGCCGCAGACGAGATGCATGAGTAGGTGAGGGACCTCACCCCTATGTGACTGGAGGCAAACGGCTAATGTCACTTTTTCAATTTAAGTGTGGGCGCGAGGCCACACACTTACGAGGTGGGACTAAAGTCCCACCTCTGCTCCGCGCGCCCGCAGGCGAGAAGCAGCTATCGATTTGGGCAGCAGCGAAGGTTTCGCGCTCCCAATCGAGAACCTGGGCACCTTCACTGGCTTGCCTCGCGTCACCTGGAGCTCACACCTGGAGAGGAGGAGACCTGGAGCTGCCTGTGAAGAAGCTCCAGCAGCTCGTCAATGGTGGCGAGGAGGTTGAACCCTGAAATCACGAAGATGACCTCCCAGCCATGTTAGACAACACAGGGAGCTTCATCGGAGTGTGGCGAAGGCAGTGCGAGGGTCGGCGAGGCACAAGAGCACCTGTGTTCGTGTACCTAGGGCAGACTGTGTGTGTGGAAGTGGGTGTGTTCGGGGGGTGGTCGGGAGGTGAAGGGTGGTGAATGGAGTGGGGGAAACGCTTGAGTGGAGTGAGTGGGAGCTTCTGGGCTTGTCGGCAAGGGGTGAAATGGCCTGTGGAGGTGGAGCGACCTCGCCGGAGATGGCGACCAGAGGTGAAGCAGATGGGGGTGGTAGTGGCAATCGAGGGGTCTGAAATGCTAATTTATAAGGGAAAAGTGAGAGGAGCGTAAGGGGAAGGTTCCTACCTACTTAGTCGACGAAGAGGGTGAGGAAGACGTCCGGCTCGTGCCTGCCGGAGCTGGGGACGAAGGTGCCCAGAGGAGGAGTAACGACGACGAGGAGGGGATCTGGAGATGCCAGCTGGTGCGGCCTGGCGTGGGAAGACGGGGCAGAGTGGGCTCTGCTGCAAGTATGGCAGCAGAGCGACGAGGAGGAGGAAAGATCATCGGAAGCTTGGGTTGTATGACCGAAGAAGGGAGAGATGAAATCGAGGGTTTTTCTCGACCAAAACTAGCTTGCCTTCGTCGGGCGCCCCTACCGCTCCTTATAAAGGCGCTGGCGAGGAGAGCGGCCTGAGGGAAAGACGTGCAGCGCACGCCGAAGATGGTCGAAGAAGGACACCCATGCCTCTCGTGCGTTCGTACGAGAGGCATGGCCGGTTGCAGGGGTCAAGCGAGGGTCCTTGTGACAGAGGACGACGTAGGGAACCTCCCGCTCGTTCCTGAGAACGGGCGCCATGCCCGGCGCAGCGCCAACCTCCGCACAAGGTCGCCGGAGGTATGGCACTGCTCAGAAATGGCAGGGAGGACCGTTCTGCAAAGAATGACGAGAAAGATAGGGGGTCATTTGCAAGGGTTTCAAAAGATAAGGGTCAAAAAGTAATTCAAGAGGACCAATTTGTAAAGTCTGTCAAGATGGTCTTTTCTTAAGCCCAAATTTTTATACCAGCCTAATTTGATCCTAAGGATTTTAATGGTGAAATTTGATTTTAGGTTGGACCATGTTTGACTGATCAATTTGCGTAAAAACCCAAATTAAGTCATAAATTGGGCATGGTTCTCATTTTAGGTCAAATTGAAGGTTCTAAATCCTAGAAAATATTTTTCCATGAATTTTAGAGGATTTAGTTGATTTTTATCCTGCCTCGAACCTCGTGAATTAAAGTGGATTTGTTTTAGGATTACAGAATGTCATTTAATTCCTAAAAGTTGCTTTAACCCTTTTCAGATCAGATCATCCCACCTCCCTCCTTATTAAGCTCATTTGACCTTCGTTTAGACCTTTAATTACTCTGCTTGCGCATTGCATTGGTGAAATTACAATTTTACCCCTTATGATTTGTCTTATTCTTTAACTCAGAATTCTCTGAGTTAAGCCTCTCTTTAGGTTTTGTAGGAACTTCTTCACACTTATTTAGATTAAATTATGCCAATTAGGGTTTATGATGAGGCTCTCATCATATTCCCATGCCTAGCTTTTGCTAGTCCCTCAGTAAAATTTTAAGGTTTCAACCCTTGTTCTAGACCACGAAGTTCTTAGTGAGTTTAGACAAATGCTTTTTCTTTTGTAACCTTGATTAGGTCAGAATGTCAACCATAGGCCTAAAAGGTACTCTAGTACCAACCAAGATCCAGATTTGTCTAGCCTTAGCCTCAGTCCTTAGCCAAGGTTTTTGAGGCCTACAAGAGCTAACCTAAGGCTTATTGGACTTTGTGGTTAAAGCACTCATGCTTGAGATAATTTTAGCCCTGGCTCAGTTCGCAGTGCGTTTTGTAAGAAAGAGAGGTAGAAGATTTATATGTTTGGAGAGTTTTCTCTCTCTTTTTCTTTTTTTAATTCTAGCTTAGGATTGGCTCTTCAACATAGTCTGTATCAGATTCTTTGTCCCCATCATCAATCCTCAAGGGTTCCTGGCAGTCGATGCTTCGAGATAGCACTACCCATGGTAACCCCCAGAACCCTGGCTTTTGAGATTTCAAGATAATCCCATCCATGGTGTTCCGTGGCCGAATTCAGAACCTGGCGATTGACACTTCGTGATAATGCCATCCATGGAATCTGAACCAGTAGAGTGCTTACATGCCCTCAGTAGGATATGTAAATATCCTAAGAGATAAGCACCAAGGAGATGATATTTTGTTACGCATCTTCAAGGGGAATTTCCCACCTCTCCGTGCTGGGAACTCGTCCAAATCAACTTGTGTTGATCATCTACTCCTACTCTAGGTGTCATTTTCAGAATTTTTGCAACGCTTCTGCGTGATTTTGATTTTTATGCTTACTGAACCAGGCTGTGTGTGAAGTTAGGGTGCTTAGGTTACTGAGTCCCCTAAACCAAAAGTTAGTTAACGAGGCCAAATACTCCCTAAGCCTTGGACCTAATACTTAAGCTTTTCATTTTCCTCAACCTCTTGAGGAATGTCTAGATCTTAATGGGTACTAAGAGTCTATCCAAGAATACTTAAGGTTTGCGTTCTTACTAATCTCGCTGTGTACTTTCCATTTCTTTTCCTGAATGAGGTCTAGAATTTAGGTTAACTCCTTAATTTCTTACCAATGACTATCTCTTTTCTTTCATTTTGTGCTCCTTTTTATAATTTTGTTCTTTTTCTCTTCCTTCTTTGTAGAGTCCACAAAATTTCTTTCCTCCTCTCATTTTTTTTTTGGTGTTTCTGGCATATGTGAATTTTTTTTTGTTTAAACCTTTTCTTGTGATTTTTTGCACTTTCATGCCCCCCATGCCTAAGATTTGCAATATCCTCATTGTAACTTAGGGGGGGTTTTTATTTAACTTAGTTCATACATTAAGACAGATGTTTTGATGAGTGAATGGGTTGGGGTGACTGTTGTGGATGATTTCCAATCTCAGATGTAAGCACCTGAGGTGGAGTCGGCTGTCCTAAAGGGTGAACCTCAAGTGCGAAGAGGTCTCAGAAAAGGTTTCGAGTTTTTTTTTTTAAAAAAAAAGAATGGCGGGCTACCTCCCTTTGAGCAATGAGTTTTACGCCATCGGCTGGGTGCAATATGCTCAGGGAAAATGGAGGATAAATGATGATTCAGCCAAATCTATAGGGGTTACAATAATGAATGGTTTGAGTCTCTGACCATTCACGATAAAATGTTCGGAATCATGGCTGAGCGGACTGATTTCTACGGCTCCATTTCCAAAAACTTGTCGGACAAGGATGGTCCGACCCACTTGGATCGCAGTTTCCCAAGGAAGAGTTTGAGTCGGGCATCAAAGAGTAGGACCTTCTGACCAAGATGAAAGATCTTTCTAGATATGTGCTTGTCATGGAAGGCTTTAACCCGCTCTTTGTAGATTCGCGAGTTCTCGTACGCATCAAGGCGTAATTCATCGATCTCCCTTATCTGAAGCTTTCTGTGGGTTCCAGCCTTAGAAAGATCTAAATTACAGCTCTGTACTACCCAATAGACTTTGTGCTCCAGTTCGACGGGAAGGTGACATGCCTTCCCGTACACCAGTCTAAAGGAGACATGCCTAATTGGATTTTGTGGGTGGTCCTATAAGCCCACAAAGCTTTTGGAAGTCGGGACGACCAGTCCTTCCTATTAGGCCGAACAGTGACCTGTAGGATTTTCTTGATCTCCCGATTTGATAGCTCAGCTAGACCATTAGTCTGGGGGTGATAAGGAGTGGAGATTCGGTGAGACACCCCGTATTTGGTCATCAGTGACCTGAACTGAGCATTCGTAAAATGGGTCCCCCCGTCAGAGATGATTGCACGAGGAATCCCGAACCGTGAGAAGATATTGTGATGAATGAATTTGATAACAATTTTATGATCACAGGTTCGGGTCGGTATGGCTTCGATCCATTTCGACACGTAGTCCACAGCCAGTAGGATGTACTCGAAGCCATCCGAAACAGGAAAGGGGCCCATAAAATCAATCCCCCAAATATCGAAGATTTCACATACGAGAATTGGCTGCAAAGGCATCATGTCACGATGGCTCATGTTGCCCAAAGTTTGGCAATGACTGCATGCCTTGCAGTGATTGTATGCGTCCTTGAATAAAGTGGGCCAATAAAAGCCACACTGGAGGATTTTTGATGTGGTTTTGTGCCCAGGGAAGTGGCCACCGCATGCCTGGTCATGGCAGAAGGAGAGAATATCATTGATTTCACCTTCCAGGACATCGCCGGATGACTTGGTCGACACCTATGCGGAAGAGGTACGAATCTTCCCAGATGTAGTACTTGGCATCAGAGCACAATTTGTCTTTCTTGGCCTTCGGCCAATCAGACGGGATCTGATGAGATGCCAAGTAGTTTACTATATTAGCAAACCATGGAAGTCTAGTACCAATAGTCAGCAGCTGCTCATCAGGGAAATGCTCCGTGATGGGTCCAGAAGGGTTGATGATCTCAGAAGGAAGGCGAGACAAATGGTCAGCTACCACGTTTTGTCTTCCCGCCTTGTCATGAATCTCGAGGTCGAATTCTTGCAATAGCAAGATCCATTGGATTAGTTGGGGCTTCGCATCCTTCTTGGCAAGGAGATGCCTCACAGCTGTATGATCCGAGTAGATGATGACGTGGGAACCCAGGAGATAAGATCGAAATTTTTCGAGGGCAAATACTACGGCTAGCAGCTCTTTCTCTGTAACTATATAGTTAAGCTGAGCCTCGTCAAGTGTCTTGCTAGCGTAGTAGATGACCACGGGTTTCCCGTCAACTTTCTGCCTCAGAACCACTCCTACAGCGAAATCAGATGCATCGCACATGATCTCAAAGGGTTGAGACCAATCAGGGGATTGTAGGATCGGAGCCTGGGTGACTCAGTCATGAAGGTTCTCAAAGGCTTGAGTGCATTCCTTGGAGATCTCAAAGGGTACATCCTTAGAGAGAAGAGTAGTCAGGGGGCGCACGATTTTTGAAAAATCAGGAATGAAACGACGGTAAAAATCGACGTGCCCTAGAAAAGAACGAATGTCCCTGATCGAGCTTGGCATAGGAAGCCGAGAAATTAGATCAACCTTGGCTCGATCCACTTGGATGCCTTTCTCAGAAATTAGATGTCCTAGGACGATCCCCTCAGGCACCATAAAGTAGCTCTTTTTCCAAGAAAGAACCAAATTAACATCGATGCAACACCTGAGTATATGAACCAACTGCTGGAGGCAATCATCAAATGATGCCGCGAAAACTGAGAAGTCATCCATGAAGACTTCCAGATAATAACCTACATATCAGAGAATATGGCAAGTATGCACCGCTGAAAAGTCGCAGGTGCATTGCAGAGACCGAAAGGCATCCTTCGAAATGCATATGTCCTGAAGTGGCAGGTGAACGTGGTCTTCTCTTGGTTCTCAGGATGAATAGCTACTTAGTTATAACCGGAGTACCCGTCAAGAAAGTAGAAGAATCAATTTCCCGCTAATTTCTCGAGAATCTGATCAATGAAAGGTAGTGGGAAATGATCCTTCTTCGTGGAGGAATTGAGTCTTCGGTAATCTATGCAGACTCTCCACGAGTTGGCTATTTAGGTAGGTATGATCTCTCCGGTTTCAGTCGTAATGGTGGTGAGCCCTGCCTTTTTAGGCACAACCTGAATTGGGCTCACCCAACGACTGTCGGAGATCGGGTAGATGATCCCTACATCTAACCACTTAATGATCTCCTTTTTCACGACCTCCTGCAGATTGGGACTCAAATGCCTCTGCATCTCATGGGAAGGTCGTGTGTCCTCTTCAGAATAAAATACGGTGTGTGCAATAAGAGGGACTTATTCCAGTCAAGTCATCGAGAGTCCAACTAATGGCTCTACGATGTTGCTGGAGAACAGCAATCAGACGGGATTCCTGATCAGGAGTGAGCTTGGAATTTATAATCACAGGAAAAGTCTGATTAGAACCCAAAAAGATGTATTTCAAATGGTCGGGAAGGGGTTTTAGTTCAAGAATGGGGTTATCAGCAGCAGCGGGTGGTTCAGGGTAAGTGTGAGGTTCAAAGATAGGAGTTATGGGTTTGTCTAAATCAGGGTCTGTCTCCTCTAATCGCGTTTCAAGATCTTTCTGTGGTTGATGAGGCATAATCAGGTTATTCTCAAATTGTGTTTCATCAACCAAAGCTCTAATATCATAGATTTGTTCAATGACACCGCAATTGATTCCTTGTTGGGCCTTAAAGATATCAATTTTGAGGATTTGATTCCCAAATTTCAGCTCTATTTGGCCCTCCTCACAACTAATGTTGTCCCTAGCAGTGGCCAGGAAAGGTCTCCCTAGAATGATCAGTGTATCCCTAGGGTTTTCAGGTGTGTCCATGTCTAAGACTATGAAGTCTACAGGGAAATAGAAATCCCGCACTCTTACAGTAACATCCTCAAGAATCCCTTTGGGTGATTTTATAGATCGATCTGCTAACTGGAGTGTCACCTCAGTCGATTTTAGCTCGGATTCTTCTAGGTGGTTAAGTAAGGATGTGGGTATCAGATTTATGGAAGCACCCAAGTCTAGCAATGCTCTGTCGAACTGGGTTTCACCTATTTTGCATGAAATCAGGGGAGTACTTGGATCTTTTGCCTTGGGTGGGAGTCTGCTCAGGATTACAGAGCTGGCTTGCTCTGACAGTACAATTGGACTCCCACTCTTGGTTCGCAGCTTACGCTGAGGTGTACATACATTTTTCAGGAATCGTGTGTAAGCCGGTACATGGCAAATCGCATCCATCAAGGGGATGTTTATTTGGACCTGCTCAAAGAGCTTGACCAGGTCCTCCTCAGGAGCCACGGGCTTGGTTGTCTTCTTTCCCTTGGTCAAGGCCTCGAGAAATGGAACCTTAGTTGGTTCTTCTAGGATAGGTCCAGGTCTTTGATCTTGGACAGGGATAGGAACATCCTGGATTACTATCCTAGGGTTTGGATCACTACCAGGCTTGGAGTGGTCTGGATAAACGGTGCTAAAAACTGGCTCTGCGTTTTTCTGTATAATTATTATAGTCGTTGTGGTAAATAACAAAACAGTTACCAGTTTAATACAATTTAGTACTCGGAATGATAGGTTTCCTGAGGTCGAACTCAGGGAGCAACTATAATTCTAGAAGCCTATAAATTCTCAATATCAAGTTTTACAAAAATTAAGAGAGAGAGAAAGAATTGGCTTTTTCTTCTCTTTCTGTCTTCTTCTTTGCTTTCTCTTCTTTCTTTTCTTCTTCCTATATTCTTCTTTGCTTCTTCCTGTCTTCTTCTTTTTCTTTCTTCTTCTCTACTTCTGTGGTTCCTCTTTCTCTTTCTCCTTTCTTCCTCTTTGATTTTCTTCCCTTCTTCTTCCTTGCGGCTGTAGAGGATTCTGCCTTCTCTCTGATTTCCTTTAGCTGCTAAGTCTTCCTCCTTTCTTCATCTTTGGTTTTCTTCTTTCTTCTTTTCTTCTTCCTCTTTTCTTCTGCTCTGGCCATTCCTCTTCTTTCTTTCTCTCCTGTCTTCTTTTTCTTCTCTACGTCTTCTTTCTTCTTCTTCAGCAGCTGCAGTTTTTCTTTGCTCTGGCTGCTGACCCTCCGACGTCTGATTCGGCACTCAGACGGCTTAACTGTGCGTTTGCTACAGTGCGGCTCCTCTTTTCTTCCTTCGGCTCCTTTCCTTCCTTTCTTCTTCTTCGCCTGCTTCTTCCTTCTTTCCTACGCACACATACACAGATCAGTGCAAAACCTACCCCTACCCCTTCCCTGCGTCTCTCTCTCTCTGGATCTCTCTTTGGAAAGCTCTCCTAGAGTCGGGTAATCGGGTCGGGTTGCGCGCCCCGGGTCCAGGCGCACCGGTGTGGGTAGTGCGCGAGGAGTGCACAGGTAGGATAGTCGAGTCGGGTCACCTTACCATTGCCGGTGGTCACAGAATTCAGTCCTGCCTAGTTCTGGTTAGGGTTTGATAGGATGGGTTGCTGTTGATAACTCGCATAAGTTGAAGCCTCCATCCCGTCAAATGAAGGAACAGAGGGGGCCTGATAAATCATATGTGCTTGGCCCGGGTTTGGGTTCATAACGCGCCGCTGGGTCGGCATGTTATTAGGGTTAGGAAGAGGTTGAGAAGGAAGTGTGCCTGGTTGGCGAGAATTTGCCAACTAGGCCAGTTGGTTTCGAACCTCTGTGACTTCGTCCTTGTGTTGCTTCTGAATAGCCTCATTCGTTCTCTGAATGTCAGCCAGAGTCTGAAGGATGAGGGACATTTGGTCTTGGTTTGGCCCTGATGGATAAGTTGGGTTGGGCCGAGGCTGAGGCGGCTGGTAAGGATGAGGTGGTTGTGGACAGGGCTGAAAGGGTGGTCATTGAGTTTGGGAATTTCCCGCCCACTGGAAGTTGGTATGGTTTCGCCATCCAGGATTGTAGCTATTGGAAAATGGATCATTCTGGATGGCGTTGAGGTTCTCGCAGGTCTGAGGAACCTCCGAAGAGTCAGAGAATGGGGGTGGAATTCCCCTGGCTAGTATAGAAAGGGTCGGAGGGTCCTCTGATCTGAGAATCAGATGGGGGTGGATACGGATCCATCCCTGGAGAAGGTCGGTGGAGGATGTTCTGCACAGTCTCCCGTGTGGAAGGAGGTTGTGCAAAGGAATTATGCACAGAGGTGGCTCGCTGCAAATGCTGAGTCAGCTCATCCACCTTCTTCTCAATAATAGCGACCTTGTCCAATCGACTGGCCATTAATTCTAGATTGACTGATGCGGACAGGCCCTGCGTCTCGTGTGCTCCCCTAAGGTTCGTCGATGTGCGGGTATTCATCCTGTCGAATAATCCCATGGAGTCATTATTGATGGAGTTCTCGCACATATTTTCGAGAATCTCCCACACGGTGTCCTCATGCTGACCCATGATATTCCCTCCACAAGTTGCATTGACGAAAAGCCTAATATCTTCACGGAGTCCCTGGTAAAAAGATTGGACTTGTTCCCATTTAGGAACTCCGTGATGGGGGCACTTCCTCATGAGATCCTGAAAGTGACCCCATGCCTCATGGAGAGGTTCTCCTATTTGTTGCGTGAAGTGGGTAATCTGATGGCACAAGGCATTGGTCCGATCAATGGGAAAGAACTTTTTCAAGAACTCGGACTGAAGTTCCTCCCAATTGTTGATCGGTCGGGTCTGTGTTTGGTACCAATGGGCGGCCTTGTCCATAAGGGAGAAGGAGAACATCTTCATGAGGAGAATATCCCGATTTTGTGCATCTGACCCAAAAGTCTGGGCCAGATGCTTTAATTGTTTAATGTGCTGGAAGGGGTCTTCAAAATTAAGCCCATGAAATTTAGGTATGGCATGAATCATGTTGGGCTTTAGTTCAGAATCAGGTCCTCCAGTCGGGATTCTGACTTGAGGCTCAATAGCCACCGCAGCAGGAATATAATGATCTCGCATCCTGGGACGCTGCGGTGGGTGCATGAAGTTCTTGAAGAGGTCATTGAGTTGCTGGAGCTGGTGCTCCAGATTGTTCTCTTCCTCAACTGGCTAAGCCATTATGGAAGAAGAAGGTGAGTTGGGATTCGAAGTCGGAGGAGAGGTCTATGTGAAGTGTTGGTTGCACAAACAAGGGCACCGAGGCTCAGCCTCGAGGAGAGTGGATTTCTAAAGGAGGTTTCAAGGACCTCCTACCAAACATACACTGATGGAGAGGATGAGTTTAGCAGGTGATGGACCCAATCAAGACACCCAGAATGTTGGGTGACTATAGAGGTTCGAGGCAGATGGACCCCTTGATCAAAAGATCGTCCACCTGAGAATTACCTGGGCAGCCAGAGAGGGTGAGTCCCGCGAAGACCCCTACACGGTAGAGTGCCCCCACGGGTTACAGGGTTTCCCCCACCCGACCTCTCTTGTCATTGAGATTTCAGGTAGACCAGAATGGGGACCTTGACCTCTTAAGTCTACCCTATTTTAGTTAGGGTCAAGGTGCTTAGCTGTTCACTTGAACTTTAGCCTTTTGAGTGCAAAGAGTGACGTAAGTTTAAGGTTGGTTGACCCAAGGGATCAACTTCACCTGCTAGTTCCTTTGAGAGCTAATCAGGTCTTTGTCTTTTAGGGTTCAAGTGTTTTTTTAAGAGCCAAATTTCTTAGGGTTTCTCTAAATAGGTGCTTTCAAACAATGGCTTGGGCACACTTCTTTTGGGAATTCTCAATTCTTACTTAGAAAGTGTGTCTCTAAAACCCTAATTTTGAATCTTATATTTGCTCTACTTTGTCCAGTTAGCTTCCTTTAGATTGGGTAATTAGGGCTCAACAAGAAGGTGTTAGCCCTAAATACCCTTAATGGATGTACAGATATACTGTGTTGAAATTGAAAACAGGCAGCTTTGATGATTTACTAAGTATGGAAGACAGGTTATGTCTAAATTGCTTTTTCATTCTTTTTCTTCCTCTTTAGAATTTAGGGGTTAAAATGAGAGGATAGAAAATTACCTGTCCTAGGTGTGGTTGTTGTGTGGTTGCTTGTTGTCCTCTTGATTTCCTGTGCCTGCACAACAAAAGAGATAAGATCAATAGAGACTCAAAAATTGTGAATTAATAGCTTCTAGAATAGCCGTTGCTCCCCGGCAACGGTGCCAAAAACTGGCTCTGCGTTTGTCTGTATAGTTATTATAGTCGTTGTGGTATATAACAAAATGGTTACCAGTTTAATACAATTTATTACTCGGAATGACAAGTTTCCCGAGGTCGAACTCAGGGAGCAACTATAATTCTAGAAGCCTATAAATTCTCAATATAAGGTTTTACAAAAATTAAGAGAGAGAGAAAGAATTGGCTTTTTCTTCTTCTCTTTCTGTCTTCTTCTTTGCTTTCTCTTCTTTCTTTTCTTCTTCCTATATTCTTCTTTGCTTCTTATCTTCTTTTTCTTTCTTCTTCTTTGCTTCTGTGGTTCCTCTTTGTCCTTTCTTCCTCTCTGATTTTCTTCTCTTCTTCCTTGCGGCTGCAGAGACTTCTGCCTTCTCTCTGATTTCCTTCAACAACTAAGTCCTCCTTTCTTCATCTCTGGTTTTCTTCTTCCTTCTTTTCTTCTTCTTTTCTTCTGCTCTAGACGTTCCTCTTCTTTCTTTCTTTCTCTCCTGTCTTCTTCTTTTTCTTCTCTACGTCTTCTTTCTTCTTCTTCAGCAGCTGCAGTTTTTCTTTACTATGGCTGCTGACCCTCCGACGTCTGACTCGGCGCTCAGACGGCTTAACTGTGCGTTTGCTACAGTGTGGCTCCTCTTTTCTTCCTTCGGCTCCTTTCCTTCCTTTCTTCTTCTTCTTCTTCGCCTGCTTCTTCCTTCTTTCCTGCACACACATACACAGATCAGTGCAAAACCTACCCCTACCCCTTCCCCGCATCTCTCTCTCTCTGGACCTCTCTTTGGAAAGCTCTCCTAGAGCTGGGTAATCGGGTCAAGTTGTGCGCCCCGGGTCCAGGCGCACCGGCGTGGGTGGTGCGCGAGGAGTGCACAGGCAGGATAGTTGGGTCGGGTCACCAAGTCCGCGTAGGCAGTGCCACGGACGAGGCGTGTGAATAGGTGAGGAACCTCACCCCTGTGTGACTAGAGGCAAACGACTAATGTCAGTTTTTCAATTTAAGTGTGGGCGCGAGGCCACACACTTACGAGGTGGGACTAAAGTCCTACCTCTCTCCGTGTGCCCGCAAGCGAGAAGCAGCTGTCGATTTGGGCAGCAGCGAAGGTTTCGTGCTCCCAATTGAGAACCTGGGCGCCATCACTGGCTTGCCCCGCGTCACCTGGAGCTCACACCTGGAGAGGAGGAGACCTGGAGCTGCCTGCGAAGAAGCTCCAGCAGCTCGTCAATGGCGGCAAGGAGGTTGAACCCTGAAATCACGAAGACGACATCCCGGCCATGTTAGACAACATAGGGAGCTTCGCCGGAGTGTGGCGAAGGCAGTGCGAGGGTCAGCGAGGTGCAAGAGCGCCTGTGTCCGTGTGCCTAGGGCAGACTGTGTGTGCGGAAGTGGGTGCGTTCGGGAGGTGGTCGGGAGGTGAAGGGTGGTGAATGGAGTGGGGGAAACGCTTGAGTGGAGTGAGGGGGAGCTTCTGGGCTTGTCGGCGAGGGGTGAAATGGCCTGTGGAGGTGGAGCGACCTTGCCGGAGATGGCGACCAGAGGTGAAGCAGATGGGGGTGGTAGTGGCAGTCGAGGGGTCTGAAATGCTAATTGGATAAGGGAAAAGTGAGAGGAGGGTAAGGGGAAGGTTCCTACCTACTTAGTCGACGAAGAGGGAGAGGAAGACGTCCGGCTCGTGCCTGCCGGTGCTGGGGACGAAGGTGCCCAGAGGAGGAGTAACAGTGACGAGGAGGGGATCCGGAGACGCCAGCTGGTGCGGCCTGGCGTGGGAAGACGAGGCAGAGTGGGCTCTGCAGTAGGTATGGCAGCAAAGCGATGAGGAGGAGGAGGAAATATCGCCGAAAGCTTGGGTTGTCTGACTGAAGAAGGGAGAGACGAAATCGAGGGTTTTTCTCAGCCAAAACTAGCTTGCCTTCGTCAGATGCCCTTGCCGCTCCTTATAAAGGCGCTGGCGAGGAGAGTGGCCTGAGGGAAAGACATGCAGCGCACGCCGAATATGGCCGGAGGAGACCCATGCCTTTCGTGTGTTCGCACGAGAGGCATGGCCGGTTGCAGGGGTCAGGGGAGGGTTCCTGTGACAGAGGACGACGTAGGGAACCGCCCACTCGTTCCTGAGAACGGGTGCCATGCCCTGCGAGGCGCCAACCTTCGCGCAAGGTCGCCGGAGGTCTGGGCTGCTCAGAAATGGCAGGGAGGACCGTTCTGCAAAGAACGACGAAAAAGATAGGAGGCCATTTGCAAGGGTTTCAAAAGATAAGGGTTAAAAAGTAATTCAAGAGGACCAATTTGTAAAGTCGGTCAAGATGGTCTTTTCTTAAGCCCAAATTTTTATACCAACCCAATTTGAACCTAATGATTTTAATGGTGAAATTTAACTTTATGTTGGACCATGTTTAATCGGTCAATTTACGTAAAAACCCAAATTAAGTCATAAATTCAGCATGGTTCTCATTTTAGGTCAAAATAGGTTGCGAAGGCCAAATTGAAGGTTCTAAACCCTAGGGAATATTTTTCCATGAATTTTAGAGGGTTTAGTTGATTTTTATCCTATCTCAAACCTCTTGAATTAAAGTAGGTTTGTTTTAGGGTTACAGAATGTCATTTAATTCCTAGAAGTTGCTCTAACCCTTTTCAGATTAGATCATCTCACTTCCCTCCTTATTAAGCTCATTTGACCTTCGTTTAGACCCTTAATTACCTTGTTTGCGCACTACATTGGTGAAATTACAGTTTTACCCCTTATGATTTGTCTTATTCTTTAACTCAGAATTCTCTGAGTTAAGCCTCTCTTTAGGTTTTGTAGGAGCTTCTTCACACTTGTTTAGATTAAATTGTGCCAGTTAGGGTGTATGATGAGGCTCTCATCAGTGCTCCTGGGTCAATTCACTTGAGTGGAAGGTTGCTTGATATTACGGAACTTGCTTATTCGGAGAGTACAACCTTCCTAGGTGCTTGAGGTCTTGGCTTACATTTGGGTGTACAGGCATCCTTTAAAAACTTGGCATAAGCCGGGATGTGCTTAACAGCTTCATGGAGCGGAATATTAATCTATACTTGCTTAAAGATCTCCAAAAGCTCCTCAGTTTCCACAACATTTTTCTTCTTCTTGAATGTCTCCAAGGCCTCAGGGTAGGGTGTCTGAACATGGATCGGGTCCATTTCTGGGTCCTTGGGTTTTTCTGGTGCCTCTTTTGAGCCGGGTATTTCAGCAGGTGAAGTCTCGGGGAGAGTCGGCCATTTGGGATCCTAGGTTTTGGTGCCGCTTCTCAAGGTTACCGCATTCGCAGAGGCATTGGGACCATGGGATGATCCTTGAGAAGACGAGGATGAAGAAGCACCAAACCCAGGGGGTGTTTGTGGGGCTGGTTAGACCATGTGAGCCTGCCCAGGATTACCCTGGAACCTTTGTGAATTGGGGCCTCTGTTAATTATATTTCGAGGGTTCGGTTGTGGCTAGGAAGGTAGGGATCCTTGTTGTTTACAGTCCAAGAGTTGGCTTAACTGTCCCTTTACGAAGGCCATTTCCTCCTGATGTTTCTGGTTCATTTCAGCCATCATCTTTATTAGGGTGTCCATTTAATTTTGTAGGGGAGGGGCTGCCCTATTTTGATTATATGGGGGTCTAACTGGTGGTCCTTGCTGATAGGGGGCAAGTTTGGTTGCTGATTTGGCCTGGCCTGGTTTTGGAATTGCGGTGGTTTCTGGTTTGTCCAACCAAAGTTGGGGTGATTACTCCAGCCAGTGTTGTAAGTGTTAGAGAAAGGGTCAGGTTTAGCATAACCTTGGACAGCTTGTACATCTTCAATGATAGTAGATGTCGATGGGGAGGGAAGAGAGTAATCAAGGGTTGAGGAAGCAAAGGTCCCTCCCTGGAACGTGGTCAGGGGTTGTTCCAGGTTCAGTTGGCTTAAGGGCTGGACCAGGTCAACATTATGTGCTCCCTTTACTAGGGGGAAGGTCTGTAACGGGTTCCTGGTCTGGTTCAGTAGCTCATTAATCTTTTTATCCACCAATTCCACTCGATCTAGTTTCTTAGCAATGATGTCAATGTCAACCATTCCAGAATTTGCTTGTACCTCATAAATCCCACCACAGGGTTAATTGGATCGGTTAAACTGGGTCATGGAGGCATTGTTGAGCGAATTTTCACTCATAGACTCAAAGAGCTCAAACACGCTCTCCTTGTCCTTGTTTAGGAAGTTCCCCCCACATGAGGCATCGACAAAGTTCCGCAGGTTGCTGTCCAGACCGTGGTAGAAAATCTGGGCCAATTGCCACCTTGGTACTTCGTGGTGTGGGCATTTCCTCAAGAGTCATTAAATCTTTCCCACGTCTCATGGAACTGTTCCCCACCCTGGAGTGTAAAGGTAGTAATAGCTCTTTTGAGGGCATTGGTCTTTCCTATAGGGAAGAATTTCTTTAGAAATGCATGGCTCAATTCTTCCCAAGTGGTGATGGGTCTACCTAGGGTTCTAAGCCAGTGAGAAGCCTTGTCTCTTAACGAGAAGGGGAACATCTTAATTAGAACAATGTCAAGGCTAATGTTCCTAGGTTTCACAGTTCATGCTATTCAGTCAAGATCTCTAGGTGCTAGAAAGGGTCCTCATTTGAGCCTCCATGGAAGTGGCTCTGGATCAGACTTAGGACATTTGGTTTTAGCTCAAAATCATCTCCCCCTTCGGGGACCCTAAGGTGTGGCTCGACTCTAATAGCAGAAGGATTGTAGAAATCGCGGAGGAGCCTCAGTTGATCTTGCAATGGTGGTACATCAAGTGGTGGTTGCCCTTGTGGGCCTTGGAAAGGGGGTGGTGGTTGCCCTTGTGGGTTCTATAACAGGTGTATGGCTTGCATGATGGTGTGGATCTGTTGTTGCTGAAGCCGATGGTTTGCATTAATCTGGGCTTGGATAATGGCCATTGTGTCTGGTGGGGTTTGGTCCTCAGCCTCATCTCCCCTAGGTTCAGCCATGTTTCTAACAGAATCAAGTCGCCTGGATTCCCGTCCCAACACAAACAACTCGGGATGCAGTGAGCGTCTCCCGTGCATACACTAGAGAAGAATAGGAGGGGATGCGGAGAGCAACAGATGCGAAAAGTGTGTGTTCAATCAAGCAATCAAGCCTAGTCCTTATGGTGCATTTCCTTAGGAGACCTAGAAATCTCAAAAAGGGTGATTAAGTCCGTAAGCACTGGACTCCCCTTCCTAAATTTAATTTGGCTAGATTGATTACGAGGGGATTGCAGGGAAGGTTCTTCCTTTGGCTTGCGTTGCCAATTCCGTAGACCCCAAAACCGCGATCGTTTGACTCTGCCCCGCAGCCTAGTCACCAGATTCTACCAAGGGAATGAAAGCCAAGTGCCCAGCGAACAAAATCTCGCCTCTCGAGACTTAACTCAGTCCTACCTAGGGCACATCTACTCAATTTTAAAAGGGCTAAGATAGTGCTTGTGTTAGGGTTATGTGATGAGGCGTTTATTGGGGTGGTGCCTCTTAATTTTCCACTTTCAGAGTGTGTGCTTCTATCAAAGCATGGTTTTTAAGCAAGGATTTTTCCAAGATGTGTCTTTTAGTGTTTCATCCTTACTTTAGTGTCTTCTAGGGTTGACGTGTCTTAATGTTTTCAGATAAGTTTCAATGGGCACGTCAAGTTTTGCACACAATTTGGTGAAAGTAGATTTCCTTTAATTGTGTAGAGGCTCTAAAACCCTAATGTACTCATCCTAATGATCATGCAGCTTCTATTAGATGAGTCATTTTTAGGGTTGAGTGGTGCAGCCCAAGTCAATCCACGGTGGCTTTGCAAACACCACGCAGAAAGAGAAAAGAACACTTCAAGAATTTATTCAGAATGTTAGAGTGTACATTTTTTTTTTGCTGGGTGATGTGTTAAGGATGTGGGTCAGGTAATCATACACCACGCCAATTTTTTTCAATTTTACAATTTTTTTTAAATTTTTCAAGCAAGTAAACAGTCATGAGTGAAGAACTACTCACTACTGGTCCTTGTTGCGCCTACTCCCTTGCTACCATCATGGGTTGCGCTGCTTCACCGTCCAAGCGCCAAATTCCTACAACCATCAAGTAAAAGGAGATAAGGCGTTACGCGATATGAGAATGGATGTAAAATGGAAGTGACAAAACAAATCCGTTGCCTCCTCGGCAACGGCGCCAAAAACTAACGTGTGCTCGTGCGTGTGTGTTTAGAAGTGTCATTATAGTTTGCACTTGCGACGTCGGTTTTAAAGTAAAGAAACAGATGTGAGTCTGAGTGTCAGTCTCAGGGAGGCATGAAAATCAGATTTTTCTTGTCACTTATTGTCACAAAAATCGCAGAGTTTTGCTTGCGAAAAGGCACGGGTGAAAAGCGAGAGAGAGAGAGAGAGATATTAGGGTTAGAATTGTTTCATTCTTAACATGCAACTTGAATAGGAAATAGATTAAGAAACTAAATAGAAACAACTTCATTAATCATGCAGCTTTAGTTCATAAATTATAACATTAAATACATGCTAAAACATAAGTAAAGTAAATCTTAAAAGAAGGGAAGAAAGAGAGAGAGAGGGAGGGTGGCGAGGCAGCCATGGTGGTGGAGAAGGCTCCATCGGAGGCTCGTCGTCTCCGGCGATTACAAGAGGGCTTAAAGGTAGCTAGGAGGGGGGTAGAGTAGTTGCAAGTAGAGTGAATGCCTTGAATGGGTGGTTGGAAGGGGTTCAAATAGGGAGAAGACGTCCGGGACGTCACTAAAACCCTTCCCAAAACGTCGGTGAAGCCCCCTGCCCGCCGGTTGCTCACCCATAGCTGTTCTTCCTCGCGCCCGATCCGCATGCACACGCTACGAGCCGTTCGATCTTTGAGGATCTCGCGCGAGGCGCTCGCCTGGATCGCACCCTTGCGCCCACGTCATCGCGCGCATCTGGCCAGGGCGCATCTGCGGGTGCTACGTCGTGCTATCTCGCCCATCCGCAGCTGATCAGGTGGCTCAATTTCACCCGCGAGTGTCGCCATCTCCAAATTTCAGCCCCGTGCAGCTAGAACCCGCGTCGCATGGGCGCGGGCGTGCGCTACAACAGCTGCGCTACGCCCGCTGCTTTGTCGCAGCGACTGCGGGCATGCGCGCGGTTCTCAGCCGTTTGATCGGAGATCAACGGCTGAGATCTGCTCTCCAGATGAAGGAGAAAGCGGGTGCGATTTGGATGCGGTGAGTGGGTGGCACGTGGCACACCGTGGGCCGTTGATCATCAGATCAATGGTCAGAACTTCTTGGGCCCATTGTGGGAGCTCTGGATGTCGGATTTGGCCGATTTCGAGTCTGTTGGACTCCGTTCGTTGTTCTGAATCTATCAGTGTAGTCCGATTGCTCATCTGAGGCCTACTTTGACAAGTGCTCATACCAATGGCCATTATTACTATTTTATAAGCAATCTTTACATATGATGCATGCAATGCTCCCATTCTACTTATGTTGTGTTATCTGTGCCTTTTATTCTTAAGATGGGCCCTACTTAATAGAATTATCACCTCCAGATGTAGTGTTATCAATTACTTAGTGGGTAATTCTCCTTAGAGATAGATTTGAAATGTGTAGTGCTCAAACAAAGGGGTTCACAATACAAGCTTAATTGATGTAGTTGCTTTAAAGGTTCAAATGCTTGTATTAATATATTTTAAGATTCACTTGGTTAAATGAATTCAAGAAATGGTTCTAGTGAAGCACACAAGAGGTTTTGCAAGTCCCAATTGTTTGATAAATTTCCATTAAGTATGGAGATGCAAGTGTACTCGACCTTAATGTGAAACCCTAAAAGCTGATAGTGCTAAATGATGAAATTTAAGTCCAATAGGTCAAATGTTGTGCAACCCAATCAAGTAAATCAATGGTCCTATTGTACAACTAACTAAGGTACTTAGAAATTTTTTTTTCAGAATTTTTAATGCTCGTTTTATATTTTTTTCATACTTAATAGTGCATTGGGGTCTTCAAGTCTGTTTTGATACCCAATCAGTGACTGAGCAATCAAACATGTTGAAATATTTTTTTAATATTTTTTTTTAGATTCTCAATTATCACAGGAATCCAACGTCGCAAATTTCAAGTCAATCAGAGTAGCATAAAAATTCCTACAATTTTTTTGAATACTAAAAATCAGGAAGCAAGATCAGATCTGCTATCACCATAGTTCATGAATTTTCAAAAATTCAATATAATTTAGATGGGTATGAAATTTAGACACGATCATTCTTACTTCACTACCTACATCCAAGATAAATTTCAAAAATTTTGGAGATGTATAAATTTGGAAAATGATTTTTGAAAACTAAAGTTGTTTGCAGTCCGAATTTCAAGGAGGTGGTTTTGTTGATTTCAAAGAGATAATGTCCACCAAAAAGAGTTAAAAAAAACAGAAAGCAAACAAGAACAAGTAACTTTCTAACTTGGGGAACAAGAAAAGCACCTATTTTTTTGGTTTTTTTTTTAATGTGGAAAGCAAATCTAACCTAATGTAAGGGTACTTACCTCAAGATGACTAAACCATTTTTCTTTCGTTGTTACACTTTTCAACGAATTTTTGATACCTACACACACATCAACAAATAAGAGAAAAAGTGAATTAGTATTCTAAAACTAAGTACGAAATCAAAAGGCAAATAATAAATTCATGCCTCCTCGGAATTGGTGCCAAATTAATATACATTAAATCTACATGATTAAAAATTTGCAATCGTTGTAGCACGCAAATTAAGCAATCAATTAAATTTATATCTCTGACCTACAAGGGGTCCAGGTCGAACACAGGGAGTCAGTCGATATTAAAAACATTTCTCAATTATTAGAGCAGCAGAGAGTATATTGGTATCAATAAAGGCACAAATAATAATATCAATAGAGACACAGATATCAAATGAATACTGAATTTTATTTCTATGATCGAAAAAATGTTTCACAAATATAATCTTAATAGGAGATTACAATAAGAATAGAAATATAAGAGAATAGAGAAAGGAAAGAGAGTGAAGCCGCTTGAGGGATACTTGTTGGAAGCTTCTGACGGAGCTTCAGATCCAGGGCACTAGGAAGAAGAAGAAGGTCGTAGAGGAATATGGTGGGACTAAGGTATGGAGGCTACTGCTAAACTAGGCTATTAATTAACTAAGACTAATTGGTTTTCTAAAGGTTGGAGGCTAGGTCTTTTTATAGGAATCTAGGTAGCTTCCTATTGGTTGATCTAGAGTGCCTAGGATCACTATTTTGGATGGCCTACATTAGGTTCTATGAGGAGGATAGGATTGATTAGATAAGGACCCTTAGATCTAGAGTGTGGGGCTAGGATAGGAGGGGATTTTTTGTTGGTTTTCTAAAAATAGGTGGTCGACCATTAGGATATGTTTTAGGTGGGTTGGCTAATCACCTTGGAAGGGATAAGGTGGGTTAGGTGGTGGCTAGGGTTAGGTTAGGAGGAAGGACAGCTAGGGTTTCTTAGGGTTTAGGTTTAGGTGCCTCCTAATTAGGTTGTTAGGGTTTTGGGTTAGGATAAAATCTAGGTTTGTGTAGAATAAGTTGTCTAATAGGTTGGGTTAGTCATAAGGTAAATAGGTTGAGTCTAATTAGGTACGCCCTAGTCTATTTAGGTGGCTAATTAGGTTGGGGTTAGATCTAATTAGACTCACTGAGTCTAATTAGACATGGTTTGGTTGGTCTAATTGTTTACAGGGCTATTGAGGGTTTTAAAGATTCATTCGTTGTAGTAATGCCTCAATCGCTCTATAAGAAATAAGATTTATAACTCAAATATCTAATAATGAAGTTCGAGGTTGAACATAGGGAGCAGGTGTTGTAATTCACACACTAATCAAAATGAATGTATACATGAGCACAAGAAATAAGCCAAGAATGATATTCAATGAAGAATAACTACTCAAATGATATTTAATACTAAGCAAGAGTATATCAAGAGTTTAATGAGGTAAAAAGATATGTAAGACAAAATAATGGTGATTTAAATCACCTATTGTTAACTTAAATATATATATAATAATTACTCAATGATCTAAATAAATGCACAGTGCCTCAAATAATGCCACAGTGTTTTCAACAAAGTTAGACGTCAGGTCAGATGGCCAGACGACTTAAGTTCAGCCTTGCTACAGTGCTTCTTCTTTCTTTGACTCTTCTTCCTTTTTCTACCTTTCCTCTTTTCTTCTTCTTCTGAGCCTTCACAAAGCCTAAGGGTTAGGCATTTTAGCACAAAGCACGCACTTGGAGAAGATCCTCAGAGAGCAAAACCCTCCCCTCCACTACTCTCTCTCTTTCTCTCCTTTCCTTCTCTTCTCTCTCAGATAATTGGGCAATCAATCGGGTAATCAAGGATCCAGATGACCTGGGCTACAGGGCATGGAGGTAGCCAAGGTGTGCGAGGATAGTGAGGAGGGACCCGACCCCTCAAGTGTCTTGGGCGAACATATGAAAGAAAAAAAATAATATATGCACTCCTTCCTCTTCGTCCACTCATGATGTGGGAATAATCCCAGTCCCTTCTTCCGCTCACAATCAGCAGCTGGAGTGTTCGCCTAATTAGTGATCATGTGGTGTAGCTTTGCCCAATTGATGGTCGGGAATTGATCATGAGACTGTTCCGTGTCGATTAAGGGCGAGGGCAAGACTAGAGGTGGCCGGATGTGGTCTGCCAAAGACAATGAGAATGATCGAAGGTGGAGAAATACCTATGACAAAAATATGGCCCTAGAGCTAGAATTAAGCACACGAGAAGGTCCGGCACTATTCGCCATACAAAAGCCCTAAAGGAATTGGGTGTGTGAATGGTCAGTTGCGTGTGGCGAAGAAGCTCCGGTGAGCTTTGATCGTCAGTGATGGAGGGAGGTGATGGAGGTGGTTAATGGAGAAATTGAGGAGTTGGGAATTCCGTGAGGTTGGGGCGATGCTTTTGGCATAGGGTATGGGGTGTGCGATGAGCGGAGGCATGCCAGTGGTGAGGGTGGTCGGAGATGTGGTAGTCTGCATCGAAGGAGCAATAGGGAGAATTGGGACCTAAAATTTAGTCTAAACCTAATTAGAGGGTAGAGGAAGAGAAGTCCTAAACTAATTGGATGAACGAAGGACTGAGGAGGCTTACCAGAGGTATGCTAGAGCCAGAGACGAAGGAGATGGAGATGGAGCTGATGAACGGGTAATTGGGCTGCCTCCTTTGTTCGAGAGCACGACGATGAAGAGTAGGGAGGAAGCCCTCTCCCTATAGTATGTGGGAGCGGCCGACGAGGAGAGTTGAAGAAGCTCCAGGCCTTCGTTAATGGCGACCTTGGACGAAGAAGAGGAGGTTGCCAAAACTAGGCAAAGACCAATTGAGGATGTGCGGCCACTCTTATAGGTGGGGTTCTACCCATTAGGAATGTTCAAAAAGGAAGGCTTCTTGACCTTGCTTGGAGAACTCAACTGCCTCGAGCTCGCCAAACCAATTCCAGCCATGATTGGCCTCAATGAGGATCTCTTTTGATGCGGAATGACCTAAGGATTATCTTTGCCAAATTTGGCAATTTTTTATTGAGATTTCATCAATCAATTCGTCAGATTAAATGAGGTAGTTCGAGTTTTAGGAACTAAAGGTTTCCTTCTTTGCTGCACAAAGAAGATAGTTGGACCTTTTTGTAAGAATGGTGTAAGCTAGGGGGCATTTTGTAAGAAATTTCAAAAAGCTAGGGGCACGTGTGTGAGAAAAAGAATCAGACTAGATTGAAATGCAAACTAGGTCAAGATGATCTTTGATTGGCCCAAATTTTGGTATAAACCTAATTTGGACCAAAGAAATCTAATGGTGAAGTCGGATTTAGGTTTTGACTAAGTTTGACTGGGTAAATTACGTAGAAATCTAAATTAGGTCAACTGTCTGTCTGAGACTCTATTTTAGGTCAAAATGGGCTCTGATGATCAAATCAAGGATGTCAAACCCTAGAGAATATTTTTCTATGATTTTTAGAGGGTTTAAGTGAATTTTATCCTAACCAGAACCTTAGTTAATTGAGTATTTTTAGGGTTTTAGATGTCCATTAATTCTCGAAACACGTGAAAACCCGTTTCGTTCTGCATGAACCCACTTATTAGATATTTATGACATTTGACCTTCAATCAACCCTTGGGAAACCCTGTGATTGTTCTGCAATTAGGATATTCTATTAAAACTACAGTTTTACCCCTGTTTTCATGTTTATCTCTCAGAATGGATGTACAATGAATTATGGTTCTCTGATAGTTATGTAGGAGCATTTATCAATGGAATATGACTAATTAAAGCTAGATATGGCTGATGATGACGTTATCATCACTAATCCAATTCAATCTCAAAAAAAAAAATCATCACTAATCCAATTAGGTTCCAATTGAACCCAATTGAAGTTGGGTGCACCCAATCAGATTGTATCACACCTGATTCAATGTGGCTAGGTCTATTGAGTCTACGTTGGGTATGATTAGACTCAAGTGAGTCTAGGGAACTCAAGGTTAGTCGAATCAAGTCCCATGGACTAAATCGACTAGTGGCTAGCCCAATTGACTTAGATTTAGCCAATTAGGTGTGGTATCGACCTAAATGGGTTTCTAGGTTAGGAATTGAGTATTGGATATGTGGATTAGGGTTATGGATAGTAGGATAGGACTATGGATATGGTGAATAAGTACATGGATAATGTTATCCATGTTTTTGGGTTTTGAACTCAAATATCTAATGTTGAGCTGGTCCAGGGATAGGTATTAGGATACGGTCATCCTAAGGTTTTAGGGATAGGGTAGGGTTATCCTAATTCCTCTCCTTTCTCTGTTCTTGTGTCTTCAATCTTTCATTATTTCAACTTTATTCCTCAATTAGCTCCTAGCTCAGCTATAGTTTTTGCTCCTATTGATGTAGACACATCCATTTAGCTTAAATTGACTATTTATGCATGTTCTTAGGCTCATAGAAGCATCATGTTGGTGCAAGGGCACCACAGCTATAAAAGCCTTCCTAGGCTATCTATAAATAGAAGGGAAGCCCTCCTTTGTTAAACACCCCAAGGAACACCAAGATACACCTTGCAAGACTACTTTCCACTCATATAGTGTCACTTTGATTTTGAGAAGAAGCACTAGCTCTTCAAGCTTTAGTTCCATACCTGAGAGCTTTATCTTCACTGTGCAACTGCTCTCCCGCTCGCGATTAAGAGAGAGCATTTTGCCAACACGTGGTTCATGTACTCACGTCATCAAGTGTTGAAGTGACGGATTACTATGCTATCGAATTCGATTTTGAAAACTTGTCATTGTATTTGAATAGCGAAGAACTCGGGTTCAGCAAATACAATTTATACTGGAAATCCTAGGTCGAACTTAGGGAGGCTACGTCGATCCAAATTCGCAATTATATTTTTTTTCATCTTTTTGTTAAAAAGTGGAGTAATTACAATGAAATGAAGCACTATAAACAATCAGAGAAAGAGAGAGGGAGAGCGAAAACATCCACTTGATACTTCAAAATGTTTATACAGCCAAGTAAGCGAGAAATTATGCTAGAAAGCAGGAAGACTATTACAACTAGAAAGCAGGAAAATTCTACTCTAAAAAGTAGGAAAAAGGAATGGGAGAGAGAAGTTATCCTCCTCGACGATCGCTTGGAGGACGAGCCGGACGAGACGACGCCCGAAAGACGGGGAATGGAATGGGAAGAAGGTGGTCGAGGCAGGAAAATCGGGAACAAGGCAACACGTCGTCGTCATCACGGGATCTGTGTTGAAGCTATGAGCTACTACGCTAATGTATTTAGTTTTGAAAAACCTGTCGTCGTAGTTTGAAAGTGAAGAATTCATGTTCAACAAATAAAATTTGTACCGGAATAAAAATCCCTGGTCGAACTCAGGGAGGCTATGTCGATCTATACTCGCAATTATATATATATTTTTAGAGTTTTTGTTGAAAAGTGAAGTGATGTAATTACAATGAAGCAATATTAACAATCAGAGTAAACGAGAGAGAGAGAGAACATGCACTCAATAATTCAACATGTTTATACAATAAAATCAAAGAAGAATTACACTAGAAAGTGAGAAATCAGCTACACTAGAAAGCAGGAAAATTCTGCTCTAGAAAGCTGCAAAGAAGAATGGAAGAGAGAAGTTATCCTCCTCGACGATCACTTGGAGGATGAGCCAAACGAGACGTCGCCTGGACGAAGGAGGACGGAGCAGGAAGAAGGAGGTCGAGGCAGGAGGAACGAGAACGGGGTAGCACGTCGTCATCGTCGCGAGATCCGCGAAATGAGAGCGAAAATTTGACTTTATCTCTTGAGGAGCATCCCTGGTGTGGGACAAGCTTCTCTTGAGCTTTGGAGAGGTATAGGAGAGAAGGGATGAAAATTTCGTATGGAGGAGGTCTCCTTGTATAGTTGCAAGGAGTGAGGACAATTTGGTCTTTACAACTGCAAAACATTAAATAAGGGGTCTTTAGTGATGGATAAAACCGTCGCTAAAGCCCCATCGTGGGTGACGTGCGTTGCCCGCTCGCCTCCCACGCATGAAACATGCGCTCACGTTCATCAAGTCTCAGTCGTTCGATCGCGAGATCGAATGGCTGAGATGCATCCTCACCCGCCTCCTCATCGCGTGCTTGCCAAGTGTGATCTTGCGTTACTCGCGAGCGTGCAATAGCGCGTGGGCACTATTGAGTGCCTGTAGCCGCTCAATCGTGATCCAGCAATCAATACGCTCGCTCGCCCGTGCCTTAGATCAGCTCCACAAGACTCGAACGCCTGCCTCTACGTCGCGTAAGCACGTCCGACCAACGTGCTACAAGCGCGTTTGTGTCGCGCTTACGATTCGTGCGCGCGCATCCACAGCCGTTGGATGCGCATCCAACGGTGGAGAATCGTCGAAGAAGAGAGGGTGCGGCGGGTGTAGCAATCAGTTGGGCAACTGAGATGGCGCCACGTGGCGCTATCTTGGCCATCCATCTTCTGGATGATGTAGATGGTGCCACGGATGTCTGATTGAGTTGATTTTCACGTTGTTAGGCAGCGATCATCGATCTAGATCCATCCGTGCAGTCGGATTTGTCGTTTGAAGTGCGGATTCACACCATCTTGGCCTTTGATCTTCTAGGGTTCCTCGATCTCTATCTGATGCTACAGATGTCAAATTAGGGCGATCTTGGAGTCGTTGAACTCCAATCGTCATCCTGATTAAATCTGTACGGTTGGATCTTTGATCCGAGGCCCCGATAAAAATTTGCCTTGTCCCTGAACATAAAAGAAGACAATTAACCTCCATTTTATTCAAACTAATCTAAATGCAAGATGATGCATGCTATGCAATATTTATAGTATGCAATGCAATTCTATGCTTAAGAACATGCATAAATAGACATCTTATGTAGTGTAAACATGTTTACATCAATCCGCTTCGAAATGGGGGCGAAAAATTGACTTTATCTCTTGAGGAGCATCTCGGGTGTGGGACAAGCTTCTCTTGAGCTTTGGAGAGGGAGAGAAGAGAATGAAGGATGAGAAATTCGTATCGAGGGGGTCTCCTTTTATAGTTGCAAGGAGTGAGGGCATTTTGGTCATTACATGATGAAAATCATTAATTTAGGACCTTTAGTGACGTATAAATCCGTCACTAAAGGCCTGAATGTGGCCTTTGTGGGCAACGCACGCATACCCTCTCGCCTTCCTACACCTCAACGCGCGCCCACGTCCATCAGATCTTGGCCACTCGATTGTGTGATCGAACGGCTGCTCCTCGTCGCGCCTCAATTGCGTGCCTTACGCGTGAGATCCCGCGTCACGTGGGGGCATCAGATAGCACATGGACGCTATCGGATGTGCGCAACCATTGGATATTCATCGTGCAGTCGATCGCACCCGCGTGCCTGCTCGCGTGCAGGGGCTCAATCCTGCGCCTCATCGCCTCATTGAGGCGCTCGACCAATGCACTACGGGTGCGTTTGTGTTGAGCACTTAACTTAAGCGAGTGTGCCTCGTAGTCGTTATATCTTGATCCAATGGTGGAGAAACGCTGGCGCGAAGTGCTTCAGCGGGTGCGTGCGGCCGGTTTGGCAGCCGAGATGGCACCACGTGATGCCATCTTGGTCGTCCATCTTCGGAGTGATGTAGATGGTGCCACGGGTAGCAGATTGGGTCGATTTTCGCATCGTTAGGCTGCGATCGTCGATCCAAACCCATCCGTGGAGTTGGATTTGTCATCTGAAGTGCGGATTAACACCATCTTGGCCCTTGATCTTTTAGGGTTCCTCGATCTCTATCTGATGCTACGGATATCCAATTAGGGTGATCTTGGAGTCGTTGAACTCCAATCGTCGCCCTGATCGGATCCGTATGGTTAGATCTTCGATTCGAGACCCCGATAAAAAGTCACCCTGTCCCTGGCCATAAAAGGAGACAATTAACCTCCATGTTATTCAGACTAATCTAAATGTAAAATGATGCATGTTATGTAATATTTATAGTATGTAATGCAATTCTATGCTTAAGAACATGCATAAATAGACATTTTATGTAATATAAACATGTTTACATCATACCCCCATGCCTATCTTTTGCTAGTCCTTAGCAAAAACTATATGCTATTTATAAAAGAATTAGGTTGAATTACTTGACCATAAGTTATTTTCAATATTAAGAAAATTTTTACTTAGGATCTGAACTTTCAAAGCCACATCGCCCGAGTATCTGCCAAAATGCAGACCGCCTCAAGCCCTTGCCTTATTCAAAGAAAATTTTCTTTTCCTCTTTTTCTCCTTTTCTAACTTTTTTGGATTTTTGAGTTTAGGGTTAAGGAGTGGCTTTCTACGGCCAATCAACTCACTCAAGATTTGATGAGAACCATAAGTTCTAAGCATCTTATTGTGAATGTGATAGACTCATTGATCAGCAGTTAGAATGGACTTCGAGTTTCACCTCTAGGTGACCTTGAAAAGTGATTATGCCTAAAGGTGTATCTTTATGGCAGTAGTTTTCTCCCTACTTTTATTTTTATGGGGTCAACACAAGGGTGAATCCAGTGTATATTTCCTCGATTTATTCTACCTCCCACTTCTTCCTAAGTGTTTTGGGAATTTTAAGTGCATTTCTTAAGCTAGGTTCTGGACAACCAATCGTTGAGCTGTTACCACCGACAACTTGCCAGCCATACTCATGCGGCGAAGTGTGGTTTATTTCTTTTGTTTTCTTCTTTTTTTCTTTTCTCCCTTTTTTTTTTTTTTACTTTTTTTTTTAAGTAGATGGCTTCCCTGGTCTAAGATTTACCTAAAGGCAGCAAGAAGAGAATGGTCTAGTGACTGGGCTCTGGAAAACCTACCGATGGGCTGTTACCCACGATAACTTGCCAGCCATATCACCCTAGAAGGTTCATTAGCTACCCAAATTTCCGTTAAAACCGCCGATCAACAAGTCAGTGAAAAGAAAGTGTGTAGATGCTTTAGACTTAAAGTTTCCTCAAATCAGAGGGTAGGTTGATAAGTCGTGTACTTATCACCCAAACTTATTTAACCAAATTACAATAGAATTAAGATGGCGAGGACTCGAAAAATAAATCCACATTTTAGTGGATACATGGGCCAATTAAGCCTGAAGACCTGAATGGTCTTTGTGTTCAGATCCTAATGTAATATTTCCTAATGTCTAAGTATTCCTTTAAAGTCCGAATGTCCAAGTATTCCTTCCTAATTCAAAAATTTTTTTATGTGTATATAAGAAGAGAAATACAATTTATAAGAATTTCAAAGAGCTGACAAAATGATTCAAAAATGAATCCACCCCGCTATGCCTAGCTGATGCAAAGTCCACATTGAGAAAAAGAGACATGAAAGAAAGGGTAGAGTATGAAAGATATCACCTGAATATGAAGCTCAAGTCATCTTTGTGTCATATGTACAACTGCTAAGTTTAATGCCGTCAGCTAGGTGAAGTCCATCCAAAGAAGTCAGAATATGGCTAGAGCAACTGTGTCTGAGACGGGTTCTGGAAGAGTATGGTCAATAACAGGCTTCAGACGTTGACTGTTGACTTTAAATGTGTTACCTATCGTTGGGTCAAAGATCTAAATGGCTCCATTTGGAAAAATCTGGTTGATAATGAATGGGCCATTCCATTTTGATCTAAGTTTGCCGGGAAAGAGCTTAAGTCGAGAATCGAATAACCAGACCTTCTAGTTCGGCTCAAAGCTCTTACGGGAAAATAATTGATCATGTAGAGCTTTGGTCTGAGCCTTGTAGATCTTAACATTCTCATATGCATCATTTCTAAGCTCTTCCAACTCAGATAGTTGGAGTTTCCTAATCTTCCCAGCTAAACTCAGATCTAAATTGCACTGCTTGATTGCCCAGAATGCTCTATGTTCAATCTCTACGGGTAAATGGCATGCCTTTCCATACACCAAACAAAATGGAGATTTGCCAATGGGCATTTTATATGTTGTACGGTATCCCAAAGAGCGTCCTCAAGCTTTTGAGTCTAGTCCTTGCGATCAGGCCTAACCGTTTTTTGCAGAATATTCTTGATCTCCTGATTGGAGATCTCAGCCTATCCATTCGTCTAGGGATGGTAAGGCGTGGAAATTTGGTGATTAACCTCGTATTTAGCCAGTAAATTACGGAACTGGACATTAGTAAAATGAGTGCCACCATCACTAATGATGGCCCTTGGAATCCCGAACTTGCTGAAGATGTTTTTCTTGACAAAATCGATGACCACCTTGTGGTCATTGGTTCGGGTGGGAATCATCTCAATCCATTTGGACACGTAATCAACAGCGACAAGAATGTACTGACGTCCAAATTAAGGGAGAAAGGGTCCTATGAAATCAATGCCCCAAACATCGAAGATTTCGATAGGAAGAATTGGGTTTAGGGGCATCATATCTCTCTTAGTTATGCTCTCGAGTGCCTGACATCGGGAACACGACCTTGAGAAATCCTGGGCATCCTTGAATAAAGACAGCCAATAGAAGCCAGATTGAAAAATCTTTGCAGCCATCTTTTTCCCGTAGAAATGTCCACCACACGCAGATGCATGGCAAAACTCGAGTATATTGTTGAATTCTTTCTCCGGAACACATCGACAAATAATATGATCAAAGCTGATGCGTTACAGTTCAGGGTCCTCCCAGAAGTAGTATTTAGCCTCAGATTTGAGTTTATCCTGTTGTTGCTTAGTCCAATCCTAGGGGATTTGACCAACAGCCAAATAATTAACAATGTCAGCAAACCACGAGGTTTGGACACCTGAAACTGTAAGGATGGTTTCTTTCGGAAAAGTATCAGTAATCAGGATGTCCAGACAAGAAGAATCACTTAGAAGTCTCGATAAATGATCCGCCACCACATTTTGTACCCCGGATTTATCCTTGATTTCAAGATAAATTCTTGAAGTAGAAGAATCCAATGAATAAGCCAGGGTTTGGCATCCTTTTTGGCCAAGAGATGTCTCAAGGCCGAGTGGTCGGTATAAATGATGACATGAGACCCTAAGAGATAAGCCCTGAATTTTTCTAAAGAAAATACTACGACTAGTAATTCCTTTTCAGTAATAGTGTAATTCCTCTAGGCATCATCCAGAGTTTTACTAGCGTAGTAGATGACAGAGGGCTTCCTGTCAACTTTCTGACCCAAAATAGCCCCAACCACGTAATCAGAAGCATCAGTCATGATCTCAAAAGGGGTTGTCCAAACTAGTGGTTGCAACACCGGAGCACAAGTAACTGCCGTTTTCAGGAAATCAAATGCCTTATGACATGATTCGTCGAAAACAAATGGTGTTTCTTTGGCGAGAAGATTGCTCAGAGGATGAGCAACCTTTGAGAAATCCTTGATGAATCTTCTGTAGAATCCCACATGACCAAGAAATGATCGAATTTGTTTAACAGATGTGGGAGGAGGAAGTTTAGCAATGGCATCAACCTTAGCTATATCCACTTCAATTCCCCGTTTAGAGTTTACATGACCCAAGACGATGCCTTCTTGTGTCATGAAATGACTCTTTTCCCAGCTAAGAACCAATCATGTTTTGATGCATCGTTTAAGAATCATTTCTAGATTAGCTAGACAAGAGCAAACGATTCTCCAAAAATAGAGAAATCATCCATGAAGACTTCCATAAACTCTCCCACCATGTCAGAGAATATGGCTAACATACACCTTTGAAAAGTCGCAGGTGCATTGCATAAACCGAAAGGCATCCTACGGAAAGCAAAGGTTCCGTAGGGATAGGTGAAAGTAGTTTTTTCATGATCCTCGGGATGGATAGGAACTTGGTTGTATCCCGAGTAACCATCAAGAAAACAGAAGTACTTCTACCTAGCTAATCTTTCCAAGATTTGATCAATGAAAGGTAGAGGGAAATGATCCTTTTTCGTGGTCGTGTTCAGCTTCCTCTAATTGATACAAACCCTCCTAGAGGAAGCTGAACGAGTTGTGACAGATTCTCATCTCTCGTTAGTCACAATGGTAATCCCAACTTTCTTGGGAACAATCTGCACGGGACTTACCCAGGGACTATTAGAGATCGGATAAATAATTCCTACATCAAGCCACTTAATGATCTCCTTTTTTACCACTTCTCGCATATTTGGATTTAATCTCCTATGCATCTGGTGAGGACGGGATCCATCTTTCAAGAATATTCTATGATTGCAGTAAGATGGCTCAATCCCCCTAAGGTCATGAATGGTCCAACCAATTGCCTCCTTGTGTTCCTTCAGGACCTTAATCAATTTAATATCCTGCACCTTTGTTAATTTAGCACTGATAATCACAAGGAGCATCTTCTGTGATCCTAAAAATTGATATTTCAAATTCTCAGGCAATGGTTTCAATTCAAGCTGGGGTGGGTTGATGATTGAAGGTAAGGAAGATGTTGATGACTCATCAAGAGGAAGAGGTTGGGAGTGAACAAAATCAATAACCTCTTCAGAAGATGGCAAGTCTGCCATAGAGGATTGCGGGTCCAATTCATCATCAAAGGAGGAACTTTCAATTGCAGAAACCATCAAACAAGTTTCAATGTTCACATTATCCTCCTCAAGTTCCTCAATAAATCCACAATCCTCAAATTTATTAATCGCCTTAAAAATATCCAATTTCATTCGTTGATCCCCAAAGGAGATTTCCATGCTACCACTTTCACAGTTAATGTTGGCCTTAGCGGTAGCCAGGTGATTGCGCAGCAATCATAGGTCTTAATTGACCTAAATTAGGCTAGGACTTAGCATAAGTTAGGGTAATTCATGCATGCATAAGCATTATCTGCATCTTTACTTCTTTCCTTTAGCCATGCACGAAATAACATTATAATGTGCTGATTAAGTGCATTATGTCAATTGCAGACAATAAGCTAATCAGGAGCTGGATCTGGAGCAGGATCTGAGGTTGGATCAGGAATAATAGGAGTTGCAGCAGAGCTGGAGCAGAAGGCTTAGATTAGATGTAGGAATAATGATTTAAGGGAGTTAAAGGTTTGCTATTCTATTAAGTAGGAATAAAATAGTAACATGTGAAAAGCTTAGGTCCATCCTAGCCCTAAGATAGCCTAGAGACTTCCCCAAGCCTTAGCCACCCTTAGATTAGGTCACAACACCCCAGGAAGCCCTAAAACCCTAGTTCCAACCCTTATCTGGATGTCCAGGACCCTTAGCCATCTCCCGGACACCTCAAACCCACTTCTGCAGTATTATTGGATGTCCAGACACTTTGTCAGACGTCCAACTTTTGCAGAATACCCAAAACAGAACCTAGATTTCCCCTTGACTCAGATTGGACGTCAAGAACTGAAGTCTGGACTTCTGATTTTTGAGTATAAGTCGTCTGATCACATTTTTGGACATCTGGTACTGGTCTCTAGTCCCTGTTTTGAGATTCAAGCCTTGATCTTGGATCTCTAGCTCCCTAGACCTAATCTCAACCCCATAGGAACCTAAATTAAGGTGTCATAACCCTAGTACATCACCTCTAGACCTACCTAAAGACCTAATTAGGTCCTCACCAAACCCAATTGACTTAGATCAAAGTCAATTACCTTCACCTAAGTCAATTGAATTCATTGAGTCCAATTGAGCTTAGATCTCAACCCACACAAGTTCAATTGGACTTAGTGAGAGTCTAATTGACCTAAACCCAACCTAATTGAGTTATTTCACTCTCAATTAGGTTCACACTCACCCAATTAAAGTTAGGTTAAGTTTAATTGCAAATTCCCCTTAGCAATTAGGGTTTGTAACCCTAATTCAAGACATACACCTACTTAAACCCCTTAGGACCTAACCTAGACCACCTAGCCACATAAAGCATGACCATACACACACACACACCCATTCACGCACACACACTTCTCTAGAGTTCTCTAGAACTCTCTTGAAGTGGCGCCACCTCTTAGTTGCCAAATTTAGCAACTAAAAGGCATTCAAAATGAGATCCACATTTTTTGGATCTCATAACCATATGGCTGGCCACTCTTGGACTTTCTTTAGAGAATTCCACACCTCTCTAGAGAGAAGCCCTTGGGTCTATATAAAGACCTAATGGGTGGCCATTTGCACCCATTCACATTCTTGGCACCCATTCACTCCATTGGCTCCATTCACATCCACCTCCACTTAGGCTAGCCACTCCATCTCCACGAGTTCACCACCACCATGAAGGACACCACGCTGGGATGCTGGATCACTCCTCTCTCTCTCTAAGGGCTAGCCTAAGCTCCATTGGCCATCCCTCATTCTCCTCCCAACCACTCCAAGGCCATCGGGGACCACCCCTGAATGCCCTTTTGTTCTGCTAGATCTAGATTAGTAGTTTATGCTCCATAGTTTTACTTCTTTTTATTACTGCTTAGTAGCGTAGTCCTTATTCTCTTCGAATGATGCATGCAAAATCCCCCCGTAGATTCTTGTATGCGATCATTTTCTGGTATCTAGATTTTCATTTTAAGCATTTATGTACAAGCTTTCCTCTATAGTTCATGTTGCAAACAACTCTCCAATTGAATGAATGAAAAAATGCATTTTTATATATATCTCTATGTTTGAAATCACCATGAGCTTAATGATTGCCATTCATTTTGCATGATTCGAGTTG